>OY998097.1:1245473-2490947 GCA_963921955.1 Aleiodes alternator
TGCGTTACTATTTTATATTAGAATGTAGAATAATGAAGAATTCATTGCAAATAAGAAACATGAAAATCAATCGATTACATGAATTCAATACTAAAGAAATTAATTGACATGCCGGGAATCTCTACAGGGAGAAAAAAGTGATAAAAACCGTCAGATACACAGAGAAAAATATTTTCTTAGTTTAAGAATGTGCAGTCACTTAATTTAAGAATGTGCAGGTCACTTAAATTAAGAAAGAAAAATCACTTGATTTAAGTGAGAAAATTCACTTGATTTAAGTGAGAAAATTCACTTGATTTAAGTGACTTTTACTTTCTTAAATCAAGAAAGAAAAAGTTACTTGTTTTAAGTGAGAATAGTCACTTGATTTAAGTGAGAAAACTCACTTGATTTAAGTGGGAAAGTCACTTAATTTAAGTGAGAAAAGTCACTTGACTTAAGTGAGAAAAGTCACTTAATTTAAGTGAGAAAAGTCACTTAATTTAAGTGATTTTTACTTTCTTAAATTAAGAAAGAAAAAGTTACTTGATTTAAGTGAGAAAAGTCACTTGATTTAAGTGAGAAAAAACACTTAATTTAAGAACGTGCAGGTTACTTAAATCAAGAAAGAAAAGTCACTTGTTTCAAGTAAAAAAAATCACTTCAGTCAAGTGAGAAAACTCACTTAAATCAAGTGAGTTTCCTGACTTAAATTAAGTGATTTTTTCTTTCTTAATTCAAGAAAGTAAAACTCACTTAAATCAAGTGACTTTTTTCACTTGAATCAAGTGACTGCACATTCTTAAATTAAGAAAACATTGTTTTCTGTCTATTAATGCCATTGGTCCTCAACAAATATTTTCTTGAAATAAGTCAAAACAATGTTGAATTTACTGAAATTAGTTAATTATTAAACTAGTTGATCCATCTGAATCAACTAAATTCAGTAAATTCAACGGCTTTCTCAATTATTAAAAAGAAAACTTTGCTAAGAACCAATGATATCAATATCCAATAGTTTTAACCATTTTTTTTCTTAGTATCTCATTTGAAGTGATAATACGGCCCTTCTTGAAAAATTGTCCATTTTGTTTTCGAATCAACGAAGGAGTAAAACGTACATTACCTTTAAACAGTGGATGACGAATCATAAAGTAATAGATAAATCGTTCAAAAGTTTCAAATAGATATTCCTTAATCGAAGATAAAACTTACATGAAACCAAGTAAATAAGTGAAGAGATAAGATGAAAGAATATAAAATATTGAGTACTCAATAAAATATTCAGGATGAGCAAAACGATAAGGTGAACAGGTCAACAATCTAGAGAAAGTGCGCATGTCTGTTGTATGTCTTATTGGTACAAAATAAATCCCCTACACAGAGAAAAATGTTTTCTTAATTTAAGAATGTGCAGTCACTTAATTTAAGAACGGCAGGTCACTTGAATTAAGTGACTTTTCTCACTTCAATCAAGTGACTTTTTCTTTCTTAATTTAAGAAAGTAAAACTCACTCAAATTAAGTGACTTTTCTCACTTAAGTCAAGTGAATTTTCTCACTTAAATCAAGTGACTTTTCTTACTTAAGTCAAGTGAATTTTCTCACTTAAATCATGTGACTCTTTCTTTCTTAATTTAAGAAAGTAAAAGTCACTTAAATTAAGTGACTTTTCTCACTTAAGTCAAGTGACTTTTCTCACTTAAGTCGAGTGAATTTTCGCACTTAAATCAAGTGATTTTTCTCACTTAAGTCAAGTGAATTTTTTCACTTAAATCAAGTGACTTTTTCTTTCTTAATTTAAAAAAGTAAAAGTCACTTAAATTAAGTGATTTACTCACTTAAATCAAGTGATTTTTTCTTTTTTAATTTAAGAAAGTAAAACTCACTTAAATTAAGTGACTTTTTCACTTAAATCAAGTGACTTCTCTCACTTAAATCTAGTAACTTTTTCTTTCTTAATTTAAGAAAGTAAAACTCACTTAAATTAAGTGACTTTTCTCACTTAAGTCAAATGACTCTTCTTTCTTAATTTAAGTGACTGTACATTCTTAAATTAAGACAACATTTTTATCTGTGTAGTTAATTTAGATTACTTCTTTTCTTTATTCCCTCTTGCTTTTACATGACCTATTACATTTCATAAATTAATCCTAGAAAATAGCTATCATTGCTCTTTTTTTCTTCTTCCATCTTCACTTTTTTATTGGCAAGACCACCATCTTCTCTTTTTAGTACTTACTACCTATAAATGAAACACAGTGTTATAACAATGTGCCAAATTAAACCAAGTCAGAGAGTCATCGACCGACGAACCTGAACGCAGTAAAGATTCAAAAGCTTGCACATCTAAATTCGTTCAGAGTTCAATGACCGTAATGCAAGTAACGTTGAACTCAGTGACGTTTTCTATTTAAATTCGACAATTTCGTGATTATTCTTCACAATGTAGGAATTTATTTCAGTCATTTCCATCAATTCTATATGATTCGAGCGCTCATAACGCTTTTCGAATAAAAGAAGAGATCATCGAAATTTTATAGTTCTTTTTTTAACCATCTCGATAATAAAAAAAAGCCGAACTATTTTTCCCATGGAAAAACGCCGCTTTTATCATTATTTCCTTTTTTTAATTGAAATTTCGGATCCAAAAACTATCGACGATGAAAAAAAAAAGATTTGCACCAAAAATATTCCACTGTTCAGAACGAATAAATTTGGTTATCAAAAGCGAATTTCGTATCTCAATTACTTACGGAGATATTCGCCTGTGAAATTGGGTGAACAAATATACTGCACGTTCCAGTACTTGATATAATTTGTTCAACGGCAATTATTTCTGTAAATAATTGCGTTTAAAAAAAAATCTCAAATTTATTTGCTTGAAACAGAAAAAAATATTTGTTAATGAATATTCTTCTCGTATTTTCTCGAAAAAAAAAACATCGAAAATAATAATAAATGAGCTATGTTGTTTTTTTTTCTTTTCAAAAGAAATCGGAAAATACATTAAAAAAATTTGATAACTTATGCTCGCTAAATGTCTCATTCGTTTATGAAATTGAACCATTAAATGCAACTCCGTTTAGACGAATTTTGTCTTCTTCGAATTTCTGGCTACGTAATATCTAAAATTATGTGGGAAGAATAACGTAAAAGTAATATATGAACGTAAATCATTCTTTATAACAGTTATTTCGAATGTTAGACATGAATTTTCGTTGTATTAGAACTTCTGAATTGTTTAATGTGAGTTAAATGTTATGTTTCAATCTTATAAATCATTTTTTACACTTTCGAACTGATTTTTGCAAGCAATAGAACATTAGTTTTTCGCTCGGAAAAAAATTCCATAATTCAAAAGCAATTTTGACATTTACGATTGAAGCCATTTTCCCATGGCATCCTCAATTCGTACATTAAAAACTTGCCTTGAAATATCAAAATAAAATTCAAATTGAAGTGAATGATGCTAAAACAACGATTAAAATTTTCAAACACTTACGAATATATATTTTATTTTCATTCATGATTTATATGAATTTTCCTTGATGCCTTTGTGTATTATTATTTTCCTCGTACAAATATCCAATGAGTTAGCCCACTGGCATACATACTCTCATTCTGTATTTTGCAATAGCCATCATCCACAACACTTTTGACTTGTTTGCTGATGTATAAACTACGTCAGCGATTATGCCAAGTGTTTTATGTGTCACCACTCGCTGGACTCATCTGTTTTCAATACGAGAAAAAATATCTTGATGTGAGTTCTTAATTGATGGACGATTTTACCAAAAAAAAAAAGTATATACACAGAGAAAAATGTTTTTTTAATTTAAGAATGTGCAGTCACTTAATTTAAGAATGTGCAGGTCACTTAAATTAAGAAAGAAAAAGTCACTTGATTTAAGTGGAAAAAGTCACTTAATTTAAATGACTTTTACTTTCTTAAATTAAAAAAGAAAAAGTTACTTGATTCAAGTGGGAAAAGTCACTTGAGTTAAGTGAGAAAAGTCACTTAATTTAAGTGAGTTTTACTTTCTTAAATTAAGAAAAAAAAAGTCACTTGAGTTAAGTGGGAAAAGTCACTTAATTTAAGTGATTTTTACTTTCTTAAATTGAGAAAGAAAAAGTTATTTGATTTAAATGAGAAAAGTCACTTGACTTAAGTGAGAAAAGTCACTTAATTTAAGTGAGTTTTACTTTCTTAAATTGAGAAAGAAAAAGTCACTTGATTTAAGTGGGAAAAGTCACTTAATTTAAGTGAGTTTTACTTTTTCAAATTGAGAAAGAAAAAGTCACTTGATTTAAGTGGGAAAAGTCACTTAACTTAAGTGACTTTTACTTTCTTAAATTAAAAAAGAAAAAGTTACTTGATTTAAGTGGGAAACGTCACTTAAGTTAAGTGAGAAAAGTCACTTAATTTAAGTGAGTTTTACTTTTTTAATTAAGAAAGAAAAAGTCACTTGATTTAAGTGGGAAAAGTCACTTAATTTAAGTGACTTTTACTTTCTTGAATCAAGAAAGAAAAAGTTACTTGTTTTAAGTGAGAATAGTCACTTGAGTTAAGTGAGAAAAGTCACTTAATTTAAGTGAGTTTTACTTTTTTAAATTAAGAAAGAAAAAGTCACTTGATTTAAGTGGGAAAAGTCACTTAATTTAAGTGACTTTTACTTTCTTAAATTAAGAAAGAAAAAGTTACTTGATTTAAGTGGGAAAAGTCACTTGAGTTAAGTGAGAAAAGTCACTTAATTTGAGTGACTTTTACTTTCTTCAATTAAGAAAGAAAAAGTCACTTGATTTAAGTGAGAAAAGTCACTTAATTTAAGTGACCTGCCATTCTTAAATCAAGTGACTGCACATTCTTAAATTAAGAAAAAAATTTTCTCTGTGTAATAATCAAAGGATTCCACAGGAATTTCATGCACCAACCAAGTCGTTCTTCCTACAAAAATCACCGATGAATCCATGCGAGAGGTGGAGAGAAGCCGAAAATGAATCTGAGAGACAAGGTAGAAAAGTAGCGTAACAGCGTAGAAAATTGCAAAAAGATGGGGATTCAAAGGAGCAAGTTTCAGTGGATCCAGAAGTAAAATTTAGCAACGCAGCAGGAAAAAAGTCCTCAAGACTTTTTCTTCATGTACTCCACCCTCTCAAAGCCCGTTACTTCTTGGGATATAATTTACGGGTAGTAGTACAGTAGAATGCGGCTGTTTGCTCGTCCAAAATTTATGGCCTACTGCATGAAGAAAGTGTGAAAACCACAACGGTCATAAAATTTTAGCCACAACCCCTGTGACCATCCTAACCCAACTAATAAATCATTGCTTGACGAGACATCTTGACTCGTACTTGTTTCTGACATTTCTTAAATTTAAATACACTCAAACACAATTCATGTTCATTACATTAGACTATTAGATGCTCTGAAAATAATCTCAAGGAATTTTCATCCGAATATATGAAACTGTAAAGTTCATTTCATTTGTCAACTGTCCAATTTTATTCGGATACTAAAGGAGTTTGATCAAATAATGCACTACTAGTTGAGTGTGCTGCAAGAAAGTAACGAAAAAAAACACCAGATAATTAATAATCATGGTTAACCCGTCAGCGGTCGCGCTATGAGACGTTCTCTCACCCTTTTTCTGAATATATAGGAAACTAGCTTAAAAAATGAGTGAAAAATCTCGATTTTTTTTGTATTTGTCAGAAAACTATTCTACTTCATTATGGTCATCGCAAAATTTCAAAAATAATTTTTTTCTTTTGGAAAAAATAATTTTTTCTTCCGTGCCGTCAGAAATACGAAAAATTTTCAGATGAATCCATTTAATTTTGCCATCAGTTTTTTGTTATTTTCTCGGAAACTAAGCGAGATACGGCAATTTTGCATCAATCCTTTTTTGTAGGGAATTTTAAGTTCTACAAAAAAAGTTGAGGACAAAATTATTTTATCTCGCTTAGTTCTTGAGATACTCAGGTGTGAGGGAAAACCTATTTCTTGGTATGAAAAGTGAATTCAAAGAAGAATTGGTGAATTATATTAATTATTTGTCATTTATCATTTGACCAATAGTATGCCATTTGATTAGCGTATTCATGTCTTGCCCTATGCAGCAACAGCAATCATTTATTACAAAGTTTACAGTCATTAATTTTTATATATATATATTTTTTTTATTATTGCTTCTGAAACCCTGATGGGTTTATTCAGCATACTAATTTTCATATTAAATCGTAATTTTTATTTTCCTTTTTTTCAAGACATTCTTCAGATTTTCATCTTTTTCCTAACTTGAAAAACGCTAAATCTTGCATTGGCCCGTAAGACACCATGTTATTTTTATTTCATGTCTATTGATTTTTGACAATGCAAAACGGTCAATGAACTTGAAATTCCACGAGATCATTCAGATTCTTATAAACTTACATTAAAAATTTTTTTTTCATATTTTAATCTTCAAATTCATGTAGTGATCAAATTAGCTTAAGCATAGAAACTCAGCTAACAATACACAGAGAAAAATGTTTTCTTAATTTAAGAATGTGCAGTCACTTAATTTAAGAATGGCAGGTCACTTAAATTAAGTGACTTTACTCACCTGAATCAAGTGACTTTTTCTTTCTTCATTTAAGAAAATAAAACTCACTTAAATTAAGTGACTTTTCTCACTTAAATCAAGTGACTTTTCTCACTTAAATTAAGTGACTTTTCTCACTTAACTAAGTGACTTTTCTCACTTAAATCAAGAGACTTTTTTTTCTTAATTTAAGAAAGTAAAATTAAGTGACTTTTCTCACTTAAATCAAGTGACTTTTCTCACTTAAATTAAGTGACTTTTCTCACTTAAATCAAGAGACTTTTTTTTCTTAATTTAAGAAAGTAAAATTAAGTGACTTTTCTCACTTAAATCAAGTGACTTTTCTCACTTAAATTAAGTGACTTTTCTCACTTAAATCAAGAGACTTTTTTTTCTTAATTTAAGAAAGTAAAATTAAGTGACTTTTCTCACTTAAATCAAGTGACTTTTCTCACTTAAATTAAGTGACTTTTCTCACTTAAATCAAGTGACTTGTCTCACTTAAATTAAGTGACTTTCCTCACTTAAATTAAGTGACTTTTCTCACTTAAATTAAGTGACTTTTCTCACTTAAATCAAGAGACTTTTTTTTCTTAATTTAAGAAAGTAAAATTAAGTGACTTTTCTCACTCAAATCAAGTGACTTTTCTCACTTAAATTAAGTGACTTTTCTCACTTAAATCAAGTGACTTTTCTCACTTCAATCAAGTGACTTTTCTCACTTAAATTAAGTGACTTTTCTCACTTAAATCGAGTGACTTTTTTTTCTTAATTTAAGAAAGTAAAACTCACTTAAATCAAGTGACTTTTTCTTTCTTAATCTAAGAAAGTAAAACTCACTTGAATTAAGTGCCTCTTCTCACTTAAATCAAGTGAGTTTTCTCACTTAAATCAACTGACTTTTCTCACTTAAATCAACTGACTTTTCTTTCTTAATTTAAGTGATCTGCACATTCTTAAATTGAGTGACTGCACATTCTTAAATTAAGAAAACACTTTTCTCTGTGTAGATATCGCCCATTTTCCCATAAATGTAGTAATACTCGAAGAATTCCATAAACCAACAAAAAAAAAATTCAAAATAAACAGAACGGAAGTTTATTTGTGCCCTTGAATGAAAGGAAACAGGTGTGTAGGCGAGAAAAAAAGAACGATTTCTTCAGCCTCCAAAAACTAAAAAGTAACAAACTTGTTTGAATCCCTCGAAAAAAAAAGGAAAAGAAAAAATGCATGAAACAAAAACGAAGCGAGTCATCGAGAGCAAGAGTAGCGAAAGAGAGCGTGAAAAAAAAAGAGCTTGAGAGCATCAAACGGCAAAGTAAAGAACTAACTTGCCTAACGGCCCTCTTTATATCAAGCCATCCTTCTTCAATCGTGACTTTATGCTCCAAACTCAAGTTAGCCTTTTTTTTACTACTATTAACAGGTTGGGATAGGCCATCGACTTTACCGCTAACTGGTCGTCTCTCAGTTCTTTGGCATTCCCCTACGTCTCACCTGTCCAAACAGAATCCGAGACGATTCACACAAGTTGACGTCTGGCTGCCCACGTGTGTGGGTGTACTTTCACTTTCTCAAACAGTTGTGTGAGACAATTTGCTGACTATATATATTTATTATTTCTGTCTCAGCAAAGTAAAGATAATAATTTTTTTTTTTAAGATTGTAAATTTTTTTATTTTTTTTTTCAAAAAATTTCCGGACCATATTTCTCGTAAATTCATCGCTCGAATTCAATAAAAATTTTAAACAGAATTTTCCTTTGCAAGAAAGTTCCATCATTAGATCCTTGAACCTAATGAAGGGTCAAGCGTGCCAATTGGCGAATCAAGATGAAGCTCGTTAAGAATCATATCATTTACTTGGGAAAAAAAAAAAGTATACACGTGTCCACAAAGCTCATGTTAAATTTGATAAAGCAACATCAAGATACGTTATTCCTCTCGAAAACTGATTAACCCAAATTTTTAATACAAATTTACTTATCAACCATCCACACGTCTCTCATTATTTAATCAGTGTAATCAAAGAAAAATAAATAAAGAAAGAATAATCAAGTAATTAAAGAAGAAAAAAAAAATTGAAAAAAAAAAAAAAAATGAAGTTTATAGAAATAATTGAAGAGGTGAACGGGACAAATAGGCAACAGACAGAGCCCAAGAGCACGAGACAAGTGGCGCACGGTGGTGAGGCCTCACTTCTTATTTTCGCGCAAGCGCTCAAACGTTACGATATACCCCAACGCGGTAAACTCACTCGCGCACCGCACTGTACGCCATACACAACCACCCAACCACGCTCTTTTCCTTCTTCTCCACGCGTGACCACGCGGTCAAGTCAAAAAAAAAATAAAAAAAAATTGAAGAGTGAAAATAAACATTTATTGTTTTTTTTTCCCTATATTATTAATTAAAAAGAAAAAAAGGGAGAAATAATCATCTATTTATCGCTGTAAGAAAAGATAATTAAACAAAAAATGAAGAAACATAATGAAAAAAGTAAACAGTGTTGAGTGCGTGATTTCTACCTCTTTCATTGAAAAATTACAATAAATATTAATAAATGACCTTAAACTTGAGATTACTAATGTTGATAAATTAAATGAGAACTTTTTGGCAAATTTTTTTTTTACGTGAGTGAGGGGTTAATAAATATTGTTCAACAAATAAGTGTATTTCATTGAAGAAGTTATGTCTGTAATTTTGAGGAACTGAATTTTTAAAAAAAAATCCCATTTTAGTGTTAATTTAGAATCAATAGATAGACGTACATTATCGTGATTTTTCTTTAAAAAAATCTAAAAAAACAATTATTTCATTGTTTACGTGGTATGATAGACAGACGGGTTGAGGACTGTTGTGTTCAAGCAATGACAGTGCAGGAGTTTAAGCCCCGTGGGGCTGGTGATGGACAGCCAACTGGTGATATACTTGCGCCACCACCAGAGACACTAGATAGTGAGAAAGAATCATCTAATTATCGTGAGATATTCCATCCCCAGGACAGCGAGAATCTTCTTGGTCGGGTGTTAGCTGGTAAGCTCCAAAAAAAAGATTTAAAAAACCAATTGATTTCGCATTTCCCCCAAAAAAGCCATGTAAACCCATGAAAAACCATGAACAGCTGGTCGAAAAAAAACAATAGATTAAAATCTCTTAAAACAAAAAAAACAAATGAAATTGAAGGAATTGATACGAGAAGTCTCGCAGCGGGTGCGCCCCAAGCGGAGGCGGCAGTTTCACTTTCCAGCGTTGGAATGTAGGTCGAGGGACCCGGGACGAGGCTAGTTCGTTGCCCCTTGGCGGCCTTCCACTCGGTGCTGGCAATTCTTTTTTTTTTCCCCCACCCCCCTCTTTTTTCTGCTCCCCCACCAGCATTTATCGCGCGTACACTCGTCTTTTCGACTCGTAATACTCTAGCCAATTGTCTTCGTATGTGTGTGTGTGTGTGTGTCCCGTTGAAACACTCAGCTCTAGCCTAGATAGAGTACAACTTCCAACGCTCTCCCCCCCACCACGTTATCCTCGCGCACACATACATACATAATAGTATGGAAACCCCACCGCAGGCTCATCGACATGCGTCCCACCGGCCCGAGAGCGGCAACTGCCAGGAAAGTGGGTCGGCGGGGCCTTGGCGTGAGGCTAGTTCGTTCACCCTGCCTCGACCCGTAACTGGGGCAAGATGAAATTAACCGAGGTATCCCCCACTCCCTTTCCCAATTCGACTATCTCCCTTGCGCTCTCTCTCACTCTCTTCTCCTCCTATTTTATTGGAACAACGCACCGTGCTCACTCGCCCCCTCTCTCTCTATCTATCTCTTTCACTCACTCACTTCTACTCAACATATACATGCGCTATTCTCTGTGTACATGTGCATGTAAATGTGATACTCGTGGCCAATCCTCGAGTCCACAGAGTTCAACAAACTTCAACTAGGGCTCTATGATGGCCCCCACTCTACCAACCTATCTCCCCTCCACCAATCTTCCTTTGCGAATAAATCCCCACCCACATAGCCACCATCGAAGGTCACCACACACTGCTGCTATTACTAACATCACTATCCCTCCCTCTGTCTCTACTACTGTAACTGCAATTCCGTATATATATATATATGTTGATATTAATTTCCATGATTTATCGGTGTACTCATCTACCTATCATTTCTCTCTTATATTCCTCTTAATTCCTGTTTATAATTATGTGATTTTTTTTTCGAATAATTTTTTATTTTTCAAAGATTTTTTCTCCGACCACTTGTAAATAATTTGGAAACGAGGGAAAAACGGCCATTCTGATCACTCCAAAAAAAATTCAAATTTTCAAAATTTTCGCAGCAACGTTTCGTCTGCTATATGCAGTCCTCTTCAGGGCGCGTTTATTAATACTGGAAACATTATGAATTTACAATTATATATTTATTATAAACAGAACATATTTCTTATTTTTTACCTGTGTTTTTGTCATTAAAAAGTTTTTCTAAATTTTTTTAACATTTTCTTTAAAATATTTTTCTACAAAATCTCTCAATTTTCAAGTCTCTTTTTAATTGAATTTTTTTATTATATCACAGATGAATTCTAAATTAATTAGTCAGAGAATAAAAATGGAACATTAACAAATTGTGTTTTTTTGCAAATGTTATTAGTTTTTCCCTCGTTTCCAAATTTTTTTTTTCTTCTCTTGCTTTTTCGTGGAGGAATTCCAAGCAATTGCCATTATGTAATCAGGGGATAACGAAGCAGTGCTTTAAAAGGTGGTTCATGAGATTCTTGATCTTATTCTTTCTTTTCTTCAGCTACACTGAACTCAGGTGAAAGTAGTATACATTAAGACCCACAAGTTATCCCAGTGGATCACTCTCGCTTTACCCCCTTTTTTTTCAAAACTACTTGCCATTTTACCAAGGCTTCCCTTTCTTTTTATTTCATCGCACAGTATCTCACGTTTCTCATAGTTTTTCCCTCTCTCTTTCTTTTCATCTCTTCTAGTAGCTTTCACCGCGTACAGCATAAACTGTCCCGGGCAAGTTTCTTGATGCACCATGCTTCAAAGCAGTGCACTGACCTGCCACACTGCCTCACGATCTGCATTATGGAAAATTTTAATCACATTTTTTTTTTCTTTGTAAATTTATGAAAATATTTAACACAAAGATTTTTTTTTTATTGATACCATTAAAAATAAGGATGATGGCTATAAAATTTTTCCCCGATTTTCGGGAATTTCCCAATATTTTAGGGCAATTGGCAGTGGTCAGAAAATACCGTTGCTAAATTCTACCTTCCCAACCCATTATTGCAGTCAAAATTCCTCATTACCCTTTGGATTACGTTTCTTACCTGAAAAATTGTCATTCTTCCTCAAAATTTTATGATTTTATTATTTAACAGCCTGAAACATTTTTCCTCCATCTTCTCTACGACGCCGGAAGACTCTCAAAAATATTCACACTTCTCGTTACAAAATTCAACACATATATATGTATATATATATGCATATATTTGTAAGTGATTACATCAGAAGTGGGAATTGTTGAAAAAAAAAACGCGCCCGAGTCGCGTGTTATGTGTCGAAATAAATTTCTGGCCTCTGGCATCTCCTCTCTCCATCATTCTCTCTCGTGGCTCCTCATCCCTCCCCCCCCCCCTTCATCCCATCTCTTCTCCGACCGCCTCTCTTCATTCGGGAATTTTCTAATTGCGTTGTGCTGACGCTGACGACTGGCTAACCTCAAAACCAAGCTCGTCGAGCTCTCGGGCAATGGCCTAGCCTCCTACCGGCCTCAATTGACCTCGATCTACGTATATATACATTGAAAATGATCATATATATACCTGTCTTGCTCTTTTTCTCATACAGCAGTCATAGCTATGATTGTATCACTCTCTCTGTCTCATTCCATTCGCATTTTACACCGTTCAATTGCGGCAATGGTTCGTCAGACTCCTAGCTATACTCTCGGGGTCGTTTTCTAGCCTCACAACAGGCGAATAACGTGAAGAATTGAGTCGAGATACAAAGTAATGGCTTAGAGACAAATGAAAGCACTTTGAGATGGCTTTTGTAAATTCCTTCTGTCTCTCTCCCTCTTTCCCGCAAAAGTCTGTATTCCTCTCGATCTTTCCTTTCTAAATCAAGATAAAAAAAAAAAGTGCTCTTGCTGCTTTATTATTTCCACTTGATAGGATTTTAAAATGTGGATAATACGTCAAGGTGAACAACCTCGAATTGTGTCGGGCGCTCTTATCAGCAGAAACACTTAGGGATATGCCTTATCGAATCACTATTTATTTCAATACGAAGACTTCAATGCAAAAATATCTTGATTAAATTTTTTTGATTTTTATTATGACATCATTATATTTTTTTTGATAATCAAAATTTGCTATTTGTTTCAAGAATATTTTAGTTTTTCTTTTCAATATATATATTGTCATTGAAAGAATTGAATCGAATGAGGATGTAAAAAATTAACGGTTCTTTTTTTTTTTTTTTCTAAACTCTTTTACACAATGTAATGGTCAAATTGATTTAAATCCGCGAAGAACCTACGAGTCACGGTCTGAAAGAACGAAAGCAAGAGTGGTTAAGGCCCATCTGTGTGTCCAGATACCAGTGAAAGGGAGAAGCATAATTCCCCTCCACTCTTTTCTCTCTTATGAAGATGCACACACTCGAAGAAAGTCCCATCTCGATGAATGAGCCTGGGTTATAGCCTTTCGCTGCCTTCTTCCATAACCGATAAACTCTTGGCTTCTTCCCCAACGATTTCTTCTTTCGCTTTTCATTGTACTTTCTCTCTCAGTCAAACCGGCAATTCTACACATGTAGGTGTACATATATATATATATTTTATACAGATACATTTCGAATCCAGTATCGGTCCACTTTCTCCATGTAACTCTCATTTCTTACGTAATTTTAATCAAACATATCATTATATATATATATAATGTTTACTCATTAATCAACTTATCTTTACATTTGAATAGTTTTTCGATTGATGAATAGGCATTTTATTTGAGTTTAATTTAACATGGAACACGCGCTGCTCCCATTAGTAGATTGTGAATTAATGTGAGCGCTTTTTTTTTCTTTTTTTTTAATACGACGGAAGTTTGAAACGAGTGCCTGGTACAAATACTGGGGAAACCGTGCACTGTCAATATATATATATATACATATATATATGTAGGGTGGATGGGATTGGATTGAAGGGGCCAATGACCTGTCGACCCAGCTAAAAGCTTCGAATTCAATTGTACGCCTAACTTTGTCCGGCATTAAAATTATATCCTCGAAATCTTTTACCCTCCCCCTCCTCCCCCCTCCCCCATATAAACTGTTGATATTCTTCATAGTTACAACTAAATTGCCTTTCTACTCTCAACTATTTATTTAATTCTCCATCATTTGCTCTATTCGAGAGCCGAGTTGATCTCTCATTCTCAGTTCTTCTTCCTCCTCCCCCCCCCCCCCTCACCCACCCCCATTTTTTTTTATAAATCACTGACTTTTCTTCTTTTTATTATGAACATTAGCCAATAGGTCACATGTCAATTGGAAGACCGCAGATGAGAATAAAAAATGAAAGAGATGAGAAAAAATTGTATGAGAGAAATAAAAGTGTCGACTTATGAAATAGCGAATGTTAAGCTGACCTCCCCCTGGAACTTGGTGCTGGCCTAGTTTCAATATACCACCCTCTTGCACGGTCAATGAACTCACGACCTCGAAGCTCAATCCCAGCCCCAGCTAGATCACACAACTCCCATCCCTATTTCCACCTTCATATAACTCTGAATGGTGAACACTCAGGGTTTTTTTTTTGACGATCCGCTTATATAGGACCTCTTCGTAATTCCTCTTGTCCTAATTATTAGAGAGTTTTTACCTAGTAATCATGAAGTTTTTTTTCTATGGCGTTTGACTTTTACACAGAAAAAAAGGTTTTCTTGATTTAAGAATGTGCAGTCACTTAATTTAAGAATGGCAGGTCACTTAAATTAAGTGACTTTTCTCACTTAAATCAAGTGAGTTTGTCTTTCCTAATTTAAGAAAGTAAAAGTCACTTAAATTAAGTGACTTTTCTCACTTAAATCAAGTGAGTTTGTCTTTCCTAATTTAAGAAAGTAAAAGTCACTTAAATTAAGTGACTTTTCTCACTTAAATCAAGTGACTTTGTTTTTCTTAATTTAAGAAAATAAAACTCACTTAAATTAAGTGACTTTTCTCACTTAAATCAAGTGGCTTTTTCTTTCTTAATTTAAGAAAGTAAAAGTCACTTAAATTGAGTGACTTTTCTCACTTAAATCAAGTGACTTTGTCTTTCTTAATTTAAGAAAATAAAACTCACTTAAATTAAGTGACTTTTCTCACTTAAATCAAGTAACTTTTTCTTTCTTAATTTAAGAAAGTAAAAGTCACTTAAATTAAGTGACTTTTCTCACTTAAATCAAGTGACTTTGTCTTTCTTAATTTAAGAAAATAAAACTCACTTAAATTAAGTGACTTTTCTCACTTAAATCAAGTGAGTTTTCTCACTTAAATTAAGTGACTTTTCTTTCTTAATTTAAGTGACCTGCACATTCTTAAATTAAGTGACTGCACATTCTTAAATTAAGAAAACATTTTTCTCTGTGTCGATTTAAGGGTGAAAAATGAAGATATCAAATTTTGGAGGTTAATTACTTTGGAAGTTCAGGAATAAAGGGGTATAATTAAAATCCATATTTTTGGAATATTTCGAGAGCTATGAACGAATAGTTCTCATAAAAGTTATGATCGAAAAAGAAAAAATGATTCCAATTTCAAAAAATTTCACCAAAGTTGGATTTTTTTGGGCAAATCTCTTCAGGACGTTGATATTTTTTATAAAAATCACTGAACAATGTATAATTGCATCAAATTGAACATAAATATAATTATAATAATAATATTTACTATTTCTGGTGATTTTTCAAAAAAGATCGGCTGGTAACGTTTCATGGGAAAAATCGAGAAACCGCCCGAAATTTTTTGACATATTGCCGTTTTTTTTTGTGTCAATTTCTTTCAAGTACTCTGTTTGGTGCAATAAAAGTTGGGGAATTTTTCAAACGGTCACTCCACTAACTTAAAATGACTCGGTCCCTTTGCTACCCCCATCTGGAAATAGTGTGCTTCTTTAAATATTGTACCGTTTACTTTTTTTTTATATAGTTTAAACCCACTTTAACCCTAATACACTGTGAAACCGTTTATTGCAAGAAGGAAAGAAAATTTACAGGAAAGAAGTAGGAAAATGTAGAGGCAAAAAATTTACCTCTACTTCTTCCTCTCTAATCCTTTAAACTTAACGTTCTTTTCCTCTTTTACGATGAAATTGCTGGCTTTGGGGAAAAATTTGGGATGGAAATTCCCCTCTTTTTTTTGTTCAAAGAAAGAGGAGAAAGAGCTGTAAAACAATTTTTGACTTGTTGAAAAACGTGTCTTGAAGAAATTTACCTCTTGAAAAACCCGTTAGGGCTAACTTTTCGACCCCTTTTTATTTTTATTGCCCTCCCTTACCCTTTTACCTTTTTAAACTTATACAGTTATTGAGGCACATGGCAACAATATGGCTTGTAAAGAGGTATAAAAGAGTACCACTAAACCTTTTTCCTTATTTTTCCGTAGGAAATTTGGAAAAATCTGTCTGTGTCTTTCTTTTTTTCTTTCTCTATCCATTTTTCCCCTCCGTTCGCGGTCTGAAGGAACTACCTAAGAAACTGTCAATAGAACAACGACGAAAAAGAGTTTTACTGCAAGAAATTGCCGGAAATAACTCCTTGCTGCTTCAGTAAAATGACCCCAATAAAAGGTCTAAAAATTTATAAAAACGTTTCTTATATTTTCTCCATTCATTTGGAAAAATATAATACGAGAAACGATTGTAAATTTTTATGATTGACCGAAAGGGCAAAAAAAAATACAAAATTAAAATACCGAATTGTTATACAGAGAAAATATAATTTATAGTTTCAGGAATGGTTGTCATAATAAATTTATTGCACTTTATGGAAATATATTCAATTGGAATAACAATTTTTCATATCGTCACTTAAGAAACAGAGTAGTGTAAGTGTCATGTTTATATACAGCACTTGCGACATTTTTTTTCAAAATTGAGCCATATATAATTTTTGAAAAATAAATGAGTTAAGAAAATTAGGGCAAAATGAACTTGTAGGGAATTTTTCATTTTCGAGAAAAATCGGGAAAAAAATGCATAAAAATGGGGACATGTCGGAGTTTCTTATCAACATTTTTCAGATTTTTTTCGCAAACTCCTTCAATCCCCTAGAAAAATGCCCGAATTATCTTGACATGGAGGTCCATTTTGCCCCGGTCTCCCTTATTTATTTACACAGAGAAAAATGTTTTATTAATTTAAGAATGTGCAGTCACTTAATTTAAGAATGTGCAGTTCACTTAAATTAAGAAAGAAAAAGTCACTTGATTTAAGTGAGAAAAGTCACTTAATTTAAGTGAAAAAAGTCACTTAATTTAAGTGAGAAAAATCACTTAATTTAAGTGAGAAAAATCACTTAATTCAAGTGAGTTTCATTTTCTTAATTTAAGAATGAAAAAGTCACTTAATTTAAGTGACTTTTACTTTCTTAAATTAAGAACAAAATAGTCACTTGATTTAAGTGAGAAAAGTCACTTAATTCAAGTGAGAAAAGTCACTTAATTCAAGTGAGAAAAGTCACTTAATTCAAGTGAGTTTCACTTTCTTAATTTAAGAATGAAAAAGTCACTTAATTTAAGTGACTTTCACTTTCTTAAATTAAAAAAAAAAATAGTTACTTGATTTAAGTGAGAAAAGTCACTTGATTTAAGTTAGAAAAGTCACTTAATTTAAGAATGTCATGTCACTCAAATTAAGTGACTGCACATTCTTAGATTAAAATAAAATTTTTCTCTGTGTACTATTATTAATAACTCTAGACTCATCTCAGAAACAAAGGGGCGTAAATGTTACGCTTATATATATCACTTGCACCACTTTGATTCGAAAACGATGATATTCTGTCAATATCATTAAATTTACATTCAATTACAATTAAAAAATCACACACCTTTGAATAATTGATAGAATTTGCTGAAAATTCCAATCAGACATTTTTCCAATTGTTGAATATCTTCGAATCGACATTCTATCTCGAAGAAACGAAGTTTCTTCTTAAATTGACACAAGTCTCAATCCAAAAGATATTATCAAAGTAATCATCTCATAATATCCAAAATTGTGGATTTTAGAATATTCTTAAATACGGGAAAAAATCAATTTCGTATCGCAAACTCGAAAAAAAATAAAGTGGGTGCTCAAATCGTTCACATAAAGCGAGTTTGTGAGCTGCTGGAACAGAGTTACGAGGTCACCAAGCAGTGCACTCCGGCTCCCAAAAGCCGATAAAGACAAAGAGGCAGGAAAAAAAAGGAGTTGACTAAAAAAAAGATTCAAAAATAGAAGTTCGTCTGTCGAAGCTGTACCTCTTGGGTCACAGAACATAAACATTTTCTAACATTATCCAGGCGCTGGAGAAAAATACCCTTTAACGTTATCTCCACCGTGTATATGAATTTGTTCATGCTACTATTTTCGGCGTCGTTGCTCAGGCACTTTGCGGCAATCTGTTCTTTATTCCCCCGCCACCCTCTAAATGGAATAATATGAGGTAAAATTTTGAGTGCATCGAACTCACGGAATTAATTAGGTCGCAGTATCAAGTCGATATTTTATCTGACTTATTCATTAATTCTCAAAACGAGTGGTAAAAAATATATATCAGAATTCATGAAAAAAAAAAATCACATTAAATTATTCAAATTATTTTATTCGGTGAAATAATTTCGTTTCAAATTTTAAAAAATTAATAATTCGCTTGAATCGGTAATTTTTCCCATTCAATATTTGAATAATGTAACTGTGAGGAAAGCAAGAAAAAAAAAATAAGGTAAAATTCCGTAATTTTCGAATTTTTTTAGTCTGTCTAGATCACGTATGCTTTTTTTTAGAACAGTGAGAAAATTTTTGTACTCCAAGTAAATTCCCACCTGTAAAACTTATTTGGCTCGTGAATAACATACATCAGGCCATTAAACTCGATTACGATTGTATCTGTACACAGTAGCGACTTTCACGTTTTCTTAATTTACTTTCACACGGGGCCACAAATTGCAATATCCCATGTCTAAACACACATCTACACATACACTATCTAAATTCTAAAATTACACAATTACACAACAAATATTAAACAAATAAATTTATTAATAAATTAATTTTTATTAATACATTTTTGAGAGAATCAAATTCCGGAAAAAATATGTAATGCGCAAGCAGGATTTGAGCACAAAATTACACAGATAAAAATGTTTTCTTAATTTAAGAATGTGCAGTCACTTAATTTAAGAATATGCAGGTTACTTAAATTAAGAAAGAAAAGTCACTTGATTTAAGTGAGAAAACTCACTTGATTTAAGTGAGTTTTATTTTCTTAAATTAAGAAAGAAAAAATCACTTGATTTAAGTGAGAAAACTCACTCAATTTAAGTGACTTTTACTTTCTTAAATTAAGAAAGAAAAAGTCACTTGATTTAAGTGAGAAAATTCACTTGACTTAAGTGAGAAAAGTCACTTAATTTAAGTGAGTTTTACTTTCTCAAATTGAGAAAGAAAAAGTCACTTGATTTAAGTGAGAAAAGTCACTTAATTTAAGTGACCTGCCGTTCTTAAATTAAGTGACTGCACATTCTTAAATTAAGAAAACATTTTTCTCTGTGTACAAACAACTCCAAATTTTATAAAAAAATTCAATATTTTTTAATAAATTTTTTTTTTTTTCAACAATTATAAAATTGTATGCTTCTATTTTATCGTAGAAATATACAGTTTATTTATTCATTATTGACGAGTTTACTATCGAGGGCAAATGACTATTATCCTCGTTCTGTGTCGATGAACCAAACTGTATGAAGGACAGACTCGATGATCCGCAACGATTCATCACATTCATTTGAGTCTCGACAAACTTGATAATAATGAAAATTTATCATGAGTGACAATAAATAATCTAGTAATTCTAGAGAATTTTTCCTTTTTTTTTTCGTTTTTTATGAGAAACAAATAACTATTTCCCTTGATTTTAGTGCAAATTGAATTCAATGGTGTGTATATTAGGAGATTGAGAAACATCTAGAAAGCATCGGGTCGTCAGCCGAAAACGAGGTCTCTACATGCCTCTCCTCCGTACTTGGGGGGGTTGACGTCAGAGAATTTTCTCCCACCCCTCATCGAAGGGGTGGTTTCCCCTTTCTCCCCCTTTCTGGGCCTATAAGCTACACGCAGAGACTCAGGGCAATGCCCTCGGTGTCACGACCCTCAACTCGGTCAACCTCGACACAGATAGCTCTCTCTCTCTCTCTCTTCTCCATCCCCTTCTGTATCGTTCATGATTCCCCGGGATTTTCACGGTGTGTTCAAACTTCTCCAGGGAATTTGGGGCGTATAAAACATATACAGTTCACAGTAATGCTCCTGTCTTTTAGTAATAATGAGTTGTTGAGATTAGGCATTCATTTCTTTTGGTATTGATTTTTGTAGTAAAAGTAGTTATATATCTTCGAATCCTGGTGATTTCGAGTTACGAGACCGATTGCGCGCTTCAGTGCACGAAAAATGATCTCATAATTTTTTTTTGTTGAAATTTAGTTCTTCAATTTTTGTTTGATGATTATTCTTCGAGTTGAATTGAAAACAATTTGCAATTATTGATAATAGTTTGAAAGGATTGTTTTATTCTTGGCTTAGATATTCGATATTCATGAACTTTTTTAGAAGAGGACTAGATTATGATGCGCGCTTTACGCGTACTTTTCGAATTAAGCCTTTAACCTAACCAATATATTAGCATATTTCCATGCGTCATCATTTTTTAAAACTCAATAAGAAACTTTTCTCCTTGTAAATCAAAAATGGTTATTCCTTATTGTTGTGGTATATTTATTTATTTTTTTAAATTTAATTCCCATCTTATTTTTGTTATTCTTGCTCTGCGCTTGGGAGCCATTGGTATTTTTTCGTATTTTTTCTGTATTCGTCGTATTTTTTTGAATTATAAATGTACACTGAGAAAAATGTTTTCTCAATTTAAGAATGTGCAGTCACTTAATTTAAGAATGTGCAGGTCACTTAAATTAAGAAAGTAAAGTCACTTGATTTGAGTGAGTTTTACTTTCTTACATTAAAAAAGAAAAGGCACTTGATTTAAGTGAGTTTTACTTTCTTACATTAAGAAAGAAAAGGCACTTGATTTAAGTGAGAAAAGTCACTTAATTTAAGTGACTTTTACTTTCTTAAATTAAGAATGAAAAGTTTACTTGATTTAGGTGAGAAAAGTCACTTAATTTAAGTGAGTTTTACTTTCTTAAATTAAGAATGAAAAAGTCACTTGATCTAAGTGAGAAAAGTCACATAATTTAAGTGACTTTTACTTTCTTAAATTAAGAAAGAAAAAGTCACTTGATCTAAGTGAGAAAAATCACTTAATTTAAGTGTCTTTTACTTTCTTAAATTAAGAAAGAAAAAGTCACTTGATTTAAGTGAGAAAAGTCACTTAATTTAAGTGACCTGCCATTCTTAAATTAAGTGACTGCACATTCTTAAATTAAGAAAACATTTTTCTCTGTGTAATTGTTATATCTTCATAATTGTTTTTCGGTGATACGCTCTGTGTTATTTGGGAATTGAATCGTTTTGTTTTTCGTTGGCCGATGCACATGATATATATTTTTTGGCATAATTCATAGGAAATGATCGAAGAACAGGCTTATCTTGTTTTGCTTGTTCATTACTAACTTATGCTTCCTCATGAGCAGTTTACCTCGATATTCTCTCAACATGAATAGAAATAATGAATATTTTAATAAAACTAAGGGAAGTTAATTGAATCAATATTATTGAAACGAGCTCGTTAATTCATAATGTTATGTTGCTGACACCTGATTACGTGTCCATCTTCTCCTGACGTTTATTCCAATATATACAACCCATATAATAGTGTATGTAGCTATGTAATCCAAAACGTGATTGTGCAACTGGTCCCACAAGTACGGATATCCAGTTTTATATGTTTGTTATAACTTTGTACAGCATTACGTACGTCCTCCCTCTCAGTGAAAACACACAATAAACAAGCAAAAAATAAAAAAAAACACGTACAAATGCAGCATTACTTTTTGATTGCACTTGGCTTCTTTCAACACAACTTTCACAAAACTTTCTAGCTGTTCTCGTTTTCTACGCCAGTCAATAACCGAACAACAGGTCTATGAGTTCATCAGCAATTTCTTAATTAATAATATTAATTGAATCATTTTTTTTTGTTTTTTTTTTATTCTCCTAATTTGACAAATAATTTGATTGACATACGTTACTCTTAATGATACAGATTTTCATCTGATTTCATTCATTCGTTAATTAACAATTTTTTAACCACATTTTTCATTTCATATTACATCATAATTATTATAAGATTTATAATTTGATTGAAGATATAATAATTGAATGATCTACATCATAATTAATTTGTCCAAGACAATTCGCGGCATTCTTTAATATTACGGAAATTCATTTCGAATTGTCTTATGTAAACCAAAAAAAAAAAAAAAAAAAAGAAGAAATTAAAAAAAAACATCTTATGTAAAACCTTCAACATATTTTTGTGTGCGTCACTCCTAAGCCCGTGTGATGTAATTCCTCTTTGGTTAACGGTACTTTGGCCGAATTTTTTTCATTTAATTTCCTTCCAGCATCTTCTTTCTCACAATGCTCATCTACTACCCTTCTTAATCTTACAACACATAATGAACAACACATTGGAGAAATGGGAGGAAAAAAATATTAGAGCGGAAAAAAGAATGAGAATTTAAAAATAATAATCCAAAAATAAGAGAAGAAGGCCGATCGGTTGAAAAATACGAAAAACAAAAAAAAACGATGCTCTCAAAAAAAATTTCTTCTCTATTCTAGATGAAATCCTTTATTTTCCTCGATTTTTCTTCCCCAATTAATCTAATTGATTTGCTATACTTGCATATATGATCAAAACAAAAGGTAAATAATGCATATGAATTGATATGATAATTTTAATGACGGTGTCTTTGGAATAGACAAGACTTGTGCATTTGACATAACACATGAAGAAAATAAAGAAAAATTAAGAGGGAAAAAGGCAAGGCGCATGCGTCACTCATCTCAAGGCCTCGCGCGTATTAGCTCTTTTGCGTTCGCCTCGCGCTGTCCCACTTTCCTTTGCGCTCGGTCAACGACCCTTACAATTCTGCTACACCTCCCTCCCTCCCCCCTCCTACTGCCATCGCTCTGCTCTGTTCGAGGTGAATTTCCAAGGTACAACCAACACATTCATTCGCTCTAGCATAGCGATACTGAAATGCGCATGCGTTCATTGCCCCATCCCCTCCACATTTTGCTATACCGTCACATGCAAAATTTTCTCTCTTATCAGAGTATTTTGTCCCTATCCAGTCTGATCCAAGCTCAGTGTTCACGTATAAAACGTTGCATGGCGCCACTGTACTTTCGCTATTGGATTTCGCGAATGTCGGTACTGTAGATATCGCCGTTTACATGCGAATATACGTAATATTACGTATGATTTTGCCAGTAACGTCGGTAAATAGAGTCGATGTGGCTTTATCACGGTGAAGAGAAACGAGTTTATTTGATGCTCGAGAGGTGGTGATACAAGGTATGATGTTGAGTTTGAAATTGAGAGATTTATTGGGGAATTTGATTGTACTGAATTTTTGAGGATTTCAGTTAATTGGCAAATTCGATTAAATATGAAACAAGCAGGAGCTCCAATACTTGTGCATAATTTGAGCATCGTACAATTAATATTCTGCCAATTCAATTGTTTCGGATCATTTGCAGTCATATTATGATAAAATCTCAAACTCGAAAAAAATTATGATCATAAAGCTTCCATCAGGAAGCAAAAAATTGAAAATTGATAGTAACTTGGTGGTCCCAGTTTCTGACACTTTAATTTAGGTATATTGATGCATATTTGATGCACTAAACGCGTTCAACAATTGAATGTTGAACAATATACAGTGTAACCTTGATGTAACGAAACTAAAGGGAAATAGGAATTATTCGTTGTATCGAGTTATTCGTAACAGTGAGGTTTGTTATATAGAGGTTAGATTAAAGTCGATTCGTTATAACAAGGTGAGAAAATTGCCATTAAAACAACTCATGTGAATAACAACTCATTTGAATCAAAACACAGAATTATTTATTTGAAAACATTCAAATAGAATATAAACATAGAATGTAAGAGAGAAAATTAACAACATGATGAAGGTTAATGCTTAATAAAGGTTAAAATTTCTGCAACACTCAAACAACACCTTTTCCGTTTTTCAGCCATTACAACTTCAAAATTACTAACAATCACAAACAGCAATGTTTACAGTGATCAAACAGTAATGTCTATCTTATGAAGATTTAAACGTATCAGCACTCATTGAGACATTAGTTATTGTGGAATTGAGTGGGGATAATTTGTAAGATACGTTATGTAGAGGTTGTAGGCTGGAAAATTCGTTATATGAAGGTCAATAATAGTTTCTATACATATTCTGCAATGATTGATTTTTCGTTATAGCGAGGTTGTTTGAAAAATATATTCGTAATGTAAAGGTATATTTTACATAGACTCTTATGGGCAGTTCTGGGGGATTTTGAAAAATTCGTTAAATCGAGGAATTCGTTATATTGAGGTTCGTTATATTGACGTTACACTATATTTGATATTCAAATATAATTGAAAAATTTGTAAAAATTGTCAGTGATTTAAAATAGCAAACAAGAATAAGTCGACAATATAATTTTCTTTAATTTTGAAGAATATTTTTGCAGAAATGATGCCTAGAAGCAATTTTAAGTGACAATTTTCATAGTTTAGAAAATCCCTTCAGGAAAATGATCACTTCATAAATTTTAATATTCCCCTCATTTCAAAGATATTTCTGGAAGAATCTCCTTTCACCACTTCATCACTAAATTATCATCAATTTACATGAAAACAAGCTGTAATTCGTTTGATATCTCAATTGCCTACATTTTAATTAATTCGACATTTTCTCAAAGCATAAATTTATTATTGTTAAACATGAACTGCTTCAATAAATTTTCCTTTCTTTTTGTTCTAGGTAAGTCACTGGACTTTTTCTATGATTCTGAAAGTGAGGTGTTGGTTTTTTTTTTCCACAGCGTGAGTTCAAAAGTTTCTTTCACTATCATATGCCTTTTTTTTCTATCATATGACGCACATACGGGGATAAACCACCGCGCCCATGTATCTTTATCAATTACCCTCAAGGGTTCATTGATCTCTTCACCATGCTATAAATAGAAATATCTATGGTGTCTCGATGATGACAGAGACACTCTAGTTATCGAAGAGGGTGTGAGCTTAGTCAGTAGAAATAAGTTTCATATGGAATTAGTCGATCGAACAGCTAATTATCAATGACACTACTCAAATAACGCAACACACACACACACACACACACACACACACACACACACACACACACACACATCTGCATATTTTCTTAGCATTATTTTCAGTTTGCCACAATTATCGAACATTCGTGTGTGTGTGTGTGTGTGTGTATGTGTGTGTGTGTGTGTGTGTGTATGTGTGCTTTCTACGCCCATACTTTTTTATGTGACGTCAGCTGATTTTTTTTTCCTGCTGAATGAAATAAAAAAATTTGAACAATGAACATTGACCGAGAATTGAATAAAATTCAATAAAATTTTCATTTATTTTCCAATTTTATTGACTTCATTGGATAAATTTTAATTAGAAGTACTATTAATCATAAAGAAAATTGGTAAAGCTCATGCTTGTACCGGGCAACGCGTGGGTTTTTAGACGCATGCGCAATGAGAAACAAACCTGTCATCCCTGGTTCTATTCTCCCTCGATTCATGGATAAACCCTTCACATAAAGATCTCATTTGCACAGAGCAATCCAAACGTTACAACATTTGTCACACTGCAAATTGTGAAAGAAAAATATAATAATAAACAACAATTATTATTACAAATAAAATTATTCAATAATATGGTTGGTGATGGCGAAACGTGTTGTGATAATTTACCTGTAAATAATGTACCAAAGATCGTAATCAGTACTGATAAAACAAGTTTAAATCCAGCTGAAGTCTGTGAGGTCACGATTATCATCACAGAACCAACTGAAAGTATAAAAAACCATAAAAATTATCAGCAAAAAGGTTCGTCCTTTATTCTAAAATTATTTCATCATATTCATTAATCCAATTCATGTGAAAAATCTAAAATAATTCAAATATTGTGTAAGAATATGAAATTTATTTATCATATTATGAGAATTTTTAATGATTTAAATTTAAAATTTTTGCAGATTCGAATTAATTAATAATTCCCAAAAACATCTGTGATTCATCAGAAAGGGGCGGTATATTGAATCCCCTCATTTCACCGAAACGTATCGATTTTTACTCCCTCCGGTTAGCTACTCACGTGCTCACTGACATTGACATTGCCCGTTAGAAGCACTGAACGCTTCTACTCCCCTTGTTTCCTTGCAAAATACAAGTTAGATCGCCATCTTGCGGACACAAACTCACTTTGCGTAATTTGCAATCTCTTCTATGTTTCGCGAATAAATGTTACCAAGTACTACCGCATGATGTCACTATCATCA
Source organism: Aleiodes alternator (assembly GCA_963921955.1). Taxonomy (NCBI): domain Eukaryota; kingdom Metazoa; phylum Arthropoda; class Insecta; order Hymenoptera; family Braconidae; genus Aleiodes; species Aleiodes alternator. The sequence continues at coordinate 1,271,860 of OY998097.1, forward strand.
TTCTCTTATTCGTAATTCTTTATTTCTTCACGTAGAGCTATTTTTTTTTTTTTTTCTGCAAAACTATCAAATTATCCCTTAACACGAAGCATGAATCAGACACAAGTCTTCAGAAATGACGATGAACTCGACACTATGAAAATTTCTCTGTCCCGTTAAAAAACACACAGCCAAAGGAAAATGTTGGGTAGAAATTCCGCCATTGTGACTGTGTGTGTATGTGTGTGTTTGAGACTAATACAGATATAAAAAATGCAGAATATAGGAGAACCCTCTTCTGCGTGAGAAACATTGCGGTACTTGATGAAGTCAACTAGTAACTCGTGGGATAGAAAACGGGGGATGGATTTTTCAGGATCGATTTATGACGACGTTTTACGAGCATCTCACTGGCGCAAACACTCTGTGTACGGTCAAGAACCCCACGAATTATCTTTAAACTAAGAATAACCTGAAGAAATTGCTGAAAAAAAGAAAAAAGAAGTCTAGATAATAGAGGATACATCCTATTTTTTCATTGGTTGGGTCATATTTCGCGAGTCTTCCTCATTGTCGTCGTCATTAAATTCACGACAAGAATTTTTTTCACCTAAAAAAACAGCAGTTGAGAACGCTTCGAAATAGACAATTTATTTCTAAGATTTTTAAAGTGTCGTGAAGATGAGATGAAAGAAAAACGCCGGTACATTATCAAAAAAAATATCGACAAATTCGCTCTGCGATGTTATTGAACAAAAAAAAATTACGGAATCAGAATAGTACAAGTTTGTGGATCTACTTCTAGTGGGAAAATCAAAAATCAATCAGATGACAAAGTTGTGCATTACTTTGTCAAATTAATTCATTGTCTTACACAGAGAAAAATGTTTTCTTAATTTAAGAATGTGCAGTCACTTAATTTAAGAAGGTGCAGGTCACTTAAATTGAGAAAGTAAAGTCACTTGATTTAAGTGAGAAAACTCACTTGATTTAAGTGAGTTTTACTTTCTTAAATTAAGAGAGGAAAAGTCACTTGATTTAAGTGAGAAAAATCACTTAATTTAAGTGACTTTTACTTTCTTAAATTAAGAAAGAAAAAATACTTGATTTAAGTGAGAAAAGTCACTTAATTTAAGTGAGTTTTACTTTCTTAAATTAAGAGAGGAAAAGTCACTTGATTTAAGTGAGAAGAATCACTTAATTTAAGTGACTTTTACTTTCTTAAATTAAGAAAGAAAAAAATACTTGATTTAAGTGAGAAAAGTCACTTAAATTAAGTGACTGCACATTCTTAAATTAAGAAAACATTTTCCTCTGTGTATTATCAGGATAGTAGATGAAATTAGCATTGCACAATGAATTAGAAAAATTAAAAATTTATTCCGAAGATTTTTAAAGCATCGTGGAGAATAGATACTGATAATGCCTCTACTCAGAATTTGAAAATGTTTAATGAATCTTTCATCACGTAATACTCCATGACAGCCAACACACTGGTTCACGTAACATATACAGACTTGTTTTCGTTCGTTTTCTTCAGAAGAGGCAGAACGTGGTCAATGGCCTATATTTTTAAATTCTCTCTGCCAACGATTTCCATAAAGATCTAGTGAAAAAGACCTATTAAAATTGAATCGTTCGCAAAAGTTTTAAGCATTCCATCATATTTAATTAGATATTCTTCAATTTGATTCACTTTAATAAATTATTTCGAATAATTCAGGCCATCTAAAAATATATTGCATCTATAGAACACTAGTTGTGCCTAAGATTGCCCTTTAGTGATGTTATTTATTTATTATTTTGAAATACAGTAGAAAGCCCCGTTGAGCATTCGAAAAATTACGAAACAATTATAGTTCTTTCATGTGAACATCACGTGTTCGAATTGTGATGTGATTCGATACCGGCATACGGAAATCGGATAGGCAAGGAAAAGAAAAAAGAAACATATATTTTTGTTCTTCTTTAATTTGTCACTTAGTATTCTGTGCATCATTTTGTTCACGTACTTCACGATGAAAAATCCATTGGGGAAAGAAAATTATTAGTACAGCCATAATAAATAAGCAACGGGGTCTACGCCCGCTATTGGGGTCTCTACAAAGTTGAGCGCACGCGCTATAACACAACAGTTGACTCCTTTAAGCTAACCATTACACTATAGTCCCTTCCTTCTACCAGGATAAATTCTAGAAGAAACGCTCAAGTAACCGAAGCCCGAAGACGTTACACTCGTTTTAACCAGAGAATAAACAGTTACGGGTTACGATGCTGAAGGCATTACACCCAAAAACATGGAAATTGCTAGAATCCGTATGGATTTTATCGTAAATTTCTTTCAGACAAATTCTCAGAGTGCCTAGGATGCTCGTTTCTTGGCAGTATTCTCTCGGTATACAGAGAAAAATGTTTTCTTAATTTAAGAATGTGCAGTTACTCAATTTAAGAAAGTAAAACTCACTTAAATTAAGTGACTTTTCTCACTTAAAACAAGTGACTTTTTCTTTCTTAATTTAAGAAAGGAAAACTCACTTTAATTAAGTGACTTTTCTCACTTAAATCAAGTGACTTTTTCTGGCTTAATTTAAGAAAGGAAAACTCACTTAAATCAAGTGACTTTTCTCATTTAAATCAAGTGAGTTTTCTCACTTAAATCAAGTGACTTTTGCTGGCTTAATTTAAGAAAGTAAAAGTCACTTAAATTAAGTGACTTTTCTCACTTAAATCAAGTGACTTTTTCTTTCTTAATTTAAGAAAGGAAAACTCACTTAAATCAAGTGAGTTTTCTCACTTAAATCAAGTGACTTTTCTCACTTAAATCAAGTGACTTTTCTTTCTTAAATTAAGTGACTGCACATTCTTAAATGAAGAAAACATTCCTATTTGTGTAACTTGGAATTTTACAATTATTACTGCACATTTGGAATTGTAGCTTTTGAAAATTAACGTAAATGATTAATTGAAAGTGATCCAAAGGAATAAACGAGTTTTCTTATTATTCCCTTTGGAATTTCCATCAGAAATAATACATTCTAGCATTCATTTAAAAGTGATTCGTTAAGAAAAAAAAATGATAATTTCTCATAAACTTATAGATTTAAATAGAGTGATTACATAAACGAGCAAGAAAGAGAAGAGAATCTTAAATGGAGTTTAAATGCGTACAAATACGCGGTGAGAGTGCTTTCACCTTTCTCCCGAGTTCCATCTCCTCTTGTCGTACCAGCACACTCTCTATCTCTCTCTCTCTTTCTCTCCATCTTTCTTCGAGAGAGTTGGTAGTTTCCTTCATACTCTTCTTTCTCTCACTTGGAAAGCTTTTACTCTCGATTGCAGCGGCAGCCAATGTTCTCGGTGAAAGCAACGTATCATATTCATGTTCGCTGAAAGCTGTATTAATAGTGTCCAATGATCATTTGAATACAGAAGTTCTTCCGTACGTAATTTTGAATGATCCATTTCATTATTCGAAAATTTTTCGATTATTTCATCGATCTTTCCAGAAATTGAGAAGCACAAAAAATCCTATTGATAATTCATATCAGTCAATTTCTTCAAAAATAGTAGCTACTATTGAGACAGGTTCTTTTTTTTTTTGCTAAATAATAGACAGAATATATGACTTCAATTTGAATGGTCGAAATAAAGAAGCTTCACCCGGTGTGGCCTGGGTCGAAGGCTGCCGGGGCTCAAGAATTGACGATTTTATTTTATTGAGCGCCAGTTAATTTATATAAAATCAACAAAATATTCATTAATAATTCGACTGATTTATTTTGACTAAACGAAGAGGGGGTTCGATCGGGTGACCCAAACGGAAAACAGACTGAGTAAGCAAATAAGTCAAGTAGAGTGAGATCTTCAGATTACTTACCAGTCAAATCCACGTTAATTATAATTCAGCTATTCTTATTTGATAATTAAATAAATTGATAATTATACCAATTCTAATTCAAATGATATTTTATTAATAATTCTTATAATCTTTTGGGCGTCTCTTTCTGTCGACAAAATACACAAGAAATTTTACAATAGTTTGACACGCTGTTAATTCGACTACATTTTAAAGCTAGCGTTTTGGAGGATCCTTCAAATTCATGATCCACCGAATTCTTAGGGAAAAAAGGTACGTTCAGTATCCTTCTTGGGCCATTAGTTTCATAAATATTTACGAACAGATCGATTGAACACAAAAACAAGAGAAGAGCTGAACCGGTTCTAAAGAAAAGAAGGCCTCACAGAAAACTGAAAGAATTGTCTCATAGGCTGGCTAAGAAGCGATAACAGGAGGGAAATATGCATATATGCAAGGGAATTTGAAAGAATGACTACAGATAACCCAGAAAAGCAGTTAAGAAACACGAACGCCAATCAGACCAGAATAAAACCGAAAAGAGAGAGAGACAAATGATGAATTATTAGTGTCTCATTAATCCTAAGAAAAGACTGACTAATGAAATGTAGAATTTATATTAATTTTTTTTATTGTAGATAAGCATAGTCATGTCTATAACATATTGATATGATACCAAAGAGAGAGAAGAATTGACAAAATAAGAGATTTATAAACAATTCTAGAAGAAAAAATCAACTGCAAACAGATCGATAACAATTTTCATGATTTATTCTGTTGCAGCACTTTATTACTGTATTGAATTCAAATGGAAATTGAATGATTCTATTGCAAAACAACTGAAATTAAACTTTCTATGAGACGAAATTTCAGGATATCTCACGACTGACAAATATTGCAGGGGCCTACTTTTCAAAAACAGTTGGGCAATGCAAGCATAGTGTAGTTGAGTCTGTGTCCTGAATGTCGGGCATTAACCTCTGTATTTTTTTTTGAATCAAGGCTGATATCGTTATCAGCACTTACTTTCACACATTATAGACAAAACGATTGAGTTTGGCAATCATAAATTAGGCCTCACGAGAGCATTGTGAATAAATGAATTTACTTGTTGAAAAATTAGCTTTGTAGTGAAGACAGAAATGAAAAATCGGTTAACATTAATTTTTAAAATCATTTCAATTGCTATTCATTTACTGGCAATTCATCAAAATCATGAGTTCAATCAATTTTTAACTGTCTCTATTTTGGATTTTAACCTGAAGCATTTTTAGCTCATAAATAGCTCAATTTGTACAGCAAAGAGAATAAATGCCTCGGGTTATTATAGAGGCTTAGCAAGTAACAAAATAATACGTGAGTGTTGGTGTGTATGTGTGTGCGCGCGCAATCGGGTCGTGCCTACGACCTGGTGGCCTTGCTTTTTTCACTGGACCGAGACGGTAATTGTGAAATATTCAGCATTTTTCTTTTACTTTTTGTTACATGTAGATCGTTTGAAACTACTGGCAGAGTGTAGAGAAATTCAGTAGTGCAGGATAATTTACAAAAATTTCATGCCGATTATTTGGAAGTATCTTGGATATAGTGAGGCTTAGGAAAATTCATAAGATTATTGAAGATTTTTCTTCGACCATTCTTTAAGTTATTAATTGGTAAATTATCGGCCATCATGGTCACTCTCAAGAAATTTACAAATTTTTAATTAACTTTTACTCATCAAATGCATAATAATAAGCGCCATAACCTAAAAAATCATTTAGAACTTGACATATTATGATTGAAAGACTAATGTAGTTTTGTTGAGATGAATTTAATGATTAGAAGTTCAAAAATCAAATGAAAAATTGTAAGAAGACATTTTTATATCTAGTTATTTTACCGTTTATGTTGAAAGATTGTAAATTGATTGATAATATTGTTAATAATTCTAGAATAGATATATTCAGCACCCTGGTGAGGTCCACGCAGAGTTGGCGAAACGTTGGTGCGTTTGATGAGTAAAAGTTAATTAAAAATTTGTAAATTTCTTGGGAGCGACAATGATGGCCGATAATTTACCAATTAATAAAAATTTATAAGATCTCTCTTGTTTCTTCTAATTTGAGACTGGACCCACTAATTTTACAGATATTTGCAGAAAAATCAACGAATCGATTTATCTATCGCGAATCCCCCATCAAATTTTTACGTTTCATCTTTTTATTCATTATTGATGATCAAATAGGAAATAAATAAATAATACGAGGAAATATTTCGATTTAAACCTAATTTGGAAATATCCCAATAAGAATGACAACATGATGGGATTAGATTTTGAAAAAAAATATATTATACACAGAGAAAAATGTTTTCTTAATTTAAGAATATGCAGTCACTTAAATTAAGAAAGAAAAGTCACTTGATTTAAGTGAGAAAACTGACTTGATTTAAGTGAGTTTTACTTTCTTAAATTAAGAAAGAAAAAGTCACTTGATTTAATTGAGAAAAGTCACTTAATTTAAGTGACTTTTACTTTCTTAAATTAAGAAAAAAACAGTTACTTGATTTAAGTGAGAAGAGTCACTTGATTTAAGTGAGAAAACTGACTTGATTTACGTGAGTTTTACTTTTTTAAATTAAGAAAGAAAAAGTCACTTGATTTAATTGAGAAAAGTCACTTAATTTAAGTGACTTTTACTTTCTTAAATTAAGAAAAAAACAGTTACTTGATTTAAGTAAGAAAAGTTACTTGATTTAAGTGAGAAAATTCACTTAATTTAAGTGAGTTTTACTTTCTTAAATTAAGAAAGAAAAAGTGACTTGATTTAAGTGAGAAAAGTCACTTAATTTAAGAGTGGCAGGTCACTTAAATTAAGTGACTGCACATTCTTAAATTAAGAAAACATTTTTCTCTGTGTAAAGATGATACCAACAAAATAGCTCTGACTCTAGACTACTAATCATGTTCTTTCATTAATTTCAAGTAATGCTATGACAATGGATGGACATAGATGTAATTGATTGAAGTGATATAATTCTATTCGTATCAAATTTCCTCTGCTTTATTATTTCTTCTGATGAGAGCTACCGACAACAGCTAAAACGTCGGTATTCATCAACTTAACGTGTGAATCATGAATATAACAGCATGATTAACCGAGAAAGCCATATCTTACATTTTTATCAGTTTATTCAAAAAATAAAGGAGGACAAAAAATAATATGAAATCATGCGCGTGCCATCCGTTTCATTAACTTTATATACACAGCTTTGCCACGCTACGCTTCAAGTGGATTCGATGAAAATTGAAGGCGTCACTTACGTAATATCCGACAGCACGTTCTCTACTGAAGTGCCCCCAATGAATTTCAAGCCTGGTCATTGGTCCGACGAACATCAGACCTAATTTTTATGATCATCAATATATCTTTATTCATCATTAAATGTTGAATTGGGATAATTCTTTTAATTCTCACAAAATTCAAATATTTCTTTCATTAATTCATTATGAGTCGAAATATTCCTTGTCAAGTCAGATATTTCAACGAACTTCCTTTGTTAGGAATTGTATGAGCTAAAAAAACGGCTTCTTTTTGAATCTTCCTAAACCCTAATATTTTCAAGATTTTATCGAAATAATCTACATATGATCGTTGAACTTCTCCTTCTCCACCATTTTCTCGCAGAATTCTTTAGAAAATTTCCGAATCACATAGTATATTCAACATTAACTAACAAGCGAAAAACGACGTTTCTGGTCTCACTTGGCTTGGTTAAAAACGTCAGTTTTTCCGCTTCCATGATACTAAAAATATTGTACATATCACTTACGAAAAGAAGTTAACCTCTACAAAAATTTGGCACCCTAGCTTCGCTCGTGAGGTTAGCTTCTTGAATCCCCAAATATTAAATATGCTATTTTGACGAGTGTGAGGTGTGATAACACAGGTTAGTGTTGAAATGAATGTGTAATGTATGGAAAGTAAAAAGAATGACAATACATATTGAGAGGGAGTGTTGACAGAAATGGTTTACAACATGTATTTTTATGTTCAAATGGTCGCGCGAAAAAAGGGGCGCTGGTGTGTAATGCGCACGTTAAGGCAACGTCGCCCTCTCAAGTTATTCCTGCCTATCATTATTATTATTCGTCTTCTTCTTGAGTTTCCGTTTCATTGATGGTTTTTGCTTCTATCATTAATAAAAGTTATCCACTCTATAATTAATTATCTGTTTATATTTATTGGAAATATCACCCCAACATTGCAACAGTTAGAATATCCTTTTTGCCCAGGGTCCTGGAAAAATGGGTTTCTAACCTCACATTGCTTGGTTTGAAACACATTTTTCCAGCACCTTTGGGCATAAAATTAACCTTTTTTGGCTGATGGTGCGTAATGTACTAGTCCACACGTGTAAAGTACAATATTTTATTGTGCATCGTGTAGAAAGTGCCACTAACTGTACGCGTAGCGTGCGAAAGGTGGTCACTTTCCGCACGGCATGCGATAAAAGTAATCTGACACAATTTCACAGTGAGAGAAAAAAAATGTTTCATGAAGTAAAATGAATTTACCATTAATGGGTTAGAAAAGAAAATTACATTGTTATGTATCACAATAATTCATCCATATTCAACGAATTTCCGTAATCTTCACAGCTACATAGTCTCTAAGCGGCCCGCTACCACTATTCGCGTACGTTGACACGGGATATACATTCGAAGCAGACGGGATGAAAGATTCCATAGGTCACTCACCGTTGCCGTAAACACACGGCCAGTGACTAGAAGAAGACACGTGCTTGAGGAACTTATTGCTTTGTGTGTGCGTGCTACGCGCTTTGAACACTTCGCAAGATTCCTTCTTTTCCTCATTTCCCCTGCCCCCGATCTTCACTTCATCCATTACGCATATTCTTCTCTTCCGTGTGTGTATATATCCTTCGCAGCGTCAAGGATGTAACGGATCTCGGGTGGACACACGTGCGGAGTATCATCGTCCTGATTTAAGAATATTCGAGAAAAAGAAGGCAATATTATTCTCTCTTTTTTTCTGGCGGTCACAGTCCAACGGTCTCGATGCTCGGTAACATAGAAACTATTGGTGCATCAAACTTCAAACTATGTTAAATGGAAAACCAAAAAAAAATCGAAACCTCGAGTAATTGTAAAACATTGAGAGCCCAAACGATAAACTGTTTGAAAACTTCTAGAAACGAATGACTAATAAACCTACATTACGTCTCGATAAACCATCAAACCATTGGTTATTCTAACCAGCATTGCAATTATTCAGTGGGAAAAAATACTTGGCTGTAAAAAATTTCCAGGTGTTTTGTATTATCTGATGTATGCTTACACTTGTGAAATATCGTAATAAGCTAAAAGATCGGGTAGTTCATGAATTTACTGATTGAGAGGTAGATAAAATGAGCGTATCCTATCATTGAAGCTAGTTTTCCTAAATATTGGGATGAAATCGAAATAGAAAAGTTTGCTGATGAAAGCTTTCTTGTAGGTCTTATTTCACATTACCAGAAGGGTTTCCGTAAGGGAAATTGTATCATCCTGTCTTACATTTCTAGAGGATTTTTCGTTGATGCTCAATTTACTGAAAAAACAATCGAAAATCATGTACAGTTCGTTGAACAAGGAAGAGGAAATAGAATTGATCTGGCTTTCATAATAATTCTCAAGGATTTCTAACGACATAACTATTACGATAACAGTTAGGATAGTTTCGTGTCGAATTGGGGGCACAAGCGTGCACCCGAAAAAAAATTCGAGGACACTCTCAATAAACAGTAAACACTTTCGGTTAGACCTACTCATGGAGCCAAACGATGGGGGGGGGGGGGTCCCCTTGTTTACATAGTGTTTGATTCACGTTAGGTGTTTGAGCAGATACACTCGCCTCATTCTATGTTCCTCAGTCTTCCAATAGTAATAGTAGTTCTGTAGAAGGTAATGCAGTGGAACTCTTCTATAACCATCATTCCGTTCCGTGAGTCTAGGACCATTCTCTGTATTTGACACATTCTTCTGTCCCTATCACAACATCACACTCATTTCTCGTCTGCGCAGTCGAATGCGCAATGAAATCATTCGTTGATTTGTCAACTTGGAATGCCCGACGACTCATCCCGACCAATTCATCCCATCCAATCCATACTGATGGATCTATATCAGTAAAATTTTCATTTTACAATTCTATATGAAATTCTCCGCTTTGAAAAACAAATACATGTGTGGAGAAATTTTCTGGGAGAAGTATTTTTTGAGATACTTTCGTTTGGGGTATGACGATTCTCAAGTGGCCAGGGCCTACGTCACATTAGTCATGGACTCCCAGGAAAATTGCGTTGCAGGCGTCGCGATTGTTTATGTATCCCGATAAACATTTGGGATGCACATGGACAAAGGAGCGACTATGATCGTGGTGGACTGGCCCGGCAACAGGGAAATTTGAGGATAGTCTGTAGCGAACGCTAGAATCCACAACATCTAGAAACTGAAATTATCAGCACAGCTGGTCGGATAGCTCAGTGGCAAAGTGCCTAACTGGAAACCAAAAGGTCCACGGTTCGATCCCGAGCCGTGGCAACCTTTTTCCATAATAATAACAATTATTTTTCATCGCTATCTGACGAGCAAATTTATTGAAGTGATGTCGCATCCAAGTGGCGCAAAATAACAACAGTGACATCCCTTCAAGTCCCCTTGGAGGCTTGGACCTGGAAACACCTCGCTGGTCTTATTATATTTCGATAATACATTTTAATCTTCGTTAAAAGAAGTTATGGAGTTTATCCGATTGTTCTTAGTTGAATCATTGAGAATATTGTGAATAAATCATTTATAATTATAATTTAATATTGTGTAAAAATCCTTCTACTACACATATTACATTAAAAAATTTAATTCTCCATGTTACATATTAAATCAGTTTGAATTCGGGATGAAATATTTTGGGATGAATTGACGTGTCACCGTCAACTTAATGGTCACAAAAAGTCATAGTGGGAGACGGCATAGTCAAAGATTGAGCGTTCATTCGGTCAAATATAAAGGGTGGTCAAATATAGAGGATTTCCACTGTAATAATCTCAATGATGGCATACATTTGATTGGATAATGTTTATGCATTGTTTATTCAACGATCGGAATAAATTACAGGAATTAGATAATTCTTAAAAAAAAAATTCCATAATGACGCAGTTAGGAACTCTGGCAGAGGTGAGCATGATTCTCGGCATTTCGTCACTCGCCAGGTTGAATAACCGACGTTACGTCATTGGATCACGTTTGCCGAAGTTGTTACATGGTAAAAGACAGAGAGCGACTGAGTGAGAGAGAGAGCAAGAAAGGGTAATGGTAATGTAAGTGGGGGAAAAATATAAGGGAATTCAACGAGTCTGTGAGAAGTAGGAAGAAGGGATAAAGAGAGCCAACAAAGTGGGGGAGAACGATGGAGGTCGATCACCTACGTACTTGGAGTCAGTGACACCTTGAAGGCGAAAAAAGACTCTAAAACTTCTATCTCACTCAATTCACGGATGCTCCATCTCTTTTGAAGCTCATTTATTTTTTTTTTATTTCATTTTATCCCGTCAATTTAGGTATTCTGAATTCAAAAACAATTCTCACCCATCAACACGACACGTGTATTGGCGAGGGAGATGAAAGTATTGAGGCAAAGTGGAGGCCGACAAATTCGACGCTGAGCCCATTGACCTCCTCACCCGGAGAGCCGCGTGATCACGAGCGTGCAAAATGTTCTTCGTTGGTTCAATTCGTCTTATTATGCAAAAAAAAAAACGATTAACTTTTTAGGATTTTTTTTCTGCAAGAATTTTTTATGAATGATGAGAGGAAGAAACGGAAGCAATGGAGGCCGTTGAATCCTTCTGCAGGTTGGAGACTTGTGTGTACTGCTGGCACAAGGACTTCCGGTAACCTGGCAAATTCCTCCCACACACATGTGAATTCAACTGATTTATCCTCTTGGAACGTCTGGGATAAATGCAGAGTCGAGGACCTCAAATAAAAATGTCCTGCCTGTTGTGGAGAAGCAAACGGAGAGGTGCTTTACAACGTCTTGTCGTGCATATTGAGCAATCATGACTTCCCGAAAACGAATTACACGAAAACTTGAGAGAGTGGCCACTGACCGATCAAGGACACAACCTAACGTTTAATATTTTATTTTCAGGGACATTTCGTTGGACTTTTTTTCGAAAGATATTCTGGTTGTCCACCGGAAATCGTAGGAGGAGATGATTAATTCCGATATATTCATGACCCTCGGACTTAGGCAGGAACGAGGGAATAGATTTTTTTAATGGTTTTGGGGGAATTGATATTTATTAATTGTGGAATTATAAATTGAATCAGTCGAGAATTTCTTCAGAATCAAGGTGGTAGAAAAGAAGAAGACGATGAAATTTGCGGGCATTCTTTTGCCATTTCTTTTTTTTTTTTTTTTATGAAAACAGGCCTTGAGATAATTCCTGAGAAACCTTCTTCGTGGGGTAGTATGGGAACAACGAAAAATGTCTCATGATTAATTATATCCACCAGGTGATTCTTTTCCAAATATTTCCAGAATTAAATTCATTATTTTTATCATCATATTAAAAATAGGGAAACATGTGACATTTTACATAATTTTTATTTTTTTATGAAATGGATTATTTTTTAAATTTGAAAAACTACAGGTGCAATTTTTCTGAATATTTTTAAAATAATTATTTATTTGTTTAAAAAAATCGAAAATATTGTCTGGGGTGTGAGAATTTCATAATTATTATTTTTCCACCCATTTTCGGTTATTACTTCCACGGAATTTTTTTCGCTTTCGTAAACTTTTACCGGTCAATGTAAAATGAAAAAATAAGATCAGATGTGAATTCATCGTTTCTTATGGTTTACAATTTTCCTCGTCTTTTCCCACTTTATTTAAACTAATCTCAAGTAGGTGGGATAGCTTGCAAGATTCTTACTCCATTTTTGGGTCGTTTGTATAATCCGGTTGCACGAATATATCAAAAGACTGCGGTCAAAGTAGCCATTTTACACAGAGCAAATGTTTTCTTAATTTAAGAATGTGCAGTCACATAATTTAAGAATGTGCAGGTCACTTAAATTAAGAAAGAAAAGGCACTTGATTTAAGTGAGAAAATTCACTTGATTTTAGTGAGTTTTATTTTCTTAAATTAAGAAAGAAAAAGTCACTTGATTTAAGTGCGAAAAGTCACTTGATTTAAGTGAGAAAAGTCACTTGACTTAAGTGAGAAAAGTCACTTAATTTAAGTGACTTTTACTTCCTTAAATTAAGAAAGAAAAAGTCACTTGATTTAAGTGCGAAAAGTCACTTGATTTAAGTGAGAAAAGTCACTTGACTTAAGTGAGAAAAGTCACATAATTTAAGTGAGAAAAGTCACATAATTTAAGTGACTTTTACTTTCTTAAATTAGGAAAGAAAAAGTCACTTGATTTAAGTGAGAAAAGCCACTTGATTTAAGTGAGAAAAGTCACTTAATTTAAGTGACTGCACATTCTTAAATTAAGAAAACATTTTTCTCTGTGTACATTTGTTGTTATCATAAAACTCTATTTTTCTCTATTGGAAAGCTTCTTTTTTGCACGAAAAAATACCAACATATAAGGAAAATTGAATGAAAAAGCTTCCAAGTAAATTTCCTCAAGAATCGCAAGAAATGAAAGTTTACGAGAAACATAGAAAACCAAGAAGCATCGACCGATCGTGCCCGAAGGGCTTGTGATTGGTTCAAAGACTCCGTGGAATTCCCAACATTCATTGAATTTATTTTAAAACACAAATTGCAATGAAATTGCTCTCAGAATAATCTCTGAAAAACAATTCGTAACTATTCTCATCGAATTTCCAAGAATTTTTTGGTCCGTAATTTTCAACCGCTTTGACATCGTGAAATTCTCCACAAAAAGGCATTCTGCAATGATAATACTCTGGCTCGAATATAACAAAAAATAAAAATAAAAAATCAAAGTAAAATGGGACAAGTGGACGTGGCAATTCGCTTCCTCGTTTCATTGTCGCGAATTTGGATCGTCTAACTGTATTTCTTTAGCTCTAAGTCGATGCTCTTCCCCCTTGGCCAAGGCACAGGAGGTCGTGCATCTATAGAATGACTATAACCACGTGACGCCTCGCGGCTCTGTCTAACCTTCGACTTCAATTTTCCTTTAAAAATATATATATATATCAATTTTTCATTATTATTATTATTTTTCAGTTGAAATCATTTCCACGAACTTATCCAAAATTTCCTGTAAAAAAAAAGAGTTTTCGATTTGAAGAGAATTTTCTTAAGCACTTGCACATAGAAAATGTTTTTCTTAATTTAAGTATGTGCAGTCACTTAATTTAAGAATGGCAGGTCACTTAAATTAAGTGACTTTTCTCACTTAAATTAAGTAACTTTTTTCACTTAAATCAAGTGACTTTCTTTCTTAATTTAAGAAAGTAAAAGTCACTTAAATTAAGTGACTTTTCTCACTTAAGTCAAGTGACTTTTCTCACTTAAATCAAGTGACTTTTTCTTTCTTAATTTACGCAAGTAAAAGTCGGTTAAATTAAGTGACTTTTCTCACTTAAGTCAAGTGACTTTCCTCACTTAAATTAAGTGACTTTTCTCACTTAAATTAAGTGACTTTTCTCACTTAAATTAAGTGACTTCTCCCACTTAAATTAAGTGACTTCTCCCACTTAAATTAAGTGACTTTTCTCACTTAAATTAAGTGACTTTTCTCACTTAAGTCAAGTGACTTTTCTCACTTAAATCAAGTGACTTTTCGCACTTAAATCAAGTGCCTTTTCTTTCTTAATTTAAGTGACCTGCACATTCTTAAATTAAGAAAGCATTTTTCTCTGTGTACGTGAGAGAGACAATTTTCCAATGATTTTTATTAATATTAATATCAATTATTCGCTCAATCGTCCTAAAAAAAATGTAACGTTTGTGCGGCAGATAATTCCTCACCCATATCCGAAATTTCATCGAATTTGCAGAATTTTCCGGAAAGTTTCTTAAGCATTTGTAAATTTTCCATAAGAGCACATGTTAAACGATGGTTTTCGAAGAATTCATAACTTTTAAACGTGATATGAAAAAAATCCAAAATTCTTGCATACAGATTCGTTATCAATTGAACAACCTTGGAAAAAATTTTCATTAAATTTTTACATTTTTTAATTTTGATAAAATACCTGTAGAACATCCTTAAATAAAAGATAAATTCGTGATGAGAATGCCGGAAATTTTCTTGAGACTATTGGCACTGTCTATTTGCCCGAGAATCCGACGCGGAAATCGCGCACGTAGCATAGATAACAAGGCTTGCGGTTACCCACGGTGTGTGTGTGTGTGTGTTCACCCATTCTGTGTCCAGCGTTATATGCGTTGGCGTGGTCGCTTACTCGTATTAGCATCGATAGCGGGGTTACTTGGGTCAGTGAACTCACTTATGTATATATATATACATATATATATAAATATAACTTGGCACTCTTTATAGGCACCTTGAGTGCTACACTCAAGAATACGATCTGTATCCTAAAATTATGTGTGAATGCAAATAATCTCGCATAATGGATTAATCAATTTTTTTTTTTTCATTTTGAACATTCCGAAATCGTCAGGCGCTTCAGCCAAGTGAACCGCTGACCGAATAACCAAATTTGTGGTTCGCCTACTTCTTTCACCGTTGCGTAATCCTATGCTCTCTCTGTCTTTTTCTTTCTTTCTCTCTCATCACGCGAGTTTGGAAAAAAAAAAATTAAGGAAACTCAAATACCTCTTATTAGATGGTAATAGCAATTTTCAATGAAACCAACCTGATCTCTGAAAGAATGAGGAAAAATATATATATAGATACATATTTTTTTCCTAAATTCTCCAGTTACACAATAATCCACCCACAAAGGTAAATAAACTGCGGTCGCTTTTATTTTCATTTCTCATTGCAAGAAAGAAAAAAAAATGAATAAATTCAACTGTGGAAAAACCTGGAATGAAGTGGCAATAATTTTTATTGAGATAACGAGACAAATCGTGAAACTGGCTTTCTCGCCCATGAGTTTACTTTCACCTGAGGGAAAAGAAGAAAAAGGCGTCATTGTCCATTGTTCTTTGGAGTGAATTATTCTTTCACATTGGAATGAAATGGCTTAAAATATCAAGCCATTGAAGAAAATGAAACAATTGAACGTATGAAAGTGTTAGAATATTTTAAATTTTCCAATTTTTTTTTTTCATTCAACACATATTTCTATGATGAAGCAAAGGAATTATGAAGAAATTCCAGGTAATTAATTAATTATTGTGTATTCTTTGTGAATTGTAATGGAAGATTACGCAATTCATTTGGTAGAAAGAGGTATCCGTGGATATAGAGCAATATGGTTAGCAATGTAATGGAAGGTGAGTGACCGAGCGTCCAGTTGCGTTCACTGGCCTCCACGACGTAGCTGAGACTCACTGGCAATCATTTTCAGTCTCTATCTTCATCTCTATTTTTCATCTCGTTTCTACATAAAAGTCAATATATCCTCAGACTTTTTAACGGAGAAAAATAGCCCAAAATCGAAGCAAAATGCACATTTTCCTCATTATCATCACTTCCAGTCCCCGAAATCATGGCGAAAAAAGGCAAAAAAAGGGACAGCCTGTATTATTAGAATTCGAGAAGACTACACTGAGGCAAAAAAGTATTTTCTAGAAATAAAAATAATTTTGAGACAAAACTTCTTTCTTATTTGCGATGAACTGTATACACTGAGAAAAATGCTTTCTTAATTTAAGAATGTGCAGTCACTTAATTTAAGAATGTGCAGGTCACTTAAATTAAGAAAGAAAAGTCACTTGATTTAAGTGAGAAAACTCATTTGATTTAAGTGAGAAAAGTCACTTAATTTAAGTGATTTTTACTTTCTTAAATTAAGAAAGAAAAACTTACTTGATTTAAGTGAGAAAAGTCACTTGATTTAAGGGAGCAAAGTCACTTAATTTAAGTGACTTTTACTTTCTTAAATTAAGAAAGAAATAGTCACTTGATTTAAGTGAGAAAAATCACTTAATTTAAGTGACTTTTACTTTCTTAAATTAAGAAAGAAAAAGTTACCTGATTTAAGTGAGAAAAGTCACTTGATTTAAGGGAGCAAAGTCACTTAATTTAAGTGACTTTCGCCTTCTTAAATTAAGAAAGAAAAAGTCACTTAATTTAAGTGAGTTTTGCTTTCTTAAATTAAGAAAGAAAAAGTCACTTGATTTAAGTGAGAAAAGTCACTTAATTTAAGTGACTTTTACTTTCTTAAATTAAGAAAGAAATAGTCACTTGATTTAAGTGAGAAAAATCACTTAATTTAAGTGACTTTTACTTTCTTAAATTAAGAAAGAAAAAGTTACCTGATTTAAGTGAGAAAAGTCACTTGATTTAAGGGAGAAAAGTCACTTAATTTAAGTGACTTTCGCCTTCTTAAATTAAGAAAGAAAAAGTCACTTAATTTAAGTGAGAGAAGTCACTTAATTTAAGTGAGTTTCACTTTCTTAAATTAAGAAAGAAAAAGTCACTTGATTTAAGTGAGAAAAGTCACTTGACTTAAATGAGGAAAGTCACTCAATTTAAGTGACCCGCCATTCTTAAATTAAGAAAACATTTTTTTCTGTTAATCTTCGTCAAATAATAATGTATTTGCGCGAAATATGAAATATTGGTCCAAACATAACTCAGTTTGGAACAAAACCGATTTGCATTCCCCGAAAATTTTCCTCCAAAAAACTCATCTTATTAATTCATGTGAACATGTTCAAATTCATTCTAATCAGACTTGAGAAATAAGCCAAAACCTTAATTTCTTAATCGAAAAAAATCCTTTTTCCAAACAAATTCTCGATTGACGCAAACTATACAGTATTCCTGAAAAATATTTTTTTCCCTCAGTGTATACTGAAAAAAAAAATGAATAGTTCACAAAATTTTTTGAAACATCAATTTTTCATGCAGAAAATTGAAGAATTTGAAAAATTAAACTTAACTGAATTAATAAAGTAGAAAATGTATAGAATTCTATTAATAATTTGAATCCTGTAAAAATAACATGGAATTCCGTCTCTGTCCTACGAAATTTCATGTCAATGACCTATCAAACATTAAACTTCGTGGCATGAATACCTAAATACATTTAGTACTAGATAAAGGAGAAAGAAATACAGAAAGAGAGAGAGAAAGAGAATAAAAGTGGCTCGGTCAACGAGTTGTTTCTCACACTAAATTGTACTTCTACTCCCGATCGTGCTCCCAATCAGTCTCCAGGTATTTACCGAAATATACATATATATACAACATTGTACATGTTTGCGCAAGGTTATAGCACAAGCAATGGTGGAAAAACCAGTTAAACCGAAGGGGGTATACAAATTTTCTACCTAAAATTGTACCAATAACCCTCGTCAATGTCAAAGACCTTAAAATCTTGTTGTATATATATATGATATATGAATATATTTTACTTACGAAGAAAGAGTTTATGTGAAAGAAAAAGCATTTTCATGCAACTAAATGCAGGAAAAATTATGGACAAGTATCAGTGAGGTCATTTGGTGTCACCTTGCAGCTTAAATTCGACACGGGTAATGGCGAAATGCTCTTGAAATAGTCATATAACTCTTTGAAAATCCCTGTGCAACTGGTTATGAACCAGTCCTGAGGCGAAGAAAATTTCAGTTCCATTTTAAATATTCTGTCCTAAAATTTAGCATGCTCTCATTTTGTCGTGCTATTATTTATGATCGCTTTTACCTTGCACTAAAATTCAACTCGAGTATAAATTATTATATAATTTAACTTTTACCTAAACATCCTTCGAGTATCTCTTTCATGTAATGATTACGTAAGGATTTTCAAGAGGATTTTTGAATGTATAAATTTGTTTTAGTCGCTACTGTCTGTATGAAAGTTAGAAAGGACCTTCTGATGTTCGTTAATTATTTTTGAGGGACGATATGGGAGAAAATTCTGATTTTTATGGGCAGCTGAAGGCTAATAGGCTCTTCGGGCCACATTATATTCGGCTATTTGAATACGGCAGACAACGTTAACATCGTTAAAGACATATATGATGCTGAGACTTTTTAACAGAGTTAGAAATCATTTGACGAATTGATAAAATTTTCTAATTACTTTCATTTTCATAAAAAATTTTTAAAAAGTTTTATAAAAATTTTTATAAAAATTTTTATTAAAATTTTTATAAAAATTTTTATTAAAATTTTTATTAAAATTTTTATTAAAATTTTTATTAAAATTTTATTAAAAGTTTTATAAAAATTTCATGAAAATTTCAGAAAAATTCCGGAAAATTCTGAAAAATCTCAAATATATTAGAATAAAACTGATTTTTTTTTCAATTATGGAGTTTTTTGAGGCATTTCAATTTCTTCGATGATTCATGCTAAATAGCTATTACATAATACATTGATAATTTTAATATAATTTGAATTGGTTTGAAAATTTCATGATAAATATATTATTGGATTCATCAAATTGAATTTTAACTACACTGAGGAAAAAAAAATGATTAAAATGATCAAATATTGATACAATTAGTCATTAACTAATATTTTGTTCAGAATAATTTATAATTTGTAAAAATAAAAAATAAAAAAAATAATTTTTAAAATAGTTGAATTCACTGAATTTAGCTAATTATTTTGAAATTTTTATAATTGTTAAAAAAAAATTTCTAAGCAAAAAATAACATTTTTTGTTATTATTTGTTTGTTTTTAAATAAATGGAACCAATGACCGGATAAGATGGCTGAACATCTAAAAAAAAAACCTCATAAAAGACGGATGTATTATAAAGATTTTCCACAGAAGTAATTTGGAATTAAAATTTTTTAATATTCACATTACAACACTTTTCATTGAGCAATTGATGAAAAAAAAAAAAATCAATTTTTTTTAAAATCATGTCAAACTCGAGTTTCATCGTACTTTCGATGAAAAAGCGAGTCTTTCTCACCCAACTGTGTCGTTGAACCACGATATATAGTTCGGTGTATTCGCGAAGATTCTCGATTTCGTGTTGAACTCGTGAAGTGCGATGAACTCGGTCACCGGGCAACAAACTGCAAAGCCCCAAGAACCATGGGTAGTTATCCCCGCCCATTTATTCGTACACACACAAACATACACGTTGAATTTTTTTTTTCAAGTATCACATAAACAAGGTTTATATGCACTTACACGTGAACACACGCGTGTACGTGGCTGTAACATGACTCCCTTCTGGTCAATGCTGGTTGTGCATCGTTTCAGTTCATTGTCAACGATAATTCAAACGAATGGAACGATTGATTGAGTTTCATAAATATTCAATATTTTATCAAGCAAGCAGTAACTCATTTTATTTATTTATCGATTTATTGAGAACATTTCACCAATTTTGCAAGTAATAATGGAAAGTTCGTCTTGGAAAAGCATTGATCATCTATATCTATATCTAATGAAATTGGTACATCTATTTGCAAAAAAATGCAGTTCTTTATGATCCGATATTTTTTTTCTCAGTGTAGAAGCACACAGAGAAAAATGTTTTCTTGATTTAAGAATGTGCAGTTACTTAGTTAAGAAAGAAAAGTCACTTGATTTAAGTGAGAAAAGTTACTTAATTTAAGTGAGTTTTCCTTTCTTAAATTAAGAAAGAAAAAGTTACTTGATTTAAGTGATAAATGTCACTTGATCTAAGTGAGAAAAGGCACTTAATTTAAGTGAGAAAAGTTACTTGATTTAAGTGATAAATGTCACTTGATCTAAGTGAGAAAAGTCACTTAATTTAAGTGAGAAAAGTTACTTGATTTAAGTGATAAATGTCACTTGATCTAAGTGAGAAAAGTCACTTAATTTAAGTGAGAAAAGTTACTTGATTTAAGTGATAAATGTCACTTGATCTAAGTGATAAATGTCACTTGATCTAAGTGAGAAAAGTCACTTAATTTAAGCGAGCTTTACTTTCGCAAATTAAGAAAGAAAAAGTTACTTGATTTAAGTGAGAAAAGTTACTTGATTTAAGTGATAAATGTCACTTGATCTAAGTGAGAAAAGTCACTTAATTTAAGTGAGTTTTACTTTCTTAAATTAAGAAAGAAAAAGTTACTTGATTTAAGTGATAAATTTCACTTGATCTAAGTGAGAAAAGTCACTTAATTCAAGTGAGCTTTACTTTCTTAAATTGAGAAAGAAAAAATTACTTGATTTAAGTGAGAAAAGTCACTTAATTCAAGTGAGTTTTACTCTCTCAAATTAAGAAAGAAAAAGTCACTTGATTTAAGCAAGAAAAGTCACTTAATTCAAGTGATCTGCCATTCTTAAAATAAATGACTGCACATTCTTAAATTAAGAAAACATTTTTCTCTGTGTACTTGCAGTATCACTTGAACTTGATTCTTCCCATCTGTACTGACGATATTGATGATTCACAGTGTGTCGTCATTGCTCTCAGATTGTGTCTGAATAAGTTTTTACCATTAATAAAAATTCATAAACATCGTCCTACAACTTCGAAACATTTCTCGTAAATAACGATTCATTAACTTCCATTCTCCACATCTAGTAGGGGTCAATGGCCCCTTTCCTAGTTGTATCGATACATAAACACCCGCGCTATTCTCCATCACTGGAAGAAGCGAAAAAAAAAGGAGTTTAAACTACTTTTGGCTGATTACTATTTTTCTCTGAAGTTTTTTTACAACGAAAAAAAAAAAAAAAAAAATTAAATATGAACGATTGCAAAATAAAATAAAATGGCTTTGAAGCAGTGATTGACTTCTTTTTTTTATTCTCACAACAACGTTTCCGTTCATTTTCAATTTCAAGCTACCCGGAAAGATCCGTGTTGGAAAAAGGAATTTCAAAAAAGAGCAAAACGGAAAAAAACGGAAATTTCATTTTTTTCGATTAAGAAAAATGGAGAATTCCAAATGTGCAATTATCCTTGCAGTTGGGGAGAATAAGACAAGACCTAAGGGATAAGAAGAAAAGAATGAAGTTTTAAAGAAGAAGAAGAAGAAGTGAGTGGGGGATGAGAGAGCCAGTATATACGGGCGTCTGGCGAACGGTGAAAAAGCCCGTAGCGTAACCGTTGCCGCTGCATAGCACGTTGACGTCCACAGTCGCTAGTGTGGGTTACCTGGTTAGTGACCGGCCAACCGAGTTCACTGGCATCGGCCCTCTTCCTGCGCAGGTTGGCTAATCTCAACACAACTTAAAAGTTGCAAAGAAGAAGAAAGAAGAAGGGGGCAAATACAAACCAAACCACTCGCCCATCAAGCGTCTCTTTATACATTCCCCCTCCCTTATTTCTCCATCTTACTTCTTACTCCTGAGCCATTACCTTCAACTTTTGCACGTGAGTTCATCTCTCCCTGTCGTCTCTCACGGCGCTCACCTCTCTTCCGTTCCTTACCATCTCTTCTTCTTCTTGTGTACAAGAAATGAAAGAAGACGGAGTTACTTGGCAACTGCGTTTCTCTCACTTATGTGTAACACGCGTCATGCGATTTTCAGCGCAAAATGAGGACGAAAAGAAAAACTATTTCATATACAGTGTAACTTTAATATAACGAACCTCAATATAACGAATTCCTCGATTTAACGAATTTTTCAAAATCCCCCAGAACTGCCAATAAGAGTCTATGTATTATTATTATTATTATTATTATTATTATTATTTTATTGCTTACAAGGTACAAAGTCCCATAGCAAGGGGGCAAATACAAAGTATAAAAATAGAATTTGCAAAATACACAAAGATTTCTGATTATAAAAATACATTAGCTCAATTCACTATAAAAAATTTCTCATTGTTAATCTATTTTTTCTTTTCTTTATTATTACTATTATTCCAGTAGCTTGCTTCTATGCTCAAATATACCAGTTAGAAATTTGAAGAGCCTTTTACACTCCATATGCGAGATGTTTGCTAGGTAGCTGTTTAGTCCCTCTTTTTCTATCATTGGGTTAGCTGATAAGAATTCCTTTCGATCTTCTGTAAAAGCGCGCATAAGAGTCTATGTAAAATATACCTTTACATAACGAATATATTTTTCAAACAATCTCGCTATAACGAAAAATCAATCATTGCAGAATATATATAGAAACTATTATTGACCTTCATATAACGAATTTTCCAGCCTACAACCTCTACATAACGTATCCTACAAATTATCCCCACTCAATTCCACAATAACTAATGTCTCAATGAGTGCTGATACGTTTAAATCTTCATAAGATAGTCATTACTGTTTGATCACTGTAAACATTGCTGTTTGTGATTGTTAGTAATTTTGAAGTTGTAATGGCTGAAAAACGGAAAAGGTGTTGTTTGAGTGTTGCAGAAATTTTAACCTTTATTAAGCATTAACCTTTATCATGTTGTTAATTTTCTCTCTTACATTCTATGTTTATATTCTATTTGAATGTTTTCAAATAAATAATTCTGTGTTTTGATTCAAATGAGTTGTTATTCACATGAGTTGTTTTAATGGCAATTTTCTCACCTTGTTATAACGAATCGACTTTAATCTAACCTCTATATAACAAACCTCACTGTTACGAATAACTCGATATAACGAATAATTCCTATTTCCCTTCAGTTTCGTTATATCAAGGTTACACTGTATAACCAACTGTGGAATTGGAAACGTTTGGAAAGAAAACTCGCAGCATAAATGGAGGGGGGGGGGGGGTCGTTTATGTCTTCATGTAGCTGCGAAAGTGCTTTCGTCAGGGATATTTCCCTCCCATTCGCAATTTGATACTCATTGGGTTATTGAACCACAAAGTCCCAATAATGTTGCTTTCTATTAATTTTATTCTTTTTCAATTTGTATTTTTTTTTCTTTTCAAATCCATCATGTTAATTACGGTAATTCATGTTTCATTGAAATTGTCATATTAAAATTCTATCCCTCATTTCATATTGTTGTGTGACGCATGAATATCTCGACATTGTGAGAAGAGAAAAAATTTTTCATCAAAATAAATGCGTCATTCTTTGAGTCAAAGAACTTTGGGTTCTTTCGTCGAATGAATTCCGAGGAAGTGGGTCAAAAAAATAAATTCAACACATATACAATTTTATCAACAGTGACTTAATACTTGGATGTATTAGCTCACATCACGTGTGTTCTTCTTAACGTAAACACATTGGGGGGACCGAATGAGAAACAAGTCAAGTGGTTTGGTCACCTACGATGAGAGAGGGGCCAGATAACAGCAGAACAAGGAGGAGAAAATAAAAACCTAGAGAAATGAATTTATTTTGAAAAAATAATTCAACAGGTATTTAAGGGGTTTCATGGATTTCACGGTTTTGAAAAATCGATTTTTTTTTTATTGTCTAATTAAATTCTGATACATTTCTAGAATATTGTCCTTTTCAATTACAACTATTAAAAAAAAAAATGCTGCGAAATTTTAATCGAATTTTTTATTTTTTTGTGACAACCTCTGCCGAAAATCCTATTTTTATTTTTTTTAATTTTTCCTTCGTCCAAGTTCTAGTTCAAAGTCTTAACTAAAATACGTATTTTTTTTTTCACTTCGGATGTTCCTGCTAGGAGCTCTGGCTCGCCGAAAATGACGTCACAATGGCGAAGTTTTTAATATTTTTTTGCGAAAATTTCAGGAATTGTTTATGAAATGTGTATGTTCAAGGCAGTAAAAAGTTTGAATGAAATATTTCATTTATTATATTTAAAAAAAAATAAAAAAAAACCCATGTGACCCCTTAACGATACAGGAATTCAATAATTTCGTGACTTTTATTGAAGATTATTGAATAGAAAGAAATGAAAAAAAATTCATTAATATGGGAAGTATCAAAGTGCATGAGGGTCGATGTCCCCTTGGTCTTGACTGTCGACTCATAGTCCATCGTTAGTTATGTCATTCATACAATGTCTTACGCACGCAGTTGGCTCGTTTATTCACGTATGTTGCTGCACGTCTGTCCTCCATGCGACTATTCATTGTGATAATCGTTCAACATATTGTTGAAAAAAAAAAAGAGAAAAATGTACTGTTAGTATACGAGGGCTTCATCGCCTCTTATTCCAACAAATTGTTCCCTTACATTATTTTTTTTTAATTCTTTCTTCTATCTATCTCTATCCTTCTCTCGCTCTTCATTTAATCGTGGCCAGTTATCGATGTTTAATACAGTTATTTTTTCCTGCATTGTTTATTTCGCTGAAAAGAAGAAAAAAACTGAGCAGGATTATGAACTCAGAGTTCGTCGACACCAGGCCGAGTCATCGGCACAGGTTCGCCGATCCTTTGGGTAAACAAAAATATTCCGTTTTAGTATCGTTCGAGCAATTTGAGGTTATAGTTACTACTAGTTAAATAGTTTACAGTGTGATGCATCACACTTTGGTAGTTTATTAGCGGCAAGAAAATATTCTCAGAATGCACAGGTCTATGTGTGTGTGTGTGTGTGGTTTTGAACAGTTAATGATGCTTTGTAGTTAGTGATGAAATCAACCGTTAGTCAATTACTATTAGTAATTGATAATTTACTTGAATAAATTTGACTTGAAATATGTTAAATTAGAGATGGCAAGGATTTTGGATTTTACGAATTTCTTGTTGTTAGAGACAATGAAATCATGATTTCAAAGAATCACTTGAGGAACGGGATGTGGTCACTTAACGAATTCTGTTTTCACTTTTTCCTTTCAATCTTAAAAAATATCATCTCAAAAGATAAATGAAATCGAAATGCAATGAACTTATGGAGTTCAAAGACTCAATGAGGAAGCAAGGAAGTGGTCAACATCAATTTCTGTTCATTCAATTTAAATCATCCTCTTTAATGTTTGAGGATTTTGAAAGTATTCATTATATGGTTGCAAAGTATTTTCCTGATTTTTTCTTAGTGATGTCTGGAGAACTGATGGATGTCATTTACCTTCATGAGCAATCCTTTGTATCTCTCATTCTGCTCCACAAAGAAGCTATCTCTGAAAATCTATGTATCTTGTTGCAGTTACAAGAATTTCTTCAGAAACCTACGGAATAATAGAGAGAGATGAGAAAAATGTTTTCTTAATTTAAGAATGTGCAGTCACTTAATTTAAGTGATTTGCCATTCTTAAATTAAGTGACTTTTCTCACTTAAATCAAGTAACTATTTCTTTCTTAATTTAAGAAAGTAAAAGTCACTTAAATTAAGTGATTTTTCTCACTTACATCAAGTGACTTTTCTCACTTAAATCAAGTGACTTTTCCCACTTAAATCAAGTGATTTTTCTCACCTAAATCAAGTGACTTTTCTCACTTAAATCAAGTGACTTTTCTCACTTAGATCAAGTGACATTTATCACTTGAATTAAGTGACTTTTCTCACTTAAATCAAGTGACTTTTCTCACTTAGATTAAGTAACTATTTCTTTCTTAATTTAAGAAAGTAAAAGTCACTTAAATTAAGTGATTTTTCTCACTTACATCAAGTGACTTTTCTCACTTAAATCAAGTGACTTTTCCCACTTAAATCAAGTGATTTTTCTCACCTAAATCAAGTGACTTTTCTCACTTAAATCAAGTGACTTTTCTCACTTAGATCAAGTGACATTTATCACTTGAATTAAGTGACTTTTCTCACTTAAATCAAGTGACTTTTTCATTCTTAATTTAAGAAAGTAAAACTCACTTAAATTAAGTGACTTTTCTCACTTAAATCAAGTGACTTTTCTTTCTTAAATCAAGTGACTTTTCTTTCTTAATTTAAGTGACCTGCACATTCCTAAATTAAGTGACTGCACATTCTTAAATTAAGAAAACATTTTTCTCTGTGTTGATCTTGTACTCCTTCCTAATTACGTGAATTTTCACAAAGCAAAAGCGGCAAAAGGGATACAACGAACTCTCGAGTTCAAGGACTCGACTAAGGAAGCTCTAGTATGAGGAAGAGTAATATTGAATCATGGCAGGAAAATAATAGAAAAAAAAAAATTAAAAGAATCATGAAGAACAATGTAATTAATCTTGGTAGCGAGGTCTGTAACCCAGTCTAGGGATAAGGGCCTACATGAAGCATCTGCACCAACTAGTAGGTGTTAGGGCATTGCACTTCAGTTTCGCCAGTTGGAGTTACCGACCGATGCACGAAAGAAGTCTTTGCCCGCAGTTCATGCTATCTCTCTCATTCTCATTCTGTTCTGTCTTGGGTAGAATATAAGAGTTGCATTTGCGAGAAGCTCAGCTCGGCACTCGCGTCCAGTGACCCGCCCTACCGTTAGGACGGCCCCGAGGATGCGTTTCTTCTACCCCCCCCCCCTCTCTCTCTTTCCCCCTTTGCCATGGTGCATTTACCACTTCAAAAAGCATCCCTCCTTGTTTTACCTTCATTATTTACTACTGATCATAGAAACATTGCTTTTTCTCTCTTTGTCTCTTCTATTTCACCGGGAAGTGGGAAAAACTTCACGGAAAGAGATCCAGCCAACTTCTATATCTCCTAACGTGCATGTACTCTCTCTTGCTTCCTCATCTCTGCACAATACGACGCGATTACTGATACCCCCCCCCCCCCCTCCTTAATCGAGGCTGACGCCCATGAGTTCTTGGTTTCTATGAGTTGTCTTTTTTTTTTGTTCTGTTTTCGTTCTTTTGTTCTTCTTTTTAAACATTTCTCTTGGCTTTGGGAATCATGCATTCTTTCAATACGTATTCAACGGATTAAAATGAGAACAAGAAAAGAATAACAAGTGTATAAAGAGATTTTTCCAAGTGTGTTCTAAATTTTCTGACGTTAATTACATTCATCTAGAATTACTGAGAAACTGTAATCTGTATTTTCCAAAAAAAATATATATATATAGCTTCAAAGGAATGCAGGAATTTCATTTCTCAACAGAATAAATGATTTTGCTAATCCAATTTATGAACAATTGATGACAATTCGTTGCAGGTAATTGAGGAATTATCCAGGTGTATTGTCTAATTTCAAAAGTTCATCAATGTGTCATAAAATTTCTCAGAGGTTTGTTGTATTGGTTCTATTCGTATCGTTAAATTCTTGTTAAAGTGTAAATAAAAGTTTTCGGGAGGGAGAGGGGGGGGGGGGGGGGAGGGGCCCACCTGACCCAGTGCCCCAGCAGTGTGAGCCTTTTTCGGAAAAATGCCTTTTCCTTTCTCTATCTTGGCAGCTCCATTTGATCCCTTAATCGGATTAACTTCGGACACAAACACAGAACATTCTCGTCAATTTTCCACATGATTCTTCCTCATTTCCTTCATCCTCTTTTCCCTTTCTTCCCCTCTCTCTCTCTCTTTTTCTTTTTTTTTTTTTCGTCTTTTATGTTTTGTTTAAATGCATGATCGGGCGTCGCGGGCGAGGTCGTCGACCGTTTGCGTGGCTGCATCAAGGGGTCGGCGTACTCCCGCCAAGTCCTCTTCCCCACCCCCTCTCCTCCACCCTATTGGGCCTCACTGTTATGTATTGTATATAACTTCATGAAGTGTGCATGTGCGATTGCAACGATGCAGGTTGCTGCACTCCCACGTCCCTATGTTAGTCCCGTAACATTCGCAGAACTGTGTGTGGCGTCCCCCCCCCCCCCTTGTATATATCTAACCCCCCTCCCTCTTTTGCCTCCACCTTGTTACTCAACGTCCAACTAAAAATTTGCTAAACTCTATGCGCAAGTTAATTCTAACCCAACAGATGTCATAAGAAAAAAAAAAATTCCAATTGCAAAATATTCAATATTCATTTCTCAATGATAAATGTTAATTCGTTGCAATTGACCTTTCTTTAAAAAAAAACTCATATTAAATTGAAATAATTCATGAAGGTAAAATAAATAAAATGCTTCGTTAATCACACTTCCAAAAAAAGATGGTATAAAATAAATAAAAAGGAAACGGAAGTGACCTTCATGAGCACATAACCAAAAAAAAAGAAAAAACTCTGTCTCGAGGTCGCGGTACTGGCTAAATTCTCAATGTCAATCAAAAATGAATGCACGATAATCTGCAGTCATGAAGGTTAGTGCCTCATAGAATTAAATTGATTACCGAGGACAATGAGTTTTGCACAGCACTTTTTTTCTCTGGCCCAGAGGCCAATAACATTCTTCAATCCAATGAGTTACAGTGGTACTGAGGTCAAAAATCAAATGGAAAACACAGTGGCAAGGTGATTCACCTCTCTCTCTCTCTCTCGCTCTCTATCTCTTTCTCTCAAGCATTAACCGTGGAGGACCGTAGGTCAGGGAACTCGAGATCTACAGGCACAAAGAGAGCGAAGAAGAGAGAGAGAGAGAGAGAAAAGCGTTTATTAAATGTCCTAGGATTTAGGCATCTCCTAAGGACAAGCCGAAAAGTTTACAGCAATTACATTCATGTTACACCGATTTCATGTCCATTACAGTTATCATTCTTATATAGAAACTTGATTCTTAATAATTTTTTTTTTTTCTTTACATTTAAATGTTTAATGTGTATGACCGTTTTATAATTTTTTTGTAAATAAAAATGGCTTCATCGGTCGAGCATGAATTTTCCCAAAGGGAAATTTATTTAATAGAAAAGAAGAATTTTGCCCAACGTTTCTGTCTCGAATCTGAGACCATCTTCAGGGGCTACAAAGAGTCTGTAACAATATTCCATAAAAATTTACTTAATTATTTACAATTAGTTTACAATATATTGCAAGATTTCCAGATAATATGAATATAAATAGATTGAATTGAAAAGATTCCAATGTAGATTTTCAATTTTTTAGGTTAATTTTTTCAAACATCAAAACATTAAAAAATAAGTGTTTTTTTTATACCTAATATAAATTTGAGCATTCTATTTCATAGGCTTTATCACAAAAATATTAGTTAAAATCTTTCTCATAAATAAAAAAACAGTAGATTATTTATTTAAAATATCGGTGACAAATCAGTTTACCTGTTGTTTGTTTGATGACAGAGAGATAAGTGGGTTATTAAAGGCACTTTTATAATCTCTAGAGTTTGTATTTGAAGTAACCAGAAATAGTTACTTATTTTAGTTCTTTTTTTATTGGTGACTTTATCAAAATGTAGTGTTTCTTATGCAATGAAATATTATTTTCTTTACATTTAAAGAGATTTGATTTGATTTGATCAGTTTATTCATGTACATTATGTTGTACAAATGACAAGAGAATATAAAACATAAGAAATTACATTAATTGCTAAGCTTACAGAAGCTCCCTGTATGAGATATAATAATAACGCATTTACACTGCATTGCCACAAGCAACTACAAGCGATTCTACATCAATAAGTTGAGAAAATCATCATTTAGCAGCCCAATTGTCTGCAGCGCAGTGCCAAAAACAGTTTTAAAGGGCTCCAATTTACTGCAGTTACTCGAAAGAGAAAAGAGAGAGAGGGAGAGAGAGAAAAAAAAAGGTGTAAATTCATTTAACCCCTTTGACCAAATTTGCCCCTAACCCATTCGAGTTAAAAAGGGATTTTCCGGTGGGTGTCCCGCCCAGAAAATTTTCCCTCGAGCCGCAACATAACGACTTTTGGCCAATTCATTACGACGAAAAAGCCAACGTCTTAGAAATAATATTCATTTGTCACACTTCTCTATCCTCTTTTGTATAGAGAAAGAAATCTTCAAATAAAGTCAAAGTCAACTGGGCTTATAAGAAAACTTTTGGACAAATATCTTCAAATATTGCTTCTTTTTGAAGATATTTCAGAGTTGAAAATGTGTTTAAATATGTTTGACATGGATGAATCCATTTGTTTTGGATAATCCTTCCCGGTAAATTCAAAATAAACTCAAAACCAATGAACAATTTTGGTAGTCAGTTGACAAACAAAACACTGGGTTAATCGTATTAAAGCCATATATCATAGGTACAGGTACCTAAATAATTACACAGTGGGTGGAGTACACCATACCAACCTATCTTAGTTGATTCGTCAGGATGGCTTACCACACAATAGATAAAATTGTACTAGCATCTTAAGAGAATTACTGTGCAAAATTATCCATACTTTCACCGGAACACTTCAATTCATTTCGAGAGAGACAAGTTTTTTTTTTCAATTTTTTTTTCTTCTTTTTTTTCTCCCATCTAATCTCAGGCGATTGAAAAACGGGAATGAAAATACACTTGGGCGCTAGTTCGATCGACTTACTAGTATCTCTCAAAGTAGCAATGGAGAGCAGGGCATCGTGAGGCCGTGCGGCTAGTAGCACAAAACTCTTCCACGCTCTTTCTCTTTTCCTCACATTAAACTTGTTATTTCCAACTAATACAACTTGTCTCACTCTTTCATGTACATTTTCATCATCAACTTATTCGCTATTTTGCAATGAGGCCTTCACTCGTTCTCCTCGGGTTCTTCCCACGTTTCTTCACTCGTTCTCATTCCTTTTTTCACTCTATTCCTCCTCTCTCCCCTCTTGAATTTCCTTCTCGTTCCTTCCTTCTTCTGTATCATCTAATGCAAGTTCTTCGTGGTTCAATGACGGCGAAGGCTCAACGACCGCGCCAATTGTGTATTTGCCAGTGACTTTTCCCTCTTTCAGACCATATAATAACGGAGGAAATATTTTATCGTCGTGGTAGTAACAAAGTGGCGTAAGTCCTGTGTATAAGCAATTGAGAAAATAGAAGCACTTGGTTGATACAAAAAATTGAAAAATTTCTAGAGGGAAAGGAATTCGAGGAAAAATTGGGAATAACCGAGCGGAATTCGAACTCGCAACCTTCGGATTATACCATTGCCTCGGTAGAGTCAAGACTTTTTTTCAGAGTGAAGGAATTGATGAAAAAATTTGAAAAAATTCGAGAAAATGCTTCGATATGTGGACCATGTTTGTGAATTTTTTCGGATTTTTTTAGACATGCCTTCACTTGCAAAAAAAATCTCGAATCATTTTGAAAAACGTGTCCATTTTGCCCCGGTCTTTTCCATACATAAATTTCACTTCGGAATTCAAGCGAAATAAGGCATTTATGCAGATCGACCATTTGTGTCTAAAATCATTCAATGCAGTACATAAAAACTCACCATATCTACCATTTATTACCAATCAATTGTTTTACTCTGATTTATTTGTTACTCCCACAAAACTTTATTACAAGTTTTCTGTTAATTATCTCTTACGTGCAATCTAATGTTGTATTTACCAGACAAGTTTTTACTTCAATTTTGTAATTATGATAATTGTTTTTAAAATTAGATAGAACAGTATTATCTATTCTGTTATGTCCATAAAAGTTTATTAACTCAACTGAAAACAAAATAAATTCATTAGTACAATTCTCATCGACCTACAAAGTTTCCCATAACTGGAAACTGCTTTTTTTTTTCTATGAAAAAAAAAAATCTTTATTTGATTCACGAATGAAACTTATTAGCTTCAAAATAGAAAATAAAAATTTTTAAGTAATCATTCTGAAAATAATAATTTTTCTCCAATATTCCAATTATTTAGATAATTTTTTTCTGTATTTATTCTTTTTTCATCTCCCCCCCCCCCCTTTTTAGTTACTAAATTATTATATACACCTTTTTTTCTTGTAATCTTTTTAGTCATTTACTGATTAAAACAATTAGTACCAAACTATGATTTATATTAAAAATATAATACATTTTTCTCAATATACAGATGTGTAGGAGGTAAAGCCGATATATGTTTTATGTCCAGCTGGCCATAACACACGTTGGGATTGTGATGCGTGCCATCATATCCGCTGTGGGGGCCTCTGTAATTTCTTTTATGCAATGAGCGTGCCCCCGATGATATCTCGTAACATTCGGCCACATTAATAACTCATGAGCCCCAGTGTATCTGTGCCAGTTCACTTCTCTTTCCCTTCTTTCCTCAATTTTCTTCATCTTCCAAGAAAAAAAAAAAAAGGCAAAGTTGTTATTAATTATTTCAATTAAATATTTCTTGAATTCAATAAAGTTGATGATTTTTTGAATTTTATTTTGTCGGCCTAGTGGAGACGAACAAAAGTTTCGACAAGTGGCACAATAAAAAGAAGCGATGATTAGCGCCATAGACAACAAAACGTGCATACTCTTACAAAAATGCAGTACTAAGTTTGCACTTTAGGTTCAGTGACATCACACACGCACGTGCGTGACGCTAACATCGCACCGTTATGCCCATAGCTAGCCATAGCACCTACTGCGGAAGTTTATTGTACTCATCATCAATAGTTTACGTTATGAGCATTGTCTCTCAATGGTATATATATCGATTAAAGTACTTTATAAACTGAATAAAAAAAAAAAAAATTCAAAGCAAAAAAAAAAGTGTATTGAATTGCTCAGATTTGCGTGTGAAATTTGAGTTTAAAAAAAAAATGGGAATGTCCTTCAAATTATAATGTAAGCAAAATGAATTGAAAAGGGCATTCAACTCACCTCATCATTCAATATTCAATTTTATGTTAATACAGAAATTTATTTCATTATTCGAGAACCCAAGTGCCTAATAACATATTCCCTTTTTTTTTCATTTCTGTGCCGGCAACATATGACCAAAGTTCAGTGGCATAATATCAACAACATTTTCCACGGTCACTCGTAACTTTATAGAATTAATGAACAGGAAAATAACAATATTACATAAATTTTTTCTTTGGATGACGCATTCATGACGTCAACACACTTTTTTTTTTTCAAATGAAAATGAAACAAAAAGAGGTGGAGAAGAAATTCAACCGGAAAACCTGATAAAATCAATGTCACGATTCTTGTCTTTTATTTCGAAGAATTAAAATTTAGAGAACATGAAAAAAAAAAAAAAACATCTTTTTTGGTAGAAAATAGACAAAACTAACCGATAGATTTGACGGAGTATCCATTTGATAATGGATATAATATACTTCCCAAAAAGTTAATCCATTTCGAAATGAGGACGCTGTTGTTGTGTATATGGGGCATTCCATGTCAAACCACCAGATTTCAAAAATTGTATTTTTTGATTCAGTTGAATTTTTTATATGTTTTGATACTTATCAAAATATGCCTAAACCCAAATTTTGAGCCCTTGATTTTCAAAAACCTCGGAGATATGAATTTTTGAATATCGGCAAAAATCAACAATATGGTAATTTTCAAATATTTATATCTCCTGACTCAATTATCGTAACCATACCTTACAGGTGGCTATTTTCTTTGTTTTGAGACGTAGTTTTCGAAAAAAAATATAAGAATCAATTTTTTTTATTTTTCACTGTTTTTTCTTAATTTTTAACGTAAATTTTGACATTTTTTGAAGAGCGACACTTTTGATTTTTTTGAAAAAAATATAGGTTACACTAGGCTATAAAACGAATTTTTTGTGTACTTGATGAAAGTGGGATTCAAATATCTTCGATTTTTTAAGCCACTTTTTCGCTTTTTTTTTAACATAAATTCGCATTTTTTGAGAATTTTTCAATTTTTCATGAGAATTTCATTTTAAATATGGACAACTAATATTGCCCTCCCGTGCCAAATGAGTAAATTGAAAATTTTTTCTAATATAATGTGCCAAAAAATTTTTTTTTGTTTATTTTATTCGTTCCAAGTCGTTTTTAGGAGTTTTATGGTAGTTCCTTCTTGAAATATCAGAAATCTGGCGGAAACAATTAAAGGATCAAATGAAAATTCCAAATTCACAGCAGTTTCTGAAATGGCCGTATCTTTCTCAAAAATGATCGTATCGGAGTAACAAGCAGGTTATAGTTGCTCGCTCGCTGCGCTCGCTCGCGAATTTGTGGGTTATTGTTGCTCTCTCGCTGCGCTCGCTCGCGAATTTTTAGGTTGTTGTTGCTCACTCGCTGCGCTCACTCGCGAATTTGTGGGTTGTTGTAGCTCGCTTGCTGCGCCCGCTCGCGAATTTGTGGGTTATTGTTGCTCGCTCGCTGCGCTCGCGAATTTGTAGGTTGTTGTTGCTTGCTCGCTGCGCTCGCTCACGAATTGGTGGGCTGTTGTGGCTCGTTCGCTACGCTCACTCGCGACTGCGTAGTGGCTTCAGTTCACTAAGTTTTTTCATTAATAACTTTCCGATTGAAAGTTGTTTTTTCTCCCAACTTTTTTTTGTGACTCTGCAAACGTGTCACAAAGTTAACTTCCTGACATATTCACAGCAAAGAACTGCGCGTGCCCTCTGAGTCACGATTTAACCGGGTTCTACGTGGGATGATGGTAGAAATCCCCGAAAAACATAATTATGCAAAAAAAGAGGAGTCCCTTTTGCCCCAGGATCAATTTTGCCCCAGGGGTCCATTTTACAGCGAGGTCCATTTTACCCTGGGGGTCCATTTTGACGCAAGGTTCATCTTACCCTGGGGGTCTATTTCGCCCCACTCTCCCCATATTGTCATATCTTCCACTTTCATGACGATTTTTTTCCGTATCTTGTCTTTTTGGAGATATCATTTTATTGTTTGTTGAATAAATGAAAGATGACTGCACTAAATCAATCCAAAATTTGTTCTCAGCAAAATGCATCGATCGCGATATTGAATATCTTGATCCGATTATTATTTCGGGAGAAATCGTTGTTGGAAAAAAAATGACCACATACAGACGAACACACACAGATACACACACACACATACACACACACACATACACATACACCCCCCCCCCCTTGGAATCGTTCTAGAAACCTCCCAAACATATAATCTAACTACTCCCCCACCTCTCTGAAGAAGTTCGGTTTTAGGGGTAATCCCTATAACTTCCTATCGGGAAGTTAAAAAAAAAGCAATTTGAAGCTTGAAGTCTCTAGTTTTGAGATCTTCAGACCAAAAATAATTCCGTCCCAAAATCTCAAAACTAGAGTTTTCAAGCTTCAAACTGTTTTTTTTTAAACTCCGATCCGATCAGTTTTAAAAAAGATACGGCCATTTGAAAAACCGCTAAAAAATAGGAATTTTTTTTTTGATCCCTTACTTGTTTCCGCTAGTGTATTAGAAAAAACTAATTATGCGACGCTTAATAAAAATGCTACGCTTTCTCCAAATATTATAGTTATCTTAATATCAAAATTTCGGTTTGGCTCTTCGTTGAACACTTTTTAAGTAATTTTAGTCCGTATATTTTTTTTAACTTCCTCTTATTGTCTCAATTATTTATATTTCATGGAATACTAGTCTGTACAACGGTAATTATGCAGAAAAGGGGCCTCATAAAAATGAGTTAAAAAAAATTAAATTAGTAAAAAAAATTTTTGTCAATATATTGACGAAGATTTTGCCAATTTACTCATTCGGCAGTAGGAAAATATCAGTTGACCGCATTTACAATGAAATTCTCATGAAAAATTAAACAAATTTCAAAAAAACTCAAATTTATGATTTAAAAAATGCGAAAAAGTAGCTTAAAAAATCGAAGATATTTGAATCCCACTTTCATTAAGAGCTTAAAAAACACGTTTTATAACCTAGTACAACATATATTTTTTTCAAAAAAATCAAAAGTGTCGCTCTTCAAAAAAATTCAAAATTAAAGTTATAAATTAAGAAAAAACGGCGAAAAATAAAAAAAATTGGTTCTTATATTTTTTTTTCGAAAACTACATCCCAAAACAAAGAAAATAGCCACCTGTAAGATATGATTACGATAATTTAATCAGGAGATATAAATATTTGAAAATTACCACATTGTTAATTTTTTGAGATATTCAAAAATTCATATCTCCGAGGCTTTTGAAAATTAAGGGCTCAAAATTTGGGTTTAGGCATATTTTAATACGTACCAAAACATATAAAAAATTCAGCTGAATCAAAAAATACGATTTTTGAAATCTGGTGATTTGACATGGAATGACCCATATATACAGTGTAACCTTAATATAACGAACCTCAATATAACGAATTCCTCGATTTAACGAATTTTTCAAAATCCCCCAGAACTGCCCATAAGAGTCTATGTAAAATATACCTTTACATTACGAATATATTTTTTAAACAACCTCGCTATAACGAAAAATCAATCATTGCAGAATATATATAGAAACTATTATTGACCTTCATATAACGAATTTTCCAGCCTACAACCTCTACATAACGTATCCTACAAATTATCCCCACTCAATTCCACAATAACTAATGTCTCAATGAGTGCTGATACGTTTAAATCTTCATAAGATAGACATTACTGTTTGATCACTGTAAACATTGCTGTTTGTGATTGTTAGTAATTTTGAAGTTGTAATGGCTGAAAAACGGAAAAGGTGTTGTTTGAGTGTTGCAGAAATTTTAACCTTTATTAAGCATTAACCTTTATCATGTTGTTAATTTTCTCTCTTACATTCTATGTTTATATTCTATTTGAATGTTTTCAAATAAATAATTCTGTGTTTTGATTCAAATGAGTTGTTATTCACATGAGTTGTTTTAATGGCAATTTTCTCACCTTGTTATAACGAATCGACTTCAATCTAACCTCTATATAACAAACCTCACTGTTACGAATAACTCGATATAACGAATAATTCCTATTTCCCTTCAGTTTCGTTATATCAAGGTTACACTGTATATATTAAAATAAAGAAACAGCCCTCTTCCCCTTATTCCCCTTGATAATTAGTTTTAAGTTTAAAATAAGTCCTATATTAAGAGCCCAAGAGCAAAGAAACTTTAGAAATGGTTTTAAGAAGCCTTTCTATTTCGAAAAGTATAAAAAAAAAATATATGTAGCACGTAATTATACTAATAAACGTCAAAAAGCCAGCAATAGATAATAATAATGTATACATTAATACCGAAACTGTCTTAACAAAGCATGTCGTATACCGGCTTTTCCTGTAAATCTGCAATTTTCATATTCTATCCTTTGTTTATTGACGAGATGAAATTCTCTACACTGTACTCATGGCCTCACAAATAAATAAACATTATAAAAAAAAAAAAACGCTGTTGTGTCCAAACACACACATAAGGAAATGGCGATTGGCATTTTGTGTGTACGTGTATACAGGTTCATTTCACAAACATTTACATTTAAATGAAAAATTGCGCTACTACAGAATTATTGAAATGAGAGAAGGGAGAATAAACATAGCATGCATTTAAAAAAAATGCCAAGTAAACCCTTCTTTTTTGCTTTTATTTTGTTTGATTATTGCTTCTGAATTTATGATTTTCACTTTTTTCCCTCATCTTTTAATTATCACAGATAAAATTCCATTCTCTCCTTCTGTAAACACAATTTATCCGCACTCAAACACCTGAGAATAAAGAACAATGGTGAAAAAATATATAGACATCATTAAAAATGACCTTAAACGTGGCACGAGCAAATGCTGTAAACCAAAAATACGTAAGGACACTGAAAAAAAAAGAAGAATTTCACCTATTTTAAATGATAAATAATAAATATTTTTAGTGAAAAATATTGACACACAATATTTATTTCTCTACAAAGAAAAAAAAAGAAACAGAGAGAGAAAGAAAATTGAGTCGTAATGGCTGTGTCATAAAATCATGAAAATAAATTATTGCCTCGATGATGTTTGAAACGTTTAACTTCAGGTCTTCGGGAATTTTTATGGTAAATATTTTTCAGGTACCTGCGCATTTCTGTCTGGCCAAAAAGGAGAGGGGTGCAAGAGGCACACTTTTGTGCAGACTTGTACAGAGAGAAGGAGAGAAAGTTTACTGTTTACAAAAGTTTATGCGTTTATGGTGCAGTAAATGAAGTGACAATTTTAAAAAGTAAAATTTCATCATGAGCAAGACGAAGAAAGAAATACTGTTTTCATTCTATTTTAAGTACGGTTTAGAAAATAAACCGGAGATTGGGGTGGAATAAATAAAACGTAGGCTGCAACTCAGAAGGGTTGCCCCGTGCGCGAAGGGTTGGGAAAAGCCCCATTGGACCATTGAACCTCTGCCACTGCAATTTACCCATTAAAAATCCTATTTCTTGGAATGATTTTTCAGGTCAAAAAATTTAAAGAAGAATGGGATAAAATTTTTACGTACATATTGGTTTTTAGGGGTAAAAAGAAAAATATCGGATTTCGGAAAGGGTAGAGCGGAAGGATTACATGCTGAAAAAAGGGGGGGAGGCACTTCCTCTCTTCTTTTTTTTTTTGCTTCCATATGATACCATGAGAACATTTTATTTAATGATTTTAAAAAATCCTCTCTTTTTATTATCAAAGTTTCACAATAAATATTTAATTTTTGGATTTCTTCGTCAATTCGATTGAAATATTTTATCGCTCTTCCTACTTTAATTAATAAAATAAACATTTACAATAAAAATGAGATCAAACAACATGTTGTTGAACAGTCTTTTAACTTTTTTTAATTTAATTCATGATAACTTCAGTATTTTAACAAATTGAATCATAATTTTGGAACAAAAAAAGTTTTTAAATTTTTTTAATTGAGATTTTCTAAGTTTCGCAATAGAAACTTTAATAGACATCATATTGAATAGAATTTTAATAGTTCTTAATTTTTTAAGAACATTTTTCATAGACAATATGAAACTGAGTTTTTTTTTGCAAAGTTAGAACTCATCCGACAAATTGATTACCCTTTCTAGACTAATTCCTCTTCAATTATGGAGTTTTCTGGGTTATATTCTTAACTACAAGCATCAAGAAGAGGATTCCGTATACACAGAGAAAAATGTTTTCTTAATTTAAGAATGTGCAGTCACTTAATTTAAGTATGTGCAGGTCACTTAAATTAAGAAAGAAGTCACTTGATTTAAGTGAGAAAACTCACTTGATTTAAGTGAGAAAAGTCACTTAATTTAAGTGACTTTTACTTTCTTAAATTAAGAAAGAAAAAATCACTTGATTTAAGTGAGAAAAGTCACTTAATTTAAGTGACTTTTATTTTTTTAAATTAAGAAAGAAATAGTTACTTGATTTAAGTGAGAAAAGTCACTTAATTTAAGTGACTTTTACTTTCTTAAATTAAGAAAGAAATAGTTACTTGATTTAAGTGAGAAAAGTCACTTAATTTAAGTGACTTTTACTTTCCTAAATTAAGAAAGAAAAAATCACTTGATTTAAGTGAGAAAAATCACTTAATTTAAGTGACTTTTACTTTCTTAAATTAAGAAAAAAATAGTTACTTGATTTAAGTGAGAAAAGTCACTTAATTTAAGTAAGAAAATTCACTTAA
The DNA here is from genome assembly GCA_963921955.1 of Aleiodes alternator. Classification (NCBI taxonomy): domain Eukaryota; kingdom Metazoa; phylum Arthropoda; class Insecta; order Hymenoptera; family Braconidae; genus Aleiodes; species Aleiodes alternator. The sequence goes on from OY998097.1 coordinate 1,311,883, forward strand.
TTTAAGTGATTTTAACTTTCTTAAATTAAGAAAGAAAAAGTCACTTGATTTAAGTGAGAAAAGTCACTTGATTTAAGTGAGAAAAGTCACTTAATTTAAGAATGGCAGGTCACTTAAATTAAGTGACTGCACATTCTTAAATGAAGAAAACATTTTTCTCTGTGTAGTAGTCCAATAGTAATGCACTTTATATCGAAGGCAACAACTATTCGCTCATTAAATGTAATTTACTCATATTAATAGTGTATAATTCAACTATAATTGAAAAATTTTCCGAAATTGTCAGAAACCAAAGCTACCATGGTATTATTAATTTTTCCTCCATCGAATAACCGAAAGTAGTGACTGAAAAGAAGCTAAACATCTGAAATAACTGAAATTAATTTAATTTAATAAATTCATGAAGCTGTAACCAAGCGGAAGATATTTACTAATGTCCCCTTGGCAATGAGTCTTAAAGGCGTTTGGGTCACGGATAAATGGTTAACTTGTACGTTTTAAACATCGGTTCAGTGTCCCATTCAAGGACCTTCCTTTTCTTTTCCACCTCTTCCTTCCCCCCTCATGTTTGAATTACCCCACTCGTTTGCTTTTTTTTTTTTTTTATATCGTCATTGCCAATGAGGAAAGTGGCTCGTGCGCGCGACACCCGACTACGATCCTTCGCCGTTATGGGAAGCCAACGTCCGGTCGAACTCACTGAATTTCGAAGGTAATACAAGCTGCGCTACATATATATCAGCAGAATGTGATATCGACAGGGAAAACAAAAAATTGAGGCGAAATTTAAAGGAAAAAAAATGAAAATTATGAAACTCCTTTACAATCAAGTTGAATCCATAATATAAAAAAGCATGGGACATTTTCTGTCATCATTTATCCTAATATATATTATAGATATACTATACTATATATATAATATAATATATTGTATTATAATATATTATATTATATATTATTTATTATATATTATATAATAATATAACATATTATATTATATTATATATATACTATATATATAGTAGTATAGCTTAATTATGTTGCTATATAGTAGTATAGCAACATAATTAAGGAATTTTTTTTGGAATGAAGGACTCGACGAAAAAATCTGAAAAAATTTGAGAAAATCCTCCAACATATCTATATTGTTTGTAAATTTTTTCAGATTTTTTTAAGCAACCGCTGCTTTTTAAGAAAAATCTCGAGTCATCCTATCTTCTAGGTCCATTTTGCCCCACTCTCCCCTATAGTATATAATATATTTTTGTCTCTAAAAGTCTATGTTAGGACCTCAGAAATGAAGGGGCTTAAGTCCAAAGACTTGCTCCTCTTTGACTCTAAAATGCAACGATTTTTTTTTGCCTTTTATTGCAAAAAAAATTGTAAAAAACCCTCAAATTATCATTATTATTATCTCTTCATCATATTATCAAGGACTTCAGTAATAAAGTGGCATGAATGCAAAGGACTTGCGCCTTTTTGCCTCTAAAATGCATTAATTGCTGCTTTTTGTAGTGAAAACGCGCTTTACATTCATTTTTCTTCATTTCAATGACGGTCAATTCAGAAATATGTGTAAAATTATATATAAATTTTCAAGAACACCATCAAATCAAAACATAAAAATTTTGTTCTAAAAAATCGTTTGCTACCCAAAATTCAACTTCTAGTAGTGGAAAAAAAAAAACCGATAATATATTCATCCCTGATTTCCATTAAATTCCCCTTCCCAAAAAAGTTGGTTCATTCATCAAAAAACATAACTCAAAGTGCCACAGCACCGATTTATCTGATCCAAGTGAAAGGAGTGCATCACGGCTGCATCGCTGCCTGATCTTGCCATGTAAAAGAAGATAAAAATCCAACGACACAAAACTAAAAGGAGTCTGAAAGAAAGAAAAAAGAAAAAAAAAGACGAAGAAGAAGAAGACGAAGAGAATAAAAATATTCTCGAAGAGCGAAGTGAGACAGAGTGGGCACGGAATCATGCGATAAATAGAATGGGACAGTGATACGTTGAAACGAATGTTGGATAAAGAAAAAAGAAACAGAGAGAGAGAGAGAGAAAGACTGGTAGAAGAGAGGAAGAGAGGGCGCACTGGCCTTGGCCGCTGCTGTGGGGTAATTCAGTCAAGGTTTCGGCCGATGAACTTCTTCGTTCGGTTAGAGGGAAGGAGGCCCCAGTGGTAACTGAGATAGTGGGGGAAAAAAAAAGCGTTTAACCAATGGGATTGAAGCGCGCTGCTACTGCGGATGATGCCATTGGTCCCACATGCATTGGTATTGGCATTTGTGTATTGTGAGGCCCCTGGCTTTCGTGTGTACGAGTGAATGCTTGTCAGTGACCTCCAACATTGAAAATACGATGAACTCGCGCTTGTTTGAGCCAAACTTGTGCCTATACTACACTTACTAGTAGGCCGGGGCGTAGACAGACAGAAACACACACACACACACAGTCCGTGCGCATTTACACATATACACAGACACAAAAAAGAGAGACACTCATCAGGGATACCTTCATCGTTTGGTGTGTCTCCCTCCCCACCACTCCACTGTAAAATCGTTTCCGTTCTCGTCCATGGCATCGAGTAAGGGCTCTAACCGGCCCACGGCCAGGTAACCAACACTCGTCAGCACTAAACTCAAGTCAGAGCAACGCGAACCTCCCCAGAGCGAAGACTCACTTTCACTCTCTTCTCGCCTTTTTGAAATCGTGAATTCTTCAAGTTTTTTCGATAATATATTAATCAATTAAATCATCGAATTTTCCCTATTAATTCAGTGTTTACTATAAATTGTGCTTATTTTTTATACATACAAAGGAATAAATACTTGTATATATATATATACTATTTCGTAGATAATTGACGATAATTGAACAAAGTTTTCTTGAATAAACCCAATTTTCCGGAATTTTCGGTACATGTTTTTGTGATTTTTGTGTTTATTTGTGAGTGATTGAGTTCTATCGTTATATTCTCGTTACGTTTTTTTTTGTTATCAAACATGCATTCAAAATTACCGCGAAAAAGCGGCCAGTGAAGTGCCGTGAAAGAAAAAGATTTATAATTTATCAATAATTTTTTGAAGAATTATTTTAAAGTGAATGACGTTATACAACGAGGATTTAATGATACCTAAACTAGTAAATGAACATCGTGTCGATAGTTCAATCGATCACGCATATCAGTGGTGGAATACAGATGCAATGATACTAACACCAGACAGTAGTATTCAACAGGGTACTTTGGTGCCACCATTGGCGCCAGAGTCACCAATGTCTAGTGTATCATCGCACTCATCGTCGAGGCCCTCAAGTGTTGCACGCTCTTGTATGTCAGGCATGTCTAGTCCATATCATGTTGCTCAAGTACCACACATGGTACCAAATATGCCAACTATGGACTCTACAGTGTCATCAGCAAGACCAGAGCCCGAGCTCAATATAGGTACAACCAAACACAATCACATTTAATTTTATCCTGCAAAAAAAAATAAAGAAATATCATAATTTTACATTTTAACTGATAAGCAGTAGAGAAATCTTGAGAATTGAAGAAAAAAAAAATAGAGAAAAAAAATTGCGATTCATCGGGGTCGAACGAATCGCAGCAGCGTGACAGCAGCCCGAGTGAAAGCAGAAAGTTGTAATACAGCGATGCTGTAACCCCCGAGTAGTAGAGAAAGTAACTCTTTTCTCTGTTTCCTTTCTCCTTCGACTGCGCCTGCTGCAACTGCCGCCAAACTCCCTCATACAAACACACACACACACGTTTCCGACTGCTCGAAATAAATTTTTCCTTTTTTTTTTTTTTGAAAATATTCAATTTTTTTCCTTTTTGTGTTTTTCAGAATTTGATGGGACCACTGTTCTTTGTAGAGTTTGCGGAGATAAGGCCTCTGGTTTTCATTATGGTGTTCACTCCTGTGAAGGCTGCAAGGTAAGAGACATACACTTTTTTTCTATATGATTAGAAGAAAAAAAGGCAATCGACTGATGTAAAGAGAGATTCGATTTGATTTGATCGGTTTATTCATGTACATTATGTTGTGCAAATGACAAGAGAATATAAAACATAAGAAATTACATTAATTGCTAAGCTTACAAAAGCTCTCTGTATGAGATTTAATAATAACGCATTTACACTGCATTGCCACAAGCAACTACAAGCGATTCTACATCAATAAGTTGAGAAAATCATCATTTAGCAGCCCAATTGTCTGCAGCGCAGTGCCAAAAACAGTTTTAAAGTTTTAAAGGGCTCCAATTTACTGCAGTTACTCAAAAGAGAAAAGAGAGAGAGAGCATTGACTTTAAGTGCAAGAAGTCTTTCGCTTTCGTTGCACTCGATATCTCTTCGGGAAAGTACACAAACTGCTTCTACAATATTGGTGAAAGCAATGAATTTCGTTTATTATTTTTTATTTGATTTTTTTTTTTTCGTTATTTTCTATTCATAGTATTCATTGAATTCTGTCTTTACATCTGAGATATTTTTTTTTCTTCTCTTTTGTGATTGAAAAGACAAGTGGGAGTTAGTGTTACTTGTACTTGCAATGATTTTTCTTATCACTTTTGTGTGTAATTAAATTTACAACCTGTATTTCATTGCAATTAATTGGACATTATTACTTTCACTTGTAAGTTTTTTATTTAATTTATTTTAGTTAATAATATAAATGTTGGAGATAAAAAAAAAACGATGACTCCGAGAGTTGAATGAAGGAGAAAATGTTGTGAATTTTTTGCCGAGGTTAAATTATTTCAATGAATCTTTTTTCAAGGGCTGACAGTTCTTTTTTTTCTTAACTCAGTATGTATGTGTGTGTGTGTGTTTTTTTTTGTGCGTTTAATTTTGAACCCGGTAGTTTAATACTCAAGGCTATATCGTGGCATTGTGACGATTTGCTTTAACGTCCATCATTGATTCCGGTTTTTCGTATTTAGAGGAGTAACCAATACACAGCAGCAGGGGGGAGGGCCAACATGGCATTTCAAGGCAATGGATTTTTTTTTTTTTTTTTCGACGAATTTCGAGTGATCTGTAATAGTTGACAATAGAGAGATGGACCGCCTGGTGTCCTGGAGCCACCGGAAATTCGTGGTGGCCCAGTAACTGAGGAAAACGGCCTCGTAACACACACAATGAAAATAGTGCAGAGGGTGGAGAATTACGCAAAGAAGAAGAAAAAAAAATGTGGCAAATTCTTTATTTCTCTCTCTTTTTTTTTTCTAATGTTTCCTCATCTTTTCCCACATTTGAAAAGAATCTCCAGGTAGAGGATTTCCTGGTCTTTCCCCCTCTTCTTTTTTTTTCCGGTCAAATATGTAGTGTTTCCAGTGCATTTAACATTGGAAATTGTGGGAAAATCAATTGAGTCTAGAAGATCATTGTTATTCTCTTTTTTTTATTCATTCAAGAAAGTGAAAAAATAAAAAAATCATCTTAATTTATATTCTTTGAATTTTATGATTTTTTTTTTTTTCATTAAATCATTGAAATTCCATCGTGTGCTACGTTTTTCTTTCGTTGAACCGGTTATGGCGACTCAGCGCGATTACTTTTGCCCGATTCGCAATTACGAGGGAAGCCGAAGGCCGTCGAGTCAACGTCCTCGTTGGCTTGGGATGTGTATAATGGTGATTGTCGGCTTGAGTGAGAATATAAGAAAGAGAGAGATGGATAGAGTTAGACGGTGAAGAGAAGGGCAATGTTGAAGGTGGTAGGAGAGAAACAGCGGCGCCAACTCTTTTCCCCCACTACTTGCAGTTTTATCCACGCTTGGCGAATAATTCCTCCCCCCCTCTTTCCCTCCCACTCTAAAGTTTCATACAATCGCACTGTACATGTTCACCAGGTGCTGAGATCGTCGAACCCGTACACAGATGCGCTTCGGCTCTCTCATCATGCGCATCCTTTCCACCGAAGGAAAAGGAACGAGCAAGTCCAAAAGAAAATGATTTGAAACATAGAATTACACAAGTAGGGTTGAAATTGAGTCAAAAAACACTGCAATGTCAACAAAAACTCTTTTGCATGGATTAAATTTCCTATTGGATATAATTAATTTTATGGTGACTATGCTAATGATGTGAAGAACCTGAGGAAGCCTCAATAAAGCAGGCAAAACGTTGTTCATTTGACGATTACACAGAGAAAAATGTTTTCTTAATTTAAGAATGTGCAGTCACTTAATTTAAGTGACCTGCCATTCTTAAATTAAGCGACTTTTCTCACTTAAATCAAGTAACTATTTCTTTCTTAATTTAAGAACGTAAAAGTCACTTAAATTGAGTGAGTGTTCTCACTTAAATCAAGTGACTCTTCTTCCTTAATTTAAGTGACCTGCACATTCTTAAATTAAGTGACTTTTCTCACTTGAATCAAGTGACTTTTTCTTTCTCAATTTAAGAAAGTAAAAATCACTTAAATTAAGTGACTTTTCTCACTTAATTCAAGTAACTATTTCTTTCTTAATTTAAGAACGTAAAAGTCACTTGAATTAAGTGACTTTTCTCACTTAAATCAAGTAACTATTTCTTTCTTGATTTAAGAACGTAAAAGTCACTTAAATTAAGTGACTTTTCTCACTTAAATCAAGTAACTATTTCTTTCTTAATTTAAGAACGTAAAAGTCACTTAAATTAAGTGACTTTTCTCACTTAAATCAAGTAACTTTTTCTTTCTTAATTTAAGAACGTAAAACTCACTTAAATCAAGTCAGTGTTCTCACTTAAATCAAGTGACGTTTCTTTCTTAATTTAAGTGACCTTCACATTCTTAAATTAAGTGACTTTTCTCACTTAAATCAAGGAACTATTTCTTTCTTACTTTGAGAACGTAAAACTCACTTAAATTAAGTGACTTTTCTCACTTAAATCAAGTGACTTTTCTTTCTTAATTTAAGTGACCTGCACATTCTTAAATTAAGTGACTGCACATTCTTAAATTAAGAAAACTTTTTTCTCTGTGTATCTAGTACTGTAAAATTAATTTCTTCCAATAATGATTAAACATGAAAATGAAAAACACAATTCATAGGAGAAAGTTCAGATGAAAATCTTGCGTATTAGAGCAGGTCACACATTTTTCCCCGAAAAATTTGGTCCTTTTCTTGAGGTTTACCATGTCGAAAAATTCATTCTCCAAATGCACAGTCAGAGAACAAGTATATTTCCTTTATCCTGCTGTGGAGAACTGAAGAAAAAAATCCCGGTGGTAGGTCCATAGCGGGGGTGTAAGCAAGGAGAATCCTCTCTCTATCTCTCTCATTGGTATCCCGCGAGATAATTTCTTCCTGCCGCAAAAAGGGAAAACCCATTTCTCTCTGTGAAAAATTCACAGGTAGATAGAGTGAAGGTATACACAGGTAGAAAAACTTTTGTGAACCACTTTTCGTTGTGTTTAGGACAAAAAAGTTAAGAAAAATTGGGTTTGACAGGCTTTTCCAGGATGGGATGGACCTATATGTTAGAAGAGAAAGAAGGAAAAAAAAAAACAGAAATTCCATTCCTGTGAGCATTTGGGTGGAAATAGAAGAAATTCTTTATGCGTATATATATATTTTGGAAAAAAGGCGACAGGGAGGGAGAGGGAAGTGAAGTTCCGTCCGAACACAGTGGATACGTTGACTAGGTCAGTAACTTATGGCCAGCACCCGTAAGAGGCGCGCAGGCTCTACTCCCGAGTGACCTAGCCGCTAGCGGTTTGGCTCGTCTTCTTTATGGGTTGTGTGGTGGTGCCTGGAAGAAGCCAACTGACTAGGGTATATCCTATGATACACATGGTATTATATATGTATGTTTGGAAAGGGAAGAGAACGCGGAAGAGTATTGGATGTCTTCTAGACTAGGTCGCTCGGTCGCAATACTGTTGCACATAACTTATATATTTTGTCATGATTTTTCGTATTAAAAATGGGCAATCAAAAATTTGTTAATCAAAAGATTTATTAATTGAAGAGTTAATTAAAAAAAAAATTATTATATTGACTTTGGATAAGCGGGAAAAAAAATCCAATTGAATAAATATTTTTTTCGGCAAAAATTAATAAAATCCAGTTGAATAGGTAAATGAACCCCAAGTTTCTTGCACGATCAATGCGCCCTGAGGTTCGAGAAACTTCAACTCACCTCAAAAATAGTCTGAACGCGTGGGGATCGATAATGAACCCACAAATACATGTATGTAATACACTGTTGGATATAAATGTTATGCAAGTTCGATCCCGCCTGGCTTTTTCCGGCGAAACGCGAAGAGGGGTTGTAAAATCGCGGTCACTCCTCCCCCCTCCCTCTTCCCGAGGGTGCATCAACCGCCCGGTCAACGACCTCACGAGCCCGATACGTCATCCACTCTCGCCCTTCTTCTCCTATTCTCTTATTCACTTTTTCCTTTCTTTCCTCTCTGTACCCAAATCTCACCCGCGTGATACACTCCATAAAACGCACGCCCGCACTCAAACATATACACACACACACATGAATCACGTTTGATGTCGTAACAAACTCAGTGATCTCATTTTCATTTGATTGCACTACGTGTAGATATTTTTGGCATACACGAGGTCAGTGAACTCCATCACTATAGCAGTGAGTGCAAGTTCTCCATGTAATTGGGCTATGTAAATTTTGGAATCTTCCACTTCTTTTCTTATCTATAAATTCACCTTTAAACAGGTGAATTTCGCACTCCAAGACGTTTTAGCCGTTCTTTTTTTTTTCGCTCGTTATTCAGCCACACTTGTGATTCTATTTAAATCGCTAAAATGACTGAAGTAAATGCCAGAAATAAAATAGGGTTGAAGAGATCCAAATAAAGCATGGGATGCATGAGTAGTGCAGGGAATTATTGGTGATGCCCCTAGGGGAGGGGGAGGAGGGGTAAAGAAGACGGGATGAAATTCTTCGAGATTTTGTACAGACAGTGGTAGTGAACGGGTTAATGCCCCCTTGGAGGCATTACAAAGTATGTATAGCATGGTCCAGCCTGTGTGTGCGCGCACACACACTTACATAGAATTGCACTGATATCCAAGTTTGTGCAGGAATCATTTGGCGCGCATGCGCAGTCCTTACGTACGTCACCGTTACTCGATGTTTCACCGGATTTTCCACTGTTTCTTTTACCCTCACTTCTTCACTCTTTTTTTTTCTCTTCTTTTCCTCTTATTTCCCTATCTTTTCCTCTTCTCATTCGGCCACCCTGACGTGCATCCAATCTTCAACCCCCCTCTTTTCTCTCTTGAAAATCTCGTGGTCGCACGCGGTCTCAACACTAGCGGTCGTTGGCCTCTCGGGGCCGTGGCGTGAATTCCCCCCGTACTTATGTATGTGCAATCTTCGTGCCTCGTCATGACCAATGCAAACGTGCTTTTCATGTACCTCCTCATTCTCCTTCACTCATTTCTCAAATTTACCTCCCCCTTTTTTTCTTCAGCTACTTTAGCTTAAAATTCAGTGAAATGAAAGAAAAAAAGAGATTTACACATTCAAAAATGATTTAATTTTTATTTTAAATTTTTTAAACATTATTTCTCTCTTTTGATGATAATTACGCTTTTCTTGCATGATAATCTCATTTTTCATACAATTTGAATGAACAAATTTTTAGAATCATGCAAAAAAAAAACGAGAATTAGTCAATTTATGTCTGTGTGTCTCTCTTTCTCTCTCTAAATTTTACGCTTGCGCGCGAAAATTTGAATTGTCGAATATGGGGGGACAACTTGAGGAGGTACGCAAAGGTGTTCAACCCCCTGACCCGTTTTGGTGGAATGCAACGCGCTTCATGATCGATCCGTCCCCACCTACATCTAGGTTCACTCGGGGTTACTGCCCTCGTCCGGGCAAAATCTGAAAGCCCTTTTTTTTTTATCCAATGATAAAAGAACTTTTTCAAGTGTGAGAAATCTTCCTCTTCTTTTCAATGTCCAATTACTGAAGAGACTTCAGCAAATTTCCCCTTATTTATATAAATTCACTTTTTTTTTCTTCGCCTTCTTTCTTTTTTCGCATAATAAATTCTGGAAGTTTCGCTTATGTATGTGGGATTATTCGGGGCGCGCGGGAAAGGCTCTGAGGACGATGGCCGCATCGGGAGCGGTCGTTGCAGTTGCAACGGTACTTCCCTCACCCAAACGTTGAGGTAGGCGAGGTCGTGTGCGTCTGACGTCATTGGAAACTCATCGTCGTCGTCGTCGGGCGAACGTGTATTCTCACTCATTTCATTTATCACATATTTTCTCACGTTGACGATTTCATCGAATTTCTACGGAAACGCCTACAAATGCGAATGCACTGTAAAAAAAAACAAATTTTCAAAAAAAAAATTGGTAGAACACATCGTGCATTCTGAAGAGCGATAAGTTACGTAATAAACGCTTCCTCGTTACTATGCTTCATTCCCGCTTCCCCTCCGGCCCAACCTACTCGGTACTAAAGAATGACTGTGTTGTGAGGTCATTGACCGATGGCAAAGTCCATCAGGAGCATTTCCCACTTCATTGTTCACATGAGCAAGATTAAATTGTCATTTGTAAAAGAAAAACTGTCACAAAAACATTATTTCAGTATCAAAAAAAAAAAAAACCTCATCAAGCTGAATTTAGAACATTCAGTAATTATTCTCAGTATCTACCAAAAATAAAGAAATCAATGAATGAGTCGAGAAGAATAATTTTTCACAAATAGAGTAGAACAATTGAAAATTCAGCATGAACTCTTGTTTTTATAATCTTATTGGAGAATCTATGATATATTAGGCGGGTGGGTGGGTGGGTAGGTTCACCGAACGCTCGAGTACCCAAAGTAGTGTACATACATATATATATAATGGAGGGGTAAAAAGGGACATGCACATAATGCGAGGAAGCATACAGATACACAGGAGTGAGAAGGAAAAAATGATGTAAAAGTGGGGGGGAGAAGTAGGTGAGGGGGAAAAACGAAAAGTGGAGGGGGGAAAAAAAGGGGGCAAGTAAAGAAAACCCGTTAGTAGAGCGGTGCGCCTTGCAATGGTGTTTGTAAGAGGAGGAGAAAAAGAGAGAGAGAAAGAAGCAATCGTGGCTTTACGGGGTAGTTGCGAGCGCACGAGCGAGAACCCAACCGGCGCGCAGGGGACTCTCACTTTCACGCGGTGAACTGCGGGTGAATGTCCGGGAATTGGGTCAGAGGGCCCCCACCCCTGCATGCCTGGTGCCAGAGGCAATGTGCCTCAGCCACTATGCTGACTGTGGCTAGAGTGAGCCAGTCGACAGTTAAGCCTCGATACAAACGGTTGTCTTACCGCACAGTTTTTGGAGTATATAACAAGAAAATAATTCCGTTTATTACGTTATACATATATATATGGGAGTGATAAAGTTGAATCTAAGTTACTTGTGATCAATCAAATTTTATCGGTGTATTTCAATTGCCCTCTGGATATAAAAAAAATCTATATCATTGAATTTCTTCACTTTTTTTTCTTTTTTTTTCGATTGTGTGATTGTGTGTTAATTGTGAAAAGATTTAATTGGAAGGAAAAAAGGTTCTCGGCGAAAATTCAATCATTCGATTTTGCCGTTTCTTTCTTTTTCTGTTCATTTTCCTTCATTTAATTTTACTTTGGACGGAAAATTCCATGGGGTGCTTGTGCGAATGTGATCATACAACCCGAAGAGCGGGGAGCGCATGTTCCTCGGGGTCATCGTCCGACAGTGACGGTCAAACTGACGAGGGTATTACTCGTGATTCACAGGGATTTTTCCGAAGGAGTATCCAGCAAAAAATACAGTATCGTCCTTGTACAAAAAATCAACAGTGCAGTATCCTACGAATCAACAGAAATCGCTGTCAATACTGCCGCCTCAAGAAGTGCATTGCTGTAGGAATGAGTCGTGACGGTGAGTTTTGTCAATTAATTAACATATTATATCTCAAATTTTACAATAATTTAATTGCACAATCAATGGATTTATCGTTAAAATACAAGCCTTATTTCCTTATATTCTACTTTATACCCAAAGCGCGATAACCCATTTTTCTACGTTTTTGCACGTCTTTTAGACGACAATTCGTGGAAATTTGGGTTGTCAGGCCATTGACCATTTACGCAATTTTGTTCCTTATACCGCAAAGGCTCTTTCGCAATTGGCGAAAGTGGCCGATTTAATCCGCACGTGAAAGTAACCATTATTTCCACATTAGAAATGGAAAATTAAACAGTAAAAAAATAAGCATAAAACAATAGAGATATCCAATGAATTTTTTTCGCGCTAGACAAATTCTATTGTGACGGAGAAAAGGAGAGAGAGATTTCATTTGATTTGATCAGTTTATTCATGTACATTATGTTGTACAAATGACAAGAGAATAGAAAACATAAGAAATTACATTAATTGCTGAGCTTACAGAAGCTCCCTGTATGAGATTTAATAATAATACATTTACACTGCGTTGCCACAAGCAACTATAAGCGATTCTACATCAATAAGTTGAGAAAATCATCATTTTGCAGCCCAATTGTCTGCGCAGTGCCAAAAACAGTTTTAAAGTTTTAAAGTTTTAAAGGACTCCAATTTACTGCAGTTACTCAAAAGAGAAAAGAGAGAGAGAGAGAGAGTAGAGGGTTGTGGAAAATTCTGGACCTGGATGGCCCGGGCATGACCTCAGTCTGTGTCATGTACTCTCGAGGTCAATGACCTCCATGAACTCGTTCACTTGCAGTTTATCCTTTATTCAAATTATCAATTTCATTCGCTTCAACGCCTCAAATATCTAAAAAAAAATTAAAAATCCATTAAATAAAAGGAATATATTAAATTTAATTGCAAGCCATAAATATAAAAAAATCAATGATTAATCATCATTATCAACTGATAACTCCGAAACTAAATCAGAGTTTCATAATTAATTCTTAGCCACCTAAAAATATATATAAAGTCTTTTTTTTTTGTGTTTGGGGTCAATAGACGGGGAGCTAGTGGCATGTGCTGTCCATAGAGAGAGAGTACCGCTAACTCCTCACACTGCGCGTTCCCTTTTGTGTGTGCTATAATCGTGCACAGAAGAGTACTTTACTCTCTCTCCCCCACCCAGAGAAGCACAATCTCTTAAAAAAAAACGACGCGATATATACCGAATAGTAGCGAAGATACACGCGCGCGTGCGCTGTGCTTGACTTGTCTTCAATTTACCAGCGTCAAGATTTTTTTCCTCCCTCCCCTCCACTTCTCTTTAGCTCTATCAAAACACACTCGATGAAGTGGTACCTTGCCATTCCAATGAAACGCGCGCTGTCGCGTGGCGCTACCCAACTGGCGGAGACCTCGTGAACTTCAGCATCATAACCATATACTTGTCTCTCTCTCTCTTTCACTCACGTGCTCTACCTCTGTCTCTCTTCCTCTCTCGTTTGCTTGAAACACACACTCCCACCATGTGTCCAATTTTATCAGTGCCCCCACTCTTTCTATCTATATTGTGCCTCTCGACTTCTCTACCCTCTCTCTCTTTCTTTTTCTCAACTTGAAATCGGAGCGCATGCTCCAACTGCTGCGTCCCGCCAAACGGTACGTGCCGAAACTAGACACAACGCGATAGCCAGTCGCGCAGACAGCATCGCTCAGACACTTGTCTCTTCATCAGCTACTTGAAATGAACATTGATGATAAATAAATGAAAAAATGATTAAACACTTTTCCCTATTAAAAGCGATCTTGAATGCACACTTCTATTCAAGTCTTGCAGACAAGTACTTTTAGCTCCAAATTGCCAAATAAACATTAAACATAAAGAAAAGCAAATGAAAATAAAAACAACTTGATAATATTTAGTTCAATCGAAGCATTGAAGCGTCATTATCGCTGATAAAGCAATGGCCGTGAACGCCTAGGTGAATATTGTACATATATACGTGGGTTTGGCTCAAGGTCGACTGAGGGTAGGTTGCCCTCTACGTTTTATAAACGAGGGGTTAGTCCACGAGATACGAAAGGGGGGTGAGGAGGGGAGGGAGGGTGAAGAGTGAAATGAGACTTTCTGCGCATACACAAAGTTCTCTCCAGGATTTTGTGTTATCTTGAGGAAAAGAAATAGAATTTTTTTTTTTTTCATTTTATTTCTCGCTCGCTCCCCCTCATACGTTCCACACACACACACACATACGAACTTGAAGCCAAGCATTGTGTATGGTATATAGGTCGGTGGTACGCCTCATGCGGCTGTCGCTGAAACCAAGTTCAAGGCCAAAGGCTTGGTAAAGGCCACAATCGTCGTTGAGTGGTGGCGTTTTCGGAGTGGGGGCATACCCGTTGATGGCTGAATAAAGTGGGAGAGCGCGGGGGTAAAAGAGGAGCAGTGAGGAGGGTGGGAAAAAGGGAGTAGAAAGGAGGGGGGAGGGGGCTGTTGAACGCAACTCACGGGAACGTCACTCAGTCGGCGGTGATGCTGTCTCGCGTTTGCACGCGTTGTCTCGTCCCGCTTCGTCAGTGAATTATATATATATATTAATATTTTTCTTTGACAAGTCATATGTTTGTGCCATTAATGAGCGTATTTTTTTTTCATTGCTGGAGTGACGAATAAATTGATTTTAAAAAATAAAAAATTACGAGTCAGCCAGTATTGTGTATTTGCAACGATTTTCAATTAAATTGTTTTAATGTTATTTTTATGAAAAAATATATGAATTAATTGAAATAATTTAAGTGATAAATGTGTGTGATTATCCAAATGGATAATTAATAGGAGAAATTGTAATTACGAATTTTTATTATTGTGAAGTGTTTATTATTTTTTTTTTTTTTTCAATCAAAAAGAGGATTACATCGAGAATTCAACATTACTTCGTTAAGAGAATATAATAAAATAAATATTCGTTTCTCAAAACTTTATCAAGTCATGGGAGACGAGCTACCAATCCTGAAAGGGATTCTCAACGGTGTCGTCAACTATCACAATGCACGTAGGTGTCTCGTTTACAAAAAAAAATTTAAAAAAAAAATTGAGAATTAATAAAAATTTTGAAACTCAAAAAATCTTATTCATACCACTTTCTATCGTGGCACTTTCATCTGACATGTGTTGTACACACACACGTGTTGTATAAGAATGTGGTACAACTGAGAAAGTCAAGTGTGATTGTGAACCAACGCTTTCCCCTTCGACCCGTTCAAGTTCTCAATTCTACTTGAAAAAAAAAAAAATTGAAAAAAAAAATATATATATAGGGGAGAGTGGGGCAAAATGGACATAGAAGATGAGATGATTCGAGATTTTTTTAAAAAGCAGCGGCTGCTCCAAAAAATCTGAAAAAATTTACAAACAATATAGATATGTTGGAGGATTTTCTCAAATTTTTTCAGATTTTTTCATTGAGTCCTTCATTCCGAAAAAAATTCCTCAATCATGTTACTATGAGGGTCCATTTTGCCCCACTCTCCCCTATACAATGAGAGCTTGATTTTCATGCATGAAGTAGAAAAAAATACAGAATATTGAGTATAAAGGCGAGAGAAAATAAAAAGGAATATAGTAGTCATACGACAATTGTTGGCCGACCTTGCTCGGTCACGGAAACCGTTCGAGGCGCTCTTACAATTAACTTCTAAGCGTATTGTCACGCGATAACCGATGGCCATTTACGAAGGCCACTACCTCATACACCAAGTTGTCCTCTTCCCCCACTATTTTTTCTCCAATCGTTTAACTTCATAGTTTATGATTCATCCATTGATTGTATTAACTAACTTCTATTACTCATAGAGGTGATATACAAACCAACTGATTCCTCTTAATCGCAATGTTTAATTTTTTTTCCCCCCCTTTTTTTCTGTCTAATTGCAGCGGTTCGATTCGGCCGGGTGCCAAAACGTGAAAAGGCTCGTATACTAGCAGCAATGCAGCAGAGTTCACACAGTCGTTCACAAGAAAAAGCAGTAGCAGCTGAATTAGAGGATGAACAGCGTCTTTTACAAACAGTAGTTCGTGCTCACCTTGACACGTGTGATTTCACCAGGGACAAGGTGGCTCCAGTACTCGCTAGGGCACGAGAAACACCAAATTACACAGCGTGTCCACCAACCTTGGTTAGTATTATCTTTAATAACTCATCACTTTTTTTCCATCTCTTTTACTCTTTTATCCAAAATTAAGGAAAAAAAAAAAAAAAAAACGGAAAAATGCAAGCATTATGTAAAAGTCAACTTGATACTTGTTCACATGTAGAGAAACGTTAAATCAAAGTTCAGAAACATATGAAATATCGTCATAGCTCAAATCCTTGAATAAAGAAGGCTTCGAAAAACGCGGAAATATTCAACTATAACACTGAAATCTACCAGTTGTCCTCGAGAATTAAATCTGACCAGTCTCAGTAATGTAGGAAGTAATAGTGCGTACATATGTTTTATATATCTATAGATATATACATAAAAATACAGATTGGAAGTTTTGTGCTCGAGGACAAGTGGATGAATATTTCTTCTGTTGAGCCTTGAGAAAAAAAAATTGAGAATTATAAAATTAACTCACTTCATTTTTTTCCCTTGATTAAATGTTACAGGCATGCCCATTGAATCCCAATCCACAGCCATTAACTGGTCAACAAGAATTACTGCAAGATTTTTCAAAGAGATTTTCACCGGCAATAAGGGGTGTTGTTGAATTTGCTAAACGTATACCAGGCTTCAACCTGCTGGCACAGGATGATCAGGTTACATTATTAAAAGCTGGTGTTTTTGAAGTACTATTGGTACGTCTTGCCTGTATGTTTGATGGACAAACAAACAGTATGATATGTCTTAATGGCCAGGTGCTAAAAAGAGACTCAATACACAATAGTAATGCACGTTTTTTAATGGATTCAATGTTTGATTTTGCTGAGAGAGTTAATTCATTGAGATTATCAGACGCTGAACTTGGTTTATTTTGTTCAGTTGTTGTTATTGCTGCTGATAGACCTGGTTTACGTAATACAGATCTTGTTGAACGTATGCACAATAAATTACGTAGTGCATTACAATCAGTACTAGCTCAAAATCATCCGCAACATCCAGATATATTGCGTGAATTGCTCAAAAAAATACCGGATCTCAGGACATTGAATACCCTTCATTCTGAAAAATTATTGGCATTCAAAATGACGGAACAACAGCAACAGCTGCAAGCACAACAGGCACAGCAACAGGCACAACAACAACAACAGCAACAACAACAGCAGCAGCAACAACACACCCCTGTACATCAGCAGCAGTGGCCAATGGAGGAGGAGCCAGCAGCAAGTGGTTGGGGCTCAGCATCAGACGTAACACTAGATGAGGCTGTCAAGAGCCCATTGGGCAGTGTATCCAGCACCGAAAGTACATGCAGTGGTGAAGTAGCATCATTAACTGAATATCATCATGCACCAGGTCATCATGCATCAAGTGCTCCATTACTAGCAGCAACTCTAGCCGGTGGCCTATGTCCACACAGACGTCGTGCTAATTCTGGTAGTACGAGTTCAGGCGAGGACGAATTGCATCGTGCAACAATGTCAAAAACACCACAGCCGCCACAGTGTCCGCGTTTTCGTAAATTAGATTCACCAAGTGATAGTGGTATCGAGTCAGGTACTGAAAAACCAGATAAACCAGCAAGCAGTAGTGCAAGTAGTGCACCAACATCTGTATGCTCAAGTCCACGATCAGAGGACAAAGAAGTGGAGGATATGCCAGTACTGAAGAGAGTACTTCAGGCACCACCACTCTATGACACGAATTCATTGATGGACGAGGCTTACAAGCCGCACAAAAAATTTCGGGCACTCAGGCAAAAGGACAGTGCTGAAGCTGAACCAGTTATTGTACAGCAACAATCACAATTACATCTACATTTAACATCACCACCATCGAGAAGTCCAACGACGCAGGGACAATGCGCAAGTCTATTGAGTAGTACACATTCAACATTAGCTAAGAGTTTAATGGAGGGTCCAAGAATGACTGCTGAACAGCTTAAACGTACGGATATCATTCACAATTATATTATGAGAGGTGAGGCAAGTCCAAGATCACCAGCAGCATCACCATCACCAGCTGAACAGTGTGCATCAACTACAACACTTAGTGCTAGATCATCACCATTAACACAGGGACTATTGCAGTGTGCAACAACGGGTTACTCGAGATGGCCAGCAACGTCAGTTATAACGACGACGACGGGTGCACGACAGCAGCAGCAGCATCAACAACAGCAGCAGCAACAGCAGCAGCAGTCTTCCTCGAATTATCTCGTTGTTAATAATTCACCTGCATCATCACCAAGGTATTTATCAGCAGCTGCATCGAGTACAAGTAGTACGAGTCCACGGCCAACATCAAGTACAGCAGCTACACTTGTTTTATCTGGTTGTCCTAGTAATATGATGGAATTACAAGTGGATATTGCTGATAGCCAACAACCATTGAATCTATCAAAAAAATCACCGTCCCCCTCGCCAAGGCCAATTGTTGGACCCTGTAAGGCTCTCTCCCTCGAGGCGTAGTGCTACAATCATACTCAATTTGAGTAAATAAATCTATTCAGCCCACCTTCTAAATGTTATTTTTTTTCTTTTTTTTTTTTTTTTGAAAAACAAAAAAAAAGGATATAAATATTCCCGGGGATCTCTCAATTCCACCAGTGGAACGGAAAAAAAATGTATTTTTTTTTCTTTCTTGAAGTTATAAAACTAACAAAAAAAAAGTGCCAGGACGCTCTGAGCGCGTGACAAACCAAATAATTTATTATTTAAAATAAAAAAAATGAAAAAAAATGAGGTTTTACCATAAGATGAACTTTTTTTTTTCCTTCGTTCGGAGGCGGAAAGAGGCGGCAAATATTTTCGAGAGAGAAAGTTGTGTCGATGACACTCTCCGCTCTGATCCCTACTCTATTTCCTATTTATAAAAATGAGAAAAAAGCAAGAAAATAGTGCTAAAGAATTTATTTCAAATGGGTTCAAATAAAGTGCGGCTACACTTGTGGATATGAAAAAAAAAAAATAATAATGGGTAAATCGATGAGAATTATATGGACGCTTTTTAGAGTGCTCGCATTCAATGCAATGCCGTGTAAAATTTGATCTGATGAAAAATATGAAAGAAAAGAAGAAAAAAAAAAGGAATCATCTAATTTACCTATTCTACCTGTCTACCTGATGTTCTCAAATAGGTAGATAGTAAAACCAACACAAAACATAGTGATTAGCATATGAGAGAAGTTGAAAAAAAAAAAATTGAAACCCTTAAATAAGTGAAAGAAAATTGGGGGGAAAAAAAAACAAGATTAAATGTTGCAGAAAAAAAAATTAATAATAATAATAATTAATAATCTATTACATGTGATAATCATGGATATCGCGCATCCTGTACAGTCTACACCTCATTCATCAATCATTTACTCTACAATTATTATTAAATAAATGAATAAATTGAATTAATTAATATTATTGTAATAATATTAAGGGTACAATGTAATCAATTGTAAACGTTATCATCTCGTGTGTCTGTATATTCCTTAGGGACACATGAAAAATTTTAAGAAAAAAAAAAAAACAGGCGAAATTCATTGAGTGGAAGAAACGAGAAAAAGAAACAGAAAAAAAAAACAAAAAAAAAGATAAGTGTGCTAGTTAAATTTGTGTATAATTTTGTGTGTGAAAGAGCAAGTGAGAATGAAATTGAGTGAGTCGGGGCAATCGGATAAAAACTGTGGCGAGAGTGGAGCTAATTAAGTTATAAATTAAAATTGAAACAAAAATATATTTGAAGCAAAAAATAAAACAGTGATGAAGAAAACGAAAAAACATTTTTTTTTTTTTTTGTGAGAAATAATATAATTGATTGAAGAAAAAAAAAATGTCGATTTAATGATTTTAAGGAGTTTTGTTATGAGACTGACCGGTCCTTTGATGACCTCCAGTTTGCAATTACCGTACCTTTATACCATGTGTCGTGTCTGTAATGGAGAAAAATATTGAAGCTACTGACTGGTGGAACAGAAAAGAATTTAAGAAAAAAAACTATGTAATTAATCTCTAAATACGTCGTGTAGATGATTTAGGGTTTTAGTTTTTATTAGAAAACACGTGAATTTTATCTTGAAAATGGAAAAAAGTAAAGAGAAGCAGATAAAAAAAAAAAGTAATGTGTCGAATTTTTTTTTTTTCGTGTGCATGCGGAAGTACGAACCCTGGATGGATCGACGGGACACTTGTAAATATATAATTAAGTTGAATAAAAAAGAAACGTAGATTTATTGGTAGGCGTGAGTGGAAGACAAATTTATTTCGAAAAAAAAAAAAAAACACAAATGAATTATTTAAGAAATTTTCAGATAAAATTTGAGAAAAAAGAGAAAAAAAGAAAGCAGAGAAACAGCAAAAACCGCTATTTTGTCAGCCCTCCCGATAAAAAAAAAAGAAAAAGAACTGAAAAATCGACACTGAAAAGCACATAATCGCAGAACAATCGTAAAAAGAAGTAAAAAATAACGAATAATAAGAATTGGAAGAAAAAAAATATAATTATATTTGCAAAATGTATGATTAATTGTATCCAATGAAGTCATTCCCCAATTATTAATCGAAACACTCGTCGCGTTGAAGCCACCATTGCACATTATCTGTATTCCACAATTACTTTTCCCTCTCCATTAATAATTGGTAAAAACGAAAAAAAAATGAAAAATCATAATCCGGCCGTGATATCACCCAATCTCACTGTGTACGTGAATGATAAGGAAAAAAATATAGAAATAACAAAATGCTAAAATTAATCGGCGCGAGTTTTCACTTCTTTTCTTTTCCTTCCTCTATAAAATTTTTTGCAGTTTTTTTTTTTTTCGATTAAGCTTTTCACTTTACAATTTTTTTTTTTTTTTCATTTTATTTTCCTCTGAATTGAATTTTTGCAAGTGAATCCATGCAGTTCTCTGAATTAATTGAATGAAACAATAAAGGAGAGAAAAAAAAAAAATGAAGAATATGAAAATAAGAAAGAAGAAATACAAAAAAACCCCCTAGCATTGATATTCGTAATACTGTTATGCATAAACTACACATAATTATTATTATAAACAATACATAAAGTATGATATATTTCTCTATCAATTAAGACGGAAAATACAAAATAAATGAAAAAAAAATGCAGTTTGTTGTTTCTGGTGAAAATTAAAAAAAAAAAATAAAAAAAAAGTATAAAAGAAATAAATGAAAATAAGAACTACGCATGAATACAAAGCAGCCCCGCATATTGCCCAGTGAGCACGTCATTTTGTACGCTTGGGAGTTGTGAGGTCGTCTGAATAAACATTGTCTGGTGAATTATACATAAAAAATCATCTTTTTATTTTTCCCATTCCTTCAACCAATCGTCAATCACAAGTTTTTCAGTAATTTTTTTTCTATTTTTTTCTCTCTTTCTCTGTTGAATATATATTTATTTGTTCTTCGTCCTCAAGAAAATCTGCTAGTAAAAATCTACAATCCTGAACTACCTTGAACTGAAAGGCATTTGTTATTCATAGAAGATACAGCGTCAAAAAATGATAAGAAACACGAAACTTATCAGAGGATTTCTCGCTGGATGAAGAAAAGCTACATTGACATCTTCCAAACTTCTCTCACTTTTCTGCTTCTAGCAATCGAAAAAAAGACAGAATTTATCATAAAAGATCAATTTAATATTTTTTATTCTTGAAGTAGAGTCCACTGCCATTTTTCGTTTTTAATCAAATCGAAAGGAATTTTTTTTTACTATTTTTTTTTATCTAATACTCAATATTATCATCAAATAGAATTTTAAAAAGAAGTTATTTGCCCTTCAAAAATAAACGAAAAAAAAAAGATTAGTCAACGTTTTCTAATATCTTTATTTTTTAGTAGAGTGATAGCTCCATAGGATTATCGATAAATATAGAAAAAAAATGCCGAATACACAAGTTTCTAAATTTCCTAGGAAAATAAAAGCTATTTGGTTTTGATAAAAAAGTAGTTTACTAAACTGAATATGAGATTTGAGTTTTTCCTCCAATGACAGCATGCACTGCATTAAAAATCAGTATTCTCGTTCCAAAAAAAAAAAAACATTGCGAAATTTTAGCAATAATCGATAATGCATGTATCAAAATTCTGTAATGGGTTCCACATCAAAAGGTCCTCGCAGAAAAAATTCTTCCTATTTCTATCAATTTTTTTTTTTTTTTTAATTTCAGAAATTATTGGTTTTTCAGGGATTGCTTTGAGGATTTTTTTTAGTCGAGGGAATTTTCTACAAAGCTTTTTTGACATTTTTTTACAACGTTTAAAAAACAAGGATTATTTCGAGCAGAATCCCTTTTACTAGGATTATTTGGCCGGTGACTTAAATATTGGTTTGGTTAAAGTCACAATTCGAAAAGGTAATTCAATTTGCCCACCCATTTTTATTGCTGTAGGGGAAGGTGGGGCAAAATGGACATCAGGGGTAAAATGGACACATCTAAATTTTTAGGTAAATATTATGGAAAACTCTTGAAATTAATGGAAATATTAGCGGTAGATTGTTTTTGATGATTTCATTGGAAAAATGAGGGAATTTTAGGCGGGAAACAAGTGCTGGAATTAATTTTTTTGAATTTTTGGTGATTTTGACTTTTTTCAGCATTTTAGAGGCGTTCGTTTTTTTGATAATTTTCAGTTTTTTGAGAATATCTCCGGTTCTATTTGTCGTAGCGTAAAAATTCCGATGGGAGGTAACAGGTGAGATCATTTGCCATCGATTCATAGGGTTTTCAAATCAAAAATATTGATTTTTAAGATGGTTACGGGCATTTTCGTGAAACAGTTTTATAAAACAGTTTTTGGCCTATAACTATTCGAAAAATTAATATTTTCGGATTAAAAACCCCATAAATCGATGGGAAATAAGCTCACCTTTCATTTGAGACCAGCCACGAATTGCTACGACTGATAGAACCAGAGATATTCGCAAAAAACTGAAAATTTTCAGAAAAGAAAAGGCTTTTCCCTTAAAAATGCCGATAAATATCGAATTAAAAAAAAATCGAAAAAAAATACATCGGACACTCGTTTTCTGGCTAAAATCTCCTCAGCTTTTCAATAGAATCATCAAAAAAACATCCATCTCTAACCGTTCCATAAGAGTGTCCATTTTGCCCCACTCTCCCCTATATAAAGTTTCTTAGATTGATCTGTTCGGTGCAAACTTCCTCGATTTTCCAAGGATTTTTTTTTTTTTTGATCTCCATAGCATCAACTTCAAACGATCTGACATCGTCAATCCCAAGAACATTTAAAATTCGACGATGCCTCAATTTTCCGGCGAATTTTTCCCGATAAATTCGAGTAATTTTAGACACATTTTCCACAGTGTGAGTGTGTAGTATAATTTTATCATCGATTAGTCACTCTTGAACTTCAAAATTTAGATCGAACACGTCATTTCATGTGAAGTCTACAAAATACAAAACAACGCTGGTATAATTTCTGAATCATCATTTCTCATTTAAAATGTCATTAAATTAATTCGATGGGATGCATTCACCTCTCTATATGGTCGTCTTAGAGTGAAAGGGACGTAGGGGAGAGTGGGGCAAAATGGACCCTCATAGTAATATGATTAAGGATTTTTTTTCAGGATGAAGGACTCGTCGAAAAAATCTGAAAAAATTTGAGAGAATCCTCCAATAAATCTTTATTGTTTGTAAATTTTTTCAGATTTTTTGGAGCAACCGCTGCTTTTTTAAAAAATCTTGAGT
Source organism: Aleiodes alternator (assembly GCA_963921955.1). NCBI lineage: Eukaryota > Metazoa > Arthropoda > Insecta > Hymenoptera > Braconidae > Aleiodes > Aleiodes alternator. The sequence goes on from OY998097.1 coordinate 1,335,650, forward strand.
CATCTCATCTTTTAGGGCCATTTTACCCCACTCTCCCCTTAGTGCCAAAAACACGAAATTCTGGAGTGAAAGGGGCGTATGTCCACTTATCACTCCAAAAGGTTTTTTATGGCCTCTGGAATATTAGTTGGATAAATGAAAATTAAAATAACAAAGTGACGTAACTACCAATTGTAAAATAAAAGGGACGTATCTTCATACTTACGTCCCTTTGTTATTTCCTTTTTAATCGCTATATAATTGTTAAAGTTAAAGTGAAAAGGACGTATCTCCGCACTTACGCCTCTTAGTTTTTATAAATTTTTTTATCTCAGGAGAATTTTTGGAGTTACGCCTTTTGGTTTTTAGGATTTTTCTATTTCAATTTTCGCATTAGTTTTTTTTTCGATGATTCGAAAAAATTCAATGAAAACACTAAAAACAAAGGCGCGTATCTCTGGCACTTACACCTCTTTGTTATTAGTCAGTGGTACTTACGCCTTTATGTTATTATTTTTTTTTATTTCACTAATATTGCGTAAATTCCTTGGAAAGCCTATTGGAGCAATAATGGTGGAGATACGCCTTTTTGTTATTTTGAAGAAAAAAAATCGGGAAAAATGGCACTTACGCCCCTTTCACTCTAAGGCGACGATATCATGACGAATTACTGTAATTCTTTAGGATATTTTTAGATAAATCAGAGTACAATTGTTGGATGATGGAATTGAATTTGTACTGTGTGAACCTGTAATTTACAGTTCCACCCACACTCAGTATGGGTCACACTCGTGTTTGCGTAAACAGATAGTGAAATGGCACGTGGAACAAGGTGGGCGGCTGTCGCCCGGGACAACTTGAGCTAGAACGTGTGGAATTTTCTTTATATGGTTTTTCCTCAGTATGTGCTTTGAAAATCGATATTATTGGTTGGTTATAAACTTGATATTACTGGAGCTCCGTAAATATTGAGCACGATGGAAGCTATTACACTCGACTACATACGTGACCATTTAGACTGTAGACTAAATGGGAAATTATGTAAAATTACCAAAAGTAGCGATAACAAATTTATTTTGTCTAAAAAAAAGAAAATCATCAGCATTTTTGGCAATTTTATATCATTTTTCTCATTTTTGTTACTGAGAAAATGAAATTGTTAATATAAATCAACAATATATTCCATTTTTCTAATTAAAAAAATTAATGATGGGGAAATTTGCGTTTGGAGAGAGGAGTTCATACATACACACTGCATTTGAGCATGTCATGCCTAGAGATGCGAAATTACGGTAATTTTTGAAACGCGTCAGAGCAGTGGTAAACTTACCATTTTCTGACCGTTTCTGACCTGACCTTTCATTCCCGTTGCAAAATGACTGTCATTTTTTCGGAGTGTCAGTAATAAAATCAGGTGATCAGAAATCCATCTATATACTTGCAAAGTTACCGTCATTTCTTCAGACGTTCAGTAATAAAATGAGCCAATCAGAAATTCGTCATTTTGGGCTCCGGTCACTTTCTGTAATTTTTCTATTTTTTTTTGTTTTTACTCTTAACAAGCAAAGAATGAATGAATCCTGTATTAACGAATTTTTTCTATTAAATCTTGCATACCGATCTACGTACTGAAGAGGGAAAACAGACGAATCGATTCATTTTCATGCTCATTCTTACTAAAATATCTCTGAAACTAAGCAAAATAGCGAGATTGTTGAACGCACCTTTTTGTAGCTGTGATGCTCTTCTATCAAAAAATTCGCCCAAAAATTTCACTGTCTAGCATAATTTCTGAGATATTCCTGATAGATAAATGGCAAGAAAATTTACTAATCGTATTTCATTTCTTCACTACTGATTTAGACTTTTCAAAGTCTTCCATACAATTTTGTGTATGAACCTCTCTACATCTCTTTCATATATATTTCTTCATGTAAACTATGAGAATTATTTCAATCAAATATCATGAAACAAAGTACTAGTGAATCTTTGAATGAATTGTCGAATTATATAAATCCATTTAGATGAAAACTGACCGTAATAAAATCAATGAGTCAGCTTTGTGACACGACACTCAGTCATTTTTTTTTTACCAAAACCGTCAGTAATTATAATTTGGTCAGTTACCGGTAAGTTACCGGTAAACTTACGGTAAACCGACCGGTAATTTTTTTCGTCGCATCTCTAGTGCTGTATTAGAGCATGGCCTAAAAATCTTTCCCTTGCCCTATGAGCTGATCCATTTCAACACTAAACTGTCGAATCACTCATTAGCTTATCATTTTGTAAAATCAATTGGACATTTTGTAAGTGTTAAACTGTGCGACAACTTTATACTGTCCAGTAGCCCCCAAGTGATCATTATCAATCCGCTTTTGCAAGTAATCTGAGCCGAAAGAAGGAAAAGAAAAAAATGAAGAAATTGAACGGGTGCTCTAACCTATTAAGTAACACGAGACATCAGGCCATTTCACCATTGGGTTCTCATATTAACCGAATGAAACCTCAGAATTCACTTGACGGATTAGATTATAAACGCTCGATGAATAGGAGACAAATTGCTTGGCGATTATCTCACGAGTAGTGATACTACCATGTGAGGATGGAAACGTGAAAGAGAAAGAGAGAAGTTTACACGGTTTGCACGATGCATAAGCTAGTGTGAGCCAGCCGTGTTGTACTTGATAAATGAGCCAAGCAAAAGAGAAAGAAAGCGAGAGATAGAGATAGAGAGTCTCGTGAAAACGACCTTCGTTCATCGTGTTTTCATTCATAAGTGGACTGACATGTCTGCACCAACATTTTACTCACTCTCAACACTCAATCTTTTTCATTTTTTTCCATATTCTTTTGTTTTTCCCCTTTTTCTTAAATTTCTCTTTTCTATCTATTTTTTTACAAAGACCACGAGGAGTAAAAAACTGATTTAATGTGACGATGATGTACGAGTTAATGAAATACATTTGAATGTCACTTCATGTTTGTGTTATCAATTAATTTGTTGCATTATTTGATTAATTTTTTTTTTTTTTTCATATTAAAAGTGAATAATTCGTCACTTGTTTATGAAAAATTGATCATAAAATTTTATAACGTGAAAATGATAAATAACACTAACGTCATTGTCAGACGTTCAGCGAGATGAGCTGAGAAACCAGATTATTATTAATTGGATAATCATTTTATTTTAATGATAACTCTTTCAAAAGCAGTTTTAATCAATTTTTTTCTCTCTCCTTATTAAATAATTTTTATATGAGTAATTCATGAAATTGGCGCAAAAAATTGAATATCCACGATATATTAGCATATTAATGGGGCTATTTGAAATTAAAAAAAAATTGAAATATTATAATTTAATTTCTATCATAAAATTATTTTTCACTAATTTAATATAAATTATCTTCAATATCTTATGTACAATGAAAATAATCTGCAAATTGTGGAATTCATTGACTCTAAATTTTCATCGTAATTATCAAAAATAAAAAAGACTTGTTAATGATTATTTTTACTAATTATTTGAGAGGGAAAATTTGAAAAAAAAAAATTAAATCGCAAAGCTCCAAGGTCTCCAATAATAGTGATAATTTACCCTTGGCAAGATGCCTCAAAGAAAATAAGAGTTTGAAAAATAAAAAAAAAATTGAATGAAAAAATAAACAAGTAGAGTCAATGAAACACGAACAAAAGTCAGAAAATAGGCAATATCTCAGGGGCATTATTAGCCAGCTCAAATTAACTCAGTCGATTCCTCCACCCCCCCCCCCCTCTACCCCTGTCCACCCACCCACGCTGCTCAATTCAATATGAAAAAGGTAAAAACCCACCCACATTATTTCCTCTTTCAAGAGTCTAACACTCATTTGTACAAAAATAAGTTTCACCTTTTTTTTTCTCATTTTTAAGAATATTTTTTTTTTTCCTACCATCCACTTATTTCTTCATGAAATGAAAATAAACAGACTGCGAGGGCTCATGGTTCTTTTTTTTTTCCCTTCATGATTTGCCTCTGCAAGCCCTGCTGCTCTAAGAATAATCCATAAGTTCATTAAATTAAGTAACATTAGAATATAAACCTAAGTAAAATTAGAGTATGCGAATGTACAGACGAATGTAAATAACCAATAAAGGTTGATATTTAACAAAAAAAAAAAAAAAAAAAAATGATTTGCCTCTCATATCAAGAGATTTCCAATGTCATCATTAAATTCAATCCTCAAAAATCAGTAAACAAAAAAAAAAAGAAAATAGTATGAAATAAAAGAGAATTAGAGCGACCCTCAACTATCCGGACATTCCCAGACTGGCCCCTAGGTTGCGAGCAAAAGCCTTCGGGACGCCCTCGCAACTCCCCCCTCCTCATTCCTCTATTTTTCAATATATATTCAGTCTTCTTATTTTATTTTTATTTCTTTCATTCTTTTTTTCTCCTTTCATTCCCTTCGCTTTCGTTCGGCTCCTGAGAGATCAGTGGCCTCCCTCTCTCCCTCCCACTTGATCGTCACCAATCTTCTGCCAGTATTCACACACACACGCATAAGTTATTTGTGTGTGTGTTTGTGTGCGTCTCGGCCAAAGAGCGCGTTCAAGGTCCAAGCGAGGTCGTCAGACCGTGTGTATTCGTCCCTTATATTCAAGCTTTATAGACGAGGCAAATTCAAGTTGAGAGTAATGGCAAATAGTAAATGGTAATGACGACGTTAAGACGTGGCTTTTCACTTCTTTTTACTCATCAACCGATGGAGGAGAACCTTGGGGTGCTTTCTCTCACTCCCCCCCCCCCTTCTCCCCCCCCCCACCCTCTCGTGCGTTCTTTACTTGCTTCCTCCTCTCCCCTCGCCCTGCTTTTCATCTTCTTCAAATGGATAAAAGGTCTTTGTACTAGTTTGTACTATATACATTTATATATATATATATATCTTCATCTGTTTCTTCTGTTCCTTCGGTTTACGACCTTCGCTGCTAAATTACACGCCTACTTGGATCACTCGAGTGAGGTCCTTTCATTCGGTCCTTGGAGAGCGAGTGCTTCACACAGGCTTTCATCAAGTAGGGACTGCAAATAATTTTATTTATTTATTGAAAATAATATTTTTTAATCTCAATTAACTGGGATATTTATGGGCTTTTATCGAGTGATAATAATAATAATAATTATTATTTTTTTTTTTCGTAAATTTCTTGAGGTCACTTCACAAATGAGAGAGATGAAGAAAAAGGTGGATCAAGGTGGACGAAAGGACGGCATACCAGTTTCTATACTAGTGGGGGAGGATAAAGGACCTAGGCCAGATTGCCTTTGTTGTCTCTCAGACAGGAATCTGACGACATTTACCACTACCCCCTTTTTTTTCTATTAATTCTTTTGGCTTCAGTGATTTTTTTTGTTCCAGGAAGTTTTAATGTGTTGAAACACTTTTTCGCACTTTTGTTCATTATTATTATTATTAATTATTACCAGCTGCTGACCTTGTACATAATTTTGTGGGTATTCTCTCTCTATAGATTTACTCAGAACTTTGGGAATGACGATGTGAATTAATGCCATTGAAGATAAACATATTTTTCAAAATGATAAATATTGAAGATGTTTTTGTCATTTCAATACCAAAAAAAAAAAAAAAACGTGTAAACATGGAATTTTGTTATTTGGAAATTCTTTGTGTCCTCGCACTAGACGTGTTGTCATCGATAATCATAATGATAATTTTGAATGCTCCCAGTGTTAACCCGTCAGCAGGCGGGCTAGCTCGCCAACGCTCTCTAGGCACGCAACGAGAGATTCTCTCACACCTAAGTACACAGAGAAAAATGCTTTCTTAATTTAAGAATGTGCAGTCACTTAATTTAAGAATGTGCAGGTCAGTTAAATTAAGCGTTGTGACTATTTGCTGAAGTGACTGAGAGCTGAAACAGAGTCTTTCTCACTCGCTCTCATATCTCCCACAGATACCCGTGAACCCGTGGCTCGCGCAAATAGTCATTTCGTAAATTAAGAAAGAAAAGTCACTTAATTTAAGTGAGAAAACTCACTTGATTTAAGTGAGTTTTACTTTCTTAAATTAAGAAAGAAAAAGTCATTTGATTTAAGTGAGAAAAGTCACTTAATTTAAGTGAGAAAAATCACTTAATTTGAGTGAGAAAAGTCACTTAATTTAAGTGAGAAAAGTCACTTAATTTAAGTGACTTTTACTTTCTTAAATTAAGAAAGAAAAAGTTACTTGATTTAAGTGAGAAAAGTCACTTGACTTAAGTGAGAAAAGTCACTTAATTTAAGTGAGTTTCACTTTCTTAAATTAAGAAAGAAAGAGTCACTTGATTTAAGTGAGAAAAGTCACTTAATTTAAGTGACCTGCCATTCTTAAATTAAGTGACTGCACATTCTTAAATTAAGAAAAAAATTTTCTCTGTGTATCTCGAGAACTAAGCGAGATAAAGTAATTCTGTCCTGAAACTTTTTTTTCTAGATCTTGAAATTTTCTACAAAAAAGGATTGGTGCAAAATCGCCGTATCTCACTTAGCTTCCGAGAAAATCACAAAAAACTGATGGCAAAATTAAATGGATTTATCTGAAAATTTTTCGTATTTTTCATAGATTCAGTTCCGTTTGCAAAGAAGCATTTGAGAAAAAAGGATTAGAATGAGAAGGGGGTGTCACCAATGCTATCTACAGCGACTGAGCCATGCTTACCCACCGAGCACGTTTAGACGCGCGATGAGAGAAAGTCTCACGCTGCCTGACGACACGGAAAAAAAAATTTTTTTCCAAAAGAAAAAATTATTTTTGAAATTTTGCGATGACCATAATAAAGTAGAATAGTTTTTTGACAAATTAAAAAAAATAGAGATTTTTCACTCATTTTTTAACGTAGTTTCACTCATTTTTTAAAGTAGAATAGAATAGACTACACAGAGAAAATTTTTTTCTTAATTTAAGAATGTGCAGTCACTTAATTTAAGAATGGCAGGTCACTTAAATTGAGTGACTTTTCTCGCTTAAATCAAGTGATTTTTTCTTTCTTAATTTAAGAAAGTAAAACTCACTTAAATTAAGTGACTTTTTTCACTTAAATCAAGTGACTTTCTTTCTTAATTTAAGAAAGTAAAACTCACTTAAATCAAGTGAGTTTTCTCACTTAAATCAAGTGACTTTTTTTTCTTAATTTAAGTGGCCTGCACATTCTTAAATTAAGTGACTGCACATTCTTAAATTAAGAAAGCATTTTTCTCTGTGTACATGACTTGCTGAAATATCAAAAAAAAATCAATGTGATAAATCGATTCATCCTCATTTATGACTCGAATGACCCTCATGATATTATCATTTTCGTCAATCGTATGTCGTGAAGCCCTATTAATCCAGCGTTAATTTCCTAGACAGCGAATTCTCTCCCATCGTTTATTTTAATAGAGGTAAAACGATTGGAACGTTTCTCAGGTCGGAAGGTCTCTCTCGAGATGACGAAATCAAGGCAAGAGAGGGGGGAGGGAGAAGGGTGAAAAAAAAGAATCAATAAAAAAGGAGAAGAAGGAGCGACAGAAGAGCGAAGCTGATGAAGGGCAGGGAAGTCGTCGAGGTCATTTGACGATGAAACAGAGGGTCATGCCTCTACTGATTTGTGTTTTTGGATCATGCGACAAAGCAAAACGCGATACACTGCAGAAGCCGAGAATAGAGAAGGCGAACAATAGCCTATAACCCGAACGATGGACACTGTTGGGGGCGAATATATGATCCTATCGAAGGACAAACATTTGCATGAATGAGGTGACGTGGCTATCGTGACACATCTAAAAAAAACACATCAAGAACAGATAGTTTTACCATGAGTGTGTAATTTCAGACTTTTTTTTTTTCGTTCACCTGTTGCCAGTGATTCTATTTTTACTATAAATATTGACGATAATTTAATGACCTTTTTCTATTCATAAAGTGTGTTTACACAGAGAAGAATGTTTTCTTAATTTAAGAATGTGCAGTCACTTAATTTAAGAAAGCACAGGTCACTTAAATTAAGAAAGAAAGGTCACCTGATTTAAATGAGAAAACTCACTTGATTCAAGTGAGTTTTCCTTTCTTAAATGAAGAAAGAAAAAGTCACTTGATTTAAGTGAGAAAAGTCACTTAATTTAAGTGACTTTTACTTTCCTAAATCGAGAAAGAAAAAGTTACTTGATTTAAGTGAGAAAAGTCACTTGATTAAAGTGAGGAAAGTCACTTAATTTAAGTGAGTTTTACTTTCTTAAATTAAGAAAGAAAAAGTCACTTGATTTAAGTGAGAAAACTCACTTGATTTAAGTGAGTTTTCCTTTCTTAAATTAAAAAAGAAAAAGTCACTTGATTTAAGTGAGAAAAGTCACTTGATTAAAGTGAGGAAAGTCACTTAATTTAAGTGAGTTTTACTTTCTTAAATTAAGAAAGAAAAAGTCACTTGATTTAAGTGAGAAAACTCACTTAATTTAAGTGAGTTTTACTTTCTTAAATTAAGAAAGAAAAAGTTACTTGATTTAAGTGAGAAAAGTCACTTGATTAAAGTGAGGAAAGTCACTCAATTAAAGTGAGTTTTAGTTCCTTAAATTAAGAAAGAAAAAGTCACTTGATTTGAGTGAGAAAAGTCACTTAATTTAAGTGAGTTTTTCTTTCTTAAATTAAGAAAGAAAAAGTCACTTGATTTAAGTGAGAAAACTCACTTAATTTAAGTGAGTTTTACTTTCTTAAATTAAGAAAGAAAAAGTTACTTGATTTAAGTGAGAAAAGTCACTTGATTAAAGTGAGGAAAGTCACTCAATTAAAGTGAGTTTTAGTTCCTTAAATTAAGAAAGAAAAAGTCACTTGATTTGAGTGAGAAAAGTCACTTAATTTAAGTGAGTTTTCCTTTCTTAAATTAAGAAAGACAAAGTCACTTGATTTAAATGAGAAAAGTCACTTAATTAAAGTGAGTTTTACTTTCTTAAATTAAAAAAGAAAAAATCACTTGTTTTAACTGAAAAAAGTCACTTAATTTAAGTGATTTTTACTTTCTTAAATTAAGTGACTGCACATTCTTAAATTAAGAAAACATTTTTCTCTGTGTAGTAACGAGTGCATTTTCTCCTACCCTGCGGTAGGAGGAAGTTGAAGAAGCATAGGAAAATTTGAGACGACCAGATTAGTCGAATAAATTGAATTATTGACGATTAATGTCGGCCTATGAACACACGCTCTTTTATCTTCAAAAAGTAAGTGAAAATAATGGTAAAACATGAATGGATCTAGTATCTAGCCTCGAAACCGTATGTGCCGTGCGCCTGCAGTATATTGTACGACTAGCGAAAGAATCGACATCCGAAACCTTGACGACGCCGAATTTACATGGTGGAACATTGGAGCCGGAGAATACTGATCTAGGCCCAGTTTCATCCCGAGATGATGGTTATTAGCTAATTTTCAAGCAAAGTTAAACTCCGATTAAGTTAATGGTGATTATCTTAATTCGACGGAGGGGAAGGAAAATGGCGGTGGTTGAGGCATAATGTGGTGACTTAACCTCTTGAAATGTTAAGTACTCAGTGGGAAGAGAAGTAATGAAAACATTTTTTTTTTGATATTTTCTTTTGATTTAATTGATCAGATTGAACTCTGTTGGACAAAATAATTTTTTTTACCCATGAGGCTGGAAAAATGAGTTTCTAACCTCACTTTGCTTTGTATGAAACGCATTTTTCCAGCATTCTTGGGGAAAAAAATACTATACTTACCATGGATAGATAAAAAGATATTGAATATTAGAAGTAAATACGCATTCATAAGCTGATGTTGATCTTTAATCATCCAAATTTGCCAAATAAATATTTTTCTTTCGTTCCAATTCTTCTATGTTTCTCTAACTTTCTTCTATCACTGGATGAAAGGAAGTCCACTTTTTATCAAGTACCCCATATATTCCCCTATTTGACTGGTTCAATGTGAAGTTTTTCAGAATTTTATTTTTTAAAATAGAAAATTATGTATTCAGAATTTATAAGATAATAAAGAGTCACACTATTAAAATTATCTCCTCCATAAATTAATGAATTAATCGAACCCTCCTCTAAGAATACTTAGAGGCTCATCGTCGATCTGGTCCATTGTTTGAGCAAGAATCATAGTGTTAAATAGCAGTTAATAATTAATAAAATTTTTCTTTATCTGAAAAGTAATTCCTATATATCTATTTTGATTATTGAAAATCGTTTGCCTTTTTCTTTCACTCATTTTTCTTTTATTATTATTTTTCATTATTATTATTTAAAATTTTTAATTCAAAAAAATGGTCAAATGTACAGTTGTGACAAACTTACCGCAAATGTAACTTTAATGATCTGATGGACTCTTCAGTCCAAGATCAAATAAACATTATCTATCTATCTATCACCCGAAGGCCCTTTTCTCCCAGTTCATATTTCCCATTATTTTTTATCGATACATTTTCTTACTTGATTAAAAAAATGTATTTTTTCGAAAAAAAAAAACAAAAGTTAAGAGACTGCCATGTGATTTGAAAAGTAGTCAAGCAGGCTCTGATTTGAGAGCAACAGAGGAGGGTGATTGTATCCCCTAGAGAGATTTTCGATCTTACCAATACATATCTTTTGACTTATATACACACACGCAATGTCTTCCGGGTTTACCGAGTCTTCTCCCTCTTAACCTTGGATTCGTATCGGATACTTACGCACGCACTTTCCACGTTCCCTTCTCCGCTATCCAGCTCTCCCCACCCCTTGGGAGACAACCTAGCCACCAACATACCCTCCACGTGGCAAGGTCACGACCCCATCTTCATCCCTATTCTTAGAATCCACCTCGAGGAGAGAAAAAAAAATGTGGAAGGAAAAAAAAAGGAAGAATTGGAACAATCAAGAACGTAGTTTGAGTGGAAAACTTTCTGAGTCGGGTGAAATATTTTCTACAATTCTTTATTCTCTCCTCCTTCTGGGAGCAATGGAGATAGGAATTGATGGATTAAATTGAACAGTTGGCGATAAAATAATCCAATTAACAAGACTTACGAATCTTCAAAAAAAAAACTTTATTTAGAATAAATACTAAATTCTCTGATTTTTTTAATGCTATTTTGAGGAAATTTGGAATAAAATTGAAAGGATTTTTAATCCTTTGATAACTTTTGAGTCATAGCGTGCATAAAATTGATAGTGATTCATGTTTCGAGTGTACCTTGACAATTCACATGAGATTAGTCCTTTAAAATCACGGAATTCCTTTGTTTCTACACAGAGAAAAATTTTATCTTAATTTAAGAATGTGCAGTCACTTAATTTAAGTGACATGCCATTCTCAAATTAAGTGACTTTTCTCACTTAAATCAAGTAACTATTTTTGTCTTAATTTAAGAAAGTAAAAGTCACTTAAATTAAGTGACTTTTCTCACTTAAATCAAGTGACTTTTTCTTTCTTAATTTAAGAAAGTGAAACTCACTTAGATCAAGTGAGTTTTTTCACTTAAATCAAGTGACTTTTCTGTCTTAATTTAAGTGAACTGCACATTTTTAAATTAAGAAAACATTTTTCTCTGTGTAAGGCGACAATATAGTTTGCAAGTAGTGATACAATCTCCTGTTTTTGGAGAAAAATTAAATTTTAAAACAAAAAACGCTTACGTTTTTATGAAACTTCGAGGACAAGTTCATTAAGTAATCCAGAATATACCATAATTTTTTCGGATTTTTCCACCACCGAATAATAAACGAAAATAATTATCAAAGTTGGAACTTCTGTATAGGACGATATGGACAGCGAGGTAATTTAGCAAGATTCCCCCTTTACCAATGTGGTGGTAAAGGGGGAATTTTACTAAGTAGCACTTTTTACATGTATGTCCATAGGACAAACTAATGTTTATAAATTTCGTTGTATTCATGCAGGAATGCAATAACTTGCGGCCGAGCGAGACGACTGTTTAACCAGCCACTTGTGGTCTTCCATAATTGTATTCAGTCATAACTCTATTGAAAATGAGTATATAAAAAGAAGTCAAGAGATCTTTTTCATTCTATTCTAGCATACAAGCAATTTTTGTTGTAATCATTTCATTACAAGTTCCATAAGCTTTCGAAAATGCTTAATAACTATATGAAGGACTACTTGAAGGAAATGAGAACAAAGAAATTCACCAATCAATGGACTTGAGTCAAGGCAAACAATAATTAATTTCCCATGATTCAAATTTTATTGAATATGGAAATAGGCCGAAAATGAGAATGTTAAATTAAAATGGACACTTTTAAATTTACCACTTCTTCCACTGAATTTACTAGAATTATTAAAAAAAATCATTTTATTGTTGTTAAAACATAATGATATTTCTTTTCTCAGCCTCAGTCGCAATTTCGCGGGAAATTTAGGGGCCAATCGGCCTTCAACTCGTCCCTCGTTTACCACCAGAATGAGAAGGAATGGCTGAGGGCGATGACTCACTGAAAATATTCTCCCTCATCCTCTCATACATTTTCCTCCATTCTTTTCTTCCTCGTGTTCAGGCCTCCGTGACTAGAAGAAAAAAAAATAAGGGAGAAAAGAGAGCCCACGTGGCACCTTGTCCTTGGACTATCTCAGAGGGGTTAAATGTGAAGATAAAGAGGATCCAGGGGAAAGAGCAGTAAAACATAAGAAGGTCAATTGATCTATCGTTAATCTTGTTCTACGCTTCCGCGTGTGCGCAAACAATATCTTCACATTGCCCCTCTTTCTGTCTCTCATTCTTCTAACATAAATAATTACTAACAAGGCTGATAATTAATTTCCAAGGTATCATCAATTTCCGAAAACACTCATGGCTCATGGATGATGTTTGTTAATGAGGGACTTTTCAGCATCTTTGAACTCATCAATTTGATAATGATTATATAGTTTATTCTACACGGAGAGAAAAATATAAGAATTTTTCTGAATGATTCTTAAAAAAATTACCATGCCGCTTCACAAACGGGATCAATTTGCTTCTGAACGGAAAAATTTTCATGCTCCACATCATAATTTTTGCTTTCGATTTCTTAAAAAAAATAGCCATTTTACATTTAGCTTTGGATTGAAATATCTCGAAAAGTACTGAAAAATTATCGAGACATGCTGTGAATGAAATTTAGAGGGAAGATTAACGAATAAAATGAGCGAAATTCCGTTTTTCTACAACTCCTAATTATTAAGATATTAATTTTTTAATGAAAAATTCAGAAGGGACGCTCGAGCGGCCATTTATTCACTATCGGGCCTCGTCCATTGTTTCTGACCTATTCATCAAAAAATTGATATCTTGGAAGTTACTGATCGTAGAAAAACGGTGTCTTGCTTATTTTCTTCGTTAATTTTCCCTCCAAATTTCATTCACAGCATGTCTCGATAAATTTTGCATAGTTTCCGAGATATTTCAATCCAAAGCTGAGTGTGAAATGGCCAATGGCTCATGTACCGAAAACAGCCGAAGGTACCCGACTTGCATCTTCGTCTACCACATTATGAGGCTGGCATGGGAAAAATTCTAAAAAAATTTTATAAAAATTTTTAGTAGCGTATGAAAATTTCTAAGGGCCCAATGATTCATCATTTGTCGGATAGACAATTTTTCCTCAACTTCCAAAGAAAAAATTATCAGCTAATATTTTTATAATGCTACATAACAGTTATTGTGATATTCTATCTCAAAAATTTTATTGGCCCTATTATTAATTGCTGGCGCAAAGACATTTTTTCCATTGGTAGACTCATGAAATAGCCCCAGCCTGCATTTTGCATCCACATTGTGTCGCTGAGCATCGCAATTTTTCATAGAAATTTCTCTCCGTGTAGTCGAATTTCTATGATTAATAGAGAAAATATCGGAAAAAATCGTAAAGATGTGATTCAAACGTCATTTAGCATGCTCAAAAGATCGTCGAGTGGTCGAAAGTCTAGAAAGATGATTAATCATCTTGATATTTGATTGCAAATTTTTCTCTCCTTTTCCCTATTTTTTAATAAGATATTTCCGATATTTTGATCTTTTTCCCAATCTGAAAATCTGTGATTCGGTATTGGTCCATAAGACACTGTGTTTTTACCATTTCTTTATCAATTATTATTGATCTTACAAAATGGTCAATCCATTTACTGATATCGCCATACTGAATACAGTGTAACCTTGATATAACGAAACTGAAGGGAAATAGGAATTATTCGTTATATCGAGTTATTCGTAACAGTGAGGTTTGTTATATAGAGGTTAGATTAAAGTCGATTCGTTATAACAAGGTGAGAAAATTTCCATTAAAACAACTCATGTGAATAACAACTCATTTGAATCAAAACACAGAATTATTTATTTGGAAACATTCAAATAGAATATAAACATAGAATATAAGAGAGAAAATTAACAACATGATAAAGGTTAATGCTTAATAAAGGTTAAAATTTCTGCAACACTCAAACAACACCTTTTCCGTTTTTCAGCCATTACAACTTCAAAATTACTAACAATCACAAACAGCAATGTTTACAGTGATCAAACAGTAATGACTATCTTATGAAGATTTAAACGTATCAGCACACATTGAGACATTAGTTATTGTGGAATTGAGTGGGGATAATTTGTAGAATACGTCATGTAGAGGTTGTAGGCTGGAAAATTCGTTATATGAAGGTCAATAATAGTTTCAATATATATTCTGCAATAATTGATTTTTCGTTATAGCGAGGTTGTTTGAAAAATATATTCGTAATGTAAAGGTATATTTTACATAGACTCTTATGGGCAGTTCTGGGGGATTTTGAAAAATTCGTTAAATCGAGGAATTCGTTATATTGAGGTTCGTTATATTAAGGTTACACTGTATATGGGACAGAGATTGATAGATAGAGAAGAATTTAAGATTATGCTGAATAGCGGACATAACTGCCTTTCAGATAACATTCTTCAAAAATGGTATGATAAATGTAAGTTTCTTTATTTAGATAAGTCTAAAAATCACGTCTAGCTTATTTTTGAAATATCTCGTAACAGACAAGGCTCAAGAAAATTTCCAGGGAGACCTTTGCCATAACTCATGAATTTCTCTGGAAAAAAGGTCCCTTCTTCACATCTTTCGCTAAGCCAAATTGATATGAAGATCTTGGTGAGAGAAGATACATGTAATTTTTCAACTTATCCCGGTTCACCAATTCTAAATAATCTCCAGATTTTACTTATTCAAATTATACTCAGTTATTCTGAAGTAATTACGATGTTTCTGGTATATTTCAGAAGTTTTTCCGTCATCATCGCAATTTACAGGTTCAATATAATACTAGCGATCGGCTGAACTAGAATTATCTCCAAATTTTGAATTATCCCACACAAAAAAAATATATATGCGAACATATATGTTACATATATAAAAATCATACAGAATATATGTGCGGCAAAAAATGTAATAATTGACATATATTCCTGTATATATATATTTTTATATGCAGGAATATATTTCACGATATATGCCTGATATATGCTAAATCTTTTATTCAAAATATATGCGACATATATGTCAAAAAGATGTTCAATATTGTTTTTCCAACTATATAATCGATTAAATACGTTCACCGAACTTTCAAATATTATTTTATATTTCCAATATTTTATTCCAAAGCCATGCGTTTGAATTCAACTCGGGCATTTTCAATTTTTCCGAGTTTCACTCCTCTAGAATTTGTAATTTACTATAATTAGCGTCAGAAAGATAGGTAGCGATAAAGTTATGAGGATCGAATTTCGCTTCACCAATACAGAATCTCTTAGTAGCTCGGTTGATAGAGTGCCAGATTCGTAATCCGAAGGAACCGGGTTCAAGTCCTACTCAGTCCCATTTTCTTTCCCGAGATTCTTCTCTCTAGAAATTTCAATTTTAATTTTTTTTATTGTTATTATTATTTACGATTACATGCTGATTTTTTTCTCTCAATTGTACCTGACTTATACACGACATATTATTCAAATTAACAAAAAAAAATAAGCAGCATATAAAATGATATATATGTCGATTATATGTGTACATATATGAATGCGGCAAAAAATGACATTTCCAGAATATAAAATGCATATATGTCATTTATATATCACATATATGCGCATATATGTGAAATATATTTGACATATTTATTCTTTATATTTTTACATATATACGTGTACATATATAAATTTTCATGCGGGATAATAGATTTTTTTGCAGAAAACAGTGAAGAAAAAACAATTTTTTTTTTCCCTGCAATTTTATTATTTTGGCATGCATATTAAAAATTTTTGATTGACGAAATTCTTCGGACTGAACGACTTCGCGGAAAATCTGAAAAATTTTCGCAAAGATCTTTCAGCATTTCTCCAACGAAATGTGGGTCTCTTTGACTCCGGTCTCCCCTATTTAATAATAAATTGTATTATTTTTCAACTTCGTGAAAGAATCTTAAATGTGATCCTAGAAATCATATCCACAAAGGATCCCTCTCCTACTCCCGCAGAAGAAAGAAAAAAAAACGAGAAGAAATTATCCATTCCCCCGTATGTCTCAACGAACGACTTTTTATTTATTGTTATTTCCAAATATCCCACGAAAATAAAAATGAAAAATCCTTCCCTCTCCTCTGCATAATGGAATTTTTATATACAAGACTCTTCATCGTACGTCATAGTCTCCCTGGAAAAAAAAGAGAAAGGAGGGGAAGAAAGAATTAAAAAAACATGCAAAAAAAAAACTCGAGAAAAATACATTGTAAAAAAGAAAAGATTGTCCCAGGTCGTGTGAAAGAAGCAAGGAAAAAAAAATATATATAAAATTTTGCAATCTCACACATTTGACCTTGAGACGAATCGTTGATCATTATTGACACAAGTATAAAATTAATTTCTCCGATTCTGCATCTTGCCACGACGTCATGAAAAAGCGTAACCAGATAATGCAAAAATCCGGACGTGATTATATCGCAGATGCACTAATATCAAGGTCACCTTAACCTTGACGATGAAGATTACAAAAACATTGGTAAGAATAATTAAAAAAAAAACATTGCATTCATATCATCGATAAGTGAATGACGATTTGAAGAATAAAATGATTTTTATTTCTCCAAATTAATTCTCAATTGAATGAATCTCTTTCATTAACGATACATCCGGCTATGACTAATTCTGAATACAGTCTAAGATCATTAATTCATTTTGCAAAGAGGCGTGAATGGACAAAAAAAAATCTTCTAAAATCATCAAATAAATATACCAACACGCGGTGTCTTCTCCAAACAGAGAAATTTATTTATCAGTTGAAATATAAAACACTCCGGTGGCAATTGTGAAATCATAAGGATAAAAATGTATAAAAGAAATCAAGGAAAAAAAGAAGAGAAATGAGAAAGAGAGAGGATGAGAAGAAGGAGAGAAAGAAAAAGAGGCAGAAATAAGCGACCTTAACTTTGATCCCCATCCCACCCACAAAATAACGCCGCGTGTCCGTCTGCGACGATACGTCTAAATTCTCGTGAAGCCGTTAAGCCTCTTTTATTCTTTTGACCGAATATCAAGGACACACCTAATATAAAATCTGTTGAATTCATGTTTTATTTTATTTTCAAAGAGACACAAGAATCTTTCGATTGAGAAATTCTTTTATTTTGAATATCAACTAAGTCACATTAATTTATTACGAAAAATTATCATTTATTAAGTTTATCAGTGTGATAA
Organism: Aleiodes alternator; assembly: GCA_963921955.1. Lineage (NCBI taxonomy): Eukaryota > Metazoa > Arthropoda > Insecta > Hymenoptera > Braconidae > Aleiodes > Aleiodes alternator. The sequence goes on from OY998097.1 coordinate 1,353,350, forward strand.
ACGACTTTAATTATTCTTTTTTTATTTTGCAAAAAAAGCGGAAGTATTAAGAAAGATTAATCAGCGCGTGTTGAAATAATATCCTCGTCGCCTTCATATTTATCCTCAAAAACTACTTTTCTTAGTTTTTTTCTTCACTTATGACGTCCTGTGATATTAATTGGAAGAAAATTGATGGTTTCTGAAATTTATTTACGATAAATTAGCTTTTTTCGAATAAAATAATACTCATTACATCTTCATCGTTTAAATTACATCCATCAATCACTGAAATCGAAGATTTTAGTCTACAAAGAAAAACAAGCTTTTTCGGAGTCGACGAAATTCTATCTGCATAACTCACAGTTAACCCTAGAACATTCGTTCACCATATGAGAAATTCCCCCATTTTCATTTATTTATGATCATCTAGCTAAGCATAAAATTCTAAAAGAAAAGTTGACTTTATTCATTGAAATGTTCAACAAACTATTGAATTTCTTGGATGACATATCCTGAAAATTTGATGAAGAAATAGAATAAATTCTAGTAGATAGCTACATTTTTTTCATGCTGAATGAAATCTTCCGGTGAACAGCATTGCTGAAAACATAATAAACGGCGGGAATCGTTGAATGAAATAATGAAATAATATGGCGGAGAATCCCTCATGACAGAATCAAAGTCGTTAGGTTGCGTTAAGGGAATAATCTAGGGTTAAGATAGTTGCCTCCCAAATGACAAAGTTCAAGAATTGCTTCAAATTTGGGTTATAAATAATGACATGCATGATGCATCTAATAATGAAATTCAAGAACGATGCTCCACAGCAAACATGAGATAATTGCCATTGAAATTACTTTTTTACCCTAGTGACTGGAGAAATGGGTTTCTAACCTCACTTTAAATGGCGGAATTCACGTCCCAATAGTCTGTATATTTACAAAAATTTTCACTGAATATTAGTATACTGAACAAAAATCATGTAAATTCACTAAATTTTTAACGTCACGGACAAATACAATAAGCATGTACCGTAATGATACTTGTTTTTGTATGCGCTTGCATTTACATGAATTTTGGTGTGTAAAAGAACAAAGCTTGTACGTAAATCGTTTACACCCAACCGTTTTAGGTAATAATCACATACATTGCTCGGTAAAATTGTAAATGATATTGAAGCTTCACTCATCATTTGGCGGGGCATTAATCTAATTGAATTTACTACATAATTTTCTTCAGATTATTTACTGAAGACCTTTACTTTGAGAACAAAAATCCGAGATAATTTAGTCCACAGTTACATTTGACGCCGGGTTCACTTATAAGAATTATCAAATATGACGAATGAGTTGATGTGATTTTATTTTAAATCTTCACTGCCAGATTCCATTATTTCTGTCACTGAAAGTGATAAGGATAGAAACAATTTTCTTTAAAGAAGAAAATATAGAATATTTCTAGGTATTCAATTTCGATATTAGAGGAGGGGAATAGATTTTTCCTTACAGTACAACGTAGAATTATTTTTATTTTCAGCTTGAAATTTGAAAATTCATCTTCCTCGATGATGATTTCATATGGGGTCACTATTTTTGTCATTGTAACGATAGTTCGAAATGTAGAGCATACCTGCAGTATAAACAATGACTGAATTGAGGTGGCTTGTGGACATATTTTTCTGTATACTGATCCATTCGAAGAATTAATTATTCAGGGATTTAACTGAATATATTTAGTCAAGTCCTCAAATTATTATTTCTTTAAATGAATCAGTTATATGTGTTATTGTATTGATCAATTTTTGCCAAGAAAAATTCTCAGAATTTCATAAATTTTTACTGAAGCTCGTCAACTGATTTCATTCACTGATCCATTTGGTTTTATCAGTTTTCCATAATTTTTTCTGTACTCACTTAAATCTATTAAAAGTACATGAATATTCAGTGATGATTTGTGAAAATATGTTCGCAATGATTCTCATAGATCCTCAGAAAATTGCCTTTAATTAATGTTTGAGGTGAGCCAGAATATGAGAATGATAATGGGGATAAATGGAAATGAAAGGAAGTCGATCACCCGAGGACACGTGCAATGGCTATATGATAAATCGAGTTTATATCACCTTCGTGTAAGTGAAAAAAAATACACACACACACATATTTACTCATTAAAATTTTATGATTGGTAATATCAATGATGAGTATCCACATTTAGATGATACAGGAAATACATAAAATTTAAATTGAGTAAATAAAATTAATCAAGTCATTTTAAATTGATAAAATAAAAGGTTATTTTCATGAAAAAAAAAAGTGAAAGCAAAAGTTGCACTGGTCATGGTTGTTGCGAGCTGTTTGTGTATCTTCAGGGATGAGGTCAAAATGTTATTCAAAGACATTCATAGTTCATGGGTGAGTGACTAATTTATCAAGAAATATTTCAATACAAATTTATTAACTCAGTTCAAATATACAAATGACAGAATGTAAATAACATTTATAATCTATAAAATCTTGAATTGTATACACTGACCTTGATTGGGGCCAATGGTAAAGTCCATAGTTTCAACTGTAGTTTTGAATAATTTCCATACTTTGAAAGATTAGTGAACTCAAGGTCAAAGAAGACCTTGTATTATGGGAGGAGCTTAACGCGTTTATCGAAAACAAATTGATTAGTGTAATGTCACACTCGACCATTCTAATTGAGTTGTTTATTGGGCCTCAGGCTAAGAAATTAACTGAAATAATTTACCTGAAATCACGAATTTTTTTTTCTCTCCACGAATAAATTTTTTAATTGAAGATTTTCTACTCAATCCATAATGGACTTATACAGTTAGTAAATTATGCAGTTAATTTAATTGTTATAAAAATATTTTCTCAGTGAAATTAAAACGGTAGTTTATTGTATTCGAGGTATTTTGATCACCACAAACCATTTGGCTTTAATTTTTTTCTTCTATTTGAAAATAGAAAAAGATGAAAGAAAAATTAATCCTTCTGGAAATTTGCAGAGAATTTAATCACATTAATTGTGAGAAATTAATTATTAAAGATGATGACATTTTGCGAAGAGATTAAAAGTTTAAGGCATTTCAGCAATTTTCTCCCGCAGTTCAAAAGAAAGTCGGCAGAGGGGGGTGAAAGGAATTTTCATATTTGTTTAAAAAAAAACTCTATTCTTTTTATTAATTATAAGCTAAAATTACAAGATTTCAACACATTTTTGATATAAATACCCATTGTATCATGTGGCTAAGTATATTCATGGCTATCGTATCAATACCTTTTAAAGAAATTATTGAAGCGTACTGAATAGAGATGCGAAACTACGGTAATTTTTGAAACGCGTCAGGTCAGTGGTAAACTTACCATTTTCTGACCGTTTCTGACTTGACCTTTCATTCCCGTTGCAAAATGACCGTCATTTTTTCGGAGTGTCAATAATAAATTCAGGTGATCAGAAATCCATCCATATAGTTGCAAAGTTACCGTCATTTCTTCAGACGGTCAGTAATAAAATGAGCCAATCAGAAATTCGTCATTTTGAGCTCCGGTCACTTTCTGCAATTTTTCTATTTTTTTTTCGTTTTTACTCTTAACAAGCAAAGAATGAATGAATCCTGTATTAACGAATTTTTTTTATTAAATCTTGCATACCAATCTACGTACTGAAGAGAGAAAACAGACGAATCGATTCATTTTCATGCTCATTCTTGCTAAAATATCTCTGAAAGTAAGCAAAATAGCGAGATTTTTGAACGCACCTTTTTGTAGCTGTGATGCTCTTCTATCAAAAAAATCGCCCGAAAATTTCACTGTCTAGCTTAATTTCTGAGATATTCCTGATAGATAAATGGCAAGAAAATTTACTCATCGTATGTCATTTCTTCACTACTGATTTAGACTTTTCAAAGTCTTCCATACAATTTTGTGTATGAGCCTCTCTACATCTCTTTCATATATATTTCTTCATATAAACTATGAGAATTATTTCAATCAAATATCATGAAACAAAGTACTAGTGAATCTTTGAATGAATTGTCGAATTATATAAATCCATTTAGATGAAAACTGAACGTAATAAAATCAATGAGTCAGCTTTGTGACACGACACTCAGTCATTTATTTTTTACCAAAACCGTCAGTAATTATAATTTGGTCAGTTACCGGTAAGTTACCGGCAAACTTACGGTAAACTGACCGTTAATTTTTTCGTCGCATCTCTAGTAGGAATTAACGATCAAAACGAAGCTTGGGTAGTCCTTGTTCAAGACAGAGAGTGGTAGGTCTCAGACTCAGATACTGAGGTTAGTACAAGTTTAGATGATCCTCGAAATAATACGAGCTTCCCAAGGCTGCGAGCTGAGGCTTCTCTCAGTACTCCGATTTGAATGTTGAAATGAGACTAAAGCCGATCATACGTCATTGTATAATTTTTAATAAGCCTCTCACCTCTATTTGTCTCAATTATTTTAATTTGTTCCAGTTTCTTGAGAACATTCATTTAATGTCCTTCGATCACCAAATTTCCGAGAATTATGTAAATTTATTTTTTCCGAGTATCAAAATATTTCATTTATTTCTTCTAATTTTATGATTACCAAAAATTACATTTACAGTACGATCGTTTCACTTCATCGTAATGGATTGTAGAGCTAAGTATTCTCATTATCCTGGAAAAAGGGTTAACTGAAGACCTGACCAAGTTTCTAAGAGCGAGCCTCAGTACACCAAGTTTTGATTGAGGTTGATCCAAACCTAATTCCAAACAAGCAAGAATGATTGAATGATTTTTTTTATATTGATTCACGATTCGATTTCCTCCAAAATTGTTGAAATCAGAACGTCAGAACTACATCTTGCCACGACTTATTTTTCGAGTCGTGCTGGGCTTGAAATTTTATTGAGGGAAGAATAGAAAAAGAACCATCTTCATTTAAGTTCATAAGAAATTTGACAAAAAATAATGTACAGGACCTAATAGCTGCGCAGGAACTAGTAGATACTTACTCACGTATTCGTACACCTACACAGAGAAAAATATTTTCTTAATTTAAGAATGTGCAGTCACTTAATTTAAGAATGTGCATTTCACTTAAATTAAGAAAGAAGAAGTCATTTGATTTAAGTGAGAAAAGTCACTTAATTCAAGTGAGTTTCACTTTCTTAAATTAAGAAAGAAAAAGTCACTTGATTTAAGTGAGAAAAGTCACTTAATTTAAGTGACTTTTACTTTCTTAAATTAAGAATGAAAAAGTTACTTGATTTAAGTGAGAAAAGTCACTTAATTCAAGTGAGTTTCACTTTCTTAAATTAAGAAAGAAAAAGTCACTTGATTTAAGTGAGAAAAGTCACTTAATTTAAGTGACTTTTACTTTCTTAAATTAAGAATGAAAAAGTTACTTGATTTAAGTGAGAAAAGTCACTTGATCTAAGTGAGTTTTAATTTCTTAAATTAAGAAAGAAAAAGTCACTTGATTTAAGTGAGAAAAGTCACTTAATTTAAGTGACTTTACTTTCTTAAATTGAGAATGAAAAAGTTACTTGATTTAAGTGAGAAAAGTCACTTGATTTAAGTGAGTTTTAATTTCTTAAATTAAGAAAGAAAAAGTCACTTGATTTAAGTGAGAAAAGTCACTTAATTTAAGTGACTTTTACTTTCTTAAATTAAGAATGAAAAAGTTACTTGATTTAAGTGAGAAAAGTCACTTGATCTAAGTGAGTTTTAATTTCTTAAATTAAGAAAGAAAAAGTCACTTGATTTAAGTGAGAAAAGTCACTTAATTTAAGTGACTTTACTTTCTTAAATTGAGAATGAAAAAGTTACTTGATTTAAGTGAGAAAAGTCACTTGATTTAAGTGAGTTTTAATTTCTTAAATTAAGAAAGAAAAAGTCACTTGATTTAAGTGAGAAAAGTCACTTAATTTAAGTGACTTTTACTTTCTTAAATCAAGAATGAAAAAGTTACTTGATTTAAGTGAGAAAAGTCACTTGATCTAAGTGAGTTTTACTTTCTTAAATTAAGAAAGAAAAAGTCACTTGATTTAAGTGAGAAAGGTCACTTAATTTAAGTGACTTTTACTTTCTTAAATTGAGAATGAAAAAGCTACTTGATTTAAGTGAGAAAAGTCACTTGATTTAAGTGAGTTTTACTTTCTTAAATTAAGAAAGAAAGAGTCACTTGATTTAAGTGAGAAAAGTCACTTAATTTAAGTGACCTGCCATTCTTAAATCAAGAAAACATTTTTTTCTGGGTATGTGCCAATTACCAAGTGTTACATCCAAGAATGCCCAGTGTTTGAGTAAGCTTGTAAAAAATAAATTATTAAAAATCCTAATGACCTGTTGATTGGCTAATCTAATCAGATTCAATGACAGATAAAGAATCAACGAACTCTATTCTGTAAGTCTTCTATCTGGCAAAATTATCACCGATTGTGATGATAGAAAATGTGGGAGTAATGATCGATTTTAATCGAAAAATCTCATGATTAGAAACGCAATTATTATCAGTATAATCTGATCATTCGTATGGAATTGTACAAGGTCGACACTAATCTCCCTGCTCATTCCTCTCGTAAATACGATCATTTAATTATCATAAACACGATCATTGATACGTTTTTCTTTTTCAACGAAACCATTTACCTTCTTTTTTTTTCAATCAGGTGGCAAACTAGGTTATCTCAATGAATAAATAATTAAGGCTAATCATCAGTTTCCCTGAAAAAGAGGAGAAAAAAAATATCAAATTGAGTGAGATAAAATTCTGGTTTGTTAAAAAATTCCGGATGTGAATTTTACTGAGACTGGATCATGGCCGTACAGACTAGATGACTGTTTCCGAAGCACTCTCAAGCGAGCCCCTATGGCTACTGTATCTTCCGGTCATGCATCAGCGAATGTACGGGCAGCACGCCGATTACTCACAATACCGTTAGAACGCGTGGATGTTAAACCAGTGAACCTGTCAGGGTATTAACCCGAGACTGATTCCGATTAAAAAAAATAAAGAGGACAAACACAGTGACGCACTACTTTGATTTTTCTTGAGTTCAAATTACAATCGACTACCCGTCAGTAGCCGCTTCTCCTTGGTCAGTACCAAACGGCTTCCCCTGCTCTATACTTGTCTTAACGTTTTTCCACACCACCTATTAAGAGTCCTTAGTAAATCCACTAGAATACCTCGAAAATAAGCGGAACATTGGGCCATTTTCATTATGCGCTGATCAAAAATCTACACAGAAAAAAATGTTTTCTTAATTTAAGAATGGCAGGTCACTTGAATTAAGTGACTTTTTTCACTTAAATCAAGTGACTTTTTCTTTCTTAATTTAAGAAAGTGAAACTCACTTGAATTAAGTGACTTTTCTCAGTTAAATCAAGTGATTTTTCTCACTTAAATCAAGTAACTTTTTCTTTCTTAATTTAAGAAAGTAAAAGTCACTCGAATTAAGTAACTTTTCTCACTTAAATCAAGTAACTTTTTCTTTCTTAATATAAGAAAGCAAAAGTCACTTAAATTAAGTGACTTTTCTCATTTAAATCAAGTGACTTTTTCTTTCTTAATTTAAGAAAGTAAAACTCACTTAAGTTAAGTGACTTTTCTCACTTAAATCGAGTAACTTTTTCTTTCTTAATTTAAGAAAGTAAAAGTCACTTAAATTAAGTGACTGCACATTCTTGAATTAAGAAAACAATTTTCTCTGTGTAAATAAGTTCATAATTGACATATATTTCCACCTAAGAAACAAAGGGGCGTGAGTGTTGTACATAACCATAGCATTGACTCCCCTTCATTATACGGTGCATATTTTTGAGGAAAAAATGGAACAGATATAGAATTAAGTACACAGAGAAAAGTGTTTTCTTAATTTAAGTATGGGCAGTAACTTAATTCAAGAACGTGCAGGTCACTTAGATTAAGAAAGAAAAATCACTTGATTTAAGTGAGAAAACTCACTTAAATCAAGTGACTTCTTCTTTCTTAATGTAAGAAAGTGAAACTTCTTCAAATCAAGTGAGTTTTCTCACCTAGATCAAGTGATTTTCCTTTCTTAATTTGAGTAATTTTATGGATTAATAATGTCACTCCAAAACTCCTAACATAATTATAAAATCTGAATCTGGAAAAAAATATGATTCCGGATCAAAGACTCCAACAAGACTGTCGTCCATTCTCCCGTTTGCTAGGCCAGTTTAGCAGGAGTATAATCATGCCTTTGTCCTCGATATCCCAAACTATTTATTGAGATGCATGAACAATCCCGATATCCGTGAGTCAGTGTTCCTCGAAGATCATGACTAATGTAGCGCAGACCTCAGCCACTTGTCAACGGTCAAACACAGCCTTCAAAAAAAAAATTCTGCAAAAATATTCTCCACAAATTGTGCTTCGGTGCTAATTTTCGTGAAATATTTGCATACTCAAGCAGGATGAGCAAATTCTCGCGCATACCGTTTCTGTCGAGCAAAATACATACTACAAAAACGTTTTCATAGTCAAAATGATTTCAAATTGTGGGAGAATTTTCGAGAATTTTCGCATAGACCAACAAATCGGGACAAAGGGGTCCATTGAGTGGGAAAATCGAATACGTGACGTCAACCCTGGCAACACTGTCTTTCGTTTTATGACGTAATAGATGGGAGACAAGTCCCTGCAGGCCCAAGGGACTTCACTTAGCGTTCAACTGCTAAACTTGACGGGTCACCTTGTGTGCACCCATTACCAAAGACTTTGTCATTTTAATATCAAGATACAGTAGAATCTCAAATAAGTTCCCCTGCCCGTTCCAGACCGCTCGTTAAAGTTACGTTCCCCACTTTTACGTAGATTAGTCTCCTCTACGCAGTTGATTGCGCCGTGGCACACGCTCCTATGCGCAGCTAGATGCGCGGAGTGTATAATTCTAGACTACATCTTGTGCACGTAACGTTACTCAAAATGCCGCGCATTTAACCTCAATTTGATTGGTCCGCCAAAGAAGCAGAGTGGGGGAGCCAACGAGGAACTTTAATGGAAAAATCTGCGGATCTTTAACGAGAGCGGAACTTTATTGGGCGGAACTTATTTGAGAGTATTTTATGAACTTTATTCAAAGCCACATAGTTTATTATTCAATTCAATAATAAGTTAAGATTTACTATTTACGTGTGTTAAACAAACTATATTTTGAGTTATTCATTATCAAGTTATATTGTTTATCTGTGTGTGCCATTGAAGTAATGATTTTATATTGAAAAGAATCTTTTACTAAAAATATTTCCTACAAAATATGAATTAATCTCATCTTCCATTAATTCTCACAACTGAATCAACGATTAATAAATACTAGCCAGCTAATTTCGTTGATAGAAAGCATTGACGCATAATACTGAGAACAAATAATATATAACAGTATCAATTTGCATTGCTCACTAGTTCCATGCTTCTCTTGAGTTCAAATACCCGTGAAAGGCGTCCTCCTTCGCCTGAGGAAATCCGAAGGTCAGTCAACTAGCTTTCAACTGAATAAAAATAAACAAAGTTATTAGAAATTCAATTCAATGCATTTGTCTCTTTCACCGTTGCATACACATTTTTTTTATCTACTCTAATTTTCTGAGAAGCTAATCGCTGAGATTGCCTTCCCGCGATTAATAACAGAGAACGGAAATGTTATAAGTAAATTCCAAGATTTTACCACCCACGATGTCTCACTGACATCACTTATTCGCTAATAGTACAGACATAGATGGAGATTGCATCTGGAAAATGACGGCTCAGGTGAATCTATTTGGTTATTTACTGACTTGTGGTCGGAAATATGTCGTGGATGAAGAGATTTTTTACTATCTCTGGAAGAGATCATGAAAATTTTCATAATCATGAAAATGCTCCATCTACATTTTTGGGTAATTTTTTCAAATTTTTCAGTAAAAGCTCTCGTTCCCACAAAAATCCTGGATCATATTGCACAGAAGGTCCATTTCACCCTGGTCGCCCTTGCGGAAGATTTTCATTATCATAATTTTTTCCAAGTCCTAGAGCAAAAAGGGGTACAAACAATGTAAACAAATAAAATGATGATAAGAACATGGAAGACCATTCCAACACTCGCGCAAAGAAAATATATATGCGAACATATATGTTACATATATAAAAATCATACGAAATATATGTGCGGCAAAAAATGTAATAATTGACACATATTCCTGCACATATATATTTTTATATGCACGAATATATTTCACGATATATGCCTGTTATATGTTAAATATTTTATGCTTATATTCACTATATATTTCCAATGCTCCAGGGGAAAATGAAAATTATCTAAGTTCAGCTGCATACATGCCACATATATTCAAAATATATGCGACATATATGTCAAAAGGATGTTCAATATTGTATTTTCAACTATATAATCGATTAAATACGTTCACCGAATTTTTGAATATTATTTTATATTTTCAATATTTTATTCCAAAGCCATGCGTTTGAATTCAACTCGGGCATTTCCGATTTTTTTCCGAGCTTCTCTCCTCTAGAAATTGTAATTCGCTATAATTAGCGTCAGAAAGATAGCCAGCGATGAAGTTATGAGGATCGAATTTCGCTTCACCAATACAGAATCTCTTAGTAGCTCGGTTGATATAGTTCCAGATTCGTAATCCGAAGGAACCGGGTTCAAGTCCTACTCAGTCCCATTTTCTTTCCCGAGATTCTTCTCTCTAGAAATTTCAATTTTAATTTTTCTTATTGTTATTATTATTTACGATTACATGCTGATTTTTTTCTCTCAATTTTACCTGACTTATACACGACATATAATTCAAATTAACAAAAAAAATAAGCAGCATATAAAATGACATATATATCGATTATATGTGTACATATATAAATGCGGCAAAAAATGACATTTCCAAAATATAAAATGCATATATGTCATTTATATATCACATATATGCGCATATATGTGAAATACATTTGACATATTTATTCTTTACATTTTTACATATATGCGTGTACATATATAAATTTTCATGCGGACAGACGTGTGACAAATTAATTTAGAAAAAAAGGGAAAATTATCTGAAAATCTGATTTCATAATGAACGATACTTGCCGCTGATTTCATCGTTAATCACACCGTCCGTTCACTATCTCAGCTCTGAATTATAGAATAAATCAATTTTTTTACGTATCACTCTAATCATGAATTTTATCAATTAACATCCATCCAATATTTGGCTTAATTAATGTCAACAGGAAATACTCGTGTTATATTGAAAAAAAATTATCTTTGCGTCAGTAAACACCTCCCTCAAGGATTCATTCCTACATTTATTTTCTCTTTCCAGTCCCTAATGTAACAGATTGTGTCAATATTAAAGCAATTATGCTGACGTAATAAACGAAACTGTTAACCCAATTTTTTTTAGTTTCCTCTTTATTTTGTCGTTCGTTCAAAATGAATGTTATCTAGCCGAAGATAAGAAGCTAGTGATATATAGATGTTTATTAATAAATAAAATGCCATTGGACAGATAGAGCAAACTTGAGTGGAAATATTTATGTGTGTGTTTGTGTGTGTGTGTGTACAGCCCTCTTCAATGTACGTGGTCTGACCCTGAAGGTTCAAGAGCGTTAGGTGAATGACCGAGAGCCGAGTGTTGAATGCGAGTAGTCAGTCCTCTGTGTTTGGTGGAATTACTTTTATTTCATCCTGAATTAAATGAAACATGGGTTATTGTAATTGAAGAGCAAATTGTGTAGGGGGAAAAAAATTAATACGAAGCCATCGTTGGTGTCGACCTTGACTAATACATAGAAATACATTACTCATTCATACAGTTATCATTAATTCTCACTCGGAAATCAATGTGGTCTGTGTCTTTGATTAGATTAATTTTTCATTTTACAGTGGACTTTCAATAAAGTTGCACCCATTAAAGTTACTCATTCATTAAACTTTTCAGGATTCTTCCACTGAAGTTGCTCGTTGGTTTCTCCACTTTAATTTTTTTCAGAGGCCAAACAGAATCAAACTGAGAGCGCAGTATTTCTGATGTATTTATGGGCATATCGTTGCCTTAGAATAATAAAGGCGCAAGTCCCATTCTTGTACACAGCACTTACGCCCTCTTGTTTCTAATGCGACGACATTACAACAACCTGCGCATTGAACTGCGCAGAGGGGAATGCTCTATGTCAGAAGTAGGGATAAGGACAAAATGCTGAGTTCAGAGAGAGAATCTGGACGGAGGTGTCAACTTTATAGGAAGTCAACTGTATTTAGGGAAATAGAAATAAATTAATTTTAATGCATTGGAATACATGATTGAGTAAAGTATTTTAGATGATTCGAGATTGAAAATTGGAGTTTCTCAAATCTTTTAGTCTCCTTTTGCGTCACGAGAGAGATTGACGCGTATTGGAGCATATTTGAAAGACTGTAATTTCTTATCTCGGACACATTTATTGGAGGTGAATTGTTTGGAAATTGTTCGATTTGGATGGTCCTGACTGGTTAATGTTCATTTGGCATTCCAATGAATTACAGATTTCGATAGTGACAATCAGGGAAAACCGGACTTGTGGTACAAAATGGACTGCATTTTTTGTCGGTGTGGAGATTTTCATGAAAATTTTTTTGTTTTAATTGAGATAATGCTTTAGCATGTTTATACACAGAAAAAATGTTTTCTTAATTTGAGAATGTGCAGTCACTTAAATTAAGAAAGAAAAGTCACTTGATTTAGGTGAGAAAACTCACTTGATTTAAGTGAGTTTTACTTTCTTAAATTAAGAAAGAAAAAGTCAATTGATTTAAGTGAGAAAAATCACTTAATTTAAAGGACTTTTACTTTCTTAAATTGAGAAAGAAAAAGTCACTTGATTTAAGAGAAAAAAGTCACTTAATTTAAGTGACTTTTACTTTCTTAAATTAAGAAAGAAACCGTTGCTTGATTTAAGTGAGAAAAGTCACTTAATTTAAGTGATTTTTATTTTCTTGAATTAAGAAAGAAATAGTTACTTTATTTAAGTGAGAAAATTTACTTAATTTAAGTGAGTTTTACTTTCTTAAATTAAGAAAGAAATCGTTACTTGATTTAAGTGAGAATAGTCACTTAATTTAAGTGACTTTTACTTTCTTAAATTAAGAAAGAAATCGTTACTTGATTTAAGTGAGAAAAGTCACTTAATTTAAGTGACTTTTACTTTCTTAAATTAAGAAAGAAATAGTTACTTGATTTAAGTGAGAAAAGTCACTTGATTTAAGTGAGAAAATTCACTTAATTTAAGTGAGTTTTACTTTCTTAAATTAAAAAAGAAAAAGTCACTTGATTTAAGTGAGAAAAGTCACTTAATTTAAGTGACTTTTACTTTCTTAAATTAAGAAAGAAATCGTTACTTGATTTAAGTGAGAAAAGTCACTTAATTTAAGTGACTTTTACTTTCTTAAATTAAGAAAGAAATAGTTACTTGATTTAAGTGAAAAAAGTCACTTGATTTAAGTGAGAAAATTCACTTAATTTAAGTGAGTTTTACTTTCTTAAATTAAGAAAGGAAAAGTCACTTGATTTAAGTGAGAAAAGTCACTTAATTTAAGAATGGCAGGTCACTTAAATTAAGTGACTGCACATTCTTAAATTAAGAAAACATTTTTCTCTGTATATTGTTGGGAAAATTGAATGTTTTTAAATGAAAGCGGACACTCTGAAAAAAATTTAGTTCATTGTGTTCTGCAGCTAAGTTATATGGATTGTTTCACAAACTTTTAGAAATTCTACAAAAAAAAATCCTTAACATGCTCCTTCGAAATCTTTGCAAATAAAAGGTAGAAAATTCGAGTTGTTCCTGTAAAGAGAAAAAATTGAAATCCTAAACGAATCTGCAAGGATGGTTCTACCAGAAAGAACACGTGTATGTCCTACTGTTGATTGAATTAAGACTGTTACATGTTACTATTTTTATAACACTACTATGTTAAACTACAAAATTCTCCAGCACTACTGTAAAATGTGAATGAGTTAACGGTTTGTGTCTCACGGATGTCTACAACATACGGTTATTTATATATGAAATATCCGAGATATTATTATGTAATAAAAGAAGAAAAAAAATAGATTCAATGAATCCACTCTATTAAACAGATGAGTTAACGAAATAATTTTCGGTCATCGTTATTTGAAAGAAAGAGTTTAGCCAATCTTTTATACAATTTGTTGAATGCGCCGAGTCATTGGCCATTCACGCGCGAAGTCCAGTCAATGTCCGATCATTGAACCTCTTTCTCAAGAGATACAAACTAATGCAGGAGTTAACGCCTACAAAAGTAACGAAAAAAAATGACCCCGAATAAATATAATTCAACGTAATAGAAATAGTAGTTTTGTCGTTTATACAGAGAAAAATGTTTTTTTAATTTAAGAATGTGCAGTCACTTAATTTGAGTGACCTGCTATTCTTAAATTAAGTGACTTTTCTCATTCAAATCAAGTGACTTTTTCTTTCTTAATTTAAGAAAGTGAAACTCACTTAAATTAAGTGACATTTCTCACTTAAATTAAGTGACATTTCTCACTTAAATTAAGTGACATTTCTCACTTAAATCAAGTAACTATTTCCTTCTTAATTTAAGAAAGTAAAAGTCACTTAAATTAAGTGACTTTTCTCACTTAAATCAAGTGACTTTTCCTTTCTTAATTTAAGAAAGTAAAACTCACTTAAATTAAGTGACATTTCTCACTTGAATTAAGTGACTTTTCTCGCTTAAATCAAGTGAATTTTCTCACTTAAATCAAGTAACTATTACTTTCTCAATTTAAGAAAGTAAAAGTCACTTAAATTAAGTGACTTTTCTCACTTAAATCAAAAGACTATTTCTTTCTTAATTTAAGAAAGTAAAAGTCACTTGAATTAAGTGACTTTTCTCACTTAAATCAAGTGACTATTTCTTTCTTAATTTAAGAAAGTAAAAGTCACTTAAATTAAGTGACTTTTCTCACTTAAATCAAGTGACTCTTTCTTTCTTAATTTAAGTGACCTGCACATTCTTAAATTAAGTGACTACACATTCTTAAATTAAGGAAACATTTTTCTCTGTGTACGGTTAGAGGAAATTCAGCGTTATTACTCTGCCATGTGGCATTATAAATTAAATTAATTGCGTTTCTTTGGCAATTGATTCACCGTGAACTCTCTCCCTATCTCTGAATTGACCTTCGTACGTTGTATACGCGGAGAACGCCCTCGTCTCATGCCAGTGGCGACGAACCGTCGATTTTGATATAACGAGTCATCAAAGTGAAAAAAAAAAGAAAAAAATAAACTCCGAGTGAGAGGGACAAAATTATGATAAAAGAGAGTTCAAGAACAAAACGATTGAGAGGACGTTCGCTTTGCCCTGAAGTGAGTATTTGAGAATGATAACTGGAAAAATGATTTATTTCAAGGGAAAATTCATGAATTTCTTTAAATTAAAGTAGTTTGATCATATGTGGCATTGGTCGTTAAGTGTGTTGTAAGAAACAAATGGAATAAAAAACACCAGAGAATCCATATTCATGATTGAAAACCTATTTTCTGGTATTAAAAGCGAGTTCGATGAAGAATTGATGAATTATATTAATTATTTGTTATTAATTACTCAACCAATAGTCTGCCATTTGACCAGGGTATTTACGTCGTTTCCAGACGGTTAATAATTTTTATTTTGGATCATAATTTTTTGTTTCTTTTTTCTTTGTCAAAGACATTTTCCAGATTTTAATATTCTGTCCAACTTAAAAGCGCAAAATTTTGCATTGGCTCGTCAGACACCATGTTATTTTTAATTCTCGTTTATTTATATTTGACAATTAAAAACGGTTGATTTAGAGCGAAATTTCCACTTATTTTCAACTTGTCATATCTAACCTCAGAAGAGATAATAACTAGAAAACTCGTGAGGTCTGCGACTCCAATATCATTGAAACTAATTGAATTTTTGGTAAAGTCTACTTCAATGTCTCACGAGATTGTCGTGTCTCCTTAACTAATTCCATTCATTCAAAAATAGGTAGGTATTTCTCAATTCTAATGGAAAGGCTTTTATTCACATGATTTCAAGACTCTGAAAAAAATCACATTATATAGGGAAGACCGGGGCAAAATGAACTAGATTTCTTTTTCGATAGATTACACAGAGAAAAACGTTTTCTTAATTTAAGAATGTGCAGATCACTTAAATTAAGAAAGAAAAGTCACTTGATTTAAGTGAGAAAACTCACTTGATTTAAGTTAGTTTTACTTCCTTAAATTAGGAAAGAAAAAGTCACTTGATTCAAGTGAGAAAAATCACTTGATTTAAGTGAGACAAGTTACTTGATTCAAGTGAGAAAAGTCACTTAATTTAAGTGACTTTTACTTTCTTAAATTAAGACAGAAAAAGTCACTTGATTTAAGTGAGAAAAGTCACTTAATTTAAGTGAGTTATACTTTCTTAAATTAAGACAGAAAAAGTCACTTGATTTAAGTGAGAAAAGTCACTTAATTTAAGTGAGTTATACTTTCTTGAATTAAGAAAGAAAAAGTCACTTGATTTAAGTGAGAAAAATCACTTGATTTAAGTGAAAACGTCACTTAATTTAAGAATGGCAGGTCACTTAAATTAAGTGACTGCACATTTTTAAATTAAGAAAACATTTTTCTCTGTGTAATTCTCTAATAATCAATCAATAGAACGATTGATCAGCCTTTTTCATTCAATTTTGATACTCTCTGAATGTATGATTCGAATAAAAGAACAGAAAAAATTGAATTTAAGTGACTAATGATGAGTTCGTTATCTTCATTAATTAACATCGTGAAAAGAATGAGAGATTAAAAAAAAAACAAGTGAGAAAAATGTAACAAAGTCCGAAGAGATTAATTCAGAGTCGTCGACACATTGTAATAATCTTCATGTTCTTAAGCCAAGGTCAAGTAATTCATCTCTATATTTCTCAACTGTAAAATGACAACTCTGAAAAATTTTGCAAACCAAAAATTACCAGATACGTGTTAATATACGGAAGCGTTGGATAAACAAGGTTTGTGATATATTTCTTCTTGTCTTCCCTTTAGCGTAGCATAGTACGTAGTTAATATGGTGCGTGACGTGGCAAAGCCCAGGAAGGGAGGTGGTTCAAGGTTTTACACACGCTCGAATGTTATATGATTTTAAAGATTACATCATGACTATTCCCACTGAGGTTCTATCAATAAAACCAGTAGTGTCGAGACCACAAGGTCTTAGGTCTGACGTTAAATAGCTGTTGACTACTCAACAATACACTGGGTAATTTTTTTTTTTTTTTTTCGTTAAATGCAAACAATGGAAATAATAACAAACCTTCAACTTTTGTAATGTAAACTTTGAAAATAAACGTTTTTCACTCGAAGTGACATTATCGTTAATTTATATTCAGAGATTTTCAATGAAACAGTGAAGAAAAAATTTTCATTTCCATTCGTAATCAAACATTCAAAATGAAATCTCAATCTATTGACGAGATTTTTTAAAATTCTTTTATTTAGCATCCAAATCAATGTAATTTATTGATTAAAAAAATTGCATATTTTTTTAGCATTCTATTTTTTTTTCAAAATTGCTAAGAAAATATTCAATTTTTTTCCATAAAGACATAATAATAATAATGATACAAGTTCGAAAGAACTGGCAAGGAATGAAATAGATAAATACATGAGGATACACAGATAAAAATGTTTTCTTAATTTAAGAATGTGCAGTTACGTAATTTAAGAATGTGCAGGTCACTTAAATTAAGAAAGAAAAGTCACTTATTTAAGTGTGAAAAGTCACTTAATTTAAGTGATTTTTATTTTCTTAAATTAAGAAAGGAAAATTCACTTGATTTAAGTGAGAAAAATCACTTAATTTAAGTGAGAAAAGTCACTTGACTTGAGTGAGAAAA
Source organism: Aleiodes alternator (assembly GCA_963921955.1). Taxonomy (NCBI): domain Eukaryota; kingdom Metazoa; phylum Arthropoda; class Insecta; order Hymenoptera; family Braconidae; genus Aleiodes; species Aleiodes alternator. Next base: position 1,371,287 of record OY998097.1, read on the forward strand.
GTCACTTAATTTAAGTGACTTTCTTAAATTAAGAAAGAAAAAGTCACTTGATTTAAGTGAGAAAAGTCACTTGACTTGAGTGAGAAAAATCACTTAATTTAAGTAAGTTTTACTTTCTTAAATTAAGAAAGAAAAAGTCACCTCATTTAAGTCAGAAAAATCACTTAATTTAAGTGAGTTTTACTTTCTTAAATTAAGAAAGGAAAAGTCACTTCATTTAAGTGAGAAAACTCACTTGATTTAAGTGAGTTTTACTTCCTTAAATTAAGAAAGAAAAAGTCACTTGATTTAAGTGAGAAAAGTCACTTGACTTGAGTGAGAAAAATCACTTAATTTTAAGTGACTTTTACTTTCTTAAATTAAGAAAGAAAAAGTCACTTAATTTAAGTGAGAAAAGTCACTTGACTTAAGTGAGAAAAGTCACTTAATTTGAACGACTTTTACTTTCTTAAATTAAGAAAGAAAGAGTCACTTGATTTAAGTGAGAAAAGTCACTTGACTTAAGTGAGAAAAGTCACTTAATTTAACTGACCTGCCATTCTTAAATTAAGTGACTGCACATTCTTAAACTAAGAAAACATTTTTCTCTGTGTAATAAAAGGAATAATAAAGTGCAGGATGACATAATATTACGATCAAACAGACAAATTACACTTTTTCAAAAACTTGCAACGAGAAGAATTTATTAGAATTCCATTATAACTCTCCCATGCTATTGGAAAGTTTGCACTCATTTCCTGCATTTTTTCCAGATAGGAAAATTCATTGGAAAATATCATTGTAGGAAGACCATAATCTATTAAAAGAAAATGATCGAATTGTCAATTCGATTTTCATTTCGAAATTGAATTTTTCAGTGGATTCGTTGATTTTTTTAATAAAAACATTGAAGGATAAAAAAATAATTGAGAAGAGAAAAAATGGGATTCTTTAGAGTAAATTGATTTATTAGTTCCTTGATGAATGAATTTTTCATTCATTCCATCATAATTTGTAATGACTCATCTCAATATTTCAGCAAAAGTGAAGGACGATGCTCTCGTACTACTCGTGACCATGAATCATTCCGATGAGGTTCTTGAACTGAGTTTCATGTGCCTACCATATAGTTTTCAAATCCATGTGATACAAGATGGATCCGTTAACACGATATCAACGCATGATCCACCCAAAAAAAATTCTACACGTAATATAAGCGATAAAGTTCAAAATTAATCGCACATGCTATCAATCACTTGACGAAATAGTTTCCTCGTTGATGATATTCATTGTCGACTATTTTTATATAAATTTAAACTGGAGTAATCATAAATCATTACGAAGGACATTGATCCCCAGAAATATGAGATAACTACCTCCATGGAAACGATATATAATATGAATAGAAAAAAATCCATAGCCAAATATAAAATTTTCAATCAGAATTAGGGGAGAGTGGGGCAAAATGGACCCTCATAGTGGCATAATAAAGGAATTTTTTTCGGAATGAAGGACTCGACGAAAAAATCTGAAAAAATTTGAGAAAATCCTCCAAAATATCTATATTGTTTGTAAATTTTTTCAGATTTTTTGAAGCAACCGCTGCTTTTTAAACAAATATCGAATCATCTCATCTTCTAGGTCCATTTTGCCCCACTCTCCCCTATATAAGGAAAATATGAAATTATGTGCGTCATATATGTTTCATTTACATGAGAAATATATCTCCATTATGTAACTTTTTTATATATCGTCTTTTAAGAAACAAAAGGGTGTAAGTGATATGTATAAGCACCGCACTTAAGCCCTTTTGATTCTAAGGCGACGATATAAATATATGGGCGATTCCAGCAATTCTCGAATAGGATTTCGGCTCCAAATTTTGGGGGGGCGATTTTTCAGTCCTCATCGATTAAAACCATGAAAATGAAGAAAATCATAAATTCTAAACCATTTTGCCCCACTATCGAAGCAGAAATCAATGAATTTTGATTTTTGCATCAAAATTCTCTCTTAAGGATGACGTGAGTAGCTAAATGAAAAAAAAATACAAAATATAGATTTTCATCGCAAATTTTCCGAATTTTGTGAAAAAAATATCGTTTTTCGTCTTTGTCCTTGTTTTCGAGGTGAAAATTCTCTTTGAAAACTTCAAATGCTTGTTTCGAATCGTTCCCCAATTTTTTTTTCAATTTTTCTATTCTTTTCTGAAAATTTGGAAAATTTGCTAGAAACTAAATGATTTTTGGCCCCTGCTCTTGAAAACCCCGGCGACTGTAATTGAAAATTTGAAATTTAATACTTATTAAGTACTAACAATAAATGCAACTTGGAAAGATGAATGTTGCAAAAGACATATGTATATTGATCACATTTTATAATCCTAAATGGAAAACATTTAAACAAACACTCATTTGGTACATATTATGAGTAATTGCTCACTTTTTCATTCCTGTCGGAGGACGTTTTCACTCACGAACCTCTATGTCCCACGATTATCGGACTGGTCCAGTAATTTTTCATGAATTTTTTTCTCCGTGTATATAAAATCAATCATATATTTTTGATGTATTTTAATCTATCACACGGAGAGAAATTTCTATGAAAAATTGCGATGCTCAGCGACACAATGTGGATGCAAAATGCAGGCCGGGGTTATTTCATGAGTCTACCAATGGAAAAAATGTCTTTGCGCCAGCAATTAGTAATAGGGCCAATAAAATTTTTGAGATAAAATATCACAATAACTGTTATGTAGCATTACAAAAATATTAGCTGATAATTTTTTCTTTGGAAGTTGAGAAAAAATTGTCCATCCGACAAATGATGAATCTATGGGCCCTTAGAAATTTTCATACGCTACTAAGAATTTTTATAAAATTTTTTTAGAATTTTTCCCATGCAAGCCTCATAATGTGGTAGACGAAGATGCAAGTCGGGTACCTTCGGCTGTTTTCGGTACATGAGCCATTGGCCATTTCACACTTGGCTTTGGATTGAAATATCTCGGAAACTATGCAAAATTTATCGAGACATGCTGTGAATGAAATTTGGAGGGAAAATTAACGAAGAAAATAAGCAAGACACCGTTTTTCTACGACCAGTAATTTCCGAGATATCAATTTTTTGATGAATAGGTCAGAAACAATGGACGGGGCACGATAGTAAATAAATGGCCGCTCGAGCGTCCCTTCTAAATTTTTCATTAAAAAATCAATATCTTAATAATCAGGAGTTGTAGAAAAACGAAATTTCGCTCATTTTATTCGTTAATCTTCCCTCTAAATTTCATTCACAGCATGTCTCGATAACTTTTCAGTACTTTTCGAGATATTTCAATCCAAAGCTAAATGTAAAATGGCTATTTTTTTTAAGAAATCGAAAGCAAAAATTATGATGTGGAGCATGACAATTTTTCCGTTCAGAAGCAAATTGATCCCGTTTGTGAAGCGGCATGGTAATTTTTTTAAGAATCATTCAGAAAAATTCTTATATTTTTCTCTCCGTGCAGGTACATGTGTTAATACGATATTAATTTCGGACAAACGTGACATGATCGAGATATGTATCTCACTGGAATAAAATATACATGACATTTAATTTTATGTTTTTTTTTTATGTCTCATATATATTTAATATAATCATTTCATTTTTTTTATATTAATATCATATCTTATTCCCATGGGGGTAATACAGAACGAGGATGAGTTCCGGTCGTCTAACCGAATTCCTTGATGAATTCGTCATTCAGGGGTGGGACATATTGTCCAATGATTAGCCTAAATGGAGTTTTTTTTTAATATCCGGTTTCCGTAAATTTCCTACTCTTCTTTAGGTCAATGACCCAACGATGTCACTACTTCCACCTATATCTTTCATGGTGAAATAATTGGCTGGGTTCAAATTAATTGTTTTTACGAAGCATCAGAACATTACACAGAGAAAAATGTTTTCTTAATTTAAGAATGTGCAGTCACTTAATTCAAGTGACCTGCCATTCTTAAATTAAGTGACTTTTCTCACTTAAATCAAGTAACTATTTATTACTTAATTTAAGAAAGTAAAAATCACTTAAATCAAGTGACTTTTCTCACTTAAATCAAGTGACTTTTTCTTTCTTAATTTAAGAAAGTAAAAATCACTTAAATCAAGTGACTTTTTCTTTCTTAATTTAAGAAAGTAAAAATCACTTAAATCAAGTGACTTTTCTCACTTAAATCAAGTGAGTTTTCTCACTTAAATCAAGTGACTTTTCTTCCTTAATTTAAGTGACGTGGACATTCTTAAATTAAGTGACTGCACATTTTTAAATTCAGAAAACATTTTTCTCTGTGTATAAGAAATAATTATTGTGAGCACTTGTTATTTTTCCATCTTCAGTAAAAAAAAAAATCCATTATGAAAGTATGATATAAGTAAAGTCATGATGTATTCAATCCCACGCGAATTATACGTGTCATCGAAAGATCTCGATTCGAATGATTCACCACGTGGTTATTAAGATGAAAAGGAAAAAATGTATACTCATGCCGTGAAAGACAGAAGTAGCTGGCGGAGATTCCGTACACGGGAATTTGCGATTGCTCCGGTCGTTGAACCCGTACGACACAGTATATACATAAAATCTGCTAAAGTATTGACCATTGTCATGACATCTAAAGAAATATATATATATGTTTAACGGAAAATTTTGAAGATTTTTGGAAGTATTCGAGTTATTCTCAAAGATCAATGAATTTTGAGAGAAAAAATATAATTCAATAAAATAATTTCTGTTACCAAAATGAAAAAGAGAAGATTGTTGCCAAGAGTTCAAATATTTGCTACCAAGCAGTGTTTCACTCTCGCCAACTACACGTCCGCTTTTCTTCTTTTTTTGAGACGCAGGCGCCTTGCTCTTCTCCTTTGCCATGTCTGGTTACTTGTTTGACCCTGTGCATTTAAACAAGAGGCTACTGCCGAAAAAACTGATTGAAAGCATTCATACGAACACTGGATGATTCACATTGAGGGTTCATCCTTCGAGTTAACCTCGTCCATCTCCCCAAACGATAAATTCAATTTGCAGGATGAAAGGAATCATTAGCATACGTCTGTGATATTCAAGAAAAAAAAAATAAATAAATGAGAGGTCTTTCTTCATGAGAATTTGTTGAGGTAATTTTTTTTCACGAATATAGTTATTTATTTTGACTTTTTTACTCCATTTTTCAGGGTATTGGAATCGTTCAGACCAAAATGACAAAGGCACACTGGTAACGAAGCTATAGTATCGACCAACGAGATACTCGCAACTGTGACCTAATACGTGGTCATTCACCTCACCTCGGCGCTAAAGCACTCAGCGAAAAAGCACGCAAAATCAATTCACAAATGCAGCCATAAACTTACTTACTCATTTCGATAATCGATTTAATTATTATTGTATACAGAGAAAAATGTTTTTTTTTAATTTAAGAATGTGCAGTCACTTAATTTAAGAATGTGCAGGTCACTTAAATTAAGAAAGAAAAGTCACTTGATTTAAGTGAGAAAACTCACTTGGTTTAAGTGAGTTTTACTTTCTTGAATTAAGAAAGAAAAAGTCACTTAATTTAAGTGAGAAAAGTCACTTAATTTAAGTAAGAAAAGTCGCTTAATTCAAGTGAGAAAAGTCACTTAACTTAAGTGACTTTTACTTTCTTAAATTAAGAAAGAAAAAGTCACTTGATTTAAGTGAGAAAACTCACTTGGTTTAAGTGAGTTTTACTTTCTTGAATTAAGAAAGAAAAAGTCACTTAATTTAAGTGAGAAAAGTCACTTAATTTAAGTAAGAAAAGTCGCTTAATTCAAGTGAGAAAAATCACTTAACTTAAGTGACTTTTACTTTCTTAAATTAAGAAAGAAAAAGTCACTTGATTTAAGTGAGAAAACTCACTTGATTTAAGTGAGTTTGACTTTCTTAAATTAAGAAAGAAAAAATCACTTGATTTGAGTGAGAAAAGTCACTTAATTTAAGTCACTTAATTTAAGTGACTTTTACTTTCTTAAATTGAGAAAGAAAAAGTCACTTGATTTAAGTGAGAAAAGTCACTTAATTTAAGTGAGTTTTACTTTCTTAAATTAAGAAAGAAAAAGTTCCTTGATTTAAGTGAGAAAAGTCACTTAATTTAAGTGAGTTTTACTTTCTTAAATTAAGAAAGAAAAAGTCACTTGATTTAAGTGAGAAAACTCACTTGATTTAAGTGAGTTTGACTTTCTTAAATTAAGAAAGAAAAAATCACTTGATTTGAGTGAGAAAAGTCACTTAATTTAAGTGACTTTTACTTTCTTAAATTGAGAAAGAAAAAGTCACTTGATTTAAGTGAGAAAAGTCACTTAATTTAAGTGAGTTTTACTTTCTTAAATTAAGAAAGAAAAAGTTACTTCATTTAAGTGAGAAAAGTCACTTAATTGAAGTGACTTTTACTTTCTTAAATTGAGAAAGAAAAATTTCCTTGATTTAAGTGAGAAAAGCCACTTGATTTAAGTGAGAAAAGTCACTTAATTTAAGTGAGTTTTACTTTCTTAAATTAAGAAAGGAAAAGTTACTTGATTTAAGTGAGAAAAGCCACTTAATTTAAGTGACCTGCCATTCTTAAATTAAGTGACTGCACATTCTTAAATCAAGAAAACATTTTTTTCTGTGTATCATACTTAATTTTCTCAGGAGACTGCATCATTTCATCATTACTTGAATCTATCGCATTGTAGCAAAAATACGATTTCTGATCAATAAATTTTGCAATTAATGAGATCATCGATAGCAGTGACTGTGATAATGGCTGATCTAATGATCGGTAGAGTAACATCGTGTCGACACATGACAAATCCCTGCTGTTTCTTTTTTTTTTTTACGAATTTTACTTTAAATCAGTTATAATTTTCGTTTTTTATTGTCCAACTTGGCCACTTGGCATTGAATATATAAGCTCGATCGATTTGGAATGAACACGTTTTCAATGAACTTTCAGTTTCAGTAAAATTTAACAGTTTGTTGTTGGGCGTTACCGGAGTAATACATTACCTGATGATCTCATCAATTAAACAATGAGCAGTCGAATGCGAAAAAAATTGAATAAATTTTGTAATCAAAGAAGTATGAAATCTGCATGGATTCAAGAAAAATCGAGATTACAAATTCGAAGAATTAGAATTGACGGCGTACCGTCTCCAAAAAATATTGATTCAAGAAAAGGAAGAAAGCTTTCTTCTTCTTGCGCATTGATAAGAAGTGAAGAGTAGGAGAAGCCATTTCCCCTCCAAAGTAGGGGAAGGCGCATCTAAGTGATTCGATTTATAGGAGTCGAATGACGTTAATCATTTATCAAAACAGGAACAGGAATTGATACGTAAAAATTACTAGACCTGAAAGTGTCAAATTCAATGATCTTTTTATTAATTTTAATTTTAAACGGCTTTTAAAATTCGAACTACTTTGTAGTTCAATTCCCTATTTCATAATACACTTTCTGAAGATCGGAATAGAAGTGTAATTAAATTCAATCAGCTATTGAATTAATTTGAATATTATTAAAAACATGTCACTTTGAATTTGCGTATATTAATCAACACATATCTGTATCAATTTTGATTTGCATATATGTTATTATGTAATTTAAGATTATTCGCATGGGAATGCAAAGTTAGGCATGTTGTTGATTCAATTATTATCTAACTATATGAAGCAATTATTAATCCTTTAGAATCCCGATGAATTATTGAATATTTTAGTTGAAATTGTGTCGATATTCATTGTAATAGACGAATCTCAATAATTGATTGTACACAGAAAAAATTAATTGTTTCATTTTCTCAAATGCTGAGCGATGTTGATGGACGATCAATCCTACGTTCAATATTACATTAGGAAAAACTATTCAATCATCTTTCGTGTCCAAGAACTTGATGTCTCTATAAGTTTTTGGACATATATAATACACAGAGAAAAAAGTTTTCTTAATTTAAGAATGTGCAGTCACTTAATTTAAGAATGTGCAGGTCACTTAAATTAAGAAAGAAAAGTCACTTGATTTAAGTGAGAACACTCACTTGATTTAAGTGAGAATACTCACTTGATTTAAGTGAGAAGAGTCACTTGATTTGAGTGAGAAAAGTCACTTAATTTAAGTGACTTTTACGTTCTTAAATTAAGAAAGAAATAGTGACTTGATTTAAGTGAGAAAAATCACTTAATTTAAGTGAGTTTTACTTTCTTAAATTAAGAAAGAAAAAGTTCCTTGATTTAAGTGAGAAAAGTCGCTTAATTTACGTGAGTTTTACTTTCTTAAATTAAGAAACAAGAAGTCCTTTGATTTAAGTGAGAAAAGTCCCTTAATTTAAGTGAGAAAAATCACTTAATTTAAATGAGTTTTACTTTCTTAAATTAAGAAACAAGAAGTCCTTTGATTTAAGTGAGAAAAGTCCCTTAATTTAAGTGACTTTTACGTTCTTAAATTAAGAAAGAAATAGTTTCTTGATTTAAGTGAGAAAAGTCACTTAATTTAAGTAAGTTTCACTTTCTTGCATTAAGAAAGAAAAAGTCACTTGATTTAAGTGAGAAAAGTCACTTAATTTAAGTGAGTTTTTCTTTCTTAAATTAAGAAAGAAAAAGTTATTTGATTTAAGTGAGAAAAGCCACTTGATTTAAGTGAGAAAACTCACTTAATTTAAGTAAGTTTTACTTTCTTGAATTAAGAAAGAAAAAGTCACTTGATTTAAGTGAGAAAAGTCACTTAATTTAAGAATGTCAGGTCACTTGATTTAAGTGAGAAAAGTCACTTAAGTTAAGAATGGCAGGTCACTTAAATTAAGTGACTGCACATTCTTAAATTAAGAAAACATTTTTCTCAGTGTAAGCATAAGAAAAATTACACGCCTATTTTGTTCGATCAAAACGATCAATGTTAAAGTATGGTCAAATGGTTTATTGAAGATGCTCGCTTGGTGTATGATGGCTTTCAAGCCACATGGATCGATCATCAGTCATCATTCTAATTTAAACGTTCACGAATCAGAGGCTAATATAATAGAAATGACTTTAATATTTGATCACTACATTATTCGGTATATTCCACTCAAATATAGTAAATCGAATGAATCACTGCCAGAATTATTGTAATGCAATAAAAATCTTATGTTGGCAATTCATTCACGTCATAGTTCTGGATTTCATTGACTTCTTTTCAGGTTGGAGGAAAACGAAATGAATGATTTTTCTTAAATTTTATCTTTCGAAATTATGTGTACTCAGTTAATGAGACTTTGAAGGTTAAATTGTTCTATCTTCTGTTTTTGTTCCATTAGGAAAGAGCATCTCGTAAATAGAATTATAATTATTAAATTTCTCGAACGTCATCGTGACAATTCTCTCGAAATTGATTAACAAAATGAAAAGTTATCTTTCTAATAATCCGAATTATTTTCTGTCGTGAAAGAATAGAAAAATTGATAATTTCTCGTCAACAGTGATTGAGATGCTGTGGCAAAAAAAAATACACTGAAGTGCAAAGTCAAAGATTCGAGCCAAGAATGAATCTCAAGAAGGCGCCAATGGCAACGACCCCTGGCACTCAATCGACGAGACGAGACGCCCCCGTAAATCACCGTCTGATTAGCGATTCTTTTTCCTATTTCTCTTTCTTTTTTCCTTCACTTCGTCATCCTCTTCACTTGTTTCACTCTTCCATTCCCCTGTATTGAACATTGAGCAGGCCATTGACATGTATGCGACTGTGAATTATCTCGTATATTACCGTCATCAACCAGCATTCGATGCATCACTAATTCCTATCTTTTTTTTTTTAATTTGAAATAGAGACTCAGTTCATTTGAGCAGAAAAATAACAATGGAACATGAGAAATTGTGCTCAAGATCCTAAAAACTGTCCGGTAATACTCAAAACTTTTGATGGTTGAGTTATGAGTCAGAATGAGTGAAAAATGGATGTATTACGCAAAATATTTCAATTCTTGCCTCATTGCGCTGGAGGAGCTGTTGGAATAACTGGGTCGTTTAATTGCTCGTTGTAAAAACTCTCATATTGAATTAATATTTTATGACTCTCCTCTCTCCTGTCCTGCTTTTCTCATTTTTATTATACTAATTTACTATCGATGGAAACAAATCGATATTGTTATTGTGGTAGAAAGTTACTTGAAAACGAATCTGACGAGGATAATGAGCAGGTGAAAATGAGCACTGAATGCAAGGTATTTTTATATGAATTTTATTGTGAGTAGCTTGAAGGCCAGTTTTCATTCAGATTCAATACTTCAACATGAACAATACACAGAGAAAAATGTTTTCTTTATTTAAGAATGGACAGTCGCTTAATTTAAGTGACTTGCCATTCTTAAATTAAGTGACTTTTCTCACTTAAATCAAGTGATTTTTCTCACTTAAATCAAGTGACTTTTCCTTCCTTAATTTGAGAAAGTAAAACTTATTTAAATTAAGTCACTTTTCTCACTTAAATCAAGTGACTTTTCTCACTTAAATCAAGTGATTTTTCTCACATGAGTCAAGTGACTTTTTCTTTCTTAATTTAAGAAAGTAAAACTCACTTAAATCAAGTGATTTTTCTTACTTAAATCAAGTGACTTTTCCTTTCTTAATTTGAGAAAGTAAAACTCATTTAAATTAAGTGACTTTTCTCACTTAAATCAAGTGACTTTTTCTTTCTTAATTCAAGAAAGTAAAACTCACTTAAATTAAGTGACTTTTCTCACTTAAATCAAGTGATTTTTCTCACTTGAATCAAGTGACTTTTTCTTTTTTAATTTAAGAAAGTAAAACTCACTTAAATCAAGTGATTTTTCTTACTTAAATCAAGTGACTTTTCCTTTCTTAATTTGAGAAAGTAAAACTCATTTAAATTAAGTGACTTTTCTCACTTAAATCAAGTGACTTTTTCTTTCTTAATTCAAGAAAGTAAAACTCACTTAAATTAAGTGACTTTTCTCACTTAAATCAAGTGATTTTTCTCACTTGAATCAAGTGACTTTTTCTTTTTTAATTTAAGAAAGTAAAACTCACTTAAATCAAGTGATTTTTCTTACTTAAATCAAGTGACTTTTCCTTTCTTAATTTGAGAAAGTAAAACTCATTTAAATTAAGTGACTTTTCTCACTTAAATCAAGTGACTTTTCTCACTTAAATCAAGTGATTTTTCTTACTTGAGTCAAGTGACTTTTTCTTTCTTAATTTAAGAAAGTAAAACTCACTTAAATCAAGTGAGTTTTCTCACTTAAATCAAGTGATTTTTTTTTCTTAATTTAAGCTTCGCATAATTGATCTCGATCTCTGAGAGTGAGTATCATGCAGTCGCATTTCTTTATCTTTGACTCCTCTATTTTCAACAAACCTTTATATTTTACTGAATCCACGCTCTATACTTTTGGCTACCTTGTCTCCCACTGAGATTTTTCATGAATATTAAAGGGAAGAATCAAAAAAAATATTTGGCGGGTATGTTTCAATTTTCCAAGTTCGATTTGTTCATTGCCCATTAACCCCCTGAGGCTGGTTTTTGTTCCCCGACTCCACGACGTGCTGTTCATAACATGGAGTGGGGAGCGTGTAAGCCCGAGATGAAAAATTGTGCGTCTCTGGAGTCTGTAGAGACGCGCGTCTCCGTCTCTTGTTGAGTCTCTCTCCGCGACAAGAGAGTGATTTTCAAGAGACGGCGATGAACGTCTCAACAGAGACGCTGAGAGACTTTGTGGAGATGCATCCTGCAGAGACGCACAGAGACTCTGCAGAGACGCCTCTCCATAGAGATGCACAGAGACTGTGCAAAGATGCATCTCTGTAGAGACGCACAGAGACTCTGAAGAGATGCTCTGTAGAGATCTGTGGATAAATTAGAATGATTAATGAGAATAATTAACTTTCTTTTGTCTTACATCATTTATTAGAAAACATTAAATCGCAAATTGAGGAAGAACACACTATGAAAACTTCAACATATATGCGTGATGAAAGTTCCAAACTAAAATTTCTAAACGAAAACTGAAATCAAGCTAAAATGTAAGTGAAATTAGAATACATTGATGTCAGTGTGCCAAATTCACGAGACCTGAGCAGGTTTCATGCATCTATAAGTTGAATATGAGAGCACAAGTCTCTGTCAGTTTTGGGAATCCTCGACTACATTTTTTTCTGTTCAATGGCTCATCAGAATCGTCTGAGATGAGTCAGGTAAACTAATCCCATCGCGTCCTGGTGTGCTTCACGTCTGACGACGGGTGTACCTGATCAAATTTCTACTTCGGGAGTAGTTTGCGTAACAAAGGGCGAGGAGAGGAATATTTGACAAAAATAGAGTTGATAACTTAGTGAGTCTGAATGAGAAACTGTCGAAACCAGTCAAATACAAGGGAGGCCAGGATAAAATGGAGCTGCAGCGCAAAATTAAATGGAGTATTTATCGAAAAAAACAATGGAAAAAAATTTGCCAAAAATATAGATATATTGGAGCATCTTTCCTATTTTATCCCGATTTTTTCGTGGAAGTCTTCATTCCGCAAAAAAATGCAGTCCATTTTGCTATGCGAGACCATTTTGCCCCGGTTACCTTTTTGTTTTTTCTTCACGCCTCCATCAGTTTATATATTTAACTGATCATTTTATTGATTCTAAAAGTAAAAATACAATTCTTAATGAGATGTTTCTGCGCTATGGTGACATTATCGACCTTATGTCGTCATCCCTACAATGTATTAGCGAGACTGCAATTAATTATGTTAAAAGTATAAGATAAGAACACCGTATGTCTGAGTGAATGGGTATATTCTATGTTAAAGTCTTGTGAATGAACTGATGCTGCTAATTGAGCAACAACATTGTTATTATTATCTGTTGTCTTTTTTTTTGGTTATATAGAAAACGAAAACTACTTACATTTGTCTTTTTTTTTGCTGTAAAATGGTTATATTTTTGACTTTATTATTGGCTTCGGCTGTTGGGTCTTGAAATGAAAAAATAAATAAATAAAAAATAAAAATCTCTTCCAATATTTGCTTTGTTCTCGTTCTATTAAGAGTATCCCTACATTGAGAAGAAAATGCTGGTTAAAAAATACTAAATATTTGTTTCACTGGTTTTCAGCAATTATTTTCTCGAAATATTTCAAAATGTGTTTCAATTTTCTCTACGCCAGAAAATAACAGAAATATAATCGAAAAAAACATGAAACTCTACTATTTCTGAAGTTGATTTTATGAAGGTTGATGGTATGACTTCAAAAACCTTGGCTCCACGATAACAAATATTGACTAATCAACTAAGATTAATGTTATGGTATTATTGAAGTTACTTCAACCAGCCACTTCAATGCTAGTGATGAAAATTGAGAATAAAAAAGAATTCGATCTGTTTGAATGAGAAAAAATTCAGTAATTTGTACAACTTTTTGAATTATTCAAAAAAAAAAAAAAAAAAAAATTTGACAAGAACGATTGGAACTAATACTTGGTATTTTTTCCTTACATTTTCTTTGTCAGTGTAATACTATTTATTGATAAATTTAATCGAAGCATTTTTTGTGTCGAAATAACCATTAAATTCAACCTTCATGTTATCATAACGATTGCTCATTCAAATAAGAAAATGTGACTTTTGTTGCCCATGAGAGATTTATATGAGCGATAGAGATCGTTGTCCAGGGACAAATACTTTCAGGGATTTGGTTCGTGGATTGAGTTTTAAAACGGATATTGAGTATCACAATTACTTAATGTTTATAAAAATTGTGATAATGAGACGGATATCTAATTTCTTGCTATACAGAACGTATGAAAATCCATTACAACAGTTTGTGTTGAGCTAATGGATTGCATGACACCAGTTCGATCGTTATGACACTCGAGTGTCCTGTGACTCAGAATATTAAATATACGATGGTGTCGTCTACCTCGTTATATCCTTTGTTTCATTTGTATTTCATTCTTTCAGGTGAGACAGTTATTGATTGTCAGTGATCGTTTCTGAGTGAGCGTTTTATTACTCGAAGATTTGTGACCAACTGGAAGTTTTTTTTTGGTCATCTAAATGTCAGAATTTAGATGTATCTTCCATCTTGACAGAAGCTTCCCTTTGTTAACGCTGCAACGGAAAAATTAGCTGTCCATTCTGGTCTAGGGGGCTGAAATCGTCCGCTAGCCCGAGATAAAATTTTTGAGTCTTTGGAGAGTCTTTTACGGTCTTCAAAGACTCCCAGAAGGACTTTTTGGTCTCTAGAGTGTCCCGCAAGTGTCTCTGGAGTGTCTCTCTTGTCTCTCCCATAAAGACTTTTATCTTTGCTGGTCTCTCCCGTAAGGACTTCTATCTTCGCGCGTCTCTCCCGTACTCACTTGATTTAAGTGAGTTTTACTTTCTTAAATTAAGAAAGAAAAAGTGACTTGATTTAAGTGAAAAAGTCACTTGATCTAAGTGACAAAACTAACTAGATTCAAGTGAGTTTTACTTTCTTAAGTTAAGAAAGAAAAAGTCACTTGATTTAAGTGAGAAAAGTGACTTAATTTAAGCGACTTTTACTTTCTTAAACTAAGAAAGCAAAAGTTACTTGATTTAAGTGAGAGAAGTCACTTGATCTAAGTGAGAAAAGTCACTTAATTTAAGTGAGTTTCACTTTCTTAAATTAAGAAAGAAAAAGTCACTTGATCTAAGTGAGAAAAGTCACTTAATTTAAGTGAGTTTCACTTTCTTAAATTAAGAAAGAAAAAGTCACTTGATTTAAGTGAGAAAAGTGACTTAATTTAAGCGACTTTTACTTTCTTAAACTAAGAAAGCAAAAGTTACTTGATTTAAGTGAGAAAAGTCACTTGATCTAAGTGAGAAAAGTCACTTAATTTAAGTGAGTTTCACTTTCTTAAATTAAGAAAGAAAAAGTCACTTGATTTAAGTGAGAAAAGTGACTTAATTTAAGCGACTTTTACTTTCTTAAACTAAGAAAGCAAAAGTTACTTGATTTAAGTGAGAGAAGTCACTTGATCTAAGTGAGAAAAGTCACTTAATTTAAGTGAGTTTCACTTTCTTAAATTAAGAAAGAAAAAGTCACTTGATCTAAGTGAGAAAAGTCACTTAATTTAAGTGAGTTTCACTTTCTTAAATTAAGAAAGAAAAAGTCACTTGATTTAAGTGAGAAAAGTGACTTAATTTAAGCGACTTTTACTTTCTTAAACTAAGAAAGCAAAAGTTACTTGATTTAAGTGAGAAAAGTCACTTGATCTAAGTGAGAAAAGTCACTTAATTTAAGTGAGTTTCACTTTCTTAAATTAAGAAAGAAAAAGTCACTTGATCTAAGTGAGAAAAGTCACTTAATTTAAGTGAGTTTCACTTTCTTAAATTAAGAAAGAAAAAGTCACTTGATCTAAGTGAGAAAAGTCACTTAATTTATGTGAGTTTCACTTTCTTAAATTAAGAAAGAAAAAGTCACTTGATTTAAGTGAGAAAAGTCACTTAATTTAAGTGACCTGCCATTCTTAAATTAAGAAAACATTTTTATCTTTGTACATAATTTCTTTTTCTTCGATTTAGGACACATTGATCTTCAAGTAAATATCATCCTTCAGCATTCGCATTTATACAGAAATGGAATAGTTTTCAAAGTACAACTATCCCCCCTAGCGTAAGTGGTGTATTCATTGGTGACGGGTTCAAGGGCAGCTCAGGTCAGGGTCGATACGAGAGTACATTATACTCCAATTTCTCTTCTCAACTTTCTCTCTTTTTCTCTCTCTAATCTCAATCAGACAAGAAAGAAAAAATAATAATGCTTGAAAAATATCATACGTCATCATCCGGCATTGGTCATCACTTATCCACGGCACTCAGCATTCCACGAAGTCTTCGTTTCGCTATCGCTGTCCTTGACTCCGGCTGAATGTTACTACGAGCTACTAGGCACGTGCGAGTCGATTTTGTGATAGTCAGAGTCAAAGATATAACTACCGTTTTCATATCCTCTTTTTATTTCTTCTCAATTCTGTATTCAAAGAAAAACTGATATTATTATTAGCTACTGGATGATCTTTAGAATTGTCCAAGGTCATTTGCATGTTTATTATCGTGTTTCCATGTTTTTTTTATCGTTGCTACCATATTTTTCCTGAAAGACGTACGTTTTGACCTACGTGCTGTTTTATGTTCAAATTCATCGAGATGCCTTCGAAAATTTCTAGTGTTTCAATGAACTCGAGAATTCGCAAATTAGAAGAACAAAACAAAACAAAAAAAGCCACGACATTTTCTCAGCTTTTTTGCCATTAAACAAATAAATTTATTAATAAATTAATTTTTATTAATAAATTTTTAAGAGAATCAAATTCCGGAAAAAATATGTAATGCGCAAGCAAGATTTGAACCCACGACCCTCTGATTACATGTCAGGTTCTCTACCGCTGAGCTATTGCGAGTTACTATATGGGATCAAAAAATAATTACCAGTTGACTTGTTCCAATTAATTGAAACAGAAGTATATGACTCAAGGATAATGATTTTCTCTTCGTGAAGAAAAAAAAAATAATGCAATTTATTAATTAACTGAAATTATTGTCATCAACATCATATGACACTCTCGATTTAATTGAAGGCCAAAATTACAGGTTCGAACATTAAATCATCAACTCTATGTCAGAGTTCAATGGGCTTTGTGTTAGTGGCAGTTGGTGAAATTTCCAGAATTAGGCCTCATGGCCAGTATTACTCACACGTCAATTTCACAATACGTGTGATCTCATATACACATTCGTATATAATTGGTTGTATTTTAGGGATAAGAACGATAGGCCTTGACGCGTGCTTTCAGTACAATTTCCGCTTCGAGGGTCTTCAAAAATGTACCAAAAAAGACTCAATATTGACGCCCACACTCTGACTCACTTCGCATTGAGTTTCGCATGTTCCTTCGTTTTATTTCCTTACCCTCATTTTTAATTATCATACTTTCAGATCCATTGAATCTGTATTTTCAGGTTAAAAATTTAACAAATAAATTATTTTTGAGAAATTAAAAATATGCACGTGCAGAAAATTCAAATAACGACGAAGTGTGAATTTTTCGAATTTTTCAAATAATAATTTATTTGTTAAAAAAAAAATATCAGACGTCTTCTGATTTTCTTCTCATATAATATATCAAGAGGCTCGGTAGAGATTCGCGCCAAGTTTTTCTTCTCGCTGACGCGTAATTCCATGACAATTGTGCTTAAGGGGGGACAACCATGTAGAGCCTCGAAATTGAACCTTTTTTTGGGAATTTTTTTCAAGGGGAAAAAATGAATGAGTCTTTCTGAAATTTTTACAGTTTATTATATCTATTTTGAAGAGTATTTTCGATTTTTAGCAATGGAAAAATATTGAAAATTGATGGAGATATGGTCCGATGAACCCACATGGTCTGAAATGATCTAAAACAGAAATCCAAAAAGATGCGGTCAATATATGCCTGTAGTCAGTCCCTAAATCTTTTTCTTCATAATAAGTTAATAATTGTAGAAATGGCAGACGTAAAATCAAAACAGTCAAAAATTTCAAAAAAAAATTTCTTCTTCGCTGACAAAAAAAAATAGTTAATTTCTAGAAATTTTCAATTTTCGGAGGTTAACGGACTGGTCTCATATGTTCTGAAAACGTGTGCAAAATTTTGGCCCGATCGGTTGAATAGTCTCTGAGCAATCGTTGGCACCAAAAAAAAAAAAAGTGAAAAAAAAAAGTTTCGAGAAAAACAAATTTTCCGGATTCTAGACGTATTAAAGTATTTTTTAAAACAAAAAAAAATCGATTTTTTGAAGTTTCTACATGGTTGTCCCCCCTTAAGTTAATGAGTTTCATTAAAATTCGTTATCTTCTCGACATTGTCATTCAGACACTTGTCAAGCTCAATTATTTAATCAATTTTTTAAGGCATGAAGCAAAAGTTTCCTAACATATTGAAAAAAATTCATAATTTGAGTGAATAAACCTTATTTCATGATTTCTTCACTCATAACAAAATTATTAACGGACTCCAAGAGAAATCAATTGTTAATCTCAAATAGATATAGACATCTCAATATATTGAAACGTGTCAAGTTTGTGGCAGACCTTGACAGCCAAGAGTTTTTCCGTGATTGTACGGATAATGTTTAATCGTTTAGAGAAGCGTGCGGAAACATGAACGTTATTGTAAATGCCAATCGGAAATTACTGATTGGCTTGAGGCTGTTTGTACACGTTCGCGTCGTTTCTCAATGTTTCATATGTGGAATAATACCAAACGGATATGTATTTATCCATCAATGTACAGAAAAGAAGAAAAATATTGACATAATGAACACGAATGACCTTGTCCTTGAGAGTAAGCTTTTCTTGTTATTGAATTCAGTTGAAAACTGTGTGCCATAGTTATTCCTGTCCTTTTTCTCTCTGGATTATCCGAAAATTCCATTAATCTAGATGAATTAATTCAATTGTTTGATCACTTAATTTTTGTTCTCAATTTTCATTGCTAGCATTGAAGTGAAGGGTTTAAAGTAACTTCAACTATGTCTTAACATTAATCTTAGTTAATTACTCAATATTTGTTACCGTTGAGCCAAGGTTTTTGAAGTCACCTTCAACAACGTCAACTTCAAAAAATAGGAGAGTTTCATATTTTTTCCATTATTTCTCTGTTGTTTTTTGGTGTAGGGTTCAAGGTGATTTAATGCGTCAATTCTTGTTACCAAATACATCTAACCAAATATATTTTTCCGAAGAATTATGATTGACTGTAATTTCAAATGAATGTTAGGCAAAGAGAGTGACGACAATGCACCATATGTGCCTGTTGATAATTATTCATAAATTTGATTTGAAGAATGAGAGGAAAACCTATGTGTTGACGTGAAATATTATAAACGTTGAGAATGAAATATTATTATATGAGCAAAAAGGCGACATGACAACTATGATTATCGGATTCGTTTCCATATACGTAATGAATAAGTAAATATCATGGGAGATTAGAAGGTTATAAATTCTGAGGGAAAAAGGGAATAATTTGTCATTTTTGTGTCTCAGAGCCTAAAGAAGCTTAAATTCTAAGCGGAACATCACGAATTGACAATATTTTGTATTGTATTAAGAACCTTATACACAGAGAAAAATGTTTTCTTAATTCAAGAATGTGCAGTCACTTAGTTTAAGAATGTGCAGGTCACTTAAATTAAGAAAGAGAAGTCACTTGACTTAAGTGAGAAAACTCACTTGATTTAAGTGAGTTTCACTTTCTTAAATTAAGAAAGAAAAAGTTACTTGATTTAAGTGAGAAAAGTCACTTAATTTAAGTGAGAAAGGTCACTTGATTTAAGTGAGAAAAGTCACTTAATTTAAGTGAATTTTACTTTCTTAAACTAAGAAAGAAAAAGTCACTTGATTTAAGTGAGAAAAGTCACTTAACTTAAGTGACTTTTACTTTCTTAAATTAAGAAAGAAAAAGTTACTTGATTTAAGTGAGAAAAGTCACTTAATTTAAGTGAGAAAAGTCACTTAATTTAAGTGAGTTCTACTTTCTTAAATTAAGAACGAAAAAGTCACTTGATTTAAGTGAGAAAAGTCACTTAATTTAAGTGAGAGAAGTCATTTAATTTAAGTGAGAGAAGTCACTTAATTTAAGTGACTTTTACTTTCTTAAATTAAGAAAGAAAAAGTCACTTGATTCAAGTGAGAAAAGTTACTTGATTTAAGTGAGAAAAGTCACTTAATTTAAGTGAGTTTTACTTTCTTAAATTAAGAAAGAAAAAGTCACTTGATTTAAGTGAGAAAAGTCACTTAACTTAAGTGACTTTTACTTTCTTAAATTAAGAAAGAAAAAGTTACTTGATTTAAGTGAGAAAAGTCACTTAACTTAAGTGACTTTTACTTTCTTAAATTAAGAAAGAAAAAGTCACTTGATTTAAGTGAGAAAAGTCACTTAATTTAAGTGACCCGGCATTCTTAAATTAAGTGACTGCACATTCTTAAATTTAGAAAACATTTTTTTCTGTGTATGAATAACAACTAATTGATAGCAAGTAAGTTTAGACATTGCACTTATGACACTTTAACTCTAAGACGAGGATATAAAGCAGAGTACATCGAAACAAGCTGCATAAAATGATTGAAATTCCTGAGTTGTTCTGAAAAAATTGGAGGGAAACTTATTTCATTTGGCAGCTAATTTTTTGAATTTAAGACAGTTACTTTCCTACAACATCGTTCAAAAGTTTCAGAATGCAGACCTTGTGAGAGCAAAAATGCTTGCAGCTAGTACAAGCTAAAATTTCATAGCAAGACTGTACTTTGAGTATAATAATGATGAAAAATTCACGTGTATGTATCTACCCATTGTGTCAAATGTTTGCGTGACCAACTAGCTTCAATTGAATTTGAGGACACGTTTTTTTATCTATAAAATGTTTGACCTGACGTAGCATTATTTGAATTATGATACGGCCAATAATTTGGTTTTTTTCCATGAATATATGGAAAAATATAATTTTATTATGAGCTATTTGGATTGAAAAAAAATAATTTTTACAAATTGTCATTTTTCATTATCAGAATTAGGGAAAGAAACATGATCCATTGGTTTCAGGAAATAAAAGGGAATACAATGACAAAGTAAAATTTAAATCAATATTTTATCTGTCATTCCTGTAAAGTCTCACAGTTGGCTGTCGTAAATACTGAAAATCCTCAGAATTTCAACTTTGTTGAGGCTATATTTTTGATAATCTAATTCATTGAATTCGGGGAATTTTCCACTAAATAGTGCGCACTTCTTTCAAGGCTCTATTTGATAAAAAAAAAATTTCGTGGGAAAAAAGAAGGTCACTAATACATATCTGAATAACTTCCCGATAGCTCAAATGCCTAGATATGATAGTACTGAGAGCCGAAATGATAAATTATTTTAAAATAATTTCATAATTGTATTTGAGTAATTCTGACGTAGTCTTGATTCCTTACATATTGCTGTTCAGAGATCCATTCAATAATCTACTGAAGTTATTCTAGTACGGATCACCAATATCCGAAACTTCGGTCGAGTCTTGATTTCACTATTTTCAGAACAATACGCATCTTTGAAGTTTTATGCAAAGTAAGCTCTTCTTCGTTGAATTGTTCAATATTTCTTCTATGATATACGTCGCAGTCATATGAGTAATATTTCAAATTTGATAGAAAAAATTAAAATATGTAAAAAATTTGAATTAATTTGGCATCTTGAAACACTCAGTCCTTCAAAACTAAATTGATACACAAATATTGAATATGGTTTGAAATTTTATGCCATGCAGTTGTTACGAAAATTGCAAAAAACATGACAGATCGATTTTCGAGAGCTGGAACAATGTCCGAGATAGAGATAGGAAAATGTAACGATATGAGTAATTTTACGGTTTCAATACCGTAATTTATCGAACGTCAGTAAATAACAAAAATGGTAAAAACACTGATTTTCAAAGTAAATTACCGTAATTATCATTTTTAGAGACGTAACGGTAAATTTACATCTATATAGATGAATTGCGGAATTAATTTTTTAAATCAATTCGCAGCCTTTCTGATCATCATTTGTGTTACTTTTTTTTTATAGTCAGTGACAGCCAATGAAAAATTATAAAATTGTTGTTATTATCATTAATGTTCCTAACATATTATTCTAAATATTGATGTATGAAAACATGATTATCCTGAGGAGGCAAAAATGAATATCGAGTAACTGTTCTCATTGAATGATTAACAAAATTAAATAATTGTCCTTTTAAAAAAATTAATAAAAAAAAACAATTTCAATACTAACTCTCATATAATTGACTACTTGAAAAGTAATTCTTTGAGTATGGAAATATTTTTTTGAAGCATCTATATAGATGGAAATTACAGTAAATTAGAGTATAGTTACATCAAAAAATTTTGACGATAATTTTACATAAAAACAAGTAGTTTTTCCCAATTACGTCACAATACAGTAACATTACGGTATTTTTACCGTAATTTTACTGCAACAAGAATTACTGGTAATTTTACATCTCTACTCTTGAACGCGCATCTCCTTGCGGAAAGTGGACCCTGTGATTCCATTTTTCATCGAAAAAAGTTGAAAAAACGATATTTCGACATTATCATTTTTCTCAAAAACTATCCGGCCGATGTAGCTGAAATTGTGATTAGAGTAAAGCGGAAAATGCGTCATCACATACACACCCACACACAGACACACACACACACACACACATACATACTCACAGATATTTTTTAACAACGGCGGATCTTGACGTTTTGGCTCATTTGCAGTCATATTATGATGAAATCTCAAACTCGAAAAAAATTACGATTACAAAGCTTCCATTCGGGAGCAAAAACAGCAAAGTTATTCTTCCAACTTCAATATTCGACATGTTGAATCGTCCGGAAGGGCACTCTATTTTTACTAAGGTCACTTAACCAAAACACATTATGCGTCATGTAATTAGAATACATTCCGATGTTACCTTCAAACGAGTGAAATGTTGACGTTAGAAGAACGCCATCACTGATTATTTTGTAGAGAATTTGAGGCTCCACAAAAAAGAATTCAAAAAAACATCACATTTTTGTACTAATTGATGCCAATTCATATTTTTCTTGAATCCTAGAAAATAGTAAATTATGGAATGAGTTCTGTGCCTTGAGTAAAAAAGAATATCCAATGAATCGAATGTTTGCTGAAAATTTTTTGATTCCCACGCACAAGAGGAGGAAATCAAGGTCATTGAATGGATTGTCCAATCAGGGCTAAACCGATGGACGAAACCACACAGGAAGTCGGATACGTTGTAATCCGATAACGAGAGTGAGAATCTGATCAATCCATTCCGAAAAAAAGGGGAAAGAGGTTGTGTGGTTCATGTGAGTCCAGAGACAAAAGTGGTTTATATAATGGATTGAGGCTCTTGTGATGAGAAAATTTTCTCACATCTACAAAGGAAAGAAAAATAATCTGGAGAAAATTCATCATGTTCCATTTTTCATGCTTTTATTTTTTAATTCTTCTTTTTTCTTTAATTTTCTATTCAGATCCGCAATCTTTTTTCACTGCAATGTTTTGTCACTATTTTAACGTCTCGCACTGTTAAATTACATAGGACATATTAAAACTCAAGACCTGATGATCTAATATCCAGGAAGTCCGAGCATTATGAAGCAATTACGTAGTAAGTAAAAATAATAAACTTTAGCTATTGACAGAATTCCATGCATTTCTATAAATTTCTCTTTCCTCGTGGTATTTCATAATGTGACGAAATTCTGCATGTGGATAATAGATAACACGTACTAAATTGACGAAGCACTTCATTTTATAATTTGCATCTAAAAAAATACTTCAATTTGATGGAAAATCATTCTTTCTATAGTAATTTTAGCAGTTTCGATAGTTTTCCAAGATATTCTGCTTATTCTAAGGAAAATTATGTTGAACCGTTTATTAAAATTGATGAAAACTTCTGAATTAACACAAAAATAACTGATCTAATTATTGAAAATTATATGCATCACACACGATATGTAAATTGAAGAGTTGGGAATAGTTATCATATCATCTCTTGCAAGAGAAATATTTGTTGGAAGTTTGAATGAAGCGTGCGAGGATTGGCTCTAACCGATGAAAAGCGGTGTTAGAGCGGTGGAGTTATTCGACTAATAATGAATTGACGTGACACTCTTCAATGTTACGTAAGTCATTTTTAAAATACGAGTCATTCAACAAGTGTATCTGTACTAGAATTGTACGTTGGTTAAGGATATCCAAGTAGCTCAGATAATAATACTTTTCCTTTTGATTTTGGTGATTCATGATAGAGAAGCATGATGAGATTCTTTAAAGATACATTTTACCTCGATGATTTCAGCCGAAAATGGTTTTCGAAAATCAAATCAACACTACCCGCATGAAAATTTATATATGTACACGCATATATGTAAAAATATAACGAATAAATATGTCAAATATATTTCACATATATGCGCATATATGTGATATATAAATGACATATATGCATTTTATATTTTGGAAATGTCATTTTTTGCCGCATTTATATATGTACACATATAATCGACATATATGTCATTTTATATGCTGCTTATTTTTTTTGTTAATTTGAATTATATGCCGTGTATAAGTCAGGTACAATTGAGAGAAAAAAATCAGCATGTAATCGTAAATAATAAGAACAATAAGATAAATTAAAATTGAAATTTCTAGAGAGAAGAATCTCGGGAAAGAAAATGGGACTGAGTAGGACTTGAACCCGGTTCCTTCGGATTACGAATCTGGCACTCTATCAACCGAGCTACTAAGAGATTCTGTATTGGTGAAGCGAAATTCGATCCTCATAACTTTATCGCTGCCTATCTTTCTGACGCTAATTATAGTAAATTACAAATTCTAGAGGAGAGAAACTCGGAAAAATTGAAAATGCCCGAGTTGAATTCAAACGCATGGCTTTGGAATAAAATATTGGAAATATAAAATCATATTTAAAAATTCGGTGAACGTATTTAATCGATTATATAGTTGGAAAAAAAACATGCTCTATGTTGGTACAGGACTGGCCCAGCAAAAGCGAAATTGGAGGACAGTTTTCCTCGACACTTGGACCCGGAAGGATCTCAATACTTATTCTATTTTTACTTATCTTTTACCTTTGAGAGTTTAACTTGAGTTTTGTTTGTTCATTATTAGAATTTTAGTCTAAACTGTGTGAATAAATCTTAATGATTTTAATTTGATAAATAATGTTTTCTTAATTTAAGAATGTGCAGTCACTTAATTTAAGAACGGCAGTTCACTTAAATTAAGTGACTTTTCTTTCTTAATTTAAGTGACCTGCACATTCTCAAATTAAGCGACTGCACATTCTTAAATTGAGAAAACATTTTTATCTGTGTACAATAAAAAATGAGATATAAAATTGTGTCATCGTACGTTTTTTCGTTTTGACTTCTAAACACATACATCCGCAGAACCTTTGTAACTCATTCGTCTGAGGTATTAAAAAACAAGGTGGTGTATCATTGACGTACTCCAACATCAGCCACTTGACGGTGGGGTAGAGAGAGCGGTAGGGGTGGAGAAGTATAAAATAACAAGAGATATTGTCCGGACGATGTAGTGAAGAAGAGGAGGTAAACGTGACTGGGAGAACAACACTGTGTCCCTCCGTTTGCCCGTGACCACGTGGCCTTGTCCTTTCACACATATATAAAACGTGCGAGCGCCCGCGCACTATCCAAACTACAAGCATTGTCAACGAATCAATGTACTTGCACATCGCACACTTGTCTCGCACTTGTCTTCGTGAACTTGAAGTCCCCTGTTTACTCCGCTTGCCCCTGCCTCATCCAAATGTCTCAAATTTTCCAGCATGACAAAACGATTTAGCCTTCATTCCCAGAACAAATTTATTTCCACAATGAGGAACTATTTTTTTTTTAGTCGAAAAATAATTTAATGTAAAAATGTAGAAAATTGAAGAAAATTCTTCAAAAATATATCATACGCAAGAGAATTAATGTCACATGAAAAAAAGTAGGGCTTTAGCTGATTTAATAAATATCCAATCCAAAAAGCAATTTTTTGCTGCCAATATGTTTACTCTTTTCAATTTTTTGAAGAAAATAGAGTGACCTGTCATATTTGAAATTCTTCATTAATTCGTTTTCGTTTATTTTTGGTTCATGAAAAAAAAAATCATATTCTAATTTTACTGTGCATACGTCACAAAGTGATAAGGACTAACTGTATTTTTCAACAAAATGTAATTACACGATGTTGATATTCTAAATTGGCCACTCCCCCTTTGCTACGTGTTTATCGGCACGTGTCTATTTTTCCTACAAAGCTCTATGAAAAAAAAAAATCTTCTTTTTTCCCAGTCTCACAAGCAGCCATAATTTTGAAGGGTTAAGCGTGGCTTTTTAGCGCAGAATTGCGCAATAGCCATATGAAAATTTTGAAACTCACAACTGTCACGTGTCTCATTTTTTTTTCCTTCAAGGTCAAAATATACGTCAAGAACTATTTCATTTTTATGAAAATAACTAATGATTTGATATACAATTAAATTGAAATAAATTTATCGATAGATAAGAAAGAAAAGCGAGAATTTCAATGAAAAAAAAAGAAAAAAAGTAATTCCTTGTTTTCTTTAAATTAAAATTTAACCTTGAAATATAAATCATATCGTCAGAAGATAAAAGAATTCTTTGGATGAATAATTTTTAAAAAATTTCCCTCTTATCGCGGGGCATACGAGTACACGTTGTCAATGTCACTCTTTGTTCAATATGTTAATGAAAATAAAAAAAAAAAAAAAATATTAAACGTTAAAAAGTCGTGAGTGCAGATGAATCAATTGAACGAAAATTAATTAAATTGTACGTAGTTATTTACTAAAAGTAGTTGAAAAATAATTGATAAATATGATAATGCTGTAATAATTTTTAAGCTCTTTTATTATCTCATAAAAAAAAGGTAGTGCGACGACGCAAGAAATAACCGCTCTTGCACCAGATTGTCGTATGTCTATAACATTGCGCTTGGGTTTGCATCGATCGACCGTCAAGGCTGCTACTCCTCCGGGCAAGGACAAGGCCATTGGCTGACATTGCAACTGGCTTCATAGCTACGTTTGAAACTTCACGTCCCCCCTCTCTGCTATATGCACTTCAATAATACTATCGTTACTGTAATTCTCAAAGGTAATTTATGTTTTCCTTTTTATTTATTCTCTGTTCAGTAAAATAATAACAATGATCAAATTACGCAGCGCAATCATCCGGACATGCTGTTCGTGAATCTTGTCAGTAGAAGTATTAGTGATTGTCCGTCATTTTTTTTTTCACGTACTACGTGATTATGATAAAAAAATACTTTATCGTATTTTGTAGCAATAAATTCGTGAGATAATTCATTTATTTTTCTTCTTTTTTTTTTTTTAATTATCACGTAAATGAGGCGCCATCTCTGAAACAGACTTCATTATTAGGAATGTCATTGATTAATCGTTCTTGTTCCATTTAAATATATATTTGGTCGATTAAAAATTCAATAAAAATAATTATGATTGTTATTATTATTTCCCTTCAAAACACGATGAAATCTTTCGCCTTTCAATAATTTGATTAAGATTTTCGTCTCGTCATTCTCTTTCTAATACTTTAGTTACTGCGACTAACGTTAGTCGAGTTTTGTGTCCACTTTAGTTTCGGTATTTATGTGTTTCCGAGTAACTAAACGCAAGAAACGGAGTTTCGTTTCGTTACCGAGTTTTGTTACCAGTCCCTGTTTTCTATCTATTAACCCGTCAGCAGGCGCGCTAGCTCGCCAACGCTCTCTAGGCGCGTGATTAGAGATTCTCCCACATCTGAGTATCTCGAGAACTAAGCGAGATAGAGTAATTTTATTTCTGGAGCTTTTTTGTGGAGCTTAAAATTCTCTACAAAAAAGGGTTGCAGCTAAATTGCCGTATCTCGCTTAGTTTCCGAGAAAATAAGGAACTGATGGCAAAATTAAATGGATTTATCTGAAAATTTTTCGTATTTTTGATAGATTCAGTTCCATTTACAAAGAAATATTTGTGAAAAAAGGATTAGAATGAGAGGGGGGTGTCACCAATGCTATCTACAGCGACTGAGCCATGTTTACCCACCGACCACGTTTAGGCGCGCGATGAGAGAAAGTCTCATGCTGCCTGACGGCACGGAAGAAAAAATTATTTTTTCAAGAGAAAAAATTATTTTTGAAATTTTGCGATTACCATAATAAAGTAGAATAGTTTTTTGACAAATACAAAAAAAAATCGAGATTTTTCACTCATTTTTTAAGGTAGTTTCCTATACCTTCAAAAACAGTGTGAGAGAAAGTCTCATAGCGCGACCGCTGACGCGTTACACAAAGAAAAATGTTTTCTTAATTTAAGAATGTGCAGTCGTTGATTTAAGTGACCTGCCATTCTTAAATTAAGTGACTTTTCTCACTTAAATCAAGTAACTATTTCTTTCTTGATTTAAGAAAGTAAAAGTCACTTAAATTAAGTGACTTTTCTCACTTAAATCAAGTGACTATTTCTTTCTTGATTTAAGAAAGTAAAAGTCACTTAAATCAAGTGACTTTTTCTTTCTTAATTTAAGAAAGTAAAACTCACTTAAATCAAGTGACTTTTCTTCCTTAATTTAAGTGACCTGCACATTCTTAAATTAAGTGACTGCACATTCTTAAATTGAGAAAACCTTTTTCTCTGTGTAATATCATTCAATGATTAACTGCTCATTTGATCTGCTCATATACAGGGAATGAGTGATTTTCGAGATTTTCTTGATTTTTTGAATTCTCAGGGAGAAGTCAATTCATGCGGAAATTAATGTACTTACATTGTCAATACACGAATTTAAACATTGAAATCTGGAATAAGTTTTAACTAAAAGATTTTCGATCAACCTGGTGTCTTACGGGCTGATGCAGGCTTTTGCACTTGTAAGTTAGGCAAAAGATTGAAGTTCGAAAACTGTCATTGAAAAAATGGGAATAAAAAAAAAATTTACGATCTAGTATGAAAATTATTGACCGTCTCATAACTCTTCAACAAGTAATTGTTTTTTCTGCATACGTGAATACGCTAGTCAAATAGCATACAATTGGTTGGAAAATAAATTACAAATAATCAATATAATTCGTTAATTCTTCTTCTCATTTGCATTGAATGCCAAGAAATAGGTTTTCAGTCATAAGTATGAATTTTTTGATTTTTTTTTCTGTTCGTTTCTTCTTTGACACTCAACGACTAGTGCGAAGAACGATAGAGTAAGTAGATTTTCTCGCTCAATAGTTCCTTCTAAATATCTCGGAAATTAAGCGAAACAGTGCAATTTTTACTGTAATTTTCTTAATGTTCCTGAAATTCTTAAAAAAAAAATTGACAAAAATTCTGCAATCTAACTTCGTTTTCGAGATATTCTTCAAAAAATATTAATGAAAAATATCGAATCCTTCTATTTTACCTCTTCACTATTGAAGAAGTAAAGGTAAGAGCTGTTATCAGTTTAACAGTACAATAGATTATCACGTCTTCATTGTCATTGAAATTTTTGCTTGGCGAGTGACACAACTCTACTTCTTGATAGTTGGAAAAATTTTGACTCGTAGAATGCCACGTGCGATTTTTTATAGAATGACGCGTGGAACACTACCTGCACGTGTTACTCCACCATTTGAATGGATGAGAGTATTTTTTTATGTCGTTTTTCTCTTCATTTCGTCTCCCGTAATTGGTTCATCTCTTTTTCCATCTATGTGCAGGCTAAGGTATCATGACCCTTGGTTACTGAACCATCTGCCAAATTTAAAGGAAAGATGGAAAAAAATTAGAAGGAAGAATGAACATGAATAACTGAAAAAACATGGAAGAATAGATCCGGAAGTGTCGAAGCGATAAGAAATATATACGATGAAATCGACGCGCGTGTATGTCATTACTTTAATAGCGTTCTTATCTCAAGGTCATCTTTTATTTTCGGTATAAGGTGAACGAATCCTTGAAATAATCAATTCATCATTGGATTATATTTCAAAAAATTCTTTTCTTTTTTATGTCAATATAGGTAAAGCCGAATTTCAATTGAATTTTGGAATTTTTTCCATGAAAATTTATAAAGATTCGCAGTTTTATGTTTAACCAATAAATTTCTAGAATTTAAATTGATTAATCGAAAATTGTGGAGGAATTTTCTGGGAGAAGTATTTTTTGAGATACTTTCGTTTGGGGTATGACGATTCTCAAGTGGCCAGGGCCTACGCCACATTAGTCATGGATAGAGATGTGAAAAGGTAACGATACCAGTAATTTTACGGTAATTTTACGGTTTCAATACCGTCATTTATCGAACGTCAGTAAATAACAAAAATAGTAAAAACACTGATTTTCAAAGTAAATTACCGTAATTATCATTTTTAGAGACATAACGGTAAATTTACATCTATATAGATGAATTACGGAATTAATTTTTTTAATCAATTCGCAGCCTTTCTGATCATCATTTGCGTTACTTTTTTTTATAGTCAGTGACAGCCAATGAAAAATTATAAAATTGTTGTTATTATCATTAATGTTCCTAACATATTATTCTAAATATTGATGCATGAAAATATGATTATCCTGAGGAGGCAAAAATGAATAAATCGAGTAACCGTTCTCATTGAATGATTAACAAAATTAAATAATTGTCCTTTTAAAAAATTTAATAAAAAAAAACAATTTCAATACTAACTCTCATATAATTGAATACTTGAAAAGTAATCCTTTGAGTATGGAAATGTTTTTTTGAATCATCTATATAGATGGAAATTACAGTAAATTACGGTATCGTTACATCGAAAAACTTCGACGGTAATTTTACATCAAAACGAGTAGTTTTTTCCAATTACGTCACAATACGGTAACATTACGGTATTTTTACCTCAATTTGATTGGTCCGTCAAAGAAGCAGAGTGGGGGAGCCAACGAGGAACTTTAATGGAAAAATCTGGGGATCTTTAACGAGAGCGGAACTTTATTGGGCGGAACTTATTTGAGAGTCTACTGTAAATCTTTGTTAAAAGAAATTATGGAGTTTATCCGATTGTTCTTATTTGAATCACTGAAAATATTGTTAATAAATCGTTTATAATTATAATTTAATATTGAGTAAAAATTCTATTCACTAAAAAATAATATCAATCTTGTATTTAAAAATTTTTCGATAAATCCAAAATTTTAATTCGGTTCAGTATTGAAGATTTATTGATTCAAGAGAAGAAACAGAAGAAAAAAAATACGATAATTAATATACAATTTCCGTTGCAAAATCCCTCAGTCTCAAATCCAGTTGACCTTCGCAAGAAATTACGAACCAAAGTTGTAGCTATTTTAGTTGCTTTTTTTTTCTCTCTCATTTTTTTACCAATTTCATTCCACCCGAAATATCACAGGAACATCTTTTATATAAAAAAAATTACACGATCCACTAGATTCACGGGGTTATTTATTTATTATTATTTTTTAACGGACTGACATGATGACCTTGTAGTGATATTGGCCACTGCCACCTGACAGCATCGATTACGTAATTTCAAGGACGCCTGTGTCGTCGGCGCTTATTCCAACCTCACACATATACGTTTACTGAACCTGCTCAGTATTTCATATCCTACTCTGTCTAGTGGAATTGGCGGTGATTGTGTGAATCTGTTGAGGTCAATTCAACCGTTTTTTTTTTAATTATTTTCGATTCTCCATCAAATGAAATCCATATGAAATTTTTGTCTGAGATTGATTTATTAAATCAATTGATTAATTAATTCATTTAATTAATTCATTCATTTAGTTAATTAATTTATAAAAAAAATGATAGATAAAATTGGAAAAATGAAGGAGCCTCTCTTTAATGAAAATACTTGATCAATATATTCTTGTCACGTGGACGAGGATGATGCCCGGACACCTTCAATCTCCGTAATCTAGATTGGGTTTGCATAAGCCATTTATTCGGTGTATCTGTAGCCTACCATGAGGGAGGCAATGATCAGTTAAGTATCTATTTTTATACGTGATAGATGAAAAAAAAATCCAATTATGCTGTTACGTTCGTCCTGGGTTTTTACACGCATTCTCCCTCACAGGCAAACAGAATACCGTCTATCTTTTCCGCAAGATTTTTACCCAGTATTTGTGGACATAAATAATGGTTGATTATATAGAAACATGGCAAGTAAACACTTTATTGTGCAAAATCTTCATTTTCGTGGTGCGGATTCAATAGATATTACCATTGAATAGGAAGGGAGCTGTAGAACTTCAATTCAGTGGTACGCATTGATGAACTTGAAATACACGATTGAGTTTCTTGAATAACTGCTCTGTTTCCATGCTTACTTCTTGCACAATACGATTGAATGGTCTGGCAGTTCTAATGTCTTAGGACAGATTTCGGACGTTATCCTTCCTCGAGGGTTAGAGTGCCATGGCAGGGACTTTCTAGAGACACCTTGCTGTCTCTCCGAACGGGACACGTGTCTCTCCTACAGGGACTCAGTCCCTGCTCAACGAACCAGAGTTCTCGCTTGAGAGACTCACAGTCTCTCAAATAAGGACTCCTCGGGTCTTTCTTCGAGAGCCATCAGTCTTTCTATTCTTCAAAGGAAACTCAAATATATCCATTTTACCCCTATGTGCGTTTCACTCCACTTTCCGCTAATATTGAAATTTTTAATTAAAGTCAAATATGAAAGAAAAAAAATAATAATTCCACGGCTTACAAAAATTATAAAAATTGAAAACTTAAAATTTATTAAGTTGAAATAAAGAAGAAAGATTCATTCCTTGATCTCTCTCATGAGGACTTATGTCTTTGCAAATCTTTATAAATCTACTGAGAGCCCAGCAAAGGTAAAAGTCTTTACGGGAGAGAGACGAGGGACACTGTAGAGACAGTTGCGGGACACTCTACAGACTGAAAAGTCCTTCTGGGAGTCTTTGAAGACCGTAAAAGACTCTCCAAAGACTCAAAAATTTTATCCCGGGATCAGAGGCACTATTACGTAGTGTATATAGGCCAAAGGCAAGACCACAATTTGACAACAGCGCATTGGAGGCGCTCAAACTAATTTACACGGAGAGAAAAATTCATGAAAAATTACTGGACCAGTCCGATAATCGTGGGACATCGAGGTTCGTAAGTGAAAACGTCCTCCTACAGGAATGAAAAAGTGAGAAATGTCTCATAATATGTACCAAATGAGTGAGTGCATTTTACTGGACTGGTCGGTAATTTTTCCCTAACTGTGCCTACATTCATAAAATTTTTTCTTGTATCCCACAAAATTTGTTGTGAAAAACGTATAAATTGTGGACTAGGACGTTAATTTTCTCGTCCTCGGAACACTTTTTACCGGACTGAGTAGTAATTTCTATCGCACTCGTCCGTCAATTTATTCAGTTCGGGTCTTTTCGGATTCGATCGCGTATCGCAAGGACTTATGGGAAATTTGGAAGAATCGCCATATTGGATCTGTCGAAATTAAGTGACTGCACATTCTTAAATTAAGAAAACATTTTTCTCTGTGTAATGAGACCATTAGTGATAATGATGAATTCATATATTCATTCATAATTGAATTCATACTCTGTCGATTTGGAATAAAATTAAAATGGAAACATTAAAAAAAAAAAAAATCATCAGTTTTATAATTCTATAAAAGATTCGATGAATTTATCGGAATAATGTTTGACGAAAACGAATAAAAGAATTCATGAGGCAAATTCTTTTCCCGCGGATATCGGAGTGTTTACCTTGATTCGAATGGATTTTGAGAATAAAAAGAGAGATCTATTGGCTGATATTGTCCCAATTCTTGATATTCTCACATCGGAGATGAGTGGTGAAAGAATCCACACATGCGTCGATTGTCCTCAGTCAAAAAACTAAGGGGTGGGGAAGGTGGGAGGAGATGTATTTATCCTTGACACAGAAAGAGAGACCTTTCAGTGTTTCTAACCCGAGTTTACTTGGCTGCTGTTACATTTGTGATTCAAAATACCTATCTTAGACACAAGATGGGCTCTTGGGATACGAGAGAGGGAGTCACCTTGGTTTATTCACAGTTCCTCTCCTGAGAAATCATCCGTGCTGTAAGGATAACTATAATTGGTTACATGATATCCCAGAATCTCAGTGACCCTCAAGGACAATCAGAGAAAATTATATCCAAAGAATGGGGAGAAAAAAAAATTGGGTTAATAAAAGATGAATATAATGTTCTGAATTATTTCATCTTGGCAGAAGTTGAAAGGGAATTTTTCATATTTGAAAATTTGAAGGTGTTTGAGCAATCTAGACTGGAATGACGTCCTCTTCATTTGGAGGTTTAGCTTAAAAAGGTTCAAAATGGTAGTGTTCGAACCAAATTTATTGACCCCTTCATTGACTATGACAAATATTGAATGATATCTTTGATGTATGAAAAGATACATTTAAAATATTAAGGATAACTCACAATGGTTCATAAAGACCCGGTATCAATATTTTTATTACACAGAAAAAAAATGTTTTCTTGATTTAAGAATGTGCAGTCACTTAATTTAAGAATGGCAGGTCACTTAAATTAAGTGACTTTTCTCACTTAAATGACTTTGTCTTTCTTAATTTAGGAAAGTTAAACTCACTTAAATTAAGTGACTTTTCTCACTTAAATCAAGTGGCTTTTCTCACTTAAATCAAGTAACTTTTTCTTTCTTAATTTAAGAAAGTAAAAGTCACTTAAATTAAGTGAATTTTCTCACTTAAATCAAGTGACTTTTTCTTTCTTAATTTAAGTGACTTTTCTCACTTAATTTAAGGGACTTTTTCTTTCTTAATTCAAGAAAGTAAAATTCACTTGAATCAAGTGAGTTTTCTCACTTAAATCAAGTGACTTTTCTTTC
Source organism: Aleiodes alternator (assembly GCA_963921955.1). NCBI lineage: Eukaryota > Metazoa > Arthropoda > Insecta > Hymenoptera > Braconidae > Aleiodes > Aleiodes alternator. The sequence continues at coordinate 1,405,791 of OY998097.1, forward strand.
TTAATTTAAGTTACCTGCACATTCTTAAATTAAGTGACTGCACATTCTTAAATTAAAAAAACATTTTTCTCTGTGTAAGTAGCCACTCCGAAATGACCCCTCTTATTCTGTTAAAATGACCATATAAAATATAAAAAATATGTAAACTACATATTTTTTATATAATTGAAAATAATTGCCGAATATTGTGGAGTTAATTGTGCCTTGATACCGAAGAATCTTCCTTATTCGCTCAAGACATTACAATATTCTTCAAAAAAAAAATAAATTGAACAGGCATTTTCGATTATTATTGGTATATTTCATGTGTCCAATGCCGTGAATTGGCATAAAAGAAATATCCATGATACGAATATCATCGATTAACCGGGTTACATACAGATCCATATATTTCCCCAATGCTAAATGTCATGAGTTGTCTTTCGTGCCACATATTCACGTGATATCATTATGGCTAAAATTTTTCCAAAAACATGTTAATGTCTGTGATCTGAGGAAAAATTGGAAATTCCTTGAGGAATTGATATTTGAACTGTGATAAAAAGTTGCGTCCACTGCTGGAGAGTTGAATTTGCTGATGAGGGTAAAAACGTGATGCTTGGAGTCCCAGGAGTGACTTTTACGCTTTTTTTTTTGTTATATTCTCATAGAAAATTCATGCCGACTCGCCAATTGAGATCAAGGTCATGGGTCTACGACATTCGCAGAAGACAGACAGAGCGTGTGGGCATCTTGAAAACGTGTGTATTCCTGATTTTTTTGTGTTTTACCTATATATATTTCATTTGATTGATTGGCGACACTTGTGACCTATTCAGCAAATAGCGCTAAATCAGCTGTCGATTATTTCATAAAAATAGAGGATTCTTTTGAAGTTCTGTCATGTCTTCACTTCACAGTAATTCTTTGAGAAAAAGTCATGATAGAAAAGTTGATACAGTGCACGTCCCGAATAAGGCTACTTCGAATAAGGCGCAATGTTTATATTCGCGATGAGTTAATTCCCCTACCATCGGACTTCTCCTCCAGCGCTGTTCTTCAGGTCCCGATGTTTTGAATAAGGCGTTAGCGAGAAAAAGGAAAAATAAAATTATTTTTTGATAATTTATCTATTATTAGACTTTCTTTCAACTTTGGTTTCATTTTGAATTTTTAACAAAAATAAGAAAATAATAGTTTAATATTTTTTTTTCTCACATATCATACAAAATATTCAAAGAATCTGTTAAAAAATTTACTGACATTGATGGATCTTTTGTTCTACCATTATTGTTTATTTCATCAGGGATAATACCATTGTTACAAATTTCATCAGGGATACCATGAAGATCAGGCGCGAAATACGATTTATCAAGGCTTGCAGAGATCAAATTACTTTCATTGCACCTGTCCGAAAGCTCATTCATAGCCTTCACTTGAGCAATGATTTCTATGTCCAGTTTTTAATTCCTTTAACCGAATGCCTTATTGCGGACAGCCCGACCCAAAACACTGCGCGTTGATTTGGCAACAGGAGTGGGGGAACGACAATTCCAGAAATCGCCTTCCCCTACAAGACTCTTACACGCCTTGTTCGAGACGTGCACTGTACTTGAATTTTCAGAGATTCGATTGGTTTTCCATGTTTTCATCATTCATTTATCAGAAGTTAGAAAATGAAAATCAATCAATTTCAATGAATCAATGTTTCCAAGAGTGATAATGGACGATATCATGAAAAATCTTTTGTAATCTGGTATGTTGATAGAAATAAAGAGATTAGAGGCTGATATGGAGATTGTTAATCAATAAATAAGATATTTCATTCATAAACGTAGACAATTGTTTGTCTTCCTCCTCTGATATTAATTCAATTTTGGTGAATATCTTTGCATTGAAGGCATAAAACATAGTTTGAATAATAAAAAATTGTCATGATAATTGATTTCGATGAAAAAACATGAGAATTGCTTATCGAATCCTAGAAATACAAAAGAATAAAATGAATGAACCGAATAAGAAAAATTGTGTAAAATTTCATCCAAGGTTATCACGACATTGATCACACCAATTGTACGACTGTCTTTTCAAGGAAATTATTCTTCAATGTCAATGTTATTTATCGAATACCTTAAAATGTAGGTATATCATCATTCAAATTTCCTCTTGAGACCATTGTTTTCGTGACAAATATTCATTCAAAATTAAGGGAGGAACAGGAAAATCAATATTTGATGGTCTTATCTCGTTGAAGAAATGAAAACCACAAAATAGACAATGAAGAGAAGAACACCCACGGTTACCCTTCAAGAGGTTTTCCGTGCCAACACAAAAGACTTTCAATGAAGTTACGCCCATTGAAATCATTCTCTCGATAAAGTTCCCATTCATTTTTCTTTACGTAGGTTTCGGTTTTGATTTAACATGTTCCAGTAAGTTGCCAGGATTCTTCCATTAATCCTTCAGCACTCTCGTTAAACGGCTGGACTCATTACTCTCGTGATGAGAGGAATTCTCACAGCTGTTAATACTTGTTAATCAAAACTTAAATTGAAAAAAACGTTATTTTTCAGAAAACCTTGTTTGAATAACACAAATGTTCTTGAAATGAGTTTCTTCATCACCTCATCGCAATTAATTTTCACACTTAATAAGTATTGCTATCAGAATTGCCAGGACGCCATTTTAGGAGAGAGAGAGAGAAATAGACTGGATGGAAATATGCAAATCGCGCCGAACGCATCCGAATCACCAAAAGTCTCCTACCGACTTTACTCTCACGATGAGAGAAATTCTCACAGTGCTGAAAGAGATATTGATAAATAACATTGACAGAACTAAGAGAAATTTTCATTGTTATAATCTGAAAGAGTATTCAATTTTGAATAGCTACAAAAAAATCAAGGAGCCATTCCATTTGAACTTTTAAAGTTATCACCAATTTTAAGGTGCCGCTTCCCCTCCTCCCAATTCTTTGGTAGGCCAATGCGAATTGAGTTGAAGAGCATGCCATTTCAATATGCACAAACTTCAAGGTGTTCTTCCTCTCCCTCTTCTTTGGATGTCTTAATTGGTCCGAGTTCGGGTTGTAATGTCTCGGTAGGTTTGTGCCTGACTTGAACCGCCAATACAGAATGAGATGAAATATTCTGAATTAGGGCCAGATGGAGAATTCAATACAGATCCGAAAAATTAGATACACTGTACCATGAACTCAATATCAAAAAACATATTTCTCATTCAATTTCACATCATTCATACGCTAGATTCAACCATGAGATACCATTCTCTATTTAAAGCAGAAACTTTGATTTAGGAAATTGATTTACCACTTGGGTGGATTCGATACTAGAATCTTTCACACGTTAAATTGACACGCTAACCACTAGACCACAGCGGAATTACATCATTAAGCGTGCTGATAATCTCTATTAGCTTCTACCAGTTAATACCAAATCCAATATATGGATCATCCTATCCAATATTATAATGGGTCATAGGGCCGACGGCAGTGGCTGTGTGGTTAGAGCGGAGCCCGGGATGAAAAAATTTGAGTCTTTCGGTGGTCGAAAGACTCCTGTCCCGGTTTCTGACAGAGTCCCTATTCGCGCCATGGCAGGGACTTTCTAGAGACACCTTGCTGTCTCTCCGAACGGAACACGTGTCTCTCCTACAGGGACTCAGTCCCTGCTCAACGAACCAGAGTCCTTACTTGAGAGACTCACAGTCTCTCAAATAAGGACTCCTCCGGTCTTTCTTCGAAAGCCATCAGTCTCTCAAATAAGGCTTTCTTTTAAGAGTTCTCAATGAAAGTATGTACATTATAGAGCCTGTCAATTTAATTGAAAAAGAATAATAAAATATGTGTGTCTTTTCTCCAAATGTCCAATATTCTGATTAATTAAAAAGAAAATTGATAATATAAACATCAAAACTCAAATATATCCTTTTTACCCCTATGTCCGTTTCACTCCACTTTCCGCTAATATTGAGAATTTTAATTAAAGTCAAATATGAAAAAAATAATAATTCCACGGTTTGCAAAAATTATAAAAATCGAAAACTTAAAATTTATTAAGTTGAAATAAAAAAAAATGATTCATTCCTCGGTCTCTCTCATGAGGACTTATGTCTTCGCAAATCTTTCTAAATCTACTGAGAGCTCAGTAAAGATAGAAGTCCTTGCGGGAGAGACACGCGAAGACAGAAGTCCTTACGGGAGAGACCAGCAAAGATAAAAGTCTTTACGGGAGAGACACGAGAGACACTGTAGAGACAGTTGCGGGAGTTGTGGGACACTCTAGAGACCGAAAAGTCCTTCTGGGAGTCTTTGAAGACCGTAAAAGACTCTCCAACGACTCAAAAATTTTATCCCGGGAGGGGTTTGGCATGTCGAGGTCCTGGGTTCGAATCCCGGCGGGGGGAAGCTAAAATTGAAAAAGCTCTAATTTCACAGTTTCATTTAACCGAACGGTAGTCTCGAAAGGGACGACTGTATCTGTGCAGGTTTTCCTCAAGCATGAGGTTTTCCCTCGTTCTTCGGTGAATGCGGTACAGCAGGGCTTGGTTGGTGATAAAATACGTAAAAACTCGAAAGGGTATGTCGGAACTCGAATTTAAAAAATTTTGGTTCATAGGGATATTGGAAAATTTCATCGGGCCAATTTTATTTAAATTCCTGATGACTACCAGATGCAATGTTTATTTCCACAAGAAGGGTGTAACGATCAGGATTCCATTAGTTAGATTAGAGGTGCCGGTTTTAATCGGGTCCAATTCGTATGTAACGCCCAGTTCACCTGATCAAGTTACTAGTCAAGCTGATCATTCCTCCCAATTCTCCATTTTTTGCCTTATAATGCTCTCTTGACTATTTTCTTTACGCTCACTCGTTCTGAACATGATAGGAAAAAAATTGTACAACGAATTTTTAGACTTGTCATCATCAATTCCAAAGACAATAATTTTAAGCTTCCAGAGATTTTCCGAAAATTTGAACAAGAAGAAAGTTTTATAAACACGAGGCACATTCCAGAGCATTTGTTTCAAGGGTAAATGTTGGAACGAAAAATAAGAAACGAAAATGTGAGAAAAAAGAATGAAATAATAACGTCGAAGTGCCGTATAAATTCGGGTACTTGATTGTCCTGTTTTGCCAACGATAATAGCGGAGGCGGTGACCGCGTATTTTGTGACAAAATACTCTTTAGTTCTCTTTTTTCGCGTCGAAAGAGTGAGAGTGAGAGGCTGGTAGTGGGTATTGAAGGCAGGGGGATTTTAGAGTGACGGTATAATTCTGACCCGTGTATATGCGGAGGCGAAAAGATGTAGTGGGTTTTGTGACGGAAGCAAAGTGGTTTTCACTGAGAAAAGACAATGCACTCGGTATGTATGAAACGCAAGAGGGCTGAGATTCTTCAATGGATTTGCTACTATCAATTTGCAAGACTTGAAACAATATTTTTTTTCGTGATTTCTTCGTGGATTGGTCTAGTTTTGATAATCACTCTCGTCACCCACATGGAAGAGAAATAAATTGCTATGAATATATTCAATAGTATCGGATTAATAACGGGTGATATAATTCGGCAAAAATATGTGTGGTGTTCAATATATTATGTAAATATATACATAATTATACTATTCCGAATATAAAAATTTTGATATCTTATCATGTAATTTTCTGTATCTGAGACATTTGATATTGGGAAATATATTTTTTCATTTTCAATTCCTCATATAATAATGACAGTATACTTTAGACTGTTTTCCTGTTTTGTATGGGATCATTAAAATTTTCATTTTATATTTGATCATATATTTTATTGAAAATAAAATATATTATATTTCATTTTATATAGCTGCACTTTATGATAACTAGATAGTTTGTATCGTTACTCCAATGCGAATTCCGTGTGATGTACATCTTCAATAATTTCAAATGTTCTCATGATCCATTTAGATATTGTGGAGAGTACGTTACTCAGAGAGCCTCCTCTATAGAATAAATTAAATATTTTTTTTGCCTCAAAATTTTTAAATTACATTCATTCTTGGAATTTTATGATTCTTACAAACTATTTTTAACTGATATTTTTTATTATATCTTTGCAGTATTAATTTCATTATATGCCAATATTATATATTTTATTATATTCTGATTAAATATTAATATTATAAATAGTATAATATATGCTGGAACATATTGTAAATTCATAGTTGCTATAATTATATGGTCCAATAGAAGAGAATTATAATGAACCATTATATCTTTCTCATTATCGAATTGTATAATATTTCGGCTAAAATATGCCTATGGATTCTTATATTGAATTTACAATATTATATAATTCCTCAGTTACTCAAAATTATATTTTTAACAATATATATCTTTTCCATGCGGGCAATAACTGTCATATAGCAATTCAAATGTTCCCATCAATTCTACGTTCATTTTTCCGTCATACATTGCTCTTGGGATTAAAATAGATTTTCCTGTACTGCATACGATTTTTTTCACTATCATTTAATGACAGTATATTTCATATAAGCTGCAATTTGAAGATTTTTATTGTCTTATACTGATGGAAATTACGTGTTGAATGATCATTAATCCTGCCATTATCATGAACTTGTCCAATTTGAAATTCTAATTATTTGAGAAAATGTGCTGGTTAGGAAAAAAGGTTTTACACTAAGAATTTCTCGATGAACATCATTTTATTCTGTGGCACGACACAGTATGAAAATTAATGCGTGCGAAATCTTCCATTAAGCAATTGCAGAGAGAATTTCATATTATTCTAGAGAAGCATGAAGATTTTGATGCATTTCTTGACAGTTCCCCTTGAACTGAAATAGGTGGAACGTAACTATGGAATGGTATCCGATATCTCGAAACTAATGCAAATCATCACATCGATTAATTGATCTGGGCAAATGATCGATCGAAGTTTGCAGTGACATTGTTTCTTCCATGTTATTTCTTCTTCAGCTAAGCTTGACAGAACGAAACTATCTGCTGATATGCGATAAGTTCAATGTTGTGTATCTAAATGAAGAACTCACTTTTTAGTACTAAATTATTTATTAACTAACAACTTATTAGAATTTACTCTTGTTTGAGTTTAAGAAACTGAAGTTTTATAATTCTTGAGTTTTCATGACTGAGGAATTTCCAAGACTGAGTGGCGTTCCCCAAATGCGGGGTATTTATCCCTATCTTGGGTTTGAAGAGAGATCTTTCTCGAAGGTTTGGAGTTTTCTGGAACTTGGACTTTTGGAGTAGGACTGGCTGGGTATCAGGGTTAGTTTATTTATTGATAGTTTGGGGGCTGTTTAAAGTTCTTGAGGAAAATACCAGCGGACGTGGGAAACTTTATCTCAAAGAACATTGTACAATAACTTGGGCTCTGTTTACATATTACTATTGTAATGATCTACGTCTTAGAAATTGATAAAGAGGTTGGGTCACACAACATCAATTTAGTACAAGAATATCGGATCGATTAATCGAAGTTGGAGATTATCGATTTGAAGCTGCTGTTTCCGGAGGAAAGGAACATTGTCCTCTCCAAGTAAAACTAATGCGATGGAACTATCAAATTCAATGCGATGGATCAGATTTCATACGAGATTATGCCAACGACGAGATTATCACATCTAACTGTTTTTCGGAGAAATTTATGCAGGCGCGAGCAGCGCGGTTTCAATTACTAATGGTCAATTACTAAAATGGAATGGTGTAATCATCCGATATTGAGCTCATTGCTGGTCTATGACAGAATTGAAACATAAGTTGAGAAAATGAAACTGAAGTTGATTGAGGTTCGAGACTGGAGGTCATTGTGCACTGGATCACTATTCTCATCCCGGGATGAAAAAATTTGAGTCTTTCGGTGGGCGAAAGACTCCTGTCCCGGTCTCTGACAGAGTCCCTATTCGCGCCATGGCAGGAACTTTCTAGAGACACCTTGCTGTCTCTCCGAACGGGACACGTGTCTCTCCTACAGGGACTCAGTCCCTGCTCAACGAACCAGAGTCCTTACTTGAGAGACTCACAGTCTCTCAAATAAGGACTCCTCCGGTCTTTCTTCGAAAGCCTTCAGTCTCTCAAATAAGGCTTTCTTTTAAGAGTTCTCAATGAAAGTATTTACATTATAGAGCCTGTCAATTTGATTGAAAAAGAATAATAAAATATGTGTGTCTTTTCTCGAAATGTCAAATATTCTGATTAATTTAAAAAAAAATTGATAATATAAACATTCAAACTCAAATATATCCTTTTTACCCCCATGTCCGTTTCACTCCACTTTCCGCTAATATTGAGAATATTAATTAAAGTCAAACATGAAAAAATAAGAATTCCACGGTTTGCAAAAATTATAAAAATCGAAAACTTAAAATTTATTAAGTTGAAATAAAAAAAAATGATTCATTCCTCGGTCTCTCTCATGAGGACTTATGTCTTTGCAAATCTTTATAAATCTACTGAGAGCCCAGTAAAGATAGAAGTTCTTGCGGGAGAGACACGCGAAGACAGAGGTCCTTACGGGAGAGACCAGCAAAGATAAAAGTCTTTACGGGAGAGACACTGTAGAGACAGTTGCGGGACTTGTGGGACACTCTAGAGACCGAAAAGTCCTTCTGGGAGTCTTTGAAGACCGTAAAAGACTCTCCAAAGACTCAAGAATTTTATCCCGGGGGACTCTGAGTGGGCTTCTAACAACCTCGATCATCGGGAAATTTCTTTCAGCATGTGAGAATTTCCATAAAGTACTAGAATTTGTTCTATTTCTGCATCAACATTGTTGAATATGCCATTTAAAAGAATACAATTGATCAAGCACTTCAATGAATAAAGTCATTTTTCAGAATTTTACGCTTAGCCGATCGATCATGAAAAAGACAGAATTGCTATGAAAATGGATATTCTAAGCTAGAGGAGAATCTAACGAAGAATCGTATGCATTTGTAATGAAAAAAAAAAAATCGAAGGCCAATTTTTTGAATAAATTTATACGTCAATGAATAATTTCAAAATGATTTCATGAATAGAGATGCAGCAAAATATACATCTTCAACTTGATCATCTATATGAGCAGTTTTTTGCGCTCCTTCAGACATAAATTATTACTGAAACAAATGAATGTTGAATGATAAAATTAATGGATGGAAAATGATATATGCTGCCTTAGGTGCAACATACCGTTCATAAAGTATTTCCGTCTAAGATCCAGATAATTCACGCTCAAGGGCTGCTCAGCAGTGAAAGATATTCATGTACAAATACATTACTTTCTAATAAGTCTGATGGTATTTGAGCATGCACTGAAAATAGCTCGATCAAAAGGCAGTTGAGTCGTTGAGTGTCCAGGAAGAGATGAAAGAAAGGAAACCTATAAATTCTTATTTAAAATTAAAAACTTTCTTTCCAGCATTCAAAGCTCATTCGAAGTAGAATCAGCGAATTCTATTAATTATTTGTCCATTATCACATGAACACACTATGTTACTACTACTTCATTATTAACTCATTAGTGGAATGGTAAACCATTTTTGGAGAATATTTTGGAAACTAATGAAGATACACCCAAATCTCAATTTTTTTTTTTTTTGAATAACGTTATTCCAAATTTCGTTCTCTTGAATAACGTTATTCGGGATTTCATCCTCAATTTCGTTCTTCCGAATAACATTATTCCAAATTTCATTGTCAATTTGGATTTTCCGCATAACTCTATTTTGAATTTTGTCCTGAATTCCGTTCTCCTCTTTTTTCGTTCTTGGGAACGAAAAATCAAATAACACCTTCTGGTTCTGTTTTCCATTCAAGTTCTCGATTTCTGATGATAAAGAAACAAAGTCATAAAATTATAGGCATGACAGAGTAATCTTCAATCCTATATTCACTGTAACTTGCAAAAATTGTCAGAGTGAAAGTAATATACAAGTAATCTCTTCACTTTCTCTAGGGTCTCACGGGGCACCCCTCTACGGTATACAATGTATATGTCGTGTGCCGAAATCACGAGAGCAGGCGTTGGCGAGAAGCGAGAGTAGACAATCTCGTTTTGAAGCCAATACAAGCAGCCCTGGCTTACGTTATCTCCCTCACTTCTCATCCTCTTCTCATTTCTCCATGGGGTTACTGAAGTCTTGCCCCAGAATCCCAGATACAAACTCAGCGCATCTCGATTTCACTTGGTCCAAATAGATGCTTTGTAATATAAATTTACTCACTAGACACTTCAATATTCAACAGTCAAAGCTAATTTACAATGATAAAATAGTTTCATTCACAGTTTCTTGGTGATTTCCAATGAAAAAATTACACGAGTCCAATTCAATATTTCATTTATAGAGAGTTGAATCTACTGAAGGATTAAACCTTCCACAGAAAAAGCTAAAATTCAATGAAAATAATTGCTTTCCATCGTCACCTAATATTTTAATATTTTGTCTTTGCAAATCTTTATAAATCTACTGAGAGCCTAGTAAAGACAGAAGTCCTTATGGGAGAGACGCGCGAAGATAGAAGTCTTTACGGGAGATACAAGAGAGACACTGTAGAGACAGTTGCGGGACACTCTAGACACCGAAAAGTCCTTCTGGGAGTCTTTGAAGACCGTAAAAGACTCTCCAAAGACTCAAAAATTTTATCCCGGGGTTACTTCATTCGAATTCCATTACAAAATGTCACTAATTCCAATCTTCCATAGTCCGATTACCTAAAGTCTTCCTTCTTCCTTCTAAAGTCGTATAACAGTTCATTCCTGGTCTCTTCTTTGCAGTTTTGGAATTCCTTACTACCATCAGTGACATCAGCAACAACGTATAATAGTTTCAGAGGTCTATTATTTCAATTTTTAATGAACAAAGAATACTTAGAGGCTCATCGTCGATCTGGTCCATTGTTTGAGCAAGAATCATCGTGTTAAATAGCAGTTAATCATTAAAAAAAATTTTTCTTCATCTGAAAAGTAATTCCTCTATATCTATTTTGATTATTGAGAATCGTTTGCTATTTTTCTTTCACTCATTCTCTTCTATTATTATTTTTTATTATTATTATTTAAATTTTTAATTCAAAAAATGTTCAAATGTACAGTTGTGACAAACTTTCCGCAAATGTAACTTTAATGATTTGATGGACTCTTTAGTCCAAGATCAAATAAATATTATCTATCTATCTTTTTATTTCAAACTCAGGTTATATCTAGCTCAGATACGGCTTGGTCTCCCGGAAAAGTAATTCTTTCAAAAATCAGACTATACGGAATTAGCTTAGAAATTAATCAATTAAATAGAGAATGAATCAAATTTACATTTCAATTTGAGAGAAGAGCAAAAAATGCTGAAAATATGAAAGTTCTTCCCTGATTACATTGCAATGGTAATATATACCTTAGAATTATGTAGTCCCACGCTTTCACAAAGATTCAACGTGAACCATATCCCGTATCGGTATCCTATATATCTTGACTTCGAACTGCCACTTTTCACACACTATGGAAGTCACTACGAGTCTCATTGTCCCATAGCTTTCATATACTCTAGAGTGCTTATGCAAGTATCCCAAAACAATATGTGGGCTGCATGTGTCCGTTTATGTTTTTCTCTTTTGATCCAGTCTCCTTCAATACTACTAGATAGATCTAAGCCACCATTTTCTATGTTACGTCACTTCACCGACAGTTTGAGTGCATTAACTTCGCGGGGTTCTTGTCCCCACACGTGTGTAGCAACACTGCGACAGAGCTTCTACTATTTCCTTTTTATGCAAAATTATTGATAGCAATAGTAACGTAGGTAAGATTTTATTATTCTTACTGTCTTGAATTCAAGTTATGAAAATTTAATAATACTTTAATATCATCAAATTATTCAAAATTTCAATTCAATAACAAATAAATTATCTTTAAAAAATTGAAATTTTTGGATTTTTTTTTCATAATTAATTTTTTTTTTATGCACAAGATTGTTAGGTGTCTACTGATTTTATTATATCATCAAAATGATATCATAATACGTGAAAAAAAGGGTATTCGAGGATACAGTCGCTCTCAACACAATCGTTAAATGATTCTCAGCTTACGAACTGTTTTGGTAAAGTGGAATGATTTTTTTTGTGAATATTTGATTTTTTGAGCTGTTATCAAACGTTTTTATATTTCATGAATCACAATGATTATTACGGAATTACTCGTTGCTGGTATCAGTTTAAAGAATAATGAAATGAATAATAAAATAAAATAGGATGTCAATAGCTGGTACTTGGTCAATACACAGAAAAAAATGTTTTCTTAATTTAGGAATGTGCAGTCACTTAATTTAAGAATGGCAGGTCACTTGAATTAAGTGACTTTTCTCACTTAAATCAAGCGTTTTTGTCTTTCTTAATTTAAGAAAGTAAAACTCACTTAAATTAAGTGACTTTTCTCACTTAAATCAAGTGGCTTTTCTCACTGGAATCAAGTAACTTTTTCTTTCTTAATTTAAGAAAGTAAAAGTCACTTAAATTAAGTGGCTTTTCTCACTTAAATCAAGTGACTTTTTCTTTCTTAATTTAAGAAAGTAAAACTCACTTAAATCAAGTGAGTTTTCTCACTTAAATCAAGTGACTTTTCTCACTTAAATCAAGTGGCTTTTCTCACTTAATTTAAGAAAGTAAAACTCACTTAAATCAAGTGAGTTTTCTCACTTAAATCAAGTGACTTTTCTCACTCAAATCAAGTGGCTTTTCTCACTTAATTTAGGAAAGTAAAAGTCACTTAAATTAAGTGACTTTTTCTTTCTTAATTCAAGAAAGTAAAACTCACTTAAATCAAGTGAGTTTTCTCACTTAATTTAAGTGACCTGCACATTCTTAAATTAAGTGACTGCACATTCTTAAATTAAGAAAACATTTTTCTCTGTGTATCTTTAAAAATCGAATTATCAAATTGAACACTTCCTCTGCAGAATAATTTGTATATTCAATAAATTCAGAAAATTGAATAATATTTCCACGCAAAAATAATCGAAACGGAATCATTTACTCCAATTCTTAAAACAATATCCCCCCCCCCCCCCAAACACGGAAAAAGTACTTCAACACCATTTTCGTAAAGTAAGATACGACCTCTAAAATTTTTTTCAAAAAGTGTTATAGATTTATTAGATAAATGAGATATCCAAAAATTGATATCGAACATAGCTTAAATTCTCAAGATATTATTTCGAAATTTTATGTTCTACTGTAACGAATTATTCATTCCATCATCCATGGCTTCCTCAAATATCCCAAGGTCACTCGTTAAATTTGCTCACGCTTGCGTATCACTTCTATTCAAACATCACCGACAAATTTACAATAGACGAATCGAAATTCTTATCAATTGTTCTATTTAGCAGCAAGGTTATTCACATGTGCTTATCAAAAAAAAAAAAAAATCGTCAATCCTATCGCTATTTGATATCAATTTATCGTCAGCACGTGTATTCTAACGCGTATTATCGCAATTCAGGAAAAAAAAAGAGGGAAAGAAAAATGAGCATGAAAAAAAGAGGACAATGAAGTATGGAAAAATCGATATTAAACGCTGTATGTATACATATCTATTGCGACGTCCTCGTGGCGCTCATTAGAGCATGATTACGACCTTCAACAATAATATCAAGCCGATCTATAAAAGTACTTTCACAAGAGACGAGATGAAAAAATGTATGATATCGCATAATTACACCACTCTAGTTACAATTTTGAAATCTCAACAAATCCTTCAAATGAAAAAAAAAAAAAAATAGGGAAAAATGTAAATTAGAACTCCTACAACAGGTAATTGTACGAAAATCACAGCGGGGGATGAAATAAGCTCTTGTGAAATATAATTGATTCATATTACACTATACCTGTTAAATTGAATGCTGCTCGCTCGATGTGAATTGCAAAAAAAAAAGGGAAAAAAACATATTTATGTACTGAAAGTGACCTTTTCAGTGCTACAACGTGACATCAAGGAGGAGAAGTCGATCTATTACTAAAGCATTTTTCAATTTTCTTGATGATGAAGATCGGTTTCACAAGTCGAAAATTTCTCTTTCTCTATTACTTTTTGCTGTTCAACGGGGTTGACACCATGGGGTCACCCACGCCTCAATTGACTCGCGCATTTTATTCCAACAATTTTATTCACTAGTATTTTACTTGCGTCATCTTCGATAATACAGTAACAATTTGAATTTGTTGAATTTTCATTATAGGCTATTCATAATTTAGACTTTTTCTTCTCACTGTTAAATGGGAGTATGAAGATAGGTATACTGTGGATAATATTTAAAATGTATATAGCTGGATATATATGGCGGTAAAAAGATTTACATGAACCCGGGATGAAATTTTTGAGTCTTTGGAGAGTCTTTTACGGTCTTCAAAGACTCCCAGAAGGACTTTTCGGTCTCTAGAGTGTCCTGCAAGTCCCGCAACTGTCTCTACAGTGTCTCTCGTGTCTTTCCCGTAAGGACTTTTATCTTTGCTAGTCTCTTCCGTAAGGACTTCTATCTTCGCGCGTCTCTCCCGTAAGGACTTCTGTCTTCGCGTGTCTCTCCCGCAAGGACTTCTATCTTTACTGGGCTCTCAGTAGATTTATAAAGATTTGCAAAGACATAAGTCCTCATGAGAGAGACCGAGGAATGAATCTTTTTTTTTTATTTCAACTTAATAAATTTTAAGTTTTCGATTTTTATCATTTTTGCAAACCGTGGAATTCTTATTTTTTTTCATATTTCACTTTAATTAAAATTCTCAATATTAGCGGAAAGTGGAGTGAAACGGACATAGGGGTAAAATGGATATATTTGAGTTTTGATGTTCATATTATCAATTTTTTTTTAATTAATCAAAATATTGGACATTTGGAGAAAAGACACATATTTTATTATTCTTTTTCAATCAAATTGACAGGCTCTATAATGTGAATACTTTCATTGAGAACTCTCAAAAGAAAGCCTTATTTGAGAGACTGATGGCTCTCGAAGGAAGACCGGAGGAGTCCTTATTTGAGAGACTGTGAGTCTCTCAAGTAAGGACTCTGGTTCGTTGAGCAGGGACTGAGTCCCTGTGGGAGAGACGTGTCCCGTTCGGAGAGACAGCAAGGTATCTCCAGAAAGTCCCTGCCATGGCGCGAATAGGGACTCTGTCACAGACCGGGACAGGAGTCTTTCGACCACCGAAACCCTCAAATTTTTTCATCCCAGGCAGATCCCTTCGAAAACTTATGCCAACCTGTAGTAGCTTGAGCTGGAAGGCCCTGGCGAGCCTTATTCGTGGTTATCATTCTAGGCCTTGATCAACCTAAATAGAAAAAAAAATAAAAAATGAAAAAAGAAATAGTTTTAGAGGTACCATCAGCACCCAAAGTTAACATGAGCCTGACCTGAGGCTGGTAGAGGCCCTGGCGTGGATCTGAGAATGGCTGTCCCCAACGTATATCCTTGCCTGGGATAGATCCATACCTCTCAAGGTTTTTTTCACGCCACCCATGACGCGCCTCTAAATCGATCGGAATCGTCCAAAAACAAGTGGAAAAAGACGCTATTTCCAGACAGCACAACAGATTTTTCCATTTTGCACCAATGAAAAATATAAATAAGTTTACAATTAAAATATGAAGTATATTTTGTTTTAGGAAAAAATGGAACATCAGTATCAACATTACGCTGCATATCTCATTTTTCCCTTACAATGGAAATCAATTCAGACATGAAAAGGTAAACACTCAATTTTGCGATGATTCTCACTGAAATATGTCGCTTCCAGCTATAGTGGTCATAATTCGGGACTGGGAGCATCATCAGTTTCGAGCAGACTTCATAAGATATTGGGCAAAAATAGGAACAAATAAATCTTCAAGTGATTAAAGAATCACTGCAAGAGATAGGATGAGATAAATGTAGGACCTCGTGGGTAGAGCCTCAAATTCTCATTATTTAATATAATAGACTTGCCGGAGAGGGCGCTCTATTTATTAGCTAAGTCAGCCTAAGCAAAAAACACTGCGGATCACGTAAAGACGACCTTTTCGCTCTGACACTTCTTACACAGAAAAAAATGTTTTCTTAATTTAAGAATGGCATGCAGGTCACTTAAATTGAGTGACTTTCCTCACTTAAATTAAGTGACTCCTCTCACTTAAATCAAGTAACTTTTTCTTTCTTAATTTAAGAAAGCAAAAGTTACTTAAGTTAAGTGAATTTTTCTTTCTTAATTTAAGAAAGTAAAACTCACTTAAATCAAGGAAGTTTTACTTTCTTAAATCAAGTGACTTTTCTTTCTTAATTTAAGTGACCTGCACATTCTTAAATTAAGAAAACATTTATCTCTGTGTATGGGTGAAATATTGACTATTTAAATATGTGAAGTGAAATGACTATGACGGTCAATTTTTCCGGACTACCAGGAAAGTTGATTTTATATTTCCTCGTATTAGAAAAAAAAATCAGAACTTTTATCGAATTAAAAAAAAAATCAATCATAACGTTATGTTAAAAAAAATAACTCTCAATCGAGATTGATTAATCATGGAATAGTCGATAAAATCTCTACAGTTTCAATAATTTGTATCTCAGTTTAATGCGATTAGATTCACAATTGATTGAAAAATGGAAAACTCATTCATTGAAATAATTTAATCTGGTATAATTAATTAAAACTTCGTCGATATTTAATGAGAATCTACTAATGGTAATTGCTATGATTCATTCATTTCCTTTTTATCTCAATTTTCATTGCTGTTTATTTACAAAAAAAATTATACTAGACTCAACGAACCATGAAAAAGATTCAAGCAAGTACAAGAGTTTAATAAACCAGTAGCATTGAATGGAAATGGTAGCCTGGGACGAGCGAAAGATAGTGAAATTGAAAGTTTCACTCGCTCTCCTTTCCATTATACTGAGACAAATAATCAGCGAAATATTTTTATATTCACTTCCATTAAATTCATGTTAATATTTGGAATAATCAATCATTTATAACTTGTGAATTATGAAATTACTCTCGTAATGTTAACGCCTATGATTATAAGTGACGTTCAATGCGTAATTATGTAATTTCATGTGAGGAAGTCGAGGAGAGCTGATTAAATGTATTTAACCGAAGAACTTTGTGGTTCTTTTCGTTCTCTCGTATTGAGGTAGTTCTATCCCGGGATGAAAAAATTTGAGTCTTTCGGTGGTTGAAAGACTCCTGTCCCGGTCTCTGACAGAGTCCCTATTCGCGCCATGGCAGGGACTTTCTAGAGACACCTCGCTGTTTCTCCGACCGGGACACGTGTCTCTCCTACAGGGACTCAGTCCCTGCTCAACGAACCAGAGTCCTTACTTGAGAGACTCACAGTCTCTCAAATAAGGACTCCTCCGGTCTTTCTTCGAAAGCCATCAGTCTCTCAAATAAGGCTTTCTTTTAAGAGTTCTCAATGAAAGTATGTACATTATAGAGCCTATCAATTTGATTGAAAAAGAATAATAAAATATGTGTGTTTTTTCTCCAAATGTCCAATATTCTGATTAATTAAAAAAAAAATTGATAATATAAACATCAAAACTCAAATATATCCATTTTACCCCTATGTCCGTTTCACTCCACTTTCCACTAATATTGAGAATTTCAATTAAAGTCAAATATGGAAAAAAAATAATAATTCCACGGTTTGCAAAAATTATAAAAATTGAAAACTTAAAATTTATTAAGTTGAAATAAAAAAATGATTCATTCCTCGGTCTCTCTCATGAAGATTTATGTCTTTGCAAATCTTTATAAATCTACTGAGAGCCCAGTAAAGATAGAAGTCCTTGCGGGAGAGGCACGCGAAGACAGAAGTCCTTACGGGAGAGACCAGCAAAGATAAAATTCTTTACGGGAGAGACACGAGAGACACTGTAGAGACAGTTGCAGGACTTGCGGGACACTCTAGAGACCGAAAAGTCCTTCTGGGAGTCTTTGAAGACCGTAAAAGACTCTCCAAAGCCTCAAAAATTTTATCCCCAGACTCACTTAGGATTGACGCCATAAGACTCAATGCAGTCAGAGGATATTTTTGCCATTTTTTATATCAGAGACGGAGCGGTGAAAATTGTTCCAATTTTGCAGGTACACGCAATATATGCTTCTGAATATACTCTCAAATTTCCAAGTCATTTTCACTATCTTGAAAATCAAGAAAAACCGCCTTAAAAATCGTGCAACGTTGCCAGACCATCAGTCAACTTCTACCTTCCGACTTTGAACGTAAAAGACTCTTGAAGTAAAAGTTTTTAAAGACTTGTATGACCTGTACTTGTTCAGCATCTCTAACAATCTACATAAAAATTTCCAAATTATGTAATTCCATGATTTTATGTCTCAGTAATAAGAAAAACAATAAAATTTTCTATTCTACAAAGTATCTAGCAATATTCGTAATTCAATATTTACTGAATTTTAAAGAAGTAAATGAGAATGTCATGGATTTTTAGCGTTGTGGGATTAGCAAGAGACACGACGAGAGATACATAACGCAATATAAACTGTTGAATCTAATGGGCCGTGCGGGGATCATTGCTACAACCAGGAAATGAAATGAACTGTGGCGAATTACACGTTTTCCCGTGATTACTGAAAGTGTGCCAGCGAGTGACTCCCTCGTAAATAGAGGGAAAAAAAAAGTAACAATATCGTTATGGTATATACTGAGATAGATACTACCTGTTGCAATGCATGCGGCCACGACACGAAGAGGTGAAAGACCCTGTCGATTCACTTTTTTTTTCTTCCTTTTCTTTTTTTCTATCCAGTGAATTAAAATTTCCCCATCAAAGCATTTGAATTTTTTTTCCTTTATTCTGTTTTCACTTTTCATCTACTTTCTTTTTCCACTGGAACGTGAGAAATTTATTGTATTTAAATTAGGTATGTTTTAAAAATCAAAGAAAATTAGTTTCTAGTCTGATAAAATTGGAATTACCATCAACTTTTTGATGTAAATTAACTTAAAAAATTGAGAAACAAATCAGAGGATTCATTTATCTTAATTTCTTCCTATTTCTCTTATTTTCAATTGAAATAAAATGAGTTTATATCGTTGAGTATCGTATGGGTGAAAAATTGTAATGATTCTTGACTTTCATTTATTGCTGAAGTAAACAGATCATCAAGATTCACAAAATATTACATGAATAGTTTCAAGATTGGTAAGTTTAGGGGAGAAATATCAAAAATACTTTAAAAAAAAAAAAAAAAAAAAAAAACTAGATGTGCAATAAACTCATGAAAAAGAAAAAAAAAATGTATGTAAAGAAAATTGCTACACTGTTACTTGTAAAGGGGTCCCCCCCAAATAATTGATACCATGTATCAGGAATTTTTGGTAAAAATAAAAAAAAAATACTTTTTTTTTGCAGAGATGAATCCCTTATAATTTCCTATGAGCAATAATTTCTGGTATATTTCCAAAAGTAAAAAAAAATTGCATGATGAGAGTGAAATTGCAGTTATTATAAATTAATTGCAAAAAGTAACTAGACAATTAAAGGCAAGGATTTCAACACGGGAAAAGTAGAGTAACAGGGTATAGTGTACGTTTTCATCTTCTACTGTTAGACTAGACCGAATGAACTCGGTTAAACTGCACTTTCTCCATTGAGAGAACTAGCTGTTTATCTGTCTCTACATTTTATATTTCAATATTTTCCTGTGTACATACACGTGGGATTCAATGTTTTTTTTACTGATAAATATAGTGTGATTATTTTGTAACTTTAATTTTCACAGGAACTATGGAAGGTGAATTGAACGACTTACAGCCCTTGTATAGATTATAAAGACTTTCTCATGACAAAATATCTTTTATTTTTTGTCTAGAAAAATTTATGTATACACTGAATTTGACAAACTGTGCGACTGAATTACTGAAAGAATAAGTTGACTGAACTGGTTCACATGAAGGAGAAATTGAAATTGTCACTTTGATATTTATGCCACTTATATTTTGATTTTCCGTGTAATTCTCAATGATAAAGGTAAATACACGGAGAGAAAAATTCATGAAAAATTACTGGACCAGTCCGGTAATCGTGGGACATAGAGGTTCGTAAGTGAAAAGTCCTCCTACAGGAATGAAAAAGTGAGAAACGTCTCATAATATGTACCAAATGAGTGAGTGCATTTTACTGGACTGGTTGGTAATTTTTCCCTAACTGTGCGTACATTCATGAAATTTCTTCTTGTATCCCACAAAATTTGTTGTGAAAAACGTATAAATTGCGGACTAGGACGTTAATTTTCTCGTCCTCGGAACACTTTTTACCGGACTGAGTAGTAATTCCTATCGCACTCGTCCGTCAATCGATTCAGTTCGGGTCTTTTCGGATTCGATCGCGTATCGCAAGGACTTATGGGAAATTTGGAAGAATCGCCATATTGGATCTGTCATCGTGATAGCCATGGACCACAGTTCTATGAAATCAAGTTTTTAAATGTATCAAACAGCGAAATAATTGTTATTGCAAAAAATTTAATTCTCTTATACTAGATCAGCACACAGGATATTATGAAATTTATGATATGAATAACTATTCTTGGGAATTTTTTGGAGGACTCCGAATTTCTGTCGACCATTGTAACTCATAAGACAATAATCTCTGCTAGAGTCTTTATTGCTAAAAATGGATGTAAAATAAATTTATTTTCAGGATAAAAAATGAATAAGAATAATGAAGAACTAATAATAATTAGGATGATCAATATAATAAAAATGGTGTAGTATACGCGAATTTCATCGTTTCATTCGGAAGAACTGAATTCTTATTCACTGAGACTGAAATTTTTACTGGAGACCATCAGTGTCAAATTTTACCGGACTGGCTCCGCATTTTTTCATAGTAAGGCCACTATGTCCCACGGTTACTGCTCAGTCCGGTAATTTTTCTGGAACTTTCACCATAAATTTTCATGGATTTTTCTCTCCGTGTATCGAGGCTCCCCGTGTATTCAGTATTTTGTAAAAGTCCTCAATTAGACGTTTTTGTCTTACGAAGCCCGAAGGAGCTCAAATTATAAGTGAAACGTCGCAAATTGACAATGATTGAGTATTGTAATTTATAACCATCCAATATCCCGTGAAAATTGAGTTAATTGCGGAATGAAATTATCGAGCGAGCAACGTTGCTGTAAACTTGCTGAGCGAACTCGAGCAATGTAGAGAGGATTCGGCAACGTTGCAGCCAAAATAATAGGGTGGTACACCGCCAATCACCCGACCAGAGTGATTAGGTCGCTTATGGTCACCAGCCTAGGATTAAATCTTGGGATATTTGAAGAGGAACCTCATTCAAGCCCTTTGTCACTCTAATTATACTAGATAATATGATTTACAACCAATAATATTAATTTTGCTCCAGTCACCATGACTTGTTGAAATATTTTCATAGTTTTGCGGAAATGTACATTTGTATGGTGATTTAAGAAGGTTCCATTTCATGAAAGAGTTGACTGATTTTGAATAGGTATTGTTAGTTGTCCAGCGTGGGAAGAATCGAGAGTGTTTGGGTTTTTTTTTGTGACTATTCGTAAAAATATTTTATCTCCGTTCCCTGTTACAACAGCCAATCCAGGACATTGGCAAAAATCAATACTCATTGGGGGACATTGGGATACTGAAGGCTCTATTTTTCGGAATGACTCGTGGAAAATTGAGATATAAAAATATTCTAGGAAAATTTGGAGCAGCCATTTCTCGAGCATTTGTGAATTGCATTTTGGAATTTATTCTTCGAACTATTGTTGAGGTTTCGCAGCAATATTCATGGTTGTATTCGAAATGTCAAGGATAGCTCTGGAAGATAACATACGAATTCAATGTTATTCATTGAAAATGATGGAAATTTTAATCGAATAGAATTGGTAGAGTGAAAGAATTTGATGGCGCATATCAATAAATTCTTTCTAAAAAAAAAAAAATTGAAGATTCTAATTTTTCAGAATCTTGAAGTATGTTTCTTCAGAAACAGGAAAAAATATTTCCTAGGTATCAAGAAAAATGTGAAAAAAAATTTCTCTTTTGGAGGATTGGACTGAGACAAAATGCCTATTTCTCTCAATATCAAATTGTTTCCCTGAAAATTCAGAAATCAGCGAGTTTTGAAGAAGAAAATTTTTTTTGCAAAACCATTAAAATATCGTCAGGATCCAAGTTTTTCTCAGAACTGGGAAACTTTACCAAGAGGAACTTGCATTTTTCAATTAAACGCATACTCACTTCAATTTTCATGGTAAATTTAATTTCCTTATCATCACGGAATCAATTGCCCACATCTCCTTCCTGTGTTGATTTGATCTTGTTCATATTTGCTATTAATATTTTCACGGATAATTTTTATCAAGTCATAATAAATTTGATGGCCATTTTTTTCATCGGCAGAAATTTTAGGGGAATTATTACCACAAAAAACACATTAAATATAACGCATACGAAAAGCACCTCATGGTCTCATGATTACACAGAGAAAAATGTTTTCTTAATTTAAGAATGTGCAGTCACTTAATTTAAGAATACGCAGTCACTTAATTTAAGAATGTGAAGGTCACTTAAATTAAGAAAGTACAGTCACTTGATTTAAGTGAGAAAAGTCACTTAATCTAAGTGAGTTTCATTTTCTTAAATTAAGAAAGAAAAAGGCACTTGATTTAAGTGAAAAAAGTCACTTGATCTAAGTGAGAAAACTCACTTGATTCAAGTGAGAAAAGTCACTTAATCTAAGTGAGTTTCACTTTCTTAAATTAAGAAAGAAAAAGGCACTTGATTTAAGTGAGAAAAGTCACTTAATTTAAGTGACCCGCCATCCTTAAATTAAGTGACTGCACATTCTTAAATTAAGAAAACATTTTTCTCTGTGTAGAGGTATAAAAGAGTCTACTGAGAATGAATAAATTGAGAAGAAAATTATGCAAAAAATTTCAACAGCTGTCCTATGCCCTTTCTGAATGGATTACCAAAAAAAAAACTCCTAAAATCTCCAATAAAACTTCCGAAGAGAATGAACCAAGTTTTTCTCTTGATTTTTTCAATAGGTATATTTTTGAATGTGAATCTGAATACAGAAATTCCATAAATCCATCCATTTCCACAACTATAAATGAATTGTGACAAGATAAATAAAATAGTCGGTTTTCCACCATCATTGGACAATCGATTATCATTATGTAGCATTGACGAAGGAGATGGCAGAATGTAAAGTTTTCCGCAAAAACCAATTGCTAAATTGGAGTATGGTAACAGCGCCATAATGAGTATCTGTTCATTCTATAGACGAATTGCGTCTACAGGGGAAATTGACCAATCAGAAAAATTAACGAAAAACAATCGGCTCAAGCCGCCCGGTGAGGCAGAGAAGACACTCCTGTTTCGTAAGCGAACGGTGTCACTTGTGATTTTATTGTAAATTGTCTTGAAATTAATTTTCTATCGAATTTATGTTGAATCGTAATTAGTGTACGAAGTCAAATTTCATAACATTGGATTGAACTCATTAATATAAATTGTGAAACTGTCATTTGAATTAATTGGAATAATCAAATAAATTCGACAATATTGTAAGTACTTTTCTGCAGTTCTCGTCTATTATTCTGCCTATTTTCATTTGTATTGTCTTGGGAATTCAACCTTCTCACGGATCATCCCAATCGAACCCGAATCGCCTCAGTTTATCGTTAAAGTGAATTAGTCAAATTATTAATGCATATTTTGTTAATTTTATATAAATTAACTGGCGCTCAACAAAATTGAATTTATCGTCAAATCTTGAGCCCCGACAGCCGTTGACCCAGGCCACGTCGGGTGTACCTTCTTTACTTGCATTGAAGAATAATAAAATCGACAAATAATTTATACTAAAAAAGAAGCGGTCTCAGAATAATAAACGCCATAAAATGGCAAATTCTAAAAAATCACAGAGGCGAATGGACAGCTATCTGTCTCCTCATAGTAAAATATTCTGAATCAGTTCATTGTAGCAATCGCGCGTGTCCTTATCGCTCGCAATTTATGATCCAAATCTACAACTGAGTACAACGACCTGTGATGTGTTGTACATGGTAGTATATATACAGAACTCTTGAGCGCCACCAGTCAGCATTTCTCTCAGTGCCCAAGAGTCACGCTCGATTACTCTTCATATCTCTACTCTCAAGAATTGTTTTTATTTTTATTTTCTCCCTCCTTACTCTGCGCCTCTGCCCTTCTGGATCAGTTCAAGTGAAGAGTCAAGAGCATTTCTCTTTGTCTTGAAAAGAGTCGAGGACAAATGAAGAGGATGCGCTTGTTTTGTTAATACATCAGTGTGTTTCACCAAACGGTTACACAGGGTGTATAGTAGAGCTAACCAGATACTGTTCGCGAGAGCCTGTCTCAAGGTCAAGTAAATGCAAGGGCAGCTACGGGATAGGTCTAGTCTCAGTCAATTTAACTCGTATAGCAAAACCGCGCCCTTCAAAAGTCCCTCTCCTACTCCATTCTCACTCCTCCACACGCACACACAAAATCTTAACTTTTATTTTATTTCTTATCCTTTTCTTCTTCAGTTTGTTTTTTTTTTATTATTTTTTTTTTACGGTGGATAATATGCCATCCAGCTTTAACCTTCAGGGCTAAGTGCCCCATGGATTGCCACGCTTCTTGGGCGCCCTCTTCATCCAACGAAGTATTTCAAAATGATTTTATCATTCAAATGTAGAAGCATTCATGGACACTTGTTGTTTATGACACTGTAGCTTTGATTCATTGAGAGATAATTTTTTTTTCTCTTATTTTTTGTAATAAAATAAAATTAGTTGAACAGTATGGAAGATAGTTTGATTTATTTCATCTTTCTAAGAAGCAAAGAAGTACCGAAAAATTTTCCATGTCACCTGTTTCAAAGATTTCTTTTGTAGTAAATTATTGACCTTACACAAACAATTTGAAAAATTTATTCAATGAGTTATGTAAGTGTTAGACACTTTAATATTGTCTTTGCTGAAAGAAAAAAAATGAAACGATATTTTCCTCACGATAAATTCTTCTGCTTGGAAAAAATTCAAGAATTTTGAAAAAAAAAACTCATTTATGAATCATAACACAGAAACCAACAATAAGTTTTCGTTTCTTTCAATCGAATGATCATGTTAAATTTCCACGATTTTCAATTATTTATCATCTAGCTTCCAGACTGTAGGTTTTTTTCTCGTGATTATACACAGAGAAAAATTTTATCTTAATTTAAGAATGTGCAGTCACTTAATTTAAGTGACATGCCATTCTTAAATTAAGTGACTTTTCTAACTGAAATCAAGTGACTTTTCTCACTTAAATCAAGTAACTATTTTTTTCTTAATTTAAGAAAGTAAAAGTCACTTAAATTAAGTGACTTTTCTCACTTAAATCAAGTGACTTTTTCTTTCTTAATTTAAGAAAGTAAAACTAACTTAAATCAAGTGAGTTTTTTCACTTAAATCAAGTAACTTTTTCTTTCTTAATTTAAGAAAGTAAAAGTCACTTAAATTAAGTGACTTTTCTTACTTAAATCAAGTGACTTTTTCTTTCTTAATTTGAGAAAGTGAAACTCACTTGAATTAAGTGACTTTTCTCACTTGAATCACGTAACTATTTCTTTCGTAATTTAAGAAAGTAAAAGTCACTTAAATTAAGTGACTTTTTCTTTCTTAATTTAAGAAAGTAAAAGTCACTTGAATTAAGTGTTTTTTCTCACTTAAATCAAGTGACTTTTTCTTTCTTAATTTAAGACAGTGAAACTCACTTGAATTAAGTGACTTTCTTCATTCAAATTAAGTGACTTTTCTCACTTAAATTAAGTGACTTTTCTCACTTAAATCAAGTGATTTTTTTTTCTTAACTTAAGAAAGTGAAACTCACTTGAATTAAGTGACTTTTCTCATTCGAATTAAGTGACTTTTCTCATTCAAATTAAGTAACTTTTCTCACTCAAATCAAGTGACTTTTCTCACTTAAATCAAGTAACTATTTCTTTCTTAATTTAAGAAAGTAAAAATCACTTAAATTAAGTGACTTTTCTCACTTAAATCAAGTGAGTTTTTTCACTTAAATCAACTGACTTCTCTTTCTTAATTTAAGTAAACTGCACATTCTTAAATTAAGAAAACCTTTTTCTCTGTGTAACGTGTATAGACTCTAAAATATTCCGATAAACTGTCAATACAATTAAAATTAAATAAATAAATTACATATTTAATTGTTCAATCGTGCCTGGTCATTTACATTGCAATTGAGAATCAATGTCAACACCAAATTGAGAATGTAAATGTACACACGTGATGTTGTTAAAATTTTTTCATTCTTTACAATTGCAAATATAATAAACAAATGAAGGCAATTCATGCGATATGAGGGACATTAAAAGCGTAGATAAAGAGACATTATAAGAATGTGGTGAGGTCAAGTTTGTCATTGAAATTGAAATGAGAACTATTTTAAAAGTGAATTCACTGGTATAGGAAAGGTAAAGAGGGTGATTTGCAAGTGGGCGTGCATAGGAGATATACGCAGTATGAATGACCAAATAAAATTGTAGGCGAAGAGATAAGAAATGAAGAAGAAAGAAGCAATTAAATGAATGAAAAAAAATAGTAAGAAAATTCCATTGTAGACAATTATTTATTGATGTAAAAACAAGATATAGAGTAACGTAGGTAAGTTGACGATTATTTATAGTCACTTGGTGTATTTTCTATGCACATAGTGTCACGTACATTGTGCTTAAACATCAAAAGTTCATGGTCATGTACCCCACTTGTGATTACTCGAATAAGTTAAGGACAGAAATAAAGAATAAACATATGAATATTGTTTTGATTAAAAATCTTTATGGCAACACATTTTAACAATTCAAGCCATCATTGAGATGATAATACGTTGTCATGATATTCTATGTCTTTTATTTTTTTTTTTTTTCATTTCAAAACGCAGTTGGATATTCCAAAATGCATTATGTCTACAGTAGTATACACAATGTAAATCAGATGTTTCTCACCATGAATATAACCTGTCTCGTTTGTTGTTCGTGTGCGAATATTTTTTCTTTTTTTTTTTTTGCCTTTCTTGCTCGTAATGCAATGATTTTAACACAGCCAAATGTGTTTATCTCTGACTAATAATATCTTAAGGGCTTGGGAGAAAAACAAAAATATGGGAAAAGTGGGTAGTTAAATTAATTCAATTTCTTTGCAAGTAATTTTATGCTTTAAAAAAAAATACCACATTTTTTTCGTATTTTATGCAAGGATAGTGGGTAAATTAATTTTTGTTTATTGGAAAAATTAAATTGGCCATACAGCGTAAAAGTAAATAAATTAAATCGTAATTAGACAATTTTGCATTTAAATGAAAAATAAATGGGTAATTTTAATTTTTTTAAAAATAATAAATAGATAAGTTTGAATTTTATATTTTTAAAATAATTCGAGCTAATTTTCGAGGGCTGATTTCAAGGTTATCCAGACGGTCAAAGAATAAAGGGAGAATTGCAAAAGGAAGGAATACAAGAATGGGAAAGAAGGGATATAGGGCCCCTCCCCTCTTTCTCTCTTCTTGCGTGAAATGAAAGGGGAAAGAAGACGAAAAAGGAAGGAATGAAGGAGATGAAGAGAGAGAAAGCAAGAAAGAAAAGGAGGCTGCCCTCCATCGACGTGCCGCACACGCTCAACAGGGTTAACGTACTATGGTAGACGCAAAAATCCCTTCAAGGTCGATGCATCCCTGTTCTCCACCACGTCCTCCACCTATCTTGTGCATTTGAGTTCTTCTGGTATAGACACTCTTCACTTCGTTTTTATAACGCACACACTTCATCCAAGAGTGCGTTATATATTCACCCACGCAAACAATTGCAAATGAAAGGCCAACAAATCGACAGCAGTTTCCGTCGTTTCGATTTCCATCCAAATGTGTCATTGCAAAAATATTTTTAAAGGAAGTATCGAGAGTTCTATTGAAGATAAATTGCATGAATATAGTTAATTGCAAGGTTACCCTATTTCTTCTAATCGTAGGAAATTCGAAAGTTTTTGTCAACCCAACTTGAGTAATTTTATTTGTATTTAAACAATGGCTTAGTTGCAGTCGATAATAAAGTTCAACGGAAACTTTACGCTTCTCTTATTTTATTCGGACACAAATCGTTTGTTCAATTCGAGAGAGTTGTGAACTACTTTGGAGTGTGCTGTGCACGTGCAAGGAAGAGGAGAACATTTTTCACCCTTTGTGAGCTCGTGGCTCTTTCTCATTTCTCCTTATAATTAAAATTTTATCGCACGACCGTGCATTAAGTGCCACTTTACGCACGCTATGCCTGCGGTCAGTGACACTTTTCAGACGTTGTACAATAAAATACTGTATCTTCGTTGTCGAATAAAAACCGCCTTCGGTTCCTTGTGGAACCGCACACTCGTGAAGAAAAAACTTTTTCTGCACACCATGCAGAAAGTTGCCACTTTTCACACCTTGTAAATGAAAAACTGTACTTCACACGTACGGTTAACATTTTCAGACTCGTGTGATTACAGAACTCGCCTCCGCCTCATACCGAAACCTCACAGTCGTCAGAAAAGTACTTTTTCGCCTACACTGACAGTCCTTTGGCTTTCTCCGTAAGAATTATGATTTTTTCCGATAAAATTCAGTTTTTCGATTGGAAAACTGCTTTTTCGCCTACACCGACCTTCCTTCACAGAGAAAAATGTTTTTTTAATTTAAGAATGTGCAGTCACTTAATTTAAGTGACCTACCATTCTTAAATTAAGTGACTTTTTTCACTTGAATCAAGTGACTTTTTCTTTCTTAATTTAAGAAAGTAAAACTCACTTAAATTAAGTGACTTCTCACTTAAATCAAGTGAATTTTCCTTTCTTAATTTAAGAAAGTAAAACTCACTTAAATTAAGTGACTTTTCTCACTTAAATCAAGTGACTTTTTCTTTATTAATTTAAGAAAGTAAAACTCACCTAAATCAAGTGAATTTTTCTTTCTTAATTTAAGAAAGTAAAACTCACCTAAATCAAGTGAATTTTTCTTTCTTAATTTAAGAAAGTAAAACTCACTTAAATTAAGTGACTTTTCTCACTTAAATCAAGTGACTTTTTCTTTCTCAATTTAAGACAGCAAAAGTCACTTAAATTAAGTGACTTTTCTCTCTCAAATCAAGTGACTTTCTCTTTCTTAATTTAAGAAAGTAAAACTCACTTAAATTAAGTGACTTTTCTCACTTAAATCAAGTAACTCTTTCTTTCTTAATTTAAGAAAGTAAAACTGACTTAAATTAAGTGACTTTTCTCACGTAAATCAAGTGACTTTTTCTTTCTTAATTTAAGAAAGTAAAACTCACTTAGATTAAGTGACTTCTCACTTAAATCAAGTGATTTTTCTCACTTAAATCAAGTGAATTTTCCTTTCTTAATTTAAGAAAGTAAAACTCACTCAAATTAAGTGACTTTTCTCACTTAAATCAAGTGACTTTTTCTTTATTAATTTAAGAAAGTAAAACTCACCTAAATCAAGTGAATTTTTCTTTCTTAATTTAAGAAAGTAAAACTCACCTAAATCAAGTGAATTTTTCTTTCTTAATTTAAGAAAGTAAAACTCACTTAAATTAAGTGACTTTTCTCACTTAAATCAAGTGACTTTTTCTTTCTTAATTTAAGACAGCAAAAGTCACTTAAATTAAGTGACTTTTCTCTCTCAAATCAAGTGACTTTCTCTTTCTTAATTTAAGAAAGTAAAACTCACTTAAATTAAGTGACTTTTCTCACTTAAATCAAGTAACTCTTTCTTTCTTAATTTAAGAAAGTAAAACTGACTTAAATTAAGTGACTTTTCTCACTTAAGTCAAGTGACTCTTTCTTTCTTAATTTAAGAAAGTAAAAGTCACTTAAATTAAGTGGCTTTTCTCACTTAAATCAAGTAACTTTTTCTTTCTTAATTTAAGAAAGTAAAAGTCACTTAAATCAAGTGAGTTTTCTCACTTAAATCAAGTGACTTTTCTTTCTTAATTTAAGTGACCTGCACATTCTTAAATTAAGTGACTGCACATTCTTAAATTAAGAAAACATTTTTCTCTGTGTTCGGCTTTTTCCGTTGAAATAATGATTTTTTTTCAATCAAATTCAGCTTTTCGACTGAAATACTGCTTTTACGTCTACACCAACCTTCCTTCGGGTTTTTCCGTCAGAATAATGAAATTAACTTTTTTCCATCCTAAGTGCGTAATGTACCATACACCCACTCGTTGGGTGATACACTATTTCGCGACATCACTCTTGGGTAGCGTATCGATCATAGAAGCGTCTGTTCATGAAATCAACCGAACACAAATGGAGAGAAGTCTCTTATAACAATTTGACAATGTTCCCTAGAGAGAGAAAGAAACGTCAACTATATGACTGACGTCTGACGTAATACTTCGGCCTTTGACGATAACTAATTAGAGCTGCTCACATCAAAAATCTAAATCAGCCTCATTTCTAAATTATTATTATTACTCTCAGATTGAGAGGAATATTAAATAAAGAATTCGGAATTCCAGAAAGCTTACAAAGCTCATAATTTCTCGAGACTTCATGTAACGAATATATCTGTCACACTATATCAACACTATTTGTCACATTGACAAATAAATATTTCAAAACTGTATGATTCAATAATTGCAGTATAAGATAATTTATACTGTTATTAAACGGATTCTTGTTTATAAAGAGACAGAATTGAATAGCTTGAAAAATTCATATGCACCATAAAAATTCGGAAAATAAAGGGTTGCACATGTGAAATTGCTACTCCAACCAGCATTCAAGTATCATTATTTCACAAAATTTAATGTGAATTAACGTTGCAATCAAGTCATGTCAATTAAATGTATGTATAATACTGTTTTGTATGTGGCATTCCATGAATTTTCCACAAAATATTTACGCCAGTGTGTCATATAAACATTTCAAACAGCTCCGTTAAAGTGCCACCGATAAAAACAGGCCAGTGATGAGTGATGATTTTTTTTTTCTTCTCTTTTTCTACTTCTCTCTTTTTATACACCACAGAAGTTTGAAAATACTTATCGTATTCGCACTTTAAACAACTGAGATTAAACGGCCTCGTTTTATAATGATCCAGAACCCAAGAGGCCGAGAGAGGGGCCTATCTTATACGCCTGAAAATAAAAAGGAAGAGGATAAAAGGGAGAAAGGAGAAAAGAAGGGAAAAAGAGAATTAGAGGGCACACACCATGCTGGTATGAAAGCCCATGGGTTTCGGCATATGAGGCCTCTTCTTTTCTGGAGGGTTGAACGACCGGCGATGCATCCAGACTGCAGACACCCAATAAAAATATCTTATATCGTCCTCCACCTCCTCCATTACTAAATTATTTTTATTGTCAGACTTTTGCCCACGAAATTTTTCCTTTTCCCCAAGTTGCAAAAAAAAATGAATTCTTCCCCAAAACATTTTTTCATCAGTTATATTTTCTTTATTCATTATTTTTCGATTATTTGTAATGTGTCTCGTCTGTTTTATTCAGTTACAGTGCCATTCGAAATTTTTTCGATGTTCACTCTCATTGTAGTGACGCGAAATTCGACATCCGTGAGAGACAGTATGTTGATACTTCGTGCGCGTTATCTTCTTTGTTGTTTGAAATGCCGTATGCGTGATGTTAGGCCAACGCACCCGGCAACTGCACTCGTCAGCCGGCAGACGTAAAAATACAAAGACGACGGAGGCTAAATCGTGTGTGCATCCACATCTATTCCATGATTTTATTTATTTTTCTCTTTTTTACTGTATTACTCTGACTGTTGTTTTACTTAATTGACAATAACTTACTTCGTTTATCAGAATGCCTTTTTTTTTAGGATAATTTTCTTTTCTTGTTGACGATAAGTGGTGGCTATTTTAATTAATTCAGAATATTTTATTTAATTTGAGTAAATGTCTCATTAATTATCCGAGATCATGCTTTAACATGGACTCTTGTCTCCTCAAATGTCACGCTTATACTTCACGTCTTCAGAACGATGCAGTTGGAAGAAATTGTGAATAAATGGAGCGTGCGGCATGAAATGAATCGTATCTCACCAGTTCTTTCTAATTGAAACATGAAAATAAAAGAAATAACATTCGAGTCATTCCACTCCTAAACTTAACGATATCCAAGTCATTCCGGTATTTTTTTTTTTTTAAATTTCGGTCATTCACAATAGAGTAATATTAGAAGATTTTTAAAATTCATTTTACACCGTATTACTGGAAATTTTCAGCCAAAAATGATTTTCGATAAAGAAAAAAAAAACTCTAAATGTCATAAGCGAGATTCAGGTTTGTTTTACTGCAACAATTCATAGTCACAGACCATTGCTGGTCTCTCCCGTAAGCACTTCTGTCTTTACTAGGCTCTCAGTAGATTTATAAAGATTTGCAAAGACATAAGTCCTCATGAGAGAGACCGAGGAATGAATCATTTTTTTAATTTCAACTTAATAAATTTTAAGTTTTCAATTTTTATAATTTTTGCAAACCGTGGAATTATTATTTTTTTCATATTTGACTTTAATTAAAATTCTCAATATTAGCGGAAAGTGGAGTGAAACGGACATAGGGGTAAAATGGATATATTTGAGTTTTGATGTTTATATTATCAATTTTTTTTCTAATTAATCAAAATATTGGACATTTGGAGAATAGATACAAATATTTTATTGTTCTTTTTCAATCAAATTGACAGGCTCTTTGAAAAATAGAAAGACTGATGGCTCTCGAAGAGAGACTGGAGGAGTCCTTATTTGAGAGACTGTGAGTCTCTCAAGTAAGGACTCTGGTTCGTTGAGCAGGGACTGAGTCCCTGTACACTGTTAGAAAAAAATTGAAATTTCATAGAAAATTCGCTGAAAATTTTAATAAACGTGATACTGAATGTTTTTTAATGGGATAATGCTTATGAAATCTATGAGCTTCCGAAGAAATTCAGAGGAATCTATGAGTTTTAAGTAGAATTGAGACGAAAATTCTACAACTCACTTGAATTTTCAACTGAACATGAATATTCAGAATTAAAATGACTTGAATTTTCAATTTTTTCTTGAATTTTTCCTATTTTTTCTAAATTTCCAAGAAACAATTGAACTGAAATTTACAAGTTTTATTGATATTCAGGCGTGAAATTATTTGAAAATCGATGATTCGTCCATTTTTCAATGACGTAATTATCGGGAATTTCAGTTGAGATATAACTTGTTTAAAATTTCAGTGATTTTGTACGGAAAATTCAGATAGAAATTTTTAACAGTGTAGGAGAGACACGTGTCCCGTTCGGAGAAACAGCAAGGTGTCTCTAGAAAGTCTCTGCCATGGCGCGAATAGGGACTCTGTCAGAGACCGGGACAGGAGTCTTTCGACCCCCCAAAGAGTCAAATTTTTTCATCCCGGGATAGACCGTTAAAAAAGACTGGATCATGCGTGAACTCATTCAACTATCAGGTTGATTCAAAAGAAGAAAGAATACAACTTTTGTCTGCGAATTTATCAATTTTTTCCCTTCACCCATATTGTTAGAGTGCTTTTATAGACTTCTACCGATTGATGAAGTGTGTTGCAGAATAGGACAACCAAATTTTAATGAAAATCCTATTTCAAAAAATATTGAACAATAGCGATCGCTACGGTGAGCAAATTTATTCTCGTACAATTCCAACAAACTTTTCAAATTTTTTATTTATTTCATCACAAATAAATCCATAATACTTCTCAAAACAAAGCAGTAACAGTGTCAAAATGTAAATTCAAAAGTGCCAATCAATACAAACATAAAAGTTGTGTTAAAAGTATGTGAATATTCACTTCACACTGGTTTTGAATAGTAACAATAAATTCGGACATTCATTTGAGAGAAATTTGATGTAGGTGAGTGAAAAATATAAATTGCTGCTGTCTCACTTTTAATGATAAAGTTTTGTAAAGTCACAGAAGCACTGAATTGTGGCCATTTATACATTCAAAAAATTTATTTTCGACAGATGCCCGAAAATATATCAACTACCGAAATACCAAATGTTCATTCAAGTGCTGAATTTTCTCTCTTTCTCATTTGTTTTCATTCCTTTCGACAAAAAAGAAAATCACAAAGTGTGATTCATTGGCAATAATCCGAATATATCCAAGTGTGTGCAGTGCATTGACGTACGCGTGCGCAAGGCCAAGGCCAGGGACAGACGGTTATTTATCATTGAATAAATTAATACAATTGTCATTGGGCAATCCATGCATGGGGACATTCCAATGCGTGTAAAAACAATGAACCAGTGCATTGGTCAAAAACCAGCCTATTATTATCTTATTAATTTTGCAATGTGTTGGACAGTTTATTCTCTCTTTATAGGATATGCTATCATACTGAGATATGCATCAATTTATTTGAATTCAAGTGCATTTTTATTTTCATACATGAGAATCATATTATCCCGGGATAAAATTTTCGAGTCTTTGGAGAGTGTTTTACGGTCTTCAAAGACTCCCAGAAGGACTTTTCGGTCTCTAGAGTGTCCCGCAACTGTCTCTACAGTGTCTCGCGTGTCTCTTCCGTAAAGACTTTTATCTTTGCTGGTCTCTCCCGCAAGGACTTCTATCTTTACTGGGCTCTCAGTAGATTTATAAAGATTTGCAAAGACATAAGTCCTCATCAGAGAGACCGAGGAATGAATCATTTTTTTTTATTTCAACTTAATAAATTTTAAGTTTTCGATTTTTATCATTTTTGCAAACCGTGGAATTCTTATTTTTTTCATATTTGACTTTAATTAAAATTCTCAATATTAGCGGAAAGTGGAGTGAAACGGACATAGGGGTAAGAAGGATATATTTGAGTTTTGATGTTTATATTATCAATTTTTTTTTTAATTAATCAGAATATTGGACATTTGGAGAAAAGACACACATATTTTATTATTCTTTTTCAATCAAATTGACAGGCTCTATAATGTACATACTTTCATTGAGAACTCTTAAAAGAAATCCTTATTTGAGAGACTGAAGGCTTTCGAAGAAAGACCGGAGGAGTCCTTATTTGAGAGACTGTGAGTCTCTCAAGTGAGGACTCTGGTTCGTTGAGCAGGGACTGAGTCCCTGTAGGAGAGACCCGTGTCCCGTTCGGAGAGATAGCAAGGTGTCTCTAGAAAGTCCCTGCCATGGCGCGAATAGGGACTCTGTCAGAGACCGGGACAGGAGTCTTTCGACCACCGAAAGACTTAAATTTTTTCATCCCGGGCTTGTCCGACGAACCCGAATATTATAGTACTGAGATAAATTAAAACAAGGCTTTATCCTCTGTCTCGATTTGTTGGTCTATCCAAAAATTCTCGAAAATTCTCCCACAAACAGTTCAACTATTCCCAAAATTACTATTAAAATATTACTCATCATTCACCTGGCTTCCTATAGACCAAAAATTCACCTCGCTCAAGCCTTTAATGTTTATTTGTAAACCTAACAAGCTACTGAATGGTATTGTATCTTTCAAAGTACGACAAACTGCAAATGACAGATTGTACAGACAAGAATTCACTGTTCAAGAGATTTTCGTACTTGATCAATCAGTATATAATTCATAAAGATGCACACGAGCGGATGTGATTCGACGAGAATAAATATCCGGTCTGGGTTTTCGACGCAAACTGCTTCAAACGTCATATCGATAACGGAAATGATTTCATTTTTACAGGAGATTGTTTTCGATGTAACAACTACGTTGTCGTAGATCATTGACGCACGTGAATTTCAAGGGAAAATCCGCTTATGCGAATTCCAGGTGGCGTCATCCAAACATCAATATCATTATCACCCTCTCCTCGTAACATTATTCTTATTCCCAATGAAAGCTTGTTTATTCTAGATTGTAAGTAGCTTATGGGTTGAATTTTCTCGGAAATTTTTCTGCTGTTAGTCGTATGACATAATCGATACGAAAAGCCAAGATTATCATCGTGGATCGTTCGTATCAGTGTTATTGATGCAGTTTTACTGGATTTACTCGTTTAGGTATTTTTTGGCCTTGACTATTTTTATTCCATCAAAATTTCATTGAATTTCTTGGTAATCAAGAATGACGTAGAGTGAAATCCCTCTATATCTGACTCATCCGTTCAGCGCATTCTCTATATTTGACACATTCTTTCATCCACACTGACAGAATTTTTCGAATTGTGGAACTGAAAGTTTTCACTTTTGAGGAATAGTCATGCTAGTAGGAAAAAATGCCCTTAGTGCACGCCACAACACTCTCATGTCTCATATGCATAGGTTTGCACAGCCAAATGCACGATCAAGAAATTGAACTTGGAAAATTAAAAAATGCCAAGTCAAAAAAAAAGAGCGATTCAGTCGAATATAAAGAGTGGCTGAATATTGAGTGGTCAAATGTAGAGGGAGCTTACTACGATTCGAAAATGTTCCTAGGATAGTGGGCAAGAAGAATGATATTGAATATTTTATAAGATTATTTTAAAACTCTGAGGAACATTGGATGAAATCTTCTCCTCATTCATAAAAAAAACTATTATATTTACGAATCAGGCAAATTAATATCGGAAAAATTGACAATCGGTGACAGAAATAGAAACGAAGAAATTCAATTTGTTCGAAAAATAAAGCAGAGCAAAATGATCCAATGTATGATTCATTTCAGCCCACTCATTTATTGCATCTACTTCACCTTGCGGTCTGATAAAGACGCAAATAAAAAAAAAGTGGATAGGTTATGTCCCTCAATGTGGATATCAGAGACGAGAGAGTGTGTTAGAAGTGCAGGATTACCTAGGTGAACGAGTGACCTTAACCCTCTGTGTATTTCCACCCCTTCAACTACACTCCTCCCGGCGAAACTCCCCCCCCCCCCCCATTACCATCCCTCGCTCGCTGTCTTTCAGTGACCATGACCCTTGCATATAATGCTGCAGTAACCTAGCACAACCCCCCCCCCCTTCTCCATGCCTCTCAACCCCCTCCGTACTCCGCCTTTTCTCACCCAAGATAGTTTCAAGTTCACGTAGTCCCTCAGGGTTGTATATTATTTGTAAAAAAAGCAGAGAGGAAGTAAGAATACGAAAAAAAAACAGAGAATGCCATGCAATATAGAATATAATCCAACTAAAGCCTTGCACTTTTAGATCTACTTGTTCTGTTATTCAATGATCCATGTAATTCAATGAATATTCATATTGACTGAAATAGATTTTTGTTACTACAAGAACGAGTTGACTTTGAATGAAATTTACTCATTCGAGTTTTTTTTAGAGTGTCTTTTTTTACCATCGATAACAACACAGATGAGTTAATGTGTCTGATCTGGGAAGTATTAGTCCTATTATGCGTTTGTAAGCACTCATTTCATTGAAGAAGAAAAGAAAAAGAAAGAAGATCTCGAATCAAAATGTAGGGATTTGTTTCGAAATTATGTTGAAGACGAAGAAAAACGTCTGTAGTAGTACTGATAGGTACTAAATAGGACTTTCATCTAAAAGTACTAATTGAATTCGTATGATTGAGGCAGGCCACACGGGGCAAAACGGATTGGAACGCCAAAATGAACCACAATTTTTTCTGACGTAAAAGTCTTTATGGAAAAAATTGAAAAAAAAATCGATGCATATCAAGCAGCCTATATCATTAGCTATTTTTTTTACAATTTTTCTATAAAGGCTGTCATTCCAAAAAAAGTCTAGTTGATTCAATCCCACCAATTTGCTTTTCCCGAACTTCTTCTTCATATGTACTGCTAAGTCCCAGTTTTCAAATTTGGTAGGCTTATTTATCTCATGCCTAAAAGTGAGAACGGTATATATGCACTAATGATCATTAACAAAATCAAATACATAGCGCGCTGTTCCTCCTTGTCAATTCGACAACATAAAAGAAGAAACCCGAAATGATCTCAATTTAGGTTCTCAAATGTGTTGACAATCAGCTTGCCTAAAGAGATGTTGAGAGCTCGAGATAGTACGTAAAAAATGAAGCTTTACTGCACATGCTTCTGTATCTGGTGTAGAGCTCATGCGCACGGCAACTTTTCTCGTAATCACGAAAAGGATCACGGAAGATGAGCAAATGAACATTTCAAGAAATAGTGTTTTAATATAGGAGCAGAGATCGGCGAGAAAAAAATTATCGTTTTCCATTTTCTAATTTTTTGGAAAAATTAGTAATTAGCTGCGAAATATTACTAATTTTTTGAAAAAATTAGTAATTAGAAAAGAATTATTACTAATTATTTTCAAAAAATGAGTAATTAGGAAAAAATCGATTATCGGATCTTAATTCTGAGCGTAGGGTGGTTATGAAGTGCAACTCGAGTGTTACAAAAAACAATACTCAACTGATGGGTTGAAATGTTCAATAAAAAAGATTTTACTTGACGTTAAAAATTGTATTTACCCAGTAATGAAGTATATAAAATTTACCACGATCAATCAAACTTCTCTATCATGTTTAATTTAAAATCTTTATTGAGATTATTTCTGTACTCAATCTATTATCAATATAAACTTGTATCAAGTAATACTTTTTTCCTAATCACTAATTTTTCGGAATAATTAGAAATATTTTTTTCCTAATTACTAATTTTTCGAAAATAATTAGTGATATTTTTTAGAAAAAATTAGTAATATTTTCTAGCTAAATACTAATTTTTTGGGAAAATTAGTAATATAATCAAAATCGTTACGAAAAAAAAACGATACCGCCGATCTCTGTACAGGAGTAATTGTATTCTGTATAATTCAGGGACTTTATATGAGATGTATCCACTTGATCCCACAGAAACCTCTATTTGAGGTAGTTTTCTTGGAGCATTCGTAGTCAAAAGTATGGCCCTGTCTAGTGGTATTAACATATTGTTGGAATACACGAGCTAGGAGGAAATTTAAAGTATCATTAGTGTGGAATAATTCAGTCGTTTAACGACTGTTTAATCTCGCAATATTTCTTTTTTAAAAACGATGTATGCTTTAAAAATGAACATTTACCAAACAAATCGATTAACAAATTAATTGTTTTCTCCAAACAGATTTGTTGCAGTTTTCCTCAAGAAGTTTTCGAAAAAAATGTTGAGAACTGTTCTTAAGATGTATGGAAAACTATGCGTTTTTTTAAGCTTGATTAGCCTTCAGCATATTAATCATACACATTTCGATTTTTAACATTTCGCTTCACAATTAATGAAAAAATCTTGATTTTTCTCAATTGAATAAATGACACTTTCCTCCATTTCATATTCCAATTCCATCGAATTCCTAAGAAAATCCATTTTACCTTCATCAAAAGAAAGTTTCAAATTTTCAAACAATTCGGAAATTCTTTCGAGCCTAAAAAAGAGGCAGAATGAAAGCGTTCCACTACTATGTGAAAGAAGTATGTTAGAATGAGTGCAAGGATAGAACATATCAGATCATGATGAACTTGAAATGAGGATTAAATTTCGTTAGACTTTTTTTTTGTTAGGCTCGAAGCAAAGGATTCCAAGTCAGTCAATAGTACTTTGGGAAACCACAAAGTCTCGGCAAAAATAGAAAAACGGAAATTGCCATGGAAATATTAACATACCTTCACTAAACTCCCTTCTTAATGATGAGAACAATGTGATTGTAATCCCGGGATGAAAAAATTTGAGTCTTTCGGTGGTCGAAAGACTTCTGTCCGAGTCTCTGACAGAGTCCCTATTTGCGCCATGGCAGGGACTTTCTGAAGATACCTTGCTGTCTTTCCGAACGGGACACGTGTCTCTCTTACAGGGACTCAGTCCCTGCTCAACGAACCAGAGTCCTTACTTGAGAGACTCACAGTCTCTCAAATAAGGACTCCTCCAGTATCTCTTCGAGAGCCATCAGTCTTTCTATTTTTCAAAGAGCCTGTCAATTCGATTGAAAAAGAATAATAAAATATGTGTGTCTTTTCTCCAAAAGTCCAATATTTTAATTGATTAAAAAAAAAATTGATAATATAAACATCAAAACTCAAATATATCCATTTTACGCCTATGTCCGTTTCACTCCACTTCCCGCTAATATTGAGAATTTTCAGTAAAGTCAAATATGAAAAAAATAATAATTCCACGGTTTGCAAAAATTATAAAGATTGAAAACTTAAAATTTTTTAAGCCATTAAACAAATAAATTTATTAATAAATTAATTTTTATTAATAAATTTTTAAGAGAATCAAATTTTGGAAAAAATATGTAATGCGCAAGCAGGATTTGAACCCACGGCCCTCTGATTACATGTCAGGTGCTCTATCGCTGAGCTATTGCGAGTTACTATATTTACCATCGAATTTTTGATTCTCACATCTTTTCTCCATCTCCCATCCACGAGGCAATGTCGCCATTAAACAAATAAATTTATTAATAAAAAAAATGATTCATTCCTCAGTCTCTCTCATGAGGACTTATGTCTTTGCAAATCTTTATAAATCTACTGAGAGCCCAGTGAAGATAGAAGTCCTTACGGGAGAGACCAGCAGAGATAAAAGTCCTTACTGGAGAGACACGAGAGACACTGAAGAAACAGCTGCGGGACTTGCGGGACACTCTAGAGACCGAAGAGTCCTTCTGGGAGTCTTTGAAGACCGTAAAAGACTCTCCAAAGACTCAAAAATTTTATCCCGAGATGGAACGTGTGATTTTCCAACCATGCTGATTATAGAAAAGCAAATAATAAGGTCACCCCTGTTGGTTGGGTGTGTTGGCTTCGAAGCTAATACGTTTTTATAAAGTGAATAAGTGGTAGTCAATATTTGCTTCAGCACCACCATTACACTGTGTATGTAGATATAAATGAGTATAAAATCGATTGGGAGGGTCAGTGTCAATGTCAGAGGTAGAAGAGCTTAGCCTCGTTGTGGGTCTAGACTCTAATAGCTCCCAATGGGGTACCCTGTCTTGCATCGGCCCCACACTACCTAGACTCGTGGTACTGCGTCACACCTACGTCAGAGCATCCTTGAGCTTGACTGCACATACACGGTGCCAATAAGCTTGAATTTACCCTCCATAGTTAGCCAAGGTAGTTGAGTTCTTCTATAATCCCCACTCATTCGCTATTTAGAAACCACGCAAGAGGGCTTTGCGTCACCTAACCTGTTGATTTTGTTGGCAGCAAAACTTGTTTTCCAGTTTTGCGGGAAATAACAGACCTTAAACAAGCAATAAATTATATCCCCACTATCATTCCTCCGCTAAAAGCTTCAGGGAAAATCGATTTAGCGTTAATTGTACTGATAGAATGAAGGTTATAAGCTGAATAAAACCTCTTCAATAAATGACGTTGAAAACCGTTCGACCGATGAAGGACATTCGATGGTTTTTTTGTTCTATTTTTTGTTCTTCTCAAAAGTTGGCTGTTATTAATAAATGTATTACATGAAATGGAGATATTATTTGAAAAGGAGATCTATGAAAATTTGCTCGCTACAGTTGTATCGAGCTTTAAACAATATATTCATGCGTATTATTTACGTTATTGTCAGTTGGCAGTGACGTAAAATTGTTTTTGTGTTTGAATTTGTATATGAAACTAACGGGTAAAGAAAGGACATTGGCATTGAATGCACGCAGGGTTATATTGTTTCAATGTCCAATTCTCAGTAACTATTCATTGGCAGAAAACGATCCAAATTAATTTGATCCAGCAAAATTGATACGCACAAATTTGGTCCTCGCAACGAATAATCCGAATTATACGTTGAGAGGATCAAATGTGATCGCGGATCAATTTTTCAGTGATTAATTTTCAGAAGCGATTTCAGGAGGATCAATTGTTATCGGATGAAGTGAGAGGTTAGCTTCAACAATAATGGGTCTAACTTAACGCAGCGCTCTCACATTTGTCATACGACTCGATAAAGTAGATCAATCGATGGGTCTAACAAAGGGTTAACTGACTTGAATTGCTAACCTCTGAATAAAATATTTGATGTCCCTAATATCGAATGAGAATCTAAGAAGAGAAAAAAGAATACGAAAAGATTCATGGTTGCATTGGCAGACTCAGGCCGTACACAGTGGCAATGAAAGGCAACCAACGAAAAGTGCAAGGACCGTAGAAGAGGAGAAGAAACAAAAGAACGCAGACAGCGAACAACAGCCACCCCCCATCCAGACAACAAAGCTCCTCGCAGAGACAAAGAGAGTTAGTACCAATGGGAAACCAAAAAGGTATTACGATGCATGGGAGCTGGCTGTGAACACGATGTCCTTCATGAAGTTTCGCATTACCTAAGTTTCGTGTTGACGATAAATTCGGGTGGTCATTGAAGAGAGAAAAAGAACTGCATGCAGAATGAAGTTCTGCATCATCTATAGATATTTCTCGATTGCATGTTCATAATAGAGGAGGGGCATGAAGCGAGTAATCTGAGATGAAGACAAGAAGCTTCATGTTTGGTATCAATATCCTTACTATCAGGTTCAGATCAACCACCTGCTAGAAT
Source organism: Aleiodes alternator (assembly GCA_963921955.1). Classification (NCBI taxonomy): domain Eukaryota; kingdom Metazoa; phylum Arthropoda; class Insecta; order Hymenoptera; family Braconidae; genus Aleiodes; species Aleiodes alternator. The sequence goes on from OY998097.1 coordinate 1,448,316, forward strand.
TAGGGATGAGTAGACGGGTCAATGGCTCTACTAAGATGCCTTAATGCAAGATTTTGATAGGCCTTTGATATTATCACCATTTCATTAGTGATGATGGCTTTTACGAGAAGTTCTGAAATAATTTACCAAAAATGTAGTTTTTTTCTGAAAGCCTTCACTTCGAAAAAAATCATCATCCCCCATATGGGGTACAATGAACATACACAGAGAAAAAAGTTTTTTTAATTTAAGAATGTGCAGTCACTTAATTTAAGAATGTGCAGGTCACTTAAATTAAGAAAGAAAAGTCACTTGATTTAAGTGAGGACACTCACTTGATTTAAGTGAGGAAAGTCACTTAATTTAGGTGACTCTTACTTTCTTAAATTAAGAAAGAAATAATTACTTGATTTAAGTGAGAAAAGTCACTTGATTTAAGTGAGAAAAGTCCCTTGATTCAAGTGAGAAAAGTCACTTAATTTAAGTGAGTTTTACTTTCTTAAATTAAGAAAGAAAAAGTCACTTGATTTAAGTGAGAAAAGTCACTTAATTCAAGAATGGCAGGTCACTTGATTCAAGTGAGAAAAGTCACTTAATTTAAGAATGGCAGATCACTTGATTTTCGTGAGAAAAGTAACTTAATTTAAGAATGGCAGGTCACTTGATTTAAGTGAGAAAAGTCACTTAATTTAAGAATGGCAGGTCACTTGATTCAAGTGAGAAAAGTCACTTAATTTAAGAATGGCAGATCACTTGATTTAAGTGAGGAAAGTCACTTAATTTAAGAATAGCAGGTCACTTAAATTAAGTGACTGCACATTCTTAAATTAAGAAAACAATTTTCTCTTTGTAAGTATCTTGATTTTGCCCCGGTCTTTTCTATTCATGTTGAATTGTATGGTAATCGTTTTATTTTCCTTTTTTATTGTGAACTACATTGAATAATTCTGCGGAAAAATCTTCTATTCATAAAATTCACTATTCGAAAGATATCAGTAATTCATTCAATTTCGAAAATAATAAATGTATGGACATTTGAAAAATAGTTCTCCACATAACATAGTGTATAATTCATTCATATATAATCTTCTCGTTTCAATTTGATTTTAAGAAGCTATTCAAGATATGAACTTCACCTGTCCCTCTCGTAATTACTGTTGCGTCAAGTATGAACCAGAAATGCGTACATTGTCCTTGCTGCAACTTGCTCCTGGTACGTTCTGCAATGTCTGATGAGGCCCTCAAGGTTCAGTAACTTTGGCGCAACTGGAAGGCGCTTTTGCTGTAAAACATCGGCAATAGCCAGGTGTACGCTAGGTCAATGAAACATTACAACCTCTTATTCTGGGTCGTCACGGCATACGGATACTCCGTGTTAACTCCACCATTTGGCACATGCCGAGGATAAAAGCTTTTTTTTTTATTTCACACATATTTTTTCTTTAAAATATAGGTCACAATGGATAAACTTCATGTGATTGAAAGGTAGTGATAGGGCCTATCCCCTCTCGTACTTGTCGATGAATATCTTATTCCATTAACACTCCATTGTGTAGGATCTGTAAGAAGTTTAGGATTGAATTCCCGAGTTTCGCATTTGAATATTTTTTCTCTTAATTTACGTTTAGACTGAAGATTTTTTTTTTACCGCGGAAATGAAATTTCGGGGTTCTCGAACCCGAAAAGAGAAATTCTCTGGCTCTTGTGGCTAAACTCTTTCCCTAAAATTTCAAAGGATATTTCCATGTAGGATTGTTATAACAGCTGTTATAAGAAGTTCGCACGAGTAGTATTAATATTACGATGATAAAAATTTGTGTACATGAAGACAATTGTGTTGCCACTTTTCAAACTCGACATTACGAAATTTTCGAATTTTATGAAACCGTTATGAGCAAGATAAGAAAATCGGATTCCTTCAGGCTGACAGCTTTGATAACTCATAAGGGATATTTGGGGCTGGGCAGATGGTGAGGTGCAGGCGTACACCCGGCACTCATGCCCTGCGTCATACCGTCCATGCCACCTGCCCATTCTCAATGTTATTTTTTTTCCTTGGCTCTCCACCTCTTTCTTCATCAGCCACATTCTAAAGGATTACATTCACACTTATAAAGTTGCTTGGCACCATCCTTCTTGTTTTTTTACACATGATATGTAAACTGAGATGGTTTCGCGTGCCGGCCACGTGTCTACACAATCGATGCCCCAATAATGATAGCAAGGATATATTTTTTTGAATCGTACAGGGATTGTACGGTTCTGTTATATATTATAGTTAGAAATTGGGAGTGTGCTGAGACAGGTGCGACCCCTTTTTGCAAGGTGAATAATACTTTCGAATTTTTTTTTTAAACAGTTCAATCGTATCTGTGAACAAAAGATTTTCGTTAATTATTGTGAGTTAAATAATATGTGGGATTAGAATTTAAGAGAATAGAGTAGGCATTGTGTTGCGTGAATTGAATGATTTTACGAAAAGAAATAGACTAATAATAGAGACTCTAAGGTTCCAAATTCGTTACGGAAAAGTGTGAAATGAAAAGTGTTTTTTCTTTCTGACGTTTTTATTACTGTCTTGTTTAGATTTAAGGGTCTGTGGGAAGAGTGCGGGTGGCTAAGAGTGACGTCACAGAATGGTCATTGTATTGACAAAGAGTGTGACAAATGGATGCACGTGTGACTGAGAAAAATACAGTAGACTCTCAAATAAGTTCCCCTGTCCGTTCCAGACCGCTCGTTAAAGTTCCGTTCCCCACTTTCACATAGATTAGTCTCCTCTGCGCAGTTGATTGCGCCGTGACACACTCTCCTATGCGCAGCTAGATGCGCAAAATGTATAATTCTAGACTACATCTTGTGCACGTAACCTCATTCAAAATGCCGCGCATTTCACCTCAATTTGATTGGTCCTCCAAAGAAGCAGAGTGGGGGAACCAACGAGGAACTTTAATGGAAAAATTTGGGGATCTTTAACGAGAGCGGAACTTTATTGGGCGGAACTTATTTGAGAGTCTACTGTATTTTAAGACAAAGAAAGAGAATGAGTTTACTGTTGGGCGAAAGATTGAAGTTTGAATCAGTTCCCCTTCAGCTGATGACGAGAGAAGACCTCACTTGTATTTTTATGTATTCGTATTTTTTTTTAAAATGTCAAATATAATTTCTTTATTCATTTAAAATAAATGTTTCCTGTTCCTGAATAAATTTGATCCTACATAATATATTGGATTTGGGAGAAAATTTGCAATAATTTCACAGAATTGATACTATGACATCATTTAGGAGACTATATGATTTTTGGTGAATATCATTTGCCATTTCTTCTTTAAAGCACCTGGAACAGACGAATTTCAAATAACAAATATTCATAGGGAATCTCCATCCATTAACAAATTGGAAGAAGAGCATTATCTTCTAAGTCTGTTTTCACAAAATTATTAGAAAAAATTGACCTAGATGTTCAACTTTGAAACCGTTGGAATTCATTAAATTAAAAGTAACACGGAAGTCATTAATGTTCTTTCCAGCCGTTTTAGGGTTGAAGACAAACTTCAGCGACATGTATGACTTCCGGTGTGAAATTGGGGCTTCAGCAATTTATCGGAAGTCCAGATCTGGCCAGTCGTTGACCGAAAGTCCTACACCATTATATTCCAACCTGTCACAAAATGTGACGTAAAATGAATTAAGTTCTCAACTCATGAGTATGCGAATGTTTAATGAAGTGTCAAAAATTTACTCAAGGTGTAAGTTCGCAGCAGTCACTTAATTTGACCCGTTTTTAGATTGACATTTTTCAATGTAATCGCAACATTATATTGTTTTATAAAAGATCAACACATTTTCATTTTGGGATATGACTAAATAGCTCAATGTTGAATTAAGGATTTTTGATTGCATACATTCTCATTGAAATCAGTGGTATCAAGTAGTGACTTCCTCATTGCCACAGCAGTGTCATGCACTCAGTTGGGATGTCCCGTGCTCTTTGACAGGAAAACCGCAACAGGATGAAGGAAAATGAACGATAATGATAGCTCAACAAACATCAAGAAAATATCAATTTTTTTTTTTCGACAGAATAGTTGAAAAAACTTTCCTATAAATGGCTTCGAGACAGCTTCTTCTTCACTGAGAGAATTTTTCAAACTGTGGAACTAAAAATATAGCAGGAAAGACCTTGACTATGAAATATATTAACAGCAAACAAATTTTTATCAAGTACAGCTATCAGATAGTACACATAACTATAATTTAGCTATTTTAGCTATAATTCTAGGAGCGATTATCGATTCGGAATAGTTAGTTTTTACTTTTGAGGAATAGTTATGCTAGTAGGAAAAAATCCCCTCAGTGTTTATGGTCAAATAATTTTGAATCTAATTTTGATTTTATATTTATTGAAGCAGCTTCACCCGTCGCGGCCTGGGTCAGTGACTGTCCGGAGCTAAAAATAATGAATTTATACTGTTGGACGCCAGTTTCTTTTATTACGAAATTAACGAAACAAGTTTAACAATTTTAACTACATCAGGGTTCGACTGGAATGACTCACAAGAAGGTTGAATTCCCAAAAATAAATAGAGGTAATGCAAAAAGATAGACAAGTAATGTTAAAGAAGTACTTACACTGTAAGTCTTGCAGTATCGTTGAATTTTTATATCGAATTGATACTTGTCAGTATAATGTACTAGACGTTTATAATCATCCGTGTTGACAAAGCCCACTATAATGAAGAATTTTTTCGGTTTCATATCCCGGGATGAAAAAATTTGAGTCTTTCGGTGGTCGAAAGACTCCTGTCCCGGTCTCTGACAGAGTCCCTATTCGCGCCATGGCAGGGACTTTCTAGAAACACCTTGCTGTCTCTCCTAACGGGACACGTGTCTCTCCTACAGGGGCTCAGTCTCTGCTCAACGAACCAGAGTCCTTACTTGAGAGACTCACAGTCTCTCAAATAAGGACTCCTCCAGTCTCTCTTCGAGAGCCATCAGTCTTTCTATTTTTCAAAGAGCCTGTCAATTTGATCGAAAAAGAATAATAAAATATGTGTGTCTTTTCTCCAAATGTCCGATATTTTGATTGATTCAAAAAAAATTGATAATATAAACATCAAAACTCAAATATATCCATTTTAACCCTATGTCCGTTTCACTCCACTTTCCGCTAATATTGAGAATTTTAATTAAAGTCAAATATGAAAAAAATAATAATTCCACGGTTTGCAAAAATTATAAAAATTGAAAACTTAAAATTTATTAAGTTGAAATAAAAAAAATTATTTTAAGTTAAAATAATATGTGCAATAGATTAATATATATTAAAAAAATTTTAAATCTTTATAATAATAAGTTTATAAAATCATTCCAGATAATTTAAAATGAAGTGAACACCCTGATAAGGGCCGCACATAGCTGGCCGAAACGTTGGTGCATTTCATACAATTTTTAAATTTTGTTTTCAAAAAAATTTTTTTTTTTTTTTATTCATTTGTGCAATGACCGAAACAGCCGAAATTATTTGAAAAAAAAAAAAAATTATTCATTCCTCGGTCTCTCTCATGAGGACTTATGTTTTTGCAAATCTTTATAAAATCTACTGTGTGCGCAGTAAAGATAGAAGTCCTTGCGGGAGAGACACGCGAAGACAGAAGTCCTTACGGGAGAGACCAGCAAAGATAAAAGTCCTTACGGGAGAGACACGAGAGACACTGTAGAGACAGTTGCAGGACTTGCGGGACACTCTAGAGACCAAAAAGTCCTTCTGGGAGTCTTTGAAGACCGTAAAAGACTCTCCAAAGACTCAAAAATTTTATCCCGGCATGGTGCTATCATTGTACAAGTTCGACTCTCGCAGCAGGAGTGAATGCCCTTTCTGTTACCGCATGACCTGACACTGTTGCTTTTCCCCGATTAGGTGCTTTCTTCTGTACCCGCAATTCACCTATAAGGGTTACCCATAATTATTATGGTGCTCTTGACGTTACACAAGTGCTCCATTTTGTCATCGTGAGAACTGATGAAATTCTGATCTTCGTAATCTCTTCCCGCTAGGTTATTTAATGTCAATCAATTACCGAATAAAATCGGATCTTCAATTCTTTCGTTTATCTTGTCATAACATATATTTCTCCTATACACTCCCCTCATTCGATAACTACGAATTTTCCTTCACTCAATTCATTTTGCGGTTATTTCTTCAGCACTTGACCTTTTTATCGTTTTTTCCCCCAGAAATGTGAACGTGGTTGAGTGAATAAATTGAATCAACACGTGTGAAAGGGTATAAGTTCAAGGTCTCACAGTGTAAACAGAAATGATAATTCACGGAGGCTATTTTCGTCCGGCACAACAGAATATTTTAAGATGGTTACAATTCTAATGGAAGCGATTCAAATATAAGTTTAGTCTTTTTCCTCGAATTTTTTAATTATTTTATCATGATCAACAGAAGATTGAGTGAGGTCTGGAATAATTGAAGTTTTCCAGGGGAGAGGTGGGAGAGCGACGCCACTGCCTCTTGACTAATTCCAGCTTATAGGGTCAATTAATCCCACACGCATCCGTAGTACAAATTATTAAGCACCTCGACACATGACTCTGCGATTTCACATCCCCAGCGATCCTTTTCTTGTCCTCATTCCATTCTTCCTATTTTCTTTGAAGCAGGAGGCTTTATGAGGAAATCCTTAAAAAAATGGAGAGATGCTTTGACGTGTCTACACTATTCGGTAATTTTTTCAAATTTTTCATGAGGTGTTCAGTCTGAAAGAGGGTGCGTGGAACCCACGCGACAGAAGTGAAACTTCTTATACATGAGCCATTGGTCATTTTACACTTGACTTTGGATTAACATATCTCGAAAACTATGCAAAATTTATCGAGACATGCTGTGAATGGAATTTAGAGGGAAGATTGACGAACACAATAAGCAGAACGCTGTTTTTCTACGACCAGTAGTTTCAGAGATATCATTTTTTGAATGAGTAGTTCAGAAACAATGGATGAGGCCCGATAGCAAATAAATGAGCGCTTGGACGTCCTTTCTGAATTTTTCATTCAAAAATCGATATCTTAATAACTACGAGTCGTAAAAAAACGGAGGTTTGCTTATTTTATTCGTTAATCTTCCCTCTAAATTTCATTCACAGCATGTCTCGATAAATTTTGCATAGTTTTCGAGATATTTCAATCCAAAGCCAAGTGTGAAATGGCAATTTTTCAAGAAATAAAAAGCAAAAATCATGAGGCGGAGCATGGATATTTTTCGGCCGTGTTTCATGACAACTCCTCCTTTAAATGACAATTTTGAGTAATTTTCTAAAAAATCATTTAGATAAATTCCCATATTTTTCTCTCCGTGTATTGAAAAGAAAAAATAATAGAGTGTAGAGTCAGGCATCGCTGCTGACGCACTCTCCTCTTCTCCTGCTCCCCCCACCACGTATCTAGCTATTCCCCTCACACGATGACGAATTTTCGTGATGCTCGAAAATTGTTGCCCCCTCAGCAAAGAAGTTTCACTTCAAAAAAAAATTATTCTCTTAACTCTTCAGATCTGCTTTACTCCGATCCTCTCTATAACAAACAGAAGCTCCAATCTTTGTGCGTTATTTGCAAACCCCACTCCTTGCGTGACATCTAATGTTTTGCCAATTCGATTGGCAAAATGCTTCCGAATGAAAATTCATCTCTATTGAATCGAATCGCTATTCATGTACCCATTGCTCGAAGAATAACATTATTCCATAACAAAAACGCACTTATACACTCCTACGAATATTGTTCCAGACCGTATCCATCTGTTCAGGATTCAATCTTAGGACCTGCAGTCTCAGCTCAAAATAATCGATTAAATTGCAATAATTTCATATGATACATAAAAATTCAATATTAGATGAAAACTGAGATCCTATGATGAAACTCTAAAATTGAAGTTCAGGTTTCAAATAGGATTTCTATTCTTTCTGATTGTTATCAGAATGAAAATGTACTCTATTGTAGAAAAAATTGTCTACTTTCGCATGGTGAAATAAGAAATAGGAGTGTTCCTATAGAGAATGCTAAGAAAAACCGTGATTTAAAAAAAAAAATAATTGATTGATTACTTTTAGAAGAGACTTCTAAATTGTCATTGTAAATTGTCATTTCGTGGCGTTTTGAAACATTCTGAGTCATATTCCGTTGAAATCTCGAAATCGAACAAAATCGAGTTCACAATACTTCTATTCGGAAGCAAAAAAAAGGACTATTATTAATAAATTCTGTGTATATCCAATGTACATTCTTCTAATATTTTCTTTCATCATTGTAAATTATCAAAAAGGGTTGGACATCTTTTTTCGGCAGTCAAATATCCCAATCTCGTTGAAGATTCGATTCGGTATATGACCGAAAATTTCGAGAGAATAACTTCAATATAATTATAATCTATAAAAGAATAAATGATTGATGCAATAAAATTTCCATAAAAATTCGAACCAAATAAATTTTAAATGTCAATCTTTACATTTATTTCAAAATTCGCTTCATTCCTGATTAGAAGCAATTTTGAAATAAATGTAAAGATTGACATTTACAATTTATTCGGTCCAATATCTAATTAACCTACAAATTCAATGCATATAATGTTTCTATACACATGATAAAAACAAATTAAGCATGTCACAGAACATGAAAACTACTGATGATACACACACAGCAAAGATCTCCGATTCATATTTAACCACATTTTCCCCTCATTTCCATACCTCTCAGTGTTTTTTTTCATCTGTTGTGTTCATAAAACTCACACCCTGAGGAAGATTTACTTATGCAGGGGGATGAATATAATTTACATAAATTTAAGAATTTTCACGCTCTGAAACTTTTCACATGCAAAATCAAAATATTTGTTCCCCGATTAACTATTTATCAGAGTTTATCCTGAATTATTGAGAAGGCGAAAAAAAATAGAAATCCTGCCCTTCTTATGAGAAGAATAACTTAAAAAGAAAAAACATTAAATATATAAAAATACATTAAATATATAAAATTAATTCGTGTGAAATTTCATTATTTCATTCTATTGATGCAGCAATATCTCTCTGTCCTATGGGAAAAAGTTTTCCAATCAAATAAAATCAGATTATAGAATAAAGTTCATTCATGTGAAACAATTGCTCTCTGGCCTTTGACTTGAATAGGAATATATTTACCCCGAGTAATTAAATTCTGTTTCAATCTCCTACTTATCAACTACAAGTGATGAATAAAAAGAATTTTTTATTACGATTCTAGATGAATTCTAGGAATCCTCGGATTTTTATGTGTACCCTGCATGACTACATTATGAGTGAATCAGCCTGAGTCACTAAGAGCTTTTATGCAATGTTCCGCTACTGTAAAATCATCTTCTGAATCATGTGCATTCATCGTTGAATCCAGTTTACATGCAAGGTAAAGAATTCTATCATCAACAACATTAGGAAAGTGGTTGACATTTAAATTATTTTCTTCCATATTTGAAACTAATATAATCTTTTTTGGCTTCCGAATGGAAGCATTGTAATCGTGATTTTTTTCGAATTCGAGATTTCATCGGATTATGATTCCAAATGATCTAAAATGTCGGAAATTTTTTTTTTTCACATGTCTGTATGTATGTATGTGTGTGTATGTGTTTGATGACACGTTTCATCACTTTATGCGGAAACGGCTGCATGTATCGATATGAAATTCTGAGGGAATATTCATGACGTGAGCGCAATGCTCTCTGCGAAATTTCAGCTAAATCGGTTCAATGGTTCTCGAGAAAAAGCGAATTGTCAAAAAATCGTTTTTTAGACTTTTCTCAACGAAAAATCAATTTACAGCGTCTATCCTCCGCAAGGAGATGCGTGCGGATGAGGCGCACATTAAATCCTACGGGTGACCAGGGCTCCGATTTTTATTTATTTTTTTTATATTTTTTTTACTATGATTTTTGAAAAATCGCTGTTATTGCGATAACTTAAAAAATATTTGAGCTAGAGATTTCAAATTTGGTGTGTTTATACATCTTATGAGTGCCAACTTTGCTATTGAATTTCAGCTAAATCGGTTCAATGGTTCTCGAGAAGAAGTGAATCATCAAAAAATCGTTTTTTCAAGTTTTCATAGCGAAAAACCAATTTACAACCTCTATCCTCCGCGAGGAGATGCGCACGGATAGGGCGCACATTAAACCCCGAGGGTGACCGGTGCTCCCATTTTTACTTTTTTTATTATATTTTTTTTACTGTGATTTTTGAAAAATCACGGTTATCGCGATAACTTAAAAAATATTTCACTTAGAGACTTCAAATTTCGTGTGTTTGTACATCTTATAAGTGCGAATTTCGGTATTAAATTCCAGCGTAATCGACTGAACAGCTCCTGAGATATTGTTGAAAAGCTATTCCATGCAATCGGCGTACCCGGGATGAAAGAATTTGAGTCCTTCGGTGGTTGAAAGACTTCTGTCCCAGTCTCTGACAGAGTCCCTATTTGCGCCATGGCAGGGACTTTCTAGAGACACCTTGCTGTCTCTCCGAACGGGATACGTGTCTCTCCTACAGGGACTCAGTCCCTGCTCAACGAACCAGGGAGCCTATTCTCGACGCATGGAGAACTGTTTCCGTTGACGAAATAACATTCGTGAACGAATCAGACAATTCGTCTATCTATTTCGTTCACGGATTTACGATTCCCTCACGAAATGCAAGTTCTCATACGGAGAGCTCACATAACCTATTTTCTCTTTCCTAAAAGTAGAAATATTAATCGCGACAGAGTGTCATTAGAAGATTCATGAGTGAAAAATGAATGAGGTTTGTCATCTAATGAATCTCGAACTTATGGAAAATGTGTAGCTCCTCGGTGAAAAGGATCGTCTGATAAGGAAGTGACATCCGTAAATGAATCGGAAAGTCGTTTCGTCAACGAAACTTTTTCGTGTGGGAATATCTCCCGTGAACGAAATGGTCGTGAACGAAGGTACTATGTTCGTTGACGAATCCTATTCCCATGCGTCGAGAATAGGCCCCCAGCTAGCCCCGTTTCAGAATAAAGCGAAATATGCGCCATCAGATACATAAACACACATCCGATATTGATTATAGAAGTTCGACCGAATCTGGCAATGTATTTTTTAGAAAGAATCACACTGCAGTGACCCTTTAGTCTTGAACACTGAAATTTGATTGCTCTCATTTCACCTATCCTTCCAACAGAACGTTTTGAATCGATTTATCAAAATTTATGGCTAAGAAATAATATCAATTCGTATTAGATGATGTAAAGTAATGTCATTGATAGTTCTCCAACATTTATTACTTACTGAGCTTCAAAGGATGAGAGGCTTCGATCAGACAATGAATATTCAACTGTAAACAGAGTTAAGAATTTTCACTCATTTGAGCTAATTGTTTTTACACTTTTCTCGTTATGTACATTAATAACAGCCTTCATTTATTTTTGTTCCATCCATTTATTATTAATCCGTCTCCTTGAAACAAGGAAAATTATGTAAAAATTTCTTGATATTTGTTAAAGGCAAAACGTATAATAAACATTCAGCATGCAGATGTAAATGATAACCCAATGACATACACTTGTATCTTCAATATAAATAAACTGTTGTCACTTTGATTGTCAGTCTACCAGGAAAGTTCGAGGTAAAATCTACAATGAAATTATTCACTGGCATTATTTTTTTCCTAACGGTAATAACGCTCTACTTTGTAGCAGCAGGTAAGTGTAAAAATTACTTATTGAATGAACTTAAAGTATACTTTGTTTCCACTTTTTTTAAGGGAGTTCTTGCTACTATAAGGGAAGCAGATTGTCTCCCGGTGTGCATACTGTGAATTGCACTAAGATACAATGCTTCTCCAATGGAACGATTTACCAAGAAACGTGCGTAAGAAATACTGTCAAGAGGAACAGCTCTCTCGATAAATATCTTGAACCTTTTAAACTCAGAAATACAGTGGACTCTCAAATAAGTTCCCTTGTCTGTTCCAGACCGCTCGTTAAAGTTCCGTTCCCCACTTTCACGTAGATTAGTCTCCTCTGCGCAGTTGATTGCGCCGTAGCACACTCTCCTATGCGCAGCTAGATGCGCGAAATGTATAATTCCGGACTACATCTTGTGCATGTAACCTCATTCAAAATACCGCGCATTTACACAGAAAAAAATGTTTTCTTAATTTAAGAATGTGCAGTCACTTAATTTAAGCATGGCAGGTCACTTAAATTAAGTGACTTTTCTCACTTAAATCAAGTGACTTTGTCTTTCTTAATTTAAGAGAGTAAAACTCACTTGAATTAAGTGACCTTTCTCACTCAAATCAAGTGGCTTTTCTCACTTAAATCAAGTAACTTTTTCTTTCTTAATTTAAGAAAGTAAAAGTCACTTAAATTAAGTGACTTTTCTCACTTAAATTGAGTGACTTTTTCTTTCTTAATTTAAGAAAGTGAAACTCACTTAAGTCAAGTGAGTTTTCTCACTCAATTCAAGTGACTTTTCTTTCTTAATTTAAGTGACCTGCACATTCTTAAATTAAGTGACTGCACATTCTTAAATTAAGTGACTGCACATTCTTAAATTAAATGACTGCACATTTTTAAATTAAGAAAACATTTCTCTCTGTGTAACCTCAATTTGATTGGTCCGCCAAAGAAGCAGAGTGGGGGAGCCAACGAGGAACTTCAATGGAAAAATCTGGGGATCTTTAACGAGAGCGGAACTTTATTGGGCGGAACTTATTTGAGAGTCTACTGTATAATCAACTGGTGAATCAATTGATTATTTTTTCTCTTTTATATTCCAGGTGTCGGAGAATTTTAATACAATGTATACAAGGTACTCATAAAGTGAATGTTTTGGGCAACAGTAGTCTGCCATATCCAAAATGCTGTCCCAGTCAAAAATGTGTTAGGAGCTGGTGAGCTCAGAACATACATTCATGGTGATTTTCTGGAAGACTTGAACAATGAATGCATATCAATCTATGACAGATACATATGTTGCGATGTTGTGCATATATTTCGATATCAGATCCATAAGAGAAATATATAGGATTCGATTATTGTACAATGTTTATGAATTACGTATTTTTCTCAAATCAATTTTTTGTAAAGCACTTGAATAAACATCTCCTAATTGACTTGATGTGTCCAATGATTTTGTTCTGTTATTTTACACGATTGTCAGAGATGACTATAGGCATATGTTCTAGTAGACTTGTCTTTCCTAATACCTGTGTCGTACCATGAATATTCAATAGTGGTCAATTGTGGTATCCAAAACTTCTGAAGGGAAAGGAGAAAACGGGCTTTGCTAGTGAAGCCGATCAAAGGTTAATTTTCTATGCATCATTACTTTTTTTTTGTGAACAGATTCCATCTCCATCATGATTCCACAATACTGGGACAATAAAGATGACATTCAGTAGTGAAATCGACACTTTGATGGCTTCAATTGACAATCAACTTCCTTATGTGTTGTTCAAGTTCCGGTCTCATTTTTTCCTTACCTTCATGCTTTCGTACATTTTTGGATGTGATGTCATAATATTGCGGCTCTTACTTTTCAAAGCGAGCTCTCCCATTTTCTCCATCTAATAGTTTTGCACATTTCCGTATTTTTCTCCACTTTTGATGCAATTCGCTTCGCTTTCTTTTGCTGCGATTTTTCTCCTTGCTTATTCAGTTTCAAGTTTACATAGCATTAATTGCATATTACTCATGAATAAATATCTTTCTGTTTTTCTCATTTTTATGCAGCCTGTCTCTTTATGTATGTTTTTTTTTGATTGATTCTGTTGATTGTAGGCTTATCAGTGTTATAACCAGGGCCTGCGAGCTGGGGCACAACAATAAGACGTAGAAACAGAAAAATAAGCAGAAAGATGCGCAGTAAGACGACCGGCAAGATAATTAGCAAGACAATGAACAAGATTACCACCAAGATATCTAGCATGACACTCAGCAAAACCATTCTCTTCAGGTCTAAGTATTGTGCCCCAGCTTCCAGGCTCTGGTTATAACCAATTACACCCTTTTGTCCAACCTAACGAACAATGACAAAATATCCATGCATCTCAGACACGGGCAAACCGCAGTCTTCTACACAGAGAAAAATGTTTTTTTAATTTAAAAATGTGCAGTCACTTAATTTAAGAATGTGCAGGTCACTTAAATTTAGAAAGAAAAGTCACTTAATTTAAGTGAGAAAAGTCACTTAATTTAAGTGAGTTTTACTTTCTTCAATTAAGAAAGAAAAGTCACTTGATTTAAGTGAGAAACCTCACTTGATTTAAGTGAGTTTTATTTTCTTAAATTAAGAAAGAAAAGTCACTTGATTTAAGTGAGAAACCTCACTTGATTTAAGTGACTTTTATTTTCTTAAATTAAGAAAGCAAAAGTCACTTGATTTAAGTGAGAAAAGTCACTTAATTTAAGTGAGTTTTACTTTCTTCAATTAAGAAAAAAGGTCACTTGATTTAAGTGAGAAAAGTCACTTAATTTAAGTGATTTGCCATTCTTAAATTAAGTGATCGCACATTCTTAAATTAAGAAAACATTTTTCTCTGTGTAGTTTCAAGCGTTCCTGAACTTTATCAGTACAACCAATAGGGTGAGTGGGCTTTTCTTGCTACTCTTTTTTGGGAAACATCTTGGAAGTTGAACGAGATTGCGCGATTTCCACTAAATGTTTTTCTATAGAGGATCTGAAAAAAGACAGAGGGGATTCTATAGGAATTTTGCTATTTCCATTTTGCTTATCCATTTTCATCTCTTCACTACTGAATCGCTTTCAATTTTTTTCCTTTCTATCATATAACATTCAACATTAAAAACGCGTTGAATTAAGGGATGAGTATTTTTCTGAAGAGAATATTCGTTAGTTTCTCGTTATAATGCTTCAAATCTGAAAAAATATGTGGAGATATGTTATTAATATTGTATATAATAATATCGACCCTGAAATCAACTTTCATTTACGTTTCATGCTAGCTTTTGTCCTCAATCTGTCCTCTCTGAACAAGGAAAATCAGGCCAAAAGCTTTAGATATTTGTTCAACAGCAAAGAATTAATCAACATTAGCATACGTGAGTGACAGCCCAATGACATTCACACACATTTTGTATATAAGTAGAGTGGTTCCATCTTAAACATCAGTTCACCAGGAGAATCCAAAGCACCATCTAAAATGAAAAGATTGATTTGTTTTCTTCTTGTCTCAATCATCGCTACCTCCTTCTTGGTAGCCGGAAGTAAGTTTAGAATTTACATAATGCAGGAAGTTGAAGTAAATTCTGATCTATACCCAGAGAAAAATGTTCACTTAATTTAAGAATGGCAGGTCACTTAAATTAAGTGACTTTTCTCTCTTAAATCAAGTGACTTTCTCTTTCTTAATTTAAGAAAGTAAAACTCACTTAAATTAAGTGACTTTTCTCACTTAAATCAAGTAACTTTTTCTTTCTTAATTTAAGAAAGTAAAAGTCACTCAAATTAAGTGACTTTTCTCACTTAAATCAAGTGACTTTCTCTTTCTTAATTTAAGAATGTAAAAGTCACTTAAACTAAGTGACTTTTTTCACTTAAATCAAGTGACTTTTTCTTTCTTAATTTAAGAAAGTGAAACACACTTAAATTAAGTGACTTTTCTCACTTAAATCAAGTAACTTTTTCTTTCTTAATTTAAGAAAGTAAAAGCCACTCAAATTAAGTGACTTTTCTCACTTAAATCAAGTGACTTTCTCTTTCTTAATTTAAGAAAGTAAAAGTCACTTAAATTAAGTGACTTTTTCACTTAAATCATGTGATTTCTTCTTTCTTAATTTAAGAAAGTGAAACTCACTTAAATTAAGTGACTTTTCTCACTTAAATCAAGTAACTTTTTCTTTCTTAATTTAAGAAAGTAAAAGTCACTTAAATTAAGTGACTTTTCTCACTTAAATCAAGTGACTTTCTCTTTCTTAATTTAAGAAAGTAAAAGTCACTTAAACTAAGTGACTTTTTTCACTTAAATCAAGTGACTTTTTCTTTCTTAATTTAAGAAAGTAAAACTCAATTAAATCAAGTGACTTTTCTTTCTTAATTTAAGTGACCTGCACATTCTTAAATTAAGTGACTGCACATTCTTGAATTAAGAAAGCATTTTTCTCTGTGTAATTTTCCCCCAGGAAGAAGCTGTATATGGCAGGGACGTAGGCTTTCGCCCGGTACACATACCATCGAATGTGTGCAAGTAACATGCTATCGAAATGGGACTGTTAATGGTGAACCGTACGTTGAGACATGCTGTCAAAAGCGACAATACTTTCAATTCATATTTTTAATTTCACTGATTTAGAAATAATATCAGCATCTTATGGTTCTATGATTCTTAATTTTCATTGTTGTCATTTTATATTCCAGGTGTCCTGAAATAAAAGTATCATGTGTGAGCAATACACATGCAGAAAATCGTCCGCAGAGAAACTATCTAGGTTATCCCGATTGCTGTCCTTTTCCAATATGTGTACCGGATGAATAAATTTGGATGATTTTTCTGTAACGTCTTCCAGAAGAACATCCATAAATCTTGGTATGAGAATGGCAGAATAGTGTATAATATGATTGAATGATTATTAGAATCTTATCATGCTGAATAGACCGGAATAAGGGTCTTGAAGCTGTCAATAAAAGAAATTAAAAAAAAAACTTAGACCATCCTTAATAGATTCGCCTGCGTTTCACTAATGTTGGTTAATCATTAAATCCTGCAGGAAGCTCTGAAAGAATTGGATCTAAAATCAAAAGCAGGCAAAATAATTGATTCTCCTGATACCTTTCTTCTCACAATATCATTCACAATTCTGAAAGTTCATCGATCCCACTCAATATATTCTTTCAATAGAATTTATCAAAACCATTCATCAAATTCCAAAACAAATGAGTGTGACAGTTCATTTAACATTGATTATTTATTCGGATTGAATTCAAAGAATGAGCGACTGTAATCAGCAAAGTTAATATGAAGTAAAGCTGATAATTTTCCTACCTACAGCTTATTAATTGTCATTTCTTCAAATTATTCTCATCATTTTTTGTAATAATATCGACCCTGGAATCAAATTTTATACACGTTTCATGCATGCTTTTGTTATTGAACCGTCTCCTCAGAACAAGGAAAATTAGTCCATGAGCTCTAGATATTTGTTCAACAGAAACGAATGAATAAACATGAGCATGCATAAATGATAACCCAATGATATGCACATCCGTTTTGTATATAAGTAGTGTTATTTCATCTTAAACATCAGTTCACGAGGAGAATTCGAAGCATCATCTGAAATGAAAAGCCTAATTAGCCTGCTTCTTTTCTCAATGATTGCTACTTCTTTCATGGTCACAGCAGGTGAGTGGAGAAATTGCATATTGCATGAAGTTGAAGTGAATTTAAATACATAATTTTTTTCGTCAGGAGGATACTGTTTGTACCATGGACATATAATTTCGACCGGTGTGCAGACTATTGATTGTGTAAAAGTAACATGCTATTCAAATGGGACTGTTCACACTCTGGAGTATGTTAAAAGACTGTCAGAAATAATAATACTTCCAATTTATATTTCAAATTCCGCTGATTTAGGGATTACACAGAGAAAAATGTTTTCTTAATTTAAGAATGTGCAGTCACTTAATTTAAGTGATCTGCCATTCTTAAATTAAGTGACTTTTCTCACTTAAATCAATTGATTTTTCTCACTTAAATCAAGTGACTATTTCTTTATTAATTTAAGAAAGTACAACTCACTTAAATTAAGTGACTTTTCTCACTTAAATCAATTGATTTTTCTCACTTAAATCAAGTGACTATTTCTTTATTAATTTAAGAAAGTGAAACTCACTTAAATTAAGTGGCTTTTTTCATTTAAATCAAGTGACTTCTTCTTTCTTAATTTAAGAAAGTAAAACTCACTTAAATTAAGTGATTTTTCTCACTTAAATCAAATGACTTTTCCTTTCTTAATTTAAGAAAGTAAAACTCACTTAAATTAAGTGACTTTTCTCACTTAAATCAATTGATTTTTCACACTTAAATCAAGTGACTTTTTCTTTATTAATTTAAGAAAGTAAAACTTACTTAAATTAAGTGACTTTTCTCACTTAAATCAAGTAACTTCTTCTTTCTTAATTTAAGAAAGTAAAACTCACTTAAATTAAGTGATTTTTCTCACTTAAATCAAGTGACTTTTCCTTTCTTAATTTAAGAAAGTAAAACTCACTTCAATTAAGTGACTTTTCTCACTTAAATCAATTGATTTTTCACACTTAAATCAAGTGACTTTTTCTTTCTTAATTTAAGAAAGTAAAACTCACTTAAATTAAGTGACTTTTCTCACTTAAATCAATTGATTTTGCACACTTAAATCAAGTGACTTTTTCTTTATTAATTTAAGAAAGTAAAACTTACTTAAATTAAGTGACTTTTCTCACTTAAATCAAGTGACTTCTTCTTTCTTAATTTAAGAAAGTAAAACTCACTTAAATTAAGTGATTTTTCTCACTTAAATCAAGTGACTTTTCCTTTCTTAATTTAAGAAAGTAAAACTCACTTCAATTAAGTGACTTTTCTCACTTAAATCAATTGATTTTTCACACTTAAATCAAGTGACTTTTTCTTTATTAATTTAAGAAAGTAAAACTTACTTGAATTAAGTGACTTTTCTCACTTAAATCAAGTGACTTTTTCTTTCTTAATTTAAGAAAGTAAAACTCACTTAAATCAAGTGACTTTTCTTTCTTAATTTAAGTGACCTGCACATTCTTAAATTAAGTGACTGCACATTCTTAAATTAAAAAAACATTTTTCTCTGTGTACTATTCTCAAACTAGAGGAATCTGAATTTTGTAGTTATTATTTTTTATTAATCTCATCTTATATTTTAGATGTCCATTGATCAAAATAGAATGCAACAACGGAACGCATGTCGAGAAACGGCCGCAGAATAATAATCTACCATACACCGATTGCTGTCCCTTCCCACACTGTGTGAAGGATGAATAAATCCAGACTATTAATTTGTATTATTTTCTAGAAAAACTTCCATAAATCTTAGTCTATGAATCTTAAGATGATAATGGCAGGCTAGTGTATAAGATAACTGAATTAATACTTTTTGAAGACTTTTTTCTCGTTTAATCAAATCAAAAGAACTGCTAATGAATTCGATGATTAATTTTATGCTTTTTATATATTGGCTATTCTTACGTGAATAAATGAAATGAAAAACGTATCTGAAAATTGTAACAAAGTGTACATTTTCTATTTTATTCCAAAAATAACAAAGACAAACTTGAAGAAGAACTATTTCAAATACTTTTATCATTTTAAAGATCAATTAATAACAAGAAACGAAGCAATATATGTTATTTGTAATTGAAATAATCAATTTTCTTCAATTTCTTCAGTAATAAAAAGAATCAAAATAATTATTTCTCTTTTTTGGACTAACAACTCACACGTGGATCTCTCTAATGGCGTCGTTTCATTTGAAAAGGTAGTAAAAAAAGTCCACTTATTTTAAGCACTTTTTTTTATTGATTATTCACAGTTTAAAGAAGATGATACCATTGAAAGCTGTGGTACTTTATCTGAAGAATCTTTTCATTCAACAGCTTTTATTCAATGATCTTCATTTTTTCCACACGTTGTACATGAAATGCACAATATTGAGTTTTTTTTCAATTATTTCCTCCACTAAAAAAATTTTCCATGTTCCATTCATTTTTCCTACAAAAGTTTTCAAAGTTATTTTTTGTACTCCTCTAATTTTAGAAATCGGTTATCAATAGTTTTCTGTAATCAATTTTTCTTTTCTCTATTTTCAGACTATTGGATTGTGATTTAATTATTCAGCATAAATATCCGAAATGTCATACATTTGTCAATTAATCGATTGTCCAGTAGCGATAATTTACAACACAATCAAACAAATTTCGGAATATTTATTGTGTTCAACATTACTAAATTAATTTGGTTAATTTTCACACTCATTGGTGAAAGTTTCATGTGGTTCAGTGTTTGAAGCAAATCTGATTACCCGTGACAAGGACCTACAGTGGTTTTGAACTCTGATGGAACATAAGGATTGTGTCGGAATGGAAGTGGGGAAATTGAGGGGATCAGAAGTTACTTCTGTGTGTTGGTTACGTTATGGGTAAAAGAGAGGGACATATATATTGTCGCCTACTCACGTGGCAGAGAGCGATGAAAGGTCACAGTGTCCTCGAGGGGTCCTTCTACAGCTGACAAGGACGCGTGAGGTCAGTGCGTGGGTTGTTGCACCGAGCGCGCGACTAGGAAACTAATGGTGGATCGATGCAGCCAGTTTACCAGGGGGTTCACAATCCAGGAGACACCAAAGGCGATCGTTATATATCCTTCCATATACTTCTCACTCCTCAGCCTTCAGCTCTCTCGTCGTTTCATCAAAGAACCATAGCAACAGGCTGCATCTATTTACCAACTCAATCACTGCAGCCACCAGTATCCTTACATCGGCAATATATCCACAATGTTCTACTTCAAATTCATCGAAATAGACTCGTTCAAGTACTTCATGAGTTTTCCAACTTTCCATTTCACGAAAAAAGTAATTTATTTAAGGTAGTAGTCTGGTAACTTATGCCTATTTTCATGACTCCTTTGGAGGGTGGTTTTTTATAGGAAAATAAAAATGAATTATCTCGAATATTTACACAGAGAAAAATGTTTTCTTAATTTAAGAATGTGCAGTCACTTAATTTAAGAATGTGCAGGTCACTTAAATTAAGAAAGAAAAGGCACTTGATTTAAGTGAGAAAACTCACTTGATTTTAGTGAGTTTTATTTTCTTAAATTAAGAAAGAAAAAGTCACTTGACTTAAGTGAGAAAAGTCACTTAATTTAAGTGACTTCTACTTTCTTAAATTAAGAAAGAAAAAGTCACTTGATTTAAGTGAGAAAATTCACTTAATTTAAATGACCTGCCATTCTTAAATTAAGTGACTGCACATTCTTAAATTAAGAAAACATTTTTCTCTGTGTAGAGTGTTTTTATTTACATATTGAAAATATAAGAAAAAATTTATTTGAAAAAATTTAATAGTTTATTACTATTATTATTGTCACTCGAAGTTGGAACCTCACAAAAAATGCACGTGGGTGGCCCGGGTGATTTTGGCTCTTGATGTTATCTGAAATCAAATATTCTTGATTATTCTTAATCTATAGACATGTCATTCTGGTCGGAACTACTGAAGTTAAATTTCAAGGGTAAATAACAAAATGGCGGACTTTGAAAAAAAAAGTCCTTTTATTTTAGCAAAGAAAGGGTTGTAAAATAAAAAGTTAGGGGTGAAAAAAATTCTCGTTAGTACCGACGAGAACTATAAGTGTGTAGAACAGCCTGTTAAAATTTGAAAGCAATCGGTTCAGTAGAAAAAAAGTTAGGACCCGGGCCGACCAGAAAAACAATGTTTTGAGAAAAACGCGTTTAAAGTTCAATAACAAATTTTCATAAGTAAACTTATACTTATGTCAATCGTCCGAGGCGCTCTAGGAAACTCGTTATAACTCCCGAAATATTTCGAATTTCTGTCTGAAATTTTCACAGTATATTCTCAAGACATTGTACTTTCAAATTAAGCAAAAAAAAAATTTCGATTTTTTGAACCCAAGTTACCAGACTACTACCTCAACGTTTTTCGATGAACCACATAATGCTTTTTCATGTGGTTAGAACTAATTCTGCTGAAAGTCTACACAAAAGAGAGTTTATCTAAATCTCCATGATTGCCAAATCAATCACATGCAATTCTTCTGAAAAATCCAACTTTTTACGAAAAAAATATATATAATCTATCACTCAGTAGCTGATGAAAGAATTCTTGCTATCGAATTCGAGCTCGAGATGATGGGATAATGCGCAGATAAATCTTGGAGAGAATAAATCCTCTTAGTCACAGCACGTGACAAATGTTCTTGTTTTCAGCACACGAATGGTGTAGATTAAACTAAAGACATCAGCCTTTCATCAAATTTGAATTACCTGATCCGTATCATGAAAATTGTTGAGCTGCATTATGAGAGAATTGAACGCAACAACATGCAGAGTAGAGGAACTATATGTTGTGTTAGATGAGATAAGTTGAAAGTTAATATAACGATTGAAGCTGCCACGTGTGTTATTTTTTTTGCACTCATTCCTTTTTCCCTACTTTTATTCATTCACCTTCGTTTTATTTTCTTTACACGCGTCAAAGATTCTCAGGTATTTTCGTTCCATGAGAATAATCCGAGTCGATGCTTCCTCTAAAATATAATCGCCCACACATTCTTTTTTGAGTTGGTAAATTTATTCATCGAAGCCCTTTGATGTAGTCGGCGTCATGAAGTACAGTCTTTCATACAAGTTTCACGAATGAAAATTCCGGTAATTTTTTAGGTTTTCTTTTTTTTTATTCATTCTGCGTAATGATACTCATGAATTTTCTTCGATAGAGAATTGGAGAATCGTTTCGGATAATATGATGCATTGAAAGTGTAGACGCAACGACAGGGTAAAGATTTTTGTCATTGTCTCTCCCTGCGCTTCATTCATCTTGAATTATGAGAATAACTGCTTTCTAAAAATGCAGATAAAGCAAGAGATCAAAAGAATTATCCGATAATTGTTTATTCCAGTTGGATCTCCTTATCGTCAAAATCTCAACAAATGGAATCAACGAATCATGTCACAGAGAGACTTGAGAAAAGTTCTGGGATCTTTTCTGACAGCCTGTTATCCCACGCTAGCAAGTATTTCAAAGGATCCTGTTCATTGTATCCAAGTAAATCCAAACATCACAATCCAAGCAACTAAGCTTCC
Organism: Aleiodes alternator; assembly: GCA_963921955.1. Taxonomy (NCBI): domain Eukaryota; kingdom Metazoa; phylum Arthropoda; class Insecta; order Hymenoptera; family Braconidae; genus Aleiodes; species Aleiodes alternator. The sequence goes on from OY998097.1 coordinate 1,471,209, forward strand.
GGAAAATACACAATAACTCCGTGGATCTGAAAATATAACTGTTGGATATCAAGGGATTCTTCAAATTCATTCTCATTCAGCTCCTGTTGAATATTCTTGAAACATCGATTTCTCTCCAATTTCACGTAGGTGAGACTGCTTTCAGAATAAACCCACGATAGAGAGTAAATACGGGATTTTTTTTGCAGAGTTTTGGTCGAAAAAAAAATGGAAAAATTAGCCAACAATGATGGCATATTTGAGCTTCCTCATAACTTTATTCCGATTTTTTTCCTGAAGAACTTCGCACTGAAAAGATATCCCTTATTTAGATAATGTTGTAATAGAAATTAATACCACGTGAAAATAGAATTATTCAGAATATGGTGGGACGGGAGGGGGGAAGTAAAATGTACGGAAATCATCAGAAAAATCATTTTTTCTTCTTGAAAAACTTCAGTCATATTCTAACCATTTTTTCGAAATTTTTTTGTTATATTTCACTTCCAATCAGCCTTGCCGAAATCAAGAAGTTATCGAAATTACATGTTTCGAGCCGTCACTCATTTGCGCATCATGTAGTTTATTACATATCTAGGGATGTATCAAAAACGTGAATCGAAATTCCATATTTTCCTACAATTAAGGGTAAATTGATGACATAAGGTGTCACAAATAATGAATGTGAAAACGGAATAGTCAATCAATTATCCACAATTTGAACTTTCATTTAGTATACTGAAATTATGGTTATTTTAACAAGAAAAACATTACTCATTGTTAAAAGTATTATTTCTTAAAAAAAAAAAATACAGGATGATTCTGCTTCAAACTTGACGATCATGAATGTTTCTTGAAAAGAAAAACCTTTTCTTCAGGACTTCTGCAAGCTCTCTATTTGACATGCTCTATTCACAACAGCTCCAAGTAGAGAAACCACAAGTTTAGTCAGACACTGCAAGTACACAGAGAAAAATGTTTTCTTAATTTAAGAATGTGCAGTCACTTAATTTAAGAATGGCAGGTCACTTGAATTAAGTGACTTTTCTCACTTGAGACAAGTGTCTTTTTCTTTCTTAATTTAAGAAAATAAAACTCACTTGAATTAAGTGACCTTTCTCACTTAGATTGAGTGACCTTTCTCACTTACATTAAGTAACTTTTTCTTTCTTAATTTAAGAAAGTAAAGTCACTTAAATTGAGTGAGAAAAGTCACTTAATTTAAGTGAGTTTTACTTTCTTAAATTAAGTGACTTTTCTCACTTAAATTAAGTAACTTTTTTTCTCTTAATTTAAGAAAGTAAAAGACACTTAGATTGAGTGACCTTTCTCACTTACATTAAGTAACTTTTTTTTTCTTAATTTAAGAAAGTAAAGTCACTTAAATTAAGTGAGAAAAGTCACTTAATTTAAGTGAGTTTTACTTTCTTGAATTAAGTGACTTTTCTCACTTAAATTAAGTAACTTTTTCTCTCTTAATTTAAGAAAGTAAAAGACACTTAAATTAAGTGACTTTTCTCACTTAAATCGAGTGACTTTTTCTTTCTTAATTTAAGAAAGTAAAGTCACTTAAATTAAGTGAGAAAAGTCACTTAATTTAAGTGAGTTTTACTTTCTTAAATTAAGTGACTTTTCTCACTTAAATTAAGTAACTTTTTCTCTCTTAATTTAAGGAAGTAAAAGACACTTAAATTAAGTGACTTCTCTCACTTAAATCAAGTGACTTTTTCTTTCTTAATTTAAGAAAGTAAAGTCACTTAAATTAAGTGAGAAAAGTCACTCAATTTAAGTGAGTTTTACTTTCTTAAATTAAGTGACTTTTCTCACTTAAATTAAGTAACTTTTTCTCTCTTAATTTAAGAAAGTGAAAGACACTTAAATTGAGTGACTTTTCTCACTTAAATCAAGTGACTTTTTCTTTCTTAATTTAAGAAAGTAAAACTCACTTAAGGCCCGGATCGAGTAGGGTTATTTGAGAAAACGTAGATTTCACTTTACGAGGTCAAAAATGGTTCAATTTTCCAAAACTCAGTACAGCACCATTGTTCTGCATTGTCTGTATGGTGCTGTACGGAGTTTTGGAAAATTAAACCATTTTTGACCTCGTAAAGTGAAATCTACGTTTTCTCAAAAAACCCTACTCCATCCGGGCCTTAAATCGAGTGAGTTTTCTCACTTCAATCAAGTGACTTTACTTTCTTAATTTAAGTAACCTGCACATTCTTAGATTAAGAAAACATTTTTATCTGTGTAGATGTGATATTGATGCATACTTCTTGTGCTAGTTGAAAGTAACGATAACACAGTTATTGGATGAACGATATAATGTGTACAGCCGAATGGTGAAATAGTTTCTGTTGGGGTTAAGTGCAAAGAAGAGAGTGGAAACTTTAGCTCGGGGTTACTCGGGTCAGGGTGAATATCGTCAAGGGCAGAGCTCCATGCGCATGAAATGAAGTAGTGGGGAAATGAAGCTAGAGACGGAGTATGATGGAATCACCCCTCCAGTTTCCATCTTCGAACTATTTTCCTTGGTTCAAAGCTTTTTTTCATGTTTCTTCTGACCTCTAAGGGTGACCCCAAGTTCATGCATGTGCGTTGTTTCTTTTTACCATCGGGACATATTTTTTTTAGCCGTAAATTGTGATGTTGCTTTTATATTATATATAATATGGAAATAACTGAGAATTTGTATAAGAAATTTTTTCATTTTTTTCAACTTATTTATCTATTTGAATATGATCATTGTACTAATCATAATTGATTACACAGAAAAAAATGTTTTCTTAATTTAAGAATGGCAGGTCACTTAAATTAAGTGACTTTACTCACTTAAATTAAGTGATTTTTCGCACTTAAATCAAGTGACTTTTTTTTTCTTAATTTAAGAAAGTAAAACTCACTTAAATCAAGTGAGTTTTCTCACTTAAATCAAGTGACTTCTCTTTCTTAATTTAAGTGACCTGCACATTCTTAAATTAAGTGACTGCACATTCTTAAATTAAGAAAAAATTTTTCTCTGTGTAACTGAGATATCGAAGACTCTCCAAGTTTTTTGAATAAATACCAAGTAGATTGTTTCGAGTTTTATGCATCTCCTTAGAGGAAAAGCTCACAAAAAAATTCTAACATCAAACTTTATCTCTACTCCCTTCACTAGAAAACCTAAAAAAAAAAGTACTTTACCCACGTTCGTTCACATCCAATTTAATACGAACCCCGAAGTCTGTAGAACAAAAAAGACTATAAAAATAGCGTTATACTTGAAGCTTTTCATCCACGTGCGACATTTTTTCTCTCCGATAGCTGTTCTACACATCTCCCTTCTCCATACGAAGGAAAATTGTAAATCCTGACAGCGACAAGTGATGGCATTTCGTTCAAGCTAAATATGCGCAGGTCAAGGTCGTCCACTGAAATCCGATGGACATGTTCCGGAGGCACTTGTAGTCATATACTCTCTCGAAGGACCTAACTCTTCCCTGTCTGCGGGATCAGTTTACAGTAATCAACTTTCATCTCTCTCTCTTAAGCGTCTGAAATTGATGGCTATCATGACAGTAATTGAGCCGTTCAATTAATCACACTTAGGAAAAAATTGTGAAAAACACAGATGCTCTTTTATTCAGCTGAAAGAGTTGTAGACAGGGGATGTCAATATAGTCGATTCTTTGAGGAGGTCACTATCGAATAAGGCAACTACCCGGAATTTGCCTCTCATGAAGCATGATAATCGTCCTGACTCTCTCGCTCAAGCAAGCCGTCTCACATTTAACGTAGTACAGTGCACGTCTCGAATAAGGCGTCTAAGAGTCTTGTAGGGGAAGGCGATTCCTGGAATCGTCGTTCCCCCACTCCTGTTGCCAAATCAACGCGCAGTGTTTTGGGTCTGGCTCTCCGCAATAAGGCGTTCGGTTGAAGGAATTAAAAACTGAATATTTTGTACAATTAATATTACAATTAAACTTTTTTTTAATCAAGATAGTGACAAATACACATTGAAGAAAGTAAGTACTTTTTTAATTAGTATAAAGCCTTGATAAATCGCATTTCGAGCCTGATCTTCATGGTATCCCTGATGAAACTTGGAACAATGGTATTATCCCTGATGAAATGAACAATAATGGTAGAACGAAAGATCCATTAATGTCAGTCAATTTTTTTACAGATTCTTTGAATAATTTGTATGATATGGAAGAAAAAAAAATTTAACTATCATTTTCTTATTTTTGTTAAAAATTAAGAATTAAACCAAAGTTAAAAAAAAGTTCAATAATAGATGAATTATCAAAAAATAATTTGATTCTTCCTTTTTCTCGCTAACACCTTATTCATAACCTCGGGACCTAAAGAACAGCGCTGGAGGAGAAGCCCGATGGTGGGGGAACCAACTCATCGCGAATATAAACATTGCGCCTTATTCGAAGAAGCCTTATTCGGGACGTGCACTGCACCGCCGATAATGTCCTAGTCTGTGGTGATAGTGTCTCGTTTGATTCATGTAGTGATTACACGCTAGGTAGCGTCCCGAGTGAGGTGAAGAGAGAAAGAAAATATTAAAAGTACAGTTTTACATAGTTATTCACTAATTACTACTATTACATGCTCTAAAGCTGTATTTTCACGGGTTTAAAAGGTTTTATATCAATTTTCTATTATTCTTTTTCTTTTATTCAAATCGGAACAATCCATTTTGTAAAATATGATGAAATGTGCGGTTTCTCATAAGGCTCAATGTTTTACTCATGAAATTACAAGTGTCGATATCTTTCGACTCGTTCTCTGTAGCCCTCCAAAAATTCAACTGGATCATTATTTTATCATAATTTACGAATGTACCAAATTCCAGAACTTTCGAACGGTTTTGTTTAATTTCTTTACTATTCAATTTTTCAAATTCATTGTACAATGCCAATTTTATCTAGTATCCGAATAATGAGATGATGAATTAATTTGAAAAAGGAATGTACAGGTAGATCGCCGGACTTGTACTATTCTCATTTCATTTTTTTTTTCAATAAAATTGGGGCGCGTACTTTTCGACGTTTTTTTTAAAAGGCACTAGCGTTTTTTTTCTGCCATTTAACTTCTTTTTTTTATTTATAAATGAGCAATGTCATAGAGATGGATTAAATCGAATCTAGATGCGTGCTGATCGACTTGATTTGAAATTAGATATCTCGAAAACTTTTGAAAATTTATCGAAACACGAAATTTAGGGAATAAATTAAGGAACAAAATGGGCAAAACCCCATTATCCTACGACTAGTTTCTGAAATATGATCTTTTTAAGGTTGTTCAGAAGAAAACCCTCTGCAATGAGAAATTTCCCAAAATTTGACAATTCATTATTTGAATAATAAAGAATGATCTGGCAGAATTTGAAATAATTTTAGAGATTATTTTCCAAGAAGAAAAACTTTGAAGTTACGAGTTTTACACGTAAAGATATGGCAAGCCGATAAGCATAGTCCGGTATCTTTCTTAGCGCTCGCACGGTAACGTAGATTTCGTACTAACCTTTCTCATCTATACGTGTGATTTCTTATAGGTCTCGCACGTTACTGTCAAACTTTTCAGTAAAAAATTGATATCTCGGAAAATACAAGTCGTAGAAGAACGGGATTTTGCTCATTGTATTCGTTAATTCATCCACTAAAATTTATTCACTGCATGTCGCGATAAATTTCCAATAGTTTTCGAGATATTTGCATTTGAAGCCAGGCGTGTTTGATGTTTACTGCGTGCGTTTGTGTGACGCGTACTTCTACATAGTGTCGGTGAGGCACTAACACAGTTACAATGTCCCAAAGAAAGTTCGATTTGGAGAAGAATTCTGGCCAACGTTTTCAATTAATAATAAAATATCGTTTTCTCAATTTTTTTTAACATGAATTCGAAGATAATGGTAAAAGCAATATATTACCAGAAAATCATCTCACGAGATGGAATTTTGACTTTTAAAAAATTATTGAAATTTTTCGAGTTGTATTTAGCCGTATAAGAGTGCGGTAGCCTTGTCTGGCAGAAAGTGTTTGGACTCGTACTTGTCGGGAGATGCGACCGCATCTCCTGATCGTCTCACAAGTGGGCTTAAGAAAATTTATTCCTTCTTCAGTTTTCAAAAAATTCACATCTCTCTATCGAATAATTTCTTACAAACGTTAAAATTTTCCATAATTCTATTTCATTCAGACGCATAAATGTATGAACGAGTTATCACTAGGAAATTCGTTGAGCAAATCTTAGCACAGCAATAAATCCTCAATTCTCCAAATATTCCTAGTATATGACAAAAGTAATGATCAAGATGCTTGATTTCCTCCTCTCCTCAACATCTGCATAATCTTTTTTGACATCCCATCAATTTATATTATTCCTGATCCATTGGATTGAGAAAAAATCAGATGACAGAAATGAAAAGAACTTAAAGGAGAGATAACAACTATTACATAAAACACTCTCGTATGATCAAATTTAGTAATTCTTCCTTTAAACATTTATCCTTCTCTCTTCACATCACTTCTTTTCCCTCATTTTATGAGCAGCCTTGAATTTTTTCCTTTCGTATATACACCACGATTATTCTGTGTGATATCGTAAAGGAAAAAAAGGCACACGTGAAAAAATTTGGAGACAATTCTACGAGCCTTCAAGTCACCTCCAAAATTCCAGACTTCAGTCTGTTATATTTTTTCATTGTATTATGCGTATCTTAAAAAATATAGGTATAAATATTAATGATTCCTATGAGTGAAGAAAAAAAAAATTTATAGACTTGTTTTCTTTTCAATGTTATCGTTTATAATTGATTCCAGGGCCACAGAAAACGTTACGACCCGTTATCTGTACGTTAGGTCAGAACGCGTCAGAAATGGACTGGAGGAATGGACAAAAAAAAACCAATTATGATTGAAAAGAACAAAGGTAAACAAAATATTTCATCAATGCCAAATTTTATGTTCAACTCGATGATAATAAAAATTATTTTGAATGATAATGAAGAAAAACGAATAATTTAACCTTGGAGCTAACCTTATACAATTTCCGGGAGTGTTTGGATAAACATTTTGTCGTACGATAATGTTATTATCTTGGTAATGTTATGCATATCTTAATCGATAAATGTATAATATTCGGTGTTTTTATGGAACTTATTAGCTAATTCTATATGAAAATTACTGAGAAGTTCCAGTAATTAGGCGTAGACCAGGAGAAAATGAATCAGCATTTTTTGTTCAAGTATAGGCCTCTCCGAAACAGTTCGAATGGATTATCTAACAATGCAAACACGTCTGAAGCGTCTTTTCAATTTTTTTCCATTTTTTTCACGAAGTGTTTCATTCTGAAAAAAAATCCTGGATCATTTTGCCCCGGTCATCTACATACATATCGTTGCCTTACACAGAGAAATTTTTTTTCTTAATTTAAGAATGTGTAGTCACTTAATTTAAGAATGGCAAGTCACTTAAATTAAGTGATTTTTCTCACTTAAATCAAGTCACTTTTTCTTTCTTAATTTAAGAAAATAAAACTCACTTAAATTAAGTGACTTTTCTCACTTAAGGAGTTTGGGGAGTAAACTCGAAATGACGGGAAAAAATTGATTTTTTTAACAGGGATGAAACAAGTCGTTTCAAATCACCTCAATTTTTTTCAAATTTTTCATCTAATTATTTACGACGAAAAAAAATGATAACAAATGATAAAGTGACATAACCCAACATTTGAAAAAAATTAATTATAGCTTGAAAATTCATTCTATTATGTCAAAGACCCGTTGAAATACTTCTCAGAATCGTCAATATTATAGGAAAAAAATTTTTGCACTGTTTGTTGCACTAAACAATTAAAGAAAAATAATTTAGTAGAAATAGCTTTCTGAGCTCTATTTTTTTAAATTTATAACTGCTCAGAAAACGATGGAAAAACCAAACAAAAATTAAGATTCGATCACTGAATATTTCTTTAATATTCTGGTGGAATTTCCTCTAAACTGTCTAATTTTTTACGAAGATATTTAATTCAATGTTATGAAAAATCGACGAATTTAGACATTTTTCTTCATCCGTGAATGCAAGGCGGCAACGTTGTACCGCATTTATTTGGCGCGTAATTTCAAATGAGCATCCAGAGGTTAAGCGATATACATCAGAAAATTTAGAATAATTTTGAATAAATCAGAATTTTCGAATAAAATCTTTTTCACTTATTAATTTACCGCTCCACCGCTTCATCTTTTTCAATTTCGTTACCCGATCCATTATAAATGTATTGATTTCTACTGAATTATTTAATTATCACATCCCGAAAGTTAGAGAGAGACGAATGCTCTCAGTGCTGTCAACCGGAGAAAAAGGAATAATAATTTGACCACAACGTTGTCGCGGTTATTCTCTCTTTTCGATGTTTTTTGACTTTCAGAAATTGATTGCATTGCTCTATTGCGTTGAATCGTTGATTTAAAGAAAAATTCCCCCATCCTAAAGCAATGAAAACATTATTTCGGAACTTTCGGATCATTTTTCAAAAAATCTTTGAAAAATAATTTTTTTAGTGTTTTACGATTGGATCACTGCTGGAGAACAATAGCCTCCCTTGTCCCCTCACACCCGATTTACAATCACTCCCCAAACTCCTTAAGTCAAGTGACTTTTCTCACTTAAATCAAGTGACTTTTTCTTTCTTAATTTAAGAAAATAAAACTCACTCAAATTAAGTGACTTTTCTCACTCAAGTCAAGTGACTTTTCTCACTTAAATCAAGTAACTTTTTTCTTCTTAATTTAAGAAAGTAAAACTCACTTAAATTAAGTGACTTTTCTCACTTAAATCAAGTGACTTTCTTTCTTAATTTAGGAAAGTAAACCTCACTTAATTCAAGAAAGTAAAACTCACTTAAATCAAGTGAGTTTTCTCACTTGAATCAAGTGACTTTTCTTTCTTAATTTAAGTGACCTGCACATTCTTAAATTAAGTGACTGCACATTCTTAAATTAAGAAAGCATTTTTCTCTCTAAGAACAAGATGGCCTAAGTGCTATGATCGTACATAGCACTTGCACCACTTTGTTTCCGAGGTAATGATATGTAAGTGCTATGCTTATACATAGCACTCCCACCACTTCATTTCTGAAACGTCGATATAAAAAAAAATGACGATATTCCAAAGATTACGAGAGATTCAATTGATGGATAAGAAAATTTAATTCACGTTGAAGAATGAAAAAAAACACGCGTTTGCAGAAATCAAATCGTCATAATCATCATGCGTTATGTCCTTGGATTTTACGAAGAGAGGAAAAACACGTTACCACTTCTCCACACCTCCATTTGTAAATTACTAAATGAATATACACACGAATGAAACGTTGTGTTATCAATCGTGTGGCAGGGATATGGAAGTGGCCTAGACTACGTCGTGCCAAGTTCAAGGATACGGAAAACGTGACTGCGTATTTGTCCTCATGGTTATGTGAAAGAGTTACAATAAATAATATAATGGAAAATTATTGGAAATATGAAAAATTGCGAAACTAAAATTTGCATTGTATTATAAAATATTTTGCTGAGAAATATGAAATAAGAAATGATATTTTTTTAATTTTCAAATTAATACGATGAGGAAATATATTTTCAGATAAATTATGGTAAGATAAGGAGCAATGAAATTCATAATGACAATGAATAATTAACTTTTTTCTGAATTTAAAAATATGGGCTCACTTATTCATTTTGAAAAAATGAGATTATTTCAAGAAAATTCAATATTTGGAATGTATACAGCGCCTTCTAACAATTCAACCTCATCGTTTTTATTGCGCCATTAATTTTTAGTAGTTTTAGCTATTACAATATTAGTCTTCAGTTCAACCTCAATTTGGAGGACAAAACTCTATACTATTCAAAAAAAAACTCAATTTGAGCCAGAAAAAATTCCAATATTCGAAAAAATTTGCTTGAGTGGAAATTTTTGGACTTTATGCTTTGAAAATTTATCGAGCATGAATCTTATCAAATTACCTGTAAAATTTTGTGCCAAATTATCAGTCAAATTTTCATCAAGTTTTTATTTATCGGATACCGTCAATGACCCAATTAATGCCACCAAGAGACCTATTCTGCCACATATCTTTCATAGAAAAATTATATCTTATCATAAATTCAAATTTGATTTTTCCTCGAAAGAATTTAGGGTCTGGACTATCATTTACATCAATTATTCTCCTGAATTAATGATAAAAATTATTTAATTTATATTTTTGAAAATATTTTGCCCATGGCCCGATTCATGCCACCATGGCCCGATTTCTGCCATAGAGGGTCCCAATAATTGCCATCAATTAATTTCCATCACTGGTCGTTATTTTTAAATCATTCGTCAATTTGTATGAAAGTCCAATGATTTTGCTAACAATCAATATAATTTTCGATTTATTAAATACTTAAATTTTCTCAATATCACACATTGAACTGATGAGGCACTCTAAACCCTCATGAAGAGCTTTAGGGCTTTATCTTGCTGAGCACGCTGGTCGCATTTAACGGATTAATTTTAGAAATATATCTAGTAGATAAATATCAGATATTTTGATTGTCCGGTGACCTCAGAATTTTTTTCTAGCCACTGTTATCAATTACTTAGAGTTGAGAATTTGAATAAGTTCAATAATCACGAAAATGTATGAAAAGTGGCATTAATTGGGCCGATGGCATTAATTGGGCCATTGACGGTATATTCGAAGTGAATTATTGTTAAATCACCGGAATTATAGGTAATTTTTCATAAGAATTCATTTTGTTGGAATGTTGCCAACTTCGAATTGAATTCTAGTATCAATACTTCAAATTTAAAGTGAAATGAAGATGTATCTGATTCTTCCAATAAAATCTTCTCCGAATTACCTTGAAATATATCGTGCGAATAGACAGCGCTTCAAATATCTACTGAAATTGTAACAGAAAATTCGAATTTTCGGATAAAATTGATGTTCAGAGAACATTATATGAATTTTAATTTTCTTTCACCTGAAATATAAAATTGACAGGCCATTGAATATTCGCAAAGTAATGCAAATTACTCAGCTACTCAGCTTACGCGCCAGCGACCACGTGATTCATAGCTAGAGCCGTTGTGCGCATGCGCATGGTCTTTCGATAGCGCCCGCCGATCACGCAATAACATAAAAAAATCAATATCTCGAGAACGGTCGAGGGAAGTTTCACCAAAATTTACAAGAAAATCAGAAATAAATCAGTCTCTAACATATTTTTTTTCTAGATTCTTAGGAGCGCGCATTCTCTAGTTGCCATCATTTTTTTTATTTCAATTGTTAATAATAAATAGAAATATTACATTTAGACGAATGGAATTTTTTTTAATGAATTCCCGTACTCTTTTGCTACAAAAAAGTATTCACAGAGAAAAAATTTTTCTTAATTTAAAAATGTGCAGTCACTTAATTTAAGAATGGTAGGTCACTTAAATTAAGTGACTTTTCTCACTTAAATCAAGTGACTTTTCTCACTTAAATCAAGTGACTTTTTCTTTCTTAATTTAAGAAAGTAAAAGTCACTTAAATTAAGTGACTTTTCTCACTTAAATCAAGTGACTTTTCTCACTTAAATCAAGTAACTTTTTCTTTCTTAATTTAAGAAAGTAAAACTCACTTAAATTAAGTGACTTTTCTCACTTAAATCAAGTGACTTTTCTCACTTAAATCAAGTAACTTTTTCTTTCTTAATTTAAGAAAGTAAAACTCACTGAAATCAAGTGAGTTTTCTCACTTAAATCAAGTGACTTTTCTTTCTTAATTTAAGTGACCTGAACATTCTTGAATTAAGAAAGCATTTTTCTCTGTGTTGTTTCTTTTTTCAATATAACCGATAGTTACCGAGATACGAGCCTCCTAAGCTGGAGAGAAATGGGCACCAAAAGCGTTTTTCCGAAAATGAAAATGGTCGTAAATTTTTTTTTCCTGTGGGAAATGACTTGTTTTGAGCATCTCCACAACATATCAAAAAATGAGAAAAATTTAAAAAAAAAGTCCGAGAAGTGATCGAAATAGCGTAGAATGCCCCATATACAATTGACTTTAATTGAAGAAATTGCATTATTGAATCATGCATAATCGCAACAGAACTCGAATTGAAAAGTGAAGTCGTGTGAGAAGATCAAATGTGGGATAGCACTTTCTGCATAATTTTGAGAACTTGAGGTAGGCTCTCTACCGTAAGTATCTCTTCACTGAAATTTCTCCACTCACTTCTGACATCACCGCAGAGATTCAAGTTGCAAATGAGCCTGGAGCGCACCATCCGACTGCCAGCGCCCAAATAATTTTTGCTCCTTCGAATTGTCCTGGATAAAACATGAAAGAAAATGAGAAAAACCACGCAAGAACGAAAACTTGCAGACAAAGTTACAGAACATTTCCAGTTATCAGAGGAAATTTTAGTCATAAACAAAAAAATTACTGAACCGTATTTTAAATTTACAATTTGTTATTCAGTAATTTGAACGAAAAAAAAAGAATTTTTGATTGAAAAAATATTTATCCTATTCTCTGAAATTAGATAATTATTTTTCAATCAATTTCATCTGAAATTTCTATAAAATCTCCATTTCCACAGTCTTGCCAATTAGTTTTTATCATGCGGCTCAGAAAATTTTGTTCACCATCAAAATTTTTCGTGATTGTTTGAAAAGATTCAGAAATTTTGGAAGCAAAATTCTCTCCATATGGGGAGACTTTTCATTAGAGCCAGAAATTCTCTAAAAAATGATCAGTGATGTAAGTTTAATGATACAATTGACGTTAATCATTAATCATTTCCATTTAAGTCATAGAATTTGAGTATAAAATAATAAACCTTGACTGACTAATGATCGTCATAAATTTTTCTGAAAAATTCTTCATGTATTGTTAGATAAAACTTAGAAAATTCGTTGTGACTTTGAACATTTCAAGAATTGAAACTGTAATTTGGGTTCTCCTTGAAGACAATTATTATAGAATGACTGATAAAACATTCATTTATCATTCGTGGAGTATTTTTTATGTGATATTGGTGAATTTATCATTCTAAAATCTATCTTTACTGGGCTCTCAGTAGATTTATAAAGATTTGCAAAGACATAAGTCCTCATGAGAGAGACCGAGGAATGAATCATTTTTTATTATTTCAACTTAATAAATTTTAAGTTTTAAATTTCTACAATTTTTGCAAACCGTGGAATTATTATTTTTTTCATATTTGACTTTAATTAAAATTCTCAATATTAGCGGAAAGTGGAGTGAAACGGACATAGGGGTAAAATGGATATATTTGAGTTTTTTTTGAAAAATAGAGAGACTGATGGCTCTCGAAGAGAGACTAGAGGAGTCCTTATTTGAGAGACTGTGAGTCTCTCAAGTAAGGACTCTGGTTCGTTGAGCAGTGACTGAGTCCCTGTGGGAGAGAAACGTGTCCCGTTCGGAGAGATAGCAAGGTGTCTCTAGAAAGTTCCTGCCATGGCACGAATAGGGACTCTGTCAGAGACCGGAACAGGAGTCTTTCGGCCACCGAAAGACTCAAATTTTTTCATCCCGAGATGGGAAAAGACTTTCTTTATGCACTTCTGCGCCACATTAAAAAACGAACAAAATCAAAAATCGTCACCTCAAAAGTGAGCGAAATAATGTAGAATGCCTCATGTATAACATCGAACTAAAGAGTAACTCATAACAGAAATGATTCCGAATCATGGACACAAACGCTGCCCCTGACATCTAACCTGTAAAGTCCTGTCGAGGTCGAATTATATGATTAGTTATTTGCATGCTTCTAGTACTTATCAATATTGTGCCACATATGTGCAGGAGTACAGGTGTGTTGTCTATGAACTTGACATTGACCTAACAGAAAATGAGACAAAAAAAATATTATGAAGCAAACAGCTTAAGTTAAGTATCCCTCTTGATGTATAATGGTGGACTCATTTATTTCTTTGATTTGCACTATTTTTTCGTTGTTTTCTTCTCATTATTGAAGTGTGAACTAATTTTTAAATTATTACAAATTTCTTGTGATACAAAACGTCTTGCTTGTAATCTCTGAGGCAAGTCATTAAACACTTAACTTGAGTACTCATTAATGCACACGCAGCACTTTCAATTCTTCTTGTGTATTCTCTGTAGTTAAAATCACATGGAATTTCTTTTGCGTGACTATAATCATACGATTACTCTCACTCTTCGTGTGGTCACTTGCAGTTTTCGTCGGGGAATAATTTAACGCTCTGTTAATTTGCATGTTGAATATTTGGAAATCATTGCTGTTTGGCAGTAGTTAATTTTTTTTTTCTCTCTCATATTATTGCCAATGGCAGGTATTTGTACACGCAATAATGTAATATGCTCATATTGTTGTGGGTTGTTAGTAGAGGTAATGGAAAATTTATTTGAATTATGTAAATGTTGATAATTATCAATGTAGTTGAGTAATTTTACTGAGTATCATGTTATACAAAAGTAATTAAGATGTTCATTGCTACCATAAGATTTATTTACTTTCTAATAATTTGTATTACAGTAAGAATTATGCCTAGTATTATGAATGATGTTGAATTATTGAATGAGTCTCCATTGAAATATCTTAACAATTTGTTCTCATGAGAAATGAGCAAAATATTCTGTCAATTACCCCATGGAAATTATTATCATTATTTATTGAATTAAACATCGTATTTTCTTCGGGTTTGAGTAAACTGTTCACTGATTGATTAGGAAGAAAAGAGATGGACAAGACAAAGTGAACTGAGATTTTTCTTACAGTAAAAGCCTCTGCAAAACAATTTTCATTATTGTCAGATTTTTTCGATAAGCCCTATTTCACTTCGTGGAAGGTCCATTTTGCTCACTACACATTTAATTATATTTTTACACAGAGAAAAATGTTTTCTTAATTTAAGAATTGCAGGTCACTTAAATTAAGTGACTTTTCTCACTTACATCAAGTAACTTTTCCTTTCTTAATTTAAGAAAGTAAAAGTCACTTGAATCAAGTGAGTTTTCTCACTTAAATCAAGTGACTTTTCTTTCTTAATTCAAGTGATCTGCACATTCTTAAATTAAGTGACTGTACATTCTTAAATTAAGAAAACATTTTTCCCTGTGTATTCAATGCAGCTGGAATTATAAATTTATCCTGCTGATACATCTTATTAAAATGAAGATTTTATTTTTCAAACTGTTAGCGACACCTAGCTATTATCGGAAATACTGCTGAGGGGGGAGAGGGGTTTTCTTTATCAAGTACAACATACGGTTTTCTTTCATTACGTTTTTTCTAAAAGTGCAAATCAAAGTGGGTAACGTTCATCCCCAATCGCACAGTGTATTTTCGTTTATTGCATTATTAAATCAAAATTAACTAAATCCACGTGTTCATTCAATTGCCTCGCTTCAATCCGTTCAACATATCCAATTCTCCTGTATTCCGAGTAAAAGCAGTAGATCCTGACACAACATTCAATAATAACGAAACAATACGATAAAAAAACGTAATGAATTCATGACAAAACTCTTGGATATTTTACCGAATTTTTCTGTCAATAGGAATGAGAAATTTTCGGTCAACCTATTATTGTTCATTTCTACTAATTTTGAGCGTCCATCAATGCACAATTGTCTATTCATTTCCTCTGATTGCAACTCAATGTACATTCAATTTAGCAAGTTATATGAAATTTAATAAAATATCAGTCTCAGCAATTGAGATCTTACGCGAATCAACTTGTCAATTTGACCGTGGTACGTCGAACGAGCAGTCAAGGACGCGGGATCTCGTTTGAATATGAATTGCATCAATTAGGCTCACCTTTATTCGCGGTACGTCTGTTTGTTCACTGATTGGTCAGGATTACATGCTGTATTTTCCTAAGTATTCTCTTGTGTGCGACTGATTATTCTATCCAATATTATTTGTGTACTGAGGTCAACTTGGAATGTCTTGAAGGGCATGCAGAACAGAAAATGCGTCATTTTGATAATTCAATACTCAGAGTCCTTTTGAATTACTAAAATTATGATAATTAATACGGATTAATTCAATGATATTCTATTCAGTAGAGGCATTGAACTTTGATCATCGAGTTCATAAATGATAATTGACGTAATTCCAGATGTAAAAATTGTGCAAATGAACAGAGATATAATTGATGACGTTTTTAAGGTCTTTGGATCAAGATAAGTTGAATGAGTAAACGGTTCTTAAAATTTTAGAAAATCGAGATTGATTTTTGATTACTCGATCTATGGAATCACATTGGACTTTTGCAATGGTTTTCCTCAAAAAATTATCAAGACTTTCTTCTGGCCTGAAAATTGAGGCATTTCTTCTCAATCCTTGAGCATCAAATCTGATAATGAATACAGATTATTAATTCAACTCAAAATGAAAATAATGCAATGTATAGAGTGTCATTGATGATGTATACTTACTCTGTCATTAATTCAAATGTCAGAAGTTTCAATGATATTCTACCTCGCTGTTCGAGGCATCTACTACTCATTTCAATTGCGCAGCTATTTCGAGCATTTACCGCTTGGTGCCCTTTCAGCTCATGTGCTAGACTTCACACCATGCCTCATTTTCCCACATAGTTGCCAAACGTACCATACTCATGGTATTCATACCATAAATTTGCCCACCATACCATGTACCATTCAAATGACTTAAGGTACACCAAAAATACCATAATTTGAAAGTTCTACTTTTTTTCACGTTATTTTCACAACATTATGCATCATCACCATATATATTGATCTACACCCGCATGGAAAAGATATATATTGTTAAAAATATAATTTTCAGTAACTGACGAATTATATAATATTGTAAATTCAATATAAGAATCCATAGGCACATTTTTGCCGGAATATTATACAATTCGATAATGAGAAAGATATAATGGTTCATTATAATTCTCTTCTATTGGACCATATAATTATAGCAACTATAAATTTGCAATATGTTCCAGCATATATTATGCTATTTATAATATTAATATTTAATCAGAATATAATAAAATATATAATATTGGCATATAATGAAATTAATACTGCAAAGATATAATAAAAAATATCCGTTAAAAATAGTTTGTGAGAATCATAAAATTCCAAGAATGAATGTAATTTAAAAATTTTGAGACAAAAAAAATATTTAATTTATTCTATAGAGGAGGCTCTCTGAGTAACGTACTCTCCACAATATCTAAATGGATCATGAGAACATTTGAAATTATTGAAGATGTACATCACACGGAATTCACATTAGAGTAACGATACAAACTATCTAGTTATCATAAAGTGCAGCTATATAAAATGGAATATAATATATTTTATTTTCAATAAAATATATGATCAAATATAAAATGAAAATTTTAATGATTCCCATACAAAACAGGAAAACAGTCTAAAGTATACTGTCATTATTATATGATGAATTGAAAATGAAAAAATATATTTCCCAATATCAAATGTCTCAGATATAGAAAATTACATGATAAGATATCAAAATCTTTATATTCGGAATAGTATAATTATGTATATATTTACATAATATATTGAACACCACACATATTTTTGCCGAATTATATCACCCGTTATTAATCCGATATTATTGAATATATTCATAGCAATATATTTCTCTTCCATGCGGGCCTCGCAATAGCTCAGCAGTAGAGCACCTGACATGTAATCAGAGGGTCGTGGGGTTCAAATCCTGCTTGCGCATTACATATTTTTTCCGGAATTTGATTCTCTTAAAAATTTATTAATAAAAATTAATTTATTAATAAATTTATTTATTAATAAATTAATTTTTATTAATAAATTCGACGTTCGACGTTTTTATTAATAAATAAGACGTTCGTCTTCATATGAATCAAATGAAATTGTTCTTTTTCTACATTATATGCTATAACCCCTAATCTTAATGTCCTTTTCCATGGGAAAAAGGTTTTCTCATTTCGGAATTCTCTACCAAAAGTATAAAAAAAAATCCCAGTAAAATCTGATACACTGATTTAAAAAAATTCATACCCAATAGAACAGAAATGTTTTTTTTTCCTCATGAATAAACGTAACGGTATTCCTCTTCAGGGCTGAATTAAATAACAAATCAACCGATGCAAGGTCACTGAAGGACAAACAAGTGAGAGGCTTCAACAGTATCCACTTAACATCACAGTAATCCATTGAGTGATTCACACCAGTTCAATAGCGAGGACTCACTAGTATTATCCCCAAGGTCCTAACCGAGAAAATAGAAGATATTGACAATTGTCCTTAAGTTCGTATCTACAGCTTTCCATTACCCAATACAATGAGCAATCTGGATCAAATTGAATTCATATACTCGTGGATATGGACACTCTAGTACAAGGACAGATTCTGGACAGCAGCAAATGGGGATATCGATTTGATAGATATTTAATCAGGACAGGGTCAGTTCATTGGTCAGCAATGGGTCAACTATGCTATCTAAGCCATCAAATTGTTTCATCAATTCATTTAAAGAACCTATTGCATTTTTCTATCACACAAGCATCACAATTTTTTTTTGCTTCGATAACAATCATTTATGTCGTGCTAGTTATATCACAAGGTCATGATCAACTGGTTTTCCGGTTGTACATTATTTTTCTTCATCGAATGGTCAGTTTTTTTTAAATTCTTCATAGCCATCGTATTAATGTCAATACTACGATTCCGGAAATAATGAAATTCTTCGTGAGTTCCATCGATTCAAAATTTGGGATTTCGTAACGTTATTACGTTACATGTAGGTCCATAACTACTCAAAAATAACAGTGAATTATTCGATTCTCATAATTATTGAATCGTGATAAATGATAAACATGAATGAATTCCAATTGCACAATAGATCATCAAGAAAATATTTAGGAAAATTTGTAAACATAATATTATAATGAATTTTTTTCAAATTCCATAAGGTAAGGGCACAAGTACCTGCTCACTATTCGATTCGGTTTCCCAAAATTCGACGGGAAAAATATTTCTATTGATCAAAAATGGGCATATCGTTTTCAAAATTATTATAATATATTTCTAAATATAGAATAATTAATATTTTCAGTTATTTAATGAAATTGATGGATAATATTGAAGTTTGAAGATAATTTTGTGCTTACTCCAGTACCTGCTCACGAAAAAGTGATTGTAACTAGTAGTAGATCAGTACGTTACCCCAATACCTGGAGAATTAACTATTAAAAAATAGTAAAAACCATAAAAATAACACACACAAAAAACACATGGAAAAATAACACACCCATGAAAAAAACATACATTGAAAAAAAAAATTTTGTTGTTAGAAAGCTTACTTACTTGAAGAAAATCCACTTCACTCAAGAAAATTTCAATATATATAGTTAGAGAAATTGTGAAGGAAAATTTTGAATTTTCTTGCTACAAATTTTTTTTCTCAGTGTACACAATGAAAAATAAGAGCACTAGTCACAAATTAAGAAATCAAATCGCTATTTCAAAATGTAAACAATCTGGGATTACTCAGAAATCAGTAATAAGAGGAAAGAGGGGAACAGCTATAACGTAGATGGGAATGAATTTACCTAACACTGAACAACCAGAAATATTCTTGTTGTGTGTTTTTTTTGCATGTAATGTTTATGATTGTGATATTTTATCGTGTTATTTTTGCATGTAATATTACTGTTACGTGTTATTATGACGTGTTACCCACATTAGTACCACTAAATAACGGTCAAATATTAAATTCGCGCGAAGTGTCACCCTCGTTGATCGACGTAGCTCGATACGATAACTGGTGAAAAATTTCGGAATGAACAAAGGCCGTTTGAAAATTATTTAATGCTCTTTTATGGAAAAGTATAGCATCTGGTAGTGTAATGAATTCAAATTCATGGATAATTCTCTAATATCGTTAAAATTTTCAAATTTGCTTTTCTCCACAATATAATTATATAAATACGAAAAATACCGAAAGTGAGCAGGTACTAGTGCTCTTACCTTAATCGAGTTTTAGTTTGTAACACTGATGGAATGATTTCAAGTCACGACTAAAAGAAACAAATGGAATTTTTCATACGTGCATAAATAACTAATTTTTCCTTTACGTATCAATGCAAATTCTCGAGGAAAGTGTTTACTCACATTTCACGTTAATTATCAATGAATATCCTTGATGTATTTCAGCAAGGTCAGAGAACAGACAAAAGCACGGTAATCTTGGTAGAAAAAGTTACCCAGAAATACAAACAACAGGGTAGACAAAAGCCGGGTACACTAGGCACGTATTATATGAGAATATAACGGAATAAAGAATTGAAATATTCAATACGAATACACAATCGTGAATTACGCAACACGTGGTAGAAACTGGAATAGCGGGAACTGGTTTGACGATATAATTTTCCGGGAGGCAAAAGAGCAGGCGTCTTGAATCTTTAGACACGTGTGTGCAATACGTCCTTCACATTGGAGAAAATCCTTTTTTTTTCCTTTTCAATCAAATACCCGGTAAAAGAGCATTCATTTAATCGTATAAATACTATTAATTTTAAAGGATATAAAATGTGAATACAACTTGAATATTTATGTTTCAAGTTCAATTGGCTCACATAACTGCTTAGTAAATTTAATGCCTCAACGACCTTGCTTCTGTGCGCTCTGGATTTGTGAGAGGGTCGTTCGCATGAAGATGTACTATAGCACTACGCATCACCCCACACACTTCAACCAGCTTGGTATTTATTTTTGAGAAATACAGTAAAACGTCTAATCCCATTTACAATCGTAAAACTAACGATCTAACAAGATGTACAGCTATGAGAGTAAAGAAAAAAAAAAGTGCCCACGTGCAATTGTCCAAACGGGACCAAGCGTCAAAAGACGAGGCAAATTAGAGTGCCCAAGGTTCATACGTGAACAAATAGACCAGACGACATAACTCCTGCTTAGTGATACCATAAACTCTGGATTAGAGCTCTGAAACGAAGAGAATCGCAAGAGATGGCAAAGTGTTTTCACCTTCGTAAGACAACCCGAAATATTTCATGTTATTGGAAGTAAAGAGATATGGAGGTGAGAAAAAGAGAGAATACGAGAAAAAAATAACAATAAAAACACAAATACATGTGTATGTAGGGCATTTCAAGGCCATACATGTTTAACCTCTTTGTTTCCTTTAACGGATGAGACACCCTTTTATTTTCTTTTTCTTTTCTTTTAAGTAAATAAGTGGACCGGAGAAAACAGATTACTTTCGCGCATTTGTTAACTTCCGGAGAATAATACACACTAAGAAGCTTAAATGTTCAAATGGTAATTTTAATCAATAGTTGCTTTTGTCGGTATTACAATAGCGAACCATCCGACTCTCTTCCTTTCTCAATTCCCCTCTCTGAACCACTTCTTTTTTTTTTCTTTTTTTATTTATTTTTTATGCTTCCTTTATGATTTCCATACAGGATGGGTGTGGATATATAATACCACTGTATGATGACGCGCGGTCAGTTGACCCTGACTTTATTTATGTTTCCCCATAGTTATACAAAGTCGTATAAAAGTCACATATTGTATTGGCTGAAGGACAATTCTATTTCAATTTTTTTTTTTGTTTTTTTAATGATTATGGTTTATCATATTGAAAAGATATAGTGTTACTTGGGTGGTGTCTAACAAACGATTGATTCAAATTGCTCATTTCATTTCATTATCATCTAGGAAATGAACTTAATCCATCCTTGCTTAACTCTGCCCTTGGACTAAAAAAATACTTATTTCATTGACAGCCAAGGCTTCATTTGGATGATAGCATCACGTGTTTTATTTACATTAGCATTATTTCACGCAATAATTGATAGCAGTACACGAACTCATGCACGTGCACTTGAGTGCTCAGGGAACGCATTGAACAACATTTTCCGATTGATTGAGTATATCAACGAAAATAGGTTCAATACGACAGCCATAATTCATGTGACCTAACAAAATCCATGAAAATGCTTCGGAAAATTTACAATCTGCTATGAACTAGGAATAGAATTATAGAAGGTAAGCTTTGAGTAATATAAAATGAGTAAAATATCAATTTTGCAGGATGTAGTAAATATTTTTTGGACAAACGTTCTTTTTAATATAAAATCATTGCTTTAATGGCACACACAGATAAATAATATAACTTGATAATGTGTAATGAATCTTTTATATGAATAAATTGAGAATTTTAAAATTTTTAAATTGAATACAAATATTTTATAATTATCCGGTCTTTTATTTATTAAATATAAATTTTAAAGATTATATTGAAACTGAATTCAATTTTATCTAAATATGATGAAATTAAATAAATAATAATAAATAAAATTATTGTTTTTAGAAATTGTACTGATAAAATATGGGTGATTATTTCCATTGAATTAATTAATTTATAACAAAAAGAAATTGATATTGAATATAATACAAAAAAAATACAACAGTTATAATTTTTACAGTCAGACAATTGTGAAATAATTGTCTATATAAGTCAAGCGTCTACAAATTATATTAAACTTAAAAATTACGTCTACCTCGGTCGACCGCTGATAGTAGAAGAAGGAGCCCTTACAAAGCGCGAGCTCACCTCTTCCCCCTCTTTCCTCTTAATTTCTTCAACAATCGTGTGACATCTAATGTCCTTTTTCTTAATATCGATAAATTAGGATTTTCTTGAATTCATCATCGATACAATAATCTGAATTACCACAAATGAATAACTCAAAATATAGTTTGTTCAACACACGTAAATAGTAAATCTTAACTAATTAATGAATCGAATAATTAACTATGTGGCTTTGAATAAAGTTTTCATAAAATATCTTAATATTAAAATGACAAAGTCTTTGGTAATGGATGCACACGAGGTGACCCGTCAAGTTTAGCAGTTGAACGATAAGTGAAGTCCCTTGGGCCCATCCGGTTAGTTTTGCCCTGCAGGTCCATCAGGCCCCTATACTTTATAATCAAGAAACGTATAAACACAATCATAATAAAATCCAATTGATTTCTCAATTCGATCATATGAATAATTTCATTAAATACAGTGCTCCCTTTCTGACGTCAGTGTTTACAAATATGGATGTTATGAAACACGAGGAAATTGATGAAATATGCCCAGTAATATGTGGGTCATTCTGGTGTTTGGAATGGAGTTTAAAAATTTCACCGACGACCTCAACTAAGGAAAATAACCGAATGTGAAACGTTCACTTTCCCATTCATGTGACTCTTCTTGTCTCCTGTGAAATCGGGTCAAGAAGGATCGAGATGTACTGGAGAAAGTGAAAGTTTCACATTTTCTGTCTCACAAAAGTTTGAGGGTGAATTTGTTATAACCCATGTTATTTATCTGTCATTATCAAACTGTAGATTGTAACTTCATTCCGAGAATTATCAATTTATGTTCATGATAAATGAAGTCTTCCTGGTTGCCCTTATCCACTTATCGAGGACAGTTCATACTAAGTTTCTAATCCTGAATTTCTAATTTACGTAATTTTCGCGGTGAGAGTGTATCCAGTTAGTGTGACGAGGTCAAGAATCACTGTATCGTGATTGTTTAGTTTTTAGAAAGATGAATCCTTCTTGGAGAGAAGAAAAGGAATACTGAGAATATCCAAATGATTGCTACTATCCCATCTATTCAGTCCAAAACAAATCACCTCACATAATTATTATTCAAATTTCTAGAAAATCATTGTCAGCCTATTCACGAGTATTGAAGGTAACTCACGTGTAAAATGACTTTTCTTAAGAATTTGATGAACTTGAAATATGGAATAGAGCAAAGTGTGCTATAGTTGACAACTTGACGAAAAACCAAAAATTTTCAACAATTGTAAAATGAAATATTAATAATGAAAATTTGCATAATTAACATGCTGGAGGCTTATCAAGTATCGAAACACGCATATTTTGCTGTATATCTCGAAAACAGTTCTTAACATTTCCTCCCAAAACTACTGCATTGTGAATTGAAAATCAGATAAATTTTGAAAGGAACTATGGTTTTTCCCAACCAATTTGTTTAGAAAATGATAATTTTGAAAACACAAATTGTTGCAATATAGTTCACGCATATTGGAGGTATTGTAATCACATATTGGCAACATTATAGTTGTCAAACGATTTCCATTTATTATGATTTCAAGTTAGAGAATTTTTCAGTATTTACACAGAGAAAAATGTTTTCTCAATTTAAGAATGTGCAGTCACTCAATTTAAGAATGTCCAGGTCCCTTAAATTAAGAAAGAAAAGTCACTTGATTTAAGTGAAAAAACTCACTTGATTTAAATAGTTTTACTTTCTTAAATTAAGAAAGAAAAAGTCACTTGATTCAAGTGAGAAAAGTCACTTAATTTAAGTGAATTTTACTTTCTTAAATTAAGAAAGAAAAAGTCACTTGATTTAAGTGAGAAAAGTCACTTAATTTAAGTGAATTTTACTTTCTTAAATTAAGAAAGAAAAAGTCACTTGATTTAAGTGAGTTTTCCTTTCTTAAATTAAGAAAGAAAAAGTCACTTGATTTAAGTGAGAAAAGTCACTTAATTTAAGTGATTTTTACTTTCTTAAATTAAGAAAGAAATAGTTACTTGATTTAAGTGAGAAAAGTCACTTGATTTAAGTAAGAAAAGTCACTTAATTTAAGTGAATTTTACTTCCTTGAATTGAGAAAGAAAAAGTCACTTGATTTAAGTGAGAAAAGTCACTTAATTTAAGAATGGCAGGTCACTTGAATTAAGTGACTGCACATTCTTAAATTAAGAAAACATTTTTCTCTGTGTATAATACGACAAAGTCTTTCCCATCTTGTATAATTCAACAATCCGAAAAGCTGTAAAATAATTTAATTCTGTATACATCCGACATATATATGTCGGATATATGCATACTGTAATCTGTATTTTCTTTATTTTCTGCCGAATGGGCCTGGAGGCCTAGATCCACAGAACTACAATTTTGGCTAGGAATGTTGCGAATAAGCTACCACAACTAAAATAAAAGTGAAGATTCGACCAGTTCATAGAGTAAGGCACCCATTCGATTACAAAAAATTTGAATTCTGACAAAGAGACTAGAAAAAATATGAATATGAACAATATTCGAGAATCTACAGTCATAAATCAAATTCATCGTGGCATCAAAACATGTTTCGAGAACGAAAAAGTCAATGAGTTCAACGAAAGTGAAAGAAGCCTATTTTTATACCAGTGAATATAGTCTCACTTCCTTAGAATGTTCAAAAAATCGAAAAATTTCTACTTTCATTAATCAACAATTTTATATGTTTAATATAATGAAATCCCACGTAATTTTCAACGCAATGAGGCTCTTACGACTTTCTATATATCAATATTTTGAAGAATGAAAGGCCATCGGGTGCTTGTTGACCCAATTACCCACTTACTTCTTTCCATCGGAACCTTTTATTGTAATAAAATAGAAATGAGAATAATATCTATGCTCTGATGAATTGAAGAACAAAAATTAGAATGAATTTTAAAAAATCCTAATTGAATAGAAATAAAAAACTCTCGAAAATTCTCAGTGTATCAAACTTAGCTTGGTGCAATTTGTCGAATGCTCAACAATGCACGAGACACTTTTGTGACCCTTGGCCCAAGTGGTAAACTGTCACGCTAAGCCTGAAACGAACAGTTTTTCTCGTTTCTCACTGTACCAAGTTTATT
The DNA here is from genome assembly GCA_963921955.1 of Aleiodes alternator. Classification (NCBI taxonomy): domain Eukaryota; kingdom Metazoa; phylum Arthropoda; class Insecta; order Hymenoptera; family Braconidae; genus Aleiodes; species Aleiodes alternator. The sequence goes on from OY998097.1 coordinate 1,496,964, forward strand.
GCTCATTCAGTGAAGGGCATTTTTGGATCATGACCCACTTTTCAAATTCTCTACTAAAATATATATGAGATTCACCTCGCACGACTGCTACATATACGAGCACTAGAAATTCTATGGTTATCACCTGCAAAATGAGGTGCCATAGATAGATAATATACTGGAGGAAATAGGACTACTAGTACTGTAGAAATAACGAGAAGAGTTTACTGATAGTCTCATTGAGAAAAAATCATTATTTATGGATTGAAATCCATGGATGATTTTTTATTTCTTCTTCAATATGGAGAAAGTCAACGTGTTAATCTTCAAAGTGGGTTATTCATATAAAGTTTGAAAAATATCTTTAGATAGTCTGTACCAATTATGCCACACAGATCATGACCTATTCCTCTTAAGTCTGAAGTGCATGTGATGAGAACGATTCAGCCTGGCACATTTTTAAATACACAACTTCAGAATAGGAATGCTTTATCTACAAAATTTCCAATATCACACAGAGAAAAATGTTTTCTTAATTTAAGAATGTGCAGTCACTTAATTTAAGAATGTGCAGGTCACTTAAATTAAGTGACTTTTCTCACTTGAATCAAGTAACTTTTTCTTTCTTAATTTAAGACAGTAAAAGTCACTTAAATTAAGTGACTTTTCTCACTTAAATCAAGTAACTTTTTCTTTCTTAATTTAAGAAAGTAGAAATCACTTAAATTAAGTGACTTTTCTCCCTTAAATCAAATGACTTTTTCTTTCCTAATTTAAGAAAGTGAAAGTCACTTAAATTAAGTGACTTTTCTCCCTTAAATCAAGTAACTTTTTCTTTCTTAATTTAAGAAAGTAGAAGTCACTTAAATTAAGTGACTTTTCTCCCTTAAATCAAATGACTTTTTCTTTCTTAATTTAAGAAAGTGAAAGTCACTTAAATTAAGTGACTTTTCTCCCTTAAATCAAGTAACTTTTTCTTTCTTAATTTAAGAAAGTAGAAGTCACTTAAATTAAGTGACTTTTCTCCCTTAAATCAAGTGACTTTTTCTTTCTTAATTTAAGAAAGTGAAAGTCACTTGAATTGACTGACTTTTCTCCCCTGAATCAAGTGACTTTTTCTTTCTTAATTTAAGACAGTAAAAGTCACTTAAATTAAGTGACTTTTTTCCCTTAAATCAAGTAACTTTTTCTTTCTTAATTTAAGAAAGTAGAAGTCACTTAAATTAAGTGACTTTTCTCCCTTAAATCAAGTGACTTTTCTCACTTCAATCCAGTGACTTTTCTTTCTTAATTTAAGTGACCTGTACATTCTTAAATTAAGTGATTGCACATTCTTAAATTAAAAAAACATTTTTCTCTATGCAATTGCCTGATGATGTAATAATTAATTCCATCTATATTTCCACGGATGAAAAATCCGATGGCTTCTATAAACCATAAATGATTTCCCTTATCACGAAAAATCGTCAATTAAATATTTTATCTATTGAAAATTTTGTGTCCTATTACAACCTGTTCAATTGCTTTCAAATTCCCATTCAATGTGATATTCCAACAATCAAATAGTTGAGACTGAATATATTCCCGACTGATTCAACAGGTTAATCAATTAGTTCCATTGCCCGAAACAAAAAGGATGGCTTCCGTGGCCTGTTCTTTGTAATTCAATCTTTCATTTCGATAAAATCGTATCAGTGAAAAAAAAAAAGTAACACAGAGAAACAAATCGACAACGGCTCTAGGTCGAATCGATCTCGCCTCAGTGAGACAGACACGCGGGGGCGTTAGCATTTCCGTTTTTACGAGGTCCGAGCGTGGCCCTCGCGTGCCTACTATTTTTATTTTTTCTCTCTCTCTCTCTCTCTTACACATAGCAGCAAGGTCATAGTGCCGGTGAGTGTGTTGTCCCAGAGCCTTTTACAGTTTTATTCATTTACGATTATTGCCATGGCTCTGATTCCAACCGATAGTTCAGGTATTACGCTAGCAAAACCCATACGTTTTTGAGCTTTTCAACGTTTCTTCTCTTCCCTTACACAATTTTTACTGTTCACTGAGTTTATTTATTGTGTACGCGTGGATGAGTCCTTGTTGGGGGAACTCAGGTAAATAAATAGGTAAGCACAGATGCTTATATTGCCCTTACCCATATTATTTAACTCGCACGCGTTCCTACAGTTAGGGGCCTACACATGTTTCTCGTTTGAAAATGAAACTCTCACTTTTTCACAGCAATTTAGTTCTTTGAATTACTGCTACTCAAGATCCTGAATGAACGAGTCTTCTCAAATTCGTTCGTGCACATAAATCAGTTATTTTCCGACTTTATAAGGCAGTTTCATCAGTAAATACTGCATATTTTAGCTGCTATAATTTTAGCATTTTGCTGAAATAAAGGGCTTCCTTGTTCTTATTCTTAATTACCTATTGTTTTTTTTAGGGGGGGGGGGGGGTTCGTTTTTGTGGGGGAGCAGGGGAAAATTGCGACTTTTTTTTTTTTTTTTAATGTATATTTATTTGTGAGGCCATGAGTACAGTGTAGAGAATTTCATCTTGTCAATAAACAAAGGATAGAATATGAAAATTGCAGATTTACAAAAAAGTCGGTATACGACATGCTTTGTTAAGACAGTTTCGGTATTAATGTATTTATCATTATTATCTATTGCTGGCTTTTTGGCGTTTATTAGTATAATTACGTGCTACATATATTTTTTTTTATTATTTTTCGAAATGGAAAGGCTTCTTAAAACCATTTCTAAAGTTTCTTTGCTCTTGGGCTCTTAATATAGGACTTATTTTAAACTTAAAACTAATTAACAAGGGGAATAAGGGGAAGAGGGCTGTTTCTTTATTTCAATATATAAATATATATATATATATATATAATTTCTTTTTTTTTAATATTTATATCTATATACATGTTTATATACATATTTACATATTTACACTTTTTCTAGGTCATTATGCCTTCTCTCGATTGATTATTTTTGTGTGTATTTCGTGTATGTATTTTATTATCATTATTCTCATTGCTGTGGTATATATTTTTTTTTTTTTTTTTTTAATAAATACTAGTTATATTCATAATCAATTGCTTTGAGCTGATCTCTTATCATTTATTTCTTTTTTACAATGTCATGAAAGGTGAAAGCAGCAGTTATTGCAACACACTACTAACTGAAATACATGCACGTTTGTAGTACAAGATAACATGGAAGGTGGGATGAAAGAAAAAAAATACTTACATATATGAAACAGAAGTGGTACAGGCTCTCGAAAATGTCTGTGTATCCTCCAGGTTCAACGTGGGCATACAGTAGAAATGAAAAAAAAAGGAAGTGAAGAGGTCGAGCATGGTAGACTCTTTGTTATTGCCAGTGGCCCAGAAACCTCATTATTTTTTTTTTTTTTGTTTCTTCCGGTCAATATATAAACGCATGGAGAAGTGTCTCGGGGTGAAAGTAAAGGAAGTGGGAAAAAGTAAAAGCTGCTTCCGGGGTATTTGCACAGTCAATTTTTCTGTAAATCTGTGCAGATAAAGAGAGCAAATTACATAAGATATTATCATTAAAAGGAATTTTTTTCATTTAATGGATTATTTATGATTAGAAGAAATTCTCAATGATTGATGAAAAATGATTCTTTAATAAATTCAAACATTATTTATCTAGCCTCTCAATGGCATTATTGTCATCAACTGAAGTTCACAAATAATCTGCTGGGCGCCACTGTCCAGCGTTGAATTTGTATAAACTCAGGCCAGAGTGCGTTTTTACACTGAACGAAATGTACAAACGAAAGGAAGAAGAAGGAAAGTAGAACACGGCCAGTGACCCAATGGTCTCATGACCTACATTTTTCCATTTCACTAACGAAAGTGAAAAGAAACGTCTCCTCCCCACTTTCAAGAGGTGCCTTTCAAAATCTTTATGAGTGAAAAGAAGCAAGAAATTTATGATTACCGGTACCCGGGTATGTTTGAGCAACCAAATATAATATCTGACAATTGCTAAATCGTTTTCCACGAAAGTCCTCCTGGCATTTTTTTTTTCTGTATCCGTATACCCTCTCACAGTTTCAACATAGATCGAATCATTGTCGGCTCTGAGAGATTATGTTGCCTTTTTTTACTGTTCAACTCAGTGATTGAGTAAAAGGAAAGGCTTAGGGTTCTTTGTTAAATCTGTGTTTCATGAAGAGTCTAGGGAAAATATTCGACAATTTCATTAGGTGAATAATTTTCGATCTCATAATTTCATCTTAATAGTAAGTTCTATGGTAATTAATGAGCTGAAACATTATTTTGACTGAGATTCAATAATTCAGGCTAAGAGAATTATCTCGAATGTTCAACACACTGTTAAAAATTTCAGTCTGAATTTTTCGTGCAAAATCACAGAAATTTTAAACAAGTTACATCTCTACTGAAATTCCAGATAATTACGTCATTGAAAAATGAACAAATCATCGATTTTCAAATAATTTCACTCCTGAATATCAATGAAATTTGTAAATTTCAGTTCAATTGTTTCTTGGAAATTTAGAAAAAATAGGAAAAATTCGAGAAAAAATTGAAAATTCAAGTCATTTTAATTCTGAATGTTCATGTTCAGTTGAAAATTCAAGTGAGTTGTAGAATTTTCGTCTCAATTTCACTTAAAACTCATGAATACCTCCGAATTTCTTCGGAAACTCACAGATTTCATAGGCATTTTCCTATTAGAAAACATTGAGTATCACGTTTATTAAAATTTTCATCGAATTTCCTATGAAATTCAATTTTTTTCTAACAGTGCATGTAAATAAGGAAATACAATATTGCATACGAATGAAATATAATTGAAAAGTAATAAAGGCAGAACTAAGTTCAGAAGTTTTTCAACCGAAGAAACATGTTCGAGGAAAGGAATGGAAAATACACGAGTTTTCCTTAATGAATAGAGTAATATTATTCTCATATTTCTGATCTTATCGGGATAATCAATAACATTTAACCCTTCAACATTGTGTTAAACATGCAAACATCAAACATTATTACTCTCGTGATAAGAAGACATCTCACGCCTTAGCATGTGCATCATACCGCAAAATTTGAAGTTACTAATGAATGAATTTCAGAAATTACGATCAAGAGATGCTGAAAAACTTAGCTGGCAAATTTATCATCAATTGCAACTAGCTTACCGTGAACCAAAAAACTTACCGAATAACGAATATTTTTTAATGTATTTTCCAAGAAATCAGTGATTTCCAAACTGTCAATTGGAAAACGTTAGTAGTTAATCATTGTAGATTAATAATAATTCATTCATGGTTATGAGTATGCCTGATCAATAAAAGCAATTATTGAAGAAATTAGAATAATTTTTTAATACTCTTATGAATATTTTCATGAATACTCAAACTTTTTTCACTTATAATAGGAGATGACATAGTTGAATTATATTGCTTAATATTAATATAACCATGTACATGTATCCAACGTATATATATATATATATATATATATATTGGATGAATGCGTTGGACGAATGCTTGCTCGATGGAGAGGGGATGAGTGATTTCCAGTGATTCCCGAAATCATGCGATTTCTTTGTGATTCCCAATGATTTCCTATACATTAGGAGGAATAACGAGGAAATCAGGAATCGTTCGATTTCCAGCGATTTCCAGTGATTTCTAGTGATTCCTAGTCTGATTTCGGATGAAATGGTTCACTGATTCCCTGAGTGAGCAGCCCCTCGGTATTTTCTCACTTCAAAATTATTTTAAATCAATACATTTTTGAGCAGCATCAAATTTTGTGTGGATAGGAAAAATTTTAAGTTATCATTGTTTTTTTTTTTTCTTTTAAGTTATCATTCTATCCAAAATTATCGGGATAAAAAGATTCAAAATAGAGCCTTAGGAAAAAAATCATATCGAGAGTGTTGAAGGGCTCAATTAATAGAATCAATAAAAATATCCATAATATGTGTGATATCAGTATCACGTGGAACTGTATAACATAAATCAGAGATAATTATTTTGACAGGAAACTATCTCTTCCTTCTATAACAATCTCATATATTACAGCATAATACACTAAGGGGTAAAAAGAGTTAGTCCTTCTCGACCTTCCGAAAATTAACGGTGCAAACAATAGGTGGGCCACTGCTCTGCATTAGATTTACGACATTTCTCAAACCTGAGACTTCCTCCGTTGAACTACTTTTACCTCTATTCCCGTTTAGATCGGTAACTTACCCATAAAGCCCAAATATTCGTAACATAACTAACGTAACGGTTCAATATTTTACTCCGTTTAAATTTTTGAACAATTGGCATTTGAACCCCTTTTACCTTTTAGAAAGCAGAAGTAGTAGACTCTGAGGCGTGAAATTGTAAGTCAACTATGGGTTTTTAACATTTAAAATTGGAATTTTCCTTTTACTTCTACTATCTCAATGTCAAATAAATACAGTGTTTTTCACAAATGTCTCCAGGGGTTTTTGGGTAGAAATCCATTCGAGGTCTGTTCTACATCATCGACTAGAGGTGTGGTGAAAACGCTCGTCGACTTTCCTTTTGTGTGACAGACCCAGAGCTCATGACTTTCAATAACACTTCTCTTTACAAAGAAAAAAAAAAAGGAAAAAAATCCTTCAGGGAAATATTCTTTTGCCCACCAACTGTGAATACGATTTTGACCCTGAGAACTTTGGGAGACCTTGGAAATATAGAAGATAAAGCAAATCAGAAACTTTAACTGTGAATTCCGTCAATATTTGAAAATTATAATGATTATTGAAATTTTCTCGTAATGACATTGTTTTAGTTCAATTACCAAATGTGAAAATAATTATTTGAAAAATAATATCGTTACTATTTCTCTTTGATTTTTCATTCTAATCTCTTGGAAGAATTTTTTTCATAATTTCATGCAAATATCATTGAAATGCATAAATTCATAAAAAGTTGTGAAGTGATCCATAATATAAAAAAGCATGGGACATTTTCTGTCATCACTTATCCTAATATATATTATAGATATATTATACTATATATATAGTATATATATAATATAATATAAATTAATATAATATATTATATATATTATATTATTATATATTATATAATAATATAATATATTATATTATGTTATATATACTATATATATAGTATAGTATATAATATATTATATAATATATTTTTGACTCTAAAATGCAACGATTTTTTTTGCCTTTTATTGCAAAAAAAATGAAAAAAACCCTCAAATTATCATTATTATTATCTTTTCATCATATTATTAAGGACTTCAGTAATAAAGTGGCATGAATGCAAAGGACTTGCGCCTTTTTGCCTCTAAAATGCATTAATTTAAAAAAAACGTATTTCTTCTTCAAATAGGCAAATTGCTGCTTTTTGTACGTGAAAACGCGCTTTACATTCATTTTTCTTCATTTCAATGACGGTCAATTCAGAAATATGTGTAAAAATATATATAAATTTTCACGAGCACCATGCAAAAAAGGTGTGCGCTGTGCGCGTACCCAAAGTCTAGTACATAAAAAAAATCTAGAGAAATACTGTTCCGGTATAACATCTGTGCTGCAGACAATGCATTAGAAGTGAAAATTAGAAAACAAGATCACATGCTGTGTCCATGTGAAAGTGCATGCTAATATATTCTGCATAATTACGGAAATGCATGTATGTGGGGGTCACGGAACGGCAGACACTGAAGCAATTGGGGGTCATTAAAAAGACAGTTTGTTTAATGACAATAACATGACCCAGGCTATTGTCAGACAACTTATACAAACATATGTGTTCAGTCTACCCTTTCACCTTGGTTAAACTGAATGGTCTCACTCTAGCTGCACCCTTGACTCCGTTTCGTTCCATGGAATCGAGAACACGTAGGCGTTCCCTTGCTTTTGTCGATGCCTGCCTCGGGTTACATCTGTATTTCCCTACATACGTGTAATTATCCATGATTTTTTTTTTCTCCTTTTATTTTGCGCCCACACAAAGAATGCTCTGCTGTCCAAGAATTAAGGATAAATGGCATATATGAAAGTGGAATAAGTATCTTTCGTTTCATGCACAGTGTAGGTGGACACAAAATACATTCATTAGTAATTAATTAATCATTTGATTTTCATTGTCTTACAATTTCGTTTGGGATTTTATTTTTATTTTATTTATTTTATTTATTTATTTTGATTAGACCCAACGGCCGAAGCCAATGACAGGGTCAGAGGACAAATCATATAAAAGTTCCTCCAGTATTTTTTTTTTAACAGAAAACAATACAGAAAATGATAGAAAAAAAGAAAAAAAAGAAAACAATCGAATAAATTAAAGCATTCACAGAGCCTGTACAACTAGAATTCGCTCCACATGCCTCCAGTATCACATTCTCATTACATTCCTACAATAACAGTTTTCAACACAACTCTACCTCATACTCTTGACATAATTAATCGTAGCTTCTGTGATACACTGTAAAGATGAGGACATCAAATCCACCGTGTCTCCATAGCGAATAAACATTTCATTAAGGGCATTACAAGAACGATAAAGATTGATAAAAAGATTAATTTTTTCAATGTCTTTAAGCTTCGTAAACGAATAAATCTTTTCTAAGACATATTTTCATTGTTCAGTCTTGAACACAATAATTCTCTAGATTCAGAGAAACAGCGGATAAATTATGGTTATTCAATCTTGAGTTTTAGATGATTGAGGAAGTGAGAAATATTTATTTTGCAATTGATGATTCATCTGAATTTAAATTTTTTTCTCATTCATCAATCAATCCAGTCAACACTTTTAATTGAACAATTATGTCTTTCGTTTTGCCGATGAGCAAAACTTTTTAACATTTAACCGATTTTTAATCTCGATCATGGCATTCAGTGTTAATTTTATTTTTTTCAAAAATTATATCTAGCTGAAAATATCCGGTGAAACGATGTAAAATTGATCTTCAAAAAATTCCACATGTTACTCCTTCGCGATTGATCAAAATTACAAAGAAAAATGAAATACCGGAGCCACTTGTCTACTCTTAATTTTCAAAAATAAATTGCAATCACAGAAATAAAGTCAGTAATTTGAAAAATAACATATCATAAGCTCATCTAAATCATTTAGTTAAGTCCAATATATTATAAGCTATCAAAGCGCCAACTTTGTTGCAAAATCTGAAGAAATTATCATGCATAGCAAAATATTTTTGGCAGGAGCTATGAAAATATTTACAATGTATCAAATATGTCATGAAATTTAACATTAGTGAAAATTGATAGTGATATTTTTATTCTAATGTGCGGTATTGTCTGCCAAATAAGCATTAACCTCAGTTAACTTGTGGTAATTTACTGATAGCTAGAATTATTCATCTCGTGATCCGCCTATAACTTATATAGAATATGGAGGAAAATGCCTCTATTAATAGTCCAAAAATGTGGAAGTTGACCTCGAAAGAAGTGTTGTGAAGATTATTGAATGAAATCTTCAGAATTCTAAAGATGCCTCCATCTTGACAGTAACTTTTTCCCCTTAAACATAAGTATTGCATTTCTTCAGCCATTTCCTTTGTTTTCAAAGATCATTTTTGATTCCACGCCAACTGCCTAATAAGTATCAAAAACAAACTGTTTTGCTAATTCGCAAATAAGAGCTTAATCATCAGAATACGATCTATTTCATACTAATGGTAGAACTTAAAGTCTCCCAAAATTTTCATGATTTCGAAGGAAATAGAGACATTTCACAAAATAACTTGGTTAACCTTCATGTGACCTTAGCCATTGAGAATTTATCTGTGAAAATACAGAAAAAATTATGTCATTGCCAACCATTCGATGGGTCACTAATGAAATGAACGCAAATTTACAAAATTATAAAAGGCAAATGGCGTCAACATACAAGAGCATTATGCAAGAGTTTTGGCAGTGAAATACCAGAGCAACTAGAACCAGCGTACAATTTACTTCCTCGTTGCACATATTTGCCGAAGGTCAGAACGTCCCCCGCAACTAATATATGATATGCAATCGAGGCACTTTAGAATGACGACTAGATAAGGTACTATTTTAGTAGCTCCATCTAAGTTGATGATTCTATTTTTCTATTCCGACTCATCCACTTCCTCAATAAAATTTATCGACGATTTATTAATGATTCGTTTCAATATTGAATTTTATTAAATATTTTAATTGTTACATGATTCATCGGTTGACTCAGGCTGATGATAAATTGAAATTATTATTATTATTATTATTACACTTATATAATCGCTGTTAATTTTTTGTTTCTAATTCTCAATTTAAAATGCCTTTCAGTTGTATCTCATTAAAAATAGAATATAGAAATATTTCTTATCTTCATCGGAGTGCTAAATGAAAAAAAAATTCGATTTGAAGTTTGTCCGGAGACATTTCCTTTTCTTTAGAAAACGTAATAAATTATGGAAACTGAATGTTGTTTTACTTACGGGGTCATTAAAAAACTATATTAGCCTTTGATTGAGATCTTAAATATGAGTTTCTTCGGAAAATGCTAAGTTGTGAAAAATACAAGTTGAGATAAATATTATGTTTTATGCTATGTTGTATCAGGTCGAACGTGTGAATAGAAAATGTTGAGAGTTTTTTCTGTTGTATTATGTCTATAGGAATTGCATATACCAAATTTTATAAAAATTTATTAATTGGTAAATTATCGGCCATCATGGTCACTCCCAAGAAATTTACAAATTTTACTTAACTTTTACTCATCAAACGCACCAACGTTATTATTTTTTAATTTTTGTTAAAAAAAGAGATGTTATCGTAATTATTGAATTGAAGAACACCATTATTTTGATGATTTTTAATGACATAAGGTTGTTTGAAAAGTCAAATTTATACCGCCAAATATTTGTACATAATAATAAGCGCCATAACCTAAAAAATCATTTACTATTTGACATATTATGATTAAAAGACTAATGAAGTTTTGTTGAGATGAATTTAATGATTAGAAGTTCAAAAATCAAATGAGAAATTGTAAGAAGACATTTTTATATCCAGTTATTTTAACGTTTATGTTAAAAGATTGTAAATTGATTGATAATATTGTTAATAATTCTAGAATAAATATATTAAGCACCCTGATGAGGTCCACGCAGAGTGGGCGAAACGTTGGTGCGTTTGATGAGTAAAAGTTAATTAAAATTTGTAAATTTCTTGGGAGTGACCATGATGGCCGATAATTTACCAATTAATAACTTAAAGAATGGTCGGAGAAAAATTTTTAATATTTATAAAAATTTCAAAAATTCTGAAAAAATCTCAAATATTTTGATGAAATTGGTTTTTTTTCTAAATTAGTTCAAGAAATAATGAGAAAAACTTACACCAATTTTGTTGTATTTGGTGAGAAAGATTGGAGTACTTCAGAAGAAGTAAATTCAATTTGATCTTCTTGATCGCTCTCATTTTGTTGGCCATTCTCAATATCAACCATATTAGATGAAGCTGGAGATATTGAATCGAGAGGGATTTCAGAATTATCAGTCATTTCAGTACATACTATCAGTCAGAATATTGAATGAAAATGACATTTTTATCTGCTTACTTCACAGTATAGAATAAAAAAAAAAGGAAGTCAAATTTCGACTTATAAATTCAGAAACAGAAGGTATAACCGTATGAGATCGATCGTGTGTTGTAGTGCCCAGTAATCGCAACTAAGAAAAAGTTACAATTTTAGCAACTCTCAATGGCGGGTGCATAGCGCCCGCAAGATGTTAATTAATATTTTTACACAACTTACCAATTAAATAAGGTATTAAATTCAATAATCACGGCCTTTACAAGTTATTATTGAAGGCAAAAAGGGCATCTTTTTTCGTACAACAGCCTTTCGTCCTTTGCCTCACTCAAAATATCATAAAAAAATAAGTACTGTTGCATAACATCGTCACAAGTATTACACCAGTACTATTTGGAACAGGAGTATCCTGCTGTGATATGTTTCCTTGAGGAGAAAAATACGGAAGAGAAGAAAAAACTGTAATCTCGGACAAATGTCTCATGACCTTTTATTGATTTACAGTCAACCCAGGAGCTCTGTTATACTACCCAGTGTCAACAAATAATAACGTAACGATATTTCGCAACGCCTCTCTTGTCAAAAACATGGGGCAGACCAAGTTCCTCATAACAGAAAAAGGTGATTTATGAATTTTCATTTTTTTTTTCTCTTCTTCATCATTCATCCTGTTCTATTTCAATGGAATGGAAAAAATATGTTCATACTTTCGGTGTTGGGTAATTTTTGGAGTTTATGGAGTGTTACGAGGTCTCAAAAATTGTGTCCTCCCAAATTGTGAATTTATAAAAATTTATGATGATTGCACTTAGTTGTATAGCTGAGCGCGTGTCCTTCGGTTGGCATGCTTTTTTTGCTGTCTGTATCTAGTTTGGATTATTAACAGCTCTTCGAGATGAATGCAGGAGGAAATCATTGTAATTAAATCAATCAAAAATATCGGTAGTGAAAAAGGCAGGAATTTGGATAATTCTTCGGTTCAAATAATCCATTTGAATGATTTTCTGAGAAATATTTTTTTTATCAAGAACTTGAAGAGAATTCTATGTTTCTTTTATATTCTTAGTGTTATAAGAGTGTTATGTAATTTTTTACGTGTCTAATACACAAAAATAACGAAATTAATGAAAATTCTAGACTCTGAAAATCGACGCATTTTATATAGCTGATCCAATTGAGAGTTTGAGGTGAGAAAAAAGATCTATGATAACCTTGATTTTCACAGATATTATATTTAACAAAAATTTATGATCATTGCCTCCATAAAATAATACCCCAAGGTACGTAGCCTTCGAGTGACCCTTCCCTGAGCCTCGTGTCCGGGAAAACATCACAGTTTCCATAGGACTAGAGATGTAAAATTACCAGTAATTCTTGTTGCAGTAAAATTACAGTAAAAATACCGTAATGTTACCGTATTGTGACGTAATTGGAAAAAACTACTTGTTTTGATGTAAAATTACCGTCAAAATTTTTTGATGTAACGATACCGTAATTTACTGTCATTTCCATCTATATAGATGATTCAAAAAAACATTTCCATACTCAAAGAATTAAATTTTTTAAAAAGACAATTATTTAATTTTGTTAATCATTCAATGAGAACAGTTACCCGATTTATTCATTTTTGCCTCCTCAGGATAATCATATTTTCATACATCAAAATTTAGAATAACATGTTAGGAACATTAATGATAATAACAACAATTTTATAATTTTTCATTGGCTGTCACTGACTATAAAAAAAGTAACACAAATGATGATCAGAAAGGCTGCAAATTGATTTAAAAAATTAATTTCGTAATTCATTTATATAGATGTAAATTTACTGTTATGTCTCTAAAAATGATAATTACGGTAATTTACTATGAAAATCAGTGTTTTTACCATTTTTGTTATTTACTGACGTTCGGTAAATTACGGTATTGAAACCGTAAAATTACCGTAAAATTACTGGTATCGTTACCTTTTCACATCTCTATGACTACGCTAGTCATCGAGCCGACTACGGTAGTCGTGATTTTTTTTACTAATTCATTCGGTACCACATGAACTCCCTTAATGGTCAAAATAATTTAGCAATCGGGAAATTCGTCTATTGATTTGATGATCATAAAAATCATTTTGGTTTCTAGCAAAAAACATAAGTTTTTACAGTATCGGCAGAATTTTTACATACGTGAACATCTCGTCAATGAAATTTGGTGATGCCCAATATACGGCATCTCTTGAAGGTAATCCTAGTGGCAGGTTGAAATGATCGATTTTTACTTTTTTTTTCCTTTTAGTTATTATAATGACTATAACTATTTCGATTTTTCAACATTTTACCGATACTAGAGCGATGTCCAAGATGATAAATTGTTATTAGATAATATTATGAATATTCAATATTGTTCCGCATTTGACTCATGCTGTCCCAGTATCTAGGACTGTGATTGGAGGATCCTCGGATTTCAAATACCAATATTCCCGCCATTGATTTTTTCATGTAATTAATTGCACTAATCATCGTTATATGTCCGGTAACATGCATTTTTCATGATTTCAAAAATTAATAGACATTCTGACGAACAAAAAACATATAAGGTTGTATAAGGAAAAAATAGGTCTGTGATCATGAATTTTCGCAGTGAAACTGAACCTTGCTTATGGAGTTTCAATGTTAATTCAATTATTATCAAAAATTAATTTTAGCCATATTTTTCCGGTAATATGGGGTAAACTGAATTTTAAAAAAATCTCCTCATGCTATTCTATCGAGAGTGACCAAAATCGAAAAGGGAAAATAGATTGCCCGAACCACTAGGATTACCTTAAATTCCCCATAAGTTCAGTGAAAAACCAAAACAGAAGAACAACGACAAGTCTAGGCAAAGTCATGAATGCCAAGGACACAATTGACGTTAATCCAGTGTATCTAACTATAGTCTGACTATAATGTCGTGAATGATCATATTATGATAAAAATAGTTTTCAATAGAATCCACCATGTGACTCCTATCTGTTGCATTAAGGTATCCATTCACGCTGTGAAAGAGGACTGCAACACATTGAAATATCAATTTCAATGGAAAATCCTTCAATTTTTCACGTTTCAATTAACAAACGAGTGGTAAAATAATAATTGGAATATTTCATGAAAGATTTTCAATAGACAAATATTCTGAATTTAAAATCCAATTTATTGACGCATTAAATAATTAAAAGTAGAAATCTCCAATAAATCCGAAGACGAAGAAGAATTTAACAATTCACATAATAACTCATTATCCATGCAAAATATTGTGATAATTATGATAATGCAGAGCTTGAATAAACATTTTTCATCATGAAAACTGATTAAATTATTTCTCAGACACTGACATGAAGAATGCAATATTGATGCGTCATGAATTGCAGAGAATAGAAGAATTTATTCATTTCTGAGTCAAGTCTCTTTTTACGTAAAACGTAAAAATAATAGCTAATAAAGTTTTCATAAATAAGCCAAAGGAACAAAAAAAACGCATTAGAGTGAACGAAAAAATTTTCAAAAGACAATTAATGTCAAATTAGAAAATGTGAAATTAAGAGCATCTAATCTAACAAATAAAGTAAAATTATGTAAACAAAATATCTGAAAATGCAAATGTAGAACATAACATATTTTCAAAGCCCGATTTCAGGTCGATTGCCGTGACGTCAGCGGATCGTGAGATGAAGTTCAAGGTTACCGCGCTTGAATGCACAGCCCACGCGGACGTGGAAAATAGCAGAAGAGGGGCAAATGGATTTTCCCCTGCCCTCGCTTCCTTTTTCCTTCCCGTTTTTTTTTTAAATCATAACAACGGATCAAGGTGGAACGCGTCACAGACAAAACCCAGAGCTATTTCATTTACACAATACACCGCGTCTCTTCTTCAATCAGATCACCCCCCCCCCCACCCCCTCCTCACTCTCTATTATGTCTCCAACTCGACGGTTTCTTCAGTGAATGAAGTCATCATAAACTTTCGTGATTACACAGAGGAAAATGTTTTCTTAATTTAAGAATGGGCAGTCACTTAATTTAAGAATGTGCAGGTCACTTAAATTAAGAAAGAAAAGTCCCTTGATTTAAGTGAGAAAATTCACTTGATTTAAGTGAGTTTTACTTTCCTAAATTAAGAAAGAAAAACTCACTTGATTTAAGTGAGAAAAGTCACTTAATTTAAGAATGGCAGGTCACCTAAATTAAGTGACTGCACATTCTTAAATTGAGAAAACATTTTTCTCTGTGTAAGAATGTGCAGTCACTTAATTTAAGAATGTGCAGGTCACTTGAATTAAGAAAGAAAAGTCACTTGATTTAGGTGAGAAAAGTCACTTAATTTAAGTGAGTTTTACTTTCTTAAATTAAGAAAGGAAAAGTCACTTAATTTAAGTGAGTTTTACTTTCTTAAATTAAGAAAGAAAAACTCACTTGATTTAAGTGAGAAAAGTCACTTAATTTAAGAATGGCAGGTCACCTAAATTAAGTGACTGCACATTCTTAAATTGAGAAAACATTTTTCTCTGTGTAAGAATGTGCAGTCACTTAATTTAAGAATGTGCAGGTCACTTGAATTAAGAAAGAAAAGTCACTTGATTTAAGTGAGTTTTACTTTCTTAAATTAAGAAAAAAAAAAAGTCACTTGATTTAAGCGAGAAAAGTCCCTCAATTTAAGTGACTTTTACTTTCTTAAATTAAGAAAGAAAAAGTTACTTGATTTAAGTGAGAAAAATCACTTGATTTAAGTGAAAAAAGTCACTTAATTTAAGTGAGTTCTACTTTCTTAAATTAAGAAAAAAAAAATCACTTGATTCAAGTGAGAAAAGTCACTTAATTTAAGTGACCTGCCATTCTTGAATTAAGTGACTGCACATTCTTAAATTAAGAAAACATTTTTTTCTGTGTAAATTCATGGATCCCTATAATTACCCGATGTTATTGGGTGATGGTGAAATAATTTTTTTAATTAATCACGAATTTCAATGCCAATGAAATTTCAAAAAAATTCAAACAGAATTGAAGACTTTTGTATAAAATGTTCTTGACTCAGCTGAGTTTTTATCGATTCATTAATCCATTAAATAGATTGATTGAATTCATGTTATGCATGATGGATGATGTTGGCCTCAGTTGATGTGTTTGCTAATCGGGTAATCTAATCATTTTTTTTCATCCATTTCCTCAATAATAAATAGAAAAATCCAAGAGGAAAAAAATTCGTTTTGGTTTTTTTATCGACAAATGGATGAAGATGCATCATTTTTTTTTTGTAATTTGATATTGTATTTTAATACTTGAATAGTGGAGAAATAGAAGGAATTGAGTTGATTTCATCTAGCTATTTATTCCTGCAATATATCTCAGTTTCAATGTGAGATGGTTGAATTTTGGAAAAAAGCTCTTTTCAAAACAAAACAAAAAAATTAGTCTAATCTTGAACATTTTGAGATTTAATCAGAAATCTCAAAATATCAAGATTTTAGAATTTTTAGAGGGATTCCACAGAAAAAATTGTTATTTCCATTATTTAGCAAAGTATATTCCAAGAAATCCTATTCTCTCATTCTCTGGAATGAATAAGTATTTATTGACTCGAGCAAAATTTTTTAGAAAAAAAAATTTTCATCTAATTGAGAATATCCTCCTTCCATTACGTGACATTTTCGTGACCCTATTAATGTCTAAAAAAAAAAAAATCAGTTTTATTCTAATATATTTGAGATTTTTCAGAATTTTGCGGAAATTTTCATGAAATTTTTATAAAATTTTTCCGAAATTTTATCTGATAATTTCTCAAATTAACCTCCGGCAACCTTTCTTTGCCTATATTTGTGTGTCACTCATGTCGAACGAATATTTTCGAGTCATCGATGTAAAAACTTTCAGATTCACATTAATTCATACCACTATAACCTTTACATTAACCATTTATCCTTTACCTCATGATGCACTTGCACAAAGTCGTAAAAACAGTTTAGAATGATAATAACAATAAGAGAATAAAAAAAAAAATGTATCATCCATGATTACGACGAAACTGGCTGATTCACGAGACATAGGAAGGACATTTCAACTATAATAGAATGATTGTACATCATCTATTCACGTGGAGATTTGTCGATCATATTCCGAGAAATCAGTGATAATGCGCGTTAGATCAAGGTTTGGTTTTTCAAAGAAAAAAAAAATTTTAAATAAAAAAACGGAAACGCCAACGCAATAAGCTACTCTGATTAAATGAAATATTCAGATAGAAAAATAAAAATACAACGTTTTTTTTAATCCACCACCCACTGAATTCCATTGAAATTTACGACCTCAAACGATAAAATTAAGAGCTCATTAAATTTTCAAACATTCGTATGTAACTTTTGTAATTCAATTTCAACGACAAATAATTCACTACTTATTCAATGTACAAGCAGATGGTTTCAACTTATTGCATCTAATCTCGCAATAGCTCTTCTTTAAAAGAGAATGGAACGAAATAATCGAAATTGAGATGAATTAATCAACGATCGATGAAATCGATCAAGTGAGAAAAATAATTGAGCATTTAGTTTCAATAATTCGTGCCAATTATGGAGGAAAAAAATGAGAAAATTATTTTTCTTTCAAGTTTTCACGTGACCCTGAATGTTCTACAACTAAAAAAGCTTTAAATTGAAAGCCAGCTGTGTAATGGTATTTGGGTTGGCACGCCCGGACGTGGCCCAAACAGCACGGCCTTGAACTTGTCCACCCCTTTACAACCCCTTGCCAACTCTCTCTCTCCCTCTAATTTTCTTTCTTTCTCTAGTGAAAGAAGATAAACCGTACATATTTCCCCCACTATTTTTCCCGAGGTCCTCCGATACGTTCCACATTTACCAACGAGAATCTCTCTTCTACTAGCACAAGTTTATCACGAATAGACACCCACACACACACATATATATAGATATACATGGATATATCAGCTGATACTGCTGCTGCAACTCGACGAGTTCATAACTGACCTAGAGCAAAAAATTTTTTGAACAAAACGAGAAATGGGATTTGTGCCGTAATCATATGACCATTTGCAATTTTCTTCTTTTTGCTTCCGAATGGAAGCATTGTAATCGTCATTTTTTTCGAATTTGAGATTTCATCGCATTATGACTCCAAATGATCTAAAATGTCGGAAATTTTTTTTTTTCACATGTCTGTGTGTATGAATGTGTGTGTATGTGTTTGATGACACGTTTCATCACTTTATGCGGAAACGGCTGCATGTATCGATATGAAATTCTGAGGGAATATTCACTACGTGAGCGCAATGCTCTCTGCGAAATTTCAGCTAAATCGGTTCAATGGTTCTCGAGAAAAAGCGAATTGTCAAAAAATCGTTTTTTCGAGATTTCTCAGCGAAAAATCAATTTACAGCGTCTATCCTCCGCGAGAAGATGCGCGCAGATGAGGCGCACATTAAACCCCAAGGGTGACCAGGGCTCCGATTTTTATTTTTTTTTTTAATATTTTTTTTACTATGATTTTTGAAAAATCGCGGTTATTGCGATAACTTAAAAAATATTTGAGCTAGAGACTTCAAATTTGGTGTGTTTATACATCTTATGAGTGCCAACTTTGCTATTGAATTTCAGCTAAATCGGTTCAATAGTTCTCGAGAAGAAGTGAATCATCAAAAAATCGTTTTTTCGAGTTTTCTCAGCGAAAAATCAATTTACAGCGTCTATCCTCCGCGAGGAGATGCGCACGCATAGGGCGCACATTGAACCCCAAGGGTGACCAGTGCTCCCATTTTTACTTTTTTTATTATATTTTTTTTGCTGTGATTTTTAAAAAATCACGATTATCGCGATAACTTAAAAAATATTTGAGTTGGAGACTTCAAATTTCGTGTGTTTGTACAGCTTATGAGTGCGAATTTCGGTATTAAATTTCAGCGTAATCGACCGAACAGCTCCCGAGATATTGTTGAAAAACTATTCCATGCAATGAGCGTATATGCACGGAACTGCTTGTCTGACCATATCCAAGTTGAGCTTGAAAGAACAATTTAGATGACCATCACCAATCTTAAAAATTTCAGATTTTCCAAAGGATTCTTCTACAAGAATGCTGAAATTTTTTTTTTCTTCAGAAATTCAAATTTTTTTCAATTTTTTTTTAAGGTCACTAGTATTCATTATTCCATCATTAGAAAGTAGATGATTCTTGCTGAAAAATAAGACCATATCCATCCTGATATCACTTTAAATTTATGAAAAATGAAAAGTGAAAAGTTCCATTCAGAAGCTTCATGCCAATTGTATTGGCATAATATTAAATGTTCTTCGTGATAAATTTTGTAATAGTAAAGACAT
Source organism: Aleiodes alternator (assembly GCA_963921955.1). Lineage (NCBI taxonomy): Eukaryota > Metazoa > Arthropoda > Insecta > Hymenoptera > Braconidae > Aleiodes > Aleiodes alternator. The sequence continues at coordinate 1,516,893 of OY998097.1, forward strand.
TATCAAGTAAAAACGAGGGTTGAAATTTACGAAAATGCCCATGCGGTGGAGCTCCTGCTTGTTTGTTTTTAAATCAATTACAATTTTTTTTCTATTTTTTTTTCTTTTCCATCACTTTGGGGATGAAATGAAGCAGAAGAAGGAGGACAAAAAGGAAGCAGCAGTTGATGTATGATATATTTTCAAGGTGAGAATCAACGTCATCAAAGCACAGAACTTGGTCTGTTCTTGTTAAAGAAAAAAAAAAGGTTAAACGAAGTTGATATGTACCTATTTCAAAATTCACAAGAATATACAAGGTTTTTTTTTCTTTTTTTTTTCAAGTTAATTCTTGAGTATACCCACTTGCGTTGTGTTATGAAAGAAGCAAACTCTAGGTCAGCCTGACCCTCGTGTTTCTCATTAAAAACAGAAAGAAGTGGAAAATGTAATAAAGAGGAATTTTTGAAATAATATAATTAGCCTTTGAATTTCATTTTATCACGATAAATAATGACTTCTAAACTACAATTATAATTTATGAAACAGAGATGTCAATTGATGAACAATTAAAAAATTTGCAAATATTTTTTTTCAATTAATTTCTTATTAGATAATTTTTACAAATTTTCTAGAATATATTATCACTTCTTTTATATTATCCAGATTTACATCAACAACAAATTAAGAATAATGAAACAATCAAGTAGAGAGGAAGATTGCACCCTCGACCTTTTCACATAAACTATTTTCCCATGGAAATGCCTTAATTCAAAGCTTCGAGGAACCCGTTTGACCCAATTTCCCTCGTGATATAGTACTTATAGACTGTTCACCGTGACCTTATGAAAGACACAGGGACTTGCTCCAGCAAATCCATTTCGAGTCCCCGTGTGTTTTATGTGCGGTATTTTTTTTCTTTTTGCTCTTTTCAAATTAAAGAGAAAATGAGAAAAACGTCGTAGAAAGGAAAAGAAAATAAGGAGAGCAAGAAAAACTGGAGAAATACGAGTTAAGATAAAGCAGAGAGTAGAAAAAGTTGATGCACCTGTGTGCGTTGGTCTGAGAGAGACAGAGAGATTGCGAGAGAGAGAAAACAAGTGGGAGCTTCGAATATAATAAACGTTTGCCCGTGACCGGCAGAGACCTTGGCCATGGCTCGGCAAAGAGGGAAAAACTACGGATGCAACGCAGGCGCCAAAGACGCGCGCATACCGTTCGATGCGACGAAAATTACATACATACACACATAACATGTGTACAATTTAAACGTATTTAATTGTATTGGTGTATGACGCGATAGGGAAGTGAAATGTAGAGAGGAGTACTGAGGGGTCCTCTCAGCCTTGACCTTATCCTCTTGCCCGCTGGCCATGCACAATTCTCCTCCCATACACTCCGTGTTTCGCCCGGTCGAAGGTCATTACGTGCACTTGGAAAATGCTCGACCATTGTCGATGACCCTGTTCGAGGTTTATATCGGACGTCCACCTTTTTTTTTTCATTTATTCTTCCATTTCTATATTCTTTTTTGGTGGAAATGTTTTGACTGCATTATTTGTCACGAGTGTGACTATTAATTGTAATGTGAGGATACCCGGGATCAAATTTTTGAGTCTTTGGAGAGTCTTTTACGGTCTTCAAAGACTCCCAGAAGGACTTTTCGGTTTCTAGAGTGTCCCGCAAGTCCCGCAACTGTCTCTCCAGTGTCTCTCCCGTAAAGACTTCTATCTTCGCGCGTCTCTCCCGTAAGGACTTCTGTCTTCGCGTGTCTCTCCCGCAAGGACTTCTATCTTTACTGGGCTCTCAGTAGATTTATAAAGATTTGCAAAAACATACACAGAAAAAAATGTTTTCTTAATTTAAGGATGTGCAGTCACTTAATTTAAGCATGGCAGGTCACTTAAATTAAGTGACTTTTCTCACTTAAATCAAGTAACTTTTTCTTTCTTAATTTAAGAAAGTAAAAGTCACTTAAATTAAGTGACTTTTCTTCCTTAAATTAAGTGACTTTTTCTTTCTTAATTTAAGAAAGTAAAACTCACTTAAATCAAGTGACTTTTCTCACTTAAATCAAGTGGCTTTTCTCACTTAAATCAAGTAACTTTTTCTTTCTTAATTTAAGAAAGTAAAAGTCACTTAAATTAAGTGACTTTTCTTCCTTAAATTAAGTGATTTTTTCTTTCTTAATTTAAGAAAGTAAAACTCACTTAAATCAAGTGACCTTTCTTTCTTAATTTAAGTGACCTGCACATTCTCAAATTAAGAAAACATTTCTGTGTAAGTCCTCATGAGAGAGACCGAGGAATGAATAATTTTTTTAATTTTAACTTAATAAATTTTCAATTTTCATAATTTTTGCAAACCGTGGAATTATTAGTTTTTTCATATTTGACTTTAATTAAAATTCTCAATATTAGCGGAAGTGGAGTGAGTCGGATATAGGGGTAAAATGGATATATTTGAGTTTTGATGTTTATATTATCAATTTTTCTTTTAATCAATCAAAATATTGGACATTTGGAGAGAAGACACACATATTTTATTATTCTTTTTCAATTAAATTGACAGGCTCTTTGAAAAATAGAAAGACTGATGGCTCTCGAAGAGAGACTGGAGGACTCCTTATTTGAGAGACTGTGAGTCTCTCATGTAAGGACTCTGGTTCGTTGAGCAGGGACTGAGTCCCTGTAAGAGAGACACGTGTCCCGTTCGGAGAGACAGCAAGGTGTCTCTAGAAAGTCCCTGCCATGGCGCAAATAGGGACTCTGTCAGAGACCGGGACAGAAGTCTTTCGACCACCGAAAGACTCAAATTTTTTCATCCCGGGATGGAGGGGAAGAGGCTTATTAGCAATAGGCTCTTTGATAATGCGTACTTGACTATAATCCGATAGTCTGTCCTCCAATAAAGAAACACCAAAAATAGGTATTCTTTTTCTTTAATTGCAATTGAGGTATTTCTGAAATTGATATACTCAAAAATACCTTTGTCACGAAAGAATAAACTAGTCGCGACCGATTGTTACAGAGATTTCATATCTACGTACAAAATCGAGGTCAATAATGACGTAGTTGCATACATGGTGCATTTCATGAAGATAAACGAAGGGAAAACTTCACGTCATCCTGTAAAAGTTTGATTTTCACTAATTCCGAGGTGAAAAATTTATTGATTATATCATTCTCGTACTCGAAAGTTATTTTTCCATTATTATAATGGAAAATTCAAGTATTTATTTGAATTTTCACTGAAAATCGTCGCGAAAAATGCGGAAAAGTATGAAAGAAAATACTATTGTGGTTTTCAAAATGAATACATTTTATCACTGACGTTTTTCGTAATTTCGAGAAAAAAAAAACCTAATAAAAAAAAAAAAAGTATCAAGAACAATAAAAATTTCCGGAATCCATTTTCATCATGCAAATGAGCGACGAGTGATTACTATCATAGCTGGAATTTCATTCGTTCTGATTATCCCGCACTTGAAATTTGTTACAATTACACGTTATTCCAGATGATCCAATAACTCAAGGTATTTGAATCACACAATCAGAATTATCATGATGTTTTACTTGCTCGAGTAATAGTCCAAGATATTCCTGACCTTGTCAATATTGCATTCATTGTTTCATTAGAAGTGTACTCATTTAATTTATCATCACTCGTAACTTGCATCTGCTATTGTACCATTACGCGCGTACTGTTCTTGCTATTTTACATTGAATAAATTTTTTCTTCTTTGGTCAACAAAAACAGTGTCAATAAATTTATCTTATCTGAAATTAGAGAGGGATAGAAAAAGAATTATTTCATCTAAAGAATTTTTTTTTTATTGTATGCACTTGAACTTTTCAGGTTCATTCTGCTAAATTTGTACATTTTCACATGGTATGTACATTTTTCTTTCTTATATATATATGTATTTGAAAATAGAAAAAATAAAAGTTAGAATTACTGTGAAGTACAATATTTTTCATATTTTGATTTTACAAGTGGTAAAAAACTCAGTTATTATAGTAAATACTACAGGGTTTAATGTAAACAGAATTTCATTTATCTCTCATCTAAAGAATATTTCTAAAAACTATCGAAGATAATATCCGAAAAATTTGACTGAATTTTTTCTCTCGTATTTACATTGAACTATTGAAGTATTGGCATTTTTTTTCATCATTATCTCTTCGAAAATAGAGAAAAAAAACGCTTCCACTTCGAGAATTGATAATGAAAAAAAAGTCGAATCTAAATTGAAGTAAAACAACTCGAAATACTCTGCGAATGAGTTGAATAATTGATGAACAACAGGGATATGTGAGTAAAGTAGGGTAAAAAATGGAATAAAATAGTGAAGCAACAAGTGAAGATAGTTTAACTTGCACAATGTTGATAATGCAAAAATGTAACCGTTGATGTAACAACAATGATATATAAATAAAAAAAGTCATTGAACTATTTAATTGATAAAGAATTTTCATCAATTTCATTCCGCTAATTTTTCCCTTCTTTCAAACTTCGAATGACTTCATTTAATTGTATTTTTCGACCTTGATTAGATTAAATTAGTGTAAAGGTAACCATGTAGGTCACTGCAGAAGGTGTAATGAATTAATTGAACATTTTTAATTTGTGTACCAACGTTTCCATAAGCTTTTATTATTTATTATTTTTAAACATGATATTTTTAATTAAAAATAAGACAAGCATTGAAATTTTTCAAACAAAAAAATTTCAGAACATTCACACTTTTACAACTAGACTTCGTTTTTGAGGTTAAACATATTGTGATACATAATGACACCAAAAACAAAGAATTTTTTCAAATTTTTAATTTATGTTTCATCACTTTTTTTTAATCAATGATAAGGTAAATAATTATTACTATTTCTATAAATATACAATAAATAACAATGTCTGTAAAAACATTTCTGTTAAAAAAATCTTTTTTTGATAATTACAGTTAAAATAAATAGAGTACCCTGAAGAGGACTCCGCAAGAGAGTCGAAACGTTGGTACACAAATTAAAAATGTTCAATTAATTCATTACACCTTCTGCAGTGACCTACATGGCTACCTTTACACTAATTCAAATGACTTCATTCTCCATTGAGTGAATGTAGGAAAAATCATGAAAAATCATATTTGAAAATATTATTTCCTCTTAAAGAGAATAGATTGCTATGGAATAGAGATATTCTTAAGAAATTGTTCCACTGGTTAAATGATGGAGAATAATGAACCGAAAAATCGCATAAATGTTTTGTTAAGAGTACTTTAACGACAAATAAACGATTCTCAATAAATTTCCTAATTTCTTCATGAATTTCAGTTTCACTTTCAGTGAAATTTCAATTTCAAAAAGAGAAAAATCACAGTTTAAATCCTCGTTTAGCATTAAACCAATTTAACGAATAATTCATCTTATTAAAAAAATTCCCCAATTTTTAAAACTAATAAAAAAAATGAAAACAACTGTTAATTACAAAATGTTGACATTTTTCACATTGTTTATTTTTGATTCGTTATCACTAGTGATTAAAAGGAAAAGGAAAAAATTGAAAGAAAAACCGCGGATTTACGCTGTTGAACGGTTATATGAGAGATATGATATATAGCGGTGGGTAACCTTGGCCTTGACATCGACCGCAGCGTCCCGACGCTACGCAGTTGCATCAGAGTGCGCTGTGACAGTCGCGATAGACGGAACGCGGAGAGAGAGAGAGAGGGGGGAGGGAAGGGGTGGGGATATAATAAATATATGCCATATGCCAAGAGAAGAGTGCACCCGCGGACAGGTGGGCGTTGCATTCTACAGATAAAGTTCTTCACTGACACTCAAGCGACAACCTATACTGGTCATTAATTTTTACCTACACATCTCAAGTAAAAATAAAATTGAAAACAAAAAGATAACAGCATATATATTTGTACTTGATACTGTCTTCTTTCTCTCGTCGACTGTAATCTCAATAATAACATCATTCAATTAACTAGAGATGTAAAATGACGGTCAATTTTGAAATTGGCCAGGTCAGGCGTCAATTGACCATTTCGTGACCATTCCTGACTTGACTGCAATTTTCGTTGAAAATTGACCGTAAAAAATTCAAATGGTCAGTCAGGAGAAATAAATATCACAAAATCTATCTATATAGATAAAAATTGACGGTCAATTTTAGTCTCGGTCATTTTTTATGTCATTTTTATGATTTTTTTTTTAATTCAATGGAAATACTCAAAAAATCATTCATTTCCAAAAGTGCAGTATTTCTTATTTTTGAGATACTTTTGTTATTTTTACAGCTCCTATTGATTTTTCTCATTTTCTGAGACCTGAATGAAATTTTCTCGCTGTTTGTTTTATTCAAGAAATTCTTGGGATAAATGTTTTAGATAGAATGACTACTGAGAATCGCCATTATTCAAATACATGGAATTATCTTCATAGCTTTATATTTAAACATTATGTGTGCAATAGTTATATTTAAGCTTCTAACTACTTATTGATATTCTTATTTTCAGAAGTAAACAAATGAAATGTTTTTCAAAACTTTCGTGTAAACAAAAAATAATTTTTTTGAATTCAATTCAATTTTCGTTACTGTTGAATTGAAGAAAAAATGATATAAAAAAGAGTTGAATCAGGTCCACTTTTTGATATAAAATTGTATGTTTTGGAATTATTGGTAATTGATTCAACAACTGATTTTCATTGAATATCTTAGAAAATGATTGCGATATAAAATTTTTTGGGAAATATCTCGATAAGAAAAATTTTCACCCCTCAAACCACGAGAAATCTCCCAAAAACTCATGGTAAATCTCATCAAATGATTCATCAATTAACACCTAACTATTTAACAGAACATGTGACTCTGATCAAGAATAAGCATAATTATAATACGCGTCAGATAAATCAAATTGAAATAAGAAAAACGAAAACCCATACTGCAGAGAAATCGATAACTTATTTAGGATATCGGTGGTATAATGAATTGCCGGAAAATATTAAAGCCGAAAACAAACTAAACATCTTTAAAAAATTGTTGAGAAATTATATTAAACAGAATTGTGACAGGGGAAGGTGGGGTAAAATGGACATCAGGGGTAAAATGGACACATTTAAATTTTTAGGCGAATATTATGGGAAACACTTGAAATTAATAGAAATTTTGGTGGTAGATTGTTTTTGATGATTCCATTGGAAAGCTGAGGAAATTTTGGGCGGGAAACAAGTTCCGGAATGAATTTTTTTGAATTTTCAGCGATTCCGACTTTTTTGAGCATTTTAGAGGGGTAAAACCCTTCCTTTTTCGAAAATTTTCAGCTTTTTGACAATATCTTCGGTTCTCTTCATCGTAGCTTAAAAATTCCGATGGGAGGTGAAAGGTGAGATCATTTGCAATCGATTCATAGGGTTTTCAATTAAAAAATATCGATTTTTGAGGTATTCATGAGCATTCTTGTGAAACAGTTTTGTGAAACAGTTTCTGGCCTATAACTATCCCAAAAATTGATATTCTTGAATTCAAAACCCCATAAATCGATGGAAAATAAGCTCACCTTCCATTTGAAACCAACCCCGAAATGCTACGGTCAATAGAACCAGAGATATTGGCAAAAAACTGAAAATTTTCAAAAAAGGAAAGGCTTATCCCTCAAAAATGCCGAAAAACATCGAATTCTCGAAAAAATCGAAAAAAATACATCTGACACTTGTTTTCCGGCTAAAATTTTCTCAGCTTTTCAATAGAATCATCAAAAAAAATCCATCTCTAACCGTTTCATTATAGTGTCCATTTTGCCCCACTCTCCCCTATATGAAATTCGGATGTTTTACTTGAAAATATTCAGAATTACCAGTGCAGAGACAATTATTTATATGACTTGTGTATGAAAATAGCATATTTGCTAAATCAATAAAGAATTATTATTATTATCATCAAGCATCTACAAGAATATTATTTTTCGTAGTTACAATTGATGAATGAAAAAATGGACAGATGTTACTAGATTAATTCAATCCTAAATTCTCATTTGCTGATATGAAAATGTTCGCTCATTCCAAAAATTTTCGTGAGTCAATAGGACCGGAAAGAAAATATGGAAAAAATAAGCTGCAAGTGCCTCAGCATAAAAATAATCATAAAAAAATCAATTGAAACAGCAAAAATCAATCAAGCAATAAAAAGAAAAAAAAATAATCCGTAGTTATCAATAAAGTCTTGCTCGTGATGAGTTCAAGGTATTGTTGGCTGAGGCCAGTGTCAAGTTTACAAGCCATTGGGGATTAGAATTTTTTTTTGTACATGTATAAAAATCATATCCGTGAATACATCGTCATTTATACACGTAGGGTTGCCTGAAATAAAAACAAGGTCAAGTTTAACCAAGGCCACGTGCCGATAGGTGTATCGGCCCCAGTACAATGTAATAAAACAATTTATATATGTACCCCTCATGTATCTGCCAATAAACGCTTGTGGATAAAGATTTTTATCTGTTTTTTCATCAAATTTTTATGTCTGAGAAAATATTTTAAAAAAAGTTACAAAACAAGAAAAATTCTTAATTTAATCAACAAAATGAAAAAAATATATTTGAAACCTTGTCGGTCGTTTTAATATCGTTTATTCGAAAAACATGTGACGCTACTTGTATCATCCTTTGACTCACTCAACCTTGAAGTGCACTGGAGTATAAGTTAGTTGTGATACGAGTCAAAGTGCAAGGTGATATTGCAGAATGAAACAACATATTATGCTTTTATAACCAACGTTTCAATTGAATTATCAGTTGAATTTTCAAATTAAATATATACGACAAACTTTTATTGGATGAAATTATACATCAAGTCACCTTCATGAATTAAGTATAGTGCAACGAAAAATTGGCAACAAAACCCGGATAATGAAATTAGTTACACGACAAAAAAGTGTGCCAAATGAGTGAAAAATAGAAAATAAGTATATAAATTTTAATAAAGACAAGTTTAAGGTCATAACTACCAAAAAAAAGTGGATAATCACATGATTTGGCTGGTAATTACTACCAATAAATTTATTATTAAAAAAAAAAGGAAATATTCAAATGCTTATATACATTTCCATAATTTCTGTTATTGAATTCATCAATTGAACAGTATTTTCGATAATTCAATTAATAAAATTATTTTTTACTTTTCCCAGTTTTTCCTTTGGGTTTTCGATTTCGTTGTGGCTTAGCTCCAGTTTTCTTACCACGACCCTTGGTCTTTTCTTTAGCCTTGGCAGCACGCAAATCTTTTTTCATTCTTGGATCAACGACTTTGTAACGTCCCTTAACACCCGCTGGCCTAGCTACTCTTTTCGTTGCACCACTTTTCTTTGCTACAACGTACGTCACTTCTTTCCTTGGCTCTTTCTTCGCATTTTTGTATAATCTAAAGTCAGAAAAAAAAGACATTGAATTAAATTATGACATTATTCGAAGAATTCATGTGAAGGCTTTCCTGTTTCTCATGAAATTCTCTATAAAAAAAAAGTTTCCAACAAGTTTTCCCTATTCATTTGCAAGATTTTTCAAGAAAAACTTCTTACTTGCAAGAAAATCTAGCATCAAATGAAATCAGAGAATAATAAATGAAGAAAAAACTTACGCATTAACTTGCTTCGCTTTTTCTCGATCAGTCATATCACCATTATCCATCAGAGCCTCAACTTTTTTCTTTGCTTTTTCAAGTTTCTTCATAGCTCTCCTCTTCTTTCTTCCTTTAGCCTCGAGTACTTTCTTTATTGGTCGTACATTTAAATCCTCTACTCTCTTCTTATATTCATCAACTAATTCCTTGGGTACTGGTGCCTCCTTCTTCATGTGTTTCTCCTCATCCTGAGCGAACCAATCCGGTAAATTAACATCATTAAATGCATATCTATTCCAAGCTCCATCAATCAAATCTCTTCGTGATTTTTTGCTCTGAACTAGCAGAGATCCTAATGCCAAATCTTCATCGTTCAATTTCCTTTTCGATGATTTCTTTGTGTCTTCTTTAGATACAACTTCAAATCCATCCTTTCCCATAGTCTTTTTGCTTTTTTTCTCCGGTTTACCAGAATTCATCAAGTCCTCAACATCATAATCAGAATCAGAATCAGAATCGTTTTCTTCTCCTGTTTTCTTCAATTTTTTATTTTTCTTTGCTTTTTCATTATCATTGGATATCACTGACTCTTCACCAATCACTGTTCCACCTTTTTTCTGAATTTCATCTACCATTCTGTCCAATTCATAATCCTCATCAGTTTCTTTCTCTAAATCTTTGAATGCATCTCTTTCAAACCACATCTCAGCTTTCTGAATTCTCCTAGTTCTACTGTCTCTATTGTCCAATGTTTTGATCAATGGATTTGACGAATCATCTTCGAATTTAACTTTCTTCTTTACAGTTTTCTCAACAAATTCTGTTTCATCATCAGATTCATCGAAACCAAGTCCCGATTTATTACTCTCTGATTCATCATCAGATTTCACTGATTCACTGTCATCACTCTTATAATAAAGCCCAGAGCTGTCTAAATGACCATATTCTTTGTCATATTTGTATTTATTTGATTTTTTAACATCATCGTCAGAATCAACATCACTGTCAGCAACAATTTCTGGTGCTGAGTTAGTTAAATTCTCCAATTGTTCCTTAGTTTGAATTTCTTTCAAATTAAACATATCATCACCTTCTAATTTTGGTCCTTCATCACCTTTATGCACCATCTTGAGATTCAAACGTTCATTCAATTTTTGTCGTTCTTTGGCTGCTTTTTTTTTCTTTCGCTTCAATTCACGTGCATTCTCAGCTCTCAATTCTTGAATCTCTTTGTCAATTTCTTCCTCTTCTTTTTCATCTTCATCAATTTCTGCTGCTGGCACTGATGGCTCTTCAATATTTTCCTCATTCTCCTTATTTTCTGTATCAGGTTTTCCATGGAATTCAGTATGCAGAGCCTTCCACCAAGTAATCAACAATCTCAAATCCTTTCTGCCCAAAACTTTGATATCCTTGCAGCATTCTCGTATTTCATTCGTTGTTTTTGGATGATTTGCTATTTTATCATCGTCAATTAGAATTTCTGAGGCATGCTGAAGTGCCTCGATAGCGTCATCACGAGCAATGAAATCTGAGACTGACATTGTGTGATGAAGAGTGTAATCATTCTCTGGATAACCCTCTGCTTTAAGTTTTTTCTTGATCTCTGGATGAAATACGTTCAGCTTATTCTTTGATTCGAGTTCCAATTCTGAGAATACGTATTTAGGGTCGAAGAATTTTGGATCTAACTTGTCTGGAGCTATGTAGTATTGGCAGACTACGAAAATTTCAGCTGATTCATTACGAGATGCTTGTGGCTTCGTGGCATGAACCTGGGAAAAAGAAAAATCAGATTATTCTGTGAAGTGGTGAAGAAAATTGTTGCATGTTTTTTTGCGAATTTCCTTGGAACGAATAGGTTTGAAGAAAATTGGCGAGACACTTTTCCGAGAAAATTTTGTGGTCTACAAAGAAGATTTTTTCGTAAATTCTCATATACCTCATTATTTTTGTAAATATTTTCAGAATGAACCAGGTACACTGAGAGAAAAAAATAATTTTATTGAGAAAATTTGTCTTTGAATTTAAGAAAAAAAGAATGAATTCTTTGATCAATTAATTGATTGGCGTGAAAATTTTTCTTTAAAGAGAGAATATTTATTGTTGGAACAAGCAATAAAATGATCAATTTGAAAAATCTTCAATTCGTTCTAGATAACTAATAAAAGGGAATTAATTTCAATCTACTAATTTTAAAAAATTAATAATTATTGACTCTTCTCAGTTCGAAGAAATTCGATAGTTGGGAGAAAGCATTTTTTCCTTCAGTGTAATGACATTTATATTTAATTTAAAGTTCACGTGATATTGGATATTTTCAATTTTTTTATTTCTCAATGAAATATATTTTTTCTCTCAGTGTACGAGTCTTCGGTTCGTCCTATCTGATCAATTTTTCATTGCATCCACTGGAGATTTGAATGCAAAAAATGAATATTAACTGAATACAAGTATTTATCAATTGAATCATCAAAAATTAACGTTCTAGTGTTACTGAAAAAAAACTGATAAGAATTACAATTTTGAATTCCTTCAATCCAAGCAAATAGTAAGTAGCAGAGAAGTAATATATCAATTACGTTTGGGTAAATTCATACAAAAAAACTCGGAATCAGGGCGATGGATGAATTCAAATTCTATTGACAAAATGAATTTCCGGAAAATATTCGTATTTCTTTTAGGTAACGAGATATTTCCAAAATAAACTAATAAACTGTAAATGAGTTTCTTTCCACTATTCAACGAGTATCAATTAAATTTTTTTTTTTATAAAATAGCTCTAAATAATGATAACAAAAATAGTATAGGGGAAGGTGGGGTAAAATGGACATCAGGGGTAAAATGGACACATCTAAATTTTTCGGCAAATATTATGGAAAACTCTGGAAATTAATAGAAATATTGGCGATGGATTGTTTTTGATGATTTCATTGGAAAACTGAGGAAATTTTATGCGGGAAACAAATGCTGGAACTGATTTTTTAGAATTTTTGGCGATTTTGACTTTTTTGAGCATTTTAAAGGGTAAAACCCTTCCTTTTTTTGAGAATTTTCAGTTTTTTGAGAATATCTTCGGTTCTATTTGTCTCAGCGTGAAAATTACGATGGCAGGTGAAAGGTGAGATCATTTGCCATCGATTCATAGGGTTTTCAATTAAAAAATATCGATTTTTAAGGTATTTATGGGCTTTTTTGTGAAACAGTTTTGTAAAACAGTTTTTGGCCTATAACTATTCCAAAAATGGATATTTTTGGATTCGAAACCCCATAAATTGATGGAAAATGAGCTCATCGTTTATTTGAGACCAGCCCCGAATTGCTACAACCAATAGAACCAGAGATATTCGCAAAAAAACTGAAAATTTTTAAAAAAGAAAAGACTTTTACCCCTCAAAAATGCTCAGAAATGCTCAAAAATATCGAATTTTCAAAAAAATCGAAAAAAAATACATCTGTTACTAGTTTTCCGGCTGAAATTTCCTCAGCTTCCCATTGGATTAATGTAAAAAATTCCATCTCCAACCGTTTCATAACAGTGTCTATTTTGCCTCACTCTCCCCTACATCCAACAATTTTTTGGATTTTTTTTGCAATCAAATGAATCACTATGAAAAGAAAAAATTCACACTTACATTTTTTTGAATTTTCTACATGTGCATATTTTTCATTTTTTCGAAAATTATTTATTTTTCAAAAGAAGAAAAATATGAAAATTGTCAGATGGCTTTTTTAGTATCATTGATTGATAATTTCATGGGAATAACTGAATCAATAAAAAATATTATCAATGAAAAAAATAATACCTTCTTGAAGAGTTGTTTCAGTACCCAAATAAGTGGATGATAGTCTTTAGATCTGAAAACTTTAGTGATAAACCATCCACCAGGTCTCAAAAAATTTGACGCAAGTTTGAGAGCAGCTAATGCTAATACAACCTGTTGATAAGCATCGTGTAGCCAATTTTTACCAACATTTGGTGCACCATCATTGAGTACAACATCAGCTTTCCATGTTTTCAGTTCTCTCTGAATGGCTACTTTACATTTATCTGTTGTAATATCTTCTGTCAAGCCTATACAACCAGGTATTTGTTTTATTGGAAATAAATCTACACCAATTACAATTGATGATACAGGCATATTTTGCCTTGCAACTTGCATCCATCCACCAGGTGCTGCACACAAATCTATGCATACTCTTGATTTTTGAAGAAATTCAAATTTTCGATTCAATTGTATTAATTTGAAGGCTGCACGAGATCTGAAACCTATTTTTGAGTGTTTCAGAAGTAGGTTATGAAAGATACATTGAAAATATTCACTAGCAATAAATAATAAAAAATAAATTATGACCAAAAATTGAAATTCCAACTTGAAAAAATAAAGCAAAAAATTTTTTAAAATATTTTAAAATCATTAAAACTCAATTTTTAATTAATTTAATTATATTTTTCAGTTAGTTTCATTGAATGAAGAGTTGTGAATTCACTTCATGATTCAATTTTTGAGCAATAAAATAATAATGTCATTAAATTATTTATATACCTGTTTCCTTGGCTAATTGGTAGAACTTATCTTTCCTCTGTTTTCCAATTTTTGCCTTTTTTCCCATTTTTAGAGTTATTTATTTACAGATTTTCCGAGCGAATAGAGTGAATAGCTATTGCTGAACATAACCTACACTTTGTGTAGCCCAATGCTCGCACGTGGAGAGAGAGAGACGTGTAACATGACCAATAGATGGACGGTTAAGGAAATATTTGAATTTATTAATTCACATGAAATAGGCAAATCATGTTGAGAAGCTGCAGAAAAGAATGATGTACAGAAAAATACACACTGAATTGACTAAAAATCAATTAAACTTGAATAATGTAGAAATAATTAAAGAAATTCAAGGAAAAACTGGAAAATAACTTGAGCCCCCAATAGATGGACAATTGCATATTTGCAGTGGTATGATTCTAAATTTCGATCAATCGGTATGTAATAAATAGTTTATAGATCTATATAAATGTAATCATCAGGAATTGACGTGGAAAGTATAAGAATCATTCATTTATCCATGAAAATCCTCGATAAGAGAAACCGTCCATCTATTGGTCAGTGTTCATCTACTGGTCGTGTGACCCTAGTTGGTAACAATGTCAAATGACCGTTAGTATTCGAGTTGAAGAAATTTGACGGGTAAGTGAAAAAAAGTGCGCGAGAATTTGATTTTCTGTAGAGAAATATCAATGAGGATTCTTCGTTTGCAGATTTTTTCAAACATTCGACTGATTTGAAAAATCTGATTCTTTCTGAAATATCTTGGAAACTAAACGAGATAACGTATTTTTCTGTAGAAAAAAAAAATGATTATTTCATCTCAAATTTTGAAATTCTTGAGAAATCTTGATTTTTTCTATGCGATATATCGTATTATATGCACATTAATTCATATTCATCAAGAAACATCTTTATTTCACAATTCTGTTAAAGATGTCTCTTAGTCTCTCTCCTATAACTCTTTAGGTCTCATGCTCTTTTACAAAAAGGTCTACAGAAATTACTTGTTTAATTTCAGAGATATTCCACATAGCCCCTCGAAAAATGCTAGTACCTCAGTTTCCTCCATTATTTTCCTATTAAATCTTCAAAATTTAATTATTAATCAACAGCAAGCGATAATTAAAATGATTTCCTTTTATTTTATAAAATAATTAAGTACACTCATTGTTGCATTTTCTTGTACAAGACCCCCCGGGAAAAAATCGACATATATGCCCATATATGTCCATAGATGATCATATATGTTCATGCGCGGTCAATTTCCATATATGACCATATACGAACATATACGGCCATATATGTCCGTATATGGTCATGTATGGTTATCCCGGGAAAAAATTGTCATACATGTCCATACATGATCATATATGAGCATATATGGACATATATGTCGATTTTTTTCCGGGTATGGCAGTCCCATACATGATCATATATGGGCATATATGATCATATATGGGTATGTGTGCCGATATTTTCCCGCAATATATCATCAAAATGTTCTAATATATGAACATAATACATCAGTATTAATTCCCTTGATCACTCAATTCCTCATTAGTAACGAATATGAATTAAAAAAAAAAAAAAAAAAAAACATCCAGCTGGGATCGAACCCGGGACCGTCACATGATGAGTCCATCATCCTACCAACTTCGCTATTCGCATTTCACATACTTGTTGGATGAATTTTAATCCTCATATAGTGATCAATGTCTTTCGGACTTAGAAAAAATGAGTTCAATTGAATTATTTCAATCATTGTAAATAATTTAGTGATACCGAAAAAACTGATTTTCGAATGCTAGCAGAATTTTTAATTCTCAAAGTAAGCGGTAAACAACTAAGAGAACGTGCATTTACCATTAATTATTCAAATTTATCATTTTCACGTTCTTATATGGATTGAGAGCGCATTTTCTCATATATTTCATATATGCACATATATGTTCATATATGTTCATATACGTTCCATATATGCCCATATATGTTCATATATGTCCATATATGCCCATACCTGCTCAGTTTCCACAGGATCATACGACCATATATGACCATGTAAGCCCATATATGTCCATATATGTCTCATAAATGCCCATATATGTTCATATATGTTCCATATATGCCCATATATGCTCCTATATGTCCATATGTGTCTCATATATGCCCAGACCTACTCGGTTCCCGCAGGATCATACGACCCTATATGTCCATGTATGCCCATACATGTCCATATATGTCCATGCATGCTCATATATGTTTCATGTATGTCCATATATGCCCATATATGCCCATAGCTGTCTAATTTCTCGGAGAAACGTGTGAGCATATATGTCCATATATGTTCATATATGTACATATATGTGACATACATGTACATATATGTCACATTTATGTTCATATATGTCCCATATATGTACATATATGTTCATATATGACGATTTTTTCCCGGGCCTTAACTTGATTTATAGGGGAGAGTGGGGCAAAATGGACACTGTAATGAAACGTTTAGAGATGAATTTTTTTTGATGATTCTATCGAAAATCTGAGAAAATTTTAGCTGGAAAACTAGTGTCAGACGTATTTTTTCGATTTTTTTGAAATTTCGATATTTTTTGGCATTTTTGAGGGATAAAAACCTTTCCTTTTTTGAAAATTTTTAGTTTTTTGAAAATATCTCGAGTTCTATTGGTCGTAGCAATTCGGGGTTGGTCTCAAATGAAAGGTGAGCTCAATTCCCATCGATTTATGGAGTTTTGAATTCAAAAATATCAATTTTTGGGATAGTTATAGGACAAAAACTGTTTCACAAGAGTGTTTCACAAAAATGCCGATAAATACCTTAAAAATCGATTTTTTTTAATGAAAAGCCCTCTAAATCGATGGCAAATGATCTCACCTTTCACCTCCCATCGGAATTTTTATGCTACAACAAATAGAACCGAAGATATTCTCAAAAAACTGAAAATTTTCAAAAAAGAAAGGCTCTTCCCCCCTCTAAAATGCTCAAAAAAGTTTAAATCCTCAAAAATTCAAAAAATTAATTCCGGCACTTGTTTCCCGCCTAAAATTTCCTCAGTTTTCCAATAAAATCATCGGAAACAATCTACCGCCAATATTTCTATTAATTTCGAGAGTTTTCCATAATATTTGCCTAAAAATTTTGATGTGTCCATTTTACCCCTGCTGTCCATTTTGCCCCACCCTCCCCTATCTAATTGTTGATGAAATTTATCTATCTGAAAGAAAAAAAAACTCCATTAGTGGATGTAAAAGAGAATAGTTGTAGATTAACAAATAAAGTAAAATGTATTTTGTGAAATATTTAATTCATTTTATATTCAATTGAACACTCGTATTATGGAGCACAATCTGCGAATTGCAGTGGAATTCAACTCATGATTATTTGTATATAATTTCAAATGGAAAAACCACAGGATTTTGCTTCAGAGATACACATATTTCACTCATTAATTCTAATAATTAAAAACGGAATGGATTTTATTCATATTTTCGTGATATTATCAATAACTGTAATTAATTCTAATAAAGTGAAAAAAGATGGACAGGTCATGTTGATTTTTTTATCATTAATTTCTGTTGAGTATCTCGAAAACTGAACGAGATAGAGGAACTCCCCATTCAATTACTCGATTTTATCTGATTAATTAATAGAAGCAACGAATGGTCTAGCAACAGGGATTACTGATACAAGTGGTAATTTAGAAGCTGCACTTGTGCCGAAGCTGAGCACTTTGATTTGGCTCTATCTTGATCCAAGAATTGGATCAAATCTTTGATAATTCCTTCATCTATCAACTAATACGATAGGGGAGAGTGGGACAAAATGGACACTGTTATGAAAAGCTTAGAGATGGATTTTTTTTGATGATTCTATTGAAAAACCAAGAAAATTTTAGCCGGAAAACAAGTCTCAGATACATTTTTTTCGATTTTTTGAAAAATTCTATATTTTTTAGCATTTTTGAAGGGTCAGCCTTTCCTTTTCCGAAAATCCTCAGTTTTTTGCAAATATCTCTGATTCTATTGGTCGTAGCAATTCGCGGTTGGTCTCAAATGAAAAGTGAGCTCATTTCCCATCGATTTATGGGGTTTTGAATTTAAAAATATCCTTTTTTGATTAGTTATAGGCCAAAAATGGTTTCACAAAACTGTTCGATCAAAATGCCCATAAATACCTTGAAAATCGATATTTTTCCATTCAAAATCCTATGAATCGATGGCAAATGATCTCACCTGTCACCTTCCGTTGGAATTTCCACGCTGCGACAAATAGAACCGAAGATATTCTCAAAAAACTAAAAGTTTCAAAAAAAAAGGGTTTTACCCCTCTAAAATGCTAAAAAAAGTCAATGTTTGGGTTTTGATGATTTACCTTAGATGTTGTAGCCGAAAATTGATGTTTTAAGTGGACTGTATTTTTTAATAGATAAAATGCCCCCAAAATAGCACCGACGCTGGTCTGAAATTGGGACAGGTATCGATAGAATAAAGAAGCCGGATTTGTATAAAAATAGATATAATTTGCACTGTTGTTCGTTGGATAAAATACATATGATAATTAATATTGATATGAACCGTGCCGTTAATTAATGGATAAAGTAACCGATTGATAATAGACCGAACCGAGACAATAGATAAAAGGCCCGTGAGCCGTTGATTCACACGCGTTTACATCTTGATTTCCGTTAGATAGACTGCCAAGTGCTTCTCCGTAGCACTACCGGCTTGAGCCAGTGGCCCATACGAGATTGGCCGAGTTGACCCGATGTCCATCGACTCGTCTCATGATCAAATCTCCAGACTTTCAAGAAAAGTCTGAACAGTCAAAATCGCCAAAAATTCAAAAAAATCAATGCCGGCCCTTTTTTCCCGCCCAAAATTTCCTCAGCTTTCCAATGGAACCATTACAAACAAGCTACAGCCAATATTTCTATTAATTTCAAAAGTTTTTCATAATATTTGCCGGAAAATTTAGATGCGTCCATTTTACCCCTGATGTCCATTTTGCCCCACCTTCCCCTACATCGCATCGAAAAAATTAAGATTTCCCAACAATTTAAAAATTGATGATTGGATTGTCATTTTTTTAATGTCTCGATTGATTGGCAAATACCAGTACTTCCTCATCCTTCCTCGACTCCTTGGTATTAACAACAGTGAAGAAGTGGTGCTAAACCTAGAATATTTAAGAATAAAAAAAAGAATATCAGAATCAAAGCTTTCATTAGTGAAAATCTTCAATTAAAAACAATTTTTTACTCACATCTCGGTCCAATTGTTTTTTTTTTAATTTATCTAATATAATCTTATTAAATACTCGTAATCGAAAGATATAATGAATGAATCAAACTCAGGAATAGAAAATCCACAACCTAATAAAATAGAGACATCATTAATCCCAATTTCTCAATTTTCAGCTCATAGAAAGTGAAAAAATTCTCGAAAACTAATTTAATCTCTATTCTATTTAAGATCGTCCTCTAAAATTGAATGGCTTTTCGAAAATTTGATTTATTAGTACTTCGAAAATTAATTAATCCGCCTTTTTCGTGGCACGTGTTTTTTTAGCTGGTGATGGCTTTTGGGATCTGAGAACTGCACTGGCACGTCGAAGGGCAGCCTGCAAATGCAGAGAATCTCCATTAATCGTTATTCAAAAAGAAAAATCGATAATGAGAGGAAAAAATATGATTTTATGGATTTACTTTAGTAAGATCACGCCTATACTTGGTAGATGACAGAAGTGCCTTCAATTTGTAGAGGGAACGACGGGCTCCAGCCTTCATGGTACGTTTGATCGTGGACTTTGCTGGTTTATTAGCGATTCTGCCTTTTTTATAGACGACAGTGAAGCCTTTCTTGTCTGGGGTATCAATCACTCCAACTGTTTTACGATGAACCAGCCCAGAGTACCGGTAACTGCTCAAATTGGTCAAGTTGCTTGCTTCCTATTTATTTAATATATCTGTCTATTAGTCGTGAAGATGAAGAGACAATAATAGTAGTTCGATTTTAAGAACTTACGGTTGAAAATGGTTTACTAATGTTCCTCTTCTTGAGAAGAAAAGCATTGTTATTGCGAATGATCATCCAATTCAAATGAGGTGTGGGTAATGCTGAATGAGATATTTGTCCATTGTGAGGAGGTGTTTCAATTGGTAACAATGCTCGGCTGTTAAACAATTCGTAGATAATGCAGAGAATGTAAGTTATCGGCTTACCGTTGTAAATTGCTGATGGAGCTCATGGACTGTGCTACATGTGGATATTCTGAAAAATGTAATGAAAGAAGTGATGAAATCTCCTTTTGCTTTACATGAAATCTTCTCTATTTTATGGGAAAAAAGATGCAGCTTACCATACGTTCCATTGTCGTTCCCTCAAGTCATTAGCAAATTTGTATTTTGATATTCTTTTTTTCCTCTAAGTTCTTTGACGCTCCTTCTTGTCCTTTTTGATCTCCACTTCTTTTTCTCCTTCTTTTCTCTGCTTGTTTCTTTAATTTTCATTTTTTTTATTCTTCAGGTCCTCCTTCAAATCGGTGCTCACTCAGGGCATGGTACAGGGCTCATTCAGAACGTGGTACAAGGCTCGTTCAGAACGTGGTACGGGGCTCATTTAGAAGGTGATACGGGGCTCATGCAGTATGTGGTACAGGGCTCATTCAGTATGCGACACAGGGCTCGTTCAGTATGAGCTACAGGGCTCATTCAGAACGTGATACGGGGTCTCAAGGGGTGTCTTCTGCCAAGCTACGCTCCTCTATCTTCGTCTCCTTTTCTTTCTGGGGCAGTTATAACCAAGACGGGAGTGAATGTCTCGCACCATCGATTGCTCCTCCTCACTTATAAAGCTGCAAGCTTCACTCTGATACTCCGGGTTCATCTCATACAGCAGTTGCGGTGCTGCGGGCGCGTAGACGAGAGGTGGAGTTGGAGTAGATTCGCTCGGGATGATGGTTGGGGGTATGGGTTCGGTCGGAAAGTACCAATCAAGTGCCTCAGTCGCTGTGAAGGCTGTCGGGCTCGTTGTGCTCATGGTTGGAGTCGGTGGGCTTACACTTTGGGGTGGTGATGTGGTTCTGTAGGGATGTAGAAGTGGGGGTGGAAAGATTTTCATGTCCATCAATGGCTTTGGGGCTGCTGGTGGAATTGCGTGTGGAACTCGGGGAACCTCCGTGGAATTCGTTGAGGTTGAGATCAGAGGTGGGTTGCGGGTAAACACCCCCCTCTGCCATTGTTGGTGCATAATTGTCCATTTGCACTTGTATGTGGACGTACCTAGTGCACCACACAAGCGGCAATAGGAATCGGTCCGGGGATTGGAACACTTGCCACGAATGTGTCCCATCTTGTGACATGCGAAGCACCATCTCTCATTGGGATAATCTGGATCAAATACAGGACCAGGCCAAGGGATGTAGGTTCCTGCGGGGTAACGGGGTGATTTCTTCTGCGAGAATTTTTTGGATTGTGGGATGTTTGGGGTGAGAGCGATGTTGTTTTGGGTGATTGTGACGGCTGGGATAGATATGGTGGTTGCGGGGGAGCTAACATTTGTGGAGAAACACTCGATACGGGTTCCTTTCTTCATTATCGGGGGAGAAGGATCTGGAGTAGAAGTTTCAGCTCTCTGGTTCGGAGCGTCTAATAAAATCTGGGGTGGAGTGCTCAGGGGGGAAGTTGTCATTTCAACTTCACGTGAAACTTGATGTAGGTCCAAAACTTCTTCTTCGAGGTGAATCGTTGTTGTTGTCTTCAGTAGACTTTTCGAAGGGGAAGCTATTATGTCAAGGTCACTAGAAAGTGGGTGGAGGTCCAGGATATCTTCTACGGGATAAGTCTCCACTGGTGCTTTGGATAGAGGTTTCAGGGGAGATAGTGTCATTTCAAATTCACTGGGATGTGGGTGCAGGTCTAGGATGTCTTCTTCGAAATAAGTCTTTGTTGTTGTCTTGGGGGGAGTTTTCAGGAGACAAGCTGTGATTTCAATTTCATCGGAATGTGGGTGTAGGTCCAAGACTTTTTTGAGATGAACCGTTGGTGACATCGGTGGAGTTTTCAGAGGGGAATGTGTCATTTCAACTTCAATGAAATGTGTCTGTAGGTCTAGGACGTCTTCTTCGGGGTGAGTCTCCGTTGGTGCCTTGGCTGGAGTTTCCAAGAGGGAAGCTGTCATGTCCACTTCGCTGGGATGTGGATAGAGGTCCAGAACATCATCTTCGTTGTGAATCTCCTCCGTTTCGGTTGGGACGATGATCTCAGGCAAGACTGCTGAGAGATCTGATGTCGAGGCTGATCGGGTAGAGTTCTTCAGGTGGGTCCGGCTTTCAGCGGGCTCAGCGTGAAATGGGAAAGGTATTTGGGCCGTTTGGAGTACGTAGAGGATCAAGCTCTCCAGGGTGTGTACTAATCCAGGGCGCTGGTTTTCAATGGCCCACAGATATTCGATATATGGCTCCAGGCGTACTTTGAAGTTCAGATAGGTTGTTGAGGCTATCGCTACTGGGTCATCGTTTGGGGTAAGTGGAGGAGTGGGCTGTAGCTTCTCCATCTCAAAAAGATCTCGTTCTGCTCTGGTTCCTCCAGGGGCCGTTTCTCCTTCCAATGATTCCTACGATTATAAATGAAAAATTAATCTGCGTTCCTCTTTTTGTACGTGTTATATTGTGAAGTGACATTCTGTCCTGAAGGATGAAAGACTACTACGCCATTCTTCTCTCCTCCTCTTCATAATTTTTCTATAATTGAAAATCGAATACTGGGCACCAGATGTCTCACGCCTCTTATCGTGCGCGACGATTATTGCACTCACCTGTACTCCAGGAAGTGGGCTACAGGGCTCGTTACAATATTTTCATAGTGAAAACGAATTGGTTTTATCCAGAATTCTTTGATTAGGGGTATATTTCATAGGATGTTTTTGTTCATTCCCGTTTTTTTCTTTCTTCAGCGAAATGAGAAGACGCTTTTTCCGAGTTTCGGGGAAATTAGCACGATTTGGAATGAGATATTAGTCTAAAGTTTGGTCAAATCTTGAGTCTCACCACAAATGGGAGAGAGAGAGAGAGGCAGCACTAACAACAAGGACCGGCGAATAGTTAATGGAATGCGTGGCTCATCATTGAGCGTCCTATTCATCGGAAACTTCTTTACTTTGATTATATTTATCGTCGGACAAATAATTCCACACAGGGCAAAGGTTTAATCATGAAAAATTGAAACAAACTTCACGCACTAATAGATATTAATCAGAAACAGTGGAAATGAATCAGGAACTTACCTTAGCTTTACTTGAGGTGTCTCCCATGATGTCTGTTCCTTTTATTCGAAGATGCTCTCTGTGAAAAAAAACAAAACTGTCATTAGATCCGGAGATTGCACTCGTTCGTTTCACTCAGTCTGAATTTACCTCAAAAAAATATTCTCTACGATTTTCTCTGTATATAACAAAGTTCACGTGGTTTTGCGTCTGTTGTTGGTAGTAGCAGTCGGTATACTCTCGGATGCTCTCGGATCTACATCGCTCTGCTGTGCAACTTCACATGACGTCATGGCGATCGAGTCGACAGTGTTTATCATCTCTATACATTTGAGAAGAGTCAGGGGTTCTCAACGTTATATTTTTTTATTTTTCTCACTCATGAATTCTCGACGGATTTTTCTTGTTTTCCTTCATGAATATACTTACGAAGGAAAACGAATTCAGAAAGATAGAAGTTCTCTATCAATGAACTAATGTTCTTTTCAAATGGTGCTCTAAGAATTTTCCGATTCCTTCAATTATCATCTGATAGGCCAACATTGAAATTAACTTTTTTTCCATCAGTTATGAGAGTCTCATAGCAGCTGCGATTCTCTTTTTCTTCAACTACATAATTATTATGTGTCTTTCTTTTAAATTTCACATCGTCGATATCACTTTGAAAAAATAATTAATTTGACAGTTATTGTCGATGATAATTTCTATTTATCACAGTACTTTCACGAGATTCTTCATGGTCTCATGTTCTAGTGAAATTATTAGGGAAAAAATTGGAATCGAACATTCAAATGAAAATTCCACTCTCAAAGAACGAATCTCAACGATTTTTTGAGGATGTTTTTTCGATATTGCAGATTACTTCAAATGATTCCAACAAAGCTTTCATGCGGAGATAAAAAGAGCTGAAAACGTATGAACTGTGTCTATGAACAATTTCTATGAGGTAATTATGGTAGCAATTAATTGAAGAATAGAAGTAGGAGAAGAATAAGTTAAGCGGCTCATCAAATAATATTTAAATACTCATTTATGAAGCCGACAGTTTGGCTGTTCGGTCTGTGTACGGCTCGGCGGATCTACCGGGTTAGGCAGCATTGCGTCTGGTTACTACTTGGATGGGTGACCGCTTGCCGTACACAGATTCGGATGACAAACTGAACGATACGGTAGGTGCGACTATAGAGAAATTAGTTGTGCCTTTCTCGTCAGCGTAACAGAAAGGCACATTAAGACTCTGTACGAATCCGACTGCACTGATCAGGGTTTTCCATGGTTTCCCTTGGTCCACCGCAAATGCGGGCAGTATGGCAAGAAGGCGATCCATGGAGTCGCATGGGGGGTGGGGAAAGGAAGAAGAAAAATTGTAAAAAAACCGAAAGGTTATACATGGCTAGAAAAAATAAATAAAAAAAAACTCATTTATGCATCACACGGAATTATAATTTTCATGGATGGAGTTAGCCCAAAGACTATCTTTTATAAAAAAGAACAAGAGAATAATCGACTGGAATGATCGATGCATCAAATATCGTCACAATTAATCTTCCACACTCACCCTTCGCATTTTCATTGTTCATTCAACCAATCAGAATCATCATCTCACGATCATTGAAGATTGACGTGTGGACAATTAAAATATTTTTCTGCACTCGAGCCCTATAAGTGATGAACTGAGCGAAGGATGGAGAAGGAAAGAATCAAAGTCAAGAATCTTCAAAGTATGTTTATTTTTTCTTTATTTTTTGATTGGAAGCAAGAAAGACATAAATGAATAGATCCACTTTACAGGAATGTTCACTCGTAATATTGATGTTTGATTTTTACTGCTCCTTGAGGCCCCCAGCTGTTGACGCACTGCAATTTGAATTTTAAGCGATTTTAATTCCACGTTTGCTAATTTAGAATACATATTCTCAGCATATCACAAAATCTAATGGAGACTCGGGAACAAATCATATATGTTCGTATATGAACAAACAATAACATATGTGATGGATTCTTAGATATTCCTAGTAATATCGGAAGGATATTATCAAAATATTCTTATATATGCGTATTACCTCGCTTTGCCGGCGTTGCTGACTCCACCAACCATGGACAATGCCAAACTTTTCAGGGCTTCACTCATGACGTAGGCTGCCTGTGCAAATGCATTGCCGACCGCTAGAATAGCCTCCGCTTGTCCATAACAATGTTCCACTATTGAAGACAATTGGTTTTCCCATCGAAATGGAAGAGATAATATGTATTATGAATAGTATAAAGAAATTATTGGTACACGGAGAGTTTAAGGTAATCCTAGTGGTTCGGGCAATCTATTTTCCCTTTTCGATTTTGCTCACTTTCGATAGAATAGCATGAGGAGATTTTTCTAAAATTTAGTTTACCCCATGTTACCGGACAAATAAGGCCAAAATTAATTTTTGAAAATAATTGAATTAATATTGAAACTCCATAAGCGAGGTTCAGTTTCAGTTTCACTGCGAAAATTCATGATCACAGATCTATTTTTTCCTTATACAACCTTATATGTTTTTTGTTCGTCAGAATGTCTATTAATTTTTGAAATCATGAAAAATGCCTGTTACCGGACATATAACGACGATTAATGCAATTAATTACATGAAAAAATCAATGGCGGGAATATTGGTATTTAAAATCCGAGAATCCTCCAATCACAGTCCTAGATACTGGGACAGCGTGAGTCAAATGCAGAACAATATTGAATATTCATAATATTATCTAATAACAATTTATCATCTTGGACATCGTTTTAGTATCGGTAAAATGTTGAAAAATCGAAATAGTTATAGTAATTATAATAACTAGAAGGAAAATAAAAATAGAAATCGATCATTTGAACCAGCCACTAGGATTACCTTAATACCGGAAACGAACAGTATGGAAGAAATAGAAAATTCTGATGTTTCATGAGGAAAACGTTGATGAGAAAAATTCTAACAAATTATGATCCAAGAAATTTCCCCTTGTATGATATTTCGTTACATGTATGAATTTTAATAATACAAAAATTTTAAGTGAGTCGATCGAATCAACCAATAATATATGTGTGTTATGCATTACATTGCTTCAAAACACATTTATGTTCGATCAATGGACACATGGTCTGTGTCCATTGAAGGAAAAAATTGAAATAATATTGTCTAATATTGAAGAGTATCGAGCTTTGAATAATCCAAACAGCTTACCCAGAACAGTGATCACTAAAACCATAAGTAGCAACTTCATTTTATGATGAGGGTTTTCTTCTCGTTGTGGATAATTCGCTGCAAGAAAGACTTCGGAGGAACTGATGCTTTTTTTCGAAAAGCGATGGCAATTTATTCTCAAAAATTCTCCCCTGATCTCAATTGAACCAATCAGAGAATAGGACGTGGTGCGAGAGGAGTGTCCAGTTATCTAATCTTCGAAACTTTATTAGCACTAGAAATGGAAGGAGTACTTCGCGCACGTGTGGACGTCACGTTTGGTGGGAAGTGAATTATGTATATATGTATTTGAAGACGGAAAAGAAGGAATTTGCCACAGCTAGAATGATTCAGTAGTGAAGACGTAAAACAGGATAGATGCATTCTTTTGATAATTTCTTGAGAATATACCGAGGAGTAAACAAGATAGGGCGACTTCGCCTTAATACATTGTGGAGAATTTCGGAAGCTACAGAGAGAATATCTGAATAAGATTGTACTATCAGGCTAAGTTTCCGAGATATTCACGAAAAATTAATGATAAAAAGTACATTAACAATGATTTCTTTTCTTTTCTGCTCTTTTTTTTGGTGAATATGTCGGGACGTAGCGAGGTAGGGGCATTTTGTTTTTAAACTTAATTTGGTTTTTGAGACTTATTCCCTCCAGTGGAGGATCTCAAGAGCTACTAAACAGGATGAGGGCAAAATTACAAATTAATGAATTAACTAATTTCCGAGATATCTGATAAAAAATGGTCAAAAAATGCTCGCTTCGCTCGTGCGCTGAAACCATGCTCGTGGGTATTACAGCGCTTCCCGCACTCGTTGTCCAATATACTATTTCACTACTGCACTCGATAGTGAAGAGATAAAACAATAAGACTTTCATAGAAAAAAATGAAGGCCACAGCAAAGCTATGGATAGAAACCCTCAGAATTAATGACTAATTATTATTAAATCTGAAAACTTCGCATTTGAAAAAAAATTTATTCAATTTTTCAAAATGTTTGTCTTGGTAATTAATTCGATCTTATTTTGCGAGAAAAAAAAGAAAGTCAAGAGAATGAAAAAAGGCGAGAGAAAGAAAGAAATCGATACTAGTACATTACCTAACAAGTGCGGTAATGTACTTTTCTGACGAGTGTGAAAGTGCAAAACGAGCCGAAGGCGAGTTTTGTAATCACACGTGTCGAAAATCTTTACCGTATGTGTAAAGTACTGTTTTTTTTACGCACAACGTGTGGAAAGTGCCACTGACCGCACGTGTAGCGTGCGGAAAGTGGCCACTTTCCGCACGGCATGCGAAGAAGGAACGGAATCGAGAGAGGGAATTTCTGGGTAGCGAAAAATTATTATGAGTAACAGTTAAAGTGTTCTTTTTTTTTTTTTCTTGCACAGAGAGTGAGTCTGTACTGTTTGTACTCACTCCCTAGCCTATAAATCATAGAAAATTCGTACGCTCTGACAGCTTCTTCGTAAATCATAGGATTTCTTGGTATACTAAATCTTCAACTCAAAAACGTAATAAAAATCAGAGCTACAGTAGCTTCTGGAACTCGCCAATGAAAGAGTGATTCTACGACCAATGACTGATCTATCGAAGAAGTTCGATGACAAAAAAATTAAGACAAAATCGCCCTATGTCAAGTACTTTTTGAAATATTCGTCAAAAAGAGAAATACAATGAATACATTAAGATAAGTCTATTTTCCTTTATTTGTTCTTTTTAACTATCTCGGAAAATGAGCAAGGTACGACGATTTTACTCCATTTTATCATATTGGGCATAAGCATACTGACTAAATTTGAAAAATGATTCATTGTCTGGTAAATGTCCAAGCATTGTAATTGCCATCTTTACTTTAATTTCCGGAAATATCATAATTTCAAAAAACTAATTAATTTATTATTTTATTTCATGTTTCTTATCTGCAACAGTTCGATGATTGGATGCTCCTAAATATATTGACGTGTTGAGTAGTAGAAAATATTTTTTTCCACAACACTAGTGAATAAATACAATATTGTTTTTCATTTCATGTTAAATTTGTGATTCATGTATAAAAGACTCCTGATATTATTTTCGAATCCACACTCTAAAAACTCTAGAAATAATCATAGGAAAAAAACATGTGTCTCACGAGTTAGAAATGAATTCAGACCTTGGATGTGGAAAAACAATAATGTGAAATAAAACATGCACAAAGTATGCACAATCAAAATAATTTGAGATATGAACAATTTCGAAATTCTCTCTCTGAATATTCTTGGTTATCAATTGGATGAGTTAATAAGAATTGAAATGATCTACTAAATTTGGATAATCATAGTCATTGTCTTGCCAATTCATGAAAAATATCATCGCTGTCTTTACTCTAATTTTTCTAAATTGAAAAGATTGAGACGAAATGAATCAATTCATTTTTTGCATTTCATTATTTACTGATAATGGTTTTATCATTGGAATGCTCTTAAATATATCCACGGGTTGCGCAGTTACAAATTTTTGCGCAGTAACATATTACGATTTTATTTTTCATTTCATTTCTAATACGTGATCCACGTGGAAAGACTACTGATATTCATTCCGAATCGACACTTTAGTGAATTTTCTAATGATAAGTTTTTATTTTTTTTTTTGAAAATTGCCCTGAATTTTGCGAATTTAGTGAAAACTGCAAATGTTTTAACGTTTTTCTCTAGTCAACTTTGTGCTGAAACACCCCCTAAATTTTCAAGCCAATCGGCTGGACCGTTTGTTTTTCCCGAATGAATAAAGTTTTAGCGAAAATTGGAGGAATACTGTTTTGTTCCTTAAACACCAATTAATGATGTTCAGGGCTGAAAATGTTCATATTAAAAATGGTTATCTACCGAAATAGCTTGAAATACTTCTGTATAATGAACAGTTGAAATCATTTTCTTTGTACGAAGATATGTATCGAAGGTATATGAAAAAAAATTATCTTGACACGATCGATAATTTATCAGTTTTTCGGAATTTGCAATAAACGTGTACATATATCCTAGTCGATTTTGAGAAATAAAAATTGACTAACTGTTGGAAAAGTGAAGAATTGTTTCCAATAATTTATCATTGTTTTCGAAATCAATCCATCCGCATTCTACAGTATCTATTTTCCAAAGAGATTGTTCGTTTATTGTTTATGCAATGAAGTAAAAGATACTTCAGCTATAACATCAGGGACAAAATTTCGTTCCCTGAAGTGAAAATTCCTTTCGACTTTCTCAGATCATCACTTTGGATCAGGAATAATTTATTGTTTCGCATGACAATTTAATTCCACTCAGTCCAACTCATATTCATATTACAGGGGATGGAAAATTGTATGCAATTATTCCTTACCACTAGGTGTGTGCGAATACCGTTCGAATCGAATATTGATACCGTCAATGATCCAATTAATGCCACCAAGAGACCTATTGTGCCACATATCTTTCATAGAAAAATTATATCTTATAAATTCAAATTTGATTTTTCCTCGAAAGAATTTAGGGTCTGGACTATCATTTACATTGATTATTTTCCTGAATTAATTATGAAAATTATTGAATTTATATTTTTGAAAATATTTTGCCCATGGCTCGATTCATGTTACCATGGCCCGATTTCTGCCATAGAGGGTATCAATAATTGCCATCAATGATTTTCCATCACTGGCCGTTATTTTTAAATTATTCCTCAATTTATATGAAAGTCCAATGATTTTGCTAACAATCAATACAATTTTCAATTCATTAAATACTTAAATTTTCTCGATATCACACATTGAACTGATGAGGCACTCTAACCCCATACGAAGAGCTTTAGGACTGTATCTTGCTAAACACGCTGGTCGAATTTAACGGATTAATTTTAGAAATATATCTAGTAGAGAAATATCGGATATTCTGATTGTCCGGTGTTCTCAGAATTTTTTTCTAGCCACTGTTATCAATTACTTAGAGTTGAGAATTCGAATAAGTTCAATAATCACGAAAATGTATGAAAAGTGGCATTAATCGGGCCGAAGGCATTAATTGGGCCACTGACGGTATTTGATTTGATTTTCGAAATGAATAATCAATATGTTTGACTATTCGCATCTTTTACGAATAATCAAATTTGCGACTGAAATAATCAATTGGTACGAATCAACATCTGGTTAAATACCAATTACATTTTCACTAAACTTATTTGATAATTCACGTGTCGACAGTAATTAATAAAAATTCATCGTTTATTCTAACATTAGTTTCCACGCGAAGGATTGAATTGACGCCGAAGAATAAATCAACAGTGCAATTGTCATTATATCTTGAAAAATCGTATATTATTGGCAGTTAATGAATTCAAAAGATAAATTGTCCCTGTAATTGATTACGTAGACGACTAATCTGGTCATTCCTTCGCATTTCATCTTTACGTTTTCCCGAAAATATTGCCTCTTTAAAATAATGTTTGCGAAAATATTATTATTTCTCTCCAGTTTCATAATCTTCTGCCAATTAGGATCTGTCGCTGTAAAGTATCTAAATTTTCATTGAGTAAAACGTGGAGAAGCTTCCAAATCCGAACGATTTTTGTATTTTTTATTCCAGTCAAGACTCTGAAATTGTAATGACATTCAACATTAATACCAGAAAGAAGCCTACTGCCGAGAAAAGTTGAATCTTTCTTCGAAGCCTACCACGAAAATAGTGCAGGCAGTTGTTACGTCCTAGGGGTACGTTAGTACACTATTTTTTCATCCCTAGAAGTTTAATTATTTTATCGTTATTCAATTTTCAACAGAACACTGGGAATTCGTCGTTATTTGCATTTTATGGTGAATTTAAATTATTTCGCGTTGGTTTGATCGCGAAGGAGTTTCCGAAATGGTGCAAGATTACGCGCCATTTCGAAGGATATTAGGAAGAAAACAGTGCAAGGGTTTCTGCGCCGTTTAGAATAAGGAGAAGTGACCGCTAAGAATTACTTTAACAAAAATGTCATATTTTATTTAGCTCTCTGGCCTTTTATCAACAAAAATTGCTGGAGTCAGCGTCTCCACACCTCGTGTGTTGCTCGTGGTTCTCACAGTGTATTATCCTTTGTCTTGGTCTAAAGGTAGAGTTTTGCTGATCCGTGAATTTCAGAGTGCGCGTGTTTTCGTGGTAATGTCGTCAGCGTCTCGTCTTTTTGCGTCTTGTCTTTTCTTTTCTTAACTAAAATCTTTTTATTATTGAAAGTTCGTCATTTTATATTAGTTTCATAATTGAATTAATATATATCTATAATTTTCTAATTTTTCCGGATGATGCAGTCAACTCAGACGTAACACAGTGCCTGTTCAATCTGCTTTCAAGTATTACAAGGTTTTGGGTCTACTCGCGGAGCTGATTATATGCGATGTACCTACTTTGAAGTCTTACCGTGGTCTGAGGAAAAAGGTGATCTTTCCACTTTTTCCACATCGCCAAAAATGCTTCATAAGCATTTTCACGCTTTAGCCAGTCTTTTTCTCGCGAAGAAACTGGCCAAAATGAACAAACAGCTCTGTAAGAGGAGCTGGACGCGTAGCCGCGACAGAAAATGCTTAATCCGCATTTTTCGCCAAAGCTAAGACTCTTTGCTAATTTCCTCCAAAATACGGATTGAAAAATATGGGATATGAGTGACGTGTGGTTTCACCACACGTCACATAATCATCCAAGAAATATTTTCATCCAATTTTTTATATATTCCATCATTACATTTTCCTGATTTATCGATTTCTTACCAATTCCGAATCAGATGTTATTCAAATCCGTTGAAGCTGTTCATATTCTTTTTGCTCTGTCTCCTAGATCTCTTCAGAGATCATTGCTCTATCTAAAAATTGTCACTTTTCACAAAGATAATTCAACTTATCTAATATTTCTTTATCATCAAGTGATTTAAAGGGGAAAACATGTAATTTGACTTTAGTTAGTTTGATATGGCTAAAGGCATATTTTTCATTGATTTGTAACGATATATCGTTATTATATTTATTTTCTAATTATAGAGGAAAAAATTTAAATTTATAAAATTTTTATTCATTTTCCTCAATGTGGAGATCAATGCAATACAAAAGTATAGTAAGTATTTGAAACAGGCACACAATCGATTTTTCTTTGTTTCTTTCTCAAATATTCATTTAACTTCCCCAATTTGATACTAAGCATATGCTAATGAACGATGGGCAGAGAGCATGAAAGAATATTATAGAACTCGAACCCAGGATCTGGGAATCACCATATATAGCTCTGTCAAATGCGCCATCGCAGATCCCTAATCGAAAATTCATTTCATCAATGCATCATTGTTGGAATCTTTTATGACTACGAAATTTACTTTCCACATTCACTTCCTGCTCTTGTATATTAACTAGAAGACATTGTCTTTACGAAAGTTCATAATTAAAAAAACTAACATCTTACAATTTTTTGTTACAGTAAATTACTTATACAATAAATAAAGTTCTATAAGTATAATACAATTGAGTAAAATCGATATCATTAGCTCCACATCTGCATAATATTAGCACTAAAATACTCTTATTATTACGATAATCATCACTAGTGAGAGGACTCGAGGAAGAATCACGTACGAGTAACTAGCTGAAGAAGATAAGTATCCCAAATTTTGCAGATTTATACCTTCAATCCAAGTGATTTCTGTACCTGAAACTTCGTTATTGTCAATACTTTCAGTTGTAGAGGTAGAAGGAACGATTTCCGGAGGACCTGTGGGCTTCCAATCTCCACAATGCGGAAAATTCTGAGGTACCGGCAACATTTCTTCGTGTTCTCCCACTTTGAATACCAAAGCCATACCTATCTCCACGTGAAATTCAATATGGCAATGAAATAACCAGTATCCTGAATAAAAGAAATTATAAAATCCATTAACTTTTATTTTCTGAGTAATTAATAATTCTACTTTCAGAAAATTTAGAAATTATATTTTCTTATTGATTGCTTAACTGCATCATTGTTCTCAAAAATCAAAATTTTTAGACTCCACGATGAAATAAAAATTCGAAGAAATTCAAGATATCATAAATTTCTCGAACTGTATATTATTGTATTTTGTCAATAAATATAATATTTCTTAACGAATTAATAATTTTATTCGAAAATTCAGAACATCTTTTTTCAAATTTTTTTTTTTTTCAAAAATTCAAGTCACTTCTTTTTTTTTATTTTAGAAGAATTTTTCACCATGAAAACAATAATTTCATTGAAAAAACTTTTAATTTACCTGGATTATCAGCGTGAAATCTAACAATTGTGTAACCACCATCAGGCACAGTAACAGTGTCCTTCAGTGGTGCATTCTTCAGTCTTCTTTCAATTAAACCAGCAGCATCTAACTCCCTGACCTCATCAACAGTAACACTTTTATTAACTCGTGCCATTGAAATAACTCGGAATGCATGTCCATGTAAATGGAACGGATGATTAGCATCATAGGTAACTCCTTCGTCTACCAAAACTAACTCAACTACACTACCAAGTTTAACTTGAAGTACGTGAGTACATGCACAGTATTTATCTTTGCAATTTTCCACTGTACTTGAATTACAAAATTGATTTGACGTTATTGCGTCTCTTTGAGATAGTAATGGAAAACTTGGTAATTTCATTGAAATGTGATTTAGTTGAGGAGTGAAGAGTTGCATTCGACTATCTTTAACTGCAACAGAATATTATAATTTTGGAAATAAGAAGAAATTTATTTAGAAAACTATCTTGAAAAACATATATATATATGGGCGATTCCACCAATTCTGGAATAGAATTTCGGCTCCAAATTTTGGGGGGCGACTTTTCAGTCCTCATCGATTAAAACCATTGAAATGAAGAAAATCCTAAATTCTAAACCATTTTGCCCCACTATCGAAGCAGAAATCGATGAATTTTGATTTTTGCATCAAAATTTTCTCTTAAGAATGACGTGAGTAGCTAAATGAAAAAAAAAATACAAAATATAGATTTTCGTCGCAAATTTTCGGAATTTTCTGAAAAAAATATATTTTTCTGTCTTTGTCCTTGTTTTCGAGAGG
Source organism: Aleiodes alternator (assembly GCA_963921955.1). NCBI lineage: Eukaryota > Metazoa > Arthropoda > Insecta > Hymenoptera > Braconidae > Aleiodes > Aleiodes alternator. Next base: position 1,551,614 of record OY998097.1, read on the forward strand.
AAAATGCTCTTTGAAAACTTCAAATGCTTGTTTCAAATCGTTCCCCAATTTTTGTTTTCAATTTTTTAATTTTTTCCTGAAAATTTGGAAAATTTGCTAGGAACTATATGATTATTGGCCTCTGCTCTTGGAAACACCGGCGACTGTAATTAAAAATTTGAAATTCAATACTTATTAAGAACTAACAATAAATGCAAGTTGAAAAGATGAATGTTGCAAAAGACATATGGATATTGATCAAATTTTATAATCCTAAATGGAAAACATTTAAACAACTGATGTTTTCCATTTAGAATTATGAAATGTAATCAATATACATATGTCTTTTGCAACATTCATCTTTTCAACTTGCATTTATTGGTACTTAATAAGTATTAAATTTCAAATTTTTAATTACAGTCACCGGAGTTTTCAAGAGCAGGGGCCAAAAATCATATAGTTCCTAGCAAATTTTCCGGATTTTCAGAAAAAAATAAAAAAAATTGAAAAAAAATTTGGGGAACGATTCGAAACAAGCACTCGAAGTTTTCAAAGAGCATTATCACCTCGAAAACCAGGACAAAGACAAAAAAGGATATTTTTTTCAGAAAATTCCGAAAATTTGCGATGAAAAACTATATTTTGTATTTTTTTTTTTCATCTAGCTACTCACGTTATTCTTAAGAGAGAATTTTGATGCAAAAATCAAAATTCATTGATTTCTGCTTCGATAGTGGGGCAAAATGGTTTAGAATTTAGGATTTTCTTCATTTTAATGGTTTTAATCGATGAGGACCGAAAAGTCGCCCCCCAAAATTTGCAGCCGAAACTCTATTCGAGAATTGGTGGAATCGACCATATACAATTTCAACAACTTACTTTGATGAAATCCATAAATATTCTCGAGATGAAAGTTAGGATTGTTTTTGTCATAAAAATCATACGACAAGTAAAATTGATAATCAGGTTCTAGTGTATTGGCCTCGTCGTCTTGTTCCATAGATTTCATGAGAGGAATACTCACAGTATCATTTGATTCTGTTCCTTTATTCAATGGATTTACTTGCTAAAATTCCAAAGAAAGAATAATTATTAATAACAAATTGAGGAGGCCCAATTGCTGCACATGAGTCAATTAAAGTGTAGTACCCAAAATTAAAATGTCCGATTTAAAATATTCATAAAAAAATGACGTAATTTGAAAATAAATAGTTTGTAAGAAATTAATCATTTAAATAGAAAATATGATGCAAAAAGAATAATTAAAGACAAGTTGCCAGACATTCCGAGTGCATTTTAATACAGATTAATCTTAAATTCGATTCCGATTTTTTTTATCAATTCGGTGAACTCTACGGCAAGTTAAATCGTTTTTTTTGTACAAAAAAAAAAAAAAAGAAATTCGCATATTTCAAAGAGCTAATTCTGAATTTTTCTTGAATCTCATCTAATCGACAAACACTAGTGTAATTCGAGAGAAAGTGCCATGATTCAAATTTCCCATTAGACTCCCTAAAAAATTTCACATTTTTTGGAATATAATTCTCAGAAATTTGCACGATAACGTTAATGAAAATTCGATGATAGTATAGCGTCGTCATAGAAGCAGAGGGGCATAAGTGCTGTGCATATACGTAGCACTTACGCCTATTTGCCTCTAAGGTGATGATATGTAACGACTTAATCTATCCTAGAAAAATAGACTTTCATCATTATCATTTTTCTTTGAAGTGAAACTTCTTTGCTGAGGGGGCAACAATTTTCGAGCGTCACGAAAATTCGTCATCGTGTGAGGGGAATAGCTAGATACGTGGTGGGGGAGCAGGAGAAGAGGAGAGTGCGTCAGCAGCGATGCCTGACTCTACACTATATTATTTTTTCTTTTCAATACACGGAGAGAAAAATATGAGAATTTATCTAAATGATTTTTTAAAAAATTACTCAAAATTGTCATTTAAAGGAGGAGTTGTCATGAAACACGGCCGAAAAATATCCATGCTCGGCCTCATAATTTTTGCTTTTTATTTCTTGAAAAATTGCCATTTCACACTTGGCTTTGGATTAAAATATCTCGAAAACTATGCAAAATTTATCGAGACATGCTGTGAATGAAATTTAGAGGGAAGATTAACGAATAAAATAAGCAAACCTCCGTTTTTTACGACTCGTAGTTATTAAGATATCGATTTTTGAATGAAAAATTCAGAAAGGACGTCCAAGCGCTCATTTATTTGCTATCGGGCCTCATCCATTGTTTCTGAACTACTCATTCAAAAAATGATATCTCTGAAACTACTGGTTGTAGAAAAACAGCGTTCTGCTTATTGTGTTCGTCAATCTTCCCTCCAAATTTCATTCACAGCATGTCTCCATAAATTTTGCATAGTTTTCGAGATATGTTAATCCAAAGCCAAGTGTAAAATGACCAATGGCTCATGTATAAGAAGTTTCACTTCTGTCGCGTGGGTTTTTATTTCCTCATTGTTATTATTACTATTATTATTGAAAATATTATTATCAAAAATTTGGTGCTCATTTATGTGGAAAGAAGTTATTTATCGGTGTAATTAACTCCATGAGTATTATTCGTTTTACGTGAATAATTTGATTATAATAATGTAAAGAAGACGTAAGAGGTCAGCTTCCAACCAGCTCGGGTACAACAATTGATGCGGTATTTGTTAGGAATTTAGAACGAATTTTTTAATTGCCTTATTGAAGAAATTAATTCCAAAATTTAACTGACCATGGCCATCTCATCATAATCATCACTATTATGCACGAAATTCCTCCAATATTCATTATCCTCAGGATCCTCATCAGGAGCTCCATTATATCTCAATATCGCACGTTGACGAGCATTCAGGAATCTTTCGTCACAATCCATCAGTCCTCGAAAACGCATCCAATAGTTGTTTATCGGTTGATTCATTTCAACGATAATGTCAAACCTTTCACCTGCGTAACTGACCAGTGAACTCGCTAGAGAAAAATATGAAGATATCATGATGAAGACCGGTTATCATGTAGAGAAATCAAATGAATTTTATTTAGGAAAAGAAATGAATTCTATTACAAACCTTTTACAGGCTCGATGTCATTTCCATCGGTACTCACAATATACATTGTATGATTATCAATTGACATTTCGATTGGACAATTGAGAAATTCGGCATTGATAAGACGGAAGCGATATCTCAAACCCTGGAAATTGAAACAGTGAACACAGTAATGAACAGATAATAAAGAATACATTCATGAATTGCAATAGTTTTATTTAAATTTTTCAGGCAAACTATCGAAAATCATTAAATTGAGGATAATACATCCAGAAATCCTTTTTGTAGTTTACGAAATGCTTTTTGAAAAAAGTCCCTAGCATTATTCTATAAATCATTTCACGATAAATATTCATTAAAAAAATCACGAGAGACACTTTGATCAACTTTTTTTCATAAAAATTCTATTCTCTTCATTATGAACATCGGAAATTTAAGGAAATCATGAAAAATCTGGATAAAACGGATTTAGTTTGTAGAGCAGAATCAGCAGTACGAAAAAGCTCGACAGTGAACTTCCCCATTTCAAAACTTGGCTCGTTTTAATCTCTTCTTATCCCCTTCATCCACATTATAAAGTCAGAAGCATGTACTCTCGCCCATAAATCCATGTTGATAATCTCATATTTTACAGTAAAATCTTTTTAAAGTTGACATGTCCATAAAGAATTATTCCCTAGATTTGCGCTTACTCCTTATCCGTATTCTCCACATGAAGTATCCTTCTAAGCGCAAACCGTCGGAATATATATAATAGTACATTACCTAACAAGTGTGGTAAAATATTATTACACAGAGGAAAATGTTTTCTTAATTTAAGAACGTGCAGTCACTTAATTTAAGAATGTGCAGGTCACTTAAATTAAGAAATAAAAGCCACTTGATTTAAGAAAGTAAAACTTACTTGATTTAAGTGAGTTTTACTTTCTTAAATTAAGGAAAAAAAGTCACTTAATTTAAGTGAGAAAAGTCACTTAATTTAAGTGACTTTTGCTTTCTTAAATTAAGAAAAAAAAAGTTACTTGATTTAAGTGTGAAAAGTCACTTAATTTAAGTGAGAGAAGTCACTTAATTTAAGTGAGTTTTACTTTCTTAAATTAAGAAAGAAAAAGTCACTTGATTTAAATGAGAAAAATCACTTGATTTAAGTGAGAAAAGTCACTTAATTTAAGCGACTTTTGCTTTCTTAAATTAAGAAAGAAAAAGTTACTTGATTTAAGTGAGAGAAGTCACTTAATTTAAGTGAGTTTTACTTTCTTAAATTAAGAAAGAAAAAGTCACTTAATTTAAGTGACTTGTGCTTTCTTAAATTAAGAAAGAAAAAGTTACTTAATGTAAGTGAGAAAAGTCACTTAATTTAAGTGAGAGAAGTCACTGAATTTAAGTGAGTTTTACTTTCTTAAATTAAGAAAGAAAAAGTCACTTAATTTAAGTGAGAAAAGTCACTTAATTTAAGTGAGAGAAGTCACTGAATTTAAGTGAGTTTTACTTTCTTAAATTAAGAAAGGAAAAGTCACTTGATTTAAATGAGAAAAGTCACTTGATTTAAGTGAGAAAAGTCACTTGACTTAAGTGAGGAAAGTCACTCAATTTAAGTGACCTACCATTCTTAAATTAAGAAAACATTTTTTTCTGTGTAGGCAAGTGTGAGGTTGCAAAACGAGCCGAAGGTGAGTTTCGTAATCACACGAGTCTGAAAATCTTTACTGCACGTTTTAGGTACAGTTTTTATCATCTGCAACGTGTGGAAAGCGCCACCGAATGCCTATTGTCCAGGAAATATAAATTTGCAATGAACTTAATTCTGATCCGCTACAAACAGAAATTAATACAAAGGAAGAGGCCTAGTTCCTAAAAGTTGAAACAAAGGTAGTTCTTCTATAAATTTTTTTTTTCTTATTTTCCTTGAATTTAGAAAAGAAAATGCAGAAAAAAATTACATACTGGATTGAAATTTGTCATTATCTTTACTCTTAATAAGATATAATATTATTTTCATGTTAAATTACCTTGTCTACAATGAATCTAGCAAAAGGCATATCCTTGACATTGTTGACGTCACTCTGATTTGATTCATAACGACCAAGACCATTCACAAGAATATTTGGTGGCTTGTTATTTCCATCAGAATGATGATGAGCAAGAAATTTATCAGTACCGCTTTCATGATCCCAATCCAATATAATAATTACATGTTCATCGACGTCATATAGATCTCTATGGTGATCTTTGCTAACTTGAGGCCGGACAATCAGCGCACCAAAGACTCCATCACCTCTTTGAAAACCTGTGGAATTGTTGGCAATATTTTTCAATATTTACTGATTCGGAACAATTCCTGTTTATAATTGTGTAAATTTTTATTTCATGGTTGAATTTATACGGTAACAAGTGATTGAATCTCGATGCATTAATGCGGACCGGAGCAAAATGAACTCGGGTTTCTTTGAAGAATGTAGGAACCTACGAAAAAAATAGAAAAAATTACCCAACAATGTAGACATGTTCAATTGTCTTCTCTGTTTTTTTTCCACTTTTTTTCGCACAGTCCTTCTCTTGGAAAAAAATCCCGGCTCATTTTGCCCTGGAGATCCATTTCGCACCAGTCTTCTCTACTATTTTGAGAAAATTATTTCAATGAATGAGACTTCAATAAAAAAAAATGAAACTATGCTGAGTAAAATTTTAACCCTGAACTGATCTCCCTATGCGGGATGTTCACATTTCTTCATAATCATTCAGTAGAGCGTAAAATTCTGGAAAAAGTCGAGTTTTTCATTGAAATGTTCGAAGAACTATTATAGTTTTTAAATTACCTATTCTGTAAAGTTGGATAAAGAAATTAAATAAATTTTAGGGACCAATAAACGGAAGCATAATAAGCGCTAATTCCGTGTTCGCTTAATTCAATTCTGCGCTTCAAATCACTAATCCCGGGTTAACTTGATTCGAGATCAGAGTTAATACAGTTGAAAATATCAGTGTTACCATGCATTCCTTTATAATTCTCAACCCCGATCACCGCTATTTTTGTTCTCTTTCAATTACGTTGATCCGTTGATCATGACGGGACCAAAGTCGTAGGGGTGCGTTGAATGATCAGTCTAAGTTTAATAGGAAAAGAAAATTGGTTCCACCACTCGTGGTCCGCGGATATTAAATCCGCGATTTAAAATCCGCGACTTTAAATCCGGAAACAAAAATATCCGCTACACTAAAATCTCTAAAAGCAAAAACCGGCAACCGAAAAATGGGGAGTGACCATGATGGCCGATAATTTACCAATTAATAACCGAAAAATCCGCGACTTGAAATCGACTACATAAAATCCTTGACTTAAAATCCGCGAACCTAAAATGCGATACCAAAAAAATCCAGAATGAAAAAGTTAATGAATGCATTAATTTTTGCAAAATAATTCCATTTCAATTTATTTCAATATGAGCATCAATGGAAAAATAGTGAGGAATGCCTCCATCACATTACAATATCACATAATTAAATGGACAAAATAGTAGCTATATTCTTCAAATACTCCAAGTTATTGCCGTCAGGATAATCCTTAACAAATTCTTCAGTCTCATAATTACCTCAAAAATGTAACAAAAAAAAAATATTTTTTCTTCATTATATATAATATATATGTATATTTATATGATGAAAATCATATAAATATCCCACAGCGACCTTCCTTCGGCAAATTATTTTACGGGAAAAAACATGACAATTGACAAATGACGATGAAAACACAATAATCAATAATCGGACTCGATGTCGTGGATTTAATGCCTGTCGGCAATATAGACTCCGGATAAATGGGCAGAGGATTGAAAGTCTTCGGATTTTATGGCGCGGATTTCAAGTCGTGTCACCAAAAAAACTGCAGCGAATTCATCATGACGTCACCAAAGTCGTAGGGGTACGTTGAATGATCAGTCTAAATTTAATAGGAAAAGAAAATTACCCGAATGTGAATGCCAAAAATGTGTTCCAGCAGTAGCTGCAGTGTAATGATAACGAAATGTAGAACCAGGTGGAATTGGACACTGCGTGACGTAAGGAACACCATCCATGTAAGGTGATGCACGATGATGTTGACCATGCCAGTGCATTGTTGTACTCTCAGCAAGCATGAGATTCGTTACATCAACGATAAGTCTGTCACCTTGGCAAACCTAATGAAATCCTTTTAATTATATAACGGCAATTATTATGCGTGCGAAGTGTGCCGTTTAACTAGCGAATTATTTCATTATTTGCTCACGGAAATAGATAATGATGATATTACAATTGCACAGAAGTAAATGTATTGAACTATTATATTACAGCTATCAATCATTCATTCACTTGTGAGCAATATACCTGGTAATATTCTTCATTATAAAAACTAGGTAATTGATCAATTTGTTCTGTAATTCCGTGAAACAGCATAGGTGATAACACAAGGATGTAGAATTTTTTTTTCTTTTTCTTGGATATTCGTAATGAATTCGCGGATAAATAGAGTAATTTTGAAAATTTCTTGTAACAAGGGAAATAATAAGAAAATAAGAGCTACCCATTGTTCATGCCAAAAGTAGCATAAACATAGTTGCTACGTCAATTTGACGTGAAAATAACGGTACAATTCTTCACCTATCTATGCATCAATTTTTTTCTCACTTCATGATTTTTTAGATTTTTATCTTCTATGCATTCATAAAAAATAATGAACTTATTAATCATTCATTAGACTTCAACGAATGATTTTTTTTCAATCAAACATTCTCTTCATTGAATCAATGTCAAAGAATGAGTCACATTAATCAGAGAAGTTCCATTGAACTGAGTCAAGAAAATTAAGAGAAAAAACATTGTTGATGGAACTTTTTATTTTTTGTTGATCAAATTGAGGAGAAAAGAATTAAGAATAGGCCAAGGGTAGAGTCAGTAAAAGTATGTATGATGTTATCTCTCTCCTGCTGTTATATGATGATTGCTCTTTTGGTGAAAATTGGTTATTTACGCAATTACAATGTAATCATTTCATGATTACACTGTAATTTTGAACTCTCCTCACACAACTCAATGCAAATGACACTAGTGGCCAATAGTGAATGGCTTTTTTCTCGCTCGTGATCTACACTTCATTAAATTCAACAATCACGAGATTTTTCATCAAGGACATCACATCGCGCACGCGTTCACTCCTTATTTTTTTTCTTTTTCATTATTTTTATTTCTTTTGAATTTCTTGTTCCGTTTCACAAGCAACTGGATAAACGTGTACTATAAATTCAGTATTGCATTATTACATAAAGAAGGTTCCATTATACCTGCACCAAAAGGTAATACAGTAAATGCATACGGTTTAACTGCGAAAAGCTTACGTTTTTGAAGAATTAAAACAAAATCTCTCTAATACCGTCAATGACCCAATTAATGCCACCAAGACACCTATTCTGCCACATATCTTTCATAGAAAAATTATATCTTATCATAAATTCAAATTCGATTTTTCCTCGAAAGAATTTAGGCTCTGGACCATCATTTACATTCATTATTTTCTTGAATTAATGATAAAAATTATTTAATTTATATTTTTGAAAATATTTTGGCCATCGCCCGATTCATGCCACCATGGCCCGATTTCTGCCATAGAGGGTCCCAATAATTGCCATCAATTAATTTCCATTACTGGTCGTTATTTGTAAATTATTCGTCAATTTGTATGAAAGTCCAATGATTTTGCTAACAATCAATAAAATTTTCGATTTATTAAATACTTAAATTTTCTCAATGTCACACATTGAACTGATGAGGCACTCTAACTCCACATGAGGAGTTTTAGGGCTTTATTTTGCTGAGCACGCTGGTCGCATTCAACGGATTAATTTTAGAAATATATCTAGTAGAGAAATGTTGGATATTTTGATTGTCCGGTGTCCTCAGAATTTTTTTCTAGCCACTCATATTAATTACTTAGAGTTGAGAATTCGAATAAGTTCAATAATCACGAAAATGTATGAAAAGTGGCATTAATTGGGCCGATGGTATTAATTGGGCCATTGACGGTAGTGTGAAAAATGAGAAGTTCAATGACAGGGGTAATAACAGACTGAAATGGTTTTCAAAATGAAGACGTTTATAAAAAAAAATTAGAAAAAAATTGTGACAATTCAGCATAGTTATTTTGTTGCCGATTTTTTAAAATTTTTCTTTCTTTTTCATTTCACCCCAATTTTCCCTATGAATTCTCATTCTTCTATCATCATGATAATCAAACATGAGAGACTCGACGGCAAAATGGTCTGGCGGAGAGTATTGATATGGAGCACTGATTCAAATATAGATTGAGAGAAAAAATGATTTTATTGAGAAAATTTGTCTTTGAATTGAAGAAAAAAAAACAATTTTTTGATCAATTAATTGATTGACGTAAAAATTTTTTTTTTGAAAATAGTATATTTATTGTTGGAACAAGCAATAAAATGATTAATTTGAAAAATCTCCAATTGGTTCTACATAACTAATAAAAATGAATTAATTCCAATCTACTAATTTCTAAAAATTAATAATTATTGACTCTTCTCAGTTTCAAAAGATTCAATTGTTGGGAGAAACCATTTTTTCCTCAGTGTAATGATATTTATATTTAATTTAAAGTTCACGTGATATTGGAAATTTCTAATCTTTTATTTCTCAATAAAATATATTTTTCCTCTTAGTGTACGCTACCACCATCCAGTCGTTCACGAGATATCAATAATTGAAGACGAAAGGTGTTTTTTTTCGTTAAACTATCAATATCTCACTGATGAATGGTCATACAGAGGTAAAGATAATAAACTGCAGCTGAAGAATTAGACGAAATGACAATGACATTGGTTAAGTAAAAAAAAAAAATTTTGAAATCGTGGATCATTCCGAAAATTGAGAAAAAATTAATTTTTTCTCGTATTTATTGCTGTTTTTGCTGCATAAGTGATGTCTAAAGAAAAATTTCTTCCAACGATTTCAAAAATAGACATTCCAAGCTTCAATTAGTTTTTTTTTATCTTGATCCGGTTTTTGGTGAAGTTACAGGCTTTTGAAAATTACTGAGAAAATTGAAGAGAAAATGCTGCTGATTTAATTGCTTTGCTGAGTTTATTATTTTTTCTAAGCAATACATTACACAGAGAAAAATATTTTCTTAATTTAAGAATGTGCAAGTCACTTAAATTAAGAAAAAAAAGTCACTTAATTTAAGTGACTTTTACTTTCTTAAATTAAGGAAGAAAAAGTTACTTGATTTAAGTGAGAAAACTCACTTGATTTAAGTGAGAAAAGTCACTTAATTTAAGTGACTTTTACTTTCTTAAATTAGAAAGGAAAAGTTACTTGATTCAAGTGAGAAAAGTCACTTGACTTAAGTGAGTTTTACTTTCTTAATTTGAGTGAGAAAAGTCACTTAATTTAAGTGACTTTTACTTTCTTAAATTAAGGAAGAAAAAGTTACTTGATTTAAGTGAGAAAACTCACTTGATTTAAGTGAGAAAAGTCACTTAATTTAAGTGACTTTTACTTTCTTAAATTAGAAAGGAAAAGTTACTTGATTCAAGTGAGAAAAGTCACTTGATTTAAGTGAGTTTTACTTTCTTAATTTAAGTGAGAAAAGTCACTTAATTTAAGTGACTTTTACTTTCTTAAATTAAGGAAGAAAAAGTCACTTGATTTAAGTGAGTTTTACTTTCTTAATTTAAGTGAGAAAAGTCACTTAATTTAAGTGACTTTTACTTTCTTAAATTAAGAAAGAAAAAGTCACTTAATTTAAGTGAGTTTTATTTTCTTAAATTAAGAAAGAAAAAGTTACTTGATTTAAGTGAGAAAAGTCACTTAATTGAAGTGAGTTTTACTTTCTTAAATTAAGAAAGACAAAGTCACTTGATGTAAGTGAGAAAAGTCACTTGATTTAAGTGACCTGCCATTCTTAAATTAAGTGACTGCACATTCTTAAATTAAGAAAACATTTTTTTCTGTGTAGGCCACAGATTTTTCGATAATCAAATCAATATTCATTACTGCACTCCGCTTGTTTTATAATCATTGTGGAATCTCCTCTACATTCTTATTTCATACCTCAATAGTAGGCCCCGGCATCTGTCGATTAACCACTTGCAGCGATCGCTTACGTCCATCTGCCGGAATACAGTGGGGTAAGAAGCAGTCTGTAATGTTCGATGGACAATTGTAACAGGCTTTGCTCATGGTACGATAAGACTCTACTTTGAATGAGTAGAAACACTCCATTGGTCCAGTAGAATTGTCATCACATGTACGCCGGCACGGATGCTGCGACAAGTCAAGAAGTTCCGGACTTTCACCGATAATCTCCGGTGTGTAGAATATTGAATTTAGGTGTTCTTCTCTACTTGGTGCATTGATTATCACGGATGCTGTAAGAATATACGTTTCTTTTGTAATTATTGACACAGGAAATGAGGGGGGGAAAAAAAATTGAGATTGCACTTGATTGCAACTGTTTTACAATGATCCGTGACAAGGAATTCATTAGTGTATGCGATTACGCATTTTGCGACACGTGTAACAGCATAACACACTCATTAGAAACTAGAAGAGTTTGAAATATTTTTTTCTTTTCTCGTTATTATTCTTTATCCTGATGACAATTATAATCTATCAGTCATGATTGATTACAGAGGAATTAGCTCAATAGATTGGACTGACTGCATGAGTTTGATATATAATGCAGATGTCTCATTTAGCGAGAATATTTACTCAAAAATAGAGGAGAAATTCATTCATCTTACCGTCAATGGCCCAATTAATGCCATCGGCCCAATTAATGCCGCTTTTCATACGTTTTCGTGATTATTGAACTTATTTGAATTCTCAGCTCTAAGTAATTGATAACAGTGGCTAGAAAAAAATTCTGAGGACACCGGACAATCGAAATATCTGATATTTCTCTACTAGATATATTTCTAAAATTAATTCATTAAATGCGACCAGCGTGCTCAGCAAGATAAAGCCCTAAAGCTCTTCATGTGCGGTTAGAGTGCCTCATCAGTTCAATGTGTGATATTGAGAAAATTTAAGTATTTAATAAATTGAAAATTGTATTGATTGTTAGCAAAATCATTGGACTTTCATATAAATTGACGAATAATTTAAAAATAACGACCAGTGATGGAAATTAATTGATGGCAATTATTGGGACCCTCTATGGCAGAAATCGGGCCATGGTGGCATGAATCAGGCCATGCGCAAAATATTTTCAAAAATATAAATCAAATAATTTGTATCATTAATTCAGGAAAATAATTGATGTAAATGATAGTCCAGACTCTAAATTCTTTCGAGGAAAAATCAAATTTGAATTCATGATAAGATATCATTTTTCTATGAAAGATATGTGGCAGAATAGGTCTGTTGGTGGCATTAATTGGGTCATTGACGGTAATGGAGGGATTTTTTTTTCTAATCATGACGAGACCGCTGGCTATAATCGTCTTCAGGATTAATTCGTACAATCGTACTTGTTTTTCTGAGACCATTATCTATAGATCTACGTATAACTCTATCTGTTAATTCTTGTCGTCAATAAATTCCTAAATTACTCGGAAATTTTATCGAGGATCCCGAATAATTGTGGAAAGAATCTATTTGATTTTATGATATTTTTCATCACATTTTCTCTACTTGCTGAAAGGGTTCTTCCATTATAGGAAATTGTCAATAATTCTGCTCTATCCAGCTTCACAAACAGACATTGTGATGATATTTTCCTCATTCAAATAAGTCCTCGATTTTTTTTCACTATTTCATTTAGTGAATTTTTTGGCGTCAATTATTCAAAGGAATTAATTCTTAAATTAAATTTAATAAATTGAAATCATAAGGGCCATGCTACATAAGACGCAGACGCAGCATAAGCGCAGCGTTGTGCGGTACCACGTGACTTCATACAATTTGAATATAATTTAAATGACAGCTGTCAAAATTTCAAAATCTCATTTTATTCTAAGTTGATTGAAGATGCAAGAAAAAGGATGGATTACAATAGATTATCACTGTTTATATCTGGATGAACTTCACTCAATTTATTACTTCTTGAATTTTATATCTATATTATGAATAAAATACGTCAGTGTTATGGGTTAGACCTATTAACCGAAAAGAAGATTTTCATGGCTTTTACACAAATATTCTCGTGGAGATGAAACACAATGACCCATGAAGAATCTTTCGAATTGACGAAGAGATTATGACTCTACTTCTTTCATTAATTGCGATTGTATCGCTTTTTTAATATCTTTTGAGTCCATCAGCTGAAAATATTTATATCGTCAGTTATTTGATTCAAATTCAAAAAACGGGGCGTTACATCGCTTGCTGCGTTGCGTATACGTTTGCGTCTTATATGTTGCGTCTTATACGTTGCGCCATTAAACAATTAAATTTATTAATAAATTAATTTTTATTAATAAATTTTATTTAGAAAATCAAATTTCGGAAAAAATATGTAATGCGCAAGCAGGATTTGAACCCACGACCCTCTGATACATGCATACAATGTAACATGCATTGTGTATAAGCTATTATGCAATTAAACAATTTAACTAGGGCCGAACGTCTGTGTAAGGTTTGATCTAGGCTAAAGTTGCCTATGACTAAAACCCATTTCAAATGGTTATTGACGCCAAATTGACATTTATAAACGTTGAACAAACTTTATAAACGTTGAAGAATTTATGTTTTATAATAATTTGAGAAATATGACAACATTTTGATACTATTATTCATCGTGATGAGTTACTCTACCAGTTCCCTGAAAAGTTCTTCTGGAATTTTCCTTTAAAGTTCCTCCGGAAGTTCCTCTAATAGTTTTGAACGCTCATAAAGTAAGTTTAACGTTTATAAATGTCAGCGTAACAGTCATGATCATTCAGAATGTATTCGATTCAGAGGCAGTTTCAACCTAGATCAAACCGTATACCAACGTCTCGGCCCTAATCATAACTCATAATGTGGAAAGGAGGGAAAAAACCGAAGAGTTAAAAGGAAGGGAAAAAAAAAACTCAATACATCAATAAGGTTGAAGGAGGGGAGAGGGGGTCTATTATTTTTGTTTCTTTGTTTTTTCTCTTCCTTCTTTTCTAAATATGTACATAGTGTGAATAGTTAGTTTGTAATTAGTTTAAGTTAGTTATAAGGAAAAATGTTTATAATAAAACAGTACTGTTTTGACTCTGAAAAAGGGTAATCATCAGGGAGATTATTTTTATACAGTAAGATTAAAGAAAAAAAAAAAGGGCCTAGAAAGCCTTGCAGCATAAAAAATTAAAAGAATATATACAAAGTGACAGGTACACACAGAAGACACAGGGACGAGAAAGTGATGCAAATCACCAATCCGCTGCACAAAAATAAATAATTTTATGGTTGTTTTCACCAAATCATTCTCCCCTAAAAAAACTACATATGTACCCCCTTTAATCTGAATAAACTTTTTATTAAAAAAAAAATCATAACTCATAAGAGCCTCTGTTCGAGTAATAGCTTCTTCATTTATTCTTGAAACCTGCAAATTATACTATACATACTTTTGTTCGTAGTGAACCACAAGGAACATTTGAGAAATTATGAGGAAAATTCGAAGAAAATCTCCATCACTTTTCTGTAAACTAGCACGGTTAATTCTTTGAAATTATCTGAGATTTCCTTTTGTATGTTCTTCTAGCAGTTGAGGAAAAACTACAAAAGTTTCCTCTGGAAATTTCTATCCGTTAATTCTTACAATGACTAAATTTCCTCAATATTTCTTCATTGAACTTTCTTTCCCCTTCATTTTATAGAAAACATTGATTCTCTCATCAGATTAGAAAAAATAATATTCTGGAAATATTATAACACTGTCATCGTTGAAACTCTTTCTGTTTTATGAAAAAAATAAATCAGGTAGTAAAATTTTATAACTCACAAGTCATTACGCATAGAACCGATTTTCATTATCATTTTCCATTTACCTGAAGATAATATTAACGTCTTAACGTGTTTTTTTTCCACGTGTTGAATTTCATTTAGTTCATTCAATTTTCGTCATTATCGCCTCTATTCATCACAAACTGAATCATTGGATAATTGCGTGAGAATTGGCTAATAAGGAAAAACTAATGTCTTTGTAATTAATGATATAGACGAAACAACATTGTTGCAGTGAACACTTGCAAAAATGAGAATAAGAAGAATCTAATGACATTTGAAAATTCAACTATTTCTGTTGATGCTCAATTCGTCTGTCATTCTTATCTTTTTACGTACATAAAATGCACAATAAATGTGAATACTTCGGATTTAGACTATATTATGATGTCTGATAACACTACACTGACATTGGAAATTAAAGTAAACTAAATATTTTCAAGAATTTGTCTCTCCGAAATTTTGAAGATTCAAAATTCGGAACAGGATAAAAACACATTACCCTTTTTTGAAGTGAAACTTCTTTGCTGAGGGGGCAACAATTTTCGAGCGTCACGAAAATTCGTCATCGTGTGAGGGGAATAGCTAGATACGTGGTGGGGGGAGCAGGAGAAGAGGAGAGTGCATCAGCAGCGATGCCTGACTCTACACTCTATTATTTTTTCTTTTCAATACACGGAGAGAAAAATATGAGAATTTATCTAAATGATTTTTTAAAAAATTACTCGAAATTGTCAT
The DNA here is from genome assembly GCA_963921955.1 of Aleiodes alternator. Classification (NCBI taxonomy): domain Eukaryota; kingdom Metazoa; phylum Arthropoda; class Insecta; order Hymenoptera; family Braconidae; genus Aleiodes; species Aleiodes alternator. Next base: position 1,567,357 of record OY998097.1, read on the forward strand.
TTAAAGGAGGAGTTGTCATGAAGCACGGCCGAAAAATATCCATGCTCCGCCTCATAATTTTTGCCTTTTATTTCTTGAAAAATTGCCATTTCACACTTGGCTTTGGATTGAAATATCTCGAAAACTATGCAAAATTTATCGAGACATGCTGTGAATGAAATTTAGAGGGAAGATTAACGAATAAAATAAGCAAACCTCCGTTTTTTTACGACTCGTAGTTATTAGGATATCGATTTTTGAATGAAAAATTCAGAAAGGACGTCCAAGCGCTCATTTATTTGCTATCGGGCCTCATCCATTGTTTCTGAACTACTCATTCAAAAAATGATATCTCTGAAACTACTGGTCGTAGAAAAACAGCGTTCTGCTTATTGTGTTCGTCAATCTTCCCTCTAAATTTCATTCACAGCATGTCTCCATAAATTTTGTATAGTTTTCGAGATATGTTAATCCAAAGCCAAGTGTAAAATGACCAATGGCTCATGTATAAGAAGTTTCACTTCTGTCGCGTGGGTTTTTTTTTATGAAAACAAAAACTCTATTCTTTGGAAACAATCGTTTAACACATGAAAACTCACCCTCGATCATGAAATAATTCCTCAAGTTCAATGAAAAATGTACAAGCACAATGACACTCATGCGCATGATCGATACAAACATTTTTGTAATCATGATTTATTGCCGCAAAAAAAGAAAAAAACACAAACACCAAACGGATAAAAAAATGTCACTAATCATCTGATAATCATCACTAACTACCAAACTGATGCATGGAACTTCAGTGATGAAGAGATGATGTTACACTGTTCGATGTATGTTTTGGATAAGTGAGTTAGCCGTTTGGATAACGTAGCTGCTGGATTTTCCATGAGGCACAGGTATTCCCCCATTCATCCAACATTTCTTGTCTTTCACCGTACAAAAACGTCATCTACCTCGGACTAACAACTGTAACACTCTCATTTTGATACGCTGAATTTGATCATTATTTGAACTGTAAATAAGTGACTGATAAGAATTATTTCAACTCATCACTTGCTTATAAAATTTATCAGTACATCTTTTAATACCAGTTGATCTTTTTGATATTTCGTGAATTAGAAAAAAATTTTGTTGGTGATTAATTGAATGATAATGTCACATAATGCAACAATTCGAATATTTGATAAGAAATTGAAAATATATGTATAATCAAAAAATATGATAATAAAATTAGCACAAATCTGATAATTTTTCCGATTATTTTAAAAAAATAAATGATTGATAAAAAATTTGAAAAGTTTATAGTTATGCTTTTCAAATTGTCTCCATGTGCATATTTTCTATTTTTATTAAATAGTTCATTTGCTAAAAAAAAAATTGTCAGGCGTTCGATATTTTGAACTTCATCAGAAAAATTGTTTTATTCCAATAAATTGCCTTTAATGAGGATCCTTAGAAAGGGATTCAATTGTGAAATCCATAATTTTTGTATGAAGTTTAAAAAAAATTCTACGGTCAATTTGAATAAATCGTTGAGAAACTTGTTTTAGTGTCATCACACGCAATGAGCGAAAGCAGACACAGTTTAATCATGTTAGCGTAATACTTACTCAACAACACTTATGGTAATTTTACGTAATCTGACATTGTCAATCCCTTTCGTTTCGACCAGAGTCATGTGTGTCTCGGAATGCCTTTTTTTTAGTAGTGAAAATAAATAGTCAACATTACTGCATATAATTAGAAATTGATTTATTCTATTATTTAATTGGAAAATTTCTATGACGTTGATGATTTTCAGTTACTATCTATGAAACAAGTGAAATAAGTTCCAGAAAAAAGACTTCAGAAGAAATTTCCAGAATTCAAATTGGAAAATTTACTTTGTAATATATGATTGTCTTCAAAGAAATATCTACAAAGGAAAAAAAAGAATGAAAAAATGATTTGAAATGCAAATCCTTTGAGTTCATCTTGGAAAAAATAAAAATGATTAATATCACCATTAATTTAATAACTTTTTTTAATTGGAAGTGACAAGAGATGTCTCGCCGTTGCGATAATTTCAAGGACTCACAAATAGAAGAGTTTAAAAAAAAAAATTAAAAAATGTAGAAGTACTTGAAAGAAGTGGTAAAATCAATTAAGCTTGACAAATTATTATTTTTATTTATTGGCAATATTCCTCGATAGAGAACTTAACTTGAGCATCAATCTGGTATTGATAATTGATTAATGAAATGCGTCATCAGCAATGAATGAGTGCAAGATATTTTTTTCCAAATTTACAAGCCTTCACGAGAATTTTCAAAAAAATTGGAAAATAATGTTGACATATTTGAGCATTTTCACAATTTTTTCCGATTTTTTAAGCGAAATCTCAGCAAAAAAAAATCCTGTTTTATTTTGGCCCGGTCTCTTTCCATATAACAGAATATATCCACCATAGTGCATATAGTGTCAAATAGGCGTAAGTGCTGTAAGCCCTAAAATATTTTTGACATGAAAAACTGGGTTGTGTGAAAACGCTTCTTTGCCGTCGTATGTAGGCACTATTGAATGAAATTAGATTAATCACTGTAATTCAATACTCATCTACATGCAGTATTCAGTTATGAAGAAGTTCTGATTCACAGGTTCAGTTCTAGATACTCTTCTCTTAAATGACAGGAAAATCCGTTGGAAATATCTCTTATTCATGTGCATAATTCACTGGGATTCCCGGTGAATTTCAATTAATCAATGGTTTTATATTTTCACAAGTTTTCCGGGGAAATTTTCATGAAATTCATCATAATTTTATATTGAGAGGAAAAAAAATGAAATAAGTAAGTGCTGCATACTTAAAGACTTGCAGACTATGAATTTTTAAATGATTCAGAAGCGTTATTATAATTGTCGTATTTTCCATCGATATTTATGCAAAATTAATTGATAAATTATTCTTCTGTCATCATCATTACGATAATAAATGAACCAGAGAAATATCCCGGCATGAAAAAATTTGAGTCTTTCGGTGGTCGAAAGACTCCTGTCCCGGTCACTGACAGAGACCCTGACATAAATCAGATAGTAAAATTTTATAACTCACAAGTCATTACGCATAGAACCGATTTTCATTATCATTTTCCATTTACCTGAAAATAATATTTTCTTCACGTTTTTTTTTTCCACGTGTTGAATTTCATTTAATTCATTCAATTTTCGTCATTATCGCTTCTATTCATCACAAACTGAATCATTGGATAATTGCGTGAGAATTGGCTAATAAGGAAAAACTAATGTCTTTGTAATTAATGATATAGACGAAACAACATTGTTGCAGTGAACACTTGCAAAAATGAGAATAAGAAGAATCCGATGACATTTGAAAATTCAACTATTTCTATTGATGCTCAATTCGTCTGTCATTTTTATCTTTTTACATACATAAAATGCACAATAAATGTGAATACTTCGGATTTAGACTATATTATGATGTTTGATAACACTACACTGACATTGGAAATTAAAGTAAACTAAATATTTTCAAGAATTTGTCTCTCCGAAATTTTGAAGATTCAAAATTCGGAACAGGATAAAAACACATTACCCTTTTTTGAAGTGAAACTTCTTTGCTGAGGGGGCAACAATTTTCGAGCGTCACGAAAATTCGTCATCGTGTGAGGGGAATAGCTAGATACGTGGTGGGGGGAGCAGGAGAAGAGGAGAGTGCATCAGCAGCGATGCCTGACTCTACACTCTATTATTTTTTCTTTTCAATACACGGAGAGAAAAATATGAGAATTTATCTAAATGATTTTTTAAAAAATTACTCGAAATTGTCATTTAAAGGAGGAGTTGTCATGACACACGGCCGAAAAATATCCATGCTCCGCCTCATAATTTTTGCCTTTTATTTCGTGAAAAATTGCCATTTCACACTTGGCTTTGGATTAAAATATCTCGAAAACTATGCAAAATTTATCGAGACATGCTGTGAATGAAATTTAGAGGGAAGATTAACGAATAAAATAAGCAAACCTGCAGTGAACACTTGCAAAAATGAGAATAAGAAGAATCCAATGACATTTGAAAATTCAACTATTTCTATTGATGCTCAATTCGTCTGTCATTCTTATCTTTTTACGTACATGATATGCACAATAAATGTGAATACTTCGGATTTAGACTATATTATGATGTCTGATAACACTACACTGACATTGGAAATTAAAGTAAACTAAATCTTTTCAAGAATTTGTCTCTCCGAAATTTTGAAGATTCAAAATTCGGAACAGGGTAAAAACACATTACCCTTTTTTTTATGAAAACAAAAACTCTATTCTTTGGAAACAATCGTTTCTTGAATTTTTCTTTCTCTCAGCCAGCAATTAAAAGCACGCCTGCATTAATATTTCTTTCCTCCCAAAACAGCAGGTTCCGAAAGATCATTTTCGAATATCGATTCATCGATGCGATATATCGCGCTGAATTCGAGATATCGCATATCATTCCATAGTTCCGTTCTACCTGTTTGAGTTTGGAGGGATCAGTTCCCAATCGTTCAATTGCAATATTTCGATTAATCGATTTCAAAAATCGATTAATCGAAATATTACATATGATTCGATAGTTCCGTTTCGCCAGTCTCAGTTTAAGGGAATTATTTTTTCAACCCTGGACTGGTCAGCATGAGCAACCTCACGACTCTGGTCGGGTGATGAGGGATTCGCCGCCGTGTACGAAAAAATTTCGTTGGGAAAGAATTTTCGCTGGGGAATCTAGATTCGCGGGGAATATTCATTCCCCACACGAAAGAAAAATCACAATTTTCCACAAAATAACGTCTGAATTTTACAACTTATAGGTTAAGCGGAGAGTAAGGCTCCGGAGGAGAAGATATCTGCGTCAGAGTACTTTCCACGGGAATTTTTTTGTATGGTAATTCATTTTTGTCCCTTGTCAGAAATTGATTCCCATGGGAAATTGGATTTTTTTTTTTTTTTTTTTTTTTATTAGTGCATTTGGAACCTTATGGTTCATATGCTTAATATGTACATTTATACAATATATGTACATTTGAATATATAAAGTTATTATAATATACAGATTATTTCTTACTTATGGGATACAATCCATTCTACCTTGAATCTAAATTGTTTCTTATGCGTTTATCTTGTTTATATACATACATACATATTTTTTGTACTAGATATTTATCTTACAGGCTGTGAGAAATTCGTCAAGAATGATAAGAATAGTAGGATTTAGTGAGGACAAAAACACATTAATATGATACGGGGGAAACAGTCCCTTCTCACATAGTTTCCGTACCATTGCATTTCTTTTTTGCGAATACTGTGGACACTGCCACATCACATGATTCAAGTCCTCATTTTCATACCCACACTTACAAGCCGGAGAGTTCACGATCTTAATCCGAGCCAAGGAGGAAGCGAAATTGTAATGGTTCGATCTAGCTCTACATACCCATGTAATAATCTTTCGCGGAAGATTAGTTCTATAAAACCACGGTTTCTTCCCCTTCTGAAAAAAACATTCGAAATACATTGTCCCTTTTGACTGACTGAGCTCTCGGATGACATTCCGGGTGCGTTCATAAGATTCTTTTTTAATTGTTTCCCTGAAATCAGAGAATGGCACGAGAAACGAGCCGTCTCTGGCTTTATGAGTGGCCTCCCCCGCAAGTATGTCAGCCTCCTCGTTACCAGCAATGCCTCTGTGAGAAGGGACCCATACAAGTTCCAGGGTTTGACATTCATGATTGAGGGATAGAAAAGACTCATATTTCTCTTTAATGTTAATAATGAATTGATTTATTTTTATACCGACACTCGGCCTCGAGAGAGATTCAAGTACACTGAGTGAGTCTGAAATGATTTGGTAATTGTAATTAGGATACTTTATTGGAATATTCATTGCCTCACTTATTGCCACACTTTCCGCTGTATATATTGAAAACTTAGGATCAATGCTAAAATTCTCTCCAATACCAAGTTGCGGGCAGCAGAAAGCTGCTCCAACTGACGTACCCTCAGTTTTCTTGCTACCATCAGTGTATATTTTAATTGTTTCTGGGTGATAATTGTCAAGTACTGAATTAGCATCACAATTCATCTCTGACACGACTCTGGCTGTTCTCCCCACCTCTTTGTTAACCGGAAGGGAAAGCATTGAGGTGTGAAAGTTCGCGAAAAATGTGTTGAATTGATTGGAAGAAAAGAGCTCGGAGATGTATGCCCTAACTTCCTGAATACAATTCCTTAAAACTCTTTGTTTATTATCTGATGGGTGTTTGTTTATATAGTATTCAGTAATAGTTGACGATATCTGGAGGTCATTGTTGGATAGAATTTTCATTAAATATGTCTTGCACAAATAGTAAGCTCGAGACTCCAACGTGGGTAATTTACTCTCTGCAAGAATCACCGCTATTGGAGTCGATCGTCTGAATCCAAGACAGAGGCGTATGGCCGCATATTGGAATCTTTCAATCTTACTGATATAGGTTTTCGCAGTTGGGAAGTAAATGAATAGACCATATTCGAGAATTGAGCGAACGAAACATTTGTATAATAGGATCAAAGTCACAGGATCCGAGCCCCACCACACGCCCCGAAGGAACTTGACTATATTAAGGGCATTAAGAGCCTTTTTTTGAACTTTCTCTAATTGTGGTTTAAATGTCAACTTCTGATCAAGTATAATTCCCAGAAATTTTACCGTGGGGGAACATATGATCCTATGTCCATCCACGTTAATCGAAGTATCAGTTGGACTATTTCGCCTTTTGTTAATATGAAGTAATTCAGTTTTGGATGGAGTTAGAGTTAAACCAATTTTTCTCAGGTTTTCATTAATTATTTCCGCGGATCTTTCTATTGTTGTAGTACCGCGCTGGAGAGATGAAAAACTGTGATAAATCATCGTATCATCAGCGAATTGAGTGATTATTACATTTTCAGGAAGATCCTTTGCAATTTCCGATACGTAAATAGCATAAAGAAGGGGTGAAAGGACTCCTCCTTGAGGAACTCCTTTGAATACCTTTCTGGGAGCTGAGTTGTGTGGGGAGTATACGAGTCGCTCATAGGTCAAAAATTTGACAAATTGTACCAGATTAATAGGACATCCGATTGCTGCCAGCTTATCAATGAGAATTCGCGCGTCAACATTGTCGAATGCAGATTTGACATCGAGAAAAAGTGCCAAAGTTTCACGCCCTTTAGATAAATTAAAATCTGCATTAAGAATCAGGTCACAGATATTGTCGTAACACGATCTACCCTGACGAAATCCACTCTGAGATTTAGGTAGTATATTTTGTGATTCTACCCACCATTGAAGTCGATTTTTAATCATTGTTTCCAATAATTTACTGAGACAGGACGAGAGTGCAATTGGACGAACTCCAGATCCACTGGATTTTGGTATGAAGTGCAAAAATTGATTATTCCAGTCTGACGGAAAATCTGATTCTGCATACATTTCATTGAATATATCCAATAAGATCAATTTGTATTGTGGGGATAATTTTTGCAGGTACATGTAATCTATTCCATCCAAGCCCGGAGACGACTCGGCTTTACGAGAGTTTAAAGCTAGATTGAATTCCTGGAAGTTAAAGTGACCTCCCAACATATCATTGTCTGGACATTCCGGAGTATAATTTGGATTGGTCGGACACCACGCGGGACTAATAGAATCAAGACAGTCATTGATTTTCTGATCATTCTGGAGATTCTCCTTCTTATTTGAAGGATCGATATTGACCCATGAGTTTTTAAGGATTTTACATGTATCCCAGACGTATTTAAGATTTTTCCTTGCGTCAACACTTTCAGCAAAACCGGTGAAGTTTTTTTTCTTTTTTTCATTGAATAGTTTTCTAGCAGATGCTTCATTCTTCTTGTAAGCGTAATAGTCTCGCGAATGTCTTGTGAAACGTGCTTTTTTACGAGAAGCATTACGTATACGTTTAGCGCGATCGCACTCAGAATCCCACCAGGATACCGGATTTCTATGTTTATCAGGGGGGACTCGTCTTTTAACCGGGGTATGAGCTTTGATATTATCAGAGAGAATATTCATAAAAAGAGCGTACTTCTGCGATGGAGACATTTGATAATATTCAGCTTCCAGAAACTGAGGAAAAGAGGCTTGTAAAGATTTTTCAAGTGACTCCCAATCAGTCCTAACGGACCGAAGTCTTAGAGATTGTTTGTGATAAATACTTTTTTTCACAGAGACTTGGAGAAAAAAAGGGAAGTGATCTGACCCCCAGCTATCGTCATTGACCTGAAATTGGATTTTGTCTGCTAAGTTTGGGGAAGAGAGAATAAGATCTATGTTAGATTGATGATGCTGATCCTCTCGAGACAGAGTATCGGTATTGTGAATAATTATATTTTGACTTATAATGGAATTAAGCAGTCTGTTTCCATTTGTATCGGAATCTCTACAGTTCCAAGCGGGACTATGCGCATTGAAATCCCCCACCACCAATGTGTTAACTGATAAATTCGTTAAAGAGAGAACTCCATCCCAATCCGATTGGGACAGAGTCCTCCCCGGTGGCCTGTAAATCCCAAAAATATTAAAGACTGGTGTAACATTGGTGATCTCAAAGCCAACAGTCTCCGCAATCCCACTCGGAACAGCAGATGTATCGATTTGTTTGTAGGCTATGTTTTTCCTAATAGCTACTAATAATCCCCCACCCTGATTGTCCCCCCTGTCCTGTCTAATTATATTGAATCCTGGAAACCTAATGTTTCCAGTGTATTTATCTGTAAGTTTTGTTTCAACACAGATGAGGATATCTGCATCTTTAATTATCTGCTGTAATTCTAGGTACCGCAGCCGAAAGCTCCGGCAATTCCAATAAATAATTCTAAGATCCTTGCCATTGCTATTACCACGTGCATGACCTTGATGTGTTTGATTAGGTTGGTAAATGTGTTGACTATTGAAGAGAATGAATTAAGAGAAAATTATTCGCTGTTCTCCACTGACGATAAGTCAGAGGAGTCAGTGTCCATATCTTGTCCCGAATATGATTTAAATAGTTCCTTACGAGTAAATTGAATATACTTTTTCATTTGTTCGTCGATAACCAAACCCTGTGCCACTTCTAGTGTGTGCAGGAAGCCCGGAACATCACTAGTATAGTCTTTGATGAGATCTGCACTTATCACGTTGGCTTTAGACTTAGCATCCTCAAGAAAGAGAACAAGTTCGTCAAAAAGAACTGGATACTTTTGGTGATCAGCTAAAAAATGTTCAGATGCAGGTGCAATATGTAATTTAACATCAATCTTTTCCCAATCTGAGTTCTGTATGGCATCATTGTCCTTATTTTTCTTTATTCTGGTCACACTTCTACTACGGCTGCGTTCAACTTTTTTTTTCTCCTTATCATCAGTTTTAATCTTTTTCTTATTTCTGGATCGGCGTTTACTGGGCAATCGAGGTGTGGATGAAGCCGAGACTTCTGGATTATCGTTTTTTCCTTGACTGTGGTCAGAGTCTCCTGTTGATGGTGCTGTTGTTGTTGTTGACAAAGGACGTTTATTCGTCTCAGCTGATTTCAAATCGTTAACTATCCCCTCTTCCCCGTCATTGTTGTCATTTGTGTCTTTCGCTTGGACAGGCGATTTCGATGAGTCATTCTCATTCTCGCTTACTTGTATTGCTTGATTTTCTGTGATTGTTTTTGCTTTCAGATTACATTCATTCACAATTTGATCCTCACTAATGTCGATATTATTTAAATTCACTGTTGGGTTGTTTATTTCGTTATTCACTATTGGATCTTCATGAATGTTTTTACAATTACTCGCGATATGACCCTCTTCTTTACACAAGAAACACTTCAATTGATTCATCGAGAAGTACACCCAGTATTTTTTATTTTCATAATTTACTTGTATATTCGGTGGGAGTAAATTTTTTTGAGCCACTGGGATGTAAAACATCTTACGCCACGAAATGATGTGTTCGTATCCAATATTCTTCATGCCAGATTTGATGGGAATAAGTCTTGATGTTGGCCTGATACCTAGTTCCTTTATCTTCTCAAATATTAATTCCTCAGGAAACGTGGGATTGACGTTAGATGCAAATACTTTCTGCGTATCCATGTGATACGGTCTAATTTCGACCTCGTGACCGCGAACGTTGAGTGTAGCATTGGATTCGAGAAGTTTGGTAACTATGACTTTACTAGAGAGAGTATAACAAATACGCCCGAGGGATTTATTTTGAACTATGATATCTTTGGGATTAATAAGTTTCCCTAGAGCTAAGGTGAAATCACCAATCGGAATCTTTTCAATTCCTCTTACAACGATGCAGTGATCCTCGGAGTATGTCGTTCGCTTGTGAGCGATCTGTGAGTATGTGATTCTTTGTGCCATTGTTGGCGTTCTTGATTGATCTTGTAGTAGACCTGCCGAACTAACATGAGAGTTCAAGGCTTGATCTAATTGCCCATTGGTTTGAGTTAACACTGAGGAACTTGAAGCTGGTGCATCTTGTGCACTCATTTGTTCCGTAGCGGAACGAGGGAAGAATAAGGCCCAGTTGGGCACTTAAACTTAAATTCAATCACTAATTATTGCCTCTTTAAAGAAGAATATTACACAAACACTATATACCCATTCAATTCGAATGGACACGAAACCTATAAATATAAACGATTGAGCGCGAGAGGTTTACAAACACGTCTGTTTCCCTCAGAGGTTCGATCGAGACTCAGAAATTGGATTTCGCTCGGGAAAGAAATTTTCGTCTAAAAATCTTTCGTGTACGAAACACATTTCCCACACGGATAAAATATTCCCGAAATTCGAGAATTGACCCCCTGCACGTCTAACGTGTTTTCGACAACGTCACTCACCGGATGATTTTATTTGGGATCGGTAAAATTTTACCATCTCCTAGAATTTATTTTATTTCTCTTCCAAATTTTGCGGAATACGTAATTTAAAAAATATGGTAATTTTTTAAACACTTTAACAATAAAAGTCGATTTTTTTTTCGAATTTTTCACTCAACCGATTGACCATAAAAAATATAAAAACAGCGGAGCATGGCGCCACGCTCATAGGTTGACCAGTCTAGGGTTAATAAATTCTTCCGAGGAAGTCATCAAGCCTTAAACTCCAGCAAAAAATTCAACAAAAGACAATCAATAAATATTAATATTTATTAATTGCATTTTGTTCATCTTTCGCTTCCAAAATTATTCTTCTGAGTAATTTGTAGTAGATAGAGGGCGTAGCTTATAAAAATTTTTGTCCTGGAATTAATTTTCTGAAGATGATTTTTACAGGAATGATTTCATTCTAAATTAAATGACATGAATCCATTTTCATGCTCTTTTTTTTTTATGCTCTTCAAGCTGTTCAAATTATGGATCTTTTGCTACATCCACGCCTCTCGAACCAAATTCCATCAATGTCTACTGGAAGTTTCCGAGAATGATATTGGAAATCTCCCAGTTTCAGTAGAATCTCATGCTTGATCGATTTGAGGCTCCAGACTAGCAAAAACATTTTAATTCACCTGTAAGAAAAAAAAAACGAATGTCCCTGAGGAGCAGGATATCACCTTCAATAATTTTTTGACACCCGGAAATCAAGGACGAAGCGAAAGGCTACATCCTTGACAGCTCTGCGATGGAGCGAAAGGCAACATCCTTGACTGTGTGCAATCAAACAATTCTACTCTAGAATTCGTTTCAAGAACAGTCTGTACTTTTCATATAATTAGAATATTCCATTTCAAGGAATTAATCAATGATTTCATGCACCAAGCTCCAATTATACTGTACAATTGGTGAATAATCAAATGGAATCCAACGATCTGTAGAAAGAATAAAACTCAACAAAATGAGCATGATATGAAAAAAATGTTAGTTTTATGAATACATATTTAATCATTTCTTACATTTTTCTATGAATGATTTTCTAGAGCTGCCAGTAATACATTCTTTCTTCTGACGTCAATGACATTGCCAAAAAACTCCAATCCTGTTGATACTTGTTGAATCTGAAGATAACTTGACATTTCTGGCATTACTCTCTCTCTCTCTTCCTCTGTTTCAATAATTTACTCTCCGCTTTCAATACAAAGTTGTTGATCCCACAAATTTTCAAGTTCAAAAGTCCGCATTGAATCCTGAACTGTGGGAGCCGGTTCCCCGAAAAAATAGCCCCTGAAAAAAATAGACCACGCAATACACCATCCACGCACATTTGGCGGTGCAACCACCCACCCGAATGGGGCTATTTTTTTCGGCATTTGTGGGAGCCCGTAATGAGAAAATTCCCGTCTTTGGGTGTACAACAAACTAGTGTTATAGCCCCTGATAGAGTCTCTATTTGCACTAAGGCAACACGTATGAAAAAAGTGTATAGGAAATTCCTATAGGACATTCCTATAGGAAAATCGTATAGCGAAGCGTACGCAGAAAAAAATGTTTTCTTAATTTGAGAATGTGCAGTCACTTAATTTAAGAATGGCAGGTCACTTGAATTAAGTGACTTTTCTCACTGAAATTAAGTGACTTTGTCTTTCTTAATTTAAGAGAGTAGAACTCACCTAAATTAAGTGACTTTTCTCACTTAAATCAAGTGGTTTTTCTCACTTAAATCAAGTAACTTTTTCTTTCTTAATTTAAGAAAGTAAAACTCACTTAAATTAAGTGACTTTTTCTTTCTTAATTTAAGAAAGTAAAACTTACTTAAATCAAGTGACTTTTCTTTCTTAATTTAAGTGACCTGCACATTCGTAAATTAAGTGATTGCACATTCTCAAATTAAGTGACTGCACATTCTTAAATTAAGAAAACATTATTCTCTGTGTATACATCTGCGTATATGGAATTCGGATATTTCCTATACGATTGGAATTTGTTGTGTTTCTATACGCAAATTAGAGTTTATACAATTTATTTTTATACGAACCCGAGTCAAAATTTTTCGGTCGTTTCAATTCCTGTTTCAACCTACAAAAATTGTAGATTGAAAGAGAGCGAAAGGAAGTTGAACGGCGTATGGCCACCGTGTATTTTCAACTTACTTTGAACCTACAAAACGGCCGAAATGTGCGTTTCTTCCACTTTGTAAGTTCGAAGTAAGTTGAGTTTCTTCCACTTTGTAAGTTCAAAGGAAGTTGAAATTTTCTAAAAATTCTCCTCCATCCCCTCCCTTCAAGCCTTTTCTCCCCTAAATGCGCGTTTTTAATTGATTTCGCGCTCAATTGTATGATTAAGAATAGCCCCCCAGCACGGTTATTCTAGTTTTCTTTTAATGAAATGAATAAAAAAAAAAAAGAAAGAATTCGGTCTAGTAGTTCTCGAGATAGTCCAGGCGGTCACCCATCCAAGTACTGATCAGATCCAATGCTGCTTAACTTCGGTGACCGCCTGGAGTTCTCTCGTTGACTGCTGCTGATCTGAAACATATAACTATCTCGATTCTCATTGCGCCTTTTAGGCTCTTTGAAAAAAAAGAAGAATAATAATGAATCGAATGTATAATGATAATTAATAATAAATCTAAAATAATGATAAATTAATTAATCCATAAGAATGCATTTTAGCTGAACAAGAAGCGCCAGAACTGATTTTTTTTTTACTTCGAGAATTTTCTTTGTTTTGAGAAATTCACGGTTTCAAAACATCTTTAGCTCTAGATGTGATACCGTAAAATTTCTCAAAAGACGTAAAAGACAAGATCATTTGCGTGCAAATTGCAGGATTTCCAATTGGAAAATATCGATTTTTTCAGGATTTATGGGCACTTGCCGAAAAATCAAGGTAAAATCCTTCTATCTCACCTCGAGATATTCATTTTTCGAGACATTAGCCAAAAATGAAAAAAAACGGGCAATTGAAGGAGACCAATTTTTTCCATTAATTCTTTCAATATTCCTCAGGAACTGATCGAGATAGTGCAATTTCACTTGAATCCTTTTTTATAGCTCTTGGAATTCTCTCCAAGATGCAATCAGCACTAAATTTCTCTATCTCGCTCATTTTTCGAAATATTGGCCAAAAATGAGGAATAAAAGAATTCAATGAATAAATCGAGGAGGGACACAAATATCTCGTTATCATTCGATTACAGATGCATCCCCGATCATGATGCACCACGAAAATGCATCGGATCGCGAAAGAAGTATCAATCGCATGAGAAAAGAGTTATAAAAATGAAAATAATGGAAATTCCCGGAAATAAAATCGAAATTTTTTAAAATTTATTTTCATTTTTATTTTTTTTCTGGCGATAAGTTCAAGAAGTTGAGAGTAAGGTGAACTAGGTAAGTTGAACTCGTTCACTCTACTTCTCGCCCTACACTCGATTTCTGATAAGTTGTAGACGTCGAAAGGAAGGTGAATCAGGTAAGTTGAACTCATTCACCTTACATTTCGCCTTACATTAGAGACGTAAAGTCGAAATACGGCGAAAGGAAGGTGAGATTCTGGCGGGACTTCTTGGACATCAAAGAAATGTAGATTGAAAGGAAGTTGGAAGTCGAAATGTAGGGTGAACGAGCCCAAAAATTTCGACTCGGGAATGAAATCTAATTTGAATTTAGAAACACAACAAATTCCATTCGTATAGGAAATATCCGAATTCCATATACACAGATGTATACGCTTCGCTATACGATTTTTCTATAGGAATGTTTTATAGGAACTCCCTATACACTTTTTTCATACGTGAAGGACTTTATAATTGCTCTTAGTACATCACCGAACATTACTTCACAAGTGCGGTAAACTATTTCCTGACGAGAGTGATGCTGCGCAAAGGAGCCGAAGGCGAGTTTTGTAGTCACATGAGTCTAAAAGCCATTATCGCACGTGTTAGATATATTTTTTTTAAGCCTTGGGCAGGAAGAACTAACATTCTACTTCTCTTCTCTCCGTGTAGCTATCTCAAATTATGAAAAGGAGAACTTCGTCATCATAGGTTGTCATGACGTGGATTAAGACGTGAAAAATAAAAGTTATTTTGACGAAAATGAGTTTTTTCATAGTCGTGCGTCATAACTGATACGTATGGCCCAATTCCATAGCTTTCCTTAACATTCATTATAAGAGATAGTGGAATGGAATACACCAAATAATGTATATATAATATATATATTATATAATAAAGAAAAAAAAAATTTTCCCATAAAATAATTTGCCGAAGCATGGGGATTGCTCCTAAGCAATGCGCAAATGCGTAATATTTTTTTTTTTACGGCTTGGGATGAAAAAATTATGGCTTCTTGGACAAATTCAGGAAACTCCCAATGGAAAACGCATCCCGCCACTGATTATTTTTTAAATTAATGAACTAAATCTGCGATCATATCCAACGAGGTTTCAGGACTGACAATTGCTTATCTCAGCGGTAATGGAGAAAATTTCTTAGTGAAAACTGTAGAAAAGTTTTCAGTAAACTAAAGACATTTTAATGATAAGAGGAAAATCTCTCAACCACATATTGCATCTCCAGGTACCAGACACTAAAAATTGAAGGAACTCTCTGTCATTCCTGGGAAATCATATGACAATGCTTCTAATTCCATCTTCATTCCAAATTGTATTCGTGTACTCGGGTTTGAAAAGCTACTTGTATTCGTGAATTTCATGGAAACCACTTGTTTCTGTCACTGTACGCCTTTCGAATAAGGCAAACTTATTGAAATTTAGCTTATCTCTATAACGATTAGAGATGGCTGCAGAGCTGAAAAACTAAGGCGTGCTGTATAGTTGAACTATCGAAAAAATTACTTCTTCGTGCCGTTCGAATGCATATCTTAGCTGATTAGAAAAAATAACTCTCTCTTTCATTCCTCTAAATTCGGTACAGCATAAAGAGGAGCAAAAGAAAAGTAAGAAGCAGCTATTGTGAGTTACGAAACGTAACTCTTTGTAACTCGATGCATATAAATATTTGAAAACAAGCAGGAGCCCCATTACTTGTGCATAATTTGAACATCTTACATTTAATATTCTGCCAATAACATTGGCAGGAAGCTTCCGAATGAATTTTCCAATTTTAAATCTAGTATAACTGATGTCATTCATATTGAGGTAATCCTAGTATTTCGGGAAATCTATTTTCCATTTTCGATTTTTGGCACTTTCGATAGAATAGCATGCGGAGATTGTTTTAAAATTTACTTTACCCCATGTTACCGGACAAATAAGGCCAAAATTAATTTTTGACAATAATTGAATTAACATTGAAACTCCATAAGCGAGGTTCAGTTTTAGTTTCACTGCGAAAATTCATGATCACAGAACAATTTTTTCCTCATATAACCGTACACAGAGAAAAATGTTTTCTTAATTTAAGAGTGTGCAGTCACTTAATTTAAGAATGTGCAGGTCACTTAAATTAAGAAAGTAAAGTCACTTGATTTAAGTGAGAAAACTCACTTGATTTAAGTGATTTTTACTTTCTTGAATTAAGAAAGAAAAAGTCTCTTGATTTAAGTGAAAAAAGTCACTTAATTTAAGTGACTTTTACTTCCTTGAATTAAGAAAGAAAAAGTTACTTGATTTAAGTGAGAAAAGTCACTTGATCTAAGTGAGAAAAGTCACTTAATTTAAGTGAGTTTTACTTTCTTAAATTAAGAAAGAAAACGTCACTTGATTCAAGTGAGAAAAGTCACTTAATTTAAGTGAGAAAAGTCACTTAATTTAAGTGACCTGCCATTCTTAAATTAAGAAAACATTTTTCTCTGTGTATAGGTTTTTTGTTCGTCAGAAAGTCTATTGATTTATGAAATCATGAAAAATGCATATTACCGGACATATAACAATGATTAATGCAATTAATTACATGAAAAAATCAATGGCGGCCATATTGGTATTTAAAATCCGAGAATCCTCCAATCCCAGTCCTGGATACTGGGGCAGCCTGAGTCAAATGCGGAACAATATTGAATATTCATAATATTATCTAATAACAATTCATCATCTTGGACATCGTTCTAGTATCGGGAAAATGTTGAAAAATCGAAATAGTTACAGTAATTATAATAACTAAAAGGAAAAATAAATAAGAATCGTTCATTTGAATCTGCCACTAGGATTACCTTAATCACTTCATTCTACGTTATCTTCAAAAAAGTCTTGAAGTTGGAGTCTAGTTGGATCTCATCAGATCAAATCGGATTGAATCTGATCAGTTCCAATTAGATCTAGTTTTCTTGAATGCTAAACTAAAATTGGAATTAATTGAAATAATCGATTTGATTTTCATTAATGAAAAAATTGCGTTGTGATACTCTCACATGAGCATTGAAAGCTCTGTGTGAATATCATGTTTTTCACTCAAATAATCTCACTTGATACGAAAAAATCAAATTTTACGCTGCAACTGAGATCCCGCAATGAAATTCAAAACTGGTAAATTAAAGCTTTGATTTCAAACAGTATTCATACTTCTTATTCCTGTCATATTGAAATGACAGTGAACTGATTTTGCAGAAAATACTGGCTACTTTTGAATAGTAAAATGAAAAATATCAGTGTTCTTCGAGAAAAAAATGGAGAAAAATAGTGACTTGTGAAAAAACTAATGTTTGGAATATTCTTATAAGCCCCTTACAGTGAAAAATATGAAATTGTTAGCCTTAGGACTCATTGAGACGAATTTGGTTGACATTTTGTGCTATCCGAAAAAAAAAAACAATTTGAGTCCATTTTAAAGTAATTCGTCATTGATTCATGCAGTCAAAGTGGAGCCTTAGGAAAGGAAGCGAGGGACGTCTAGAGGCTGTTGTAGTGATCTGAAACAAAAAAAATCGAAATGATGAATGCTGAGTAAGCTCACTACTATTCTCCGAACTAGGATATTTTATTTCTATGCATAATTGACAGAATAGCAGACATGAAACGAAAAAAAAACCGTTAAAAAAAAGAGAATTACACAATACACATTTGCATTAAGAACGGAGCGCTGAAAGTTATCTACAGTTAATAATACATAGGATCTCGGAAGATCAATATTATCACAGCTGCGGTGAATTTCATTCTTTCTCTAGCACAGTCCCATATAAATGGTGACTTATATTTCTGCACTCATAGTTCTAGTACTATAATCCGAGCAGAAAACTCGTTATAATAAGAGAACATGCTGCTGAAAGTCTTACTCATTACATTATCTGCTTGTGTGCTAGCACAGGGAGCACCGAGTGCTATATGGGAAAACTCAGTGGAATACGCTAAAGTAAGAAACTCGAATTAGCTTCCTTGAATATTTCAGAATCGAAGCCAATACCTTCGGATGCCTTCTCGCAACTATTTCTAAAGGAATGAATAAAAAAAGTATTCTCATTTCATTCCATTCCTTCACTATTAAATGATTTGATCAATAGCGAATTAACCTAGTAGTCTGGTAACTTATGCCTATTTTCATGACTTCTTTGGAGGGTGGTTTTTTATAGGAAAATAAAAATGAATTATCTTGAATATTTAGAGTGTTTCTATTTACATATTGAAAATATTAAAAAAAAATTTATTTGAAAAAATTTAATAGTTTATTACTATTATTATTGTCACTCGAAGTTGGAACCTCAAAAAAAATGCACGTGGATGGCCCGGGTGATTTTGGCTCTTGATGTTATCTGAAAACAAATATTCTTGATTATTCTTAATCTATAGACATGTCATTCTGGTCGGAACTACTGAAGTTAAATTTCAAGGGTAAATAACAAAATGGCGGACTTTGAAAAAAAAAGTCCTTTTATTTTAGCAAAGAAAGGGTTGTAAAATAAAAAGTTAGGGGTGAAAAAAATTCTCGTTAGTACCGACGAGAACTAGAAGTGTGTAGAACAGCCTGTTAAAATTTGAAAGCAATCGGTTCAGTAGAAAAAAAAGTTAGGACCCGGGCCGACCAGAAAAACAATGTTTTGAGAAAAACGCGTTTAAAGTTCAACAACAAATTTTCATAAGTAAACTTATACTTACGTCAATCGTCCGAGGCACTCTAGGAAACTCGTTATAACTCCCGAAATATTTCGAATTTCTGTCTGAAATTTTCACAGTATATTCTCAAGACATTGTACTTTCAAATTAAGCAAAAAAAAAATTTTCGATTTTTTGAACCCAAGTTACGAGACTACTACCTTAAACTAACGAATCAACATTTTATGAAAATCACCTATCGACTTCTAGGAAGGCCTTGAAAGAATCCCTGTCGATGGCTTCAACAATATCTTGACTAGCTGGGGAAATGCTCTTCGAGAAGTACTGAATGAGAATGTTGCTATCTTTGAAGAAAATGCGAAAACTGATGGACGGCCCATTGGAACACGTCTTGAAAACTTTCTTATGAGTATGCTCGCCGCAATGACGACACCTATCAGAATTGGGCTCCGAACAATCGGCAACATAGGCTAAGAGTCCTAGAAGAACGGAGTCCATCGATAATGACTTTGCTGATTGCTGCTATCAGCAGATTTTTCCGGAATATTATAGCAGCTGAATAAAAATCTTCAATTTCCTCATTTCATTTTGTGATGTATCGAATATCAAAAATGATTAACGAAAATAAAAAAATGATTAACGAATACAAGAAACTATGGAGAACTATTCTGATTGAAGCTAAACCAATAATTTTGTATGATCTCAAATGGGAAAATGAGCCTTCATTTTACCTTCAAAATTATCCTCGTTTCCCAAGTTATATTGATGATTTTCGTCAACAGTGTGAAGATAAATGTTGTTCTTTCTGTGAGAATCATGAAATTGTTTCGATCTTCTAGTCAAAAAATCGTTTTGGAGTTGTAGTTATTTAAAAAGAGCAAGGAAAGATATGTCAGTCTTTTTTCAATAGTTGTATTTCCTTGATAGAGAATGAGTATATGGAGATAAAAATTGAAGCTTCCCCGTCTCTAAATGCAATAAAAACTCTCGTGAAAAATCAAATCAGTAGTGAAGAAGTAAAACAAGATAAGTCTCTTTTTTTCTCATTAAGTTTTTGGAAAATACCTCAGAAAATAACCGAGAAAGAGCAATTTTGCCCTGAAACTCTTTTGTAACTCTTGAAATTCTCTACAAAAACAGATGAGTAATGTCACCTTATCTCGCTTAATTTCCAAGATATTTCCTTCGAAATGACCACAAAGATAAGTCGATTTATCCTGTTTTACCTCTTCACTACTGAAATGTATAATATATATTATATATTCACAAAATCCAAATAATTGTAGACTCAGACCATTTTTCGGTAGAAAAAACTACACTAGATTACGCAATAAATAAGAAGAAGAATACTTTTTTTCTATCATCTGTAAGTATTATATGAGGAATGATTGTCTAAAATTGACACGGAAATTATGATGGAATGGAGCAAATACTTCTTCTGTGCACACACGAAACCGCCTCCAATAGTATACTACGGGAAAAGGTTGGTTTAAGACTTGAATTTGAATGTTCTTCATCTCGCGAATTGATAAAGATGGAAAGGGCAAGAAAATAAAATATATCTGGTCATAAAAATAGAGAAAACCCAATGAACAAAGAGGGGTGCATACTGGTGCAATTTTACCATTCCGGATTCGATTACCTCGTAATGATCTGGAACCACTAATCAACTGTTTTCATCGTTCTTGTTGATTTCTCGTTTTGAATCTTCATCTTGTTGGTGTGAATATCCTCAGAAAGAAGACTGAACGACATAGACAACGATACTTCAAAAACGAATTTTCAATAAAAATAATTGAAAGGGGGATTTTTTGAAAATTTGGAACTATTTATATTTATCTTTAAATATTTACAATAGCTTCGGACATTTTTGCTTCTGAACATCTCAAATGTTAATGTCCTCCATATCTTATCATACTTCTATTTTCGGAACCATCTAGAGAAGAAGTCGCCAGTAAGTTGTCAACTGAAAATTTCTAGAGCTGATATTCAATAATAGAGAAAAAGTAGAGAAGAAGCTGGTGCTTCTAGCTGAAAGACTTCGACGCAGAAGTGATTATTTACTCAGTCTGGATCTTTAGTTACCGACCATCAATATTGTGAACATTGGGTACAGTCGACTACCCGTTAAGGTAATCCTAGTGGTTCGGGCAATCTATTTTCCCTTTTCGATTTTGGTGACTTTCGATAGAATAGCATGAGGAGATTTTTTTCAAAATTCAGTTTACCCCATGTTACCGGACAAATAAGGCAAAAATTAATTTTTGAAAATAATTGAATTAACATTGAAACTCCATAAGCGAGGTTCAGTTTCAGTTTCACTGCGAAAATTCATGACCGCAGACGTATTTTTTCCTTATATAACCTTATATGTTTTTTGTTCGTCAGAATATCTATTAATTTTTGAAATCATGAAAAATGCATGTTACCGGACATATAACGACGATTAATGCAATTAATTACATGAAAAAATCAATGGCGGGAATATTGGTATTTAAAATCCGAGGATCCTCCAATCACAGTCTTAGATACAGTGAAACCTCCATTATTTTCACCTCCAATATATTCCACCGCCCCTCAACGGAGGAGAAAGAGCGTCCCCCACTCTCAACCATCTTTCGTTGTCTTTCTTCCATCTATAGCTATCTCTGTTCTTCTGCGCATGCGGAGACATGTGCGGAATGATAAAGACATATATAGACTAAAGAGAGTCAACAATAATAATATTGCGGTTGAAGAGAGAGCGACGCATCGTCTTCTCTCACTCTCGCGCTGGCGGAGTGGGGGCCACAGAAACCGAGTCGGAACCTCTATTATTTTCCAAATTTGAGCCTCGTGCGTGGAAAATAATAGAGGTTTCACTGTACTGGGACAGCGTGAGTCAAATGCGGAACAATATTGAATATTCATAATATTATCTAATAACAATTTATCATCTTGGGGATCGTCCTAGTATCGGTAAAATGTTGAAAAATCGAAATAGTTATAGTAATTATAACTAAAAGGAAAAAAAAATAAAAGTCGATCATTTGAACCTGCCACTAGGATTACCTTAACAGCCTGATCTAGGGGCTGTAGGGGAAATATTTCCAAGAATTTACGTCCCCCCACTACCGCTCTCATTCAATTTGTTACAGCAGACTCTCAAATAAGTTCCACCCAATAAAGTTCCGCTCTCGTTAAAGATCCCCAGATTTTTCCATTAAAGTTCCTCGTTGGCTCCCCACTCTGGTTCATCGGCGGACCAATCAAATTCAGGTTGAATGCGCGGCATTTTGAATGAGGTTACGTGCACAAGATATAGTCTAGAATGATACATTTTGCGCATCTAGCTGCGCATAGGAGAGTGTGCCACGGCGCAATCAACTGCGCAGAGGAGACTAATCTACGTGAAAGTGGGGAACGGAACTTTAACGAGCGGTCTGGAACGGACAGGGGAACTTATTTGAGAGTCTACTGTACTCGGCCTCCCGTTAACGGCCTGTTCCATGCAGCAAGACGGTTTCTGCCAGCGTTACTATATATTTCTATGACCTCCAAATGTCATAATTTTAATGCATGTGCTCTTAAATATCTCAAAAATCGTTTAGAATGAAAAAACTGCTCTGACATTTGAATCGAACATCCTTTTTTCTGCTTGTTTTTGAGTCATTTGAATTCATTGCAAGCTGTTAAAGAGAGTCGTGGAAAAAACCTTGAAAGAGGTATCTAGTGGGGGGAAGAGATTCGCTGCCAATTGAGGGGAAGATGCTATTAACGGATGGGCCGTTAACGGGTAGTCGACTGTATCTAAATCAGATATGCTATGAAAACACCTATTTAAACATTCATCTGGCGATTGTCATGATTCGATTGACGAATTAATTACAGAAAAATGTGAAGAGGTAAAAGAGAATGAATCCACTTTTAACTCCCGAAATATTTCGAATTTCTGTCTGAAATTTTCACAGTATAGTCTCAAGACATTGTACTTTCAAATTAAGCAAAAAAAAAAATCTTCGATTTTTTGAACCCTAGTTACCAGACTACTACCTTAAGAAAATCCTATTTTCTACCCAAATTTCTTCCTCTGCCACGAATTCTCCAAAATTCGAAGAAAACTCGCATCAATGTGCTGAAAGATTTCCATGAAAGACTTAATTTTTGTATACATTTCAATAACGATAAGATAAATTATTATCAGACTATGTTCCTCGAAAGATTCTTTTCAAGGACAAAGTCTATTGATTTTCCATTGGTACGAGGTTCTAGAAGGTACCAAACAGAGCTCCTCGGTAGTCGGCAGTTAGTCATGAATGAAACAGTAATTTTTTTTAAACTATGTCGGAATTTGATGATATCTCCCAAAAATCATCGATTCACGTGTTGTGCAATGAGATACTGGAAAAAATATTTTATCGCCTGGACGTTTTGGATAGAATAACGTGGGAAGAAGGTAAATGTGCCTCATCAATTTCTGAATCACATATTCAATTTGGCAGTAGAGAGATAGAGAAGAGTAGATGCAGAATTGAATGTCAGGAAGACCAGGGCAAAATGAACCTGCACTGTTAGAAAAAAATTGAAATTTCATAGGAAATTCGATGAAAATTTTAATAAACGTGATACTGAATGTTTTTTAATGGGAAAATGCTTATGAAATCTGGGAGTTTCCAAAGAAATTCAGAGGAATCTATGAGTTTTAAGTAGAATTGAGACGAAAATTCCACAATTCACTTGGATTTTCAGCTGAACATGAATATTCAGAATTAAAATGACTTGAATTTTCCATTTTTCCTTGAATTTTTTCTAAATTTCCAAGAAACAATTGAACTGAAATTTACAAATTTCATTGATATTCAGGCGTGAAATTATTTGAAAATCGATGATTTGTTCATTTTTCAATGACGTAATTATCTGGAATTCCAGTAAAGAAATAACTTGTTTAAAATTTCAATGATTTTGCACGGAAAATTCAGACATAAATTTTTAACAGTGTGTATAAGAGAGATCTGCCGATTTTCTTTTCAGTGTGAAGGATTGTGCGGAAAAAAAATTGAATAAAAATGTAGACAAGCTAGAGCATTTTCATAAATTTTTCAGTTTTTCTTGTTAACGCTTTCATTTCGAAGAATTCTTGATTCACTTCGCCTCATGGCTTTTCTTAGAGCTCATAAAAAAATTTCTAAAAAAAGGTCACTCAAGAATTTTCCCTCAATCTACTCATTCCGGAATAATTCACGAAGACGGGCCAACCATTACAGCTTAAGGAGGTTGGTCACTAAATGCGTTCAAATGAAAAAACTCTGAAAATTTTTAATGTTATTGTTGAATATCCCATACGACTCGTGTTAAATTTTTAATTCGTTCTTGAACCTAGTTTGGACGTAATAAATTAATGAAAATCCCTGGTTATACACAGCCTCTTATGGGCATACTGAGCCATACCGATAATTCGGAGACAAAAAATTGAAAATCTCGTGAATGACAATTGAGATTTGATTGGAAAACTGATCAGTACTTTCCTTGAATAATTAGGAAAAATAATTGACCATTTTTTCGGGGCCTTACAGACCTTTTACAATTGCAATTTATGGTTTTATACAATTCCTCGATCAAAATTCACGTGTCGAGTAACTAACATGGCATCGCCGCGTGACGTAGCGTTGGGTCTGTGAGAGCTCGGTATGTATGTGTGGATACAGTTTGAAATATATTTCAACTGCAGCGTTGTCAACTTCCCGAGCCCATCTCGCAATCAATTTTCTTTCATTTTTTATGACATTGACAACATTTGAGGTGATTATTTATTTTCAAAAATTATAAGAGGGAATAAAAAAATTATTATGATGATTTTCAGCGAGTAATTAACTGATTAGAGGTCAGAAAAATGTTGTCTATTTTCGTGTTCAGGAATTGGTATTAGCTCGGGATGCCTATGCTAAAGCATAGGCATTCTCCCCTGTCCGCGCACCCCGCACAAGTGATAACCAACCTCCTTAAGAAGTTCTCTAGCCAGAAAAAATATCATTCAAGATTCGAGCTGCCAAAAGTGCGGTAATAACAACGAAGACGTCAATCATGTAGTATGGGAGTGTCCGGCCTATGCATCTTTCAGAGCAGTGATGGAACAAAAACTCCATAATCTAATTCAACTCCCCACTAATGTGCAATGCCTAGTAGCTACATTGAACATAGAGATCCTAAAGATACTTCTTGCTTTTTTTAGATGCTGTACAATAAAAATATGAATACCCCCATCAAAAGTAGCAACATGTCAACTCTCGTTTCTGTATCTCAATGAAAATCTGTAAATTATCAACTCTGTGTACATTCCACATATTTACTTATATTATAATATGTATTTTCTTTTCTTTATTTTCTGCCGAATGGGCCTAAAGGCCTGGAGGCGCTACAATAAAAAAAAAATTCACGAAGAATCCAATTTTACAAGTTCCATCATGAACCATTAAATTCTTCAGCCTTCGTTCTTTCTAAATGATAAAGTCAATCACATGCTTATAGTTTTTGTTATTGAAGAAATCATCTAAAAACATTAGTGATAAGCTCAAGTTATTTTTTCACTTAAGTGTCACGATACTGACTTCCTTGTAATAGACCGTACGGTCTCTAACAAGTAATAAATAATAATAATAATAACTGAGCCATTGAATTCTTCAGTTTGTAAACGTTGGAGAGACTTGAGTCAGAGTGGCTGGTCAGATGTTCAGGAGATAGACTGGTCAAGATGTCGTAGCCCACCAAGTATCTTCATGCAGTTGAGAAGAGGTGGTTGCTACGTAAAAACACTGAAAATATGTCATCAATGCAGTCAGCCTCTGCCTCTGGATTTGAAGCAGCTCTTGAAGAATTTCGTGAATCTCGAAACATTTGAATATTCCAGTTGTCACACACACTTGGATGAAAGAAGGTGGGAGAGACCGGTCGTAACAAATGATGACTTAGAGGCATTGAGTCGAAATTCATTGGAAATCATTGTCATGAAGGATTTCAGTATGCCCCTTTGTTTGGTGAGATGAGTTCATTAGCTTTAGAGGGAATACAGGATTAGTCTACTTCTCAAACTCATTATTTTTTAAGAATATCACAAAAATCAAGGGAAAATATGCATTTTTCACTAGAACCTTTTATAGAGAACAATATTTTTTGGGAAATGTAACTTATTTTGAAACAAACATGTAGACAAAGGAAATTGGCAAAATTTCAACTTGAGGAAATTAAAAAATAAATTATTTCCAAATTAATTTTGAAAATTCGGGAAAACCTCAAATAAGAAAATATAACTGATTTTTTTCTCATTCTTAAATATTAATAATATTCCCGAAACGACGCGAGATAGTACATTTTTCAATAAAACCTCTTTTATAGAACATTCCGATAGCTACACTGAGGGAAAAAAAATTATTGTAGAAAGAAAATTATCTTTTAACCAAATTTTTCTTCACAATTTCTCTATTTTGAAATTTTCTGGAGTGAAGTAGATTCTCGTGGCAGAAATTTCTCTATCTCCTATAGTATCCGAGAAATTCTTGAGGAATTGATAACCCGAAAAATAGACATTCCGTTTCATTTCTACACCGTTGAATTTTATTTTTGAATTTTTTGTGCATTACCCGAAATCTGAGAGAGATAGAGAATTTTTTTTATAAAAACCTTTTTTCTGGGTCTGAATCAGTCCCACAAAAAAGGTTTCTATGAGGATCCCTGTAACTTGCTTAAATATATATATATATATTATATATAATAAAGAAAAAATATTTTTTTTCCCATAAAATAATTTGTCGAAAGAAGGTCGGTGTGGGATATTTATATGATTTTCATCATATGAATATATATATAGATATATACAAAAAATAGTTTTAATAATGGATAAGACCGAAATTTTTTTTTCAAAATTTTCAAAAATCGAAAAAAAATAGTAATTTCCCGAGGCCCACGATCAACCGGGGCTCAAAATTTCGAGAATTGATAGAAGTATAACATAAAAAAATTTCAAAAAAATTAAAGGGTACAAACAGTTTGAAAATCGCAATTCAAATCTTTAATTTCAGAAATCATACAGAAAAACTCTTGGCATAATTTTTAGGTATTTTTTTTCGAAAAGTACATGAAAAAACAAGAATTTTCAAAAAAAAAGCTGAATTTGGACCATTTTTATGGAAGTTATGAGCGAAAAACCGTAAAAACCGCTGTTTTTTCAGAATTCGATGTTTTTTGAACCGATGATCAGAAAAATCTCAAATTTGGCCGAAAAGTGTGTTTCGATAGATACAAGAAAATGTCAGAAAATAGAGGAAATCAAAAATGCAAAGTTGGAAAACTGTCCGATTTGGCGTGGAATGTCCCATATATATATATATATATATATATATATATATATATATATATATATATATATATATATATATATATATATATATATTATATCAGAGGGTCGTGGGTTCAAATCCTGCTTGCGCATTACATATTTTTTCCGGAATTTGATTCTCTTAAAAATTTATTGATAAAAATTAATTTATTAATAAATTTATTTGTTTATTTGTTTTATTTGTTTATTTGTTTTATATATATATAAATTTTCCCACGATATTCCCACATAAACGTTAGATGTTGTTTTTTCAGGATCTATCAAGGTTCACTGCTCTGCATTCGATTGAATTCTCTTATTTGACAATTCATGAGGGCAGTCTACGCGGCTTGAGAGAATTACACACTTTGAAACGGTTGTGCCTCATGAGAAATACTATGCCCGACAGTTATTATTACGATATAAGTTTCTTAACGAATCTTGAGGACTTAACGATATTGAATCAACCACTCAACGACAAACACTTACTTGCAATATGTGAAAATTGTCAGAACATTAAACTATTGATGCTGATGTGTGAGTCTCAATTTCATCGTCATACCGTCAATGACCCAATTAATGCCGCCAAGAGACCTATTCTGCCACATATCTTTCATAGAAAAATTATATCTTATCATAAATTCAAATTTGATTTTTCCTCGAAAGAATTCAGGATCTGGACTATCATTTCCATTAATTATTCTCCTGAATTAATGATAAAAATTATTTAGTTTATATTTTTGAAAATATTTTGCCCATGGCCCGATTCATGCCACCATGGCCCTATTTCTGCCATAGAGGGTCCCAATAATTGCCATCAATTAATTTCCATCACTGGTCGTTATTTTTAAATTATTCGTCAATTTATATGAAAGTCCAATGATTTTGCTTACAATCAATACAATTTTCGATTTATTAAATACTTAAATTTACTCAATATCACACATTGAACTGATGAGGCACTTTAACCCCACATGAAGAGCTTTAGGGCTCTATCTTGCTGAGCACGCTGGTCGCATTTAACGGATTAATTTTAGAAATATATCTAGTAGAAAAATATCGGATATTTCGATTGTCCGGTGTCCTCAGAATTTTTTTCTAGCCACTGTTATCAATTACTTAGAGTTGAGAATTCGAATAAGTTCAATAATCACGAAAATGTATGAAAAGTGGCATTAATTGGGCCGATGACATTAATTTGGCCATTGACGGTACTGTGGAGAAACTACTAGTAAAAACTATCAAATATTGGTGCAATTAATCCTTAAAAAAATTTTCTGTGAAATAATTTTGAAAAATGCTGCATTTATCAAATGTAGTTTAGTCGAACGGATTAACTTGTTGAATTGACTGAATTCAATAAATTCAACATTTTTTAAATTATTTCCAGAAAACATTTGCCAAGGACCAATCACGTCAATATTTTATAGTCATCACAACTTTTTTTTTCTCAGTACAGCATCTTTGTCATCAAGGGAAGACTTCCATTGCAGTAATAAAGAGGTAAAACGAGACGAGTCAATTTTTTCTAGGAACAAAAAATAATAGGGGAAAACGGGGCAAAATAGACATGTATTTCAGAATGATTCGTAATTTTTATTGAGAGTGAAGGCATCTACGAAAATGCTTTAAAAAAATTCATCAACAATGTGCACATATTGGAGCACCTTCTCAATTTTTTTGCAGATTTTTTCACGAAGTGCCTCACAGTGAAAAAAATACTGGATCATGTTGCCATGGAAGTCCATTTTGAGCCAAAATTGACTCAAAATCTTTTTACCACTTCATTACTGAAATAACAATACCAATTATCTTATGTAATTCATGAATATTCATTTTTCAGATGTGACTGATCTCACAGAAAATTGTTTCGATCACATTGGAAAATTGAAGAATCTCAAAAGATTTCAAATGCACGAAGTGCCCTTTTCTGCTGAAAAAATCCGTAATTTCTATCACTTGGAGGAATTATGGGGCGATTACTGGCATATGTCTCATCAAGAGATCAAGTTATTTGTAGAGAATGCAAATAATCTCACGAAGCTTCATATCCAAGATATGGAAGTAGTTGGATATGATTTTTTCAATGACATCAGTAATTTATTGCAAAAACGTAAGAATCAGCGTTCGTTGGAGCTCACTGTACTCAGATGGGAGAGACCAGAAATTGGCTGGATCAAGAATGTGTGTTTTCCACTGTTGAAAATAAATGTGATGATTGGATGAATTTTGAATTTCAATATTAAAAATATAATAATGATGAAACTAGAACACATCTGATAATTTTTTGCATTTTTTTACACGAATAAATTATTATAAAAAAAATATTTAAAAAATTTGCACTTGCAGTTTTTTTTTTAATTTTGTATATATACTGATACAGTACTGTGTATATATACTATAGTGAAAAATTACAATTTACTAAAAATCTCGAAGAGGCTCAAAAAGTCTAATAATATCAGAAATGAAGAAATTTCAGATTTCTGATTAGATCTCAAATCATTCTGATTTATAATTAATTAATTAATTTATTAAGAAAAAAAAAAAGGAAAATATTCAAACGTCCGCTTTTTTCAGTATCATAAAATGTAAACCTTGAAATCCTGCAAAGTGTTAATTAAAGTAAAGACGCTCATTATTGTCAGGGTACCAATTATCGACATCCTGCTTAATTTCATTGTTTACGTAATTATTTTTTATTATTAAAAAAAAAAACTCATGATCAAATCTGTGATAATCTCTGCCGTTTACTGAATGGAAAAAGCTATAAATAATAGCTCAAAATTGTACACATCTGTGAAAAAAGAGAAGTCAATAATAAGCGCATTTGGATAAATCACCTTTCAATTTTTATAATTAAATTTAGAGAAATCAGCCAAGAAAAAATAGATTACAGAAGTAACAAGCAGGCGTCCGGTCCTTGTGCGTTACTTGAAAGTTTCAGTACTATGCTTAAATTTCATATTCTGCCAATGAATTTGGCAGTCAGCTTCCACTGTCGTGATACTTGAATCAAATCAGTTTTATTCTAATGGTCGATTCCACCAATTCTCGAATAGAATTTCGGCTGCAAATTTTGGGGGGCGACTTTTCGGTCCACATCGATTAAAACCATTAAAATGAAGAAAATCCTAAATTCTAAACCATTTTGCCCCACTATAGAAGCAGAAATCAATGAATTTTGATTTATGCATCCAAATTTCCTCTTAAGAATGACGTGAGTAGCTGAATGAAGAACAATATACAAAATATAGATTTTCATCGAAAATTTTTTGAATTTTCTGAAAAAAAATATCCTTTTTCGTCTTTGTCCTTGTTTTCGAGGTGAAAATGCTCTTTGAAAACTTAAAATGCTTGTTTCGAATCGTTCCCCAAATTTTTTTTCAATTTTTTTATTTTTCTCTGAAAATTTGGAAAATTTGCTACAAACTATATGATTTTTGGCCCCTGCTCGTGAAAACCCCGGCGACTGTAATTAAAAATTTGAAATTTAATACTTGTTAACAACTAACAATAAATGCAAGCTGAGAAAATGGATGTTGCGAAAGACATATGTATATTGATCACATTTTATAATTCTAAATGGAAAACATCAGTTGTCCAAATGTTTTCCATTTAGGATTATAAAATGTGATCAATATACTCATGTCTTTTGCAACATTCATCTTTTCAACTTGCATTTATTCTTAGTACTTAATAAGTATTGATTTTCAAATTTTTAATGACAGTTGCCGTGGTTTTCAAGAGCAGGGGCCAAAAATCATATAGTTCCTAGCAAATTTTCCAAATTTTCAGAAAAAAATAAAAAAATTTGAAAAAAAAATTGGGGAACAATTCGAAACAAGCATTTGAAGTTTTCAAAGAGCATTTTCACCTTGAAAACAAGGACAAAGACAGAAAAGGATATTTTTTTCAGAAAATTCAGAAAATTTGCGATGAAAATCTATATTTTGTATTTTTTTTTTTTCATTTAGCTACTCACGTCATTCTTAAGAGAAAATTTCGATGCAAAAATCGAAATTCATTGATTTCTGCTTCGATAGTGGGGCAAAATGGTGTAGAATTTAGGATTTTCTTCATTTTAATGGTTTTAATCGATGAGGACCGAAAAGTCGCCTTCCAAAATCTGGAGCCGAAACTCTATTCGAGAATTGGTGGAATCGCCCTAATATATTTGAGATTTTTCAGAATTTTTCCGGAATTTTTTGGAATTTTTCGCGATTTTTCGCCTCATTTTAAGTCAGAATTAGTTTCAAATAAGAATCGATACCACAAGAATCCGCGCGTCGCCTTTCTAAATACCTGCGCATGCGCAATAATCACCAACTAATTTCCAAATATCTTTTACTTCACCTTTTCGCCGCAATCTCCGTGAAATGGCGTTGCAATTCACTTCTCCGAGTCGCCAGAGACCCACAATTCTTTTCCGTTTAGGTATCCAAGATGGTAAGTTTGCTTCGTTTTGTCAACACGAAATCCAGTTGCATCCACTCGAAAGGATACCAATATGTTTCAACGTTTAGTGTCAATTGATCATAATTATCTAAAGTGCAAATTCATATGTGTATTTTGTTGAAAAGTTTGGAAAGTTCATGGATAATTGGAGATAGGTTGAGCGTGCTCTGCTCGTGGTATTTTTGCCTTTGACATTTATTTACCCAATATTACAATAAACAAAAGTTGATTTCATTCGATTCTTGTCAATTTAGTAGTGAACAATAACAAACATGATGATTATTTATATTAAACAATTCGTTGCTGTTGCACTCCGAACAACATAACCTAAAAATTCAAAATTGTGTATTATCACGTGTAATCTAATGATTTAAACATTTTCATTCTAGGCTCGTGGACCTAAAAAGCACTTGAAGCGTCTCAATGCCCCAAAGGCATGGATGTTGGACAAGCTGGGGGGTGTTTATGCCCCTCGTCCATCAACTGGACCACACAAACTACGCGAGTGCTTGCCACTCGTTATTTTCCTACGTAATAGGTTGAAGTATGCCCTTACCAACTCCGAGGTCACGAAAATCGTTATGCAGCGTTTGATCAAAGTCGATGGTAAAGTCCGTACTGATCCCAACTATCCAGCTGGATTCATGGGTGAGTTATGGAATTTTTAATATTTTTTTTTTTCCATTTGCAGAGAGGCCTTATCGAAGCTATAACTTTTTTTCTCATTGAATTGTTGTAGTCAATTCTAGGCCAATAGCAAAGAAAATCCTCCTTTATGGTCACTTATTGGGTTTATATAGATATTCTTTGAGTATTACCCAAGGAGGATACACTTTTATCGTACATGAAGATTCAATTCTTCGGGTCTTCAATGAGTTGAAAATTTTATTAGAAATTCATTGATGAATACCTTAGAAATGGATTAGTTGAATGAAATTTCGAAAATAAACTTTTGGTAAAAATTCAATGAACTGTGGATCGTCTGTAGAATTTTTACTCTTATCGCTTTCAAGATATTTTGAAAAATAACTTGACGTCAGTTTTAGAGACTCCGTCCATTTTCTGACTCAATTATCCAAAAATCAATTTTGAAATGATTTTTTAAAAATTGTTTATGGACAGAGAGAAACTGCAAAGTTTTTATAATTCTAAAAAAAAAGTTGATTATTCCAATTATTTTTACTTAATTATGACTTTTTATTAATTTCCAGATGTCGTCCAAATCGAGAAGACTGGCGAAAATTTCAGATTGATCTATGACGTTAAGGGACGTTTCACCATCCACAGAATCAGTGCCGAAGAGGCTAAAGTAATTGAAAAATATTAATTATACCGCCAATGACCCAATTAATGCCACCAAGAGACCTATTCTGCCACATATCTTTCATAGAAAAATGATATCTTATCATGAATTCAAATTTGATTTTTCCTCGAAAGAATTTAGGGTCAGGACTATCATTTACATTAATTATTTTCCTGAATTAATGATAAAAATTATTTAATTTATATTTTTGAAAATATTTTGCGCATGGCCTGATTCATGCCACCATGGCCCGATTTCTGCCATGGAGGGTCCCAATAATTGCCATCAATTAATTTCCATCACTGATCGTTATTTTTAAATTATTCGTCAATTTATATGAAAGTCCAATGATTTTGCTAACAATCAATACAATTTTCAATTTATTAAATACTTAAATTTTCTCAATATCACACATTGAACTGATGAGGCACTCTAACTCCACATGAAGAGCTTTAGGGCTTTATCTTGCTGAGCATGCTGGTCGCATTTAACGAATTAATTTTATAAATATATCTAGTAGAGAAATATCAGATATTTTGATTGTCCAGTGTCCTCAGAATTTTTTTCTAACCACTGTTATCAATTACTTAGAGTTGAGAATTCAAACAAATTCAATAATCACGAAAATGTATGAAAAGTGGCCTTAATCGGGCCGATGGCATTAAGTGGGCCATTGACGGTATTCGATTCGAGGTTATTTTTTTTCTTCAAATAACTAATAATGAATTATTCTTGTTTAGTACAAATTGTGCAAGGTCAGGCGTGTCCAGACTGGTCCAAAAGGTGTCCCATTCTTGGTAACACACGATGGCAAAACTCTTCGTTATCCAGATCCAGTTATCAAGGTCAATGATACCATTCAATTGGAAATTGCTACCAGCAAAATCCTAGATTCAATCCGTTTCGATTCGGGCAATCTTTGTATGATCACTGGAGGTAGGAATTTGGGTCGTGTTGGAACTGTTGTGAGTCGGGAACGTCATCCAGGATCGTTCGACATTTGTCACATCAAGGATTCTCAAGGACACATTTTCGCCACTAGGTAAAGATTTTTTTCAATCATATATTTTTTTGCCCTTTCTTCAGTAATAGATAAAACCGGAACTAGCAGAACTCACTTAGAATTTTTGGATTATTCAAGAAAATTCAAAATGGAGTATTTCGATTCCTTCAAATTTCGAAAATCAAAGTTATAAGTGAAACCTCAAGATAAAGAAAATTATGACTTTTTTTTCAATAATTTTGGCAATTTCGAAGCTGTTTTGAATTTATTCTATATTCACCGCAGTCAAAAATTGGCCAAGAGCATATCCTCTCCTATAAGGTCACTGATTGAACCAAGTGGTCTTTCAGTATCACCCAAGGAGTGTACAAACCCTCCACATTTCCAAATATATTTTTAAAAAAATGAAAATTTCAAGGATTAGATTGTAAGTTGATTTTTGTTATTTCCAGATTACACAACGTGTTCATCATCGGCAAGGGATCCAAGGCATACGTCAGCTTGCCAAAGGGCAAAGGTGTCAAGCTTTCCATTGCTGAAGAGCGTGACAAGAGGCTGGCCGCCAAGGGCGTCAACTAATTTTTAATTATACAACGCTAAAAAAAAACAATAAACCAATTTTCTTTAGTGAAGTTTTCGTAGAAGGTTTCTCTTTTTTTGTTCATTATTCGCATCTTCAAACAAATACACTAGCCTAATCAACCCAACTCCTGAACAGCAACTGGGACCATGATTAAAAATCTGAAAGAAAAGTTCAGCATTTGATACTTTTTGGCTACTCCAATCTTTTCTCCTCTTGCAGAAGAGTTTTCACTAGAGAGTTGCTCTTTCTTCATTTTTTTGAGGCAGCTCATTTTATGTTGATAATAAGTTGCATAAATTTTCAGAGCAGAAGAATTGAATTTATTTTTCTTCAAGAATGATAATATTTTCAAAATTCAGTGGTGAGTTTAGAATAATTCGAGAATTAATATCATATATACATTTTGGAAAAAATTGAGAACACGAAATTGTGATGAACACCGTGAGGTATAAATGTACGTGGCAATTAATATGTAGATAGTGTCATTTATCAGGCAGCCAAACTTCAGTTGTCAGCTCTAATTCTCTTCTAAGAAGTTCATTGCATCGAACATCACCTTCTTTTCCAAATTCACGATTAATGTCTTTTGCAACTTTTATGAATCTGTGAACAAACAGTTCATTTATTTCGCATTGTTTCCACGTGGAGTTGTGGAATCTTTAAACGAGATGAGGCAATTTTAATTTTATTATTTTTGTGGACAACTGAAGATCGAAGGGAGTTACCATGGAGGCACCAGTTATCGGACAGTGAGAATTAAATCATTGAAATTATGATAAAATTCACTCGAATCAAACAATTCATTTGATTTTTATTTTGACACTTTGCAAATATAGTAAAATCTGATTTTCTCACTTGAATACTAATTATTTGTATATCTTGTCGCTACGTCCGTAAACTGGGACATGTCCGGTAACTGCATCTACCATGGTACATGTTAATACACTTTAAAATCGTTTTCTATCATCACTTTTCTCAAAAAATTTCGAAAAACTGCAAAATAGCAGAAACTATTCAATTTCCTCAATGAATCAGAGGTCAATAGACCTCAAAAAACAGTTTCCAACACATTGTTGCCTTAGAAAGAAAGGGGCATAAGTGTTATGCTTATATTCAGCACTTAAACGCGTCGTCTTTCGTTATTTTTTAGTCTCGAATAAATTTCTAAATAAAATCAACTCATCTCGTTTCATCTCCACTAATTAACGATTATTCTATCTACTTTTGAATGCAAAGAACACTGTTCTTAATTTCTCTTTCAATAGCCCTTGGCTCTCCAGGACTTGTTTTACTCTGTATCTCCATATTTTCCACTGATTTTTTGCTCATAAATGGATAAGTCCTTATCCATCCACCTTCCCGTGTCTTTGGATTACTCCAGTCTCTACCATTGTCCCAGATGAGTCCATTTGGGTGGTCTGCCTTATTGGTACCTTTGAAACCTCTTCGTAAATTTTTTTCGACGCCTAGTGGATCGTATCTTGAACAGTCGTCTGGTGCTGAACGTCGAAACTGCAA
This sequence comes from Aleiodes alternator, assembly GCA_963921955.1. Classification (NCBI taxonomy): domain Eukaryota; kingdom Metazoa; phylum Arthropoda; class Insecta; order Hymenoptera; family Braconidae; genus Aleiodes; species Aleiodes alternator. The sequence continues at coordinate 1,603,494 of OY998097.1, forward strand.
TTATTGATTTTTTGAATTGATTTTGTGGGTAATTGTGAGAACAACGGGATGTGCTTGACAAATCATGCAATCAAACTCCCAGTCGTAAAAGAAAACAATAAATTTAATTTCAGTAATTCGTTGAAACTTTGATAATAAAAAATAATAATAATAATTTGAAAAAAATCAACAAAAATTAATGATGACGCAAAAAATTTCGTGTACATGCCTCTAGAAAATTTCAAATTTTTAAATTCATTGTTCAGCAATAATTATGATGTTTTCTATGAAATAACAGAAGCATCGGCATGTTTAATTTCTTTCATCAGTCATTGCCACTCTTTTATGACAAAAATATCAATAAATATCATCGAATAATTGGTTCAAACATTCAATACACACAAGGCCTCCAGTTTCCCCATGAACTAATATGTCTGAAACTAAGCGATAAATTGAAATTACCAAAAAAAAAAGTCCTCACAAAAATGAGGCTATCTCGCTTAGTTTCCAGTATATCGCAGAGAAATGAATTACAGAGAAATCAACTCATTCTATTTCATCCCTGCACTATTGACCCGGGATGAAAAAATTTGAGTCTTTCGGTGGTCGAAAGACTCCTGTCCCGGTTTCTGACAGAGTCCCTATTCGCGCCATGGCAGGGACTTTCTAGAGACACCTTGCTGTCTCTCCGAACGGGACACGTGTCTCTCCTACAGGGACTCGTCCCTGCTCAACGAACCAGAGTCCTTACTTGAGAGACTCACAGTCTCTCAAATAAGGACTCCTCCAGTCTCTCTTCGAGAGCCATCAGTCTTTCTATTTTTCAAAGAGCCTGTCAATTTAATTGCAAAAGAATAATAAAATATGTGGTCTTTTCTCCAAATGTCCAATATTTTGATTAATTAAAAAAAAATTGATAATATAAACATCAAAACTCAAATATATCCATTTTACCCCTATATCCGTTTCACTCCACTTTCCGCTAATATTGAGAATTTTAATTAAAGTCAAATGATTCCACGTCTTTTGATCCACGGCGTTTGGTCCAGCGACAATTGATCCACGACATTTGATCCTTTTTTCTTTAATCCAGTGGCAATTAATCAACGACATTTAATTCTTTTTTTTTAATCGAGTGAAAATTGATCCTCAATATTTATCTTTCATCTATTCGTTCAATTAAGTTGTTCGGAACACCATATTCGAAAAATTTGTCACTGGATTAAAAAAAAAGGATCAAATGTCGTGGATCAATTGTCGCTGGACCAAACGCCGTGGATCAAAAGACGTGCCACCAGTCAAATATGAAAAAAATAATAATTCCACGATTTGCAAAAATTATAAAAATTGTAAACTTAAAATTTATTAAGTTGAAATAAAAAAAATGATTCATTCCCCGGTCTCTCTCATGAGGACTTATGTCTTTGCAAATCATTATAAATCTACTGAGAGCCCAGTAAAGATAGAAGTCCTTACGGGAGAGACCAGCAAAGATAGAAGTCTTTACGGGAGAGACACGAGAGACACTGTAGAGACAGTTGCGGGACTTGTGGGACACTCTAGAGACCGAAAAGTCCTTCTGGGAGTCTTTGAAGACCGTAAAAGACTCTCCAAAGATTCAAAAATTTCATCCCGGGGAATCATTCGTATTCCTCTAGTTCACTACTAAATAATGTATAAATTTCGTGATTCAAACCATATTTCCACTGGTTGGACGTGAATTAACATAAGCAACAGAGTCATCAACTCTGCAACGTCGTTTAGAACACCGTGGTTGATAATACTTGGAAGCACAGTAATTGTCATCGCAGTGGCCAACAATTGGACTTGATGCAGACCAAATTTTAAACAACGAGAGTCCTGTATTACACACTGGTAGACCAAGTAAATCAAATAGATCATGAAGTAGTGGCTTCTTAACTTCAGAGTCAACTTCACAGTCATTACCAAGTGCTGGACTCACGTTAACTTCAAGAAGCCATGGTTTTAGTGTTGCATCGATTAAAACATCGAAACCAAAGAATTCAAAACAATTTGAGGATTTTGGTATCCCGGCAGTTTGACTTAGAACAGTTAAGGTAATCAAACTGGCAATACGTTGCCAAAGAAACCAGTCGTAGAAGCCTGATTGATCCATGTATCTTCTTAATTGACGAAAACTCCATTTTGAACCTTCAATTAAAGACTCAATTCGTCATTACACATTATTGTAAATGTCTCAGAAAAAAGTGAGATTTACCCCCACGAAAAAAATTCTATCCTGAAATAGAGCTGAAAATATATCCTCGAATATGAGTAAAGATAGATTTTAGAATATAAGAAGAAATAACTCCAAGATATACGACATTTTGCCGTTTTCTTATATTTTTAGGATATAATTCGGTCTTCTAATTTAGATTCTAAGACCAAAATCATAATTTTTTATTATAATTTCTATTATAAATTCTGAAATTGAAACTAAGCCTTAAACCGAAACTGAGGAGGTAAAAGAATAATCTCAGTTACCATAACCAAAATACAATTTTGTTTCCAAAATAATGAGGAATTTTAGTTCATCACATTTGTTTGATAGCAATTACTATCCTTCTAAGACGCTTCCCTATCGCTTCGTGACCCGAAATACCATTTTTTTCGCATGAAAATTCTACCGACGCGAGGATTTGAACGCACGACCCTACGATTAGTAAACCTACGCTTTGTACCACGGAGCTACGCACGCCATTCTAATTTCGAGAACATGGACTGCCTACATACACTCAAATACTTTTTATATGTATTCAACTATTGAATTTAACTTTGCATGTATTCTATTTACCTTAATTATAACGAAATGTTGCATTGAAAATCATGAAAATTACAATTTTTTATATCGAAATGTATTCTTTCCTATATATTGATACCTTGAGCTTTAATAAAAGAATATAGGACTCTCCTTAGTTCCTGCTATCTCTTATTTTTTCGTTGAAATCCTATTTTATATAAAATTTTATCAATTCCAATACATTTTCTTGACGTGCCTTAATTTGTTATAATTTTCGATATATCCTGAAGATCTATCTGTGCTTAGAATTTGATTCTAACTCACAAATATATAGCAGCATATATATTTTTATAACTTCCGTTATATTCTGTAGATCTATCTGTGGTTACATTTCAATCATGAATAATATATATATCTTAGTATATATATTTTCATAGTTTGTTTTATAATCAGAGGATCTAACCTCGATTATAATTTGATTATCTTGAGCAGATATATATCATCTTATATCTTTATATATTCTGAGATATATTATCAAAGACACATCTGAGGATATATCTTGTTGTTATAATTCTAATTATATCATAATATAATTTTTATTATAACTGGATATATTTAAAGGAAAATATAATTTAGAAGATATAACTGGACATATCATAGGAATATAAGTGATTATAAGAAATTATATCTGCTCACATTTTAGATTATAACTTTTTTCGTGGGGGTAGGAGAATTAGTCAAGAGCTCTTTTTTTAGCTAACATCATAGACTCCAAAAAAAGAGCACTTGAATTACTATAAATCTACGTGTTTCATAGATTTCCCTTTCTTAAAAAAAGATGGAAAATTTTTTTGTCACCGTTTTATATTCCATAAGAAAAGTCTTTTAGCATTGTTCTTTACTTCAGCTCAATACAAAGGTATATTTGTATTGAGTAGGTTTTTGTAATAAAGAAAGAATCCCCCACGATACTTTAACTTGAGGAGTAGCAGAGTATCTAGTAAATTTAAAATTTTTCAAATATCAACAAGTATTTCAAGTATTTTCAGATATTAACAAGTCTCGTCAAATAATTAATTTGAAATTTACTGGATCTTCCATTCTCCCATTAGTCTACTTTGAACGATCAAAAAAACAGCTATTTTTCGGAATTTTCCGTAAAAATCCTGGAAAAGATATCAATATGAAATTTCGAATAATGATACATAAAGTCTCAGAATACATTTTAAAAAATTTAATTTATTTTATCTAATTTTTTTAGATTTAAAAATTGTAGTGGAACCTCACTTCTCAACGCTACGATTCGCTACGATTTTTGAATCCAGAAAAATCAGATAAAATGAATTGAATTCAGTAGTGAAGAGGTAAAACAAGATAAGTCTTTTTTTTCCTCATTAAGTTTTTTAAATATACCTCGAAAAATAACCAAGAAAGTGCAAATTTGCCCCAGAAATCTTTTGTAACTCTCGAAATTCCCTATAAAAACAGCCGAGTAATATCACCTTATCTCGCTTAGTTTCCCAGATATTTCCTTCGAAATTACCTCAAAGATAAGTCGATTTATCCTGTTTTACCTCTTCAGTACTGAATTGTTTTTCATGTATTTCAAGACTTCATCTACACAGAGAAAAATGTTTTCTTAATTTAAGAATGCGCAGTCACTTAATTTAAGAATGTGCAGGTCACTTAAATTAAGAAAGAAAAGTCACTTCATTTAAGTGAGAAAACTCACTTGATTTAAGTGAGTTTTATTTTCTTAAATTAAGAATGAAAAAGTCACTTAATTTAAGTGCCTTTTACTTTCTTAAATTAAGAAATAAATAGTTACTTGATTTAAGTGAAAAAAGTCACTTGATTTAAGTGAGAAAAGTCACTTAATTTAAGTGACTTTTACTTTCTTAAATTAAGAAAAAAAAAAGTCACTTGATTTAAGTGGGAAATGTCACTTAATTTAAGAATGGCAAGTCCCTTAAATCAAGTGACTGCACATTCTTAAATTAAGAAAACATTTTTCTGTGTGTATCACCGATCGGAATTTCATATCGATATCCTTCATAAAGTGCTCAGAAAAAATTCCGAAAAATAGATTATTTCTCGAGCGTTCGAAGGAGATTTATACGCCTTAATACCCAATTAAAATCAACTTCATCAATATACCTGCACCAATTCGCTCCTTCTTTTGCGAGTACCCGGGTCCCAATTTATTGAGTGCGAAATTGGTCAAATGTCGAAATGGATCATCAAGATTTTCGAGTGAAAATTTTTCCGTAGCAAATCTTGCAAGCCCCTCATTATAAAGATAAATCGTTAATGGCCGGAATGATGGAACACAGACGTAGAGTCTCAGGTCAAATTTGTAGCCACCAATTAAAAGCGGCTTCTCAATGTATCTCTGAACAACAGCGGCACTATCATAACTAAGATCGCTCAATCTCTGCAAGAAATAAATAGATGAGAAATTCGGCATGACATTAATCCTGGACTGGTCCCCTGACGTGTCTTTACGACTTTCATCCCGTCATGAAGAATTCATTCTATTTCTTCATCAAATTTGCAGAATATGTAATTTAAGAGTAGTCTGGTAACTTGGGTTCAAAAAATCGAAAAATTTTTTTTTTGCTTAATTTGATAGTACAATGTCTTGAGAATATACTGTGAAAATTTCAGACAGAAATTCGAAATATTTCGGGAGTTATAACGAGTTTCCTAGAGCGCCTCGGACGATTGACGTAAGTATAAGTTTACTTATGAAAATTTGTTGTTGAACTTTAAACGCGTTTTTCTCAAAACATTGTTTTTCTGGTCGGCCCGGGTCCTAACTTTTTTTCTACTGAACCGATTGTTTTCAAATTTTAACAGGCTGTTCTACACACTTATAGTTCTTGTCGGTACTAACGAGAATTTTTTTCACCCCTAAATTTTTATTTTACAACCCTTTCTTTGCTAAAATAAAAGGACTTTTTTTTTCAAAGTCCGCCATTTTGTTATTTACCCATGAAATTTAACTTCAGTAGTTCCGACCAGAATGACATGTCTATAGATTAAGAATAATCAAGAATATTTGATTTCAGATAACATCAAGAGCCAAAATCACCCGGGCCACCCACGTGCATTTTTTTTGAGGTTCCAACTTCGAGTGACAATAATAATAGTAATAAACTGTTAAATTTTTTCAAATAATTTTTTTTTTTATATTTTCAATATGTAAATAAAAACACTCTAAATATTCAAGATAATTCATTTTTATTTTCCTATAATAAACCATCCTCCAAAGAAGTCATGAAAATAGGCATAAGTTACCAGACTACTACCTCAAAAAATCCAATACTTTTTTAAACATTTCAATGAACTAATTCGATTTTTTTCCGAATTTAACGTTCAGCCAAATGATTATAAAAAAAATTAAAAACGGTAGAGTCCGGTGAATTTCTCATAGGAGGACCAATCTAGGATTAATTGAGTTAAAACAATTACCCTGAATAGAAAAATTCCACGTCCTTGACTCTGTCCAACAGGCTTGCATATCCAAACTCTGTCATCCTTCTCAGATCGACTGCAATCAGCTGCTAGTCTCGTGTACTCAGACGGTAGATTATAGCCTGGAGGACTGATGTCAATAATCGTTGAGCAATAAATCATGAAATACATATAACAACTTTATGACGTTTAGGTGCTTGTACAAGAGGAAAAAAATATACCTGATGTCATAGATGGATCCATAAACTTGGCGCATACACTTCAAGTGCCTCACGAGATTATCCTTTCGGCATATCGAGCTACCTTTTGGTATTCTGTTTATGAATTGCCACGGCAATAGACTCTTGTAGTGTGACGTAGGAAATCCACCAGATTTCCACCACAAATTCCAACGATCCTTGAATGGATTATTATTGTCCCCGGCGTATTCTCTCCATCCACGTTCTGTACATACCTTGAATAGATTTTTTTTTATTTATCGAATCACCTCCAGACTTATTTCAGCCCATTTGGCATAGAAAAGAATGAAATATAGAGCATACAAAGTAAAAGAGGCATTCCATGCTATTTCACTCGTTTTTTGGGTTTGATTTTTTGATTTTTTTCATTTTTTGATATGTTGTGGAAATGCTCAAGACAAGTCATTTCCCACAAAAAAAAAACAAAAAAATTTTTTTTTGAAAATTTCACGACGATTTTCATTTTTGGAAAAACTCATATTTTCTCTAGCTTCAAATGCTCATATCTCATCAACTATTATTATATTACTTTTATAATAATTTTTGTTTCGTCATTTTTTACAGATAATAATAAAGATTTGTTTAACGTCCTGATGAGGATCCTAATCAGGATCGAAACGTTGACGTCATGAACTAATTGTTCTTTTTTTTTTTTTTGATTTAATTCACCTGATCGCAAGGCCAAATAACCAATTATTAATTTAAAAAATTTTACGGTCAACTATCATCCAATTTGTATTATTATATTAATTATATGGGAAAGGTGAAAGCAAACGTTTATGTGGGGAAAGATCATAGAATTGCATTTACATTTTTTCCAATGATCGAAACGCGATTTTTCTATTTTTTATAACTGTTTAAATAAACAAATTGACTGAAATTATCGAATACATACTTTTAAAAATCTGAAAAAAATATATGTGCATGATTGATTTATTTCTGATTTTTCTATAAATTTTCGCGATACACTCGCCAGTCGATCACGTGACTGGCCACTAAAACGTTGTGCGCATGCGCACGGTCCTTCAGCAGCGGCCTCGGATCGCGCAAAAACATAAAAAAAGCTATTTCTCGCAAACGTTCGGAGAGTGTATCGTGAAAATTTACAGGAAAATCAGAAATAAATCAATCTTCCACATATATTTTTTTCAGATTTTTAAAAGCATGTATTCGATCATTTCAGTCAATTTGTTTATTTAAATAGTTAACAAAAAATAGAAAAATCGCGTTTCGATCATTAGAAAAAATGTAAATGTAATTCTATAATCTTTCCCCACACAAAAGTATTCATCCACTTTTTCCATATAATTAATATTAAATGACATATGAGCATTTGAAGTTGGAGAGATTTGAGCACCAACAGGTTTTTTCCAAAAATAAAAATGGTCGTAAAATTTTCAAAAAAATTTTTTTGGGGCTTTTTACTGTGGGAAATGACTTGTCTTGAGCATTTCCACGACATATCAAAAAATGAAAAAAATCAAACCCAAAAAACGAGTGAAATAACGTGGAACGCCTCAAAAACAAAATTCAAAATTATGATGCGGTCAAGAAGAAGAGGTTGAATATAATACTACGATGATCTTCGAGTGGAGACATTTACACTTTTATATTACAATTTCAAAGGAACTGAAGAGAATTGCTTGAATTTTCATGTTTGATGACGCAATTAATGATGATACCTTGAATTGATTTTCTCCTCCCCCCCCCCCTTTTTTTAACTTCCTTATGGATGATTCGTCGAGAGCAAATGCTTCTTCTGAAATTTTCTCAATTCCTAATAGAGATGCAAAATTTTTTTTGGAGAGCTTTTTTTGTAGATTTCATTCTCTCATATGAAAAAGGTCTCCACAAAAATTCCGCTATTTCGCATGGAATCCGGAATATTTTCCAAAAATGATAAAAGTGGTCTAGAGGAAAAGCTCAAAATTTTTTTAAAAATTTTCTTTGCGAATATTTTGGGAACAAGTGCGTTTAGAAAAAAATCTTTCTTATAGAGAATTTTGTGAACTTCAAAAGAGGTTTTCTCGAAATAATGAAAAATCGAAATTCAACCATAGTTGAAGTTCAAATTCATTCATTTTTTTTTTGAATAGCGATACAAAAAATGAATTATACTCGGTACACCTAAACGAAAGCTATTTCCTAAACTAAAGCTCAAAAGTTGAGTACCCACAGCGGGTTAACGACTAATTTACCCCGGAACCTTGATTTTTCACGTGTCATCATCACATTAACAAAGTAAAAATCCTTTTTTTTTCTCATTCTTTCTTCCCTCCCGCTTTTCTCGAACAAACAGAATGCCAAAATATCTATCGGCCAACCTTCCAGCTCTATGTAATTACAATTAAATCAGCAAACTGTTGTATCAGGAATAGCCTACTTTGCCAAATCACGAAAGCTCAATGCCTCCCCCTCTGCCTCCTCTTCCTCTCACTCCATTCACTTCCTTCCGACAAATCGTTAATGAGAAACTTGCGACCTCGAGACATGGATTTCAAATAATAAACGCATTCCATGTTTCATATTATCCCTCATTATTTGCTTCATTTGCGAATTCTTTAGTGTAATAAAAATGTTTTCCTGAAAATTCTATCATGGATCACTTTCAATGAATTTAATAATTTTCTCTGCATCTTTCTAATCATTTATCACTTCGGTGATGGAAAAAGTTTTCAATTTTTATTCAAAAAATGATGAAATTAATTCAATTAAAATGAAATTAGCTCACATCTGACAATTCTTTGGATTTTTTCAAAGAAGTAAATTATTATAAAAAGAAATTTGCAATTATAGTTTTTTGAATTTTCGACAAGTGTATATTTCCCATTTAATCGAATAATTTATATGTTAAAGATATCGAGAAACGCTGAAAATTCTCAGATATCTGCTTTTTTCAGTGTCATTTGAAAAAACCTTAATTTTCTAAATTTGAAAGAATCCATAATATAAAAAAGCATGGGACATTTTCTGTCATCACTTATCCTAATATATATTATAGATATACTGTACTATATAGTATATATCTATATACTATACTATAAAATACCTTAACTTCACAGTAAATCCAACTTTGAGATGGAATAACTTTTGAGCAAAGTGAATGTATCAGAAAATGATGAGAGACATTTTTTGTAGAACGTTCAATTTCCTACAAAAATATGTCTGTAGACTTTCTCCACGGTTCATCTTCAACTAGTTATAAAAATAAGATATGGAAGGAAAAAAAATTCCCATGTTATCCTTATGGAAAATAGAAAAGTGCGATGCGCAACCCCTAAAAGTTGACATAAAGAGCTCAAATTTTGGCAGGCGTATCTTTATACTTAAATTGAACTTTGAAACCTGTTTGGGAGAGAAAACAAGAATTTTTATTTTTTTTGAAACACCCTACTATATATATAGTATATATAGTATATATAATATAATATATTATATATTATATAATAATATAATATATTATATTATGTATATACTATATATATAGTATAGTGTATAATATATTATATATGATAGTATATAATATATTTTTGTCTCTAAAAAGTCTATGTTAGGACCTCAGAAATGAAGGGGCTTAAGTCCAGAGACTTGCTCCTTTTTGACTTTAAAATGCAACGATTTTTTTTGCCCTTTATTGCAAGAAAAATGGTAAACCCCCCTCAAATTATCATTATTATTATCTTTTCATCATATTATTGAGGACTTCAGTAATAAAGTGGCATGAATGCAAAGGACTTACGCCTTTTTGCCTCTACAGTGCATTAATTTAAAAAAAAAAACGTATTTCTTCCTCAAACAGGCAAATTGCTGCTTTTTGTACGTGAAAACGCGCTTTACATTCATTTCTCTTCATTTCAATGACGGTCAATTCAGAAATATAGTTAAAAATATATATAAATTTTGAAGAGCACCATGCAAAAAAGGTCAAAGTCTAGTCTCTGCAAATTTGGCGATTACTTTCCTCTGAACTCATGTTTAGAAATGTTCAATAAACTGATCTTCAATTTGTGTTACCTGGACGAGGAGATGAGGGGCACTGCCATTGTCATTGAGTCTGAAGACAAATGGTCCATCGAGGCAACTCTCCATTCCACCAATATCTCCACTCAGATGATCAATCTCACTCCGTTACCTGCAATTTCGTTACAAAATTTCAATTGCATATCACAAAATAAATCAACTTTTTGTCACTCTCCTTGAGAGGAAACGGAAGATATTTACTTATGAAAAAAGTAAAAAATGACAATTTCGATAAATATGATACTTTTCCCTGCCCTTTAAAATTTTGATGGGTGAAAATATTCTTCACTTACAACAAAAAAATAAAAACAATTCAGTAGTGAAGAGGTAAAACAAGATAAGTTTCTTTTTTTCTCATTAAGTTTTTTGAAAATACCTTAGAAAATAACCGAGAAAGAGCAATTTTGCCCTAAAACTTTTTTGTAACTCTTGAAATTCCCTATAAAAACAGATAAGTAATATCACCTCATCTCGCTTAGTTTCCTAGATATTTCCTTCAAAATGACCTCAAAGTTAAGTAGATTTATCCTGTTTTACCTCTTCACGTGATTATCTTGGCGAATAAGCGTGATAGAGCGAAATGGACATTAATATGGGAGCAGGAGGGAGTTTTTCCAGTTTTTCGCGATTATATCAGTGAATGAACGAGATAGAGCGAAGTACACATATGAAATTATGAGGAAGTTTTCAGATGAAATAATATCCTCTTGATCCCAAATTAACGTCTATTCCGCTCTATTTCACTTATTTGCCGCTATAGTCGCGAAAAATCTAATCAACTCCCTCCTGATCCCAAATTAACGTCCACTCAGTTCTATCTCACTTATTCACTGAGATAATCACGAAAAACTGGAAAAACTCCCCGATGATCCCATATTAATGTCCATTTCGCTCTATCTCGCTTATTTACCGAGATTTTAACGAAAAACCTCTGACTCTCTTTAGTTTTTGACCCTCAAATTTTCTTTCTCAGCTAAGTTGACATATCTCTTTTGACCGAAGAAAATATGTGAGATTGATGGAGTTAAGTCGACTTAGCTCATCCGTTTTCGATGAACATCGGGGTTAAGTCGCGAAAACTAGGGATAGGGTGAACCGCGGGGTCGGAAACTCCATAGGATTCCATTTGACACCCAAACACATGATATTCAGCAGTGAGTTCAACGAAAATGACATCCGGGTAAACGGTATCAGTTTTTCGCTCTTCCTGAAAAATTAGCATTTTTCGACTTAACCTTGTTCACCACATCACTGATGAATTAAGGTAATTCTAGTGGTTCAGGCAATCTATTTCTAAATGAGAAATTGTAAGGAGACATTTTTATATCCAGATATTTTACCGTTTATTTTAAAAGATTGTAAATTGATTGATAATATTGTTAATAATTCTAGAATAAATATATAAAGCACCCTGATGAGGTCCACGCCGAGTGGGCGAAACGTTGGTGCGTTTGATGATTAAAAGTTAATTAAATTTGTAAATTCCTTGGGAGTGACCATGATGGCCGATAATTTACCAATTAATAACTTAAAGAATGGTCGGAGAAAAATCTTTAATAATCTATTTTCCCTTTTCGATTTTGGTCACTTTCGATAGAATAGCATGAGGAGATTTTTTTAAAATTCAGTTTACCCCATGCTACCGGACAAATAAGGCCAAAATTAATTTTTGAAAATAATTGAATTAACATTGAAACTCCATAAGCGAGGTTCAGTTTCAGTTTCACTGTGAAAATTCATGATTACAGACCTATTTTTTCCTTATATAACCTCATATGTTTTTTATTCGTCAGAATGTCTATTAATTTTTGAAATTATGAAAAGTGCATGTTACCGGACATATAACGACGATTAATGCAATTAATTACATGAAAAAATCAATGGCGGGAATATTGGTATTTAAAATCCGAGGATCCTCCAATCACAGTCCTAGATACTGGGACAGCGTGAGTCAAATGCGGAACAATATTGAATATTCATAATATTATCTAATAACAATTTATCATCTTGGACATCGTTCTAGTATCGGTAAAATGTTGAAAAATTGAAATAGTTATAGTAATTATAATAACTAAAAGGAAAAAAAAATAAAAGTCGATCATTTGAACCTGCCACTAGGATTACCTTAATTTGATAAAGATTTATTTTCTGCCTTATCCCTTTGAAAATGATTGACAACTATTTAGAATTGATTGGGGCTTTAACTTCAGCCTGATTATTTATTTCTTTTGCTGTGACAATCAGAACCAGAAATATTCGAAAATTGAGGAAGTTCGAAAGACGTGGAATACCATGCGTAATGCTTTCTCGCGTGATTTTCTGCTATTTGGAGGAAGAGGGGTGAACTCCTTGTTCGTTGAAAATATGCGCGAATTGGTTGCTTTGAGATAACACACTTGTAGATCCAATTTACTCGAGTGATGGAATTTAAAAAAAAACAGTTCTACTATTTTTTGATAAAATCAGAATAATCTAATAATGCAGTCAGAATTATGAGCTGAAGCTTGGGAAATTAGATTTGAAGCACGATTCACTCGTTACTAACCTGAAGCGGAAGTCAGCGAGTTTCCGGACATGCCAGAGGCACTGAGAAAAGAGTAATGGAATCCGCCTCGATAAATTAAATAACAGAGCTGTTAAAATTAATCATTTGTTTCTAGACTGAGGATTAACTTGCCGTGCAGTTCACGCCGATTCATAATTTTTCTAGCCACTGTTATCAATTCAGTAGTGAAGAGGTAAAACAGGATAAATCGACTTATCTTTGAGGTCATTTCGAAGGAAATATCTCGGAAACTAAGCGAGATAAGATGATATTACTCATCTGTTTTTGCAGAGAATTTCAAGAGTTACAAAAGAATTTTAGGGCAAAATTGCTCTTTCTCGATTATTTTTTGAGGTATTTCCAAAAAACTTAATGAGAAAAAAATAGACTTATCTTGTTTTACCTCTTCACTACTGAATTACTTAGAGTTGAGAATTCGAATAAGTTAAATAATCACGAAAATGTATGAAAAATAGCATTAATTCGGCCGATGGCATTAATTGGGCCATTGACGCTAACGTCATTTATTTTGAAAAATATTTTTAAAGCGAGTGACTTTATCCAAATTTGTCAGGCGACATTTTCTGTGCAAAATTCCATGAACAATAAAAAAAAATACTGTGGAAGCCTCAATGAAGCAGGCGAAACTTTGCTCATTTGACAATTATTTAGTATTGTTAAATTAATTTCTTCCAACGTCCCATAATCCCAACATAATAATTCCTAAACATGGAAAAACTCTTGATAAATTTCAGTAAACCCAATGCTTTTGCGAGATATTCTGCAAAGAATTCGTACTCGATTATCAAACTCATTTTTTTTACCACTTTACCACAGGAATATCAAAACATTAACCATATAAATTAAATTTTTATGTTATCAAATGAAAACCATTGACAGATGAATTTTCATCCGACAAAAAAAAGCTCTGAACAATAAATCAATCATTGTCCATCAGCATCATGAGACAGACATTGCTTTTCAAACCTCTTCACTTTTCTACTCCTATAAAACATTTTGAAAGACCCACAAAACGAGGACAAAAATTGAAATACACGCGAAACAATGCATGCTCAATATTATTCACTCTCTTGATTTTACAGTCAAATCGCGCCGCGTCTCTCGTAGACACGCAATTGCCTTCTATCAAGACTAGAGAGGGCTTTCAAACCGTCAAGGTCCGTTTTTGTGTGTCGAGCATTTGAGTCAGTTTAGTTTTGAGACTCTGGCGTGTTTGTAACTGGAAATTCGCTGCGAATTGTGTGTTAAAGTTGAACAATCAAGGGGAAAATAGAGAAGAAAAATAGGTGACAAACATTTTTAACCAGTGAACCACAATTTTTTTTTCTTTTCGGAAAAAAGAATAGTAGAAACGTATGTTATGTGTTGCGCTTTCTTCGGGCCAAGGATTTTAGACACGAAGAGCATAACTTTGCATGCTGGAATGCCCGATATATTCATACATGTATGGAATACTCCTTCCTCTTTATCTTCATGTAACTCTTTTTTCCATTTATTATTTCTATGCTTTCCGCTACTTCTAAATATTTAACTCAGCCCTAGTTTATGTGACTTTGCGTGGAGATAGATATCAGAAAACTTGAAATCGAGATGAATAAAATTTTCGTGTGGATAAATATGTGAATACCATGGTGGCCGCGGTTTTCAGCACTTTACACAGAGAAAAATGCTTTCTTAATTTAAGAATGTGCAGGTCACTTAAATTAAGAAGGAAAAGTCAGTTGATTTAAGTGAGAGAAGTCACTTGATTTAAGTGAGTTTTACTTTTTTAAATTTAGAAAGAAAAAGTCACTTGATTTAAGTGAAAAAAGTCACTTAATTTGAGTGACTTTTACTTTCTTAAATTAAGAAAGAAAAAATTACTTGATTTAAGTGAGAAAAGTCACTTGAGTTAAGTGAGAAAAGTCACTTAATTTAAGTGACCTGCCATGCTTAAATTATGTGACTGCACATTCTTAAATTAAGAAAGCATTTTTCTCTGTGCAAAAAAAAAGAAAGAAAAAGTTACTTGATTTAAGTGAAAAAAGTCACTTAATTTGAGTGACTTTTACTTTCTTAAATTAAGAAAGAAAAAATTACTTGATTTAAGTGAGAAAAGTCACTTGAGTTAAGTGAGAAAAGTCACTTAATTTAAGTGACCTGCCATGCTTAAATTATGTGACTGCACATTCTTAAATTAAGAAAGCATTTTTCTCTGTGCAAAAAAAAAGAAAGAAAAAGTTACTTGATTTAAGTGAGAAAAGTCACTTAATTTAAGTGACTTTTACTTTCTTAAATTGAGAAAGAGAAAGTCACTTGATTTAAGAGAGAAAAGTCACTTAATTTAAGTGACTTTTACTTTCTTAAATTAAGAAAGAAAAAGTCACTTGATTTAAGTGAGAGAAGTCACTTGATTTAAGTGAGTTTTACTTTCTTAAATTAAGAAAGAAAAAGTCTCTTGATTTAAGTGAAAAAAGTCACTTAATTTGAGTGACTTTTACTTTCTTAAATTAAGAAAGAAAAAATTACTTGATTTAAGTGAGAAAAGTCACTTGAGTTAAGTGAGAAAAGTCACTTAATTTAAGTGACCTGCCATGCTTAAATTAAGTGACTGCACATTCTTAAATTAAGAAAGCATTTTTCTCTGTGCAAAAAAAAAGAAAGAAAAAGTTACTTGATTTGAGTGAGAAAAGTCACTTAATTTAAGTAACCTGCCATTCTTAAATTAAGTGACTGCCCATTCTTAAATTAAGAAAACATTTTTCTCTGTGTGGAGCTAGTTTTTGACCACATAAATCAAAGAACAATTCAGTAGTGAAGAGGTAAAACAGGATAAATCGACTTATCTTTGAGGTCATTTCGAAGGAAATATCTCGGAAACTGAGCGAGATAAGGTGATATTACTCATCTGTATTTGTAGAGAATTTCAAGAGTTACAAAAGAGTTTTAGAGCAAAATTCCTCTTTCTCGGTTATTTTCTAAGGTATTTTCAAAAAACTTGATGAGAAAAAAAAGAGACTTATCTTGTTTTATCTCTTCACTACTGAATTATTCGCTTATTGAATGTAATTCAATGAAATTAATACATATTTGTTGCACTAAACAAGCTCAGTAATTGAATATCAAACAATATATTTTACGTTCAAATATAATTGAGTAATTCTATTCAATTTTTCAAATTCATTGTACAACACCAATTTTATCTACTATCCTGATAATAAAATAATTAATGAATTTGGAAAAAATAATGCACAACTCTACATCTGATTGGACTTCAACTTGCGCGCTAAAAATAGATTTACTGATCTGCACTATTCTGATTTCATATTTTCTTGCAATAAAATCAGGGCTCGTACTTGTCGATGTTTTTCCCAAAGCACACCAGCGTTTTTTTTTTTCTAGCCATATATGGTACATTTAAATATAACTGAGAAATTTACAAATATTTTCAGTTACTCAGGCACAGTCATAAACAGGGCCCACCACGGTGAAAACAATGTAAATACAGCGAAAGAAGCGAAAACAGAAAAGAACAATTAAATTGAAAAGAAGTTAAAGGATTTCAAACCTTTAGTTAATTCTGTTTTCCAAGATGTTTAAGCACTTTCAATAGTATTCCCATGTATGCTCATTTCTGTTGAGAATTTCAGAGAGATAGAAAATTCGAAAATGAACATAAAAAAAGGAAATTAAAGAAATGGTACTCTTTGCGTGTTTATATGTCCTCGTTGTGACGCATTTGGGTGAAAAGAAAGAGGCAGAGTGCCAAAAATAAGAGCACAAGGTAAAGGCTAAAGGTAAAGAATCGATGTTAAATATTTTGCCATTCTCCCAGCAAAAAAGAAAAAAAAATTATGAAAATCAAGTGATAAAGATAAATAAAATATATTTTAGCTAGTCAAAACGGAACTAAAAACACTTCCTTACTCCAACGCAATGTATGCCTGACTGAGTTGACGTTGGTAAAGACTGTCGCCGGGGTAGTCTTTCGTGCCGGCATAAGACCTCCCTCGCACACGCATTCCAGGTGACTCCAGACAATCATAAAACCCATGCCTTAATATAATGATCGAGGCAGAGATATATCGCCCCTCTGCTGGGTAAGCTCCACTACTGTGGCCGCAATTTCCCGCATATTTTATTATTATTATTTTTTTTTGCTTACAATTTCAGCGACAATTGCTATTTTATTGATCCAAATGTTGGATTTTTTTTTGCTGGTATAACAAGCGAATAAATGGGTATTTCCTGGAGTTTGATTATCAAGATTGTAATTGGGAAAACGTGAATTCACTGGGGAGGAAAGATAAAAGCGGAAATCGCAAAATTACATGAACTCATCATTCTTCAAATATCTCAGAAATCCCATAAAAAATAGCCCATTAAATTTTCCACATAAAAAGTCTCCTGCTAATTTTCTCTGCACTCACATGCTATGAAAAAATATCCGCAACATTATCTAAATCGAAATTAATGCTCGAAATTCTATTTGAGCTTTTTGGTAACACTGGAGAGCTATTAATTCAGTAGTGAAGAGGTAAAACAAGATAAGTCTCTTTGTAGCAACCGCTACAGTACGCGTGTACTTGAAGAGCACAAATAATATCTTCTATCGCATATTATTTATACCTGTCTCGCTCTTGACCATTGTAACGCGTATTCTTTTCAATTTCCTTTTGTGTGGATATTCCGAGTTTCGGGTATCCTTATATGGTGATTATTAAATCACACTCGCGTATCGGCAGTTCACGAGAACGCATCTCAATCACCACACTATTGACTTGTATTATATCACGTAATTTAATAAACGCAATTTTATATATTTTAATTGCAGTGTTAGTGATGCATTCATTTGAATAACCACATCACTACATCTTTTCTTTCTGTTGAAGTAAATTACTTTACCGACTGAGATTATTAACGTTCAAGTAGAGAAGGTTCAGAAGGAGAGAAAGCGTCCCTTGGGTCGGTCGCGTGTTTAACGAAAGAGCTCAATTAATCCTTTTTGTCTGACTTTAATTAAAAGTTGTCGTCTGTCTGTCATTGGTCAGTAGAGAAATAAAGAATCGCTTAGTCTGTGTCTGTTAATATTAGAAGAGTAAAAGGTATGTAAACCTGCAAAATACGGACTTGTCCATTGATGTTATATTCTTTCATTGTAAGCACATGTTGCCTATTTACATGCATATTTTTGTAAATAATTATATTCATGTTACAGGCGCCTTTTATTCCTTTTGTCTATCTCTACTTCAACTTCAACAATAAATCAAATTATTCAAAAGACTGTTTAATCAATCTATCGTATCTTTACTTACAAAAGTGCAACATTTTCTCATCAAGTTTTCTGAAAATATCTAAGAAAATAAGAGAGAAAGAGCAATTTTGCCCCAAAACGCTTTTATAACTCTTGCAATTCTATACAAAAACAGATGAGTAATATCACCTTATCTCGCTTAGTTTCCGAGATATTTTCTTCGGAATGACCTCAAAGATGAAACGATTATCATGTTTTACCTCTTCACTACTGAATTTTCCAAAATTCACGCGGACTATTTAACTTATAAGGTTTTTATCTTGAAGTAGCCAATAACTGCTCGAGAACTAGTACCTGTTCACTTGATGTTTTTGTATATCTGTATCTATAGATTATTCATAAATATAGACACACAACCAAGTGAGTGAATAGGTATTGGGTACCTCACCTTACTGTTATTATCTAATTGTAAGATTTTTCGATCGTATTCTTGATTCAATATTTTTTCTTGTTCCACCAATCACTCGATCAATCGATGTTGAATTAATTTTCAGTCAATTATTTTGTTCAATCTAATCGACGTTTCGAGCACCAAGGTCCTCATCTTCAGGGCTCTTTATTCTGATTGGTTCTTGTTCGAGATGAAAAATGATAACTTGATTGTAAATAGCAATATACTATAACACTAAAAATAGCAGACATGCGACAATTTTCAAATTCTTCTTCTTTTATCAAATAAATTATTCCAAAATAATAGAAAAATGTACATATATATTAAATTTAAAAAGAAATCAATGCAAATTTTCTTAATATTTTTTTGTAATAATTCATTTGTTTGGCAAAAAATCCCAAAAATCATTAGATGTCTGCTGATTTCATGATAATCTATATAATTGTCATTGATAATTTTCCAATAAGACACAATCAAATATAAAGAGCCCTTAGTGCACGAAATGTTGGCTAAATTAGACGAAGAATTGACTAAAAATTAATTCAATACCGATTGACTGAGTTATTGACGGAAGAAGAAGAAAATAATAAATGATACTATTATTATTTCGAAGAATAATGAGAACTCCTGAACTGTTGTTGCTATAAGATACGACATATTTTGTTATGTCATCGCTTCAAAATTAAAGGGACGTAAGCACTATGCTTAAACACAGCACTTACGCCACTTTGTTACTAAAATGATGATATATTATGTATCTTCATTTGGCTTTTATAGGCATTTTGCCTAAACTCATAATCCATAATATAAAAAAGCATGGGACATTTTCTGCCATCACTTATCCTATATATATTATAGATATACTATGCTATATGGTTTATATCTATATACTATACTATATATATAGTATATATATAATGTAATATAATATATTATGTATAATATAATATATTATATTATATAATAATATAATATATAATAATATAATATATTATATTATATTATATATATACTATATATATAGTATAGTATATAATATATTATATATGATAGTATATAATAAATTTTTGACTCTAAAATGCAACGATTTTTTTTGCCTTTTATTGCAAAAAAAATGGAAAAAACCCGCAAATTATCATTATTATTATCTTTTCATCATATTATTAAGGACTTCAGTAATAAAGTGGCATGAATGCAAAGGACTTGCGCCTTTTTGCCTCTAAAATGCATTAATTTAAAAAAAAATGTATTTCTTCTCCAAACGGGCAAATTGCTGCTTTTTGTACGTGAAAACGCGCTTTACATTCATTTTTCTTCATTTCAATGACGGTCAATTCAGAAATATGTGTAAAAATATAGATAAATTTTCAAGAGCACCATGCAAAAAAGGTGCGCGCACCCAAAGTCTAGTGCAAATAAATTACAATTACAATTACAATTGAATATTACGATTCACCTTGGATCACAATTTCACTACTAAATTCTTATTATCATGAAAGACATTCAATTCGACCTTGCTTGTAGTAAAATGTTCATTGAGTTGTGCATTGAGACTCAATGAAATTGAACTTTTCATTGTCAACATGAAACCACGAGTTATTTATTGGCATATTCAACATTGAATCATGTCGAGTAAGCTAAATTGTTTTTATTTTTAAATTTAAGGCGTATGGAATTTTGTCATTCACATTGAGAACTTAAAAATAAATATGAAAATTTATATTTGGTCACAGTATTACGTAATTCGACTGTGGAGCTTTGAATGATATCTAGCTCATAGAATTCAGGAGTTGTCATTTTTGGAGGGAATATCTCGGAATTTAGGCGAGATATGAAGATTTTTGTGGAGACTTTTTTTACAAGAAACTTTGTATCCCTAACAGCTTTTGTGATATTTGGAAAAAAAAATTGATTTCAAATCTGCAGTAACGAGTCAAAAGAAGACGTCGATTTTTTGCCAATTTATTTCTGACAAATATCTTGAAAACTAAAGGAAAAAGCATAATTTCAGTGAAAATCTTTTTTGTAGATGAAGTTTTTTTGTCAAAAAAAAGTCTTTACGAAAAAAATGTATATTAACAAAAATAGATTGAGTGCGTTTTTTTTTTTTCTAGGAATAGAAAATAAAATTTAGAATTTAATGTCTGATCAATTTATTTTTAAGCAACACAAGTCTACAAATATTTCTATCCACAGACCTTTTCAATTTATTCCTCCCAATCGAAATCTTGCACAATTTAAAAGCTCCTTTCAATCTGATCTCCAAGATTGAGGAATAATAATAATATCACATGCTCTCATTCTCTCTTCACATTTTTCACAAAAAAATATATATATATATATATTCTTGCACACATTTTGTTTTTTTTTTCCAGATTAAAATAATTTCATTAAAATTCTTCAGTAAATTTAATTATTATTAAGTTTATTTCATTACATTTAAAATTCATTAAATTAACTTTTCTTCATTATGTGTTTCGTCCAAAGATTTTGATAATAAAGCTTCAATTATGACTGTTTTTTTTCTCCCCCATTAACACACAATCCAACAATAAATGGCACAAAGACAAGAAAAGTAAAATATTTTAAGATGAAAATTCAGAAGAAAAAAAGGAAATTTCATGTATTCTTCCTTCACGGTTTAACATTTGTCACGATTCGTTTAATATTAAAAAATTTCACAGTTGATTTATTCAAACTCAAACGATAATCCTATCGTATTACCAATTTATATAATTTCGTAGTTATTTGTCATTGCTAGTAGTTAAAATCGTTACTGGCACGTTTATTAAAGTCTCGAGCCAAGATAGGATTATGCCAGGTTTCTCCCTCCCCCTTTCCCCTCTTTGCAATAAAATTTCATTCTTCTATCGTCCTCGATCAATCATTTGTAATATTGAACCAACGAATTTTTTTTTCTTTTTTTTTTTAATCATAGATTGATTACGTTGAAATAATTCAATCATTATTCCAAGTACAATTGTTAAAAATAGAAATTTACTTATCGCAACTTTTGGCGCAGCTGAAGGATAATTACAGTTAAAGAAGAAGAAGAAAAAAATTAAAAATTTTTTACATTCCTCCTTGACCTGTTCTGGTATTAATTGTAATTGTATCCTTTAGTAATAAATCATTTTGCTTAATTAGACAATTAAAAAATTTATTTTTTTCCAAACAATTGTTGATAAGTTATTGTGATCTCATGATTATTGTTAATTAGTTGGATTTTGTTTAAACGTTAATATGTAATTGCCACAGTGACCTTTGCGTGATCCACCGTGAAATGGTTTTCTCGTTGATAACTCATTGCTGAGGGTTGTAAAGAGAGGGGGGGGGGGGGGGTTGCAACAACACGCTCATTTCAAATCGTGCCTCAATCCTACTAAATAACTTTATTGTTGTTCATTTTTATTATATTTTTTTTCTATTCAGCAAATTCATAAATTAAACAAGACGAAAATACACAATTAATTATTGTGTATTGTCTATTCATTGTTTACTCTTCATCGTATCACTGTGAAATTATTTTTTTAAATTTTTGTCCTCCTTTTTTTCATTGTTATTTTTATTATTTTACCTTTATCAGTAATGTTCGCGAATGATCACGAACGATGCGATTACACGTTTCGTGATTAAAGCCAGAAAAAAAAAAAGAAATGAAATAAAATAGTTTATATCTCTTATTTTGAGGATACCTCAAGCTCACTCCAATTTAAGCATTAAATTATTTTAAATTGAAATTCAACGAGACTCGTAATATACTTATCGTTTATTTGGGTTAGTGAAGATTCACATCGATTCTCGTAAGAATGAGAAGAAAAAAGAAAAAAAAATTAAAAGTTTAAATATACGCTTCTGTTATCGTTGTTATTTCATTGCTTATGGATATTCTTCTTCTTCTCTTCTTTTTATTTTTTCTTAAAATTCGTTGATATGTCGAGTTTGGCTGCTGCTTAACGCGCGTGATTTTTGCAGAAGGGACGACCGCCCTTTGCGTAGAAGCTCTGTCCCTCAAGATTCTTTTTGCACATCTGGAATAATTGTGATTTTGAAAAATTAGTTAAATGAAAAAAAAATTGTAAGGAATTTTTCAGATAGAAAAAAAAAAACATTGAGGATCATCATTGATCGCTTTCTTGTTTCTTTCAATCATTGAATTAAAATTAGTGATATAGGGGAGAGTGGGGCAAAATGGACCCTCATAGTGACATGATAAAGGAATTTTTTTCGGAATGAAGGACTCGACAAAAAAATCGGAAAAA
The DNA here is from genome assembly GCA_963921955.1 of Aleiodes alternator. Lineage (NCBI taxonomy): Eukaryota > Metazoa > Arthropoda > Insecta > Hymenoptera > Braconidae > Aleiodes > Aleiodes alternator. Next base: position 1,626,482 of record OY998097.1, read on the forward strand.
AATTTGAGAAAATCCTCCAAAATATCTGTATTGTTTGTAAATTTTTTCAGATTTTTTGAAGCAACCGCGGCTTTTCAAACAAATCTCGAATCATCTCATCTTCTAGGTCCATTTTGCCCCACTCTCCCCTATATGTTTTTCTTTTATATTTGAAAATCTAGCAGATATATTAATTTTTTCGTAAGAACCTTTTTTGTAATCCCCTTTCTGTTCTATATAAAAAAAAGGCTCAGATGAAAATTATTACATTTTGCTTAGTTTTTGAATTATCGCGTCCAGAAATGACATCGAGATTGAACCGGAATTTGTGCAATTTGGTCGTAAAAAGTTGAACAGGACAAGTCGATTCTTAGCCGATATTTTGCGAGGATATCTCAGAAAATAAGCGAGATATCGGCACATTCATTCAACCCTTCTTTTCTCAGAAAATTCTAAGAACCCGAAAAAAATTGGCTAACTCACTGCATTTCTGAGACATTTTCGACAAATTCGCAACAAAAAAAAAAGCGATTTGTCCTGTTTTACCTCTCTTCAGCTGAATTAATTCCTCAATAATTATTTATAATCAAAAGATACATACTGTGCAGTTGAAGCATTGACTGTGATAATTATTATTGAGAGCCTCTACCCAGCGATCGCCAGCTTCAACTGGGAAACCACAGGCAAAGCATTTTGTCGTAAAGAGCTCGTTCCAATCTGCAATATACATATAAATTGGAGGAGAAAAAAAACCAATATAAGAATTCTAATATCAAATATCCAGTATTGATAAAACATATTGTCAATTTTGTTTCGACAAAAAAAACAATATAAAAAAAATTCCCATTGAGTTTATCGATTATTTCTGTATTGACTTATTGCTTACCGGTCTCGCAGTATGGTAGACCCTCCTCAAGGAAGAACGGACTGTTGCCAAATAATTTGCCACAGTATGCACAATTGAAGCACTCTGGATGATAGTGTTTGCCAATTGCATTTAAGCAATCACCCTTGATCTTGTTGTTACACTTGTTGCATGAAGGTGCGATGAAACGTTCAAAACAGTATTCACAATAGAGTTGACCCTTCTCTTCGACAAATCCAATGTCTTGTAGCTGACGACGACATTGAGAATTCACGCAAACAAAGTGCTCTGGACACCAGATTTGTCCGAGTGCAGTGATGAATGGACCTCTGTTGAAATACAGATTCAATTTATTTATGAAGATGATAAAGAAGATTTAATTATCAGCTATGGAAGAAATCTGTACATTTGTTGGGAGAAAATATGTGAATATTCACTTTTCACAAAATCTCTCGAAGACTCAGTGAGATAGTATAATCTCGGTTACAAAGAAAAATTTTCATCAAAACTTCGTTATCTCGCTTAGTTTCCAAGACATTCCTTTAAAAATGTCCACATCTTCATTTTAAATTTTTCACCGATCCTTTTGCGAATATTATTAAACTGAGTCGCTCAAAACAAAATTATAAAAGACTTTTTTTGCAGAAAATGTAAAGATTTCTTCCAAAAAATTTCGAGCAACAAAAAGCATATGAATACATCATACCTCGTGATTTCTTTGTCACAACAGCAGCAAATTGGCTTCAAAATTTGACCATTCGCGATGCTGTTAGTAAAGTCTTCATTAGCTGTCAAAAACATGCGCAATTGTTAGAATAAAGAAAATCACTCGAAAATCAAAAAATAATTCTAATAAATCAATAGCTAAAAAAAGAAATTAATATTATTAATATGACGATAATAATTTGCAAATGATAATGAAACAATGCATGCAGAGCACAAGCCAAAAACACATTGACAGGACAAACAAACTCGATTAAAGCCTGTCTACCTGACAGTAGAATGACAGTGTCCACAGATAGCTTGACGTCCAGTTGCTGCTTGATTGAGTATACCTCGTCCACGTTTTGGTGCTGTACTACCAGCAAATTTTCCACTTTTTCCACCAAGACCACCAACTCCGCTACCTAAATCCGGTTGGGACGACAAATTCGGTGGATCTACTAAGTTTTGGGTTTTACTAAATGGTTTAGGGGCATAGGGTGTGCGCGATGGGGTTGATTCAGGGCGATATTGCTCTGGTTCACAGTGTAAACCGTCTTTACAAGTGCTGTTACTTGGCTCACAGTGTAAACCATCTGTACACGTGCTGTTACGTGGCTCACAGTGCAAGCCATCATCACACTGCTCTGCTAAATCACTCTTTGACTTGAATAATTGAACAACTTGCTTGTCACGTTTTACTGTCATGCATGTAAGCTGTTGGCTCAAAGTAGTGCGAGGCTGTTTATTTATTGGCTGAAAGCATTCTTTAGGTTTTTCCTCGATTTTTAAAGGACAAACATCGCAGGGTTTGATCTCTGGTTCATTAGGCAGAGGTATATGAGGATAGGGAACGGGTTTTGATATTGGGCATTTTGGCTTTAAAATTGGCTTCGGACACGGTACAGAAGAGACTCCGGGTACTTTGCATGGTGACACGCAGACTGAGCCATCAGCACAGGTTCCAACACGAACACCAGAAGCTGGACAATTGCCAATGTCTATTTCACAGCCACCAGATCTCATTCCCTTGTCTCCAGTGCATTTGGCAGCTGATCTGCCATGCGTAGCTGGTGATACACAGAGGCCAGATCTATCAGCTGTTGGTGTTACGCAAATTCCTGCACGAGGACATGTCTCTGAGCTTTCTGCACCATCACAAGGAATAATAACAACTCCACTTCTGCTTGTACCTGATCCAGTGACTGCTCGACAGGGCAAAACAGTCACTCCAGTATTGGCACATGTGCTTTCTTCTCTCTGAGAACTGTAAGACTTTGTATTACGCTCCTGATGACAAACTCTGCGGGTCTCTGATACTTGGGATGATGTACCAGAGCCCATGGGACATGGCGGAAGGACTTTAACTCCTTGTCTCTGGATTCTGTCAGATACGGCAGAATGAGCTGATTGCGACTGGGTTATTTGGCTTCGGTCGCACGACGAAGCAGAGTAAGCTTCCGTATTTTGGCTGCGATCATATGCTGCAGCTTGTGTTATTGGACAGCGAAGAGATGGTGGGGTAGAAGAAATTTTGGAGATGCCACATGTTTCTGCCTCATCTGATGACTCTTCGCGACGTGATCTTCTCTCCTCGATGTGTTTTTCTTCAACTTTTTGGTACTGCTTGGAGTAACATTGTGACTCCTGTTGCGATTCTTCGTATGAACGAGAACCCATGAAGTCCTGAGTCTTGTGAGCCTTGGGAGTGTCTTCCTCCATGTGATATGAGACTTTTTCCCAGTGACTGGGTGGCTGACTGGGTGTTCGATGACAAACTTGAGGAGGATCCTCACGGACTCTCGGAGCATGAGCTCGGGTATAGCATGCTGGAGGTGGTGGAGGTCCTGGAGCTGGTGACTTGCGATGGGGTGTTGGAGATCGGCTAGGAACGTATGCCAAACTCTCGACTGCATCCTGCTCAATTGCAACAAGGTGCTTCTGATAGAATGGTATCGTGTCGGGCTTCTTGAGACCACCTGGATAAGTTTTCGGATCTCTGGGTGTTTCACAGCGTGAAAGAGACCTTGCAGGCGATGGAGAAGTGTCTCTGAATTTGTAGTCTGGTGGTGGAGTTGGCAGAGGTCTTGGACCCTCGACTTTCCTCAGGGAACGTTCTCTCGTTCGTGATTGACGTGTTGTAGAATCTGTGTAGAGGATCTCAGCTGGATGGCAATAGCCTTGTTCTTCTTTATTTATTGGAGTTTCTGGTCTGTCACGACAGACGACTCGTTCAGTTGCCACTCGCTCCTCTCCAAGAGGAGTGTAAGCACGATCTGGAGCTATAGTCATAGCCTCAGTAAATGGCGAAACAGGTCTTTCGTAAGGACCACCATAGCACTGTTGTTGAGGAGGAGGAGGATTCGATATCTCTTGATATCTAATTTCTGTTGAGTAATGTCGCTGAGTTTCTTCCATTTTACTAACACCAGGATGGAAGGGTGAGAAGGGTCTTGCTGGAGCGGTTGTTAGAGCATCGCACATGGACGATTTCCATTCCTTTGCAGTTGCATTTTTGATTGTCGATGGTGGCAGTGGACGAACTCCTTCTTCCGATCCAGTCATGAATTGGACATGCTTCCTTTGGCAGATAGGTTCTTCAATAGCTGCTTGTGCACTTTCCTCGGCGCTTGGAGGCCTGAATCTTTTCGCTAAACGACGTTCCTGAAGACTTGCATGACGCTCCGGTGTCTGCTGTTGACGAAGACTTTTGTGCACCTCTACCTGTTCCCTCAAATTCTGACGCTGTTCATCTTCGATCTGGCTCGAAGTTTTCTGGACTCTGTACTCTTCTTTCATAGATTGATAGCATTCAGATCTTTGTGCACAACATTCACCATTATTCTTCTCTTCACGAACATATTCCCTTCTCTGGTAGACATCTTCGTGCTGAGGCTGAGCAATAGGTTGACGCTCCGAAAAGCTGATATGCTTGCCTTTACGTTCCTCTTCCTCTAAACGACAATGTTTCTCAGTTTGTCGTCTTGCCTCTTCCATCCTCCGCTCTTTGGCTTCTTTTTCCTCTCGTAAAAGCCTAAGACGATTCTCCTCTCGGCGTTTGATCTCCTCCTCTTCCCTCATAATTCTTTCCTGCTCCATTCGACACTCTTCCTCATAACGACGTTGGGCTTCCTCCTGTTCCTTCCTCAATTCTTCCATCTGTCGATTTGTCTCAATCGCCGAAGAGATAACACTCGCAGCTTCAACACACTCTTGACGACCAGAGAAACCAGCTACTTCTCGATCCATCGACGTTGTCGATTGTCGACCACCTTCTTCATCACCAGCTGGTGAACCAGCACGATCTGGCGATACAACCTCAACAGTTTTTTCATAAATCGTTGTCTTCTTAATGTGTATATTTCCTTCATCCTTCTCCATTGTCTCAGTATACATATTGTGCTGGCTTCCTACCCCCTTAGGACATATAGCAACATCCTCAGGAACAACCCTCGATAGATCAACCGTTTCATTGTCAGCCTCTTCGCAAACGTTTTCCTCAATCTCTTCCTCCTGTTGATACTGACAAACTGGTTCAGGCTCGGGTTCTGGCTCAGGTGGTGGTGGATTACAGAGTTCACAAATGATTTGATGATAGTGGTGCTCCTGTTCGTGCTCAGGACCAGCAGGACCAGATGTTTTTTCACAGACAATTCTGCAGGTACAGACTTTTTGACAAACCGGTGGATCAGGTACTTGAGGTGCTTCTACATGAGAATAAGCACCACCGCTAACTGTTGCAGTCCACGGTTTCGGTGTTGGTTGATTGATACGCGTTGGAGTCAAGGATCTTCTACCGTCAGCTGATTCGGGACGTATTTGACTGGATGAACGACACTCCTTTCGTGTCTCCATGCACTCGGTTTTTCGGTAAAATGGAGCATTGCACTTTGGCTTCTCCATGATTCTCTCCTCACCCCAACAGACAGATTCTCTCTCGTATTCACGGTCCTCGGTACGACTGACGCTCTGACTTCTGCAGCAGGCTTCTTGCAAGCTCACGCGTTTTTCTTTGATATTTTGTTTTGGTGCACGATGGAGAACGGGATTCGGATCTATCCAGATGGGACTTGCGGTTGGATAAGTCACGTCTTCTAGGGACTTTATCGGTGGCCAATTGAGACACTTGCCCTTTACCGAGGACGGGGGCCTCGAGTGCTCTTCTTGACGAGAACGAGGCTCGTCTATCGTCTCCTCGTAATAATCACACTCGTAAGATTCTTTTCATTGTCACGTTTATTTTTTTTTTTTCAAGGAAAATTGGAAAAAATGGAGGAGTTAGCGATTGCGATTGGTTGAGGCCAATTAGTATGCACAGAAGAAGAGGGAGAAAAGAAAATTTACGTTAGATTAAGCATTTGGAGAAAGCAAAGCTGAGAATTCATTGCTAGCAGCATCTACATCAAACTTTTCGATTTTTAATTTAAGATGAATTACTCAACAATGATTATTGATAGAGATGCTGCTAATGCTCAAAATTTTTTAGATTAATATAAAAATTATTTCGTTATTGAAATCATCATTTCACACATTTTCCATTGAAATAATTCATTCGGTTACGCTAAAGGTTTCGAGTCACGGAGAAAAAAAAAATTCTGGTCTCAGGAAGATGTATTTTTTACAAGTGAATGTGAAGAGTTTATATCTATATTTATAGAAATTTAGTATATTTACTAAAGTGGATGGGAGGTGGAGAAAAGATGTGAGAATCAAAAATTCGATGGTAAATATAGTAACTCGCAATAGCTCAGCGGTAGAGCACCTGACATGTAATCAGAGGGTCGTGGGTTCAAATCCTGCTTGCGCATTACATATTTTTTCCGGAATTTAATTCTCTTAAAAAATTTATTAATAAAAATTAATTTATTAATAAATTTATTTGTTTAATGGCATCAAATACATCTCTTTGAGACCAGATTTTTCTCTCAGTGTAGGCTCTTCATAATTCACGCTTTTTGAAATTTTTAAATCATCAATTGGACGGACAACTCTCCACTCCACTCTCCACGCTGGACTCACTATTTATATACTTAAAACACAGTTAATGAATAAGCGAATGTCAATGTCTCTGAGATGAAAACCAATGGGTAAAGAGTCGTCTCTGCATCATGATGTGAATTGTACTGGAGGATGAGATGAATGTAATAATTCCTAGACAATCGTACTTTTTTTTTATAATCATAATGATAATTTTTTGTATATTTTATTTTCACGTGATCATACGAGAGTTAAAATAGAAATTTCAATTGAAATAATTTAATGTGAATTTTGAGTAAAAGAAGAAAAAAAAAGAAAATGATAATAATAAAGTGAGGAGAAGAAAATTTGATACGATCAAGTTGAGATTAAGCCTTCTAGTGATGATTACGAAGGCAACGAGGACGACGAAATCGCGTTGAGAGCTGCCTGTATATGCTCATGCTAGGGTAAGGGAGAAGGGTCTGGGCTTTGGGTTGAAAGATGGAGCTGAAAAAAAAAAGATAAGAAAAAGAATTTTTGCATTATATGCGAGAAAAAAAGAGTGATAGAGTGATGATAAGTTCGCCTCAGACAGTGGAGTTAATTTTTCCTAAATTTATGCATTGAGCCGCATTCAGTTGTTTAGGAGAATTTATGAATAGGTTTGGTATCGAAGAGGTAAAATGAGATGAGTCAATTTTTTTTTGTAAACAGAACCTTTCTTTTCCTACACAGAGAAAAATGTTTTCTTAATTTAAGAATGTGCAGTCACTTAATTTAAGTGACCTGCTATTCTTAAATTAAGTGACTTTTCTCACTTAAATCAAGTGACTTTTTCTTTCTTAATTTAAGAAAGTAAAAGTCACTTAAATTAAGTGAATTTTCTCACTTAAATCAAGTCACTTTTCTCACTCAAATCAAGTAATTATTTCTTCCTTAATTTAAGAAAGTAAAAGTCACTTAAATTAAGTGACCTTTCTCACTTAAATCAAGTGACTTTTTCTTTCTTAATTTAAGAAAGTAAAACTCACTTAAATTAAGTGACTTTGCTCACTTAAATTAAGTGACTTTTCTCACTCAAATCAAGTAACTATTTCTTTCTTAATTTGAGAAAATAAAAGTCACTTAAATTAAGTGAATTTTCTCACTTAAATCAAGTGAGTTTTCTCACTTAAATCAAATGACTTTTCTTTCTTAATTTAAGTGACCTGCCATTCTCAAATTAAGTGACTTTTCTCACTTAAATCAAGTGACTTTTTCTTTCTTAATTTAAGACAGTAAAACCCACTTAAATTAAGTGAATTTTCTCACTTAAATCAAGTGACTTTTCTCACTCAAATCAAGTAACTATTTCTTTCTTAATTTAAGAAAGTAAAAGTTACTTAAATTAAGTGACTTTTCTCACTTAATTCAAGTGACTTTTTCTTTCTTAATTTAAGAAAGTAAAACTCACTTAAATCAAGTGAGTTTTCTCACTTAAATCAAGTGACTTTTCTTTCTTAATTTAAGTGACTGCACATTCTTAAATTAAGAAAACATTTTTCTCTGTGTATAATTTCGATTTTCCTTCTGATAGGCTGCTGAATTTAAAAAACTGAAAAAATTAACGGAGCTCCTGAGCCATATCCAGAATATTGCTGATTTTTGTCGGAATGTTGGAGGACTATTCTTTTCCCGAATCATAAGAAACAAGGGCTCAGTGGTTTCGAATTCCCCCCCCCCCCCCCCCCCCCCCCACGAAATTACTGTCTAGAAAAATCTGAAAAAAATCCAGGAAAATTCTGCATTTCCCAGAAACTAAATTAAAATTGACTCATTTGGATTTCATCACTTCACTACCGATTTGATCGTTTGAACGTGGGCCACCGGATCGGCAGCTCACTACGCCTTCGTTGTCGGCGTTGCTTCGCAAGAAATTATAGTAGTGAGCATGTTATGGACGTGAATAATCGAAATCCCCAAAATGATTGTGAATGATGATAGTGCTTAATTTCTTTGAATAATTCTTTTTTTTTTTTCAACTAAGCTCTGGTAATCAATCTACTCTGATCCTCGTACCTTTCAAGGGGAAACCTTTTGGCAGGCCAGTGTAACGACCTAATCACACAGAAGCCCAATTTAACAATAATGGACTGTGTCAAGTGTTGATCTCAATTTATTTTGCTAGATCGCAATGAGGAACTTGAAATTATGTCTTTGTACATTTAATTTCCTCGGAACGATCTTGCAAATGTATTCTTCATTTTGCGAATTTGATTGTATTACTTTAGACTAGTTGCTTATGTTTCAAGTTATATCATATTTACAGTAATCTTTGAAGATGGAAAAAAAAACTTACCAGTAACTGTCTGACTCTGGGGACGATTGAAGTTGTTTATTGCTGGAGTTGAGGCTGGAGGTGATGAGTAGTTCGATGGAGCTACGTTGGAGCTACCAAAGGGCTTGGGACCTCCAAAATTGCTCGACGGTGTCTGGAGATGATAAAAAAAATATACATTATTCCTGAGAATTAAATTTTAATGATAATATATTATTTCCTGAGCTCAATCTTTTGTCATCGCGATTTCAATGATTCTTTTGGAAATTTCTGCGGACTGAATGGGCTTGAGAGAAATCATGAGAAAACATTTTTTACGAAAAATTTTGCTGATTACAGAAAAAAATCTTTAGATAAATTTTCGAAAAATGCCTGTTTTATTCAAAACATTTTTTAAATAAAAAAGTCATTTTCAGGCTTTTTCACTATTTCACTACCAATACTCATTCTGTTTTTCAAAAAAGTATCTACAAAAATTTTCGTATTTCATGATAATGAAATTAACAGATCTACCAATTTTTTGCATTTTTTTAAATAATTAAATTATTGTGATAGGGATAATTTTTGAAAATTGCACTTGTCATTTTACAAATTTTTTTGCGAAGAAAATAATAATTATAAGAATTGTCAGATGTCTACTGCTTTCAGTATCATCGTATTTCCCTCTAATACTAATGTATTTTCAATATAAACTCTAATAGGGGAAGGTGGGGCAAAATGGACATCAGGGGTAAAATGGACACATCTAAATTTTTAGGTAAATATTATGAAAAACCCTTGAAATTAATAGAAATATTGACGGTAGATCGTTTTTGATGATTCCATTGGAAAGCTGAGGAAATTTTAGGCGGGATAGCAGTGCTGGAATTAATTTTTTTGAATTTTTGGCGATTTTGACTTTTTTGAGCATTTTTGAGGGGTGAAACCCTTCCTTTTTTTGAAAATTTTCAGTTTTTTTAGAATATCTTCGGTTCTATTTGTCGTAGCGTAAAAATTCCGATGAGAGATGAAAGGTGAGATCATTTGCCATAGATTCATGGGGTTTTCAATTTAAAAATATCGATTTTTAAGGTATTTATGGGCATTTTTGTGAAACAGTTTTGAGAAACAGTTTTTGGCTTATAACTATCCCAAAAATTGATATTTTTAAATTCGGAACCCCATAAATCGATGGAAAATGAGCTCACCTTTCATTTGAGACCAGCCCCGAATTGCTACGACCAATAGAACTAAAGATATTTGCAAAAAACTGAAGAGTTCAAAAAAAGTAGAGTCTTTCACCCCTCAAAAGTGCCGAAAAATATCGAATTTTCAGAAAAAATCGAAAAAAATACATCTGACAGTCGTTTCCCGGCTGAAATTTCCTCAGCTTTTCAATGGAATCATCAAAAAAAATCTATCTCTAACCGTTCCATTACAGTGTCCATTTTGCCCCACTCTCCCCTATAATTTCTTTTTCGTCAATAAATTTCAATTTTTTTTCTAAATTTTTTCAAACTAAGGAAAAATAAAATTTTCGAATGGCCTATACTTCACGTAAATTCACAGAATTCACTCATTAATTAAACAATTTACCCTTATCTCAAATGACAATTCACCACATGAAATTACAACGATAAATCCCGATGACTAAAGAGCAAATTCAGTAGCACATCACGCACATACGGGAACGTTACCTGGACTGGATGAAAACTGGGTGTATCGATGGGCGGAATGCCAAACTGATTGGGCTGCAAATACGATACAACAATCACGTGCTTATATCACACACAATTAGCCAAATTGCGACAGTATTATTAGTAAAGCAATTAAAAATAACTCATATAAAAAAAAAAAAAAGATTAAACAAAAAAAATTGTTATCGCACCCGTGTTGTGATTGGTGGTGTTGGTGACGAAGATATCGAGGAGGATGATGAATCTGGGGGCGTTGTTGGTGATGCTGGCAGAGTTTCAGGATGAGTAGCACGATGAGCAAGGAGAAAAGTAGCTAAGGAACTTGAGGACGTTTGAAAACCAATTGGAGTTGAATGATTGATCTCATTATTTTTTTTTAGTCTATTATTACAATTCATGTACTTTGTCATTGTATTATTATTAATACCAGAAGTTGTATTTTGCCTCGTATTGCCATTTAATTTTTCATCATTACCATTTGTTAATGCTGATATAACTTGGCAAAATTTTAATTTGTGATTATTCAAATGTAAATTGTAATTAATTGGATCTACTAATGTATCAGTCTTTGATTTGTCTGTTGTATCTTTTCCATTTAATTCAATTTTTTCACTATTATTTTTTATACTCTTCGATGGATAAGAGGTAAATGCTGGTGTATTAGTGCGATAATTTGTTATTGGATAACGGGGAACAGCATAAGTACCAACAACAATTTTTTCATTCTTTTCATCACTTATAACAGGATCAAAAACAATTGGCGATGATTTATTATCCTCAATGAGTAGTACTGGTGTTAACTGGCTCGTTACAACATATTTTTTGTTAGTTTTATTCTCATTATCATCTTGACACTCTTCTTTATTTCCAACCTCGCTCCCAGTTCTGATTGTTATTGTGCTTGTATATGTTTTTTCATCATAAACATCATTTTCTACATAATTTCCATCTCCATTGGTTGATGTGTATTCATTGGGACGACAGTAGCCCTTTGCTAGTCTACCAAGATCCGAATTTGGACGACGATTCTGAAAATAATATTAGTCGCCAAAAATCCACACACTTTTGTTAATTTTTTCATTTTTTTTTTTTTTTTCAATTAAAAAAAATCAATTTATATTTACGTTATTGTAAGCTAGAATTATGATAAAATTTTATGCTCAGTACTTGTAAAGCACAAACGAATATTATTTTTTTTTTTGGCAACAAAGAAAAAAAAATTAAGGATTACCGAGAATGGAGGCTGCACGCTGTTACCATTTAGCGGTGGAGACATTGGAGAATTTGACAAATTTCCTAGAGCAGCTGAGATTGTGCCGGCTGGTGCCTTCCCACCGCTGTAATCATTTAAGTGATTAATTAAATGTCTTGGAAATTTTTTTGTCTAACGATTTCAATGATAATGAAATTAGCATAAACTTCTGGGTTTTTGTGAAATTTTTTCAAAACAATTAAATTATCATCTGAATTTTTCTTTTTAATTTACACTTAGGGGAAGGTGGGGCAAAATGGACATCAGGGGTAAAATGGATACATCTAAATTTTCTAGGTAAATATTATGGAAAACTCTTGAAATTAATGGAAATATTAGCGGTTGATTATTTTTGATGATTTCATTGGAAAAATGAGGGAATTTTAGGAGAGAAACAAGTGCCGGAATTAATTTTTTTGAATTTTTGGCGATTTTGACTTTTTTCAGCATTTTAGAGGCGTTCGTTTTTTTTGATAATTTTCAGTTTTTTGAGAATATCTCCGGTGATATTTGTTGTAGCGTAAAAATTCCGATGGGAGGTGAAAGGTGAGATCATTTGCCATCGATTCATGGGGTTTTCAAATTAAAAATATTGATTTTTAAGATGGTTACGGGCATTTTCGTGAAACAGTTTTATAAAACAGTTTTTGGCCTATAACTATTCGAAAAATTAATATTTTTGGATTAAAAATCCCATAAATCGATGGAAAATAAGCTCACCTTTCATTTGAGACCAACCACGAATTGCTACGACCAATAGAACCAGAGATATTCGCAAAAAACTGAAAATTTTCAGAAAAGGAAAGGCTTTTCCCCTTAAAAATGCCGAAAAATATCGAATTTAAAAAAAAATCGAAAAAAATACATCGGACACTCGTTTTCTGGCTAAAATTTCCTCAGCTTTTCAATAGAATCATCAAAAAAAATCCATCTCTAGCCGTTCCATAAGAGTGTCCATTTTGCCCCACTCTCCCCTATGATTCTTCAAGTTTCCTGCAAGTGCATAATTTTCATTTCATTCATAATTCATTAGTTGAAAGAAGAAAAAATGTAAAAATGATCAGATTTCTGCTATTTTCAGTATCATCAATTTCAGATATTCTTTATTGAATTTTTTTTTTAATGATATTATAGAATGTGATGGAGATATAAAATTTTCCACAGTAATTTTTCTTGTGCATCTCAGTTTCCTCCACAAAGAAAAAATTCCATGAATATTTTCGTAGTGATCTCACACTCTGAAATATCCACCATAAAATTAAGTGCAAAAAAAAATGAAGAATTGGTAAGAAAAAGTGATTCGAACAATTTCTCGTCAATTCTTCTCGAAATATCTTGAAAACGCTTAGGTCCAGAGGAAATCTTGAGGAGACATCTTTTGTGAATCACCAAATTTTCAACAAAAAAAGTCTTCTCATAAAATTTCGTGTATCTCATATTTTTCAAGATATTATCAAATCAAGCTACATGAAACATTTCAATTCATCCTCCTTCATAAATTCACTATTTAATTGATAACTAATAACTGATGTCATTAATTGCGAAAGCAGCTCACGCAAATTGCATATGTAATGAATTAATTAAAAATAACGTGAATGAATGATATACGAATGAATTTGCTTGGAATGATTCAGAAAATGATGGAAAATTTCAAACTCTCATTAGAATTAAATTTTTTTAAATTAAATAAACTCTTTTTTTTTTTTTAATTAATTTGATTAATTAAAACTTACGGTGGCACTGTTATTGGTACATAACCAGCTGGTGCCTGTTGTCTAGCAACAAGTTTTGCATGTATGTCACAGTACAGCTTATTATTGATGTTGTAGTATCCAACGTTCTTGAGTGAAGTGCCACACGTTGAACACTTGAAGCACTCAACATGAAGATTCTTCTCCTTGATCCTTACAAAGACTCCTCTGTATCATCAGAGATTTAAATCAATCACAAATGTGCAAATCAATGTTCTCTATTAAATCATTTTTTACATCAAACAAATAAATAATTTTAATTTTATAAAAAATTATAGTAAAAATATTTAAAGCGAACATATCAATTTGCATTTATGTGGAGTAGAATATGAGAAAAAAAAACATCAATTCTACATTAAAACATTAATGAAAAAAAATGAGGCAACAAGGCCAGTGACGCATTCAAATGGCATTCAGCATGTAAAACATTAAAATTAAAAAAAAATAATTAAAAAATAGAGAAAAAAATAAATAAATGAACAAAGATTTTGATTATTGCTATGAAGAGTCGGCAACAGTAAAGTCAGTGTGCTGAAATAAAGAGGCTTCTCTCATTGGTTTTTCAGTTTGCTCGGAGAAAATCTACTCACTGAGTTGGTTTTTTACAACATCGAAAAATAATAATATGAAACAGAGAAAAATGAGAAGCATGAAATGAAAAAGAACATCGATGATGAGTCAGTGCTGAGTCAACTGGCTTCATGTGCGTAGGAAAAAGAAAGTAATCGAAAAGTCATGAAGTAAAAGAAAAAAAAATTAGAAAAAAAAAGATGAAAGGAACACATTGAGAAAATAAACGGTTTTTTGGCATAATCTTTTGAAAACAAAGTATGAAGAAAAAAAAAAAAGTTAAACAGAAAAACAAAAATGAGTAAATATTGACTCCATCGAAAGCTAAACAGTAAGGGTGTGCGAATATTCGAAGTTTTGAATTATTCAGTGTGAATTGAATTTGAATGATTCAATTCGAAAATGAATCAAATTTTCGAATTATTTAAATTATTCGAATTTTTCAAATTATTCGAATATTTCGAATGATTTGAATTCTACTAGTATTTCAAATTCTCGAATATTTGAATTATTCGAATATTCGAATAATTCGAATAATTTAAATATTAAAATTATTCGAATTTTCGAATTATTTGAATTTTTCGATTTATTTGAATTTTTCTAATTTTTCGAATTTTCGAATTATTTAAATTTTTCGAATTATTTTAATTTTTTGAATTATTTGCATTTTTCGAATTATTTGAATTTTTCGAATCAGTCGAATTTTTCGAATTATTTGAATTTTTCGAATTATTTGAATTTTTCGAATTAGTCGAATTTTTCGAATTATTTGAATTATTTGAATTATTTGAATTTTTCGAATTATTTAAATTATTCGAATTTTTCAAATTATTCGAATATTTCGAATCATTTGAATTCTACTAGTATTTCAAATTCTCGAATATTTGAATTGTTCGAATATTCGAATAATTCGAATAATTTAAATATTAAAATTATTCGAATTTTCGAATTATTTGAATTTTTCGAATTATTCGAATTTTTCGATTTATTTGAATTTTTCAAATTATTCGAATATTTCGAATCATTTGAATTCTACTAGTATTTCAAATTCTCGAATATTTGAATTGTTCGAATATTCGAATAATTCGAATAATTTAAATATTAAAATTATTCGAATTTTCGAATTATTTGAATTTTTCGAATTATTCGAATTTTTCGATTTATTTGAATTTTTCAAATTATTCGAATATTTCGAATGATTTGAATTCTACTAGTATTTCAAATTCTACGAATATTTCGAATTGATCAAATAATTCATCTTTCGAATATTCAAATCGAATTTCGAATTGAATGATATTATTCAATTCAATTCGATTCATTTACAATTTGCGCACCCCTACTAAACAGCAGTAACGCTTGAGATAATGAATTGAAATATTTTTCATTTTTTTCGGAAATTTTTTTTTTTTTTTTTTGCTCGAAGCTCTCATTTTTAGAGCTATCAGTGATAATTACACGATTGGCCTGTCGCAACCATGGCAAAGTGTCGTCTCGTATGTGTCACGTCTGTCTGACGTAGATGAGGCCCGTGATGACTGGCTAATACGTAGCTGCTCATCGTAGATATTATGATCATCACGTATTGTAATAGATGATGATGGTGATGCAGGATTTCCGTAGCCCATTGCACGACCAATGGGTGTTGGTGAACGTGGTGATGTTGCATGTCCACCAATGGCTTTACTAACCGTTGAATAATACTCCGTCCGTGAAGGAACTGTGACAATTATGTAATAAATTTGAAAATACGCGATTTTTTTTAGAATTGAATTATCATATTTTTGAATTTTTTTTTTTCGGGTTTCCATGAATATCTTGAAATTTAAAGTCAGATACGGAAATTTCTATAGGGGAAAGTGGGATAAAATGGACATGTTTGTCAGAATGATTTGGGATTTTTTAGAGAATAGGCAGCTCTATGAAAAAATTTGAAAAAATTATACAAAAATGAAGACATATTGCAGCATCTTCTCAAATTTTTTCAGATTTCTCCTTCGCGTCCTTAACATCGAAAAAAAATCCTGAATTTTGTTGTTGCAGAGGTCCATTTTACCCCATTCTCCCCTAGTCCTAAATCTGTTCCACAAGAAAAATCTCGTATCTTCATTACTTCTCTCGATATTTCAAGAAAATCCTCTTCAATCGAAATTGAATTTTTTTAAATTTTTTTATCAGTCATTTAAATTTGCTGAAAATGAATAGTGACACATTGTGCACATGTTTCTAACACAAAATTAAAATAATTCATAGGTAGAAATGAAACATTGAATGCGCCCCTGGCCTCCATCTCTTGGCTCGCCAAACAGTTGACATTGTTCACTTGTGTCTCTCTCCACACGTTAAAATTTTCATAAATTCTGAAAAAATAATGTGGAAAGAAAAATATGTATTAAAAAAAAATTCTTACACGATGAGTCTTTCACACTCGGCACAAATATTCTGACCAGGTGGAAGGCTGTTCTGTGGTGTTGTTGGCTGGGGTTTTGTCTCTGGGGCGGACACCGACCTCAATCCAGTCAGGGCTGGTGATGATGGCGTCACTACACCGCTACTGTGTACTGGCTCAGCTAATATTTTTGTTTTTTTTTTTTTTGTTTTTTTTTTCTTTAGTTATTTAACTTCTTAACATCCAATTATTACATAGTCACATACACGTGCAAATGATGTTTTTTTTTTTTAACACTTGCGTGAAACTACCAGATTGAGAATATTTATCTAAAATTAATCTGTTTACTAACCAGGCTCCGGGGACTTTGGCTCTTTGTCAGCCTCCTGGACCATTTTGAATACCTCGCTGTTCGTTGGAGTATAATTCTTCTCATTTTTCTTGAAATTTACACTGAAACGAAAAAAAAAAAAGTAATAGGATTATTTTTTTTCAAAGATAAAAATTCGTTTAAAAGCAACAGTTGGTGAAAAAAATTCCACGTAAATTTATTTGACTTACCCAAGTACACCACCTGCCAATACTTCAGCCTGTGCTGAGAGTGTCTCAGCAATTGTCTGCTCGCTGTAGATGCCAACTGGGCTGTTGTACTGCTTGTTTACGATTGACTTTATGGCTCCAGAGTCACTGTTACCATTCAACTGCAATAAAATTGTATATTTACATCGACAAAAACTGATAAAATAAAAAATATAACGGGAATAAATGAGCGAAAGGGGGCAGAATTTTTTTTTTTTTTTTAACAAATGATTTGATGCTGTTTGAGATATTCTTGGGTATTTCATGCCGATAGAATCGATTTTATTCATGCGCTTGCACAGTTGAACACAGAGAAAAATTTTATCTTAATTTAAGAATGTGCAGTCACTTAATTTAAGTGACATGCCATTCTTAAATTAAGTGACTTTTTTAACTTAAATCAAGTGAATTTTCTCACTTAAATCAACTGACTTTTCCTTTCTTAATTTAAGAAAGTGAAACTCACTTGAATTAAGTGACTTTTTTAACTTAAATCAAGTGACTTTTCTCACTTAAATCAAGTAACTATTTTTTTCTTAATTTAAGAAAGTAAAAGTCACTTAAATTAAGTGACTTTTCTCACTTAAATCAAGTGACTTTTTCTTTCTTAATTTAAGAAAGTGAAACTCACTTGAATTAAGTGACTTTTCTCACTTAAATCAAGTGACTTTTTCTTTATTAATTTAAGAAAGTAAAACTCACTTGAATTAAGTGACTTTTCTCACTTGAATCAAGTGACTTTTTCTTTATTAATTTAAGAAAGTAAAACTCACTTAGATCAAGTGAGTTTTTGCACTTAAATCAAGTGACTTTTATTTCTTAATTTAAGTAAACTGCACATTCTCAAATTAAGTGACTGCACATTCTTAAATTAAGGAAACATTTTTCTCTGTGAAGGTAAATGTTTATGGGTACATGATAAATTCAATTGTGGAATATTAAAGTAGGATAACACGATTTTAGTCTTGAAATATCTCCAAAACTTTCAAGTTTACAAGAATTTAAGAAAGAAACAATTCTTGTAGCCTTTCAAATTTTCTATAAAAAAAATATCTTGCTATTTTCTTCAAAACTCAATAGTTTCAGAGATATTTTCATTCAATTCTTCAGAATTAA
Organism: Aleiodes alternator; assembly: GCA_963921955.1. NCBI lineage: Eukaryota > Metazoa > Arthropoda > Insecta > Hymenoptera > Braconidae > Aleiodes > Aleiodes alternator. The sequence continues at coordinate 1,644,634 of OY998097.1, forward strand.
CTTACAAATGGCTTTGGACTGAAATTGTGACCGCTACCAATATGAGGCCCTTCTTGTTTTTTATGAGCCAACGAAGTTTTTGTAACTGGTGAAACATTGCCCATGGGTGCATGCGGCTGTGGTGAAGGAATTGAAGGTGTAACAGGTGAAACACTTGGCCTCCATGTGCTTCCACCCCTGAAAAAACAATGGAAATTGCGATAAAAATCTGCATACGAAAGTATTTTTCAAGCACAAGAAAGGCGAAGAACAATAAAAAACGAAAATAAAGAAATGCTACTGACCTTTGTACGGTGAGTTCAAAACTGTTACCAGCTCTGACAATGACATCCTGGGCGTCTTTGTGCCTCAGATTGAACATTTCCGTATTGTTTACTTTGATGACTGCATCACCGGCACGTAGACCGGCCACCTCCGCTGGCGATCCATTATTCACCTGAAAATAATTTTAAAAAACAATAAAAAAGGAGAAAGATTTGCCATCAATTGCACCCAAAAATTTCTTTTTCATGATAATGATGCAATTAGCACATACACAGAGAAGAATGTTTTCTTAATTTAAGAATGTGCCGTCACTTAATTTAAGAAAGCACAGGTCACTTGAATTAAGAAAGAAAAGTCACTTGATTTAAGTGAGAAAACTCACTTGATTTAAGTGAGTTTTCCTTTCTTAAATTGAGGAAGAAAAAGTCACTTGATTTAAGAGAAAAAAGTCACTTAATTTAAGTGACTTTTACTTTCTTAAATCAAGTAAGAAGGAGTTACTTCATTTAAGTGAGAAAAGTCACTTGATTTAGGTGAGAAAAAACACTTAATTCAAGTGAGTTTTACTTTCTTAAATTAAGAAAACATTTTTCTCTGTGTATCTGACAATTTTTTCGACTTCTTCTTTTAAGATATTGTTGCAAAAAAATATTAGAGAAATCAGAAGTTCCAGTTTTTTTTTATTTTCTACATGTGTAAATTTTTAATTTTTTTTTTCTTAATTTATTTATTGAGAAATAAAAATTAAAAATACTCAGATGTCCGCTATTTTCAGTATCATTATTTTCTTTCAATTTAATTCATCAATTCAATGATTGAAGGACAGAAAATTCACGCGTATGTTTCAACGTATTTCTGTCTTATCTGCTTAATTTATTTGTCATCGTGTAATGTATTTGTTATTTATTTATTTACTTTGTGTACACGATTTGTTGCAATGAAAGAGAGTGGAAGACTACTTGTTGCTCCATATTATGGCAAGTAATTTTAAATTGACCAGGCATCAATAATATCAAGAGCCTGAGGAAGCTGTCATTGCTGAGTAAAACGTTTCAATTTGACAATAATTTGATGTTGATTATTTTTCCAATATCTCTATGAACAATTAATGCATTGAATGAACATATGGAAATGAATCGGATAATAAATACACAGATAAAAATGTTTTCTTAATTTAAGAATGTGCAGTCACTTAATATAAGTGACCTGCCATTCTTAAATTAAGTGACTTTTCTCACTTAAATCAAGTGACTTTTGCTTTCTTAATTTAAGAAGATCAAACTCACTTAAATTAAGTGACTTTTCTCACTTAAATCAAGTAACTTTTCTCATTTAAATCAAGTGACCTGTGCTTTCTTAATTTAAGAAGATCAAACTCACTTAAATTAAGTGACTTTTCTCACTTAAATCAAGTGACTTCTTCTTTCTTAATTTAAGAAAGTAAGACTCACTTAAATCAAGTGAGTTTTCTCACTTAAATCAAGTGACTTTTGCTTTCTCAATTTAAGAAGATAAAACTCACTTAAATTAAGTGACTTTTCTCACTTAAATCAAGTGACTTTTGCTTTCTCAATTTAAGAAGATAAAACTCACTTAAATTAAATGACTTTTCTCACTTAAATTAAGTGACTTTTTTCACTTAAATCAAGTAACTATTTCTTTCTTAATTTGAGAAAGTAAAAGCCACTTAAATTAAGTGACTTTTCTTACTTAAATCAAGTGACTTTTCTTTCTTAATTTAAGTGACCTGCACATTCTTAAATTAAGGAAACATTTTTCTCTGTGTATGTCAATAATAAAAATTGGTAATGATAGTTGACCGTAAATTTTCAAATAACTAAGTATTATCTAAAGAATATTTTATTGTTCGTAATTAATACAAGATACGAAAATTTTCGTAGAGACCTCTTTTGTCGAGCCAAATACTGTCTAAAAAAACTTTTTTTTTTACAAAAATCACGTATTCCCATTATATTCCGAGCTATTCCCAATAAATTGAGGTGAATATCTATCGATAAAACAAATGATAATTAACTCGAAAAATGTTTCTTTCCCAGGAGCAATAAAATTCTATTATTACCAGTAATTTTTTTTTATTTCCTTTTTAATTCATAATTTATTGTGAGAATTATAGAGGGAAAGAAAAAAAACATGCAAATTGCCCTGTTACTTCACAGTTGAATATTCTTTTTTTCTCTCTTCAGTCTACAATTTTCGACGCGTGATTTCTCACCCCGATGGACTAACTTATCTGGCATTATGCCAAATTGTCCAGAATGTACGAGCTTACGCCTGTGTGGCCGTAAAATGCTTCCGTTCAGCCGTTATTTCTCTTCCTCCAATGCAATGCAAATTTTAACGAACATCTTTTTATTCTCATTCCTTTAGTTTTTACTTTTGTTTCTTTTATTATTTCATTTACAGATTTATATCGTGTTATTTGCTTTTTTTTTCTCTTCTCTCATTCTATTCCATTAATTTTGCTACTCTATTGCCTTTGAAATGCGCTTTAGCTACTTGTTCAGTCAGTCAGGCTTAAATGGTTACGTGAAAAATAGATTGTTGCGTCAAATGTTGATTTGATAGTCCTCCGTAGTAGTGTGTGTGTGTGTGTTAGTACCGGCTGCTGGCTTTTTCGTGAACAATTTTAAAGTATCTATTTTTGGGGGATACCTCTTAACATTCAAACACTGTAAATACTTCCGTTTAACATGACGTTTCATTTTGTAATATTTCAATACTTTTTATATTTTATTATTTTAAAAACATTTCGGTAGTTTTTATTGTTAGAAAGCTGGAGAAAGTTCGTTTATTCAGGTGAAACTCAATAAGTCAATATTCATTTTTTTAACGGTGAGGTAAAATAGTAGAATCTTGAATATTTGTCTTTTAGGTAGTATTTCCCGTTATCTCTTCTGCAAACTCATCATTTTCTTCAATTTATATTTAAAAATTTTATTCCATTTTTTTAATGAATCAAATAATTATTATCAATAGTTTGCCCAATTTTTTCTTAATGATACATTTTTAAAAAATTCAACCACCTTTGATTGAAAAATATATGTAGGGAAGAGTGGGGCTAAATGGACCTAGATAATGAGATGACTCGAGATTTTTTTAAAAAGCAGCGGTTGCTTCAAAAAATCTGAAAAAATTTACAAACAATATAGATATGCTGGAGGATTTTTTCAAATTTTTTCAGATTTTTTCGTCGAGTCCTTCATTCCGAAATAAATTCCTTAATCATGCTGCTATGAGGGTCCATTTTGCCCCACTCACCCCGATATTGTTGATGAACATAGACATTTCATTTCCTGAATAAACCTATCCTTTTGACACGATTTTTATCTATTTCTACCACTTTCGTAAAGAAAAATTTTTCCTGAACAGAAAATTTCTGAAAGTGAAAAAATTTCGAAGAAATTTGCTCGGAAAATTTTTATAGTCAAGTGCACCTGAAAAGAATTCTTTTTATCAAAAAAAATTGCAATTTGAAATTTGATTCAATGCAATATCATGCACAGAAAAAAATGTTTTCTTAATTTAAAAATGGCAGGTCACTTAAATTGAGTGACTTTCCTTACTTTAAGTCAAGTGACTTTTCTCACTCAAATCAAGTGACTTTTTCTTTCTTAATTTAAGAAAGTAAAACTCACTTAAATTAAGTGACTTCTCTCACATAAATTGAGTGACTTTTCTCACTTAAATCAAGTAACTCTTTCTTTCTTAATTTAAGAAAGCAAAAGTCACTTAAATTAAATGACTTTTCTCACTTAAATTAAGTGACTTTTTCTTTCTTAATTTAAGAAAGTAAAACTCACTTAAATCAAGTAAGTTTTACTTTCTTAAATCAATTGACTTTTCTTTCTTAATTCAAGTGACCTGCACATTCTTAAATTAAGTGACTGCACATTCTTAAATTAAGAAAACATTTTTCTCTGTGTAAAACGGAAATGAACAAAATAACAGTGAAAAACTGGAAAAAATTAGCATTAATTACTCAAAGTACTGAGTAGACAAATAATTTATTCAGAGATACTTCTCTCCACATTCAAATCAAGAGATTCAAAATTATCAGAAGCGTAAAATTACGCACAAACAATTTATTTACCGTGACTTGTATTTAATCCACTTTATTTTCGTTGGATTTAATTGATGTAAATAAATTTCAACAGGTGGTGTGAAACTTCAAACTTTAATTGATAGTTAACGTCGCAGAGGCATATGACTCCCAAGATCGTTTGATTCTATTTTAGCTACGTTCTTGGACGGAGTAATCTTAAACTTGCTTCTATATATATATATATACATATATACATCTCTATTTGTTTGCTTCACTTGTGCATCCTACCAAAACGTTATAGTATATTTAAATGCACTATATTAAAAGAAACGAGAGAAGACTGCCTTCATTCATACAGAGTCACGCGTTCCTCGTACTCCACTGAATTTATTGGAGATAAAAAAAATAAGAAAAAATTTTAATAAGTTGTAATGATTTTAAAAAATTCGGGATGCATGTATGATGAGGAGAAAAGATTTATCAGCGATACGGGATTTTTTACAGTGAGTGAAGAGTGTCTTGGAACGACCTCGATTCTCTGTGAACATATCTTCGAGCATAATTAATGGTGTCTGCCCAATCGAACACACAATCAACCCGCAAGCGACGATTTTATAAATAACTTGAGTACTTTTTTTTTTTCGTTGCGACTTTTTCGTGGCTCGCATTCTTGAAAATAAAGAAAATATAAATATAAAGAATGGAGAGAAAAGAGGAGAGGTGGAGTTATCTACAATAGACTGATGCGCAAGAAGAACATCGAGAGACTTTTTTTTTAAAGTCAACTTCATGGGCTCCAAAAGAGATCTCTTAATAAATTCTCGCAAATTTCATTGATTTCGAGATCTTCCAGCACTCAACTGCACGTGATTCTCCATGATTAAATTACTGGACTGTGTGAGAAGCTGCGAGAAATATCGTGTTGCTTCAATTGTCGATTCGAAAATATTCTGCACCAGTTCCACAAATTCTTTCATCTTGCCACGTGGCAAGTACATGTTTTATTCCGTGATTGCATTTATTTCCGAGATAAAAATTATTACCGTTATTAGCTTGGTCTAGGGGAGGCTTTGATAGGGAAAATATTTCTGGGAATTTTCATCCCCCAAAACTACTCTTCTTTAATGCTACAAATCATCGCCTTAGGGTCAGAAAAGCGTGAGTCCTGTAGATAATCATAGTACTTACGCTCCTTTAATTCTGAGGTGACGAAATGATTTCAATGCATTTCCACTACTACCCTAGTGGAAATCGCTTCGGCAGATTTTGACAAATAATGTCAAACAATGTCAAAAAATGTCATAAAATGAGAAATATTACAGATAATGAGAGAATAGTATACAATTCGATAATATAATTCTTCAAGTTTCGTCAAAATTTTTAGGCCGAATTTCGACGGAGAATGTCGTATTATGAGAAATCGATTGGACGACATATATTGTCATTATTTGACTCTTTATGTCATCATCATGGCCAAAAATGTCATTTATTCACATGAAATTACAAACTTTTATTGTCGCTTTATGACATTTTTTGCCATATCATGTAACATCCAAATATGTCGAAAAATCACAATCTTTGTCATAATATGACCTTTCTTCCTCTGTGATTTTTCACCACTTCATGGTGTTTCATAAACTGTCAGAATTGGACGATTAATGAGAAAAAATTGGGAATAATGTCAGCATATTTCAAATTTCGTTAAGTATTTTCTATCATAATATGTCATATAATTTCATATTTGGACAAACAGTAATTCTTGGAGGCATGTTGGAAAATGTAGAATCATGATGAAAAGTGATAGAATGGAATCTATAATGTCAAATCATGACAGATTATGCCATCTTCTCACCATCATAATATGTGATATAATGCTATGGGTGTGAGTGACATTGGTAGTTCTGAAAGCGCCGCTAGAGCGCGCATTATAGAAAACTAGTCCGCAAGTCCACTACTATTTTAGAAGTCATAAGTTCAAACCAGCGAGCAAGTTTTCTGTGACAATTCGATCGTGCAAGGATTGTGTTAGGCAACTAAATCACCGCATTTTTGATACTATCCGTGTGGGTGATTCCCATACGGCTTAGAAGAATAATACTCGCTGATAGCCCCCCTAGTGGAGTGTTAAATTATGATACAATTTTCTAAGGGAAAAGTTAATAAAATATGATGGTGTCCCAATTGACGGTGTCAAAGTATGAAACATTTTCATACTTTGACAACAAAAGTAACTACACCACAGTAAAATTATTTTACCAATTAATATACAAAAAAAACATCAAAGTATGATATTTTATGATAGATTCTGTAAAAATATTTCAGTTTATGACATTTTTTGATAAATTTGCCATCCCTATTTACACCCGAATTATGACAGATCATGGCAGATTCTTCGATAATTTGTCAAATTATGACATTTTTTTTCTGAATAAATATGACGAAATCTGACCTGCTTGTTCCAATTTACGGATAGAAATCGTCAATTTTTGATGGAAAGTCTCAAATATGATCGCTATATGTCCGATTCTGACCGACTTTTGACGAAATCTGACATAAATTGTTAGCCAGTTTTGATGTATTTCTACAGAATTCTGCAGCGTCTGTCATTTTTCTGCAGAATCTGACGACTCGATTTCCACGAGGGTATTCCCTTGAATCTATCAATATTTTTATTAGTGTGATGATCCTTGTTTCTGACTAGCCAATTTGGCAGCAAGTAAGGGCTATCCACTACCCCAATACTTTACGCACTATGATAGATTAGGAATCATACAAGACGTGAACAATATCCCCACACTATACCATATAAAAAGACATATGTATAACAAAAAAATCACAATTAAAGAAATACTCGAGCAAACAGTAGAGATGAAATACTCCAAAGTTATCCCTGATATAGATATGAACGATAAATCTCGTCTATCAAAAAAGTATTGGTGGCTCGACGATACTTTTCGACGATGTTTTTCGAAGTGGAGGACTCCATGAAAAAATCTGATAAAATTGTCCAATAAGTCGACAGTAGTGCTGCATTTTTTCATATTCCTACGTAGACTCTTCCACTGTCAAACACATCCGGAATAGTTTGGACGCAAAGGGTCTATTCTGCTACGGGTTCTCCTTTATTCATCAAACGAAAAACAGGGATCTATTGTAATCACTAATTAATTTCATTCTCAAATTTGAGATTCCACCACGAAATATCCCCGACGTTATCTCCCCGACAAAATAACCTCACGACACAATCTCCCGCAACGGAATCTCTCTTCAAGGAGTTTGGGGAATTATCTCCAAAATATGGAATTATTTTAAGAATCATACAGGACGTTCCTAATGTCATCATTATTATGTAGTATTTTTTTCAAAATTTTCATGTATTTTGTTTCAGACTAATTAACAGTCAAAATTGCATTTTATACATGGGCTCTTATGCATAAAATCTGTCATAGCCTGAGACCTTTGTTACCACCTGAGTTGATAGCGCAGATCGATGCTAAACCAGGTTTGATGCATAAGAGGCCATGTATAAAATGCAATTTTGACTGTTAATTAGTCTGAAACCAAATACATGAAAATTTTGAAAAAAATACTATATAATAATGATGACATTAACCCTCTAAGCCACAAGTCGTACTAGAACGTACTTGGGGCTATAGAGTGGGGGTAACCAATCGCGTAGCGTTATTTCTCGGCCCAGGACCGTACGAACGAATGATCCCATTGTTTTTGGTTATGGTAACTTTTTATTCAAATTTTTTTTCAATTGTTCAACGAATTTGGAACGAAATTCAACGAAAAGATGGAAACTGATATGATGAAAAAAGATTTATACGAGAAATTGATGTGATTTATCCAATGAATATTATTTTAAACAATGATTTAATATTTTACCATTTTGTTTCATGTTTCATAATTTAATCATTAAATCAATATTCTTTCAGAATATGAAATGTTGTTTGTTATAATTACTTGAATCTCACTGAACCTCATATTTTTCAATAGTTCAAACTAGACGGTACTGTTACCAGCCTTCGCGCGTTCAACTAGATTGGCCTGTAGGCGCCCCCACTCTATGCACGCCGTACCGAGTAAACTGGTGGGAGAAACGCCCAGTTCCTTATAGGGTTAAGAACGTCCTGTATGATCTTCAGAATGATTCCATATTTTGGAGATAACTCCCCAAACTCCTTAACAGGAGGGCCTTAAATGAAATCAACAACAAAATAAATGATACAAAATTAAAATTATCAATTTATTCCATGATGATTAAGAAAACAACAATCAATTAAGCGCAAGAATACGGGTATTAAAAACGGGGGGGGGGGGGGGATTTTGTCGCGGAGTAATTTTGTCACAAGCAGATTTTGTCGGGGAGATTATGTCCAGGGAGATTTATTCGTGTCACCAAATTTGAAGTGAGCCTATGAGGCAAGAATCAATTATGACCTCGCACTGTACCATTATTTATTCTCTCCTGGAATATAAAACTAATCGAGTGGAATAAAAACGTCCGAAGCTGAATTTCTCAGTAGTAATAATTACAACTCTAAAGTAGAATCATTCAAAGTAATTGATAGATATCAACATAAAAAGTACGTTACATTTGAAAATGAAGTATTTCTAGAAAACTAAACGGTTTTAGTTATCGGAAACACAACATGAATCTCATATAATTCTACATTTGTTCTATTTAAAAAACAAATGTAGCATATATTTTTACTGTAAACTTATCCATATTCATTATCAGCGTAGAATGGAGAAACTGTTACATCTTAAACAAGACGTCTTTTTTCCGCTTGTCTTCGAGCGATTTCGATGGATTTACGAGTATAAAAGGCTACAAACGGGTAATCGACTGTAGGAATGAAATACCGTAATGAGAATTCCTGAAACAGATGAAATTCCCTTATTAACATGAAATGGTGCTACTTCATTATGCTGTATCTCTCTAATAATTGAGCTGACTCAACGAATCCCAAGATTTCTAACTTTCGAAAAAGACGTGATTTGAGGAAAGCGATAAAACTACCAAAATTCAGGGAAGAATTAAAAAAAAAGAATCGAGATGAAATTTCCCATTCACTCGATTCTTCGACTAATGAAGCATGAAAAAAAACATTCTCAAAGAATCCTACCAGCCAAAAATTCACCACGAATTGCAGTCCCTGATATATGGAGGCCCACCAAGACGATGAGGTAGTTGGATTTTGTGTGTATGTGCCATGAAAAGAGCTAAAAATAATCTGGGACCAGTCTAAAAATACATTATTGGTCCTTGCCCCCACTGCTCTCTCTGATCTCGTTGGACCAGAGAAAGAGAGAAAGAGAGGGCATAGCGAGAAAGGCAGAATACCAAAGGTGTGCAAGGTACGCATTCCAATGTTCGAGTTATCACAGATGGATCCATCCCACCATCCAAACGCTGGAGGAATGCATCTGCCCTGCGGAATCTTTTCGCTCTTCTTTTATTCTCAATATTTATTTGCCCCTCTCTCTCTCTCTCTTTTCTCCCGAACAATCCGCGGAAAAATCGAGTCAATAGAACAGAATTTTATTTATTTTATCCATAATATAAAAAAGCACGGGACATTTTCTGTCATCACTTATCCTAATATATATTATAGATATACTATACTATATATATAGTAGGGTGTTTCAAAAAAACAAAAGATTTTTTTTTTTTCTGATGGTGTCCGAAAGTTGATAGTATACTTGAAAACGAAAATTTCGGTCATAAGTAGAGCTCTTAATATTGATATTAAGGTTTGCCTCAATCCATTTTTCTATTTCCCATTTGAAAAACACAAAAAAATATTTTTTTTTATTTTCTAATTTTTGTAGGTTGGGAACGGCTTATTGCAGGGAAATTCTAAATAGTGAATCTCTACGGAAATTGAACGATCTACAAAAAAGGTCTCTTGCAAAAAATTCATAAAGTCAGTTGTTTTCGAGTTATGAGTGTGTTAATTAGTATCTGTTGAAATTTTCGAGTATTTTGTCAAATCAATTGAAGTATTGAAGTTTTTTTCTCATATTAGCGCCATATATATTATGAAATTACTCAATTTCTATTGAATTTGAAGTACAAGTATGTATTTTCGATAGAAAATTCAATTATCTGTTGCTAATGAACGATTCTACGTGAATAAGAATCGTTGGAACTATCAAATGCGTAATTTATTGGGTATTCTAAATGAAACATTTAGAACATCTCCAACTTAATATTCAATGATTTTATTGAATGTAACATATTGAATGGGAGTTGACCAGCCCTTAACGATAAATATAAATCCTTTAATTATCAAGTGTTATTTGAATCATAGAAATTCAATTTTACTTAAGCATAATACTTCGATAAAAATTAAGCAATAGAAATAAAGTAATAAATTAAGTAATAAAAATATATATTCAGTTAATGAAGAAATGAAATTTGAAATTGTAGCGAAAAAATACCACTAGTACACTCGCTTGACTTGAGAAGTTGACAAGGTGTGAGTTGATAAGCTTGGGCACTTCGTATCAACTTCAATTTTTTGTTTTCTGATGAACCGATATTGTATCATGTAATGAACACTTTCAATTTCGCTTATACGTCATTTTTACTTGTAATATCTCTGAGTTTGTAAATTATTGTTACTCATTCCTCATTTTATAAGTGCAATGTCGAAAAAAGTATATTTGATTGGTGATACTATTACTGAATTTCCGAGAAGAAAATTACCTTCCCTCGGAGAGGTTATGCCACTTTTATTTCATTATTTAATTAATAAATTAATTTATTAATAAATTTATTTGTTTAAATTTATTTATTAATTTATTAATTTATCGTTAACTGTTGTTAAAATTCCATTTGAAATGTTACTTCTAATGAAATCATAAAATATTTAGTTGAAAATTTTTCAAATGTATCATTAAAAAAAACCATAAATTACGCATTTGATAGTTCCAACGATTCTAATTCACGTAGAATCGTTTATTAGTAATAATCTATTGGATTTCATATCAAAAAAATATACTTGTACTTCAAATTCAATGTAAATTGAGTAATTTCATAATATATATAGCACTGATATGAAAACAAAACTTTAATACTTCAATTTATTTGACTAAATACTCGAAAATTTTAACAGATACTAATTAACACATTCATAACTCGAAAACAATTGATTTTATGAATTTTTTGCAAGAGACCTTTTTCGTAGATCGTTCAATTTCCGTTGAGATTCACTATTCAGAATTTCCCTGCAATGAACGGTTTCCAAGCTACAAAAATTAGAAAATTAAAAAAATATTTTCTTGTGTTTTTTAAATGGGAAATAGAAAAATGGATTGAGGCAAACCTTAATATCGATATTAAGAGCTCTACATAAGACCGAAATTTTCGTTTTCAAGTATACTATCAATTTTTGGACACCATCAGAAAAATAAAAAATCTTTTGTTTTTTTGAAACACCCTAATATATAGTATATATATAATATAATATATAATATAATATATTATATTATTATATATTATATAATAATATATTATATTATATTATATTATATATATACTATATATATAGTATAATATATAATATATTATATATGATAGTATATAATATATTTTTGTCTCTAAAAAGTCTATGTTAGGACCTCAAAAATGAAGGGGCTTAAGTCCAGAGACTTGCTCCTTTTTGACTCTAAAATGCCTTTTATTGCAAAAAAAATGGTAAAAAACCCTCAAATTATCATTATTATTATCTTTTCATCATATGATTGAGGACTTCAGTAATAAAGTGGCATGAATGCAAAGGACTTGCGCCTTTTTGCCTCTAAAATGCATTAATTTAAAAAAAACGTATTTCTTCCTCAAACGGGCAAATTGCTGTTTTTTGTACGTGAAAACGCGCTTTACATTCATTTTTCTTCATTTCAATGACGGTCAATTCAGAAATATGTGTAAAATATATATAAATTTTGAAGAGCACCATGCAAAGTCTAGTTTTTGAAAAAAGCAGTAATAAAGTGCTGCACAATTAATAATTGAAGACTTGAAAGCATTTGTAATGTTATGAAATGATTCGGTGACTTGAAAACAAACTGGCGCAAGTGCAATGCTTATACATAGCACTTACGCCCCTTTGTTCCTAAGATAATACAAAATTCACAGAAGAAAATTCATCGAGAAATGCTTAATAATTTCTTTTTACAGCTTATTATTAGATTTTTCATAATCTTGTTATAATAAATGTACAAGGGTGCATATGCACCATTTTGCATTTATGATTATTCTCAATACACGCCTCAGTCGAAAACCTAAGAAAATTCTCTTCCATTTATTCATCTTTATTAGCCTCTCTCTGTCTCTTTTGCCTCATTTACACGACTCAACCGTGTCACCGCAATTCAAAATTAATTTCACATTAAATTTTGAATAATCCCCGTACAATTGCGAGTTAATGACCCGAATGATGGGGATAAAAACTTCTGCAGTCGATTGTACCATGTATCGACCTTGGAGGCATCGTGTGCAATTATTTTGGTGTACAACGGTGCGTTGGGAGACTCACTAACCGCTCACATACACAATTGTATACTTCACACAATCTTATGCTACATTATTTTCACAACGTAAAGCCAATTTAGCCAATTTCTTGTGGCTATTAAATTATTTTTTAATTTAATGTCACTCTTTTAGTTCCATAATTTATATACTTTTAATAATTTTGTAAGTAGGTATCATGAACGATTTCAATGAAAATTCCTTTTACTCTGAAATTGTGGTAAATGCCAGTTGCGCTTGTGAAGTAAAAAATGAGAATCAATGTTTACAAGCAGACATTGGCTAGACAAACAGGAATGTTAGGGAAATAAACGAGTGCAAAAGAGAAAGCAAATAAAATTGTTCACGTTTATCAGAATTCCTTATTTTCTCAGCATTACTTTTTTCCTCGTTCTTTTGCCTTTTTTTTTCCTCATTCTTTGTGATGTGAATCACTCGACAAATCCATTCATCTGTAATCTTCATGAATTCTTCTGTAGTTACTAGCTCTTTAGATTCATAGATTCATGAGAAAAGAATTCAGGAGACTCGATCAAGATAAGAAATATTCAAATGACGATAAATAAGAAGTCAATCATATTGATCCAAGTTATTGGGGAATATTGAATCTGTTTTATTTTTCAGTTCATATCTCGAAAATCAAGTGAGATACATACACAGAGAAGAACGTTTTCTTGATTTAAGAATGTGCAGTCACTTAATTTAAGAAAGCACACGTCACTTAAACTAAGGAAGAAAAGTTACTTGATTTAAGTGAGAAAACTCACTTGATTTAAGTGAGTTTTACTTTCTTAAATTAAGAAAGAAAAAGTCACTTGATTTAAGGGAGAAAAGTCACTTAATTTAAGTGACTTTTACTGTCTTAAATTAAGAAAGAAAAAGTTACTTGATTTTAGGGAGGAAAGTCACTTAATTTAAGTGACTTTTACTGTCTTAACTTAAGAAAGACCAAGTTACTTGATTTAAGTGAAAAAAGTCACTTAATTTAAGTGACTTTTACTTTCTTAAATTAAGAAAGAAAAAGTCACTTAATTTAAGTGAGTTTTAGTTCCTTGAATTAAGAAAGAAAAAGTCACTTGATTTAAGTGAGAAAAGTCACTTAATTTAAGTGACTTTTACTGTCTTAATTTAAAAAAGAAAAAGTTACTTGATTTAAGTGAAAAAAGTCACTTAATTTAAGTGATTTTTACTTTCTTAAATTAAGAAAGAAAAAGTTACTTGATTCAAGTGAGAAAAGTCACTTGATTCAAGTGAGAAAAGTCACTTAATTTAAGTCACTTTTACTTTCTTAAATTAAGAAAGAAAAAGTTACTTGATTCAAGTGAGAAAAGTCACTTAATTTAAGTGAGTTTTACTTCCTTAAATTGAGAAAGAAAAAGTCACTTGATTTAAGTGAGAAAAGTCACTTAATTTAAGTGACTTTTACTTTCTTAAATTAAGAAAGAAAAAGTTACTTGATTTAAGTGAGAAAAATCACTTGATTTAAGTGAGAAAAGTCACTTAATTTAAGTGAATTTTACTTTCTCAAATTAAGAAAGAAAAAGTTACTTGATTCAAGTGAGAAAAGTCACTTAATTTAAGTGACCTGCCATTCTTAAATTAAGTGACTGCACATTCTTAAATTAAGAAAACATTTTTCTCTGTGTAAAAACCATGATAATAGTTAATTAATTAATTAATCACAGCACCATTTTTCACAGCTCATTTTCAAAATGAATGTGCAAATAAAAAAAAGGGAGATACAAAAATTTTTATGCATACCTCTTTTGTAGAGCCTATTCTTCTCTACAAAAAAGATCTAAATGAGAAATTTCTCTATCTGCTTCAAATTCTTAGATATCACTACCTAAAAATGAAGAACAAAATCAAGCCTCACGTCTCACTACACCTCTTTCATCTGCTGAAACAATGTCCGGATAAAAGTGCACATGAAAGAAAGATGAACAGAAAAAGAGAGAAAAGATATCAAACGTGATTCACCTATGAGCGATGATGACGACGATGATTCGACCGGCCGTGCAACATTCTCCAGTAGATAAAGACACGAGACACAAGAAAGAAGGTAAAAAAAAAAAAAATAAAGTAGATAAAAGGGAAAAAGGGGTTGTCACGGATCCGTGAACAGATACGTGAGATGTCGTATCTTCGACGAAGGTCACCGACTTGGTCCTTGAGATTGAAGAACAAATGTACAAAGTTGAATTAACTTTGTGTACAAGAAATTCATTGAAAAAAAAAAAAAAAATGTGAACAATTCAGTAGAGAAGAGTCAAACAGGATATGTTGATTTTTTAAAATTATTTATTCTTGTAGAATATCACGGAAAATGAACGAGATAAGACAACTTTCACTGTTGCCTTTTTTTCCCAGAAAATTTCAAGATCTCGAAGATATTTCTTATCAAGTTTACATTCCAAGATATTTTCCAAAATCAATAAGAAACAAAGACTCATGTTGTCTCATATCTTCACTACTGAATTGATACAATGAAAGAAAGGAAGTCTATATTTTATAGTTGGATGAGTCACTGACTGAAATATCCAACGATAATCCATTGAGGAATATAAAAACGGAAGGAAAGACGCAAGGATATCCGTAGCAATGTGAAAGACTCATTCATACCGAGAATCAGTGACGCTCATTGTTGCGAGAGTCACTCGATCCACCTACCATGAGACTGGTCAGATTTTTTTCTTTCAACTGTAAAATTCACATAAAAATGAAGTTCAAGGACAGTGCGTTTATTAGGGTCCATTTATCTTCCATGCGGGGGATTTAGGCGCCAAAAATTCAGTTGAATACATATACATATATATATATGTTTCATGAGCTTTAAAGTTGGCATTGTGAAGTGCGCACGCGCTTTTCCCACACGCACTAACGCATGCGGTGTCGCATTACGTGTACACTGGGTTTTCTTTTCCCTTTCTTTTTGTAATACAGCGGTAATTCAATGAACGTCATTACTTTCACGCATAATTATTCTGCGGGTTTATTTTGTAATAGTCCCGATGCACTGAGGGTTTTTCCAACAATTTTATTACATTTGGATCGATTACTTGGTGAATTTAGTAATAATGAGGGAAAATGGTAAAAGTCGATTTTGCGGTTGAAGATTTTTTTAAAAAGCAGCGGTTGTTTCAAAAAATCTGAAAAAATTTACAAACAATATAGATATATTGGAGGTTTTTCTCAAATTTTTTCAGATTTTTTCGTCAAGTCCTTCATTCCGAAAAAAATTCCTTAATCATGTTACTATGAGGATCCATTTTGCCCCACTCTCCCCTATATACGTAGGAATCGATACTTTCTTCATAGAGCGAAATAAGACCCATGAAAAAAATGTTTCCACAAAAAAATTCATATCCCATTAATTCTTAAGATATTCTCAAAATTCTAATACTGAATCGAAGAATTTTATTATTTCATCATTCGGCAATAAAATTTCTCAGATAAACAATGAGCGAGGTATAGTCGTTTATAAAAATTTATCATCATTTACCGAGAATAAAAAAATGATTAATTACCTAATTAATATCAAATTAAATAACTATTAAAATTCCTCGAGTATGAGATTTCATATTGATCGTCTTTATCTCGTACTTCAAAGAATTTAAATTGTTTGTGTTTCGAATGAAATTCACATTCATTTAAATTACTTATTTTTCTTCTTCATTTCTTTCTGAAAATTCAAAATCAAATTCAGACATGTGAGATAGGAGGCAAAATAAAGTATATTTTTATATCCAACAAGCATATATACATATATACAAACTGGCTACTGTGAACCGGGGCCTCGGTCTCTATTAATATCCGTGGAGCCCGAGAGTGCTTCTAGCTCGCTATCCCTTTTGGACGACTTATACTTCTGGTCTTTACGGATATCTCGTTGTAAAGAAGTAGCATAATGATTTGAAAAGAAAGAAAATTTAAAAAAAAATAAAAAATTAAACTCAGACATTAGAGCACTTAAAAAAAAATGAGATTTAGTCGTAAGTCATCAGTGCTCTTACCGAAATTTTCAAAATTTTTGAATTAATTAAAAAATAGTTTTCACATTGTTTCGTAAATTCTAAAAATATAAAGCAATTTTGTCACCTGACCCTGACACAGTGATCGTTAAAATTGTAGGTGGGTAACTTGTGTCCTCAGTTGAAATGAGGTCGTATAGTTTGGATTTTTCAATAAAATGTATTTCTATTAATTTTTAAATATAAAATTCTTGCCAATGACGAATGAGATACCAGAGAGCCGTCCTCTGTGCCGTGCGCAATAAACTAGAATTCGTATAACGCGATCCTTGGTCATCCATTGCGTCGTTGTTGATAGGCGCGTCAACCTGGCTGGTAAAACACCCACGCATAGGTTTCATTTAACAGATAAACACTGTAAATGTGACGCGTTCGAGTCATCATGATCATCATCTTGGCATGGGATAGAAATAATACCGGTGAATTTTCAATGGCCATGTCATTTACACACTGCCGCAATATCGTCAACATACTTGGGGGAACAGAGCTTGTAATGTTCTTTGAGAAGCAAACGTTGTAAATTATTTTTCACCACGAATAATTCATCTCTGCTCATTTTTCCAGAGACGAATGTTTTACACGTCATTTCGTTGAGTAACTTGACAGAGTAAAACGAAAAAACAGTTGCAGACCATTTTTCTTTAGTTTTCAAATTTAAGACCAGCTGATCACAATTTTTTGAAATCTTGGCGAATGTAGGCAGATTCGCGGATAGCTGCTAGAATCTGTACAAATCTGCAGTAATCAGCGCAAATTTGCTAAATTTGGCGTATTTTCGAGAATATGATTGAATATGTTTGCATCTGCTCGAATCTCTGCGAATCTGCTCAAATCTACCTTAATCTAGTCAAACACAGAGAAAAATGTTTTCTTAATTTAAGAATGTGCAGTCACTTAATTTAAGGATGTGCAGGTTACTTAAATTAAGAAAGAAAAGTCACTTGATTTAAGTGAGAAAACTCACTTGATTCAAGTGAGTTTTACTTTCTTGAATTAAGAAAGACAAAGTCACTTGATTTAAGTGAGAAAAGTCACTTAATTTAAGTGAGAAAAGTCACTTAATTTAAGTGAGAAAAGTCACTTAATTTAAGTGAGAAAAGTCACTTAATTTAAGTGAGAAAAGTCACTTAATTTAAGTGACCTGCCATTCTTAAATTAAGTGACTGCACATTCTTAAATCAAGAAAACATTTTTTTCTGTGAAACCTGCCAAATTCTACTGAAATTTGCTACAATTTTCCTAAATATGCTGAAATTTGCTAACATCTGCTAGAATCTGTGCGAATCTAGTCGAATCTGCCATAATCTACCCCAAATCTGCTCAATTTACTGAAATTTGCTGCGATTTGTCTAATTATGCTCAAATATTTTATCATCTGCTGTAATCTGTTCAAATCTGCCTTAATCCGCTTACATTCGCGCGATTTGGCCGCAATTTGCAATGATTTTCCCAAATTTCGTAGAATATGTTGACGACTGCTGGAATTTGAACGAATCTGTCAAAATCCAACACTATCCTTCTTGTACACAGACAAAATTTTTTTCTTATTTTAAGAATGTGCAGTCACTTAATTTAAGAATGGCAGGTCACTTAAATTAAGTGACTTTTTTCACTTGAATCAAGTGATTTTTCTCACTTAAGTCAAGTGATTTTTCTCACTTAAATCAAGTAACTTTTTCTTTCTTAATTTAAGAAAGTAAAAGTCACTTAAATTAAGTGACTTTTCTCACTTAAATCAAGTATCTTTTTCTTTCTTAATTTAAGAAAGTAAAAGTCACTTAAATTAAGTGACTTTTCTCACTTAAATCAAGTGACTTTTCGTTCTTAATTTAAGTGACCTACACATTTTTCTCTGTGTAGCAGCTTGGCAATTACAGAATAGTCCTATCAACTTTCCAATTTTCCTCAAATTCATGCGAATTCGTTCAAATCTGCGTTGAATGGTCGACAATGACTAGTCATCAATCATCTATGAGAGTTCTGAGAAATTGCGGCAATTTTTTTCATGCAGCAGAAATTTACTAGTGAGTGACGAAGCAAGATGAGTCTCTTATGATGATAGAAAGCTTATTTTTAAGACATCTCGGGAATTATGAAGTTTAGAAGAATTTGTCTGACTTTTTTTTAGCTCCTGAAATTCCCATCATTGAATAGAATTCGATCTCCTGAAAGTGTCTATAAAGAAAACTTTTTCATGTATTTGCGTAAAACTCAATAGTTTTGTAGATATTTGAAGAACAATTTTTGTACGAAATCAACTTCTTCCAATACTTTTTTCTCCATTGAATTTTACTTTAACTTCTTCTGCATTCCGTAGAATTTTCGAATCCAATTACCAGTTATCAGCAGTCATTACAAAACATTATGTCTCGTTCATTATTTTTTTCCTGCATAGAAATGAAATTTCACGAATGAGTCACTCTTTTGTATCGACAAAACTGTCAATTCCTTTTCCTCCATTAACGTAGAGAAAAAAATAAAAATTTAAAAATTTCAATTCAAATTATGTTTCAATCAATAAAAAATATTCCCGCAAAGTAAGCAAATATGTATTTGCATCAAAGAAAAATTGAAATCCTAAAGAATTTACAGCCAAGAAGGATTTTTCTACACAGAGAAGAATTTTTCCTTAATTTAAGAATGTGCAGTCACTTAATTTAAGAAAGCACAGGTCACTTAAATTAAGAAAGAAAAGTCACTTGATTTAAGTGAGAAAACTCACTTGATTTAAGTGACTTTTACTTTTTTAAATTAAGAAAGAAAAAGTCACTTGATTTAAGTGAGAAAAGTCACTTAATTTAAGTGACTTTTACTTTCTTAAATCAAGTAAGAAAAAGTTACTTGATTTAAGTGAGAAAAATCACTTGATTTAAGTGACAAAAGTCACTTAATTTAAGTGAGTTTTACTTTCTTAAATTAAGAAAGGAAGAGTCACTTGTTTTAAGTGAGAAAAGTCACTTAATTTAAGTGACTTTTACTTTCTTAAATCAAGTAAGAAAAAGTTACTTGATTTAAGTGAGAAAAATCACTTGATTTAAGTGAGTTTTACTTTCTTAAATTAAGAAAGAAAAAGTCACTTGATTTAAGTGAGAAAAGTCACTTAATTTAAGTGACTTTTACTTTCTTAAATTAAGAAAGAAAAAGTTACTTGATTTAAGTGAGAAAAGCCACTTGATTTAAGTGAGAAAAGTCACTTAATTTAAGTGACTTTTACTTTCTTAAATTAAGAAAGGAAGAGTCACTTGTTTCAAGTGAGAAAAGTCACTTAATTTAAGTGACTTTTACTTTCTTAAATTAAGTGACTGCACATTCTTAAATTAAGAAAACATTTTTCTCTGTGTAATCTCTTTAAAACTTGATCTAAAAAATTTTCCACGTGACACAAAAAAAAATCACTGAAATTTCTATTTCCGTACTTGTTTATCCGTTATATTTATAGTTGCATAACACAGTGTCCTCTTCTCAACTCAAAGAATCCGTTGAAATAAAAGAAAAAAAGGAAAAAAAAATAAGGAAATCCCTCAGTAAACATGAGAAAATGTTTAAATCGAAATAGTATGTAAATTGTTGCTCGTATCGTATTGTCGTTTAGAGATGGCCCGCATAAAATAAGAAAAGCGATAGTTATCGTAAGACAAGGTACATATAGTCTCCCTTGTGGTCGACCATAGAGAGACAGAATCATTGCGCTGACCAGTGTATGAGTATCATATTGAAATTTGTTCCGGGTGGTTTGGGTCAGACCTGGTAAACTGAAATCCATACTATTTATGCACTATGGGAAAGTGCAATTTTTACTGCTGTATGGTTTACAACAAAAAAGATAAAAGAACGTGTATTTATCATAAATACATAAAATGCATTAACAAAGGTAGGTACAACGATTACGACAAATAACTGTGCCACAATACACAATATGTGAAAATTAATTCAGTTGAGAGGTCAATCTCTGATCATATTGAAAATAACAGATATCTGAAAATTTCTATTATTGTTATTTTTCTAACAAATAAAATATTTTTTTCGGAAATAAAAAATTTGCAAATGTAGAAAATTCGAAAAATCACAAGTGCATTTTTTTAAATATTTTGTTTATAATTATTTATTTGTTGAAAAAAAAAACGAATGAAATCTACAAAAAGTCCCATGAAATAGTTTAAATGACAATTTTTCAGCTTAATAACGAAGAAAAAAAAACACATAATCCATGAAAATTTCAATTTCTTCAATGTGAATTCAAAAAATGTAAGTGTGAATGATAAGGAAATATTTCTAATAGAAAAGTAGGTCTTTTCGTCCCTACGTTCTTCCGGTTACACTGAATGCGGCTTTAAAATGAGAAAAAAAACACCCGTAGAAGTGCTGCGTTATCGCAAATGACTGAGCTTCGCACGATCCCATTGCAATGCAGTATTTATGTGGATGAGGCCTTGCCGAGTTTCGCGATAATAACGTTCGCCACAACGGCTATCATCGTTTGTTCTAAAACGTCAAACTCGTATATATGTATATATATATATTATATGTCTGTGCTCTTTCACTACTTAGAATAAGCCAATTGGTATTTCACGGTTAAAATAATGCAGAATGATGCATTTTTCAGTCTCGTGTTTTATTTATCATTTTTCGCGAACGTCGACAGTTCATCGGCAAAAATAATTTCGCATTATTAGCTACACTTGCCTCGACAAGAAATAATTAGTTGAGAGGTAAAAGCATGAGTCAATTTCATTCCGGTGTTTATTTTTGGTCAATCTTTTGGATTTGGAGCGAAATAACGAAATTTCCTGCAGAGACGCTTTTTTGTAGAGTGAAGAGACTTATAAAAGAGGTTCTTACTGGAAAATTTCGTCTCCCCTATATTTCTCGAGGTTTTAAACTTTTCCTTACTAGAACTAGGGTCACACGACCAATAAATGGACACTGACCAAAGGATGAACGGTTTCTATTATCGAGGATTTTCATAAATAAATGAATGATTCTTATACTTCTCACGTCAATACCTAATTGTTACATGCATATAGATTTATGAACTATTTATTACATATCGATTGATCGGAATTTAAAATCATACCACTGCGAATATGCAACTGTCCATCTATTGGGGGTTCGAGTTATTTTCCAGTTTTTCCTTGATTTTCTTCAATTACACAGAGAAAAATGTTTTCTTAATTTAAGAATGGCAGGTCACTTCAATTAAGTGACTTTTGTCACTCAAATCAAGTGACTCTTTCTTTCTTAATTTAAGAAAGTAAAATTCACTTAAATTAAGTGACTTTTCTCACTTAAATCAAGTAACTTTTTCTTTCTTAATTTAAGAAAGTAAAAGTCACTTAAATTAAGTGACTTTTCTGACTTAAATCAAGTGACTTTTGTCACTTAAATCAAGTGACTCTTTCTTTCTTAATTTAAGAAAGTAAAATTCACTTAAATTCAGTGACTTTTCTCACTTAAATCAAGTGACTTTTCTCACTTAAATCAAGTGACTTTTCTCACTTAAATCAAGTGATTTTTCTCACTTAAATCAAGTAACTTTTTCTTTCTTAATTTAAGAAAGTAAAAGTCACTTAAATTAAGTGACTTTTCTGACTTAAATCAAGTGACTTTTGTCACTTAAATCAAGTGACTCTTTCTTTCTTAATTTAAGAACGTAAAATTCACTTAAATTCAGTGACTTTTCTCACTTAAATCAAGTGTCTTTTCTCACTTAAATCAAGTGATTTTTCTCACTTAAATCAAGTAACTTTTTCTTTCTTAATTTAAGAAAGTAAAAGTCATTTAAATTAAGTGACTTTTCTCACTTAAATCAAGTGACTTTTGTCACTTAAATCAAGTGACTCTTTCTTTCTTAATTTAAGAAAGTAAAATTCACTTAAATTAAGTGACTTTTCTCACTTAAATCAAGTGATTTTTGTCACTTAAATCAAGTAACTTTTTCTTTCTTAATTTAAGAAAGTAAAACTCACTTAAATTAAGTGAGTTTTCTCACTTAAATCAAGTGACTTCGCTTTCTTAATTTAAGTGACCTGCACATTCTTAAATTAAGTGACTGCACATTCTTAAATTAAGAAAACATTTTTCTCTGTGTATTTCTACATTAATCAAATTCAATTGATTTTCAGGCGAATCACTGTATATTTTTCTGTACATCATTCTTTTCTGCAACTTTTCAATGTGATTTGCCCATTTCCTATGAATTAATAAAGTCTAATATTTCCTTAACCGTCCATCTATTGGTCATGTTACCCTACATCTCCAAATTTTCAAAGAATTCATTCACTATTAAGGGTTAACGAAAAAGCCAGTAAATTGTTCATTCTTGAACTCATTGTTGAGCAATCAATATCAATTTTTTTCATGAAATAACAGGAGCATCGACTTTTCATGACCCTTTTCATTCGTTTACAGTCTTTTATGATAAAAATTTGATAAATATCGTCAAACAATTAGTTCAAAATTTGATATATACAAGGTGTTCTGTTTTATCCCTTAACAGTGCATGTGAAAATAGTGAAATATTGATTTTATATGCCACATTGACTCCAAATTTCAGAGGGAGAAAAAGAGACATTACACACATTGGTATAAAAGCCTGGCCAGCGTTGAAGTTTATGTGGAGCTCTCCGTGTGGTTTCGCAAAGGCACCTTCTCGAAATAGAACACCCAAATAATTTGCCTCGGATTACCAGTGACGCCGTCTCTATAACCCCCCACTTAATGTTTCGTTATATTCTGTAAAAAAAAAAAGAAACTATTCCCAACTCGACTGTTCAAGGCGGGAAAAATCTATGAACCTTTAAAATCTCCACTTGAAAGAGAAAGAAAAAAAGCGAAATACACGAGCCCTCGAATGTACAGTACTTGAGACGTGTTTTGATTATAATAAACTTCCGGTCCAGCTTCGCTCTCAGAAGAAAAAAAAATGAAGAAGCATTATCAAAAATTTTATCAGACATTCAACAGATGACGCCATAAATTCCGGAAGCTGTCAAGATAATAAAAAAAAGAATGAAAATGATTTTTTTTTTGCTCTTTTCCTTCTTTTCGGCATCATGAAGTAATGAAAGAAAAATTGGAAATGTCGTGAATTCGGAGGATCTCGAGTTACCATAGTTCGGGTTGACGTCTCGTTTCGATGCCAAAAAACTTTGGTCTCTCGATGAAAAAGCCCACTACTTCAAGCGTAGTTGGCAGCGATTTCTGTCGATGCGCGTGAAATTTGGCTTTCGTATCTGTTCTTATGTAATACTTTTTTTTTTTTATTTTCTTTTCAATTCACTATTAAATACAGTTAGAAGTGTGTGTATGTGTGCTTAACAGCATTACTCGAGCAACATTTTCGTGCACATTCCTAATGCCTGACGGTTTTTTGGCAAATTCAATTATTGTTTACCGTAAACGTTCAAAGTGCTATCATATTTCCACTAAATTTATTTTCACACTTTTATTCAATATTATTAATTATGATTTTTTTAATAACAACAATAGGTACATACCTTTTGGACGATTAGGGGTGTGCCAAAATCCTTTCCACCTTGCAGACGAAATCCCCAAGGTGATCCATCGAATCTCGACAATTTGACGCTTATCAGCTGTGCCATTACCACTCCACCCAATTATCTCTGAATTGAAAGAGGAAAAGAAGAAGAAAGAAAAAAAAATAAAAAGAAATAATCAATTTGCTCAATTCTTTTTTTTTTGCACGTTAACTCAATCTCTTCCAATGTTCAAAACTTCATGTAAAACAATATTCGAAAAAAAAAATTTGATGTCACTCTAAATAAATTTAAACTCCAATTATTGACATTAAAATATACTCGAAACTCGTTGTTTTTTTCTTTTCTCGTTCGTAAAACTCCAGTTATAAATCGTTTACGCGCACAACTATTAACGCGTGGGATTACTTGCAAATATAAATTGTAAGAGTTATAAATAAATATTTATTTTTTTAAACTGCAATGCGAATTTTTTTTTTTTTTTTGTTAAAAATATTTCATAAAGTAGCCACGAAATGCGATAGTTACTCCGTTAAACGCGAAAATCGAAGTAAAGTTAAAAGAGCCTGGTCAGTCGGGCAGGAGGCTTTTTCCACGCGAGATTTTAAACCGAGGCGAACGGTACGAAAGAGCGCGTGCGTCTGTTTCACCCGGAGGGGGAATTGGTGGTGGTAGGTTTGAGGTGGGTAACCAAATGGTTGATGGTGGTGGTGGTACGGGAGATGCCAGGCTACGGCATTCTCAACATTTCACTCCATCCCTACCCATTTGGTCCTCTCTCCTCATCCTCTTCCTTCTCTCATCTTCTTCCTCTCCTTGTACGATCTTTTTTTTTCACTCATTTTCTCTTTACTTGGTGTTCGTTTTGTTTATTCGTTTCCTTTTTTTTCTTCTTCTTTTCTCTCCTCCACCTCCGTAAACTTGTGCAAGAAGGTCTTAAAATGCCCTCCCTCTGCCCCCTCTTCGCCGATACCATACGGGTCCATTGTCAGCCATTCGCACTCTTACCCATAAATATTTATGTCAGGATGTATATGACTCGGTACGAAATACACTGAATTCATGCAAACTCACGTACTTACCAGGGGTTGTTTACATTTTATCATTTGTCCTGATACCAGGTAAATGTTGAATTATACATGCACCTGCAAATTTGTATGAACAATTTTTAACTATTTTCACGAATGAAAAATGAAGAAATTATCGTTATTTTCATGGTGATACTAAAAATAACAGACATCTGACAATTTTTACTCGTTTTTCGTAAAAAATAAATGATTTTTTAAACAATTAAAAATACACAGAGAAAAATGTTTTCTTAATTTAAGAATGTGCAGTCACTTAATTTAAGAATGTGCGGGTCACTTAAATTAAGAAAGAAAATTCCCTTGATTTAAGTGAGAAAATTCCCTTGATTTAAGTGAGAAAATTCACTTGATTTAAGTGAGTTCTACTTTCTTAAATTAAGAAAGAAAAAGTCACTTGATTTAAGTGAGAAAAGTCACTTAATTTAAGTGACTTTTATTTTCTTAAATTAAGAAAGAAAAAGTCACTTGATTTAAGTGAGAAAAGTCACTTGATTTAAGTGAGAAGTCACTTGATTTAAGTGAGAAAAGTCACTTGATTTAAGTGAGAAGTCACTTGATTTAAGTGAGAAAAGTCACTTGATTTAAGTGAGAAGTCACTTGATTTAAGTGAGAAAAGTCACTTAATTTAAGTGACTTTTACTTTCTTAAAATAAGAAAGAAATAGTTACTTGATTTAAGTAAGAAAAGTCACTTGATTTAAGTGAGAAAAGTCACTTGATTTAAGTGAGAAAAGTCACTTAATTTAAGAATGGCAGGTCACTTAAATTAAGTGACTGCACATTCTTAAATTAAGAAAACATTTTTCTCTGTGTATGTACCTGCATAAAATTAAAAAAAAAAAACTATGAGTGCAAATTTTTAAAATATTTTTTAAAAAATAATTTATTTTATCTTAAAAAAATTTCAGATGTATGCTAATTTTATTATCGTTTTTTTCATTGGTGCTTCCTTTTTTTCCTTGAAATTAATATTCCATTTTTTTCCAGTTGCAAGTCATGAAATTTCATCGTTGAAATTTAAGTTTCTACAAATCATTTAAGCCTTCCGGTTAAGCTAGCAATATTTCTCTGAGCATTTTAAGAAAGAAGCACTTTGTTAATTTTCCGAAGAACGATTATATCCGAAGATAGTGGCAGAGTAATGTGCATTGATTGTCGATGTATTTGAATGCCCTTTAAACACATGTATGATTAAGCAAAAAATTAAAATATATTTCAATGATGTATAAAAAAAAAAAATGAGATAAACAAGATGCAGTACAAGGTTTACAGTTGTCTTGCTCCTTCCTTTTCTCTTTTCCCTTTCACTTACTTTCCAATCTTCTCGAGTTCCATCCGTCTCATGTACTTTACATGGAAGAGTAGTTCACTGCTATATGCATTTCTACTCAGTTTGCTCCGACCTCGTCGCAAGGTCTTTTCCTGGATTTATCAACGAACGCAAAGAACACAAACGCAGACATACATAAATTGATAAAAATATCATCTCTTTTCTCTTTCGCTTCTTTATTTTTCATATATACTTACACAAATATATATATATATTTATTTTGTTTAAGTGCAAGCAAAATCATCCACGACTTTCCCTCGTGTCATGAGTAATACGAGCACACTCCTCAAATAATGTCTTTTCCCCTCTCTTTCACCTCCTCTTTGTTTATTTAATTATCCAAGCTGTATGAAACTGAGTGAATTATGCGAGACACTCTACGGGTGGCGAAGAATGAAAGGCAACACCTGGCAAAAGATGCGGAAGCATCATCATCATCATCATCATCAAAACACAAGGCACACCCATGTGGACCACCTACCATTATATACCTTCAAACTTATTATTTTCATAAATCTTGAAATAAAGGAGGCAAATTTGAAGAAGCACCGTTTATCGTCAATTCATCTGCGGAAGATTGACAATTATTTATCATGAAAATTATGGCTTTATCAGGATAATTTCACGGGTTTTTCGAAGAAGACAAGTCAAGGAAATGCAGACATTTTTTTCAGACAATTTTCCTTCGACTATTTGTGAGAGGATTGAATGGAGAGGGACTTGTCAAGAATCTAATCAATTCATCTCAATTTCATAGTTGTCATCAAGTCTATTTACTCATTCTTTTAATGCACTCGAGAATGCTCAAAAACGAATGCAGTAGCGTGTGTTTTGTTCCATTTTCTCGGAGAATATCTCGGAAACTACACAGAGAAAAATGTGTTCTTAATTTAAGAATGGCAGGTCACTTAAATTAAGTGACTTTTCTCACTTGAATCAAGTGACGTTTTCTTTCTTAATTTAAGAAAGTAAAACTCACTTAAATTAAGTGACTTTTCTCACTTAAATCAAGTAACTTTTTCTTTCTTAATTTAAGAAAGTAAAAGTCACTTAAATTAAGTGATTTTTTTCACTTAAATCAAGAGACTTTTTCTTTCTTAATTCAAGAAAGTAAAAATCACTTAAATCAAGTGAGTTTTCTCACTTGAATCAAGTGACGTTTTCTTTCTTAATTTAAGAAAGTAAAACTCACTCAAATCAAGTGAGTTTTCTCACTTGAATCAAGTGACGTTTTCTTTCTTAATTTAAGAAAGTAAAATTCACTTAAATTAAGTGACTTTTCTCACCTAAATCAAGTAACTTTTTCTTTCTTAATTTAAGAAAGTAAAAGTCACTTAAATTAAGTGACTTTTTTCACTTGAATCAAGGGACTTTTTCTTTCTTAATTCAAGAAAGTAAAAATCACTCAAATCAAGTGAGTTTTCTCACTTGAATCAAGTGACGTTTTCTTTCTTAATTTAAGAAAGTAAAATTCACTTAAATTAAGTGACTTTTCTCACCTAAATCAAGTAACTTTTTCTTTCTTAATTTAAGAAAGTAAAAGTCACTTAAATTAAGTGACTTTTTTCACTTAAATCAAAGGACTTTTTCTTTCTTAATTCAAGAATGTAAAATTCACTTAGATTAAGTGACTTTTCTCACTTAGATCAAGTGACTTTTCTCACTTAAATCAAGTAACTTTTTCTTTCTTAATTTAAGAAAGTAAAAGTCACTTAAATCAAGTGAGTTTTCTCACTTAAAACAAGTGACTTTACTTTCTTAATTTAAGTGACCTGCACATTCTTAAATTAAGTGACTGCACATTCTTAAATTAAGAAAATATTTTTCTCTGTATAAGAGAGATAACGCGACTTCGTCTAACTCCTTTTATCTTGTAGAGAATTTCGAGTGCTGTGAAAAAGGATTACGATAGACTCGCCATATCCCACTCAATTTCCTGGGATATTCTTCAAAAATGAAGATCACAAAAAAATCATGAACTCAAAAATTTTAGATTCCTTTTCCTCTTAAAAAATGAGTTATTTTTCAAAAAAATGAAAAACATGGAAATGTGCAACAAATTTAAAAGAATGAATCAAATTTTGTTGAATATTTTTTAATCAAATTTTTTTTTTATTGTCAAATCTGTCCTATTTTCATTATCATAAAAAAATCGCCTTATCTCATTTTACCCCTTTGCTACTGAATTGTATTATTCTTCTGTATCTACTAATGAGAAAGCATATTCTTGAAACAATAACAAAATAAAATGTTTCTCAATAGTATAAAATGAAAAACATTAATTTGTTTACATGATGAGTACATGAAAATTGTAGGTGGATGAGAAATATTTTGATTGAAGATTAAGCCTGCATCATATAATGTGCCCATGGCGATCACGAGTACGCAAACTAGTTCGTGAATCATGCCTAGAATACTTTACATAAATTGTTTTGAGTCTACGTCACGCTCTCCTCTTGGTGCATGGCCTGCGGGGGCACTGTGGAAATTAAAAAAGAAAGAAAAAAAGAAGAAATAAAAAACGACGAGAATTGGTTGGTGGCTGGACTTTTCAGAGCGGATTACACGGTGAGACTAGCGCCTTTTGTTGGAGAAGAATGAAAAATCCAATTGTAATAAATGTATGTGTGAGGCTGTGTGTGACTCAACTATGTGAGTTAGTTACGATCATTCGGGTCCACAAGAATCATTCTACTGGTGCTAATGGTACGACCCACTTTTTTTTTCCATTCGTCATCAACCGAAATTCATCCGGAAGAATGGAGCTGCGTCATCATGTGACTTATCAGGAATTTTTAAAAATGTGAGATGGAAATTCCTCAACACCTAATACCGTTGAATCGTGTTGATTTAATGATTATTTTTTCATTCAACAGGGGAATGAACTGAATATTTCTTGGAGATGCTCAGAAGAAATTGTGTCAGGAAATTTCGGAGTCATTCTTTGTGACTCCAAAATCAGGACAATTAAATAATGATAATGAAATTAGCGCACATCTTACAATTTTTTCGAGTTTTTTTTTTATAAATTTTTATAAAAAAAAATATTAAGGAAAATTGCACTTGTAGCTTTTTGAATCTTCCGCACGTTCATATTTTTTATTCTTCAAAAAAATAATTTATTAAAAAAAAAAAATTGGGAAAATTGTCCGATCTTTGATATTTTCATTGACCAATAGATGGACGGTTAAATAAATATTAGACTTCATTAATTTATATTGTCGGTTTAGAGTTAAAGTAGCGTAAGTGCCAAAAATACGAAATTCTGGTGTGAAAGGGGCATGTGTCCACTTGTCACTCCAAAATGTACTTTATTGTCTCTAGAATATTATTTGGGTAATTGAAAATTGAAATAACAAAATGGCTTAACTACCAATTCAAAAATGAAAGGGACTTATCTCCACACTTACGCCCCTTTGTGATTTTTTTTTAAACGCTATATAATTTTTAAAGTTAAAGTGGACGTATTCCCGCACTTACGCCTCTTTGTTTTTATAACTTTTTTATCACATGAATATATTTGGAGTTACGTCCTTTTGTTCTTAGGATTTTTTATCTAAAGTTTGGCACTTACGCCCCTTTGTTATCAATCAGTGATACTTACGCCTATATGTTATCATTTTTTTCACTAATATTGCGTAAAAGGCCTTGGAAAGCCTATTGGAGCAATAATAGTGGAGATACGTCTTTTCGTTATTTTGACAAAAAAAATCGGGAAAAATGGCACTTACGCCCCTCTAACTCTAAGGTGACGATATGAAATGGGCAAATTACATCGAAAGCCTGCAGAAAAGAATGATGTACAGGAAAATATACAGTGAATCGAATGTAAATCAATTAAACTTAAATAATGTAGAAATAATTAATGAAATTAAGGAAAAACTAGAAAATAACTTAGGCCTCCAATAGATGGACAGTTGCATATTTGCAGTGGTATGATTTTAAATTTTGATCAATCGGTATGATGATGAATAGTTTATAAATCTATATGAATGTAATAATCGGGAATTGACATGAAAAGCAAAAATCGGCGGTATCGTTTTTTTTTCGTAACGATTTCGATTATATTACTAATTTCTCTAAAACATTAGTATTTAGGTAGAAAATATTACTAATTTTTTCTAAAAAATATCACTAATTATTTTCGAAAAATTAGTAATTAGGAAAAAAATATTTCTAATTATTCCGAAAAATTAGTAATTAGGAAAAAAGTATTACTTGATACAAGTTTATATTGATGATAAATTGAGTACAGAAATAATCTCAATAAATATTTTAAATTAAACATGATAGAGAAGTTCGATTGATCGTGGTAAATTTTATATACTTCATTACTGGGTAAATACAATTTTTAACGTCAAGTAAAATCTTTTTTATCGAAAATTTTAACCCATCAGTTGAGTATTGTTTTTTGTAACACTCGAGTTGCACTTCATAACCACCTTACGCTCAAAATTAAGATCCAATAATCGATTTTTTCCTAATTACTAATTTTTTGAAAATAATTATATTAGTAATAATTCTTTCCTAATTACTAATTTATCGAAAAAAAATCAGTAATATTTTTTCGCTAATTACTAATTTTTTCAAAAAATTAGAAAATGGAAAACGATAATTTTTTTTTGCCGATCTCTGGTGAAAAGTATAAGAATCATTCATTCATTTACGAAAATCCTCGATAATAGAAGCCGTTCAACTTTTGGTCAGTGTCCATCCATTGGTCGTGTGATTTTTTTTGTACAGAATTTTGAACTAAAAAAAAAGTCTGTTCATAAATTCACCCAAATTTTTTATTTCTGAGACAAATTTTGACGCAATTAATCTTATCATGTCAAATTCAATGATATTCCTCGAAAATTAATTTCCTCAATTTGTAATCACAATTATCTTTCGAACATGATAAATCAAATTCAAATGACATCATTCTCCGCTTGATCTTAAGTTAATTAACGAAAAAAATCTTGATACATTTAATGAGATAAATAACAATCGATGAGTTCATTTCAAACATATTTTATTAAATTTCAATGAATTCTCTCAATTTTTCACATAACAACAGATCAAATCTAAATATTATAAAACATCCTGTATGATTTCTCGATTTCTCATAATTTATCTTTTCATTGATCGCATGAATTATTTCATCTTGTTTCATTTCTCTTTTTTTTCTTCATTAATAACTTAAATTTACGTATAAATAAGATTCACAAAAAAAAAATGTTACGTGAGAAAATTCATGGTGCAATCGTTTTTAAAATGAATTTTCTTTCTTCCATTGATGAAGAATCCGTTTTATGTTAAATTCAAGCTGGGGTTTTCTGAAACATAACAATATCGTGGAATTAATTTTTTTTTCTTCTGTTTTTACTGAAATCGATAATGATTATCTTTGATACTAGAAGAGTTCGAGATAAGAAACAAAGTATTATTATCGTAGAAGCTTACAACTCTCTCGAGTATGTCTTCAGCAGCAACGACCTTGGGTGGCCGAGCAGGAATTCCAGTTTTTGGCTCACGTTCCATCTTGTGCAGCATCTTGTATACACTCGAGTTCATTAAATGATCGTAATTCGGTAGCCATGCTTTCTCATATTTTTTGAAATTAACCCTGATAAATGGAGCATTAAAAAAAAATATTTGATTATTAATTATTATCTCATAAATAAGACGATAAGATTTTATTTATCTGTTTCATTGGATTAAGTTTTTTTTTGTGTAAATGCATTTTTTTCAAAGTTATGTCTTCTTTTGGGAAGAAAAGAAGAAATAAATATCCAAGTTTTGCATTTTTTTTTTTTGGAATTAATTGAACAGTTAAATTGCTCCGTTGAAATCTTATTGAGCTTGAATATTCAATTTTTGTGATAGGGGAGAGTGGGGCAAAATGGACCCTCATAGCAACATAATTGAGGATTTTTTTTTGGAATGATGGACTTGACGAAAAAATCTGAAAAAATTTGAGAAAATCCTCCAACATATCTATATTGTTTGTAAAATTTTTCAGATTTTTTAAAGCAACCGCTGCTTTTTAAATGAATCTCGAGTCATCTCATCTTCTAGGTCCATTTTGACCCACTCTCCTCTATAGATGAACAATGAGTGGTTGCTCCTGCCCGTCTGCAGATTAGCCGCAAATTTATCCTCGGAACGTTCAGATAATCATGCAAAAGATGCGTTTGAAAGTTGCATGCAGATTATATTGAAAATATTTCGGGAAATGTTGGGTTTACAGGATTTTATTAAGATACCTTTTTTGTAGCTCATAAATTTTCTTACAAAAAAGGCCTTTTTTACAAAAAAAAAATAATTAAAAAATTACCCAACCATGAAGAAATGCTGGGCAATGCTCACAAATTTTTCCAGATTTTTAAAGCAAGTTCTTCACTCCAAAAAAAAAGAAATGATAACAAAATTAGCAGACATCTTATAATTCTTTCCATTTTTTTTTTGAAGAACTAAATCATTATAAAAGAAATATTCGAAAAAATTTGTACTTATAGTCAAATTAATCCTCAAATTTTCTACATGTTCATATTTTTTCTGTTTTTTGATAATTTGTCTTTTGAAAGAAAAAAAAATCTAAAAATTTTCATTTTTATTATCATAAAAAAATCTGGTTCATTTTTTTTATCAATCTCTCCTATTAAAACTACAGCTTTACCCAGCGGATTGTGATAGAAAATGAAGCACTTACCCAAGTGCCCGTCCACGAATAACTTCCGCCTGTCCTGACAATACCTCAGCAATCATTTCATCATTGAAGAAATCATTTGGACACCTCCATCTACGTCCATAAGTTAGTTCCAACTGTTTAGCCTGGGGCCAGAGATCGTGCGAGCGTTTTCTTCCTCCCCTTTGCTGCCGGATCGAACGATAGTTTTAATTGCTTGTCAATCACACAATTATTCAGTTCTTTTGTTTCTTATTTAAATGCTATTTTTTTTCGCTTGTAATTTCTCGAACAGGTTTCAATGTCAGTGAGGATTTAGAGCGTTTTACAATCGGTGACAGGAACGAAATTACATGCATTATCACATTCTTCTTTTTCCATGAAGGAAAACATCAGGAATTGAAGGATAAAAAATAGGACAGAGGGGTATACATACTGTAACAGAATGAAACGTTGTGAATAATTTTAATAATTTAGGGGAAGGTGGGGCAAAATGGACATCAGGGGTAAAATGGACACATCTAAATTTTTTGGCAAATATTATAGAAAACTCTTGAAATTGAGGGAAATATTGGCTGTAGATTGTTTTTGATGATTTCATTGGAAAGCTGAGGAAATTTTAGATGGGAAACAAGTGCCGAAATTAATTTTTTGGAGTTTTTGGTGATTTTGACTTTTTTGAGCTTTTTAGAGGGGTAAAAGCCTTGTTTTTTTGAAAATTTTCAGTTTTTTGAGAATATATTTGGTTCTATTTGTCGTAGTGCAAAAATTTCGACGGGAGGTGAAAGGTGAGATCATTTGCCATCGATTTATAGGCTTTTAAATTCAAAAATATCGATTTTTAAGGTATTTATAGACATTTCTGTGAAACAATTTTGTGAAACAGTTTTTGGCCTATAACTATTCCAAAAATTGACATTTTTGAATTCAAAACCTCATAATTCGATGGGGAATGAGCTCACCTTTCATTTGAGATCAACCCCGAATCGCTACGACCAATAGAACTACAGATATTTGGAAAAAATGAAAAAATTTCACAATTCTCACATTCTACCCCTCAAAAATGCCAAAAAATATAGATTTTCAAAAAAATCGAAAAAAATACAAATGACACTGATTTTTCGGCTAAAATTTCCTCAGCTTTTCAATAGAATGATCAAAAAAAATCAATCTCTAACCATTTCATTGTAGTGTCCATTTTGCCCCACTCTCCCCTATATTAATCACGTTGTGAATGGCAAAATTTGTGCAACTGCGCGTGCACAAGACGTATAATCATGCTGGAAAAAAGAATGAGAATATTTAACAAAATTACGGGAAAATAAATATTTTCATGAAAATTAGAGACACATGAGCATATTCCACTGAAGATGATCGCAAAATTGTCACAAGGTCGGATATTATTTTATATTATTCGTATCAACGACCATGGTACCTTCAGTTCCTGTATAACTTGATCTTTCGCTGACAGATTTGGATCCGGTTCGTAACTTCCTATATTTTTTTAAAAAAGGAATTAATATGAATTTCAGTGGCAGTCATTCAATTTTGAATGCCTTTTTTTTCAATATCACGAAATATGAAGGGGATACAAAAATTATCGTGGAAATTTCTCTATCTCGCTTCAATTCCGAGATATTCGCCTAAAATAAAGGCGGATTTCTAGAATAATTGAGTGAAAACCTTGAAAATTTATTTATTAATGATTAAAAAAGAAAGAAAAATGTAGAGAATTTTGAGAAATAGTTCATTGAACTGCATATAATTTCTCTGATCAATTCTCCTCATTGAAAATTTCCTAAATCTTTCGCAAACTATGTCACGTGAATAATAATTGTGATTTTTATCCTTAAATTATCGGAATCCTTACCATGAGAAGGTGCAGGACTTGGATCTCTCGATCTAAAAACTTTCGTTTCATAGGAGGCAACATACTTCTTCACTCGATGCTCATCATCCATGATAGTAACTTCCATCTCACTTTTTTCTGGTTCTCCAACTTGTTCCATTTCCGGTTCAGGCTCAACAATAGATGGTGTACCACTTATAACTGTAGCAGGTGATGACCTGGCCTCAAATTCCGAATTCTCATCTCTACTCTCTTCTTCATCTGGGCTTGCTCTCTCTATCACCGGGCTGACTGGGCTCTCTGCTTTCTTAGTCTCCTGATCTGTAATATTAAACCAAATAATATTAATCAAAAAAAGCCACGTTCAATATTAGAATCCAAGGGTAAGTGCCAA
This sequence comes from Aleiodes alternator, assembly GCA_963921955.1. Classification (NCBI taxonomy): domain Eukaryota; kingdom Metazoa; phylum Arthropoda; class Insecta; order Hymenoptera; family Braconidae; genus Aleiodes; species Aleiodes alternator. The sequence continues at coordinate 1,680,363 of OY998097.1, forward strand.
GTTACTATACTAATACATTAGCCACATGTGGGCGGATTTTTTTTTATAACACGCAAGCCTTGACGTGTGTCTTATAATCTGTTAAATGAATTATATATTTGTAAATGTATTCAAGTTTTTCACTCTGTTTATATTTAGAGCGATGAGATTTCTCTTAATTGTCCGAAATTCCATTGAGCTATTAATTCAGTAGCTAAATCTTACATATTTTTTATCTGATCAAATAATTCATTCGAAAAATTCTGGAAAAAATTAGAAACATTCTGAACTTGCTTGAGTAATTCTATAAATTTTTTCAGATTTCTAAAAACAATAACTTCGTCGTGAAAAAAAATTTTCTTGTCAAAACAAAATTCTTATCCGAAAATTCTATTAAAAAAAATGAGGGATATTTTGGAAAATAATCCTCTATTTTTCTAGAAAAACTGACATTTTATTTAAAAATTAAAGATAAAAATCAGCTTAAAACTCACCAGAAGAACCACGACGTGAGGCATTTTCACTTTGTACACCGCTCAATTCCATAATTTTGTGCAACTGTTCAGAAACAATTCTCAAGTGATTTTCAATCTCACTTGGTAATTGTTTCAGTGCTAATAATTGATTTTGAACACTCTCCAATTGCTTTTCCAAACTGATTTCGGTTGATACAAGTGCTTTGACTTTCTCTTTATCGAATATTAATGGCTGCACTGGTGGTGTAGGCTCTCGTACTTCTTCTCTGCTCTCACATCGTGTAGAACATCTCGATTCTTGACTCTGCTCATCAGTGCAAGGATGACTTGATGCCTTTGATGATGGACGTCCTTCAACTTCAATTGGGATCTCAACAATTCTTGGTCCTGACATTGCTGATTCTGGTCGTGATAATTGATTTTGTTCTGGTGTTGCTGCTGGTGTAGGAACTGCCGATTGTTCTGCTTGATATTGTGGCTCTGGTGTTTTTAATAGACCTCGCTCAGTAAGCTTTTCAGTGACGCTCTTTTTCGGCTGCTTTTTAATTACAACTTTGTAGCCCTCACTCTGTTGACAATCGTCTTCCTTCTTCTTCGGAATTGGTCTTTCTGGCTTCTGTAGAAATGTCGATTTGTGCTTCAGCTCTTGAACCCTTGGAGGCTCGGCCACTGCTATTTTCTGAAGCTCCTCCAGGACCTTCGATTCACGAAGGAGTGGAGCACGGGGTCGAATCTTGTTGAAATTGACTCTATTGATGAGAAGAAAAAAAATTAGATAAAATGGAATATTTTCATGGGAATTCTTGGCAGATCTCAGAAACGAGTACATTCATTGGAGAATTAAAAAAAAATTTCGAGAAAGCATCTCATGTAGCTCACAAATTCTTTAACAAAAAAATATCTTAAAGAATTCTCCTGAACCTTCGTGTTTCTGAGATATCCTTCACATAATGAAAAAAAAAAACAAATTATAATTTAGAAAATTTCATGCAGATTCCAATTGTAAAAACCTCTGAACCGGGCAGATTTAGGGAAACATATCGTCAGCTTAGAAACAATGGGGCGTAAGTGTTGTACAGAAGCATAGCACTTACACCACTCTTTTTCTAGGGTGACGATATAAAAATGCCTCTTAATTGCAGAAAATTTTGAAAGCTTCAAAAAAAAGTTTCAACAAAAATCTCGCTATTTTGCTTAATTCTAGATTAATTTTATCAAGAATGGTCACGAAACTAAATCGATTTGTCTTCTTTCATTCCTTCATTACTTGAATTAAATTGAATCATTACCCAAGAACTGCCTTATCCTCAACTTCCAGTAATTCTTCCTCTTCCACAAGTAGCTCAGCTATTTCTTCTTCAGTGAGATTTTTATTAGGCACAGGTTCAACATTTGGATCTCTTCTTGTATTCGATGGTGATGGCTCTTTAACTTCTATAATTTCTGGTGATTTTTCGTGTTCTATAATTGGCCTTGGTTCCTCTTCTTCGTCAGATTTTGGCTCTAATGATGGACCATCAAGTGGTGGCAATTCATCTGGATCCCTCAAATCTTCAACGAGTTCTCTCAAAGCTCTAACTTCATCAATCTACACAACAATGAGATTGCTTTAAATTATTCAATCAGAGGGAGAAAATCTAATTGGTGAAATAAAAAAGAGAGAGAAATTCAGAAAATAGGTTTTAACCATTTCTATTGAGTTCAACTAATACATGAAGACTTTATCGTAACAGAGTTATTAAACAACTGGATAAATATACGAAATTGAGATTTGAAAGAAGAAAAAGGCTTGAAAAGATCATTTATTTGATACATTTCCATTTCTTTCAGTGGGAGAAAAACTCACTGGTTTGTAGGGTACAATATTATCCTCCTGAATTGTCTCAGCTACTTGACGAGCACCCTCTTCAGTCCTGCATGACAGTGGAAAATTTTTAATTTATAGAAGCCAGCAAAAAGAAAGAAGAAAAAAAGAATGAAATAAAATGCAAAAATAAAATAAAAAAAATAAAGACTTAATCACACGATTGTCTTGATTGATTGAGCAAAATGATTGAACTAAAGTGGCCAATGTAAAAAGGCAACTTATTAAAAGTAATTATTGGCTTGGAATGAATTGATTTGCCAAGTTGTATTATTTACGGTCAAGGTCGAGGCATTTCAAGGTACAAAAGCCAATGATTTTTATTGTTATTTATTCGTTCAAAATAGCATCCTGTCCTCTCACTCATTCTATTGCTATATATATATATATATATTATTTATCTTTGTGTTTTATGTCTGAGTACAAGGTAAGCAAGACAGAGTTCACAAAAAAATACTAAATAACTTTGAAATTTTCCATTGAAAATTGTCGACAATCTTTTTTTTTATTATCATTACATTTCATTAAATGATTTACCTGTTAACCGCCAAAGTAAAATTATTTCCAGCTTGTATAAGTGCCTCGTGTGCCTCTCCATGTGTCAGATTGCTCACAGGCTCGTCGTTTAGACGTACAACAACATCACCAACTCTCAGGCCCATGCATTCCGCAAGACTATCCTCAGCTACCTGAAGAAAAAAAAAATGATGAGTACACAACATGGCCTCGATGAAATTCTCAACAAATTACATGTTTATTAAGGGGATAATTTTGTAATTGTTCTTGTTAACATACCCTTATGACGGTCAATGGCTGAACAAAATCACTGCCACCCACTAGACGAAAGCCCCATGGTGTATTATCGAATTTTGAAAATTTTAGGTTGATGATCGACATCTCTTCTACATCTGAAAAATTTCATTAATCGAATTAGGGATAGTACATTTGGTGTAAAATTTTGTGGTAGGATTACCATCAATGACCCAATTAATGCCACCAAGAGACCTATTCTGCCACATATCTTTCATAGAAAAATCATATTTTATCATAAATTCAAATTTAATTTTTCCTCGAAATAATTTAGGGTCTGGACTATCATTTACATTAATTATTTTCCTGAATTAATGATAAAAATGATTTAATTTATATTTTTGAAAATATTTTGCCCATGGCCTGATTCATGACACCATGGCCCGATTTCTGCCATGGAGGGTCCCAATAATTGCCATCAATTAATTTCCATCACTGGTCGTTATTTTTAAATTATTCGTCAATTTATAAGAAAGTCCAATGATTTTGCTAACAATCAATACAATTTTCGATTTATTAAATACTTAAATTTTCTCAATATCACACATTGAACTGATGAGGCACTGTAAACCCACATGAAGAGCTTTAGGGCTTTATCTTGCTGAGCATGCTGGTCGCATTCAATGGATTAATTTTAGAAATATATCTAGCAGTGATTGGCAAAAAAAAAATCTATCTATTTTCATTACCTAATTTTTCTGAAAAATTAGTAATTAGTCGATAAAAATTCCTAATCTTTCTGAAAAATTAGTCATTAGCCGGAAAAAGTCCTTAATTTTTTCGGAAAATCAGTAATTCTTCTGAAAAATGAGTAGTTAACCGACAAAAAATGCTGATTTTTCAGAAAAATGAATGATGCTTATCGGCTAATTACTAATTTTTCGAAATAATTAATAATTAGCCGCCGAAAATGACGAGTTCCTTTCAAAATATATTTCAAATATTATTATTCCAAATATCATTTATTATTCCATTTATTAATTGCTACTTTTTGCAAAACTAGTATTACATTTTATCACAACTCCTCGTTCAAAATTTGTGTCTGTTAATCTATTAAATTACTAATTTTGAGGAATTTTTGAAAACAACAAGTAATTTTTCTCACTAATTACTAATTTTCGAAAGTAATTGGTAATATTTTCTCGCTAATTACTCATTTTTAAGAGTAATTAATAATATTTCCTCGCTAATTACTAATTCCTTAGGAAAATTAATATTTTTTACCGACTATTTATTAATTTTTTATGTAAATCAATATTTTTTCTTGGCTAATTACTAATTTTTCTGCAAAATCAGTAATATAATTGAAATCGTTGACAAAAAAAATCGATGATGCCGATCACTGATATCTAGTAGAGAAATATCGGATATTTTGATTGTCCGGTGTCCTCAGGATTCTTTTCTAGCCACTGTTATCAATTATTTAGAGTTGAGAATTCGAATAAGTTCAATAATCACGAAAGTGTATGAAAAGTGGCATTAATTGGGCCGATGGCATTAATTGAGAAGTGTTCGAAGTGGTCCAGTAATCGAACTATTCAACGTATTTATCATGGAAAAAATTGGTAGTCCAGCCAAATGTCATTTCGATAATTTTCGGAACAGAGTTGATGAACACAGATATGATGTTCATCAACTCATTTCGAAGCCTATAAAACTGTTAAGTATCGGAGCGAATGAACCTGGGTGTTAAAATGATCCTTGAATTTTCTATAAGAGGGGAGAAGTCTTCAAGAAATTTGAAAAAATTCACAAACAATGTCCACATAAGTGAGCAGCTTCTCAAAGTTTTTTAGATTTTTTCATGAAGTACTGTATTTCGAAAAAAATCTCAAATCATGCTTTCATGCAGGTCCATTCTGCTCCACTCTGCCTTATCGGTGATTATCGAATTTCTTATGTTCGATCATTGGTGTCTGACGATTCTTACATCCGTTCGACCACTGGACCACTCATCCTACTGAAGATAGCAGATATCTAACAATTTTCCAGATTTTTTCGAACCAGTAAACTATCACAAAAAAAATATTTAAAAACGCGGCACTTATAGTTTTTTCGAGTTTTCTACATATTTATATTCTCCATTTTGCTTGAAATAATTTATTTTTTAAGAAAAAAAGAGATTAAGAATTGTCAGATGTCTGCTATTTTTAGTATCATGAAATTTTATTTGAATTTTATGATTTTTGGATTTTTTTGAAATTAGTTATTTTTATGTCCAGTTATTGGAATCCGTCATTATCAAATTTTTAAATTATTTACGAATTGAAAAATGATCTTAATCATTCATTTATAAATCCACTCCAATAAAATTGGAGATAATCACAATAATATCTCCTTTCGTTGAATTTTTGTATAACGTTTCAGTGAAGCGCGCGAAGAGTGGCGCGAGCCAATGATAAACGACGACGTAAGATTCGACCAATGACGAGCGAACGTGACACTTTTCAGCGTTACGTATGTCCCTTTTAGAACAGGAATTTCGGAATTGGAACAAGCCACGGGAATTCCCTTTTTTTAGAGCAGAATACACTCAACAAAAAAGCGTTCGAAGAAATAAAAATCTTCTGCATTAGATTCCAAGACACATTTCAGAGAAATTGGGGCTAAAACATAGATTTATCCCGTTTTATCACTTCACTTCTGAATGTAAGCACTATTTAAAAAAGCGCCGATCAGAATTACGTAATTGCCAATATTTTTCACATTTGAATAGCAGAATTAGTTTATTGTCAATAAATGTGATAATAAATTTTAAACTAGATGAAAATAAATTTCCACTCAATTCAACGATATTTTCAAATTACAAAGAATTACGTAATGAAAAACAAATATGCGGCAAAAATGATGAAATATTATGAACCATTGGTCAATGAACTGAGCAAATTATTTCGAGGATGAAAATAATTTTGCAGACACGGAAGTGTTAGACGTTTGTATTGCCTTGATGTTATCTCATTGCGACCTCAACAATTGAATGCGTATATATATGCTATATGCACAATTATAATGTGTTGTAATAGAAATTATACTTGCCAGTAAAATTTTGTTAATCAACATTGAGCTGGCTGTAATTTTCTGATGGTCAATAACCATCGAAAATTGTTAATAATCAAATGAAAATCGGGAAAAAAAAATGCAATTATTATTGGATTTAATTGAAACAATTTGATATTAAAGTGAAGGAGGAAAAAAATTTTCTTGTCCTTTACACCACCAAACTAAACGTAATAATGCACTGAATTTGATTGCACAGAGGTAATGGAAGAGGAGAGAGATTTTCTGTGGCGCTTCACTCGCTGAATAAAAGTGAAATGGTGTCACCGATAATCTCTGCCAAAGACAATTCATTATACCACTTTAAAATCCTTAACACAATCTATCTCACTTTTCGACAACCAAATATATCACATTAAACGTTAGGAATCGTAATGCGTCCATTACCCCTGTAGTAAAAGAGAGAAACGATAGATTGGCTCAATCTATTTACTGATCGTTTCTATTTACGATCATGCCTAGATCTCGTTATTCACACCCCGTGACATGTACGCTGTCAGGCATTTGAATAACTTTTTTCTTTGTTTTCTCGTATTTTTTTCCACTTGACTGTATGTATTTTACTTATTTTTTTATTCTCCTTTTAAATCATAAATGGTACATTCAGATTTTTAATGCCACTTCCAATGTACAGAGAGCCATAATGAGGTGATTCTATCGTGTGATAGAATGTCATGCCTGGCCAATAAAGATTCTGCAGGATCAACAAACGGCCACCCAAGTACTTCTCCATATTCCAGCACTCTAGAAGATTATTGGAAAATTGATTAGAATAAAGATAGACAAGATTATTTTTGATTTATTAGAAATATGCAAGAGACAATCGGAGATATGGAAATAGGGGAAAGTGGGGCAAAATGGACATTCAAATGAAACAGTCGAAGTTACATTTTTTTTAATGATTCCATTGGAAAGCTGAGGGAATTTTAGGGGGAAAACATGTGTCGGAATCAATTTTTTCGAATTTTTGAAAATTTTCATTTTTTTTTGCGTCAAAATCGAAGAGTATCCTATTTGATTTTTTTCGAAAAATGTTTTTTTTGATGATATCTCCGGTTCTATTCGTCATAGCGATTCGTGGATGGTCTCAAAATGAAGAGGAGCTCATTCCTCATATTTTCGTTAAAGTCCGATTGATTTTTATCAAAAATTGACGAAATTACAGGGCAATTTGTGGAAATCAGTTTTTGGGCTGGAACTTCCGTAATTTTCGATAAAAATTAATGAGACTTTAACGAAAATGTGAGGAATGAGCTCCCCTTCAATTTGAGACTACCCGCGAATTGCTACGACGAATAGAACCGGAGATATTATTAAAAAACCATTTTTCGAAAAAATCGAAAGGGGGGTGACCCTTCAAGATTGAGTGAAAAAAATTTTTTCTTCCAAAATGCGAAAAAAAAAATTTACACCCATATTTTCCGCCTAAAATTTTCTCAGCTTTTCAATGAAATCATTGAGAAAATTCTACCTACATTATTTTTATCAATTTGGAGCGTTTTTCAGGATAAAACCATGAAAATTTAGATGTGTCCATTTTACCCCTTATGTCCATTTTGCCCCGCCTTCCCCTATATTATCGACCTTTTCTGCAGTTCTTGTCCTGACCTACAAAAAAAGTTTCTGCTTAAAAAAAAATTAATCTCGTTTGGTTCTCGAACTATTTTCCAAAAACTGATATCACCCCTGAATTTTCTCATTTCCACTGCTGAATTCGTTTTTTTTTCTTCTTTTAATCTCTCGAGATTCAGTGGAAATATGATACTGAAAATAGCAGATATCTGACAATTCTTTGGATTTTTTTGAGATAAATAAATTATTAAAAAAAAAAAATATTACTGAAATTTGCATATTTAGTTTTTTAAATTTTCTACATGTGCATATTTTTTATTTCTCTGGAAATAATTTATTTATCAAGAAAAAAAAAGTGAAAATTGTCAAATGTCATAAGAGCCTTTCTTGGAACTCTTATGCTCTAAAAAAAAGGTCTCCACGATTTTTTTTTCACATTTCCCATCGAATCCAAACTATCTCACAAAAACTTGGGAAAAAAAGACATCTCATTCACCTCTTGGAATATCATTTTCTGCTGTATCTAAAAAGTCCAATGAGTAGTTGTAATCGTCTCTCGTCAAAAGATTCTTCGTCCATTTCTCCTGCGGAAGTCTTGCATGTAGATAGGATTTTAATTCCAGGCATTCGAGACTGTCCAGACCCTCAAAAGCGACGTTTTCTGCTACTGAACCATCTGCATGCTTAAACCAGGCTCCTCTCGGGATCAATTGAGCTTCTGCTGTGATAATATCAATTGTTGATGATAAACGATCCTCTTCCTTCAAATACTGAGGTACTGATCCCTTCAAGAACAAACGAAATTACTAAGTTTAATAATCACCAAAAACGTAATTTTTTATGATAATGAAATCAACACACATATGACAATTTTTTTTTATCAAATAAATTAGCATAAAAAAAAAATTGTACTTATAGTTCTTTAATTTTTGTGCAAGTGCATATTTTCTATTTTTTTTTAAACCCCATTTGTTAAAAGGTGAAGAAAAATTCAAACATTGTTCAGATACCTGCTGATTTCAGTATCATAATTTTTTTCTTTCATTATCAATAATGTTGATTGAAAATACGTGAAAAAATTCAGAAGCATCTTCATCTGGTGGAAACGGAGGATTGGTATTGGAAACATTCGTGACAATTGATGGATTTCCTTCGAATAATGTTGTTGCCAATGGTGTCAAGAATTTGCTACATTTATCTGAATTTGGTAGCAAGAACCATTCCAGAGCATCCAAACTTTTGTGAGAAAGGAAGAAAAAATTAATTATCTGATTCAATCCCATGATTAAATATTTATACTTTTCTCTAGTTGTTCATAGGAATATTGGAAAAAAATTGTTAACAACACCAAAATATTGCCAAATTTTTCCAATATTGCAGCAATTTTACAATATTTTGGTGTTGTTAACTATTTTTTCTAGTATCCCTATGAACAGCTAGAAAAAAGTGAAAAACAATGATTTAGGTGACTTCTTTTCATATCCTTATTTTCCAGTAGCATTCTGTTTTCAGAGCAAAGCGATGATGTGAAAGGGTAAAAAATGTAAAATGAAAATATGTAAAGGACTAGGAGTGAGGCAAAAAAAAAAGATGTCAAACAAACAATTTTGTAATTCAAAATCATAAAATTCAATTCAATAATTTAGGTGACGAGATCAATTGATTGTAAAAACAGAACAATATACCGTCAATGACCCAATTAATGCCACCAAGAGACCTATTCTGTAACCCTTCGGGAAATATTGTTGGACTATGTCCATTTTACAATTATTATTCTTTTCTTCACTGGTCGTTAAAATAGTAAATTTATTACTATTTCACTATCTCTAGTAAATACTCTGCACTGCTTGGGTGCTTCTCTTTTTTTTTTCTATTAATGAAAGCGTAGTTTTTTTGATCCTTTTTTACTGTTCGCTGAGTATAGATAATATTAGTCATTAAAAAAACAAATTATATACCACATAAAAAGTTATATATATTGTTATTATGAATGATGTAACAAAACAAATTACTTTTCTTACATCAACACTTCATATTACTAAAATGTAGAAGTTCGAGAGATGTTTACATCCATGAACTTCATCAGTTATAATTTATAACAATAATGATTATAGTTTTTTTTACACTGTTTTATACTGTACATATGTAAATAATTTTTTTTAATTCCAATAAAAACTGTTGTTATCAAAAAAAAAAAAAAAGAGACCTATTCTGTCACATATCTTTCATAGAAAAATTATATCTTATCATAAATTCAAATTTGATTTTTCCTCGAAAGAATTTAGGGTCTGGACTATCATTTACATTAATTATTTTCCTGAATTAATGATAAAATTATTCAATTCATATTTTTGAAAATATTTTGCCCATGGCCCGATTCATGCCACCATGGCCCGATTTTGGCCATAGAGAGTCCCAATAATTGCCATAAATTAATTTCCATCACTAGTCGTTATTTTTAAATTATTCGTCAATTTATATGAAAGTCCAATGATTTTGCTAACAATCAATACAATTTTCGATTTATTAAATACTTAAATTTTCTCAATATCACACATTGAACTGATGAGGCACTCTAACACCACATGAAGAGCTTTAGGGCTTTATCTTGCTGAGCACACTGGTCGCATTTAACGGATTAATTTTAGAAATATATCTACTAGAGAAATATCGAATATTTTGATTGTCCGGTGTCCTCAGAATTTTTTTCTAGCCACTGTTATCAATTACTTAGAGTTGAGAATTCGGATAAGTTCAATAATCACGGAAATGTATGAAAAGTGGCATTAATCGGGCCGATGGCATTAATTGGGCCATTGACGGTATCGAAATATTAGTCGATACCTTTTTTGCAGGAGAGAACAAGAACTACAAAAAAGGTTTATTTAAAAAATTTCATATTTCCGATGGAATTTCAAATATTTTTGAAAAATTGAAGCATCATTACCTGTAGAAGAACGTTCGATCCTTGAGACAATCTTTTTCATAACCATAAGCGATGTGGTAGTCATTCTCAAGGCCGTTGATTCTACCCCAATAGTAAGTTTTACGAAAATGGTTCTCTTTCTGTAATATCAATAAGGAATTTTTGAGAATCAGCGCGTTCTCAGCTCCAATACATACACCACTGTAACCAATTCTTTCTGTGCATTCTAGTAATTTAGTGCACTCCATGTACTTTTATTTTTGAAAATTTCTGTGAGCTCTTAATTGTGAAGGGAGTTGAAAATAAAAGAAAATCATGCATTGGAGGGAGACGTAATTGGATTTCTATTCTTTAGGAAGGATAGAATTGTCATGGCTTTTTGCCTACTTTGTGAAGAGAACGATATAATGATAGAAGAAGATTATCATCATGAAACTAGAAAAAACGTCTGATGATTTTTCAACTTTCCTTCTGGAAAAATATGGGTATAAAATATCAGTATAAAACATGGGTATAAAATATACTGATTATTTCCATAATATAAAAAAGCATGGGACATTTTCTGTCATCCCTTATCCTAATATATATTATAGATATACTATACTATATATATAGCATATATATAATATATAATATAATATATAATAATATAATATATTATATATATTATATTATAATATATTATATATGATAGTATCTAATATATTTTTGTCTCTAAGAAGTCTATATTAAGACCTCAGAAATGAAGGGGCTTAATTCCAGAGACTTGCTCCTTTTTGACTCTAAAATGCAACGATTTTTTTTTGCCTTTTATTGCAAAAAAAAATGGTAAAAGACCCTCAAATTATCATTATTATTATCTTTTCATCATATTATTGAGGACTTCAGTAATAACGTGGCATGAATGCAAAGGACTTGCGCCTTTTTGCCTCTAAGATGCATTAATTTAAAAAAAAACGTATTTTTTACTCAAACGGGCAAATTGCTGCTTTTTGTATGTGATAAAGCGCTTCACATTCATTTTTCTTCATTTCAATGACGGTCAATTCAGAAATATGTGTAAAAATATATCTAAATTTTGAAGAGCACCATGGAAAAAAGGTGCGCACACCCAAAGTCTAGTTGGAAGAAGAAAAGTATGCACAGTTGAGAAATTCACAAAACTATAAGTGCAATTTTCTTCAATGCTTTTTTTTTTAAATAAATTGTTTATTCCTGAAAATTCAAAGAATTGGCAGATATTTACTAATTTTATCAAAATACAGCTTCCATATCGTCTTATAAGCTAACAAAAGAATAGAAAAGACTCGGGCAAAACGGACCTGCAAGGAAAAACAAACAAGGACTTAATTTCAAAGTTCTTTATGGGAAAATCTGGAAAAAAATTGTAAAAAAGTACTCCATTGTATGGATATGGTGAATTTTTTTTGAAATTGTATCCGTTCAACCATTCAATCTGGGAAAAATCCTAGTTGACTCTGATCTTTGACTTCAATTTAATTTTTCACTCCATCTTCTTCCACATCCTACCTGTAGGAAACAAATTCAATGAGGTAAATCTAGAGATTAGCGGCCTTTCAAAATAAATTAATTTGAAATGTCATACACAGTGAAAATTTTTTTCTTAATTTAAGAATGTGCAGTCACTTAATTTAAGAATGGCAGGTCACTTAAATTGAGTGACTTTTCTCACTTAAATCAAGTGACTTTCTTTCTTAATTCAAGAAAGTAAAACTCACTTAAATCAAGTGACTTTTCTTTCTTAATTTAAATGACCTGCACATTCTTAAATTAAGTGACTGGACATTCTTAAATTAAGAAAGCCTTTTTCTCTGTGCAGATATGAAAACACCCGATAGCGCAGGTGGTCGATAATAGACTAGTAATGTAAAGATCCCGGGTTCGATCCCACCCACTTTGTTTCTTTTTTGTTTTACGCTATTCTGTCAATTTTCATATATATCTCAGAAGATGCGCATTTTGCTTATTAATAGATCCGACAACTAATTATATCTGACGATTTTTTCCCGAATTATACGTTCAATCCGTCGGTTGATTTCGACCGCAGAACTACCATCTCATAACCCGATATTCACTCTCTTTCTACAGTATCACAATGAAACAAGCGCACTTATTATACACAGTCAAAACACTACAGTAAGACCAAATTTCGACCGTCGATTTCACGCAGAATCGCCGCATTTCGACCTCATTTCGACCGTGACCACTAAACCGTTAGGGTTGGATTACAAAAGCTCATTGTGTGCTCCAACATTCGAATTATTTCCGAGTTTTGAAAAAAGGCGGCAAAGAATAATCATCCAATCCTTTCTACGCGTTTCTAGAAGCCTCACATGGATCCGGTTCGTTTGGCGTTCCAGTCATTCCGCATTTACCGAACGAAGGTTATTCTTCATCCTCACAATTTCATCTAGATTGACGTCGAGAATTACTCCTAATAATAAAAGCCAAGGCATTAAACTATCGAAAAGTCATGTCTTCCGATGAAGAAAATGATGAGATTCAAGATCTCGAAGAAATTAGAGACAAATTCATGAGCTTACCACGTACTGAACGAATGCAGGTTAGTGCTTGGGAGGATGACAACGAGGGCATAGAATCACAACGGAATCCTGAAGGTTTAATATTTTTATTTCAAACAATTTAGTAGTGAAGAGGCGAATATTTGAATTTTTTTCATGTTTTTTAAAATGAAATTGGCATTTTTACCTCTTTGCTACTGAGTTGAAATCTTTTAATGAAAATTCAATGAAAATAAAATTAGCACACATCTGACAAGTTTTTTTTCAATTTTTCAAGGACATAAATTATAGGGGAAGATGGGGCAAAATGGACATCAGGGGTAAAATGGACACATCTAAATTTTTAGGTAAATATTATGGAAAACTCTTGAAATTAATGGAAATATTGGCGGTAGATTGTTTTTGATGATTTCATTGGAAAAATGAGGGAATTATAGGCGGGAAACAAGTGCCGGAATTAATTTTTTTGAATTTTTGGCGAATTTGACTTTTTGAGCATTTTAGAGGCGTAAAACCCTTCGTTTTTTTTGATAATTTTCATTTTTTAAAAATATCTCCGGTTCTATTTGTCGTAGCGTGAAAATTTCAATGGGAGGTGAAAGGTGAGATCATTTGCCATCGATTCATAGGGTTTTCAATTTAAAAATATTGATTTTTAAGATGGTTACAGGCATTTTCGTGAAACAGTTTTATGAAACAGTTTTTGGCCTATAACTATTCGAAAAATTAATATTTTTGGATTAAAAACCCCATAAATCGATGGGAAATGAGCTCAGCTTTCATTTGAGACCAACCACAAATTGCTAAGACCAATAGAACCAGAGATATTCGCAAAAAACTGAAAATTTTCAGAAAAGGAAAGGTACATCGCATTTTTCCCCTTAAAAATGCCGAAAAATATCGAATTTAAAAAAAAAATAAAAAAAAATACATCGGACACTCGTTTTCTGACGAAAATTCTCTCAGATTTTCAATAGAATCATCAAAAAAAATCCATCTCTAGCCGTTCCATTAGAGTGTCCATTTTGCCCCACTCTCCCCTAATTGAAAAAGAAATTAAACAATTTGCAGCTACCGTGTTGGTCCCGGTTTCCAGCAGTGTCCCAGTAACTGACTATTTTTTTAGATTTCTCAGCTATATTTAAACGTACAATATATAGTTTAATATTCAATTGCTGAGCTTATTTAGCGCAAAAAATATGTATTAATATAATTAGATTACATTCAATAAGCAAATAGTTGTTGCCTTTGTACTTGTTGCCTTTGTAATTTTCTACTTGTGCATATTTCTCATTTTTTTAAATTTAATTTTTTAAGAAAAAAAAAATACTAAAAATTGTTAGATGTCTGCTATTTTCAATATAAAATTGAGAGGAGGAATAATTTTTTTTATCTTTTTTTCAGATAACGATTCAAGGGGAATATTGACAGCAGCAGAGAAGGGGAGAATTGAACGAATAAGAATGCTCCTAGATAAAAATCCAGAATTGGTAAATGTCACTGATAAAGATGGATATACACCACTTCACAGAGCCTGTTACGCGAACCATGTCAATATAATTGAAGTGAGTGCTTCATTAAACATTTAGAATTGAAGTTTCATTTTTTATTTTTTGAATTTGAATTCGCATCTAGGACGAGATCTAGATGAATTTCAAATAATATGAAGTTTTCAGACAAATTGATTTCATTATTTCATGAGTTTTCTCAGAATATCTCGAAATCTGATAGATATGGGGGTTTTGCCTGAAGCCTTTTTGTACAGAATTCCAAGAGCTACAGAAAGGGACCCAAATCGCTCCATCTCGCTTACGTTCAGGAGTATTCTCAAAAAAATTAATGACTAAGAAAATCGAATTATTCTTTCTCTACCGAATTTAGCAATTTGGTAAACAAAAACTAGCTTTCCTTCATTCACCAAAGTGTTAAATCTCGTTTTTCACATTTTGCCCTACAATTATTCGAATTGGAGACATTTCAATATCAAAATTATCGATAGCCTGATAAGTTTGTAGAAATAATTCTTGTTGCTCTATTACTAAAGAACGCCTTTTTCAAATTTACTTCCAATATGAAGAAAAAAGTATTAATAAATAATAATTTTTTTTTTCATTTATTAATAAATAATAATAATAATTTTTGAGTGCTTCTATTGTTCTCTTCTTCTCAGACACTCAACCAATGAAATTATTCAATTTTCAGTATCTATTATTAAAAGGTGCAAAGCTTGATTTAAGAACACTGGATGGCTGGCATCCTCTGCATTCAGCCTGCTGCTGGAACAATGTCGACAGTATTTCAATGCTGATTTCAAATGGTGCAGATGTTAATGCCCTTACCAATGGCAATCAAACACCACTCCATTTAGCCTGCGCCAGTTCTCACAATTCACCAGCTCTTCAGCTCCTCCTGCTGCATCCAGACACTAAAAAAACCCTGATTAATTCAAGCGGTGATACTCCTCAAATGATTGCGACGAGAACTGGAAAGTATTACCCAATTTTCGAGATGATTGAGCCTTGCATAAATGAGATTTAAAGCAATTTTTTTTATAAACTTTCTGCTTAAAAAAAAGGTGATGTAAAAATTGTAACATAACGAGGAAATACAGTATTTTTTTCTAATTAAAAAAAAGTGTATTTATTTATTGCCACTCTCATATTGATAAATATTTTCATTAAGGATTAAGTTTTTCTCCATACTCTGAATATCGTACAGTATAAAAATATATTATAATAAAGTATTTATAAAACTATCACTAGAGGCATCATCACGAGTATCGATGTATAGAAAATAATTATAAAATAATACTATTATAGTACATTAATCATCTTTTTTTTTATAGTTTACAATTCGGCACTAAAGCTGTGAAAGAGGATAAATGAGAAAGAATTATAGCAGATTTTTTTTTCGTTAATATCTTTGAAATGAGTAAATTCAAAGGAAAAACTTCAATAGAGATTTTTTACCTAAACCACATAATTTCCAAAGCCCTTCTCAAACTGAACTAAATATAACATTTTACATTTATGCTTTTTCACTACTGAATTATCTTAAAAATATGACTCTCATTATAGTCAACAATTGCAAAATTCTTTTATATTTTTCTTTGAAATATTCAACAATCGTTAAATTCGAACAATTACCCTTTGGCATTCCTCTATACTAATTAATAATTCGGATATGAATTGATAAAAATTAATCAGTACATGATTGACTGTTAAAAATACATTGAAATAAAAAAAAATTGATTTCGTGGATGATTATTAAAAAACGATATGAAATTTTTTTTAAAAAGGTGAAAAATAAATCCGATCGATTAACTGGTCGGTAATATTAAAAAAAACTAAAATTATTTTATATTTCTGAAATATCACGAAACTTTTGACTTCCGCTGGTTAACTGAATGAATTATCATTTCAGAGTGACGTTAAATGTACAAATTTTGGTGTTCCATTGCTAAGTCGTCTCATACCCTCCCAGATTAATACAGTTGAGTCTTCAGTAGCTGCGTAAAGATGATGCTGATCCAGTGCCCAAGCAATCGCAATAATAGCACCACATCCTTTACCGCCATTAACAATTTCCCGAACAAGCTTGAGATCCCAACTGCTCCAAAGTCTTATGATACCATTATCAAGGCCAGTAGCAATCACATTCACTGATACACCCTCTGGTGCATTACTATAGCAAAGTGCAGTTATTCTTCTTCTAGACAAAACTGTACCAACTGGTCTGGCATTAATCGTAAATACACGTAATTCTGAACAATGATCATTGCAATTATCATTATTCTTCAATTCACAGGTAACAGCAATATCACCGAGTGTTTCGCTTATGGATAAAAGACGTATCGTGTGTGTATAATCACAAACTATTGATCTAACATAAGACAAACTGTTCAAATCCCAAATAACAATAACACCAACAGTATCACCAGTAACAGCAATGCTAAATGCACGTGAAAGTGATATAACTTTGACACTAGATCTGTGTGCAAGTAGCACAGAAGCTGGATCATTGCTAAATTCAATTTTACCAGCATGACCAACATTGTAAGAGTGCACAGTTATTCTTCCAGATAAGTGTCCAATCCATAACTGTCCACAATCAGCAGCGGATCCTAAGATAGTAACGGGATCAAAGCCAGATGATTTGATCAATGGTCTCGGTGGCTGTTCTTTCTTTGATTTGAGCCTGGCAATACCATCAGTTGCACCCCATGATGCTAGTGCAGCTCCCAAAATTGATGTACCACTCAACATATTGCTACTGCCTTTTTCCTTCGTGTAGCCCAACAGCAGAGTTGTACAAATTGGTAATCCAAAAACGTCACCAGTTAACAGGGGAACCATTGATGCAACTGGTGAACGATGCTTGTGCTTCCAGCATAGTACAGGCTCATTACCAGGTGCTCCAACGTAATTGCCCCATTTAATACCATCAACACCATCAATAACTTGTGGTATATTTGATGGAATTGTGCTCATAACATTGGGTAATGCCAATGGATGAGAGGCTCTAAATAATTGTGCTGGTGTTTGTCCATAAGTCTTGACCATTGTCTCCCATGCCTGTCTCACTAAAGGATCCTCAATTTGATCAACATTAAAACCATAATATGTCGCTGGATGAAAGACATTTATAGCCTCAACTGCTGGTTTACCAGTTTGCCTGAAGCCAAAAACTAAATCAATCCAGTATGGTAATGATTCACGTACAATATCAGTCTCCAATGCTGCTCTATGAGCTAGTATAAATAAACGTGCATCACCACCACACCATGGTGGTAATTCAACATCACTAACTCTGTGTCCATTCTGTCGTACACCAAAATTAAATCCCTCGAAATTTAACAAAAATTCGGGTAAATAAAAGAATTCAGGTATCAGTTCTTTAACGTCAGTCGTTGAATCACAACTCGTTAATCTCCATGTTGTTGCTAATGCATGAAATGTACGATCTGGTATATCAAAATTATCATCTTGATAGCATAAAAACATGCTTGTAAATGGTGGTAAACGCACGAGAAAATGTAAAACAGTACCAGAATTACTATAGTGTGATCCATAATGAAATGGCTCTTGATTCAATGCATTGAGATTTAAACCTTCAGCTAATGCTTGTTTGAGATAATTATAATTATTTATGTAATGCTGTTCATTTTTCTTATCTTGTACTGCCATTGGCCTTTGAAAATTACGATAAATCTTTGAATTATTCAGATCAATTTTCTCACTTGTATAATCAGCAAGTACAAATGGAAAGACTGGATATTGCATTAAATCGTTGTAGGATCTACCAGCTAATTTGTTTAAACACGTAATGTACTCCCAGTTTGTTAGTGTACCACTTCTCCATAGTGCAAGAGCCTCACCTAAATCATCACCAGGTACTCTTCTTGGTAAATTGCAAGCTGATAATTCAGTGGTAAATTCATCACGTTCTTTGCTCGAATTAAAGGCTAATAAATAAGTTCTTCCTGTTACCAAAAATATTTCAATTGCTCTCTCCTGTAATTGATATCTTCTCCTGTGTAATTCTCGGATGTCCTCCAGTCTCCAGGCAGTACCACCTGCCATAGCTAGATCTAATCCACCAAGTGCAATGTCACCGTGTAAAGGCATATCTGGATTATCAGGAACGAAGTACAAACATGTTTCTCCAATGAGTGCCTCGCCAGGCAGTTCAGCATGTGGTGTTACAACACGTGCCTGTGACATTTTCCTGATTCTCTCGCTCGTGTGAAGTCTTTCAATGAGAGCAGTTGCATTAGCATCTTGTCTAGCATTATTGAATAAATATGAAAGAGGACTTTCCATATTGGCTGCTTCCAATTTTTCCTGATGCTCTTTGGTGAAGAATCTTTTATCAATTTTTAAATGACATCTCTGCATTCTTATTCTAACTCTAGCTGGACCCTCTGTCGGATCTAGCTCCCAACTTCTCGGATAGCACTCGGGAAAGTACCATGGTGCTCTCTCGTGCGTCAATCTCCTCGCTAAATCTCTCCATCTTGCCATAGCCTGTGCCTCCATGGCCCTCGAGTGCTTCAATTTCTCCATTAGAACTTTTCTCTCACGATTCTGCTCCTCAACAACGCATCTCGTAATTCCCATTGCACTTTCCGTCATTTGTTTAGCCAGAATATCAAATTTATTACCAATTCGTTGAATTGCTGGGAGACTATTTTCTACCCAAATATCACGATCTCTCATTAATTCACGACGTAGCAGAGCAAGTTCCTCACCCCAGAGTCCAGGTGTTGCTCTCTCAATTCCTTTCACAAGATTCCAAATGCTCAGAGCTTCTTTCAATTCAGAGCATACTCTAGCATCGGCACTTGGCATCTCATCCTGTTTCTGCAAGAGATCCCAAAAAAATACTGTAAATTTTTGTTCAACCTGTGGATGAATTTCCAATAATGATGACAATATTTCACGTCCCCTCGGCTCTTCCATTAATGATCTAACAGCATAAACTCTGGTATTGTTGCTCTGATGTGGTCCCAGAAGCCAGACCATTATTCTAGCAGTATTTTTACGCAATGTCGGCCTCGACGACCACGTACCGACCCAGTAACTTTTTCTGTCCGATGGACTACTTGATAATCCATGTAACAGCATTGAAAATAATCTCTTAGTCAATTGCAATTCACTGGTTGATGGTGCATGATCAGCAGTTGTTAAAAATTCAACGGCTCTGATAATAATTGTCTTGAATCTCTCATTTATTTCACTTCTTCCAGGCTCCTTCAATAAATTACCAGAGCCATGAAGACTACCGTAACTAGATGATCTAGACTCATGATCGCTCTGTTCACTTGATGTTGTTAGAACTGACGTAAGATAAGATGCTGATGCTAAATAAGAGGCAGTACTTCTAAGCCTAAATCCAGCGTGTGTCGACACCTTGGCCATTAAAAAATCAAGTTCACCATCAAAAAGAACAACTTGTGCATCACGAACCACTGAAACACACGAACTACCCGATCCACATTGATTTCTTTCATACAATTCAACATGATTTAAAATCAGATGTAAATCAGAAATTGCCTGCATATGATGGCTTCCGGGTGATTCCAAGAGTTTTGTGGAAATAGCAACGAGAAGTACATGAATATCATTGAAGAGAGACGCTGAATTTCCCTTGTGAGCACCACCAACCAGTGCACGAGCCAAAGATTCAGCCAAGCCTTGATCGAGTAAAATTTTCAGAGTACTCGGATTTTTTGCAATCACCTCTGTGACGAATGACACCATGGGCCTAGCAATATTTGGATCAGTCGTAGATGCTTTTGCCAGGACTGCAAGTAATGGTGGCATAGCAGCTAATGTTGGTCCTCTAGTTGCCAAACTCTCCAGAACCATAGCTAGTTGCTCGGATGCTGGATACAGAGCAATTTGATTAGCCAAATGTATGAAATACTTTTGTTTTATGAATTTATTGATGTCCTCGTCACTCGCACGCTGCAAATAAGCTTGAACCACCTTGATCAGTGCAGTTCGCACTCTCGTATCTGGATTATTAGCTAGAACCAGTAATAATTCAGCTCGAAGAACGTGCTTTAGTACAGATCCAACTTGGCTGTCTGGAAGAACTCTCACGGCATCTCTTAGAAGAAGAAGAAGTCCTTCGCAGACTAAACCTTGACAGGCACGTTTTTCGTCTGTCCAAGAAACATTCTTTTCACTCAATTGATGATTAGAACTATCACTAGCAGCAATACCCGAATCCTCACCACCGCTTGTTTCTTTGTTAATTCCATTTCTTCTTTCGCGTCTTCTCGTTGCTCTGTCTCTCTGTATCTGCACATTAGCCAGTGCTTTATTCAACTTAGTTATCTCCAATGTATCAATTGACTCATCTGATGAACTGCCAGTTGTTGTTGTCGTTGTTGCACTCGTCATTGTCGTAGATAATCTCATTTTCATGTTGGATTTTTTATTTTTATCATCCAAAGGTGGTAACAAGAAATAGATATTGTGACGTGAATGCGTGACGTAAGTCTCTGATGCCTGATGAACTAGAATAAGGTAATCCGTAATTGCAACTAAATGTGCAAATTCTGGCGGTGCTCCCATGAGTGCTCTAATCAGCTCAACAACTGCACTACCACTTGTTGGATCAAGTAATGTACGTTCGTAAGAATCCTCGTACATGAAGTGTTCTTTGCAAAGTAGTAATATTATCTCTACAATATCAACGCGATTTAATTGTGAAGAATTAAATTCACGCTGTGAATGCTGATCTCTCAGGAGTATGAGAATAGCTTGAAGAAATAGATTGAGTGAATCATATTTAGCCCATGTTCTCCAGGCACTCAGAGATACTTTGATAAGTTCAGGATCCGTAACAACTGCTTCACAATTTTGAGATATCGTATGATTACCATTGCTGATGTCCTTGATCAGGATAGAACTGTCACAAGCAGCATCTAATATTGCTTTTAATATGTGTCTACCTGCGTGACACCTTGGACTCTCAAGAACTCTCAGCAGCAGTGATGGACCACCCTCAGATCTGTACTGATTCAAAAGCTCTGAATCACTTCGTGCAAGATTTAGAACAATTGATAATGCAAGAGCCTGCTCCTCCTCGGTTGATTTTAATTCCACGACTCTTGCAAATAGATAGAGAAAAACTGGCATACCTCCGATTAAACTTGCTGCAGGAACTAGTCCTCTGTACTCTTGGCATTCTAAGGTTGATGTAGCTATTGGTGGTACTGATAGCGGTGGCTGTTGCGAGACACGATGCTCTGGTGCTGATACAACTCGAAATCCTGGTTGTCCTGGGAAAAAGTTTCTCACTACTGTATTTGGATTGGCAACTGCTTGTGGATATAAATGTACTAAATTTGGAGTCTGTGCCTCGTAACTCATTAAAATATTGTCTTGGAGTTCGCACAAGTGGGAATTTGTAGCGTCCATTACCGTGTCCCAGTCGATTTTCGAGTCTGAAATTTTTGTCTCGATTACGTGCCTCAAATAAGTGCCTCCATACGATTTTCTTCGGTTCAAATCAAACTTTCCACCCTCGAATTTGACCTCACGGACTCCATTCAATGCACCGGAAGCAATGAGTGGTGCAAAATCGGGCTTGACTGTATCCAAAATGCACTCAGCTAGATTCGTGTAATTCGGCCCGAGACTGGCTAGGTACAAGGCTCGTTCCTTGGTGAATACAGGACATCTGAAGACCATCAAGTTGCCCAAGTACCAGGCTCCACTGCCACAAGGACCAACTTGACCAACCAGAACGCAGGTGGTTCCTGGCTTCCGAATTAGAAGACCGTCGAAGGGAAGCTGGGCACTTGCCTCGCGCCAACCATCTACCCAAATTGTCACCTCCACCACTGCACTCTTCTTATTCAGTACTGTGTCCTTAAAGTTGAGGGCGAGATGATGCCATCTTCCTGATGGTAGTAGGCCGTTTATGGAAGCCTCGGAGATAGTGCGATTCGTCTTGTCATCTGGACGAGTCAGCCGAAGGACTAGTTTATCTGTAATTATTTATATCGATATTGAGAGATTAATGGAGAGTTCATGAGTATAATAAAGCGGATAATTTTAATTCGAGGTATTTTTTTTAAGTTATTTGCGTCTTATTAAGTTTTTATTGATCAGTGTGAGGATTTTTTTTCCTTTTTTCATTAGAATGATTTTAATAAAAGATCTAGAGGAATAATTGTAACAAATATTAGTCAATAAAAAAAATCCAATAAATTTGTCGTTCTTCTATTTTTTCAGGAATTCAATGCAATGATGATCGAAAAATTTATGCTTCATCTGGCGTTGAAAAATAATGTATTTGTATGACATCTCAACTCTACTTCAGAAGATGGAAATTTAAGTATTAAAGAGTAATAATGCAGCTCATTTAAAATATAAATGTCACAACAAATATGAAAGGTAAATTTAAAATTTATCATTTTAGCTGATCAGAGCTGTGATAAATACCACAACAAGATAAAATAAGATTTCATTACCTGATCTTAAATCGAGCCATGTTTCTAAAACAAGAGATTCAAATCCAACGGACATAAGATGAATAATTGTAGCTGGAGCTGGTGGTGATGCTGATCCAGCAACAACTAAAGATCATGCGAAAAAAAAACAATGATAATTAATTTTCAAAACGAAAATAATTGGTGCAGATTCTTTCGCAAATATCTTCGAAACGAGTAGGTTTAGAAATTATCAGGAAACTTTTTTTTATAGAAAATTTTGTGAACTACGAAAAAAATCTTTTCAATGATAAATTCTCTTAAATCTTATTGTTTTTGAAATATTTACGAAATAATGCAAATGATTTATTTTCTTTCATTACTCAACTCACCTTCACGACTCCAATTGTCAGACAAGAGGCCCCATTCAGAGAGGCTTTCACTGTCCGAGTCAAGAAGTGGTACAGCAGAGAGTGCATTACCTCTTCCACTTATTCCTGATCCTCTTTCTACTCTCAGCCACATTGAAGCAGAGCAGCCATTTAGCCAAACTGGCCAAGAGAGTTCTGGTCCAACAGGAAGACACATTGCATGCACCGACCACGGACTACATACTCCAGCAGCCAAATGCTTTCTCCTGAAGTTGTTAACAAGATTCTTAGCTTTCTCAGTGTTTTTCGGTTCTTCATTAGCGATTTTAATTGGTATTTTGACTTCGTAAATTATTGGAAATGAAAGGATGAAATTTGGCTGCGGCCTAGAAGTTGCAACTAATCTGTATAGTGGTTCCAATAATTCCAAAAGTGGTGGTGATCGAACTTTGAATAAAGAGAGATATGCCACCAATTCTGTTGGTGAAATTGATTGTGTTGCTAGCAATGTAAATACTTCGAGAACAGCATGTTGAAGGTCCTGATGCTCTGGATTTTTGCTCATTAATATTGCCTCAAAGCCATTCAATAATTTTGTTATAACACCAGATCCTGCAAGTGCTGCACAGCTTGATGCACTTTCTCTACATGTCACTGCAACTTTTCGTAATCCTCCACTTACTATTGCACCTCTTTCACCATCTAGACCTCTGGAATGATTAAAAAAATATACATTTTTATGGAAATTGAGTAATTTTTTTTTGTTTTTTACATTTTTCGAGTAAACGAGTTTTTTTTTTAATTTGGAGTTAATTTTTTGGAGATATCTCGTAAACGAAATGCGATACAGATATTTTTATCGATATTTTTCTTGTAGAGCAGACTGAAGTAGAAAAAGAAATTTCTTATTTCAAGAAAAAGAGAATCTTTTCTGATTCTGTCGATAATTCCAAATGAATTTTCGAAAATAAAGGATTAAATTAAAGGAAGAATCTTTTTCTTCCACCTCTCAACCAAGAAAAACTCGAGATTGTAACGTAAAAGAAATTGAATCTCATGAGATTACCTTCAACTACTGAGCGATTTTAAATAATAAACAACTATTAACAACAAATAACAAGGTTAATCCCGACTTACTGCTCACTGAAGTGAATAAGTAGGTCAACAGCTAATGAGCACAGTGCTGGATGAGCATTAGCATGTCCCCTTGGTTCAATAACAGGGCCCAATGAATTATTTCTCCTCGGTAAATTATTAATTGGGCTTTTTCCTTGTGCCTCAACATCAGCTTCATAGCCATCATCAGCAGTGACATATTCACCAGTACTGCTGTCTTCACCACCGCAATCTGGCAGTGTGTCCAAGGTCATTGTCGGTAGCTAAATTGAATGTTTTCGTTTTGATTAACCAGACATTAAATGAAGCAGATGGAACAACATTGTCCTAATCTGATTAGTTTTCAATACAGATAAGTCGAAAAATTTCTCGATAATTCTATTGCGCATATTCTTCAAACACGTAAGTTCAGAAAAATATTACGAGAAATCTCTTCTGTAGAGAATTCAACTGACACCAAAAAAGGTCTCGTAATAAATTTTCCCAAGCCTCAGCGATTTCGAAAAATTCATTCAATAAAATGCGAACGATGTGAAATGGTATGAATGTTTCTTTTTCTATTTCATGGAAATATTTTGGAAACTGAGCGAGATAGTGAAATCACTATAGAAACGATTTTACAAAAAAAAATGTGACCAAAAAAAATTCTCACAAAAATTTCACTATCTACTTGAATTTTCGAGATATTTCACTTCATCATTGCTGAATCATCCATCAATACATTATAAAATCTATATACTTACCCTTGGTCTCGTTGGCTGCGGCGTTGCTTGTTCTCGACTTGGTCTCAACATCGATACTCTGAGTAGTGCTTCAACTAGCATTGCAATTCCACGTCCCAATTTAACTCCAGCACTCATCAATGCTTTACCAAGTTCAGTTATCACATCACGATCACCTGTACCACAAATCATATTAACTTAATAATTTGAAAAAAATTTGTTTTCCAATTTATGGGACAATAAAATTTGATGGAAAAACTATTTCCATGAAATTGCACAAGTAATTAGAGAAATAAATTAAGTGGTAATAGTGCAGCGTGGGAAAATAGATTTTCACCACATAGAAAAAATTAAAAAGATAATAAAAGCGTTTAACAATCTATCGTCCATAGATTTCTTCTCTTACTGTTTCAAATGCTGAGAATGATGATCGAGAGGCATTGAATAACTTTTTTTTTTTAACTTAATCCACAGGTGGTTGTATCAAGAATTCTCGAGTTAAATAATGATCGCGTATTTAAATCATTTGTTCCCCACTCTATTTTCTTGTCATTTTATTTGCATTTACGTATATAACATAAATTCAGTATTATGGAATGAAGAAAAAGGGATTGACTTACACAACGGAGATGTCAAGCAGCACGTGATTAACGCCTCGAGGAGTCGATGGGCCGATTTACTGGCGTCTAAACAAATTAATGATATTTATGTATTTTTATGGTTCTTATTTTTTTTTTTCATTCTCTATTTTTCTGTTTGATATGCATCATAAATCTATTAGATTACGAAGAATAATAAACGTTTCTAATGCTCTACCTCTGACAATTCAAAAACGATATTTTACAAAGCATTGCGAAATCCATTTTTTCCTCATTATATTTTATAAAAAATTGAAAAATAGTGATGCAAAATAATTCGATGAATTGCAATTAGATTTTATTGAAAATATCTCGGAAACAATAATTCTTAGGAAAATTCCACGAAATCTCTTTCGTATAGCTCAAAAAAATGTCTACAAAAAAGATCATTCGTAAATTTTCCATCCTCCTACTCGTTCCAGAGATATTTACAAAAAAAATCTGCATGAAAATTTTAGACTCATCTTCTTTTACTTTGAAATAGGGGAGAGTGGGGCAAGATGGACCCTCATAGTAATACGATTAAGGATTTTTTTTCAGGATGAAGGACTCGACGAAAAAATCTGAAAAAATTTGAGAAAATCCTCCAATATATCTTTATTGTTTGTGAATTTTTTCAGATTTTTTGGAGCAGCCGCTGCTTTTTTAAAAAATCTCGAGTCATCTCATTTTTTAGGTCCATTTTGCCCCACTCTCCCCTATTTCCTCACCTTTGATACGATCAGTTGCAATACAAACAGCGAGAATTTTGAATAATTTCAGTGATTTATCAGCAACAGAATTTTTCGACAGTTCAATCCTGAATTGCGGACTACAAAGGGCAACTCCCGCAGCAGCCCTCCATACTGAGCTCGCTTGAAATAAACTGACTTTCTGCAATTCATCTGTAAAGTCACCTTCGACAATAGCCTCGATGGTATTTGAATAGTCCTCCTTGACACAATTTCCACTATCCACTGGATCTATTTTGTTTTTTCCCTTGGATTTTGACTGACTAGCTTGAACACATTCCTCGAGGACCTCTTCAAAGTGTTCTTCCTTGATGATTTCAAACGAATTCAATAGCCCTGTAGTTTCTCTATCCAAAGCCTCGAATATAGCACTCAAAGCAGTTGCATCAGTGAGTTCGAAGCTATCACTCTCATCACCAATTAGTTTTCCAATTTCCATTATGACAGAAACTTCAAGTAGAGTATAAACATTGCGTGTGAATAAAGGGCTTGGCAAGAGCTTTAAGGCCTCATTTAATCCATTAATTTCCATGAATCTCTCACACATGGGTTCATTGACAATCAGACTAGACATGATGGAGAGACAAGACTGAATAATAAAATCAGTTGTAGCATTGCTGCCATTCTTCTCAAAGCTCTTTCTCGCACCTAGAAAGGTTGGATAGAAGACCCTGAAAAGCAGCTCACGTCTTACATGGAAAGCGCAATTAGGCGTGACTTTTATCAAATGTGCCATAATTGCATAACACAAACTTGGATCATCCGGTGTTAATAAACTCGCATATAACTCAACAAAGTCCCAAAAATAATTAGATGGCTTTGTGCAAGTATTGCAAGTATCGTAACCTGGGAATCCCCCGAGTTCTTTAAACAAGCATCTCTCCAAAAGAGCAATAGATGGCGCATGAGTTTGGGAATTTCCTTTTTTCAGGAAAGCTACGACATTTGATAGAAGAATTTTCGGTGGAAAACAGCAGCAAGTACCAGCAGCCGTTATGACTTTTAGAAGTCTCACTTGGAGCTCAACATGAAATGATATTGATTCTTTCATCAAAGATGTTAATGTCATGAATAACGAGGAAATACAGCACATTTGTTGCGTCAATGTTCCAACAGTTGGTTGAGAATATGCTGTACCAAGTATATCAAAATGATGATAAGCCTCAATCGCATTGGCACAAGCTCTGTGTTTCGGTCTGTGACACTGTCCCATATGACAAAGATCCTGCCGAACTCGCTTCAATGCACTCATTAGCGCACCAATCATGTCGACGACCTTTCGCGCACGTGTAATTGATCTCTTCTGATCGATACTAGGTAGATCAACAATAGCGAGAATAGTTCTTTCAACTAATTTACCATCCTGGCTCTCCGTAAATAATTGAAATAATTCTAAAAAATCTTTGAGCTTCTCCGCAGTACCACGCTGATGTAATAGACAGTATAAAAACGTTATTATGCCATAGGTTGTTGCAAATATGAATTCCTGAAGTAGAGAACCTTCTTCTGGCGTTAAAACAACAACTGGCTTACTACATGCATCTTCCAGTAATCTCAGTGTCATTGGTAACAGACCATTATGTATGACGGCAGTTGTTGGTTCATCAGCTCTTAGTACACGTTCTAATGCACCAAGCATCAATCTAGCAGCTGCTGCTTTGAGTGTTGCACACTCTGTTCCAGATAGATGTGCTCCATCTATGCCAAATTGAAGTGACCAGAGTGTATCGAGTGCAAATTTTAGTACTTGAACTGCTGGTGTTTGTTCAGCTGGTGTCTCGTAATCTCGGAGTCCTTGGAGTAGCTGGATGATCAAAAGACTCGTCTCGAAGTGACTTATTTTTGTCTCAAGCACTGATTTTATCCGCTCATCTATGAAGTCCTGGGGAATTATACGGGCTGGACGCAGCGGTGGCTCGTACAATGCTGGCCCCCATTTATTCTCCTCGTCGCTGCGCACTACAGATGTAAAATACTCGAAATCCATTGGATTCAAGCGTATTTTTAGTGTCAGCGATCGTGCTTGATCAATTCCATCAGTCAAAATCTCCGATTCACTGCTAGCATTTTCAATTTTCTCGCTACTCTTCTGTCCAATAGCTTGTGATATTCTCGTATACGTTCCACTCGGTTTTCTCACTCTCTTACGTGAAACGTGAGAATCACTGGTTGTACATGAACGAGTACGTAATTTTTTTTTACTCGTGTGGGGAATAATTTCAACTGTGTCGACTGTGTCGTCGTTGCAATGGAATTTTATGTATGAATTGTGGGGTACTGGCGAGGGAGATTCTTGATATGATACAGGATAAAGGGCTACAAGTAGTGCAACCAGTTCTCGACCACAGGATAAACCGCGAACACCGAGAAGATGAAGTACTGCTAGAGATCTCCAGCCACGACCCTGGACCAAGTATTTGCGTAACTCGAATAATTCACCACCATCGTTACGGGCAGCACACAAATCGTGGACATCGGAGAGCAGTTCACAGGCTACTAAGGTTGACACTCCACCGCCACCCACTGAGCTGTGGATTAAAAATTTTTATTTTTTATGAGAAGAAGAATTATTGAGTGGATTTATCTTTCATCGTTCATTATTGAGTGGATTGTTGAATTTGATTTTATTAATGAAAATAAAAAAAAGTGGGAATTAATTGGGAAATATTCCGAAAACTATGAAGTTTAGTAGAATTTTCAAAGAGACCTTTTTTTTTATGCCATCTGAAATATTCTACATATAAGGTCTTTTGATATTTTCTCCTCAATTCACTCATTTCCTGGATTCTTCGGAAATGTAACACAAGATGAATGAATCCTTTTGATCAATAATTTCTTGAAAATATTACGAAAATTGAGCGAGATAGCAAAAATTTCATTGAGACCTCCTTTGTGGCTCTTGAAATTTTCTACAAAGAAGCGTCCACCCAAACACATATGAAAAATCCCTATAGAAAATTTCTATAGATTCATTTTATCGATAATCCTTTGGTTTTACCGTCTATGATATTGGTATATTTTTTAAAGAACCTGATAAAGTTGAAAAAATGGGCACAGAAAGCACAAAGTATATAGATATTTTCCTCATAAATACAAAATTTCATTATATCATCAGAAACATGGAACTTGTTTTCAAAAAATTGTCATAGGAACAATTCCTACACAGAATATCCTAATATTATAGGGGGAGGTGGGGCAAAATTGACATCAGGGGTAAAATGGACACATCTAAATTATTAGGCAAATATTATGGAAAACTCTTGAAATTAATAGAAATATTGGCGGCAGATTATTTTTGATGCTTTCATTGAAAAGCTGAGGAGATTTTGGGCCGAAAACAAGTGGCGGAATTAATTTTTTTGAATTTTTGGCGATTTTGACTTTTTTGAGCATTTTAGAGGGGTAAAAGCCTTCCCTTTTTTTGAAAATTTTCAGTTTTTTGAGGATATCTTCGGTTCTATTTGTCGTAGCGTAAAAATTCCGATGGGAGATGAAAGGTGAGATCATTTGCCATCGATTCATGGGGTTTTTAATTTAAAAATATCGATTTTCAAGGTATTTATGGGCATTTTTGTGAAACAGTTTTGGGAAACAGTTTTTGGCCTATAACTATCCCAAAAATTGATATTTTTGAATTCAAAACCCCATAAATCGATGGGAAATGAGCCCACCTTTCATTTGAGACCAACTTTGAATTGCTAGGACCAATAGAACCAGAGATATTTGCAAAAAACTGAAAATTTTTGAAAAAAGAAAGGCTTTCACCCCTCAAAACTGCCAAAAAATATAGAATTTTCAAAAAAATCGTAAAAAATACATCTGACACTCGTTTTTCGGCTAAAATTTCCGCAGTTTTTCAATAGAATCATCGAAAACAATCCATCTCTAACCGTTTCATTACAGTGTCCATTTTGCCCCACTCTCCCCTATATGATAAACCTATGGAATTCTCTATAGGATGAATCTATAGAAATATTCTATACGAATCTTCCATAAAAATTTTCTATAGAAATTTTTCATACGCGAAATTACACTATTTCACTCAATTTCCAAAATAGTCCTAAAAAAAAAAATGGAAAAGAAATTAACTCATGGTATTTTCCCCTTTCCATCATTAAATTGTTGAAAAAATGAATGAAAGAAAGATTCCTCCGCTTTTTTAAGAATCAAAAAATAGAAGAAGATTGTCGCCGCAAAAACAACAAAGTTTCCGTTGTTCTAAGTACCAGAGTTGGTACATTTGAGAAAAACATCAAATTTAATGATCAATTGTGTGAGTTATGAATAACAAACTCTGGGGGCACGATTGATTTTTTCTCTGTCAAAGTACCGTGGAAAGTTACGTCGTCTTGTCTTATCGTCGCAGACCCAGCTCGTATTATCTCCACTATTCTTCATGCAACTGCTAGGACAATACATCGAGTAAACACACATTAACACGTACACACCCGATTACCCGTAAATGCGTCAAGTCAGCTGTGTTGAATCTTAGTATTTATTTTTCATAGCTTCCAGAGTGAAAAAAAAAAACTCAAATCATGTTGTTTATAATGAAATTAAGAAATCAGTCAACTAATGGTAACAAAACTCTATATCTTTTGATATTATCATGCAGAAATGTGAATTTACTTTTATGCCATTTGAGATAGGTCAAGATACGGTGTGATAGTGAATGAATGCTTGTTGGAGAATGATTAATGATTAATTCATTATGCGTTAACTGCTATAGGGGAAGGTGAGGCAAAATGGACATCAGGGGTAAAATGGACACATCTAAATTTTCAGACAAATATTATGAAAAACTTTTAAAATTAATAGAAATATTGGCTGTAGATTGTTTCTAATGATTCCATTGGAAAACTGAGGAAATTTTGGGCGGGAAACAAGTGCCGGAATTAATTTTTTTGAATTTTTGGAGATTTTGACTTTTTTGAGCATTTTAGAGGGGTGAAACCCTTCTTTTTTTAGAAAATTTTAATTTTTTTGGATAATATCTTCGGTTCTATTTGTCATAGCGTAAAAATTCCAACGGGAGGTGGAAGGTGAGATCATTTGCCATCGATTCATAGAGTTATCAATTCAAAAATATTGATTTTCAAGGTATTTATATGCATTTTTGTGAAACAGTTTTGTGAAACCATTTTTGGCCTATAGTTATCCCAAAAACTGATATTTTTGAATTTAAAACCCCATAAATCGATGGGAAATGAGCTCACCTCTCATTTGAGACCAACTCCGAATTGCTACGACCAATAGAACCAGAGATATTTACAAAAAAACTGAAGATTATCGAGAAATGAAAGGCTGACCCTTCAAAAATGCTGAGACATCAAAATTTCAAAAAAATCGAAAAAAAATGCATCTGAGACGTGTTTTCCGGCTAAAATTTTCTCATTTTTTCAATAGAATCATCAAAAAAAATCCATCTCTAAGCGTTTCATAACGGTGTCCATTTTGCCCCACTCTTCCCTAATTGACATTTGGTTATGAGCGAATTAGGCATCTTTCGTCGATGTCAATCAGAATCATCAATCATTGTCGACTAATTCTCACAATTTATTTCACTTAATTAATTCGAAAAAATCAGTCCCGCGAAGATGTTACGTGAGTTGATTCGATTTTCGATTATAGTTTTTTGACGATCAAATACGATATCAAAGAAGAATGAAAATTTTTTTATTTATACTTTCTTTTGTAGATAGAAATGAGATATACAAAGAAGGATCTGGCGGAAAAATTGTATCTCGATTATTTGCTGCGGTATTTTTGAAGGCTGAATTTGATTCTAAATACTTTTATTGGTTCGCTGCTGAAACATCAATTTTCTCCATTAATGAGTAGAAATAAATTCAGTGTTAGAAAAAAATTGAAATTTCATAGGAAATTCGATGAAAATTTTAATAAACGTGATACTGAATGTCTTTTAATGGGAAAATGCTTATGAAATCTGTGAGTTTCCGAAGAAATTCAGACGAATCTATGATTTTTAATGAGAATTGACACGAAAATTCTACAACTTACTTGAATTTTGAACTGAACGTGAATATTCAGAATTAAAATGACTTGAATTTTCAATTTTTTCTTGAAATTTTCCTATTTTTTCTAAATTTTCAAGAAACAATTGAACTGAAATTTACAAATTTCATTGATTCTCAGGCTTGAAATTATTTGAAAATCGATGATTTGTTCATTTTTCAATGACATAATTATCTGGAATTTCAGTAGAGATATAACTTGTTTAAAATTTCAGTGATTTTGCATGGAAAATCCAGACAAAAATTTTTAACAGTGTTATCAAAAATTGATTTTATAAAAATTATGTTATCCTTTATAACAGTAGAACGTAAAACATCATTTCATATTCATAAATAAAGAATTAATTTATAATTCAATGAAATTTCAGGTGATAATGAAATTAGCACACATGTGACAATTTTTTGGTTTTTTTCAAACAAATAAATAATTTTTTTGCTGACGAAAAAAAAAATTAAAAATAGTCAGATATCCACTATTTTCAGTATTATTCATTTTGATTGCCATCAATTGAATTTTCACATTTTCAGTAAATCGCATTTCAATAAGATCGAAATAATGCTAGAATAATTGAAAAAATCATTTTATTTCATTTATAAATGAATTTTCGAAGTTTATTTTAAACTTACCAAAATGATAAAACATCTTTAATGTCTTTTCCATCATGTACTTGGGCGAGCAATTCAGCAAGGAAGATATCTAGCCAAGAAGATTTCTGAAAGCATTAATTAAGAGTCATAAAGAAGAATTTTTTTTAAAAATCATAGAGGAAATATTCCCAATTAAAATGTGATTGATACAATAGAAACTTTGATTCATTATTCAATAATCGTAATAAAGATTTTGATCTACATTCAAATTATCAGCGATAATTGTTCGTCAATATCCTCAAGCATTATTTATTATTGATAATTAAAGAGTGTCAATCTTTGAATTTCTGTATGAGGAAAAATAATAATCGAAAATTACGTCTTAATTCAATGTGCTTACATCAGTTCATCATAAATCTGTAACGCGATACCACAGAGGTGCAACGCAATCGTTGAAGGTAAGCTTATGAAGTAAAAGTTGAGGAATAGAGTTTCAAAGTGTGTCTCGATTCGCTCATCTACCATTTCAATAATTTTATTCATTTTATTTTTTCTCACAACCTTTTTTTTAACTTCAGTATTTTTTGTATTTTCATTCACCCTAAAAAAAAGCCTCACTGCTAAACTTGTTAGTCATCCACATGCAGTAAAATTGGCTCTCTCATTTTTCAGGCTTTTGCTTTTAGGATTAACATTCTTTTTTATTGATTGAATTAATGTAAAAAAAATAACGAAAACAGCAGTAAGACCAAAAAAAAGAATGAAAATTGAGGTTTAGAGAGAAATGACTCTTTTTTGGGGACAAAAAAAATCAGTAACATTACTCTATTTGAGATTTCCCAGAATTTTTGAATTTATATTGATAAATATTTTGAAAAAAGTTTCGATTTTTTTTTCAAAATTTTTCCATTATTTTTCTTAAATTCAGCTTTTTTTGTAGAAACTTTCGTGATTTACGAAAGAAGTTCTTCTGAATTTTTTCATATTTTCAATAATTTCCAGCATATTCACTAAAAACTGGACTCAAACCGAATTAATGATAAAAATCAAGAAATAATTCTGTAGCAAAAAAGTGAAACGCAATAATCAATTTTTTTTTGTAATTCAGGTTTTCAACGATATCTGGGAAAAAAAGCGAGATAGGGTGATTTTACTCAAATCTTAGTTTGTAGTTCTTGTAAATTATCTACAAAAAAATGAGGGTTTGCCCACTCCCATCTCATTACTACTGAATTTTAATCACACAAAAATGATGTAAAAAAAAATTACCTCATAACTCTGTGGCTCAGCATGTATGAAATTGTCCCAAAGTAATTGAAGCCTATTCGATGATATCGAAGACATTGCCAAGTACGGAAATGCAGTTCTCTTCACCTCCTCACTCGAATTATTCAAATCAACAATAGTTTCATTCTCATAATTTTCAACATCCTCAATATCACTGGTGGTTCTTTCTGTCCAAGTTGTCCAATCTTCCTCCTGTTTTTTCACTGGATAATCAACCAATAAACGAGAAGATTCAATTGTTCCTGACGATTGCTCTACTCGCAATGACGAATGTTCACTGAAAGATAATACCGTATTTTCAGATCTGTTACTCTCTCCCTCCTGCCAATACTTTTCCTTCTCCACTTCATCTTTATCTCTCTCTATCATTGGTACGAGCTTGTAAAAATCCTGTCACCCTTAATTTAAAGGCTTAAAAATTCGTGAAGCCCTAAAAAATCACGTCAACCCTCGGCAATATTGACGAAAAAGAGAGAAAAAAGAAAAAAGAAATAGAGCTGTTTCTACGGACGAAACATCTCAGTACAAGAAACGAAAGAGAAATCCATTGAGAAAGAAAGATTCGGAGAGAAAATAATCATCTTTATGCTTTTAATGTGTGAGTTTGAATGACGAACAATCTCTTATCTCTTTGAGGGAGGAGCGTGTGACGATAGACATAAAAAAATTAAAGAATATACAGTGATAGAGAGAAGATGTCACAAAAGTTTAATAAAAAATTTTTATTTTTTCTTAAACTCATTCCTTGACTCAATTACATAATATGGACTTTTTTTTTAAATGACAATTAAAAAATTTCTTACTTTGTTTCATGAATAATCATTGGATGATTGAATTGAATGATTGAAACATGTGATGATGGAGAAACGATGTATTCACGAAGAGTTACACGAGACGACTGAGGTATTTTTGCGGAATAAGTGCAAGAATAAGGAAGAATTAGAGGTGAAGAAACCTGAAAGGGAGAACGTGAGGGATGACATGCTCACATTCACTGAAATTGGAGTGGGAGAACAATGGGGATTCGTGAGTTTTGTGCTAGCTGAGGTTGTATGGAATTGATGAATCATCCCATTCATGTTATAAATAGTGTTTTTAATTGCAGACAGAAGGACGTAAATCCACTTCCTTCGAGGGTTTAAAAGAAAGGAAAGTCATAGTTTTGAAATTAGAAATTTAAATAATTTTAAAAAATTATTTAAATTTATCAATTTCGGAATAATTCAGAATTAGGCCGAATCCCTTCAACCTTTCTTCAGTAATTAGGCGACCACTCAAAAAAAAATGTTTTATATAGAATGATTGAAGACATTTTTTTTTTTTTAAAGACATTTACCTTGTAGATGTTTCATTCATCTTTAAAGTCAACACTAATAGTTTTCTTGTGAATAAACAAATATGAAAATGACTGAGAAACTACGAGATTTCTCGATATCAAGCCTATAAATGCGGCAGGGCTCCCCTGAATTTCTTTGAATGATGGAATTTGTCCAATTCGCGTTATTGTGTCATTCAGAATTATTAGTCACTTTTTTTCTAAGTTACTGATGATTATATTGATGGAGATTTATCAATAATTCATGAGTTTTATGGTACACAGAGAAAAATGTTTTCTTAATTCAAGAATGTGCAATCACTTAATTTAAGAACGGCAGGTCACTTAAATTAAGTGACTTTTCTCACTTAAATCAAGTGATTTTTTCTTTCTTAATTTAAGAAAGTAAAACTCACTTAAATTAAGTGACTTTTCTCACTTAAGTCAAGTGACTTTTGTCACTTAAATCAAGTGACTTTTTCTTTCTTAATTTAAGAAAGTAAAAGTCACTTAAATTAAGTGACTTTTCTCACTTAAATCAAGTGAGTTTTCTCACTTAAATCAAGTGACTTTTCTTCTTTAATTTAAGTGACCTGCACATTCTTAAATTAAGTGACTGCACATTCTTAAATTAAGAAAACATTTTTATCTGTGTAGAGATAAATGGACCTGAAAATGTCTTCTCCATTCCTTTGAAGTTATTTCGAAAACGTGAGTGCGTGGGTGAGTTGCAAGAAAATTTGTCAGAAATCTCTTTTTAAGTGAACGAAATTCTCTACAAAAGAGACCTCCTGGTATTTTTCCTCGAACCCACTTGTTTCAAAGATATTTGCGAAAGTATTCAGTCGAAAAAACATAGAAAAGGAGTTTTTTTTTCAAAAATATCTCGGAAATTGAGCAAAATAGAGCGATTTTATTTGTATTCTTTTTTCGTTGCTCCTGAAATTCGTCATGGAAAAGGATTTGGAGAAAATCGCCTTATCTCACTAACTTTCCTAGATATTCATTTATTTCCTAAAAAAAATTGATTCATGAGAAATCACATCAAAATAATGGACAAATGATGGAGGTCGGAAATTTCCGTGATTGTTGGGTCGAATCCCCTTATCATGAAGCATTTGAAGCAGATGATAATTGGCAATTTTTTGTTCTATTGTATTAAAAACTCTACGACGAGCTTTTTTCTTTCCCACGATGAAATTTGCAATTTTACCATGAAGGCACCAGTTATCGGACGGTTAAGGCAATGGTACCGGTTCCCGAACAAATTACAATTAAATTATTAAAATAATAAAAAAATTCAATTAAATGAATCAAACAATTCCTTGATTGTTATTTTAACATTTTGCAAGTATTGAAAAACTACATTTTTCCATTTGAATATTAATTATTAATATATTTTGCTGCTGCATCCGGAAACTGGGACCCGTTCGGTAACTGGGTCCAGCACGATATTTCTGATTTGAGCTTACCAAAACATTGGATAATGGTGGCCTTGACTCATTTCAGCCTGTTCGATCCACATTTGTATTCTTTAATCAATATGTGACAATCATAAATGATTTTGAAATTTTAGTAGTTCATTTTTTTGAATTTATCTTAAAATCCTTTTTTCTACAGAGGAAATTGAGTCCTACAAAAAAAAAACTATCACAAAAAATTTCGCATCTTCGCTGAATCTCGATATCTATATCTCAAAAAATGAAGATAAGATCAACAATGGATCAAAAATGTGGGGTAGATGAAAAAATTACGTTTCGATTATTTTGTAAATATCTCAGAAGCTGTAAAATTTATGAGAATTCATCAAGGGACCTTGCTTTTAGTCCATGAAATTGTAGCTCTATGAAAAATATCTCTTAAATTTTTTTGTTGAAGCAGCTCGTTTGGAAGGTGATAGCGAAAAAATCTCAGAAAATAACCGAGAAATTTCGACCACTTGACAAGTATGAAAAAAAAAAATTTATATATGTGGAAAATTACTTCTCGAAATTGGTTATATTGCTTATCCTCCATTCTCAATATTTGTTCAAGACTCTTTGAAAAATCGTGAATAGAAAGAAAACAATAATGATAACAATTATTGAACACGTGCTAACAACTCAAATGATTTGAAACAAAATAGAAAATTAAAAAATGCAATAATAACTTATAACACAGTTCAATAATGAACTCTCGATCACGCCGAATCATGTGGTACATAAATTTCCCTCATTATCTCATGCAACTTTTTCCTTTCTCTTCTCTCTCTTTCTCTTCATGTTTTCTACCACCGATAATACAAATATAATGATGGAAAAAAAAGTTAATTGTGTTTGCTGCAATCTAAGAAAGAAGGGGGGCCCATTTATACTGATCATTTTCGCTTCAATAATGTGAACACACTTGTTTTTGAAATACAAACTACCACTCACTCGAATTCTTGATTATCCCTCCATAATTGTTGTCATACTATGTAATGAGATTATCAGCAAGTATTTGTCACGTTATTAATCTATCAATAACTCTCGACAAAAAAATATGAAAAAAAAAAAAATTAAAATGAACTTTTGATCTCTCACACTCATAATAATGATACATTGAGATTTGCTGATGTTCAAGTAATTGAATTTTTTTCATTTTTCAAACCTGAGTTCCTCGAATCGAAGTAAATAATTGCTCAATTCTCGCTGATACGTTGAGATGAAATGAAAACAAAGAAGAAAAGCAAAGTTGCCCTGTAACATGAGCAGTTCTCGGCCGGAAGTTGCCTTGCTGAAAGTGGGGGGAAGAGGAGAGGGGAAATAAATGGAGGAAAATTTTCAGCAGAAATGATTGAATCTTCTCCAATTTTCCAATTTTTCCAGTTTCATATCAATCGTTAATTTCCATATTGACATATCAACCTCTCCATTTGTAACTTGTCCCCCCTCCCCCACCTCAATCCTTTATAACCCCCCACTACAACCTTTGTGTGTGATTTCCCCTCTTTTGATGCTAGTAGCTCAATGCGCATGCGCTGTTGCCTATCGCTGAACGCGATAGGGGGCTAGTCCCAATCAACCAATGAAAGTGATGCGGACGATTTGCTGAGTTAGCCCCTCTCTCGCTTTCCGCAACTTTCGAAACAGAGGAGGAGGGGATACCCGAAGACGAAATTTGGGGAATTAAGATAATCCTAGTGATTCAGGCTATCTATTTTTCCTTTTCAATTTTGGTCACGTTCGATAGAGTAGCATGAGGAGATTTAAAGCAAAATTAGTATATCCCATGTTATACTCGTATTAAGGAGTTTGGGGAGTAAACTCAAAACGACGGGAAAAAATTGATTTTTTTAACAGAGATGAAACAAGTCGTTTCAACTCATCTCAATTTTTTTCAAATTTTTCATCTAATTATTTACGACGAAAAAAAATGATAACAAATGATAAAGTGACATAAGTCAACATTTGAAAAAAATTAATTACAGCTTGAAAATTCATTCTATTATGTCAAAGACCCGTTGAAATACTTCTCAGAATCGTGAATATTATAGAAAAAAATTTTTTGCACTGTTTGTTGCATTGAACAATTAAAGAAAAATAATTCAGTAGAAATAGCTTTTTGAACTCTATTTTTTATTATTTATAACTGCTCAGAAAACGATGGAAAAACCAAACAAAAATTAAGATTCGATCACTGAATATTTCTTTAATATTCTGGTACAATCTCCTCTGAACTGTCTAATTTTTTACGAAGATATTCAATTCAATGTTATGAAAAATCAACGAATTTGGACTTTTTTCTTCATCCGTGAAAGCAATGCGGCAATATTGTACCGCATTCATTTGGCGCGTAATTTTAAATGAGCATCCAGAGGTTAAGCGATATACTTCAGAAAATTTAGAATAATTCTGAATAAATCAGAATTTTCAAATAAAATCTTTTTCACTTGTTAATTTACCGCCCCACCTCTTCATCTTTTTCAATTTCGTTACCCGATCCATTATTAATGTATTGATTTCTACTGAATTATTTAATTATCACATCCCGAAAGGTAGAGAGAGACGAATGCTCTCAGTGCTGTCAACAGGAGAAAAAGGAAGAATAATTTGACCACAACGTTGCCGCGGTTATTCTCTCTTTTCGATGCTTTTTGACTTTTAGAAATTGATTGCATTGCTCTATTGCGTTAAGGAGTTTGGGGAGGGATTGTAAGGGGAGGTGAGACGGGAGGGAAGTCTATTGTATTCGTGAAGGGTTTCAACTTTAGAAAGACAAAAAACTGACAAATTCGATATCGAAATTAAATCGAATTTGATCATTTCTGTCATCTATTCTTCTTGCAATTTTTTTTTTCTATTTTTCAAAACTCGTGGAGACTGATTTTTCATTTCGTTATTATGTAAATAATTAAAAAAAAAAAAAAATTATTTAGGCGTAAATCGTGCAACATTGGACTGCAAAATAATTTCAATCTAACAAGCTGGTTGAACTGAGATGTCAGTTGCCTCAGTTCAGTATAGTCAAACTAACCTCCTAGTGATAAACAGAGAATGGATGTTGTGAGTGCTAATAATTAAATTGATTAAATAATATAAAAATGAGTTTTACTTGATAATAATAATGAATCTGTAACCACTCATCCGTTCTGTAGGATAAATTTTCATTCTTCAAGAAAGTAAAAATCAAACGAATAAATCGCATGCTTGGTAATTCTTTGCGCCACAGACATTCAAATTTACGCGCCACTTGTCTCATATGCAGTGTTGCGACGTCGCACGTGAACTTTTCGAGTAATGTCATTTTTAACAAACATTTTTAATTGTTTCTCGAAAACGGTATACACCAAGTCCCCCAAATTTATAAGTGATGATAAGTGATAATTGCTCTATCGGGAACAATTTTTTTTTTTTTCTGTCATATCTCATATGGGAGCTATGTTGGAGTTTCTCAGAGCTGCCATTTGAACATATGTTAAATGCACACATTTTCTCAATTTTTTTCTCAAAAACTATAAACAGGAGGGTTCTCAAATTTTGAGAGAAAATTCAAAATATTATTATCTTCATCTACAATTTTTTTCATTTTTCCACCATATTTTCGACTTATCTCCCCAAACTCCTTAAATCGTTGATTTAAAGAAAAATTCTCTCATTCTAAAACAATGAAAACATTATTTCGAAACTTTCGGATCATTTTTCAAAAAATCTTTGAAAAATAATTTTTTTAGTATTTTACGATTGAATCACTGCTGAAGAACAATAACCTCCCTTGTCCCCTCACAACCGATTTACAATCACTCCCCAAACTCCTTAAGGAAAGCTTTGACACGAGGAACGTTAGGGTGGGGGAGCCGGACTCGTATGGAAAAACAGTGGTGGGGAACCTAGCTCCTAACGTTCCCCGTGTCAAAGCTTTCCTCAGTACGACTATACGGGACAAATAAGGTCAAAATTAATTTGAAAAACATTAAATTAACATTAAAACTCCATAAGCAAGGTTCAGTTTCAGTTTGATTGCGACAATTCATGGTCACAGACATATTTTTTCCTCATATAACCTTATATGTCTTCTGTTCGTCAGACTGTCTATTTTTTTTAAATCATGAAAAATGCATGTTACCAGACATATAGCGACGATTAATGCAATTAACTACATGAAAAAATCAATGGTGGCCATACGGGTATTTGAAATGCGAGGATCCTTCAATCCCAGTCCTCGATGTTGGGACGGCGTGAGTCAAATTCGGAACAATGTTGTATACCTACTCCTTTCTATTGGGTTTTTCCCCGATTACCTTTACTTTTCCCCAAGCCACGTCACTTGAACATCAAATGCTCAGTCCCGTTAGTCCCTTTTTCCTTCTTTATATCGTTTTATTACTATAATCCCTAGAACACGAATTTCTTCACTAATCGTTTTATTGCACTGTTGGTCCCAAATTCCTGGCACAACCAATTGCTAATTCCCCGGGTTTTTCCCACTAATTACCCTCAGCTCCCCAACTACATAACGGGTCCTACCCCCTCTTTACCTTACACCTAGCCTTTTCCACCCTCTTATTATAATATATAAACCCCGAAATACCTCAAACACCTCAGTCAGACTTTAGCAGAGATACTGCTACTATCCATGTTAAAATTTAAGGAACATCTATTCTTTAACTGACTTTGTAAGAAGTATCTGAAAGTTCAACTTGAGTTTTTAAAGTTTGTAATAATAAAGTTAGATTTCGAAAAATAGTTGTTTTTAATAAATTCAACCCGGAATCCAACAACAATATTGAATTTTTTAAATATTATTCAATAACAATTTACCATTGTGGATATTTTTTTAATAACGGTAAAATGTTATATAATCGAAATAATTAGAATATTTATGATAATTTAGAAAAAAAAAAAAAAGTAGATCATTTGTATCTACCACTAGGATTACGTTCATTCCCTGGGATCTTCAATATTAGAGAGACTCATTAGAGGAAGACAATAATATGAAAAGAGAACTTGCATAAATCTCATGTTTATGAAGATTTTTGATAAATCGATGTCCCTCTATCAATTTTTTGGAGAATATCCCGGAAACTAAGCGAGATAGAGCGATATTGCCTTCATCTTCTTTTTTAGCTTTTCAAATTCTTCGTAAAAGAGGATTCAAGAAAAATCATTTCATCTCGTTCCACCTCTTACATTCCGGAATCTTTCAAAAAAACTGATGTCAAAATCAAATCGATTTGTCTGAAAACTCAAAATTCTTCAAAAATTGAAGGGGATAAGATCGATTAGTGCTGCAATGAGAGAAAAATTTGAACGAAATATTGTTGCCCAATGAAAAATCGTCAATGTCCACAATAAAAAATTTCTTATCACAAAAACTACGCAATATTTCATCCAATATCAATTTTTTCCTCTCTAATTTCAATCATTCAAGATTGTTCAGCCTCAAGATCTTCAGTGACTAAAAATAATTTTGGTAATAAATTCATGATAAGAGCGAGAGAAGAAAAAACTGATATGACACAAACGTCATTATCAAAGCTAAGATAATCAGTTTCACAGAAATATATTACGAAATTTTGCTCATGGCAAGTATCTGATCAAAGATTTGTACTAATGTTAGAAAAAATTGATTTCTTGAATCTTTGAAAAAAATTCACATTTTCTAACTTTTATGGGGATGAACTTTGTATTAATATTTCTTTGTTTCGAAAATTGGAGCACGATGGAAAAATAAAACTCTCAATCTGATTGCCAAATAAAAATTTGAAGTATCCACTAAAATAAATCAAGTATCTCACATATTTCGCTCAATATAAGCTCGTTTTCCAATCAATTTATCATCGTATTTAAAAATACCAGACATCTGATAATATTTATAATTTTTATTTTTTTAGCAAATAAATTATTTTTGAAAAAAATAAAAAAAATAATGCACATGTAAAAAATTTACAAAACTACAAGTGTAATTTTTCAAAATATTTTTTTAATAATAATTCATTTGTCCAAAAAAAAAATCCAAAACATTGTCATAATTTTGATAATCATATTAATTTTCAGTAACGACATTAATGGTTTGTCCTTAAAAATAGCCATTAATGCAAAGAAAATCTCTTCAATCATTCAGAAAAATTCGCATTATTTCTGGCAAAATTCAAAAATGTGACCGACAATTTCCTCAAAATTTATTCAGAAAAAGAGGTAACCAATCCAGGAAGCACATAACTCATAACATTGATACAACGACCTTAGAATGTTACGTCACAAAATCCCGCCAATGCCTCCACATGTGTTCAACCGTCAAATTTTACATAAGTTCATTGAACCATATTAAAATATGAAAACTGCATTGGCAATTCCAACCTCCACTACACATCGAAACATTACAAAAAGAATTCAGCATTGACTATTACCTTTCTCTCTCTTTTTTTCATCAGGTAAAGTATTTAAAACACTAATAACTAAAAAAAATTAAAAAAAAAAAAAAACACAATATTGTTTACTTGATTCTACTCGAAGCGAGAATAATCAACAATCCGACAGCAAACAAAACGGATTTTCTCTCCTCAAATATTA
The DNA here is from genome assembly GCA_963921955.1 of Aleiodes alternator. Lineage (NCBI taxonomy): Eukaryota > Metazoa > Arthropoda > Insecta > Hymenoptera > Braconidae > Aleiodes > Aleiodes alternator. The sequence goes on from OY998097.1 coordinate 1,724,372, forward strand.
TCATTATTATTATTGAGCCAATGAAACACAGATGGCAGTAACTTCAGATTGACTTTTTTTTTTTAGTCAGTCTATATCTGTCAAAGTCGATCATAACCTAAGGCAAGAATGCCGTTACTGCCCACCACCTAACCTTTCCCCGAAAAACTAATAAAAATTTGTATTTGCAAAAAATCCCAGAGTGAAATAAAAAAACTAATACTATTATTAAAAAGTGTTTGCAGTTGCTCGTAATGTCAGAGAATAAAGAGAACATGAAGGATTTACAAAAATTGGAGGAAGAAGCCAAAGCAACAGCTACAAAGCATGTAATAAATATGCTTCAGCGTCCAGGTCAGTTGGAAAAAGTTGAGCAATATAAACGTAGAATTGGACGTAAAAAAGCATCAGTTGAAACAATGCTTAAAACAGCAATGCAGAGTCAATTGGATGGGGTTAGGGTAGGTTTTGATCAATTACAAAATTCACTGGAGAGTATTAAAAGTATTAAAACAGAGCTTGAATTAATTGGTAAATCATTTGGTTCAGCACTTGAATTATCATCGAAACTACAAGCTGTACAGGATGAAAATATGCGGCATTCACAGTATGTTACAGCCAAGGAAAATTTGAAGCATATATTTACTGTACCAGAGAGTGTAGAGAAGACCAAACAATGGATCAATGAGGGAAAATTACTTCATGCACATCAGAGCCTGATGGATCTTGAAAATTCACGTGATGATTTACTTTATGAGCTTCATAAACTGCCAAATCAATCTATACCAGATAAAGTTATGCTTAAAGCTTATTTTGAAGATGTTGAGACATTGTCACAGCTTATGGAGAAACAAATACGTTTAGTTTTGAGTAGAACATTGAATACTGTTAGAAAAGAACCGACTGTTATTGTAACAGCACTTAGAATCATTGAGAGAGAAGAGAAAGCTGATAATTTTGCAAGTGAAAGACATAGACAGAGTGGCTTTATGCCACCTGGTAGACCGAAAAAATGGAAGGAAATGGCTATTAAAGTCTTGGAAAAATCAGTTGAGGAGAGAATTGAGGGTACACAGGCTGAGGATCGTCGTGGTAATAAAATGTGGCTAGTTAGATTTTTAGAATTAACTAGACAGTTAATATTAGAGGATTTGAGGGTTGTTAAGACACTATGTGGTCCCTGTTTTCCACCAAAGTACGATATTATTAATAAGTTTGTTAAAATGTATCATACGAGTTTGTCACAACATCTGAAGGATCTTATTATCAATGGACTCGAGGGTAATGAGTATGTTTCACTTCTTGCATGGATTTTGAATACTTACACTGGTCCAGATCTCATGCAGCATCCAGAATTGAATATTGATACAACGGAAATTGGTCCATTGCTAAGTCCTGAAATTCTCAATGATCTGCAGGAAAAGTATCTGAGAAATATGTGTCAGAATTATGAAGACTGGATGAAGAAGACAGTTGAAACGGAGAAAGTAGAGTGGTGGAGTGGAATGTTAAAAGATTCAAGTACACAAGATACTTACTATCATACATCAGCACCAGTGATTATATTTCAAATGATAGATCAGAATCTTCAAGTTACCAAGACAATTAGCACTGATTTAACTGCCAAAGCACTTGTTGTTTGCATTGAACAAGTCACTAAATATGGCTACATGTACAGACAGGCAATACTTGAATTTAAAGCAAAACATTTTGAAGACAGAAGCCAAGTACCTTACTTCACTCATCACATGATAACTGTTGTTAATAATTGTCTTCAGTATATTGAACTTGCCCAGCAGATGAAGCAATTGTATTGGGTGACAAATGCAAGTGGTGATGCTGCTGTTAAATTTGAGACACTGCTTGGACATTATCAGCAATTGAGGAATGAAGCAGCTGCTATTTTATTGGAAGAATCATTCTTGGATCTTGAGCCACAATTTACGGATCTACTTACTCCAAAATGGCTCAATTCACCAATACCAGTTGAGACAATTTGCGTTACACTTGAGGACTACTTTCAGGATTATAATCATCTGAGAACTAAAAATTTTGAGTATATTATTACTGAGGCACAGAATTTAATTGCCAAGAGATACATTGCTGCTATATTGCAGAGAAAAATATCATTAAAAACTTATGATGAATGCTTAACTTGCACTTCGAAGATCATGACTGAAGCTGATAAATTGAAGAATTTTTTCGTTAGAATAGCACCAAAAGTTGGTAATTTTGATTCACCATTTGAGATTATCAAGAGACTTGCTGAGGTTTTGAGGTGTGAGGATGCAGAAATTTTGTCATTGGATTTGCATTCGTTGGTTGAAAAGTATCCTGATATGACTGAGGATCATTTGGTGCGGCTGTTGAGTTTGAGAGGTGATATTTCGAGGAGTGAGGCTAAAGAGAAGGTCAGTTATATTCTGGAAGCACAGAGAAACAGGAGAACATCGCAGACTATTGGCAACAGTATATTCAAGCACATTGTGCTGCAGGATAGCTTTTTGAGTTGGAAACCTTGAGGATAGAAGCTGAACAATACGATTTCACGAGTTTAATTCTTTGGGAAGAATACCAGTGTTTGCCTTAAATATGTAGAGAGAAGAATTGTTCATAATTAATTCATTGTCAAAGACTGGAGTTGTTGGAAGAGACGAGCGAGAGAAGTTATTGGGAAGTTTTTTGGTAATATCTTTAAAATAAGTGGATTTAAAGAAAATCTTTTCTTTTCAATGAATTCTCATAATCCTATTTTTTTTACCTAATTTTTTCGACTCATTGTTTTTCAGTACTTTGATACTGAATCAGGAATAATTCGATGTATTCCAAAGCAACTTGCATAATGCCCCTCTGTTCTTCACACTTTCAGATTAATTATGAGAGAAGAAAAATTGATTCATCAATCTGGGGTAGTATAACAATAAATCTCTCAATTCAATGATGAATCGATAGAACGGAGAGCGCGAAAATTGGTTAGAGACTATTTTGTGAAAATTTCAAGATATTTTTTTGTGAAAAATTCAATAGGCTATAAAAAAGGTTTCTTGATGAATTCTCGTAAACTTCATTATTACTGAGATATTTTCAGAATAATGTGCACAAGATACTCGGAAAAAAACATTAAAAAGAGGAGAAAATTTAATTAGTTCTCTTTTTGTACCAAATTATGTAAATTGCTTTAATGCACAGAGATAAATTATGAGGGATAATTCATAAAAGTAGTGTTTAAAAATAGAGAATGCAACAGAAAAAATTGTATAATAATTGTAAATAACACGTTAATAAAGTAATAATAAATAAATTGTTATTTGTAATATATAATAGGTGAATGTTGTTTTTTCAATTTAAAGTCCTTTTCAAAAAAAAAAAAAAAAAAAAAAAAGTCCTTTTCAAATTTCCCTCGCATTCCTGTTCTCTTTCGAAGTATTGGAGAGTGCTGCCTTAAACGGAATTCTCGAGGAACTATTTTAGTTGATTATACAGCGATCTGGGTTGAGGCCACGAGCCCCAGTGCTCATTTGTTAGACAGGTGTGACTGATCAAATTGAAAAAATCCCTAGCATTCAGAAAGACTGCAACTTCCTATAGCCATGCTAGTATAATACAAAATGGATGAATTGCCGCCCTTATTAATAATTATAAGAATTATTCAGAAAAGTCATCATGTAATTTAAAAATACTTTTTTCGATGTACTTGTATGTTGGAAATGATTCTTATTTACAGTCCTTTCAAATTACGGTTATGTTCTCGTTGTATCCAATGTGGTCTAATTGGTAATGAGTATAGCTTGTGAAAATTTATGATGTGAAGAAAAATTCTGTTATTCATTCCTAGTGCGCTGCAATTTAGATTGCGCATTTTGTCAGTTTTACAATATAAAAAATGATTATTTATTAAATATTGAGAACAATAAAGACATATATAAATACAATCATTTTATAGATGTAATGTATGATTCCTTAAATTATTTTTTCCGAAGTTGTGAGGTTTCCTATAATGTGCATTATGGAGAACGCTATTATCGCAAACCTTCGCAAGAAGATATTGATATTTTTCAATAAATATATAGTACATTTAAATACATGAATTGAATACTTGGATATTCGGACACAGCCGACTATTCGGAATCCATCGATTTCAAAACTGTTTACAGTGGTCTCGAATTTTCAATTGCAAAATTCCATCGGTCCACTAGATTCCTGATGAAGAGTTGAATTTCTAGAAATGGGGGGAAGGTTGAATAGATAAGGTGAATTGAATAATTTTCAAATTGAAAGTGTATTTAATATATAATTAGTATAAGCTTCAATGGATTAAATATTCTCGATAAACTTTGTTGGCTATAAATAAGGGAATAATATGATTGTAACATTTTGATTGCTAAGTTATTAGAGTTAGAAAAATGCTTCTTTCAGATCAAAACGGAATGAGAGAAATTGTTGATTTCTCCAAAATAATGTTACCGACTGTCTTAGGCTTTACAGGAATAGGGAGGAGGATAAGGCGAAAACTGCTTTATCGACTGAAAATCACAAGTCGGTACAGACTATGATAACTGATGCCGACTGATCAGAATTTTCATTGAAATCAAATTTCTGCAATAATATAAAAAATTGAATATTTTTCGGAAAAATCGTATCGACTTTTTCCTGGAAAACAATAGAGAATAGTATTTCCCATTGAACTAATATTGCATCGATTACTCGATTTTTGAATATGATCGATCGAGAATGGTATGCGATATCTTGAAATAATTGTGTGATATAATAACTGATTAATCGAATATTTGAATTTGATCAATTTCCTCAAATCAGAACAGGGAACATTGACTAATCGAATATTTGAAATGGATCGATCGGAAGCAAAGGTGATATTGTTTTTGTTCAATACTATTTATTTACCAAATCGTTTTTCTGATTTTCATTTTTTTGAAGGAAAAATCGAAACAATATGTACAACGGTTGAACGTACAAACAAGAGGCATTCTTTATTTTCCATCAATTATACATTATTTTTTCCTTTTTTTAAATAAAGACAACCCAATGGGATATTTATTTTACTCTATCAATAATCATTAATTTACTAATCTCCATGATTATTTCACGTTCATCATGAAAATTATTTATACTAGGAAAAAGAAAAAGATTAAATAAAAATTAATGATTAGAAAAAAAAATGGGCTTCTGATAAATTGATAGAAAAAAAAAATTGATATGAAGGAAAATGTATTCAAATTATTACTATCGTCCCGGGCAACCTGTTGATTTCTTCAAATTTTCCTTCTTGATCAATTTTCTTTTCCCTTTTCATTGGAGAGTGAGTGAGATAATCTCCACGTTTCAGTTTCTAGGAATATCTCGGAAGCTACGAGAGACAGGGGAATTTCCATAGACTTTTCGTTTAGCTCTCATCACCTTGACAAAAAAGCTCACTGAGGAAATTTCTCTGACTCAATTATTTATAAAGATATTTAACAATAACTGATCCCAACATTATCTGATGCATTTTTGAAACCTCGCTATTGATTTATTTGCATGACTTTTTCAAGGATTATTAAGAGAAGTTGAAGTCGCATAAGTTTGAGAATGTCTTTTTTGGAAAGCTTGGGAAATTTCCAATGAAAAACACTACAACAAGAGCTATGCACAAGAATATTTTTCAGGGCAGGAGCCGCTTTTTCTCATTTTTCAACTTCATCTCTAGTAAGTGTAAAAGAAGAGTTCGTGGCGCCATCTATGGATACTGAAAAAAGCTATTTACACTTACCGGCTGTACCGATCCAGGGTAACCTTCTACTGATCGGAATTGAGTTATCGGGGTTGAGGCCACGAGCCCCAGTGCTCATTTGTTAGACAGGTGTGACTGATCAAATTGAAAAAATCCCTAGCATTCAGAAAGACTGCAACTTCCTATAGCCATGCTAGTATAATACAAAATGGATGAATTGCCGCTCTTATTAATAATTATAAGAATTATTCAGAAAAGTCATCATGTAATTTAAAAATACTTTTTTCGATGTACTTGTATGTTGGAAATGATTCTTATTTACAGTCCTTTCAAATTACGGTTATGTTCTCGTTGTATCCAATGTGGTCTAATTGGTAATGAGTATAGCTTGTGAAAATTTATGATGTGAAGAAAAATTCTGTTATTCATCCCTAGTGCGCTGCAATTTAGATTGCGCATTTTGTCAGTTTTACAATATAAAAAATGATTATTTATTAAATATTGAGAACAATAAAGACATATATAAATACAATCATTTTATAGATGTAATGTATGATTCCTTAAATTATTTTTTCCGAAGTTGTGAGGTTTCCTATAATGTGCATTATGGAGAACGCTATTATCGCAAACCTTCGCAAGAAGATATTGATATTTTTCAATAAATATATAGTACATTTAAATACATGAATTGAATACTTGGATATTCGGACACAGCCGACTATTCGGAATCCATCGATTTCAAAACTGTTTACAGTGGTCTCGAATTTTCAATTGCAAAATTCCATCGGTCCACTAGATTCCTGATGAAGAGTTGAATTTCTAGAAATGGGGGGAAGGTTGAATAGATAAAGTGAATTGAATAATTTTCAAATTGAAAGTGTATTTAATATATAATTAGTATAAGCTTCAATGGATTAAATATTCTCGATAAACTTTGTTGGCTATAAATAAGGGAATAATATGATTGTAACATTTTGATTGCTAAGTTATTAGAGTTAGAAAAATGCTTCTTTCAGATCAAAACGGAATGAGAGAAATTGTTGATTTCTCCAAAATAATGTTACCGACTGTCTTAGGCTTTACAGGAATAGGGAGGAGGATAAGGCGAAAACTGCTTTATCGACTGAAAATCACAAGTCGGTACAGACTATGATAACTGATGCCCCTAGCGGTTCCGAAAACGCAGTATAAACACCGTGTAAACACTGTGTAAATACTGTGTAAACACTGTGTATACACTGTGTTTACACCGTTTATTTGTGCAGTTTTTCCACAGTTTTTACACGGGATATACACAGTTTTTCAACGGCAAGTACACAGTGCTTACACAGTTTTTAAACGGAATTCACACAGTTTTTACACAGTTGTTACACCCCTAGCGAATTCGTTCCGATCTGAAAAATACCTAAATTATCTTCCGAATTCGGGTATATTTTTAGTGATTTTCCTGTATATTGCTGAAAAAAGTAACATTTATCATAAAGTAACATTTATAGAGGGAAATAACGCAAAAAAAATAGAGCAAGTTGCGGGGATCGAACCCAGGACCCTCAGATTCGTAGTCTGCTGCTCTGCAACTGAGCTGCCGAGTATTTCGATATTCTCTGATCGAATTTCAATCGTGACAATTTTATCGCCACTTAGAGACTCAGATATAAGAAAAATGGAGCATGGAGTATATCGTCACTTTTGGAACAAAAGGGCGTAAATCCTATGTATAAGTATAGCACTTGCGCCTCTTTGTTTCTATGGCAACGATATTCATACAAATTAATTGAACAGACCAATTCATATTCATTCATTTTTTTGATCACTCATTGTTTTCAATCCAAGAATTTCACAATTGTGAAATGAACACAATGGTGTTTCGCTGGGATAATTTGGGTATAAAAATTTCACGAATATACTGAAAATATTCGTATTATTTGAGTATGATTTGGGTATAATCTGAAAATTATACCGAAATCCTACCCAATGTCTACTATACCGAAATTATACCCGAAAGATACTTAAAAAATCGGTATAAATGAATTTGCTAGGGACAGTGTTCACACGGTGTTTATACAGGGTTTACACAGTGTTCACACGGTGTTTATACAGTGTTTACACAGTGTTCACACGGTGTTTATACAGTGTTTACACAGTGTTCACACAGTGTTTACACAGTGTTTACACCGCATAAATCTTGCACAAAAAAACGGTATATATTCCGTGTAAATTCTGTGTAAACACCGTTTTTACACGCCAACGGTGTATACACGGTGTTTACACTGCATTTTCAGAACCGCTAGGGGCCGACTGATCAGAATTTTCATTGAAATCAAATTTCTGCAATAATATAAAAAATTGAATATTTTTCGGAAAAATCGTATCGACTTTTTCCTGGAAAACAATAGAGAATAGTATTTCCCATTGAACTAATATTGCATCGATTACTCGATTTTTGAATATGATCGATCGAGAATGGTATGCGATATCTTGAAATAATTGTGTGATATAATAACTGATTAATCGAATATTTGAATTTGATCAATTTCCTCAAATCAGAACAGGGAACATTGACTAATCGAATATTTGAAATGGATCGATCGGAAGCAAAGGTGATATTGTTTTTGTTCAATACTATTTATTTACCAAATCGTTTTTCTGATTTTCATTTTTTTGAAGGAAAAATCGAAACAATATGTACAACGGTTGAACGTACAAACAAGAGGCATTCTTTATTTTCCATCAATTATACATTATTTTTTCCTTTTTTTAAATAAAGACAACCCAATGGGATATTTATTTTACTCTATCAATAATCATTAATTTACTAATCTCCATGATTATTTCACGTTCATCATGAAAATTATTTATACTAGGAAAAAGAAAAAGATTAAATAAAAATTAATGATTAGAAAAAAAATGGGCTTCTGATAAATTGATAGAAAAAAAAAATTGATATGAAGGAAAACGTATTCAAATTATTACTATCGTCCCGGGCAACCTGTTGATTTCTTCAAATTTTCCTTCTTGATCAATTTTCTTTTCCCTTTTCATTGGAGAGTGAGTGAGATAATCTCCACGTTTCAGTTTCTAGGAATATCTCGGAAGCTACGAGAGACAGGGGAATTTCCATAGACTTTTCGTTTAGCTCTCATCACCTTGACAAAAAAGCTCACTGAGGAAATTTCTCTGTCTCAATTATTTATAAAGATATTTAACAATAACTGATCCCAACATTATCTGATGCATTTTTGAAACCTCGCTATTGATTTATTTGCATGACTTTTTCAAGGATTATTAAGAGAAGTTGAAGTCGCATAAGTTTGAGAATGTCTTTTTTGGAAAGCTTGGGAAATTTCCAATGAAAAACACTACAACAAGAGCTATGCACAAGAATATTTTTCAGGGCAGGAGCCGCTTTTTCTCATTTTTCAACTTCATCTCTAGTAAGTGTAAAAGAAGAGTTCGTGGCGCCATCTATGGATACTGAAAAAAGCTATTTACACTTACCGGCTGTACCGATCCAGGGTAACCTTCTACTGATCGGAATTGAGTTATCGAGCGGCCAACGTTGAGCTACTGACGACTTTACCGACAAGCCAAATCACACCATAATCTGCATTTGGATAAATGAATAGTTGTTCGATTTTTAATTCACTCATTGTTTATACTCATTATAGTCAACTTATACAATCTCCTACACTAGTACAGTCATGGCAGAATGCAAACAATATTGAGGAGTGAAAAGTTTCCAGGCATTCAAAATCGTTCAAGCTTTCGACATTTTATTCCCCAATTAATAATAAATGAAATTTTTATGCATTCGCAGCCGGAACGCAACATTTTTTCATCCCAATGTTAGTCAGTTACAATTAAATTGCAGCTTTTATACACAGTTTCCCGGATCTACATTCACACCATTACAGTAATTAATGAAATTCAATTGACGGTGAGATCTTATTTTACAAATATCAAGGACAATACAAAATGAATCCTTAATAACATAAACAATTACCTGTACTCTGTCAAAACGAAATGCTATGAATGGAACTTCACTTTTATGAAATCCTCACAATTTCAATTTACTCCGATATTAATTCTTTACCTTTTGGATTATGAATTCCTGCTTGCATTCATCAATTGGGCAAAAACATCTATACATTATCGCTAGATCTTTGCCAAATGCGTTTCAGACAGGTCGCGTTTTTGTGAAATATGCATATTTTAAATATATTCTTTCGTGTTCTTGATCGTTATAGTTGATTTTTTTTTTAAATCGTGTACGTCTCTTAATGTTTCATCATTGTACATTATAAGACTCTGTACATTAACTATTACTAAACCCTTTGTAGTCTTGCGAACTACAGCCTAAATTTAAAAAAAATGCTTCTCAGTACGCACTCGGAAATTGACCGTAGCAAATTGAATTGCGTTCTGTCAAACAGAGATTTTATGGTATAGTAAGTGCAACTCCTATAGCTTCCTAGGAACTTCTATTTCGGTATGTTGCATCATTGGTTACTTTTACTGTGGGGCCCGTGGCCTCAACCCGCGATCTTCCGTGTTGGAGAAATGATTAGAGTAACTCGTCTTTTTATTCAGTAATTATTAATCAAATTATTGAGCTTCAAGATTAAAATAGTGCTCATTGTGAAAGGAGATTGAAGGACAAATGTTTCCAACGAGACAACTTCTGTTGTCATTTCGTAGAGTGGTGCGTGATCAAATCCGGAGATCTCTAACCTCTGAGACTGCTCCAGCACCAGAGAATCATGAGGAACCAAACGCCGGTATTTATTTGAAAGAATTTATATTGAAATATGATAATGAGGAGAGTTTATTCAGGAGCGAGAGGTGAAGGAAATTATTTGGTTTGAAACTAAAAGTTTTTTCACGATTCTAGGAAAATTAATAAAAATAAAACTTTTATCATTTCTTTTGCAGGTCCCCATGAAAATTTGTGGAAATGGGGTGAAATGGAAATTAAACACAAAATGAGCACTTTCCCATGTTTTTTTTCAATTATTCCATAGAAAATACAATAGAATTTTTAATTAAATACTTGTATCAGGATTAATTGTTAAGGATCCAACGAAAATTCGGCGGTTTCGGGGAAAAATTTAAGGCTTTTCTATTTTTTTTTGAAATCTCATCAACTTTTCACGAATAACTCTGGTTCTAGGTGTTGTAGTACTGGAAATGAAAATGCAATTGAAAGCGTAGCTCATCTTCCATTCATGTCGATGGTTTTACATGGAAATTTCATAATTTTTGGGAGAAATATGAAGGAAAAATGGACTTTCATTGAATGAGCTATGATTTTCTCAAAAATAATTGAAGAATTATTTGAAAATCCTCAAATGGTAAAGGATTGAAGCTTTCTTTTGAAAGAAGAAGTCGAATTTTTAAAAATATTACCAAAAATCGATTTTAACTCATGTTTTAAATAAAAAATTTCCTCAGTTTCTCGATAGATTCATAGAAAACTTTCTAACTTGAATCATCTCATTGGAGTATCCATGCTAACCCACTCTCTTCATCTCATCTCATTCTATTTATTTATTTCCTAAAATTTCAATAATCATAGTTTCTTTTACCGTCAATGGCCCAATTAATGCCACTTTTCATACATTTTCGTGATTATTGAACTTATTCGAATTCTCAACTCTAAGTAATTGATAACAGTGGCTAGAAAAAAATTCTGAGAACACCGGACAATCAGAATATCCGATATTTCTCTACTAGATATATTTCTAAAATTAATCCGTTGAATGCGATCAGCGTGCTCAGCAAAATAAAGCTCTAAAGCTCTTCATGTGGAGTTAGAGTGCCTCATCAGTTCAATGTGTGATGTTGAGAAAATTTAAGTATTTGAAAAATCGAAAATTGTATTGATTGTTAGCAAAATCATTGGACTTTCATACAAATTGACGAATAATTTACAAATAACGACCAGTGATGGAAATTAATTGATGACAATTATTGGGACCCTTTATGGCAGAAATCGGGCCATGGTGGCATGAATCGGGCCATGGGCAAAATATTTTCAAAAATATAAATTAAATAATTTTTATCATTAATTCAAGAAAATAATTAATGTAAATGATAGTCCAGAGCCTAAATTCTTTCGAGGAAAAATGGAATTCGAATTTATGATGAGATATAATTTTTCTATGAAAGATATGTGGCAGAATAGGTCTCTTGGTGGCATTAATTGGGTCATTGACGGTATTTTGTACCATTATAAAAGTTTTAAAAAATATCCTTGATTTTTCCTCGTATCACTTCGTTATCTAATAGTTGATCGACAGTCTGCATAATTTTACAGCTTTAGTATTTTTTGGGCTCGATAGACTCATTAGATTCCGAAGCTTTAATAAATGATGGAGTCAGCAATTTCCCCCATTTCTCTATGGAATTACCAAAAGCACTCAAAATCTGCTGCGAAAAAGATTTTTCACCATTTTTTTTCGATCTCATCTCGCCTTATAAAAATGTCTCAATGAAATTTCTACATCTCGCTCCAATTCCACAATATTTCTGAAAAATCTCCTGCAAAATAAAACAGACTACATCATTCCGTGTTTCTTTTTTCAGAGAAATCAATTGTTATCACTCAAGTTGGATCAATCAGATTATTCGGCTTGAATCGACCGAATAAGAAGAATGCATTAGATAGTGCAGCGGCACAGGAATTGGCCGAAGCACTAGATCAATTTGATGAAGATGAGGAATCACATATTGGAATAATACATGGACATGGTGGAAATTTTTGTTCAGGATTTGATTTAGAAGAAATCGCCAAATCAGAAGGTGATTCTGATAAATTACCACATTTTGGTGCATTGGTGAGTATCTTGAAATAATTTACTTGAGACTGATTATTCTATGGATAAGACATTTTTTCAATTACAACCAGGAGATTTTCTAAATTAATTGAAGGAAAAATGCAATTAGTCCTTGTAAACTCTGAGAATTGTTGATAATTTTTCGAAATGCAGTAAAATTCGTAGGATTGCGTGAAAAAGAAAATTGAACGGAAGAGTTTGGGGGCATTTTTTCCATCAGTTGATTGGAAATTCTATTTCAATAGTGAATGATGAGTCTACCGTCAATTCATTTAGTCATTCTACTTATTTACTAATTTTAATTTGTAATATTCTCAACAAAGTGAATAATTTCTCAGTGCACCAGACAACAGTTATCGAAGAAGCCAATGATTGCCTCAATAGCTGGATACGCAATTGGTGCAGGCTTCGAATTGGCTTTGATGTGCGATTTGAGGGTCATTGAGGAGAAATCACGAATGGGTTTTTTAAATAGAAGATTTGGAATTCCAATAATGTGCGGTGGAACTATAAGATTGCCAGTTATGGTGGGATACTCAAGAGCAATGGATTTAATATTGACTGGAAGAGACATCAGTGGAGAGGAAGCGTATACTTGGGGATTAGGTTCTCGTTTAGTTGCCTGTGGCTCAGGTAGTTCCTCGAAATGTTTACTAATTTATTTCTAGAAGCTCAACATTCAATTCAAAATGGCTGATGATTATTCAGCCAAGTTTTTTATTTTCTCCTTCTGTAAATATCTCTGAATTGAGTAGAGCTAGAAGAAATTATCAACAGATATTTTTTGTAGAGATTTTCTTGATCTAAGAAAAAAGTCTCTCCCTAAATTGTCGTGAAATTCCTCATTTTCGAGATATCTTCGAAATAATCTGCTTGTAATTATCTATTTTCTGAATTATCCAATGATTGAACATTGAGTTTCTGAAAATATCAATATCTTAATAGAGTGAGGGACCTGATAGCTGCTCACTTACGTATTTGTATACCTATATTTATGAATAATTTATGAATATAGATATATGAATACGTGGGGTGAGCAGGTACTAGCTCCTGAACAGTTACTGGGTACTTTACCTTGATTAATGGAAAGAAAGATTTTGACTTGAACAATGTACTTCAGCTCTAGGTCAATGTATTACTGTGGCCCAATCAGTTGCTAAATATCCTCAAGCAGCATTATTGGCCGATCGTACGTCCATGGACTATGCGACATTCGGTGGAAGGCCGATAGAAGAAGCTCTAGAGTTTGAAAAAGGTAATGCAACGGATTCTCTTCTTGATGATGGAATTAAAGGAGCTCAACGTTTCGTTGATGGTTTCGGGAGACACGGAAAATCCACGAATTTAACAAAAACTGATACTAGTTTCCGAGAACTCGACGATGATTTAGTGTGATCGTCTGATGAAGGAGAAAACAATTGAAACTAGTCAATAAGATTTTTTTTTTTCGTCACTCAAATAATGATTTCAAGATATTTTTAAACAATTAAAATAAATAAGATTCTCATTATTGTGTGTCTTTTTTCACATTATCAATTCACTTTTCTTTTCTGTGGAATTAGAAAGTAGACGGGGAAGCGATTTTCTTAAATTCTTTATGAACTTTTCACGTTCATCTCTATGAAATAATTTTATTTCAATCTTCCGATGGGCAATTTACATTACCGGAAATATAATACCTAAGAACATTAGAGAAGAGAAGAAAATTGAATAATGTATTAGATTAAAAATGATCCGGGACAACTTTTACCTATGGAATCATCATTCAACAATTGAAGACGTATGAGAAGTAGTTATAGGAAGAAGAATTCTTGTTATTGATGATTCTGTTACTAAGAGAGGTCAAATCCAGCTCGTGTCTGTTTTTACCTGTAGAATTGATTGTTAATTACGGGAAGAACGGTATAAACTTCCCTATGCCACAGCGTGGATTCGCTGACGTAGTCGTTCGTATTTCTTCGGGGACAATTCATAATGATCGGCATTTCTGCTTCAACCCGGAAGTTATGTTGAGATTATTATCATGACTGCAGCCTTTATATGTGATTAAGGGACGAAGTGGGATGACATGAGTCCTGAAAAATTGAGTGATTTTTTTGTGGCTTTATCTTGGAAAGGAGCAAGCTTATAGAGAAATTGCAAAAGACATCCTCTGTAGATTACCAAGATTTTTTTTCAGAATTCTAGAGGATTTCTAATTTTTGTTTAGTTTCATGGGGAGAAATATGGAACCAAAATTTCTGATAGTGAACTGGAATTAGGCCTAACAGTTGTTGAAAAATTGGAGAATGAAATTACATTGACTTCAAAGGGCTATGAGGTGTAATTTGTTGTACTTGCTTGAGAATTGATGTAGGAATTCGGAATTTCTTAGTGCAGGCTAAGCTAGCATGAACATGGTTCTAACTGGAGACTTGAAGAGGGACTTCTGCTCTTGGACCAGAATAAGACAATGTACCAGGTTTTTAAAGCCTCGTGAACAAGGTCATGGAAGGATTAACTAGGGGTGAGCAGTTGCTCGCTCGCTCGCGAAGTGGGGTGCGTAATTGCTCGCTCGCTACGCTCGCTCGCGAATGGAGGAGTACGTTACTGCCGATTAGAAAGAATTAGTGAGAATGTATTGTGATGAGTGTGACTTCAAGCCGCACTAAGAACTTCCCGATAATTTCTCTTACTTACTATTTGAAGAAATGATGAATGATAAAAACGATAAATAACAACAGACATAATCGGGGAAACTATCAAAAAATGTTGGGGAGATCTCAAAATATGGAGATCAATAAAAAAATCGATTTTTCCTTTTCGGGGTCAGTGCATAGACTTCACTTTCAGGGAAGTTAAGAAGAATTTAATAATGTTATTCTTAAAAAACTAAGAAAGTACTGTATCGATTTCAATCAAAAACTAATCAGATCGAATCTATATCGAGATGCTTCGATTGCAACATCGATCATCTCGATCGCGTTATTGATCAACGAGAAAACGTGAATGAAAAAATTGGTCACATACATACACACACACACCCACACACACACAGACATGATCGTAAAAACTATCAAAAAATGTTGGGGAGGTCTTAAAACATGGAGATCGATCGAAAAATCGATTTTCCATTTTCCAGGTCATTACATAAACTTCCCTTATCGGGAAGTTAACAATCTCTCTGAAATATTGTGCAACTAGTGGAAAAATCGACATCGGTTTTCTACCATCGCTTTTTAGATTCATTTCCGTATTGATAACATTCCTAGAATTCTCCAGCAGTGCAGTTTTCGCGAGTCGTAAAATTGATACAGAAAATAAAAAACAATCCTAAATGTGCAAAATATAAAATTGGGGCTTATCAGAATCGTTCGAGTTTTTTCTACAGAACGTTCATGAATTCACATCAAAATTGATGAAGTTACCTCAGATGAAAATAAGTCTTCATAAGTTGTCATTTTGTCTTTAAACATGACGCTCAAAATTTTTTCGATGAAAATCATAAAATCATTGAAGACTTTCAACATCAGAGAATCATCTTATGGTCGCAATCACTTGAAAATGTAATGATGACGGAAAAATATCTTCCTATATTCTCAATATTTGCTGTAGACAGTAAAACTCGTCTTATTCCAGTTGTCGTCGGAAGTTTTCATTTTGATGACCTTAGGAAGATATCGAGGATCTAAGAGCAGGAGCAGGGTGTCTAGCGGTAAGGGAAACCTGGAAAACCGGGAAAAGTCAGGGAATTTCATCCTTCTGGAAAAGTCAGGGAATTCTAAAATTTACCTGGAATTTTAATTCTTTTTCAGGGAGAATGAACATGAAAATTCTCTGATTGTACAGAGGACAATTTATGATGCAATTCAATCGGAGGAAAGACTTAAAAATTTGTTTGTGACAAAACACATATGAGAATGCTTGATAAAGTCTTTATAACGAAGTTACAGTTCTTTATAAAATAAAAAGTTTCAATTCCTTACAAAAATATTCTTTATAAAACACTCTCGTACGTGAAGCTTTAATCCATGCAGCTCGTGATTTTGACGCGTAGTGCAAAGAAGATCGGGCGAAACAAATGAAAATGAAAGAGAAGAAAAAGAAAAAGCGTGAAAAACCCGAAAGAGATCGGCTGGAATTGTGGAAGAATAGAAGCAAAAAAATGGAAAGCACTCGATGATGCTGTGAAAGCAACCGCTTACATTGACGAAAAAATCCAAAAATTAAGACAGGCGTGATTTTTATGCCAAAAAAATACTTTAATACAGCTATGAACCAATATGAGGTTTATATTATCACTGTTATTCTATATCGATCCTATCAACATTTTTAAAATGAGTTATTATGCTGTGATTAATAATGATTGATAGTATGTTAATAACATCATTAGAAGAATCTTGAATTTTCTTCATGAATTGTATTCATTAACATAGGGCACAGGAATGTGATTATTTGCGGCTAGTTTAATAAGTTCATATTTGCATTACGGAAAAAGTCAGTGTGGAAAATTTTCTTTCCTATTATCATGTATGAAAAAAAAAATATTATCATGTATGAAAAATTTCGATTCAAATTTTCGCAACAAATAAAATACATACTGAACACGACCGTGAGCGAGACACTAAAAATTGGTCAGGGAAAAATCATTTTTTCGACCTGGAAAAGTCAGGGAATTTTTTTGTGATGGCCTGCTGGACACCCTGAGGAGGTCTTCTTCTTCTTCTTCTTTATTAATGCTCCGACCATTTGGTCATCCGGCCGTACCCCTGAGGAGGTCGTATAGGCCAAAATGGATTTTTCTCCGACAAAAGTTCGTACATCCTACATGTGACCTTATGACGTTTTTTAGGACGGTGACCGATTTTTGGTCCATACGACCTTCTGCTTTCAGACCCTCGATATATATCTACATTTCTTCAATTGCTTCGGTGCTTGGAATGCGATGGCTCTATGTGGATGAAAATCGGAGCTTTGCCGTTTGAAAATGCAATACAAAGCATTTGGGAGGAAATCAAATGTATAATATTTATAACCAAAATTCAAATAGATTTATTAATTTCAGATTGAAAAAATTCAGATGCCGTCATTGTCGACCGGCGTGCAATTTCTCAATTTTTAGGATAGGCCTAGGGAATTCGCATCAGCTTCAGAAAATATAATTACTTCCTCGTAAGTTTTTATGCTTCTTAATGAATAATCCTACATTTATTCTGACAATCGAATGGGGGAAAAGATTGGCTTTCATCGCTATCTGCTGTATGACGTTACTGACGATTTTAGAATGATCAAAATTTTTGATTCATTTGTTTTTTTTTGGGTTGAGGAGGATTCAGGTTGAGGAGGATAAAATCATCTCTGCGGAGTCATATGGGGGGAAAATGATTAAGAGGTCCTACAATGGATAAATAAAGAGTAAATTGATAATATTTTTGATTATAAAAATTTGTTAGTGCATACGTTGTCATCATTTAAACTGTCAAAATGAACATGAAAGCACTATTCATTCAAATATTGCTAATGTGAGTAATAAACAATAAAAAATCAAATTTAAATGGCTATTTCACTCACGAGTGTATGAGTCAATCCTTATGCGTTCAAGATCAAATCCTCCAGCGATACTTGAATTAAGAGAATGAATTTCAAAAACGTAGTTGCAAATGCCAGCATTGTGTGAAGCTTCAATAATGAGCAAACGTAATAATGAATCAATAATTTAGTGGTGAGAATGCACTACAAAGTATGTTTTATTGGCCACTCATTTATGAGAAGTATCTTGGTAAATAATAGAGATAGGGTAATGTTTATGAGAACTTTTTTTGTAAAAAAAAATTCAGAGCTTGTAGCAATTGTCGAATAACACACATGCTTGCACGTAGATAGGGAACAGAACTCCTCAGACAAAATCACGCGTTAGATCAAATTTATCAGCACGAGGGAACTTGTTATCTCTTTTCCATTTAATTGTCTCCTTCTGGGCGATTGTTAGGCTTTTCCTTCTATATTCTCTCTTTTTGCAGATATTTGTAGATATTCTAAATGGAAAATAATAGCTAGTTCTGCGGGAAACGTGACACGTTTCGTAACATTTTATTTTTGTACTGTATCTCGTTCAGTACACGGAGGGAAGAGTCCAAGGAAAGTGACGGTGCTTATCATTGGAATCGAGGTGCGAACGGAGGTAGAAATAAGAAGGATAGTTCTGCCAACTAGAGAATTGGATTTTCAGCGTTTTAACTTCAAAAAATTTTGTTCAGATAATGCAATGTGCCAATTCTAGGGCCGCACTGAGGTTCTGTCATGAAAAATTTGATTTTATCAATATTTCAAACAGTGAGTTGAGATGTTTACTCCGAGTCAAGAAACGTGAAGTAATTCATTATTTTCAATCATTCAATAAATAACTTCCAACTTCTCTTGACATTTTATTTCAGAAATATTATGAGTAAGTGAGGGGGGGGGGCAAAATGGGCCCCCAGGGGAAAAGGAAACGCAGCGCAAAATAAACCCTTCAATTTTTTTTGTATTTAATTTTGTTCATTTTGTGTTTCTGTCTATGAACAACAGCTTCAGCAATCACTCTTTTGTTAGATAGCTAATTCTTGTATCGATTGGGGATTTTCCCTCGAGCTGCATGTCTTCGAATTTTCTTTCCACTCACAGTCCTTGATGGTTTAGGAGAGATAAAGGAGGGTTAAAAATCAGCCTATTTTTTAGGTCGATTCTTACGGAGAATTTAGGAGCAACTCGCCAAAACCCTCGTTGATATTCTCGTGGTAGTGGACTGTATTTGATGATTAGCTGGTAAATGATTAGAGGAGTTTAAGTGGATTTTCTCAATAAATGATAACTCGTGATTTATATAAAAATATATAAACTCTTTAATGATTGGACTAGAATACACTCTTGATACTTTGACCACACTGATTCTAGATATTGTCTTTGAATATTGTCTCTGATTATTTCACTAGTTATTTGCACAACTAATTTAACTTCGGTTGTAAATCGTACTTAAACAGATATGCTGATACTTTCACAATGATGATTTTACTCTGTTCATTAGAGAACTATACTATTCTCGCGTCGCCACCTTCAAACGGTCACAGTAAACCTTGATGCTGTAGTTGAGGATCTCAAAAGTATGTGTAACTTCTCTAGTCAAGATACACGAAGCGTCTGTCTCCACGCTCTCAATAGCGTCGATTTTTGGTTGTAATTCGTCATCAGGAACAGGCGCCCCTCGTGACAATTATGATAATTCTTGATACGTTCGTTGTTCTTGACCGCTCAGACGCTGATTGACTGAGGCGGTCGATAAGTTTAGCAAGATTTATAACAGACACCTTGCTATCTTCGAAGAATGCTCATTCTTCCACAGATGTGTATTTTCCTGTAGTTCTCGCACTATGTCAGCAACAATGCTGTTACGCTGTGATTCTGTTAATTCCTTCATTTTTTGATAGCGAACAACAATCAAACGTCCACTCTCGTATTTTGTAATCCAACTAAGAACCGTGTTATATGAAATGATAGTGAGCAGAAGAGTTTGAGTTTCCAGATCGATCAACTGTTGTCCTAATACTATTACTGGTGGCTCGGCACCAAAAACAAGACCCAATTTATCCCTCCAGTGATCTTCAAAGATACCTCGATGAACCTCATTCGGTATGAAGGATTCGAGTCTTGCACGTGTTAAATTGAGAAATGCTGCTTCCTCATGACAGCGATTTTCTATGAAAAACATATGTATATTTAGTTTTTTCACTTCATTATCAGTATACATCGAAAGATAGAATTCAAGAAGCACTTATTTGATAACATCAATTCAACTTGGCATAGAAACAGTCTAGATGCACAACAGGGTGAAACATGAAGCATTATGAACCGTTGCAAATGTCTCCTGAGCGATGAAATTGCGAAAAAAATGTATGACATTATCTGGATTTTCAAATACTTGAATTTTGTTATATCATGTGAAAAGAGTTGAGTTTGAAGCGGGACTGCTTTTCTTCAAAATCAAAATGGTTGAATTACGGAGGGCTCCAATGACCGCCAGCATACAAATGAATTTCGGAATATTTCAACATAAAATAGAAATGTCATACATGCCCACGAATAAATTTTCGTATTGTTGCAGAGTGCCTCATGGATTCCGCGTACATGGTGCGCCGTAGATTCTGTGCATGCGGTATGCCGTGTATCTGGGCATTACAGTGTACCGTAGATAGTAGATTTTACGTATACAGCGCAATGCAGATTTTGGCGTATATAGTACGCCGTACATTTTGTGTGTACGGTGCACCGTAGACCTTGCGTATACGGTGTGGCACAGATTCCAATGTATACGGTGCGCATGGATTTTGTGTATACGGTACGGCATGGATTCTGTGTATACGGTATGCCATGTATCTGGGCATTGCAGTGTACCGTAGATATTGAATTTTGCATGTACGGTACGCCGTACATTTTGTGCATACGGCGCACCATACATTCTGTGTATACGGTATGCCGTGTATCCGGGCATTACAGTGTACCGTAGATATTAGATTTCGCTTATACGGCGCAATGCAGATTTTTGCATATACGGTAAGCCATACATTTTGTGTATACGGTGTGCTATAGACCTTGCGTATACGGTTCGGAACAGATTTAAATAAATACGCTATGCCATAGATTTTGTGTATACAGCATACCATTCTAATGTATACGGCACGCCATACATTTTTTGTATACGGTGCGCCGTAGACCTTGCGTATGCGGTGCAGCACAGATTTCAATATATACGGTCTGCCGTAATTTTTGTGTATACGGTGTGCCGTATATCTAGGGATCACAGCATACCGTGCATAGTGTGGATAGGCACTGCCGCATAATGTACTTGATGAATATATAAATTATTTATTATTCAATCGATGAGTTGTCGCAAAAGATATTCAATAACACAATATTTTTTCGCAGTTACAGAAATAATGTGATTATTGTTGGAATTTAATTCGTCCATCAAAATAGTCAAGTAGCTGAATAATCATCATATAATTAATTCAATCATACGGCGAGAGAAACTCTTGCTGATAATTTTTTTTCATTGCTTTTTTCTTAGTTATTCTAATGTGTTCTTTCTTCATATTGAGGCTTAATAAGTTACTCTCGAGAAATTTATTTTGATTAATATTCATGAAGAATTAAGATTTTAATAATCTTATTATGTGATGTTTCATTGAGGAGGATTATGATGCACAATTCATTCTATAGTCTAATACGATGTTTCTTGCTTTTTTTAGAATCATTTTTATTGATGCAGTAATTAGATCCACCAACGACAGTAGCTAACATGACGATGATTATAAAACATTTCCACATAACAAATAAATATTTATCAGTGGTCTTACTAAATTACGAGTATTGTGTGTGGAAAATAAATGTCGCAGAATTTCATCTAAAAATAACTGAATTTAAATTTATGCGAGAGATTTGATTACAAAGATAAAAAAAGTTGGTATTTTTATCGTGCTCTCTTTAATTTATGTACTTTTTTCATTCATTTTTAGATGATAAATAAGCCAGTTATGATGATAAATGTTATTCAATGGTTTTTTTCCACAAGTGAGTGACATTTACGGAGTTTTTCTGCACGTGTAAATTTCCATTGATTGAACAATTCAGCAGTAAAGTGGTGGAAGAAGATGAATAGAACAATTTCTGCACATGCATCCATAAATGTCCCGGAATTGAGTAAGTCTCAGAAAAATTTCCTCGAAACTTCTGTTGCCGAAATGAACCAGAATCTTTTTTTAAAGTGAAGGCCTTAAGCAAAGAATCTGAAGATGTTTCAATATTCTACATTGTTAACTAATTTTTTAATATTTTCCGGTAAAAGCCTTCACTCTGAATAAACGTCCTGGACCATTCTACCCTACCGATGCATTTTAACTTTTCTGTCTATTCAATAGCCCTAATTGGGGTAATTGCCCGAGCTCGGGAAATTAACTGATTTTTCCTCCTTTCTTATATAGATGGTTACCTACCTCGGAGTTTTTATAGTAAAGTTCTTTGAGGAATAGTCTAACTTTAAAAAAAATTTGGAGCCCCAAATCCAGAATTTTCGGTAAGATCGTACATCCTCGAGGATGTATTATGAGCGGAAGCATAGGGAAACTGAATTTCGATGGGTCAGGATGGTCTCAAACGCTTGCGGGATGAACTGAAGCAAATGACCACGTGACGTATACTGTGAGTCTGGTCAATCATGATGAAAAATAACTGATTAGATGAAATAATTCAAATTTCAAATTGATTTTTCGCGTCAGAATGAACAGATCCTTGGAGTTTTCGAAATATTGCTGAATTACTACGATATTCATCTTTCAATTTATGATCATAACCTCCGTTTCTCCATAAGAACCCATGTATTTTATTTCAATTCTCAATAATTTTCTCCTCCAAAATCCCAATGGATACCTCCCCCGGACTTCTTAAAGTTCAATTTTTCAAAGAACAATGTAGCTATAAAAAAATTTTGATGCCAAAAATTGAAATTTTTTACCATGCTCATACACACTGAATTGCTGATTCCGAGGTACTTACTTGTAATAGTTCCTAATATCATTGGTTTTTTTCTCATAAATCAACTTACTTTTCTTATAAACCATTTTCGATGCGAAATTCGTTATTCTGAGACTCTCATAAATCTTCTGATGTTTCGGAAATACTTGCACTTCAACTAATCCATTAATTACTGGTATTGAGATATAAAGAAATGCAGATGACAGAGAGAAAAAAAATTGAATCATCATTCCTTACATTCACATGAAAAATGATTTTTAGTTATTTAATAATTATTATTTTTCCACTCGTAAAACGATTAAATGAGACTATATTGTTATTATTGAATGTGTAAATTTGAGTGTGTGGTAGATATGGGACAATTATTAATAAATGAATCATTTCCACAATATTTCGATGTGGTCTTCGAAGAAAAAAGTAATATCGTGATGAAATGAGTGCAGGTGGCGGTAAATAATTGCACAAGCCATTCCTCTTTATATCCTTCTTTTAACTTCCATTGAGCTGAAACGTCCAACACTAAAATTTGTTACTGCACAGCATTCGAACAAGCATCACGACATGGTGAACGTTTCACTGAGTTTAAATGCAACTAGTCACACTTGTCTGATATCTTTTTCTGTCTCTCTTCGACTTGGGATTTTACATAAAGAAATGGAAAAATAAAATATTTCCTCAGCATGTTAAAACGAATCTGTGGGATTTTGTGGGGTAAATCAACCGAGACAAAGCTGCGTTGACTGAAATATCGTGTTACTTACGTACTTATAATCTGTATTCAATTACCCGCGTTTTTTATGCAATATTTTGCTGGTCAATTTGACGTTGCGCACTATCGGTAAGTGGACCAAGTTACGATAGAGGTGGCATGTGTAATATTATATCACTTGATTTTTCATTTCATTGCACTAGTTAGGGGAATAATGCTGTAGTGGAGAGACGGCAGGAGATCAAGTCGGGACTAATTCAGATATTCTCGCGAATATCTTCGAAATGAAGTGGATTTGAGGATATTTTCAAGACATTGTAAAAATGATTTACATACGATTTTCAGACTCTCATTGGATGCCGTATGTAGTAGAATTTACGAAAAGTTTCATTTCCCCCCATGGGCAGAGGTATTTATGAAGCAAATTATGACGTTTTCACTACCTAAACCCCCAAAACTATTGAAAAAATTGCGAGAAATAGGATAAAATCGAGCACAATTTTTTGCAAAGTTATAGGCTCCACGAGGAAATTCGGAAAAATTAGGCAACAATATAGACAAGCGTCTCCAACGTAGAGTATCTCCAAAAGAAATATCCCAAATTTTCAAATGAAGCGTTCACTGTGAAAAAAATTCTGGTTGTGATTGAAAACAAATTTCTGCAAAGTCTTTTACGTAGAAACTTTCATAAGCCACAAAAAAGGTCCGCTGATAAATTCCTCTAAACTCCACTGTTCCCGAAATATTTCCAAAAAAAATCTACACTTTTAGCCAAGGAGTCTGAACGAATGACAGAAATAGATCATAAAATCATAAAATAATAATTCTCTTTTTTTTTATGTAAGATAATCCTGTTTCGTCACTTCTCACATTCACCGCAAAGTGATCGGAAAGTAAAGTTTCATGATCCACGCGGGTATTTGTAATCGACGCGAATACATGGCATTTGAGGTATAAAACGGTGACGCAGTCACGCAGGTATAGAGAGAGAGAGAGAGAGCAAGTGGGGAGATGGAGTACGGGCCCTTTCACGAATAGCCGTAAGGCCCCGAACGTTATAACTGACGGGGCATTGTTGTGCTGGTTGTAGCAAACATTGAAAGTTAGCTTGGGCCGTGCCTCGTTCATGAAAACTCCTAACAACTAGTAAAACCAATCACTGGGTGAGGCTTAAAATCGTTGAGACAAAGGAGATATTCGCATAGTTTATAAATTATGCTTATAAATGCGAAGAAGAATTCTGGTTTCTCAAAGATCACAGAAGGATGGAATTATGCGAATATTTCTAGATAGAAATGACCTTGTATTTATTATTGTTTACATACCACAATGGAATGTGTAGGAAAAAATGGGTGAAAGGGGAGTGATTCTAAGTAAAAAGTATGAATAATTTCGAGTGCCTCTTGAGCTCGGAACTTGGTTCTTCCATTTTGGGGCGTGACTTCAGAAAAATCTCTCCAAAGTTCACATGTTCGTGCGAGGTCATCCCCTAAAGTTTCAT
Organism: Aleiodes alternator; assembly: GCA_963921955.1. Classification (NCBI taxonomy): domain Eukaryota; kingdom Metazoa; phylum Arthropoda; class Insecta; order Hymenoptera; family Braconidae; genus Aleiodes; species Aleiodes alternator. The sequence goes on from OY998097.1 coordinate 1,749,667, forward strand.
GTGGTTCCCATTCCAACTTTTTGAACGCAGCTTTCCTCTGCGCAGTTCGTTGCGCAGTGGAATCTACTCCTGCACGTAGTTCAACACACAGAATATTCAAATATGTCAAAAAATACTTCCGAAATACCACGTTTTCGAGATCAATTTAAACTGGACTATAAAATAATTAGAGTGGGAGAGATAGTACGTAACTTCACGGAACGTCACGTATGAAAAAAGTGTATAGGAAGTTCCTATAGGAAAATCGTATAGCGAAGCGTATACATCTGCGTATATGGAATTCGGATATTTCCTATACGAATGAAATTTGTTGTGTTTCTATACGCAAGTTAGATTTCATCCGTATAGAAATAAATCGTAAAAACTCTAACTTGCATATAGAAACACAACAAATTCCAATCGTATAGGAAATATCCGAATTCCATATACGCAAATGTATACGCTTCGCTATACGATTTTCCTATAGGGATATCTTATAGGAACTTCCTATAGACTTTTTCCATACGTGGTAATCCTAACAATCATCGAACCACCAAACATCTCGCTCTTCTTCTTCCTCTTCTCTCTTGTGCTGCACCTAATGGAGACGGGTGGTCTTCAGTCTTTTGACTACACAGTTATTTCTAAGGATCCCGCACTTCTAGATGGAGGCTTCCATCGAAACGACAATTACAGATTCGCGCTGTGAATTTGAAGAAACTCAATTGCGATAAAGTGATGTCACTGTCATTACGAGGACATCCCAAATTTTTCAAATTTTAATATTGAATTATATCAATTTCTTCTTACGTACTAAATATTATGGGAGAGATTGAAACGGAAGGAACCTGAGTGCCAAAATGAATTAGGATTTCTTTAAAGGATGAGACTCATTAAGGAAAAATATCAAAAAAATGACCAGCAATTAAAACATGCTGGAGTATCTTCACAATTTTTTTCAAATTTTTCCATGAAGACCTACACTCGGAAATGAATCCCGTGCTCCTCTGATGAATCCATTCAAGAAATATCGTTTCCTACAAAAATTAATGGCCCTAGATGCTTTGAGAAGACTCAAGGGAAACATTCAAAAATTTTTAAATTATTCTCTTATCAAAATTATGACTGAAACCTTGAAATAAAAAAAGGTGAGACTGGACTTACACAGGTAACGAGAGGTCAAACAAATTAATGAATGTCACTATTTCACTGAAATAATTGCAGTTTCTCGTTACCACGAGAAATGCCAGATGCAAATATTCTTTTCTCAATTTCGAATCCAAAAATTTTTACCTTCGTATCCCATATACTGCAGTGGCAGGTGCGGTTTGCTCTTTGAAGTACGATTATAATTGGACGATGTATATAATGACGCACGTATTGCAGTAAGACGTGTACTCTTACTTTATTCATGTGAAACGATCATTTCCAATTGAATATCTTGGGAATCGATTCGCTTTTCAGTTTCATCGAAAACTTTCACCAAAATTGGAATTAAATGATTCAATACTTCATTTTCCCTTTAATCTAAACTTCCTAAACAAGTAAACGAATTGTATAAAGTCATTACATTGAGAAAGAAGTTCTAGTCTCCCAGAGATGTATTTTGTGCGAGTAAATATAAAAGTTTGTCTCCAAAAAGCATAGATGGAGGCTTCTATCGGAACGACAATTACAGATTCCCGCTGTGAATTTAAAGAAATTCAATTGCGATAAAGTGACGTCACTGTCATTATGATGACATCCCAAATTTTTCAAATTTTAATATTGAATTATATCAATTTCTTCTTACGTACTAAATATTATGGGAGAGATTGAAACGGAAGGAACCTGAGTGCCAAAATGAATTAGGATTTCTTTAAAGGATGAGACTCTTTAAGGCAAAATATCAAAAAAATGGCCAGTAATACTGTAACTTGTGCCCAATCGCGTAAGTTAACGTAGTTTAAATCAATTAAGAATTGAATCAGCGATTGAAAATTCCATCCGGAAGCTTTCTACCAAATATACAGGCACACGGAAAGAAAAAACTGGGGAAAATTATGAAGAAAATCTGAAAAAAATCGGATGCAACACAGAAATCTGGTAGCGTTTGAACTGTATGAGAGAAGTTAGTGTTCGAATGATGAATTCCAACAGATTTTCGCAATTTCTTTCAATCTGCTGCTGTTGATATTCCGGGTACCATCAAGGGACCGGTTTTCGGACATCTAAGCAATTTTCAGGAAAGAAGTATGCGGCAAATCAATTTTCATATCTAAAAAAACTGTTCTGAGAATTGGAGTGATATTATTCAAGTATTTTTCCCATGAAATGATCAGGAATATATGAATCAATAAGCTGAGATTATTAAAAAATAAGTGAATTGGTAAGATCTCCTAGCCCTCAGTATCCAGACACCATAAATTGATAATCAACAGTTTCCGGGCCGTGTGACTGTAGTTTCCGAACAGAGTAAAATTAGCTGTTTAAAAAAAAGATATTATTAATAGTTTGTCATAAAAAAGCAATGAAATAATTGAGCAATAATATTAAAAGTTCATTTGCTGGAATTTTATTTTATCAAACATTTTATTTCGGCAACATTTTACAAGGTGGACTGTCAGTCTCTTTTCTAACTCCATCATGCAGCATACAATCTATGAGTTCTTGTTTAATTTCTTTGCTAATCTCTACTCTTTCATTTTTAATTCTACTCTCCACTTTTCTCTTTTTTTCTCTTCACTTAGCAAGAACAGTCGGGCTTTTCTTGTTCGGACTTCGTCGCTTTTTCAATTGCTCAGCCTTTTCTTTTTTCAAAATTCGTGCTTGAGTTTTTTCTTGTTTTAGCCCTGAATAAAAGAGAAAAATCAGTCGAATCATTGGCATCATGAGCATTGGAAGAAAAGTAAGCATCATTATTCATCTTAATTGTAAAATCATAAAGATTTTCAGAGAGGAAAAGAGAGATTAGTTGCACAGAAATCAGGTCCGTATATCACGGTAACGTCAAATTCACCAACCTCTGTATCCGGACACGATATTTTACAAGCTAAACACTATTTACTCCCACATCTTCTATTTTTTTACTTTCAAATGTTATGATTCAATATGAAAACTAACTTTTATAATAAATACACTTACATGTTGCACCTGAGCTGCTTATGATGTTACAAGTCACTTTTAAGGTTACTCATAAGCGCTCCTTGTGGAGTAGTCTGCAAGCATGGACCGCCACAAAAATGAATTTAAAAACAAATTTCTTCACGGAAATAAAAACGAGAGTGCATTGAATGTGCAAGCCTTTATATTATTCTTGCTTGAAAAAATTAATAGAGAAACCTTTCATCATTAATAACTTCATAGAGGCAGAATATGCATCGGCAAATATCAGTGTGTCCGGAAATAGGTATTCGTCCGAAAACCGGTCCCTTGATGGTACTATTCATACGTAAATTCATGCGGACAATAGTAAAATATATTTTTGAGAGAGTAAAAAGTGAGAGCTGAAATACACTGAGAGAAGAATTGACTTGTAATAAGCGAAATAATTTGACCAGAAGAAAACCTAATAATTGTTAAAGAATCTGTTTACATGAAATAAACTGAATTGGGCAGAAACCTTCTCCATTTTTTGTCAGTACTGAACGTATTATAGGAATCCATTGCATATTGAGAAACTATTTCAACATTATTCCATAAAACATAAATTATTTTAATAAGTAAACTTCTAAGTGGTGGTGGTTTGAATCAAAAGTACAAAATTCAGCCCCTTTCCTCAACGGTTTCTTGCATGAATAATTCGGGAGATTTCAACATAAGAAAAAAAAAAACTTTCATAGGAACATAAAGAATATATTTAACATAAAGAAGCTTTTTTTGTATAGAATGAAGAATATCCTATAGAATGAAGGATATTAAGTCAAAATTCCAAGCTGATAGTTTGACAACTCTCTCTATGAGAGTGGGCACCGTTTTTAGAAGGGGCGTTTCGAGAAAAACGCGTTTAAATTTTGGAAAAGGGTTCTTTTCAACGCCTTACACTCTAAAGGTGATAGTGACAATAATAGTTTGAATTTTAAATTGAAAATTTGAGAGAACATGCACAGCTGTACATACTTCAAGATGAGACCAGAAAAAAAAATTATTTTCCAAAAATTTTATACTTTGATGGTCTCTCAAGCTTATTACACAGATTAGACAGATAGAAACTATTTATATGGAAAAGCAAATGTTGAATTAATGAACATAGTAAGCACCCTGATGAGATCCACGCAGAATGGACGAAACATTGGTGCCTTTAGTAATTAAAATTAAATTCGAAATTTAATTTTTTTTGGGAGTGACCATGATGGCCGATATTTCACCTAATAATAATCTTAAGAATGGTCGGACAAAAAACTTTATTGTTTGAGCTTAATTTATCTTTATTTGACCTCGCAAATATTCTCTCCTCCCCCCCCCCCCTACGACTCCGCAGAGTCTATTTCTCCCCCACCCCCTCACGCCTGCATTTGCACTAGGACTGTGGAAAACTGCGGAAAACCTCAGCCGACGTGTTCGACCCTCTTCCTACTTCTTCTGATTTGTACAATAGAGAATTTGTATAATTTTACATTTTTTTCTGCCAAAGATATTGAATTAAGACCGAAATGCACTAAACTAAAAGAGAAATTCTTCTCCTCCATCAACTCCACACTAGGAACAGTTGAAAATAAAAATTTCTGAATACGGTCAAATTGACGGTGACGTGATTGCACCAGATAGGCCGAACTTCTCTAAACTTAACCGCATTAACTTAACTTAAGCCAGCAGTTTTAGTTCAAGTCAACTTCCCTCTTCAGAATCTGAGGGATTAGCGCCACGCCATAGCTCTATTAATAACTATGACGCTGTCTGATGATTCAAATTCGAATGAACCTCAATCACTCCTACTTACGATCATCGAATTGAATTTTTTGTCGTTAGTTTTTATGAAATTTTTAGGAGAGAAATACGAATACTAATCTTTTACAATACTCTCAAAAAGATGGCAATCTAATTTTTACTTATTTTTCCATACAAAAAAATATCATTTAACCACAGCAGCCATCTTTAATAATGGTGGTTAGGGGAAATGACACGTTGTTGGCGGAAGTACTATGAAGAGGGAAGTTAACTTGAATCAAAGCTGCTGTTTAGCTTAGAGAAATTCGGCCATAGTGATGAGAGCCAATCTTTTTCCTCAATTGATTGGAAGAATCAATGTCAGATTATTAATTGAGCAGCATGAACAACTACGATGATGAAATATTTTTTGAAAATAATGCAAATTTCCTAAGCCTATCCTAAAAATTAATAAATTGCGGGCCGCTGCATATATCAATTCTTTCAATTCGTAATTAGTAAATTCTGTCTCCAATCCAGTTCTGGTAGGGAGCTACCAGTACTACTGTTGCTGCCATATCTATTGTAGTTGTCATAGAAGTACCGAGTATTGCAGTTAATTTTCCATTACACACAATTGGGGCACCACTGTCTCCCTACAAAGAAATGAATTTCAAATATTAATTCATTTACCCAGCAATTAACAAGTAATAATAATAAATAAATAAAAATTAGCAAGTAAAATAGAATATGTCCTTTGCCGTATTATTCATTCTTAGGAAATATCGTGAAAACTGCAAGATTTTTTCGGATATTTCATGCAGAAAATTGCAAAAATTTGGAAAAAGATTGCTCCAAAAATTATGCTATTTCGCACAATTTCCGAGATAACTACGAACAATAAATAAGAATACAATTGACATATTCTACCTTATCCCTCCAGAACTTCATATGAGAAAGCACTCTTACCGGACGTGGGCTCCGAACCGGTTCATATGGAGTGAGAATGCATCGCTCATTGGCATGTAGTTCAGGATATAATCTTTTACAATCCGTATAGGTAGTAATAACAACTTTTTGGTGCCATAATGATCGGGTGGTTTCTGTACTTTTGAACCGAACAAGCACACAGTTCAATTCAAAGTCAGAACTTTGAGTTTGATAGGCAATAGGTGCGATCTTATTATTATACACCAATGATTCCCTGAGCTGATAGCATGAAATAAGAATTGCATAAATTGATTATATCGATACGATGTGGCACACTTTTTCGTTTGCACTTCGGAAAATATGAAAGAAGTCGGAATGATGCCCTAGCATCCTCCTATTATAGAACAATTCTTGCATAATTTTTCTCGTAGTTCTTTTCTCCCAAAAAAAAATTTTGATCATTCTACTCTGATCTTCTCTACTATTGAAAGTATATTAAGAAGTATTGATAAATTAACTTACCTGAATAAAACCAATATCATTGCTGAATCCATTCGGGTTATATCCACTGTGTGAGTAAGTTTTTTCTACTTGACGGTAGTTCGATGATGGTGAAATACTTCCAACTATTACACTGAGTTGATTTTTAGTTGCACCGTCGAAACAGTGGGCTGCTGTTATAATGTAGAATTCAGAGATGATAGCACCATTACATATTTGACTCAACTCGCGGTATATTGTTGCAGCGAATGGAAATTGGCATGAACTCGCTTTGGTTCCATAATTCACAGCTGGCCTCCCCTGCCCTATCATCATTGAATTTCAATCAATGAAAAGGATAAAAATAGAGATAGTTGGTGAAATGATCAAACATACCATTAATCAATGCCACAGTTGAAAGGATGCAAAATAATAAAATTTTCATTTCTAGAAAATTCTGAGTTCTTGGAAGAAATTTAAATGCTTGAAAAAAAGCTGAATATTGACTGTTCACTATTCGTCTATCGTCTCCGTTTTTATACCATCGCAAAAAACCTCGGATATTTTAAATTTTTTCGTTGATTACTTAAGTCGAGCGCGGATGACGCACAACTTTTATGATTTAATCCTGATAACGTATTCACTTCAAGAATAACCTTCATGATAAAAAGAGAACGTTTCCTGGAAAATATTTGAACATTTTTATGATAATTTTTAATGTCGAATTCCTTACACTTGAAGTCTTTCCATTTTCTAAACGTATTTTAGGACTTACGAAAGATGCAATACTGGAGAATTGAAGAAATGTGTAGTTAATACGGAAATGTATCTGAAAAATGAAACGAAATTGAACAAAATAATTGAATAAATCATTATTCCATATTAGGTCAATACTAAGATCCCACGATGAAACTTCACAATGGGAAAATTATAATGGAAAGCCTTTATAAAGTCCAGATCTCAAACAATCTTTCTGTTTCTTGGTATTATCAGATTGCAATGAAACTGAGTTCATTTTTGAGAGAAAATTTTCTACGTTCTCATTAAGAAAATAAGAAATACTATTGTCCCTGAAAAAAAATCGAAAAAAATCCACATTTATGGAAAAAATGATTTTTTCTTCTTCCCTAATATGAGGAAGAAATAGTGGGTTGATGTAGCTCATAAAAAGGACTCAACCCGAGTCAAAATGATGAGCTTGCTTTGAATTCAGTTTAACTTGAAGAACTCAGTTTAAATTTATTGGACTTAATGGACTTCAACTGATATTACAATGATTTGATCAGCTTGGCTTTGGCTTGGATGGACTTGAAGCTCATTTTTGACTTATTTTCAACTTCTTCATGAAGATTACTGTATACAGCAATGCTATACAATAGCATATTAGCGATCTGCATCGGTCCGGATATCCTCCAAGAAATTTTCAGACTCAGAGTATTCTTTCCATGAATGATTCAGCTTGACTGGCTCCAGGTAAAATACATTTCAGGCAAATTGATGCACTCAAATTTTCTAATGAAGAGGATTGATATTTGATGTAAAACTTCGGGATAGTTGCCTGAGTCATTATTCATTACTGAAGATTAGAAACTGAATAACTCAAATTGTTCGAATCAGTTAAAAAAAATCATTTAAAAATCATTAATTGACAAGCAAAGAGGTGAATTGGAATGATTCATTTTTTTCCATGTTCTTTTGACAATATCTTGGAATGTAAGCGAGATAGAACGATTTCACCAGAAATTTGTTGTCGTTCTTGAAATTCACGACAGAAAAGAATCAAAGTAAAATTAAACCATTACGCTGAAATCTCGTCAAAAAGTAGATTGATCTTTGTTTATGACTTCGCTACTGAATTACATATTTTGAGAAAAATAAAATTGAGGTAATCATTCTTCCTTATAAAACTTAGTAAACATATGATACATCGGGCTAGAAAGAAACAGAAAAAATTTTGCCTTTGTCTATTATGCAATCTGTTAGTCTCTTTTGGCTTCCGAATGGAAGCTTCATAATCGTAATGGTTTTCGAGTTTGAGATTTTATCATAATATGACTGCAAATGACCCAAGACGTCAAGAACCGCCCTCTCTAAAAAATGTTTGTGTATATGTATGTGGGAGTATGTGTGTGCGTGTGTGATGACGCATTTTCCGCTTTACTTTGAAATGGGGCTAGCTAGCGATCTGAAGAACTGAATTTTACCATATGTTTGCCATGTGTGCCCCAAGCTCTCACAAAAATTTCAGCTGAATCGGCCGGATAGTTCTTGAGAAAAATGAAAATGTCGAAATATCGTTTTTTCGACTTTTCTGGATGAAAAATGAAATGACAGCGTCCACGCTCGGCGAGGAGATGCGCGCTTATGAGCTGCACCTTTAATCTCTGGGGTTGTGGGAGCTCAGATTTTTAGTTTATCCAGTACAAAACTTCTGAGAAATTTTTCGTAAGAATCTTGATTCCTCTATAACTTAATGAATAATTGGGCTAGAGACCTCAAATATTGTGAGGGTATATATCTGATGAGCACAATGTTTGGTATTGGAACTGATCGAAATCGGTCCAGTATTTTCTTAGATATTATCATAGAAACATCCGAAAAAGCAAGCTATATCGTCAAAACTATTCAATTGATTATATTTGGGATGAGCGTCACCTTTTGAGGCCTCCTTTGGTTATCCCATTCCAGGCACAGACCGATGACGGTAGATGTAAGATTGAAAAATTCATTCGGCTCCTGCTTAGTCCCTGAAAAATTGTTCGAGAGCGCAATTAATTGAATTTTGGAAATAAACATTATGCATTTTATTTTTCCCAAGATGGTTTGCACTGCATTCAAAAACGGAAAAACTCCAATTTTCATCCTCACTGACCTATCCTAGTTCAACTGCTAAAAAATTGGAGAAAGACAGATATATATCTTCCTAGAGACATAAAAATGAAAACTTCCATCGAAAACTGGAGGTCAGATTTTACAAGCTCCCTCGTGGAAATCGCTTCGGCAGATTTTGACAAATAATGTCAAAAAATGTCATAAAATGAGAAATATTACAGATAATGAGAGAATAGTATGCAATTCGACATAATTCTTCAAGTTTCGTCAAAATTTTTACGACAAATTTTGACGGAGAATGTCGTATTATGGATATCGATTGGATGGCATATATTGTCATTATTTGACCCTTTATGTCATCATCATGGCCAAAAATGTCATTTATTCACATAAAATGATGAACTTTTACTGTCACTTTATGACATTTTTTGCTATATCATGTAACGTCCAAATATGTCGAAAAATGACAATCTTTGCCATAATATGATTTTTCTTCCTGTCATTTTCACCAGTTCATGGGGTTTCATAAACTGTCAGAATCGAACGATTAATGAGAAAATATTAGGAATAATGTCAGCATATCTGAAATATCGTTAAATATTTTCTATCATAATATGCCATGATCCCATATTCGGACAAACAGTGATTCTAGGAGGCATGTTGGAAAATGTAGAATCATGATGAAAAATGATAGAATGAAATATTTAATATAAAATCATGACAAGTTATGTCATCTTCTAAGCATCATAATGTGTCATATAATGCTATGTGTATGAGTGAAAATCGTAGTTCTGAAGGGCGCTTAAATTTAATTTTCTGAAGCTGAGATTTTTTGAGATTTTCTGAATTTCCTCTATAGCTGAATTTAATTTTCTTCTTTGTTACCTCATTTTGGAGAGCAGAATTGGCACGAAACATTGGCGCTCACTCCATTGTATTTCATAATACAAATTTCCTTGAAATGCAATGCTCGATATTTTTCTTTCCTTTTGAAGCTTCATGCGTCTCAAAAAAAAAAGAAAAGTTAGACAAAAATGACCGAAAAAGTGACTGAAATAAAAAATTACCGTCAGTTTCCAACAGGAATTACAGGTCAGGTCAGAAATGGTCAGGAAACTGTCATTTTACGACTGACCTGACACATCCAAAAAATGTAAATGAAAACAAGTGGAAACTTGCATCATTATTCACATCATTATAGCTTTATCTGCTAATTTATTAGCAAGTCGCTTCCGAATGCATTTATTTTTCTCCTCTTTACAATCGTTTCATATACATTTCCATTTTTGTTTATTTCAAAGGAGAAAAGTATTGAGTAATAAGCTAATCTGAATTATTGGATGATTTTATTTTAATTGCTATTCCATTGCACATTCAATTATTATGTTATGTGGATATCGATTCATTCCGTTTTTTACGTTTCCTTGGTGACCAATTTTCAATGAACTTTATTATATCTGATATAACGTCTCATGTCTGAAGGTTATTTTTATTCTTCAATTATCGAATTATTGTTATAATTTTTTTTTTCACTAATAATTTACAAGGAAAAAGAACTAATTCGTGCGATATGTCTGACATCAAAAGTGAAAGTGGAACGAGTGTAAATCGGAAATTTTGAATATAACTAATTCTACAATTTTATGAAGATGAAGAACTCATGTAAAGATTATAATCAAGATTGTAATTAGTTTCTATTCTTTTCCATTTTTCCGTCTGGGTTTTTGAAAAGAATATGGGTTGAGAGCCCCAGATAATCAAGATGAATATTAGTTTCTATAGAAATTAATACTTATCTTTATTGCTCTTGACAGTTACACTAAACATACTGATTCATAACGACTTTGCATAAAAGACAATATTTTCGATTGAGAGCTAAATATCAGTAAAATTCGAAGCTCATATCTTGACTACTTCATTTCTAATAGGGTTTTTTTATCGAACAAACAAAATCATGTAATATTAATGAAATCAAAATAACTCAAAAACTAATGACGAGAAAAATCTGAAAAAATTCACACAGTTATATAATATAGTGTCTAATATTATTCCTCAGTCTGGATGAAATCACTCGGAAACTTATTGCAAATTTTGAAAAAATGAAAAAATTGAAGTTTTGAAAAATCTCTCATATCTAAAAAAATATTCCTCCAATGCTGTCCAATAACGATCCCAAGCTGCAGGTTCAGAAGACCAATATGTGAGCCAAATTTGGAATTCCTATCTCAATTGTTCCGATTGTTATTGAAACAACAAAATTTTGCAAGAAAAATGATAAAAATCGACATAACTTAAAAACGAAGCATTAGAGAAATCTGAAAAAATTCACGCAGTGACAGAATATGATGTCAAATAATATGCATCAATCTGGATGAAATCGGTTGAGAACTTTTTGAAAAATCAATTTTTTTCAAAAAATCGAAAATTTGTCATATCTCAAAAAATATTGAATGAATTCCAAGTAACGAGGTCTCGAAAAGAAACATTTATCACAACCAATATACAGTAGAAATATGAGATTGTTCGGTTGAAATTTTACCGTTTATAAGTAAAAAAAAAATCCACACAGACACACATACATACATACACACACACACACACAGACTTTTTCTCTAAATATCATTTTCGGACTCTCCACATCATTTTAAGTGATTTGCAACAAAAAAATCGAAATCGAAAATCCTTACGATTGTTAAGCTTCCATTCGGAAGCAAAAGGGAAGTTTGTCGCGGGGTGAAAGAATGAGTGGATTTTTTATGGATAGATTTTCGAAAAATCAAAAAGATCCTTCAGCATGTCTACATTCTTGGAAGATTTTCTTCAATTTCCACGAGAAATTCTGCTACTCGAATTGAAATCTGGCTAATCATTTCCAGCTTCATTATCATGAGAATTTCAATTTGATAATATTAGATTCGAGACGAGAAATGGAAAACGAAGCTCAATCTTCATGCATTAACAGATTAGGAGCTGGATGCGCGCGGTCAAGAGCATATTACATTTTCGAATGTGTTTCAATCAGATCAATCCAGGTTACTTTCCGTAATGATAACATTTCTAGAATATTTCATCACTGCATTTCTTACAAATCGTAAAACATGTGTAGAAAATAAAGAAACAATCGTAAATCTGAGGAATGTGGCATTGAAGCATATCATACGATTATTCGAGTTTTTCCCACAGAATATTATTCGTTTGAAATTGAAGTTTCCCAGGTAGGAATTATTCAGGGCTGAAACCATTTTCGAGCCTTATACAGGCCTAACTCAGTGAGGTTACAATCAAATGAGGCTCAAGCCAGCCTACTCCCGTCAGACTAGGCTCAAAAATAGGCTAGTAGTAGACTATGTCACTGATGCTGTGCAAGAGCAACCTCAAAAGAAGCTCGTATTAGTCTCAACTGAATGAGGTTGTTCATAACGAGACTCGGAAGAGCCTGATACTAATCTCAGTAAAAATAGACTCGTCGGTATTGAGCTCAAAAATCTCTCTTGCCAGGCTCACTACAATCAGACTCAAGAGAAGCTTATTCGAGCCTCAATGAGACAAAATATACTTGATTTCGATTTCCGCTTTGAGATCAGCAGTTGACTGAGATCTACCTTATCGGTTTCAGTTTGACAAGATTTTTTTTTCAATGACGCGAGATGGCGTTAACCGTAAACTCCTCGTAAACACATGGGCTGCGGTCCGAATCACGCTTACAGCGCTCACAGCGTACCAACGCGCGGTCCGAATCGTGCTTTTCACGCTCACAATTTGCGCTGTGAACGCTGTGACGTCACAAGTGACGTCATACTTTAGCGCTCACAGTACTCACGGGTCAGACCGTCAGCACCGTGAGCATCAACCTAACTTTAACTCATTTGGCGCCATTTATTTGTATTTTTGTTTTCTTTTCGTGCTGAGCGTTAACTATTTGTATTTTGTTAAAGTGAAAAATGTTGATAGTTTTTGCGGTTGACGTTGAATCAACTATTTTAACGATATTTTTGATACCAAAAAAACTGTTGTTCCTGAAAAATCTATTCTATTATATCATAAAAATATAAGTTTCTCATCGTTTTATCGATTTATTATCACTTTATCATTTTGTTGTACACTTCTCTGTTAAGTAGATAATTATGGGAAAAAATTGATGAATAAATAGACCACATATCACCCGATATAACTTTTTAATTTTTTTATTCGCATTTATCGGAAAACATATATTACAAAATTAATGTTTCTGTACAAATTCAAGGGACGTGGGAGCCTCTTGGCGCCAATTGATTCAAAGAGAATTGTGTGAATTCTTTGAAGATGCCACCCAGTCCATTATATAGTGGATACACGAAATCGATGGATTCGTACATTCCTAAACGGTCCTCATTGGCAATCTGTGCATTATTCTTACACGTTTAGCATCACCTACAGCTTTCTGATTGCACGTTAATCGTTGTCGGGCGGTTATTCTCGATATTGTTTCATATTGGAAAATGTCTTGTTTCTGAATACAAATATTGTGGAGAACACATGTAGCTAACAAAAACTGGGGTATTTTATCAATTTTAACCATTGGCAAGCAATCAAGTATTCTACGCCAACGAGTTTTCCACAGCCCAAAAGCCCGCTCAATCGACATTCTTGCTGATGATAAACAGAAATTGAAATTTTTTTGGACCTGCGTCAAGTGTCCATTGTCTCTGAAAGGAACCATCAAGTTAGGATGAATTCCGTATGCTGCATCACCAACAATATGAGAATCATTGGGGAAATACACTTGTGGATTGTCGATGTACTCTTGAACGCGAGATAATCGGAAAACTCTGGCATCATGCACACATCCAGCATACCCAGCCAATACGCTGGTGAATGATAAATCATATGCACAGACTGCCTAGAATAGAAATAACAATGTTTTAAATAAGTTTTCAGAAAATTAAACCGTTGAAGTAACAACCAGCTACGGAATTTTACCTGTACTTGTATTGAGTGATACGACTTCCTATTTAAGTAAAACTTTCCATCCTCACGAGGTGCATTTATTCTGATATGGGTCCCATCAATTGCTCCAAGAACACCAGGAAATCCACTATTCGCTTCGAACTCCAACATAATCTGAGTAGCTCGGTCTCCTGTTGGCCACTGAATAAATCGAGGAGCCAAAGAGTGAAGGGCATACGTCACTCTCTGCACACTCCTAATGGCAGTAGCTTTTCCGACGTTGAACCGATTACATATGAATCTATGTTGAAAGTTTTAAATAATCAGTAATAGCTTCATCCTCAATTTAAAAAAAATTATTACAATTGGTACGAAAAAAAACCTGTGCGAGTCTGGCGTTGCCATCATCCACAATGTCAAAAGAAGTTGCGTTTTAGCGCAAATCGGTTTCCTTCCACCGGCAGAATTAGTTTTCGATATTGCTGGTCCTATGAGGCCGAGTACAAACTCAAAGTACTAGGGAACATTCTGAAAAATTCAAATATTCCGAATACAATTACAAATAGAATTAATTTGAGATTATAGATTTATTAACAGGTCGGCCGGATGATCAAATGATCAGAGCCATAAAAAAGAAAAAGAAGGATTTACTAGTAGGACTCGAAAACACTTCACAGATTACAAGTTAACTTAATTTGACATACCTGAAATGCGATTTAAATTCTGCATTCGAAAATCGGGGAATCGTTTTTTCAACGTAATCTTGGATACGCGGTCTAAGCTCCAATTTTCCTCGTTTCTTGCGTAATAGAAGAATTATGCAAAGGTGTTCGTCATCTTCGGAGCTACTTGATGATGTTGACGAAACATCCAATACATTTTCCACATCCATATCACTGTCATCACTTTCGTCGATTGCAGAAAATACTTGAAATGCAACCATTTTCTCGTGTGGATAGGCGATACTCATGTTTATATCAAAAGATGAGAAAAAAAACCACGAAGATTGATAATTTCTCACACTATCCAATTTTTTAAATTGTCAACACATTCTTCGATGCTTTGTAAGGTTATGTTAGCTTGTGAGCGCGCTTACAAATGGTCCGAATTATTGGTACTGCTAACAGACGTTAGCGCGCTCACTGAATCGGACCGCTCCTTAGCAGTCTATAAGTCGTGAGCGTTGTGAGCGCAATTCGGACCGCAGCCATGGTTTTCCCATTTTTACATACATATATATCATCGTTGCTGCTATTTACTATTTATTGTTCAATTGTTTGGTCTATATGCATTGTGTTTTTTCGATATTGCTCTCGTTAGCCAAAATACGGTGAACTGAAAATGCGCAAGAGCTCATATGAACGAGTGAAAAAACATCGTTTTCTATAAAAAGGATGTGACACACATGTTGAAAGTAATTTGGATTTTGTGGAGACAAGTTTAGATGACAGATTACTGGAGAATCCACTGTGGCTAGCATATGATGATAATGTTGAAAGAGAAGATCAGGATAATTTCCTGAACAGTACTGGAAACAGCATTCCAAATCATTCTTGCAATAGTATTGAGAGTGAAAAAGCAAACGGTGCTGTCAACAGCATTCAAAGTGCTAGGTTAGAGAGCTCTATCAACAGTCTTGTTGATGATATCATAAATAGTTTCAATAGTAATGATCGTAACGATGACAGATCACATGAAAGTAGTTATCAAAGTGCTCAGAGTTCCAGTAATGCGGATGAAAATTATTGTCAAAATAATGAGTCTTCTAGAGATCAAATACGTCATTGGGTGATAGACAACTTTGGAAATTTACCAATGACTTCTGTTACCAGCTTGCTTGTCATCCTGAGGACTGCAGGACACTTGGAATTCCCAAAACTAGCTCACACTCTCCTGGGCTACAAACATGCTATCAAAAGCAAACTGATGTTATCGCATAAGAATGGTATTGGTCAATACATTTATTTGGGTATTGCAGATAAATTAAAACTAATGGGGCTGACCTGAGGTCTGACGAGGTCTCACAAAAGGCTCAAACTAGGCTCTTCTTTGTAATCCTTAAATGATGGTAGTGAGCCTCGAACACAGACCTTAGACACCCTCCAAATAATGACCTGATTTAAACCCTGAAGAAACCTTGGGAAGAGCCTGGAATTCAGGACTTTTTGAGTCTTAAAACTATATTATTAAAGACTTGAAATGAGCCTGCAAACCAGGCCTTTGAAGGGTCTGTCATTCAGGGCTCAAATTGTGTTATCATTTTGAGGTTCCTCAGGGCCTTACCAAGGCTTGATTCCGAGGCTGATTTGAGGTTCAGCCAGCCTTGTGTAAAGGCTCGGTCAGCCTTGATAATGACCTGAATTCCTACCTGGGTTATAAAGCCACCTGAATAGAAAAATACAATTGTTCTTCGTTAGCGAATTCCGATCATTTACTTTTATATCACTCATGCAGGTGAGATAGCGCTCTACCTCGGTGTTTAATGGTCAGTAAGTCCTGTTTTATCTATCGTGTTCGATGAATAAAATTTCTGACGTAGGTATAGTATATTATCGCACGTGGTGCGGTGAGTAGCTACCCGTACAGTCAATGGTAGTTTCCACAGAGAGTGCAATCAAAAACTGTAACACACGCACGTGCGATAACGATTTTCAGACTTATAAAATTCGAGCCTTCGGCAACCTCACTCTCGTCAGGAAATACTTTACCGCACTTGTGAGATAATAGACTAATAGACAGCTCATATGGATGCCTTACTCACTCGCACGCTAGAGCCCTGCATAATCAACCACCTGTACCAAAGAGAGTTTTCTATGAATTCTCCTGATCCTTGACAAATGTCGTACTGTAGTTGTTGAGAATGAGAATAGGATAATAGAAGAAATAACACCGTATCTGTGACTCTGAAACTTTATTAGCTGTGGAACCTGTAATATAAGAGCATTATTATTGAAAAATCGAGGAATCTGGAAAAGAAATGAAGAAAGGATTGAATGAAGCCTCAAAAATGTGCTGAACGACTTTGCGAATGTAATGATTTGTGATGATTTTCAAACGTGAGCTTGTTGATTTTTACTCGTAGCAATTTGAAAATTTGGAAGAGACTTCTGAAGGAACTTGCAGGCTAATCCTGGCAAGGTATTGAAAGCCCAAACCTTGAGGATGTTCATTTTCTACTCCAGATTTCACTCAAAAGGTTATTCTCACTAGCACAAATAACAATAGATATTGCTTCGTTTCAATTACTCCAAAATCAGAAACTTATTCATCTCATTAGCACTGATCGTTTTAATTCTTTTGATGATGACTGATTACTTGATATTTTTTGACTGACTCGCTGGAGCGACCAGCACGCTTTTTACATGGCTCCTGGAGCCCAGAACTATCTGTCAAGGATTTTTCCGGAATGGAATTTCTAGAGGCTTTACTTTTCTTCTCACTCCCAATTTGAATTAATTAAAAAAATGAAACGACGGATTTTTTCTATATTGCTATGATCGAGACGACTCCTTTTTCTTCATTAAAGTAATTAAAAGCACAATATTGGGTCTGAAAAGGATGGAAAATCATGTATTTTCCATTCTGTCATGCGACTAGAAACTTCGCGAGGTTATAGATTTCCGTTTCATGATCAAATCCGTCAGTAAATCAGGATAATCGAATGAGAACGAATAAATTAACTGGACGGCGTTGGTTGTAATCTCCCGTTTTGTATTTTGAGCATTTCTTTTTTTGAACAGTAGTAAAAGTTGAATCATATGGTACAACAATACAGTTTCAGCATCGATGATAACACTGCCACAATATTATTCTCCAAACAACGGCCAAGCTTCGATAACGAGTACTGGGTATTATATTGATCTCAATGTTTGGCCAATGTTCGTTTCATTATAGATTTTATGTTCAATACATGAATGAAAAGTATTCAAATCTTCTGAAGCACTTGAGAAGGGTCAGAACTTCATGTTTATTTTTTTCAATATATATTATTCAACGTCGCGTTTTCGACACCTTGCATTGGCGTTTTTAACGACTGATCAAGACTTTTTGTACTGGTTAGATCTCACCAGTGTCACCGGCGGGGATCAAACCCGAGCCTACCGCAAGTGAATCATTGACTATATCCACGGCACCAGACCACCGGATTCCATGTTTTTTGTATAACACTTTTTTCTTTAACCGACTCCTGAGGTTGATTTCAGGAACTTCGGATCGCCAGTCTGCTACTTTATCATCCTGGCTGTCGGAACAGTACATGCTGTGAGAACTAAATCCGATCTCCATAATTTCATCACCGTCCATCTTCTTTAGGGAAATAGAATTCGTATGAAATTGTTCAGGGGTTACTGGATAATTTGCAATAAGTTGATCACGCCAGAAGATTTAAAAAAATCGAAATTTCGGGGGTACATTATTGGCTTGATGGCAAGTCAACGCTCAGGAGCCGAGCCTAGGGAGTCCAAGTTTCGAACAACGCTAGGCCAAACTACGGTACATCGTTCCTTGGCGTAGGCTTGGCCGAGCTCCAGAAGCCGAGTCTGGGGTATTTAATTGTTGAATAAGGCTCGGATACTGAAAGCCCGGGTTACAGTGAACAGATGCTTAGCGTTGCCAGGCTTTGACACTCTAATTCTTGGCCAAGGTCAGACCAAAACTTGAGTATCAAACGATTTCTCCCCGGGTGCCTTCTCCAGCACTCTTCCATCGCTGAGTGGAAGGAATTACACTTTCAACCAAACACCCTGTATACTGTTCCGATCCACGAAAAGAGAGACTTTGTTTAATCACGCATTCATCACGAGTTGATATTCATTCGACGATAGAAAAAAATTTTGAATCACGGAAGCGGAAGGTGAACATTGGACGCATACTGCTAATGTGTTAACAGAAATAAAAGCGATAACTGGCGATGAACCCGCTTCAGTCAGAATGAGAATTCTAAATCATCTCGTACCAACTGATTTCATCGCATCGTCGTTTGATATTTTTGGTTAGTTTATTAGTACATTACGCACCTAGGGCGGAAAAAAGTTAATGCCGACAAAAATTTTCTCCCGAGCGAAGCGAGGGTGAGAAAATTTTGTCGAAATTAACTTTTATCCACCCATGATGGGTATAATATTTTTTTGCCCAAGGGTGCTGGAAAAATGCGTTTCAAACCAAGCAAAGTAAGGTTAGAGACCCATTTTTCCAGCCCTATGGGTAGAAAAGTAATAAACATTTGGAAGTCTCCTTTATTCTTCAAATTGTTCACCTTGTACATTGGGCTGGATGACATAGAAGGTATCTCAGATATGAGGGAGTCAACAAAGAAAATTGTAATCAAATCATTGCAATATCTACAGAGAAAGCATAAGGAAAATAAACTACAGCCATGGAATATGGTGTATCAGTGAACGTCCGTTATTTAAGAATACCACACACATGTGCGATACGGATAATCCCAACTCGACTTTCGCTGTCAGGGTAAAAGCATCACTCATGCGATTTTTATTTCCTTGAGGTCATAGCTCTGCAAGTGTTACGAGAACAGGTGACAACGTTCTCCTCTTTTCCTATATCAAGTCAGTAGTGTTGGAGTGGAGGAGAACGTATTGAAAAATGAATTCTCCAATATTCATCTTCATGATTCTTTGCACCTTTCTTTCCGAAGGAAAACTTTGTTTGTTCCATTCCGCAGATCCATTCCACCTTGATTTCCTCTAATTATTCATTGAATTCCAATGATTCTAATTATCGGGAATTCAACAATACTTTTCAACATAAAAAAAGTCAACTACATTGTTTCATAAATCAATAAACTGCTTGGAAACTCTCAATAAATTAACATAAAAATGATTTAATTAAAGAAAAATCAACGATTATATCCACATAAAATCAATATTCATCATCATAAAATAAAGAATATCTCAATTAATTTTATCTAAATTTTCTAAGTCATTTTTTCTTCAAATAACCATGCAACACCTGGTGTTGCACTTCAGCTGAGTACTCAATACTAGGTCTGTCGGTAAAGCCGAGGTATCGAGTTCAAGGACCTCACACCTGTGTACAAGCGAATTATTTTCATTCCCATGAAATGCCGAAATTGTTAGCGTTCGTTGAATTGAATTGATACTGGAGGCCGCGTAACGAGCGATCACCAAAAACTAACAATAACCCATCGAAATTTCGTTTATCGAACTTTGGCACTCCTCGAACCATTCCAAAAAGCAATCCGAAAAGTACAAGAAAAAAGATGAAACGAGTGGAAGAAAAAAACGAAAGATATTAAATTTTTGAACAGGGAAAAATGTTTGGTATGGCGGGCAATAGAAAGGACCTCAGATGCGAACTGGCAAGGTATTCAGGCCGCAGCAAGGCCGCCTGTACGGCCGCGCACGCCGAGTAAAAGTGCAGTAAATAAAATGTAGGTTGTTACATTGCTTGAGGCGAGCCTCCTGACTATCCTCCGTCTTCTGTGTATTATAGTTTGCGTGAAATACCCATTAGAGTTGAGAAAAAGGAGCCTCCCGTAAGCGCCACAGTCTCATGGATAAACACAAAGCAGTTATGACCTAAAAACGAAAAAGAAAAAAATTCAGGATTCTTTCTAGGCTCATGTACATGTGAAAGAACTTCTCGTCTCCATTAAAGTTTATCCGTTGAATCTGTTGAGAGTTCACCGTGTTTCGCATAACCAATTACTTAACGTTCGTTATTCCTCTCTTTTCTTTTTTTCTTTTTTCGCTTTCTGTTGAGGTGAAATTTACTTTTTTTCTGGATTGAATGAAAAGGAGAGATGCAATTGGGTCACAGGACTCGTTAATTTGTTGAATAAATGCTTGACTTTTTTGTTTCTGGGCTGGAATACGCCTACGCGTGGCCCGGCAAGTTGTAAAGATTCACCGCTTTTTTTTCTTTCCCTCGATGGAAGAGAGGAAAAAAAAATTGGGGTAGATACTTTAATGAGAAAATGAGAGAATGTGGGCGACTCTCGGATTCCTACCGCACGATATTTTCGGGGAAATGAGAAGAAAAAACATAAAAATCGCATCCTCAGGCTGTTTTTCTTTTCTCTATTTATGTTTCTCTTCCCTTTCATTTATTTACTTCATGTTTGTTTTTCTTTTTTGACACAACTGAACCTTGATAAACCAGTCTATGAGACCGGTGATTTAACCAACTTGGGCTATCACTCCCGTTGAGGCCAGGAAAAATGCGAAGAAGATATATATATATATATATATATATATATATATATATATATATATATATATATATATATATATATACCTGGCTTGGAGTGGGGAAATGTGTATATTTGTACGGCAAACTCGGCAGCCGGAATCCCGGATCTTGGGCTTATAGATGCTAACACAAGAGCAGCAAGCCGATGCTATCCATCTATGTTCTCTCTCTCTTTCTGTGCCTTCGTTATTTTCTTTTCCTTGTAACTTGGCTTGGTTTGCCGCGCTCACGAGTTCGCGCTAAGTGCCTCATTCTGACTATATACGGCCATGAATATTCTGCATATCTTTAATATTGTCATTGAGAGGCCATGCTCGATTGTAATATATAAAGCTTGTAATTCAATGCAATCCTTTGCTTCTTACCACTCAGGTGTCGAGAGGTATTACAATCGATACTATAACCAGTGCTTTTGTAGCTTTCAATATTTATCTCTCGATAATTACTTGAAAAGGGAAAAATCGGGTGAGTCAATCATTCTTATTCATTTGTAGACTATATCTTGGAAACTAAGTGAGATAAGGTTTTTTTCATCTTCATCTTTTTTTTGTAGAAAATATTTGACAGCTACAAAAAAGGTGTCCATTGAAATTTCGCTATCTCCGTTAATTTTCGAGATATTTCATCGGGATTGAAATAATGAAACATTCATAATACGCGTTAAATCAAGATGGAATAATGAAAACAGCGGAAGTTCACTCATCTTAGTTCTTGATTTTTCTTTATTTCCCTCATTTGATTTGCTCTTAGTAACAAGTTTAATTAAACTCAATACTCAAAGTTAATATCATTCACTCTGAGCGCAATTTAACTTTTATAAGAACTCAATAAACGCCCGATTGAGTTTCACCCATGCAATTAAACTTCATTTAATTAATACATAAAACGATATCTGAATTAAAATGAAAATTCAAAATGAAACAACAGTTTAATGAAACTCTGTAGGTACGAGATCAATGAAAGAATTTCCATTTCTACGTAACAATAAAATTGGCTACTTCAAATGTCCATCACAATTTTATTCAAATTGTGAGAACGTGTAACTCGAAAGTGTGAAACTAAATTATTCATCATCTTTGTGTATTATCGGGATGAAATCGATATGTGTCTTGTTCAGGAATAGAAGATGTGCACGTATCTATGCAAATTATATGAAAGTTTTGTTGCAATATAATTAATCGACTGTCACGTTGTGACTTCACTCAGTATCGACGAACTCTGCAGATACATTTGCATGATGCTTGGGGGGAAAATTTGATGAAAATAAAAATGGAGAATCCTTCAATTTGATAGGCGGTGAGAGAAAAATTCCATGTAATTGCCGAAATGTAAAGTGGGAAAAATGATTCAGCTATGAAGAAGTAAAACAGGATAAGTCTATTTCAGCTGCTATTCATTTTTGCAGAAAATTTCGTGAAAGCTGAGTAGGACAGGGAGATCTGGCGTTAATCCTTGTTCTTAAAATTTTCCACAAAAAGAATTGGGATAAAATTAACCAATCATACTCATTCCCTGAGATATTCAAAAAAAAAAAAAAAAGGTGGGCCAGAAAAGTTGACTTTTTGTATTTTACCTTGTCATTACAGGATTATCCGAATGAATTTATCATATGTCAATGGTATTAGCAAAGAATCAAAGATTTTTCATGCTATTAAATAAATGAAACGAATTTCCTGATTATTCTCAGTGGATAATCTCGGAAATTAAGCGAGACAAGGCCGCTTCGCTCAGACAATGCCAACCAGCATCTATCAAATTTGATTTGAAAGAGTAAATCTTTGAATACAGAAATCATGAAGCTGAACTAAATTATCATATTCTCAATGGAGTCTTTCCATGGGTTATATATAGCCTTCCGGGCTGGGACGTGTCCTCACTTCAATAGGATAATGGTGCATTCGAAAATGCTTTTATATGATTGGCGCAGGTGAAGTGGCCTTTTATGCTGCTGTTTTGCGGGCGGGAGGTGCTGTTTTACCCACTGGAGCGCTCCTGGCATGGGTAATATTCTTACCCACGCTTAATGCGTGGGTAATAGATACTGATTTGTTAGAAGAAAAAACAATTGACAGCTCTTCCCACCCTATTGATTTGTTAGTAGAAAAAACAATTGTCAGTTCTTCCCGACCTATTGACAGCATCCATGAGTTAAGAAGTGATAGTGACTGAAGTGAAGAAAAAAATAAGAAAATGAATGACATATCATCTGGTGAATCGACCGATGAAGAAGAAGTTAGTAGAAACTTTGAAACTGAAGTACATTTAATCGTCAGAACTGACACCTTACCCAAAAATTCCGCTGAAAGATACGTGCTAGTCTATAAGATTCATCAAAGATGGAAACGAGAAAATGAAAATGCTCTATCACTGTCTGAAGAAAGTAATTGAATTGCCTATTTCCAAAGTTCAAATGCAAGATTGAGTCCATTCACTGTATGAAGTGTTTACTCTATGCTAAAATCAACGTTGGGGTAAAGAGATAATATTGATTTTGACGAATTTCATGAATTAAAAGGCCTAATCGAAAATAATGTCAAAGGTCACAAGCCCAAAAAATCTGCTGTTTTAACATGGAACGAGGTTATGAAATTTTTTAATAATGCACCTGTAATATCCAAAATTTTTGACAAATATATGTTTATCCTAATTTTTGTCTCTTGCTTCTTTAAATAATGTAGAAATAGAAAATTCTTTCCTCTTCTCATCATTTAACAACTTCGACCGGACATGCCCATAAAAGGTAAAAAAATTCATCGCAAGAATTATTGTACTGTGTGCAAAATTGACGCGAGGAAGAAAAGAAAGAATCACTCCACCCAAAGGCAATAATGAAAACTGTGTATTTTACGGCAATGTTATCAATCATTTTTATTTTTCTAATAGTAAAAGTCTTGAGAAAAATGTGTAATGCACTAACAATATCTGCTCTAAATGATATAAGGTTCTATTATCTCTGTCTATTCAATGACAATACATGCAATGTACTTAAAATTCATTATTATTTTGAAAAAATGACTTTTACTGAGTAAACTATAATAGAATAAATAACTTGAATTATCATAAAAGAAGTTTTGTAATTATGATACGAATATATAGTCATGTTCATGAAATATACTCTAGTCTTTAGGAGGGTGTATTTTCCGTTTATTTATGAATATGAGCCATTCCGCACTATTTCACTGGATTTCCGGGTCGTATTTTTTGATTTTGTTCATTTTTGAATATGTTGCTGACATGGTTATTAGGAGTCATTTCCCGCAAAAAAAAAATTCTTACCAAACTATGACCATTGTTGATTTTGGAAAAATGGCATATGTGCTCATTTCTGTGTAACTTTGAATACTCAAAGAATGAAAAAAAAATAGATATATATTTTTTCTTCATTATATATAATATATATATATATATATATATATTTATGTGTGAAAATCATATAAAATCCCACACTGCCCTTCCTTCGGCAAGAAGATATGAATCTTCTTCAATATTAGTTTTATGGAAAAAGAAAACAGAGGACTTTTCTCTCAGAAAATCGCGATACTTTGCAATCAAATTTAGTCCGGAAATTGAAAGTTAATATTTCTATTTTTTAACAACAAACTTAATAAACAAATGGCTAAAACCCAACTTTGACAACTCTTTAAAAATCTGGAAAAAATATATGTTATGGATTGAATTATTTATGATTTTTCTGTAAATTATCTTTTTCTGTCTCGGACTGGTTGACAAGATATCGTTTTCTTAATATTTTCGCGTGGCCCGCGGCCGACGCTCCAGAGCCTTGTGCATGCGCACAGCGCACTAGCAGCAGGTCACGTGGAGACCTCTGCTATGAAAGTGCTCAACCTACGCGCCAATTCCCACGTGACCTGCTGCTAGTGCGCTGTGCGCATGCGCAAGGCTCTGGAGCATCGGCCGCGGACCACGCGAAAATATTAAGAAAACGATATCTTGTCAACCAGTCCGAGACAGAAAAAGATAATTTACAGAAAAATCATAAATAATTCAATCCATAACATATATTTTTTCCAGATTTTTAAAGAGTTGTCAAAGTTGGGTTTTAGCCATTTGTTTATTAAGTTTGTTGTTAAAAAATAGAAATATTAACTTTCAATTTCCGGACTAAATTTGATTGCAAAGTATCGCGATTTTCTGAGAGAAAAGTCCTCTGTTTTCTTTTTCCATAAAACTAATATTGAAGAAGATATGAGTATTCAAAGTTACACAGAAATGAGCACATATGCCATTTTTCCAAAATCAAAAATGGTTATAATTTGGTCAAAATTTTTTTTTTTTTTTGCGGGAAATGACTTCTAATAACCGTGTCAGCAACATATTCAAAAATGAACAAAATCAAAAAATACGACCCGGAAATCGAGTGAAATAGTGCGGAATGCCTCATATATTCGATGCCTGCCTCCGACCAGCAGCACTCGCTTTGCTCGTGCTGCAAATGTCGGGGCAGGCATCGATATATTTCAATGCACACCTGCAGGTACTTTCGTACCTTCGATCAGGTAGCAAAAAATAGTACATTACGCACCTAGGGCAGGAAGAAGTTAACCTCGACAATAATTTGCCTCCCGAGCGAAGCGAGCCTGCCAAATTATTGTCGTGAAGGAAATTTCAACTTTCTACCCTTGTAGTGTAACATACTATTTTTTATTCGAGAAATCAGAGGAAGCGTTCGAGTAGCTGTTCAAGTGAACCAAACCTTGCGGAAATGCAGCGATAGGCTTCAAATCAACATGATTTTCTTTGTCGTCTCCAACTGATTCTCTTCCACTCAGTATGAAATCATCGCCAGACCCTGTCGATTTGGATTGCATCCCTTCCAAGTTTCCCGATGTTGAGATATCAGTAACCTCTCTTACGAAATGTGTTCCTAGACCTGTAGGTATTCTGGGCTGCTTGAATCCCCCAAGAGGAATTTCCACAGATCCTCTCCGTTTCTTCTCTGAGGAATCAGCACTGCAGCCTGCAGATGTTGAAGCACTGGGAAATATCCTGGACTGATGGAGTATCCCAGACGAAATTCGCTCAGCAATTTTTCGTTTACTCATTAGGGAGCATTCAACATATCCCTCTGCTACCTCGGTTGATTTCCAGCCACCATGTCGTTTTAAGGTCAAAATATCAGCACCACCATCCACAAGAAGTGTTGCAGAACTCCTTCTAAAGCAGTGCCCAGTGTATTTCTCCACATTGGGGAGGTTCAAATATTTGGCAATTGTTTTTGGCATTGCTCCGAACGTGTTAATCCCCATGACTCGATTAGTAGATTTTCCAGTTCGGTAACCCAAGAAAAATCTGGTTGTTTTGGTATTAGAGGGTCGTGAGTCCATGTATTTTTTACATGGACTCACTCAATTGAGAACTTCTTTCTCCCTTTCGTTCTCCTGAATGACGTTATTCCGAAATTTGTTCTCGATTTCGTTCTCCTGAATAACCACATTATTGCGAATTCCGTTCTCATTGTTCGTCTTCTAAATGACGTTGATAATGCGTTTCATTCTTCGATCGGAGAACAAAAACTAAAATAGAACGCGTTCTCGACTGCTGATTTCATGAATGCAAAAAAATTCATCCATTACAAAAAAAAATCTTTTGTTGCCTTTTTTCTTCTCCCCGGAAAAGAGAGATATATGAATGTACTGTGGCTTGATTAATCCATGCTCGGTGGATCACAAATACATCCGTAATGTTGAAAAAGAAAAATAATGAATAAAAGATTGAAGAGTAAAAGCCTGCTCGTGAATACAGCGAAATGTCTTGGTTACCATGTCTTGGCAATCACGTGTACGTGTTTATGAGACTCCCTATAAATCTCGTAACAACTTAACTGGGCCCATCCATCCAATAGTCTCGTTTGCCATCGCATGTAATGTGAAGTAACATACGTCTTTCGAGGTTTTTATGAGGTAAAAAATGATGATAGTGCCAACCACCATCAGGCCACATGAGTGCGAAAAAAAAGAAATCTATAGAGAAACCATTTAAAGCAAGGGAAATAAAAGAGAATCATTGGTATGAAAGAAAACAGAAAATTGTAATAAAGCTTTGAGAAAAGTGAAAGAAGATGAGAGTGGTTTACCAAGTTATAAATGAAGAAATATTGTGGATAATTGTAATCATACTATCGAAACAATTATCTCATATTCATGTGAAGAGAAAAAAATCATTTCTCTTCATCATTTCACACATTTTTGAATATCTGGAATGGTAGTTTGGATAAAATATTTTTTTTTAAGCAATGGTTAAAAAGCATCCGCATGAAAAATAAAATTAAAATCAAGGAGGTGTGATTATTTCCTAATTACATAAAAGAAAAAAAATTTCTTCAACACCTTCGTGACTTCAGTGGCGAAACGATTCAACCAATTTAACTGAAGAATTTACCATTCTTTAATCAAGAATACTTTCAATTGAATGCTGAATTACTCAACCTGAAATATTAACTTTTGTAGATAATTTCACGTTAGATATTAAATTAGCAGTAATGTAATTGTAATCATGTTTAATTGAGAGTCTCACGAAATTTTAACTGTCAAATAATTTCATAGAATGTTTACTGATACAATAACGGACGAAATCAATAAAGATTATGTGAAATTGATCATTTGACTTGAAAAAAGGAATTTTGATAGGATCGACTGGATATTTGAATGATTGTCAATGAAAAAAAAAAATCGATACTCAGAAATATGAACTCACAAAAATTTTTATTATCCATTATATAGATATTATTTATTAGATAATTTAGATAGATAAATTTGATGTACTATCAGCTTATCTCCGATTCTTCCAAAAGCAAGAGAGATAGAGAAACTCTCATATCTCGAATTCGTTTCCCCAAAAAATGATAAATTCCCCTTCAGGAAATATCAGGGCGTATCTAATTCAATTTTTTGTAGAAGGCAAACTTTCATGCAAAAAAATTCGACAAATTCCCCAAGAATATAAACATGAACGGGCATGTTCCCAATTTCATTCAGATTTTTTTTGTAAAGGTTTTTCCTTTAAGGAAAAAAAACAACTCCTTTTGCCCCAGTTTTCCCTAATCATCCATTATTATTATATTCCATATAAAAACTTGAATGATCCAAGAATTGCCCCATTCTGTTCGTCGAAAATCTCAGAAATGATCCATAAAGTCTTTTTTCCTGAAGAAAACCAGAGCTAAAAAAGATCGGGGCAAAAAATTCCAACTCCTTCATTTCCCGAGGATAAATCATAAAAACTGATTGAAAACAAAATAGACCAATATCGTTTCACCTCTTCACTAGCTAACCACATTTCAGTCCACAGTGCCACTCCTATCCCCTCAAATCACAGGACTACCAGATACTAACAAAAGAGCATTAAAAAAAAGAAGAAAAAAACGCCATCAAACTCTTCAGAACCATGAGATTGTTATCGATTGCATCCCAATGTGCCTTCTTCCAGATTCTCCCATGAAATTTCATGACTCAATGGCAATTTTTCGTGGGAAATAATTCAGTCACTTTTTTTTTCTGTACACCAATAATATTCGGTTCTCTCTACATTATTGCAGAGTCTCTCAATTTTTTTTCTTTTTTTTTTTTTCACTCATAGCAATTTTTTTTATTGTAATTTTTCTACAGTCTATAATGACGCAACGAGTGTCGCAAGTATTTTGCGCACAACTTTTCTTTCACCCAGATGTTAATAGAAATATGAAGAGAGAGAGAGAGAATGAAGAGAGGGAGGATACGAAAGGGGAAGGAAAAAATCAAGAGGAAACGACATTTCCGAATGCACTAGCGCTATTCAACGTGAACATGTTTTCACGTATAATATAATGTCTCCAAAGGTTTTTTTTTTTTTTTACTTAGCTTGTATACATTCACGTGGATATACTCGTTTGCATACAATTTTTCTCCTTTTTCTAATAGATGGGATGACGCAGGTATATGTAATCCGGTGAATCTCTTCAGTTGATTCATCTCTCCCCATTTCCCCATATTTTTCACTATATCGAACGTCGCAGTTTTATTGAGGAAGGCCCTGTACAAGTGAAAGTATTACATTAGAAAATACACGATGGATTCCTTCGATCCAAACAATTTGTCGTAACTGCGCTGTAAGTTGTGCGCAAGCGCAATACTTAAAAGTGCATATACATATATTATATATATATGTATACAAAACACTTGCGAATGAATCCCCTTGAGGCCCAAACTAGAGGCCAATTATATTTTTATCTTGAGATATCATCGAACGTTGATTGCACACGACTCCTAAGAAACATGATATTACATTATAAATTATGTTTTTCAGATTTTTTTTCTTACTTCTTCCTTTTTGCTTCATAACTTTTCGTTATTATTATTGTTATTTATGTAACAATAATGGTCACATGTTATTTAGTGGAGTGTGTGAAATGTTTTTGAATAATTTTTCATTAATATCTTCTTCTGGGTGCTTTTGGGGAGAAGGCGAACATTTTTTTGAGAACTTTAATCATTAATATTATCCTGGAAGTTTGGTTTGGTCATTCAGAAGCATATCAAAATGCTAAAAATTAGAAATGTTCAGGTAGATTACTATTAAAAACAGATTTCCATTTTTCTAGCTACTTCTTCAGTTTTTTGCAGATAAAGATTCCAACGAAAATGTAATGAAAATATCGTGTAGGTTAAGGGGTCCAGTCGGCCAATGTCAAAAGACTCGTGAACATAAGAAATTGGATAAATACTCATATATTTAACAGTTTCCTAGGTTCTTATTTGAGTTGAACATTATGTTGTATTTCGAAGATGAGAAAAATGATATTTCGCCGGATTACCAATTTTTTCGAGGATGAATACATTAAATCGTTCAATCACTGGACGAGTTCGAACACTGGTCAGCTCACCCTCGTTTGAGTAAATTTGTTCTTTGTCTCGAAATTCCATTTTTGTGAATTAATAATTTTATACTGTAATCAATTTCTTTCCAGAAGGACCTCTTTGCTGGCCTCAGCCTGCTTAAGGTAGTAGTCTGGTAACTTATGCCTATTTTGATGACTTCTTTGGAGGGTGGTTTTTTATAGGAAAATAAAAATGAATTATCTTGAATATTTAGAGTGTTTTTATTTACATATTGAAAATATAAAAAAAAAATTATTTGAAAAAATTTAATAGTTTATTACTATTATGATTGTCACTCGAAGTTGGAACCTCAAAAAAAATGCACGTGGGTGGCCCGGGTGATTTTGGCTCTTGATGTTATCTGAAATCAAATATTCTTGATTATTCTTAATTTATAGACATGTCATTCTGGTCGGAACTACTGAAGTTAAATTTCAAGGGTAAATAACAAAATGGCGGACTTTGAAAAAAAAAGTCCTTTTATTTTAGCAAAAAAAAGGGTTGTAAAATAAAAAGTTAGAGGTGAAAAAAATTCTCGTTAGTACCGACGAGAACTATAAGTGTGTAGAACAGCCTGTTAAAATTTGAAAGCAATCGGTTCAGTAGAAAAAAAGTTAGGACCCGGGCCGACCAGAAAAACAATGTTTTGAGAAAAACGCGTTTAAAGTTCAACAACAAATTTTCATTAGTAAACTGATACTTACGTCAATCGTCCGAGGCGCTCTAGGAAACTCGTTATAATTCCCGAAATATTTCGAATTTCTGTCTGAAATTTTCACAGTATATTCTCAAGACATTGTACTTTCAAATTAAGCAAAAAAAAAAATTTTCGATTTTTTGAACCCAAGTTACCAAACTACTACCTTAACTAGCTTATAGCAGAATAGATATTCATAAAAGTTAGAAATCGAGGTCTTACATTGAATAAAAAGAGCGAGAAAATCTAAAAAAAAAGATGTCAAATAATTCATTTCAAAAACGAAATCTCCATTTAGACCAATAATTTTTTCATTATTTCTTTTCAGTAGTGAAGAGGTGTTTTTTCCTGATGATTCCCTGTGGGTATCTCGGTAACTAAGCAGGATAGAGCGATTTTGTCTGAATCCTTTTTTTGTAGTCTTTGGATCTCTCTAGGAGAACGGATCATGGTGAACTTGCCCTATCTTACTCACTTTCTGAGATATTAGAAGAAAATAAATGGGGAAAGAATTGTCTTATTCTGTTTCACCTCTTGGTTACTGAAATGCCGTTTAGTTCAATGGATAAATATTTTCAAGGGACTAAAGAAACTATTTTGTCCCTCCAATCTATGTTTTTGAGAAAATCTCGGAAAATAACCGAGATAAAAGAATTCGTCATATTTTATCTCCTGACTGCAGCATTGATGTGAGAGTATTCAACGTCAAATTTCGTGAATTTCCAAGAAATTTCATCAACCACATTTCAGTGGCGAAGAGGTAAAACAGTTAAAATCGACATGTTTTTGTGATACTTTACAATGGAATAATCCAGAAACGAGTGCAGATACGCTCTTTATCGCCTTATCTCGCTTAGTTTCTGACTTCACTTATCCAGTTTTATCACTCCACCGCTGATTTAATTCTTTTATTCTCCGAATCTTTGCAACACCATATGAAAAATAATTCGTTTTCCTTTCTCATATTTTTCTTTTCCTCACTGTTCTCTGTTTATGCATTTGGATATGGTTTCTTGCACTCGTTAAATTCTTTTATAAAACTTTTTAACACTGTCGAAAGATCATGAAACATTGAATTTCGCTAGTTGTATAAAGACTTAAACATTCCATAGGCAACTGACCGAGGAGAACTCTCTGGTTCTGTCGTAACAACGTTCTTCAATCTCAATTTTACAAACGTCGAGTGTTAGAAACTGTCGCAATAATTTCAAACCGTAACCTGTGATTTTCCGAATTTTCATGTTTTTTTTTCTCATTCGATTTGATAATCTTGTTGTTTTGTTGAAGGCGGATATTTTTCAACGTTCATAAATTTTTATTAGCTTTATTAATTTAATTTCTCGTTATTTTCATTGGAAATTATGCTTTCATTGTACAATTTAATTCACTCAGCAATTGTATTTTTCAATTAATTATGGTTTATTAATTGCCGAGTTTATGATGTGTTGTGAGGAAAATAAATTTTCAAGAGGCATTTTTATTGAGAATTGAAAAGAAAAAAAAAACAATACTTTGTTGTTCAATCAGGGAAAGTGTGAAGAGAGTTATATAAAGTAATAATTTACTATTGATCGATAGACTGATATAATGGAATTCTTTTTTTTCAACTGAACGAATAAAAATCACAATTTCCATCGGAAATCATCCATGACTTCCGGCTTTTCTTTTCTTTTTCATCCTTTATTTTAATTAATAATATAACTATAGCCAATTCAGACTAGAGATGTAAAATTACCAGTAATTCTTGTTGCAGTAAAATTACAGTAAAAATACCGTAATGTTACCGTATTGTGACGTAATTGGAAAAAACTACTTGTTTTGATGTAAAATTACCGTCAAAATTTTTTGATGTAACGATACCGTAATTTACTGTAATTTCCATCTATATAGATCATTCAAAAAAAAATTCCATACTCAAAGAATTACTTTTCAAGTAGTCAATTATATGAGAGTTAGCATTGAAATTGTTTTTTTTTTAATTAAATTTTTTAAAAGGACAATTATTTAATTTTGTTAATCATTCAATGAGAACAGTTACCCGATTTATTCATTTTTGCCTGCTCAGGATAATCATATTTCCATACATCAATATTTAGAATAATATGTTAGGAACATTAATGATAATAACAAGAATTTTATAATTTTTCATTGGCTGTCACTGACTATAAAAAAAGTAACACAAATGATAATCAGAAAGGCTGCGAATTGATTTAAAAAATTAATTCCGTAATTCATCTATATAGATATAAATTTACCGTTATGGCTCTAAAAATGATAATTACGGTAATTTACTTTGAAAATCAGTGTTTTTACCATTTTTGTTATTTACTGACGTTTGGTAAATTACGGTATTGAAACCGTAAAATTACCGTAAAATTACTGGTATTATTACCTTTTCACATCTCTAATTCAGACTATAATATCACAATTTTGTGGTCGGAATCAATAGTATTAATGATATTGGTTTTCGATGATCAAATCAATTATTTCAAGGGCTGTTGAAAAAATATCGTTTGTTGTTTCATAAAGTTAAAATCCAATTTATGGAAATTTTAGTAATTACGTGACTAGAGATGAAATAATTGATGAAATAACAAGTACACAAGGTAATTGTGTGGTAATATTGAAATCTCTGTCACGAAAAGGTTACACTGTTACTGTTAAAATGATATTTTACCACAAACATATTTTCCATTGGCTTTTACAATTTTTATGATATTAATGGAAAGAGCCATTTCTTTATTTGCTACAGTCTTAATTCACCTGTAACGTTTTATGCATACAGGACTGGATTGAAAATTATTATTCATTTTTCAGTGTGAGAGGATCGAAAAATGAATTTGCAGGAAAAAATAATTGTTTCGAGATAAATGGAGAAGATATTTGGGGCATTGAGAGAAAAATTCAATGAAATGAGTGAAATTTTGAACACAATTTTATTTAAGAATTTTGCTTCGAATGAAATATGAAAAATTTAGAGTGACAAAACTCTACGGCACAAAATAACCCAGGATTTTCTTTAAGATGAAGGCTTTGATAAGAAAATTCTGGAAAAATTTATGAATATTCTTCAGTATGTTTACATTGTTGGTAATTTTTTTTTGAATTTTTTTAGAAGATCTTCACATAAAAAAAATGCCAATTTTTTTTCAGAGTTTATAGCTTTTCGAAAATTATAAAAAATCATTTATAGGGGAAGGTGAGGCAAAATAGACATCAGGGGTAAAATGGATACATTTAAATTTTTTGGCAAATATTATGGAAAACTCTTGAAATTAAGGGAAATATTGGCGGTAGATTGTTTTTGATGATTTTATTGGAAAGCTGAGTAAATTTTAGATGGGAAACAAGTGCCGAAATTAATTTTTTTGAGTTTTTGGTGGTTTTGACTTTTTTCAGCTTTTTAGAGGGGTAAAAGCCTTGTTTTTTTGAAAATTTTCAGTTTTTTGGGAATATCTTTGGTTCTATTTGTTGTAGCGCAGAAATTCCAACGGGAGATGAAAGGTGAGATCATTTGCCATCGATTTATAGGGTTTTAAATTCAAAAATATCGATTTTTAAGGTATTTATGGACATTTCTGTGAAACAATTTTGTGAAACAGTTTTTGGCCTATAACTATTCCAAAAATTGATATTTTTGAATTCAACACCCCATGATTCGATGGGAAATGAGCTCACCTTTCATTTGAGACCAACCCCGAATCGCTACGACCAATAGAACCACAGATATTTGGAAAAAACTGAACATTTGAAAAAAATGGAAGACTTCTACCCCTCAAAAATGCCAAAAAATATAGATTTTCAAAAAAATCGAAAAAAATACAAATGACACTCGTTTTCCGGCTGAAATTTCCTCAGCTTTTCAATAGAATGATAAAAAAAAATCAATCTCTAACCATTTTATTATAGTGTCCATTTTGCCCCACTCTCCCCTATGCTATTTTAAAATTCCCCCTTCATTGATGTGTATTCATCTTTCTTCTGAGAAATTCCTATTAATCGTCTGCTAATGCGAATAATAAAAAAATCGAATAAACTCTTCAGTTTTGTCTGGTTGTTTAACTGTGAATTGAGACTTGAAAAGAAATAATCAAATAAGGACCCTCAAAAGTCTTGATGAAATTAATTAAGAATCTCGACTCCCTGCTTTACATTCTCAATCTTACCCAGAAATTTTCTCAGCTAAAAAATTAAAGCAATCTCAAGGGGAATTGTCTGAGGGTAATTATCAGTATTCATATTCAGTCTCAGACAAAGTACTGGTGAAAAGAACACATTTTTGAATTAAAGAAGAAAATTCCGAGAGAACAACAATTCTTGGTCCGTTTCGATCTTTTCATAATTTTGTTACTGAATATTTTTTCAAAAAATCATTCATTTTTGCTAAGAAAAAAAAACAAAACTGGTTGAAGAATTTGACGATGAAATTCGACGAATTTCAGGAAACAATTATGTAGACATTGTAGAGCCTCTTCACAATTTTTTCTAGAATTTCGTACATAGTCCTTAACTTTGAAAAACTCTTAATTCGTCTCAACCTAAAAGTTCATATATAAAAACGAATTCCTAAAATAGGGAAAACCAGGACAAAATGAACTGGTTTTTTCAGAGTGAAAGCTCTTACAAAGAAAATTCGAAAAAATTCTTCATTGATATAGATATGCTGAAGCCTCTTTCCAATTTTTCAGATCTTCTTATAAGGCCCTTTATTCCGAAAAACGCTACTTCATTCTCTTTCATACACAGAAAAAAATGTTTTCTTAAATTAAGAATGTGCAGTCACTTAATTTAAAAATGGCAGGTCACTTAAATTAAGTGACTTTTTCTTTCTTAATTTAAGAAAGTAAAACTCACTTAAATTAAGTGACTTTTCTCACTTATATCAAGTAACTTTTCTCACTTAAATCAAGTGACTTTTCTCACTTAAATCAAGTAACTTTTTCTTTCTTAATTTAAGAAAATAAAAGTCACTTAAATTAAGTGACTTTTCTCACTTAAATGAAGTGATTTTTCTCACTTAAATCAAGTAACTTTTCTCACTTAAATCAAGTGGCTTTTCTCACTTAAATCAAGTAACTTTTTCTTTCTTAATTTAAGAAAGTAAAAGTCACTTAAATTAAGTGACTTTCCTCACTTAAATGAACTGATTTTTCTCACTTAAATCAAGTAACTTTTCTCACTCAAATCAAGTGACTTTTCTCACTTAGATCAAGTGACTTTTTCCACTTAAATCAAGTGACTTTTCTCACTTTTTCTTTCTTAATTTAAGAAAGTAAAACTCACTTAAATCAAGTGAGTTTTCTCACTTAAGTCAAGTGAATTTTCTTTCTTAATTTAAGTGACCTGCACATTCTTAAATTAAGTGATTGCACATTCTCAAATTAAGAAAACATTTTTCTCTGTGTAGGTTCATTTTAACTCAGTTTGCCCCTATGAATCTGACGTTTCCAAATATTCCAACACATGCTCTCATACAGTTACTTTCAAATTCGTAGAAATTAACAGAAAACTCGGCCCTATCTGTAAAATGTAATAAGAAATAGAAGAAAAAGCAACTCTTGGGATTGTTTCCAGACGGACATGTCAACTTTGAGGAGACTTTACTAGAATCTTTGCATTCATTATTTTTCGTCAACTATTTCCGTAGAATTCCAAATCAAGGTGTTAACATTTCTCTGCATGTATTGTACAATCAGAACCGTTCACTACTCACGTATTCTAATGGCACTCTCAAATTCCTATTTACCATAAACAGCAAATTTGTCCAGAGTCCCTAGTTTCATATCTGCGGTGTATTGTCACATAAAATTCATGATAATAGATGAACACTTTCTTTCAGCATAGCTCAACGGTGAGAATGGTCATTGCTGTTTAGAATGTTTAACGGTTTTTTCTTATCCAATATTTTTTTTTTGTTTGCATTTATAAACGCACATTCGTGTAATCATTCAAACTCAATCTTTTTTGAGATACCGGTTTCGATAATTCTTGGAGTAGCTTCCCCGCATTTTCTCACATCCACTGCATTGATTAATGTACTCACTGTAGATTCATATGGACATCTCGTGAAAACCAGGAAGTCTCTGTCTTCGTGGTTTTATCTCAATAAATCCTTCCACCCACATCTTTCAATGGTTTGGCAATAAGTAATCGCCTTCATTTTTCTTTCTCAACAATAATCACATTTTCACGCAGTTGGAGAAGTCATTTCAGTCATTAGATTTGCATGCACGGAGGAAAAAGAATGGAAAATACTTTTCTTCTCGAGTTGTCATTTTTTTTTTCACAACATTATTTTGTAAATTTCATCTAATTTACTCGAGTGAACGTGCAGAGATTGAAGTAACATTTAATGCATCAATAATGAGTTTTGAATAAAAAACAATGCAAATAAAATTAATTGATGTTGAAGTTAAACATAACCTTTCTCGGTAATTTTCAATTTATCAGAGTTCATTGATTCAACTGATTTCAAACCCATTGAACGCAGGAAAACACTGACAATTTGAAGGAATAGTAGGCGGCATTGGCGTCAGTAGAAACGGCAGTCGAATATAGTCAGACACAGTAGCTGTTTCTACTTGCGTTCAACGTTACAGGAATTAACGTAGTTGACTCCCTACCGTCCAGTTAAAAAGTTTCGGCTCTGAGACGCCATCCTATGTGTTGATAATGTACTACTATGAACCTATATATTTTCGACTTGACTGTACACTCACACAGTAGTATCCTCTATATGAATACACACAACTGTGAAATGTTCTCCCACAACACGCTCGCGCGGCCATCTTGATACCCCTTCCACTGAGAATTTCGTCAAAATTTCGGTTTTATTTTTAATTATTCACCGAAACCATGTGGTCAATGATCTCCATATTTTTAAAAATAATTCTAGATGTATAGTTCTGACAGGTGTTAGTTTTTCATAATGATGGCGTTTTTTTTTCAACGTGAAAAAAAATAAAATTAGTAGTATTCCCACGCTTCTCTCATACTGCCTGTACAAAAAAGGTGATTTTAATTGCAATTATCTCATATATACTGTGGACCATCGTTCTCTAATTTCATTATTAGATGCATTATGCATCTAATTATTTATAGCCCGATTTTTAAGCAAGTCTTGAACTTTGTCATTAGGGAGTCAACTACCTTAAGGAGGAACTGCAGCAAGTGACCCAAAACAAAGGAAATGTGTCAGAGTCCTGAAAATTTCTAAATAAGTTCACTGGGTGATTAAAAATATTTACTAATTTTTTGGAATCGAGTGACTGTAGAATAAAGGAGAAAATAAATATCAAAGTTGAGTTTTTTACATGAGGTTATGTGGGTGATGGGTAATTGTAGCACAATTACGTTATTACCGACTGATCGGGTATGTAGAATTTTCATGGAATTGACCGACCGCCTATATAACCCTATGTAAAAAGTTCAACTTTGATATTTATTTTCTCCCTTATTCTACGGCACTCAATTCCAAAAAATTAGTACATATTTTTAATCACGCAATGAACTTATTCAGAAATTGTCAGGACTTTGACATATTTCCTTTGTTTTGGGTCACTTGCTGCAGTTCCTCCTTAAGTCAGGCGTAAACTTTGACTAGAACTTTTTCTACACAAATTAAAACGATCTGAGTCAATAATGAAAAGTCTTTTTCAATTTTTCGTTCGTGGCACCTTCATGAAATTTCGATAAATAATTTTTTCAGCACATTTTCAGCTTTTCAGAAAGCAATTGGATGCGACAGGAAAAAATTTTGGTAACTTTTTTCAAGTTGTTGAATTTGATTTTCGAGAGGACTTTTACATGAGTTGAAATAATTTGTACTCGGTAGAAAAGGCATCAATTGGCACTTTCAACAGTTCTCGAGGTAATCTAGGAGTCATGTGTTTGGACTTCGTGTCGTCACTTTTTCATGGATATTATTTCCAGTAGCTAATTCCTGTTCTTTATACATTCCAACGGTCGCTATAATAAAAATTAATGGCCGATGCATTAATTTGAATTAGTTGTAAAATAAACATTAAACAATAAATTAATTGTTTTTTTTTTAAGGAAAACATAAACATGACAGGCTAGATTTAATCAGGGCTAGTAGATAAAGATTTATTCGAATAATCCTAGAAATTATTATGGAATTTTATGTATTTATTTTTTTCTCTTCTGGTGGAACGAAATGTAATTGTAATTACTAAATGTTAATTTTTTTCTAATTCGAGACAGCAGAAATTTTTTTTTCACTTATTAAATTTAGTTTTTTTTTCTTCTTATTATTCGTGAATTCTTTTCGAAATTAGTTTTCTGCAGCATTGAAAATGGAACGAAATGGAATTTTATTTATTCAATTAAGGAGGAACAGCAGGTCTCTAGGGGGTGTGGCGCACAGGGGGAAACATCAAAGGTTCCGACGGATAGTGCCAATGCCAAATAAATGAAATATCATAATTAAAAAAAATGCTCATATCGCGTAAGAGCTGAGAAATAGTTAATCAATACAAATTATAACTCTTATAGTGTTCGAAATTGAGTGGGGCAATTTCGAGGGAAATCGTCAATCATCGGTGGTTTGATGACCTGACACCATGAGAGCGATAAGGCAACTAATTACCCCCCCCCCCCTCTCTCTTGGACCCACTGCGATCCAAGAGTCAGTAGCCAAAAGGACATTCAACGGGAAGCTCGATGAAGTCTCGACGACACAATTCCAATGGTGGAATTGAGGCGGTTAATCAACAGTCTTTCAACTATGGTGTATTTCAACAATTAGAACATTCAACTATTAGTGATAATCAATGTGTTTTATATATAGTGATCTTTGTATTTAACATCATTTGACCACTGGTTTTTCTCCATTAATAAAAGGGTTTTCCACGTGCATTAATTACTGGTGTCTCCACAATTCATTTTACATCGCCTTTTCACCATCCACATTTCGTCCACTTTCAAGTATCTGAGTTTTCGAACATATAGAGCATCCGTAACAATTGGTTAATCAATTCCTTTACTGAGAGGAATTATTTAAGTAATTATTGAAAATGTATTGCACTTGGCAACGTCGTCTTTCTACGTTTATGAGTTGGTAACAGTTCGGTCGGTAAAACCGCGTCTTCATCGATTGAGCTGATACTCTCGGCCAATCAAATGTGTGTTTGTAACCTGTTAGCGTGAAGAGAAAATGCGAATCCAACCTCAATTCATTTGAAAAATCCGCGCGCTTCTGCTTGCAGTGACGTCACACAACGCTGTTGCCACGTTTATGCAAATGGCGCCTGTCTTGATTGAAAAATTGACGTTTTTTGAGACATTAATGTAAATTGTGTAAAATTGCGTTGGTGATGGGTTAAAAAAAAAATCACCGGTTGCCATAGTGAAATTACGTTAGATAGAAAAAGATTTACATTTGTTTTTGCGTTCTTTCAATTTTTTTCTCACTTCCAAAACTATTGGCCCATAACATCACGTGGAAAATGACTGTTTTTCGGAAAATTTTTATTAAAAATTGGTAAGGTGAAACTGACTGAAATTTCAACAATTTGTTGCTCATATACTCAGGTGGCGAGAAAAAAAATAAAAAACACTAATATTGCGATTCTATTTTCCTGCTGTTCCTCCTTAAAGCAATACTCGTAAAATATTGGATGATTTTTCCACCTCATTTGTTTTCATTCTGATTTCAATGTTAGTATGAATTAGAAAAAAAAATGGGATCGATCAAATCCCCCTACTCCCTGATTTAAAAAGGTCAGCCTTCGATAAAATAATAATGACAATACTACCTAAATACTTTACAGAACTGCAATTGAAGGTAACTAGAAGAAAAAAATACAAATCAAGATATTTCGGTTGAATTCTGTGGGTGTACATTATATTTATTTTATGCATATTTCTTACAACATGATTTTTTTTTGTTTTTTTTTCTCATTTTTATTTTTTTTTATACACTTCGGAATATATAATAATGGGCAAGTCAGGGAATAAAAAAAATCAACCAGATCAACGCCCATTAGATACATTCAATAAATGATCTTTCCATAGATTTACGCTCAAAATAGACAGCTTTCTTCTTCACACACTCTGCTAATCTTGTTTAATTTCCTCTATCTCTCTCTCTCTCTCTTTCTCGCTTCAACATACGTAGAATAATTACTTTACTTTTAATGTATTCTTTTATTTTTTAGATTTTTTTTTGTTTATCATCTTAATGTACAAACGGGTTATGTTTCAACATTAATATTACAAATAAAAACTAATATTACAATAAAACCATCAATTGTTAATCAAATAATTATCGTTTTATAATCTTTTTTTTTTTTTAGTTTTCCTCCGAATCTTTAAATTTTTTTTTAACTTCCATTAACGCAGAATTCGCGTGGATCGTTCATTGTTTCACTTTTCTCCTGCAATGATCTCATATTTGTTTCTACTTTTTTCATTATTATTATTTTCTTTGATTTTTTTTTCATCCGTGTTAATTCTCATTTGTGTCAGGTTTTTGGTGTTAAAAATAAGTGTATGAATCTTTATTGTGTACCTGTTACGTATTTTTTCTTTCCCTGTTGTCCTTTTTCATTGATTAATCAGTTCCTAGCAATTCGCGTGCGACATCAAGTCCTAGTGCCATTGTAATATTTTCTTCAAATAGGAATAAAATATTTAACAGAAAAAAAAAAAAATATTTTCTAACTTTGAAATCTTAACGGTAATTCGACGTTCTTAATAATTGAGACAGAATAGTTTTGCTTCCGATTAAAAATTCTCTAATGTCTTCAATCATACATTTTTTCTTTCTTCTTCTTATCAACATAACAGAATAGTTGAGAGGAGTTTTGTATTAGAAAACAGAAAAATTGCAGTCTCGTATTCATTAATAATAAAATAAGAAAAGAGAGTGTCACGTCGAATTATCGGATTAACAGCCGAAAATAATACATGATTTGTCTCTTAAGTATTAATACAGGAGAGCCCCACGTGTACTACATATGAATGAGCGACGCTACCGTATTTCAATTAATAATAATTGTTTTTTTTTTTTCGCTTTCTTTTCTTCAACTTTATCAATGATCTTCCCTCCCGTATGTTCGTTTTTTAAATAATCTCACTATTTTCCCTGTGTTTTTTTAATCACTCATAACTTTATATAATTCAGTTTTTTTCGTTACTTTGTTCATTAAATATTTCATTTGAGGACGGAGCGCTGCCCGAAACATTTGAATAAAAAATAAATTAGCGTCGAACGAATGATGTGACGCGAGGTTCTCACTCGTGGCCCCCTCGTGTCTGTTCTACGAAGCGCTCAGTTCATTAAATTTTTCAAAAATTTCTTATTCAGATAAAAAATTAAAGGATTGTTTGTTTCAAGTCTTTAATGGTGTTCCTATTCAGTCAATTAATTTTGGTTTATT
Organism: Aleiodes alternator; assembly: GCA_963921955.1. Classification (NCBI taxonomy): domain Eukaryota; kingdom Metazoa; phylum Arthropoda; class Insecta; order Hymenoptera; family Braconidae; genus Aleiodes; species Aleiodes alternator. The sequence goes on from OY998097.1 coordinate 1,791,861, forward strand.
TCCATTGTCATTCAACCCTTCATTGGTTACGCGATGAGCATAATTTCGAGTTCATACCAATTTTTTTTTTTTTAGTAATGCCTGAAAACCGTTGTATGCTGCATGTCACCGTAGTACAGCTCATCTGGCAACAGCGCATTCAAGGGTGTTATCGTCAATGAATATTTTCATGAATATCTTCGAAACGAGTATTTCTAGGGAAGATCTTGAAAAAAACCTTTTTCGTAGTCCATAAAATTCTGTACAAAAAAGGTTTTTTCAATCAATTCTAGTAAAACTTTTTTTTTTCTAAGATAACATCGAAATCATCATATCTGCTTCAATTCTAGCTCCACTGTAATTCACCGCCATTTTGATAACTCAACGTTACCAATAAAGAGTTAATTTTCAATTCACTACCTGAGTTTCGTATGACAAGAGGGAACCACTAGAACAACGAATCTATCGACTAAGATTGTGTTTATTATGTTGTCTAATTCTGCATTTTTTTTCACTCTATTCTGTCACTATCTGTACTTTTTTTTTTAATTTTTATAAATGAATAAAGGAAAAAAACATTCGATAAAATTCACTGGTCAATCTAGATTACAATTTGTTTTTCTTAATCTCTAGGCGATAGTCTTGCACATGCTTTCATTTATTAATTTCCCATTCAATTTCGTTATTTCCTTGTTTTTTTTTTCAATCACATTATCATTTTCGGTACTATCAATTACCATGTATTACATCATAATTCATTAGATATTACACATAATATATAGATAATCATTAGTGTCGACTATAAAGTATGCATTATCAGTTTCTTCTCCTCAAAAATTTTTGTATCAGCTCGTTTTTTTGTGATTAACGAGTGATTTATTATTTTCTCAATTCTAATTATTTTTTTTTCTTCTTTTTCGTCAATTGTGAAAATGATTTCTCAAATCTTCAATTTTCATTCCATTTTATCAGTTAGATTAAACAGTACAGTTCATATACACATAAAAACAGATATCATTTAATATCTGTTTATGTATGGATAATTAGTTTTAATACATATTGGATGGCTAAAGGGGATCCTTTTAAAGGTCATTCAACGAGAGACAATGTATAAACTGATATAATTTGATTTATAAAAGGAAGGAGAAATTTTACAAGATATTAATGAAGATTTAAACGATTAACAATAAATAACTGCAAAATATTTCATGAAATTATTTTAAATTACAGAAATTAATTCATTCGAAATAAACATTGATGTAATTAATTTTTTTCAATTTGCTTGTCTTCTATAGAAGTTAATATTTTGCAGAATTAGGAAAAATATTTTTTTTTTTGTATGAGTGGAAAAAAAAATTTTGGTCGGTATTTTTATATTTAAAGAACGTGTTTAAACAGCGCACGTGCGTGACCCGCAGCAAAAGTAAATGAGACGATTGATGATCCACAGGATAAAATATTGTCTCAGAATTAAAGTAATGATCCTGATTTTATTTCCTGAGTCCATATTATTCGTTTAAAAAAAATGAGATAGAATAACGCCATGTTTAACATACTTTATTCTCTTTTTTAAGTTCTGTATTCTTCAATTGAAAACGGAACCAGCAATAAGAAAATACTATTTCTTATTTTTAATCGAGATTAAATGATTGTTTATTTATTTGTTACTGATCTGAGAATATGAAACCTAGAATTATCATAAACATATTTTAATTCGTCTTAATAATACATATACGATGGCGCTCATTAATTGAATGCACCTGTAAATTCCAATTCTAGCGTAGTTCGGAGGGTGAGGATTCGCCGCTTCTTATAATTGTGAAAGTGAAGAGAAAAAAAATAAAGAGAGTGCTTAAATAAATGATTCAATAATTCAGGTCTCTTTTGTACTCAGTTAATCGATCAATTTATCAAATATACAGATTTAATAATATAATGGAGTAATATTCAATTGTACCTGCGAAGAACTCATGTAAAATACAAAATCGGATGTTGAATAAAAACAAATTTAATATCTTTATTTTTCTACCAATTATCTGAGTAGTAATGATTTTCTACATGAAAGGATTCATTGAAATTTTTTCTCACCTTTTTTTTAATCAGTTCGTAATATTTCATTTTGAATTGAATAGAAATCACGAAAAAAGTTGATAGCATTGGAAATAAAGTTAAATCTATTCCAAAGCAAACATTTTTTAAGTTTCTATGAAGGACCGAAATTACACGTAAGTTCTCTTTACTTTGTTTCTTCTGCAACTGTCTTCTTTCGAGTTTAATTCGACGATAAATGAGGGATAATTGGTAATTTGATCCTAAATTGCTCGACCCGACAATTTTGATCAGCGAATGAGATATTCGTATTGTTGTTCAAACTGCGACGTTGCTCAAATCACTGGCAATTGCATTATGAAACACTCAGTGTTTTTGGCAATGTCGCTTAATAGAGCCCTCTCACGATTCTAGTCCAATAACGATTTTTTTTTCTCAATTCTTAAAATCAATTATTGGATGAAAGTGAAAAACTAACGATTTTACAATGAGAGCCAATCGGAAGTTGCCCAAGCTAATTGTTCTAGTAGCGTCACCATGGGCATTGGTTAAATATGATATTATGACGTCACAATCCGTTTTGAATATTTAGAAAAGGTTTTATTTAATTTTGTTTTTCAGATGATATTTCTAATGCATTTGAACGACAATATTCTCGTTTTTTAAAGCCATATACAAATTTTCTGTTAATTTTATCGACGAAATTTTGAATTTCATTGAAATTTGAAAAATTATTCAAAAGAATATTCAAATAAGATTCATCTAGCATTATGAACCTGATATTTTCAATTGAAAAACTTGATCTTTCTGAAGTACACTTCTTATCCTCAAATGGTTCCTCAACAAAACTATTCAGAAAGAAGATAGTGATTGATGACAATCAAAAATAATAATCGATAACTCATCACGAAAGGACAATGATAAACGAATATGTACGATTGGCCGATGTTACTTTTATAATTCAGTATTTTTTTTTTTTTTAATTTTTTCCATGCATTCCTTTTTACACTCCTGTAGTAGAAACAATAAGTACAAAAGCGAGCATTCGCGCGTACACTGTTTAAAATCACGCTTTGCTCTTTAGCATTAGCACACACGAGTTACTTGAAAACCAGTTTGCTTGGCTTTTTTCATTGGGATTTTACTTTCGCTGACCGACCAGAGAGGAAAAGTGACAAGAGAATGAAAAGGTAGAAGGAGGAGGGGGTGGTCCAAGTGGAGAGTAATGGAATAAAGAGGGTGAGGCTTTTTTTTCTTCAATTAATAAGGGAAAAGAGATGAAAAAAAAAAAAGTTCAGAAGAGAGAGGAAGAAAATTTAGTATCGAGCGATTGTCTCTGTGCTTGTGTTGCTCTATAAGTAGGAGTTTTACTAGTGAAGTCCGCTAACGGGGTCACCGGTCGACATCGAACTGAAACGAGTAGAGATCTTTTTTTTTCATTCAATTTTTACCTCGAAGCCTTTATTTTTCATGTTTGAATATGTATCAGTAGTTTTTGTGGTTTTTCGCCAACTTCGAAATTTTTACATGACACGTATATTTTTCTTTCTTCCTCTCTCCCTCTGAGAGAGGGGGAAGGGGGATTCTTGATTTCTGCTGTGAAATATTGAGTTTAACTTTGCAAATATTTTATTCTCTCTTTTTCATGTATCAATTTCAATGCAAGTCCCGATGATTTTTTTTTTCAATTTCCAAAGCACTGGGTGCATTGTAGAACTAGCTTGGTCGGCGCTTGCTCTATGGTATTAAATAATTACAGTATCTAATAAAGAAAGTTATGCAAGCGTTGCTACGGGAGACTAGGGGGTTGGGAGATGGGTGGGGGGTGGGTCTCTATAGGATAGCTCGACTAACACACGCACGCGGTAACAAATCCGTGTTATGTGCTTTAAATGTCTTTCTGCACTATAAAACCACAATTTATTTAATTCATTTCTAATAAACTTTTTTTTCTTCATATATTTAAATTATTTATCTTCTTTGTTTGTTTGAACGGAACGTGTTTAGATATTTGCACTCTTTTTTATATCACTTTGATACCGTTTATTCTTCTTTTTTTTTTGTTTTCTTGAAAAAGACGGATGACGGAAGCGTTTCATTAGGCGAGGATCATTAGTTTTCTTTCTGATTCTAATTTGCAGAAAAGACAATAACTTCTGACATTTATGAACGCACTAACTGTGTCAATGCATCACTCATCATACGACTGAGTATCACGATGAAATAACAATGAGCTATATTAATCAATGAATTGCCATATTTTTTTTTTTTACAAACAAATGAGCGCATATTGTTTTCTGGATCTTTTTACACAACCATATGATTTTTTGATTTTTAACATTTTTTTTTCTTCTATTTCTGTTTTATTTCATTTTTTTTATTTTCAAGTTTATCATTAATCTTACAAGGTAAGTTTATCTAAATGAAATGTGATCACAGCCACACATTAATATATATATATATACTCTATATATATTTATCATTGTATTTTACGTATAGTGTAAAGAAATTCCTCGCCATCGGCAAAATTCTATTTCTGTTTAAATTTAAAAAAAAATCCCATTATCTTGAAAATATCATTATCATAATTTTTTTTCGTTTATTCTCTCCTTCTTTTATTTTAGTTATTTAGAGAGTTATCATGCAAACGAGAAGAACTGATTTTTCCATAATTCCTGAATACACAGCGCGCGTCCACTCTTGGTCCGAGACTATTAAAATGCGTCTCCCAGAAATTTTTTTATATCCACATATCTTTTTGCCGCTTAGTGCATGAGCAGTCGAGCCAACCGAATTTTCACCGCTCCACGGAATGACGTGTTCTTGTTTTTTTTTCTTTGCTTTTTTTTTTAATTTTAATTTTTAAGAAAAAAATACAGATTTATCCTAACGAATTTATAATTTTTTTTTACTCAATTTTTTTTCAGGTTTTCGAGATTATTACATTTGTATGTTCAACCATAACGATTAATTTCAAAATTTCTCGGAAACATGATGCACACTTATTTTCATAGCTGAAATCGAATTTTTTCCATATTTCAAAATCACATATACAATTTCAGTGATTTCATTGAATAGATTCATCTGTCCTTAGTATTTGTTTCTTCGATTTCATTATCTTCATTTCACTATTGGACACTCATAGTCTCTCAAAAATTAGGCACAGCACTATTCGTTTTCCAAAAATAATAATAATAGTTATAATAATAATAATGATAGTAGTAATAAAAAAAACTTTCCCATTGATTCATCCAGGCTCCCCACAATTCTTCGGTTTCTGCATAATTATCATACCATTCTTATTGCATACAGAGCAGGAGAAAAAAAAATATTCCAGGATGAAGAAAAAAAAAACTAATAGTAATAATGAAAATTATAAATGTCTGAGGATTCACGACACACGCATTAAAATCGGAAGTCTTCACACCCAGGCCAAAAGTCCTGTCATTATTATAATGACAGAGTTCTGTTACATTGATTCTTTTTTTTTTGCATTCTTATTAATTTATAAAATTTCTATATTATAATAATTTGAGATGAGAAAAAAAACAGGAGAAAAATTAAAAGAAAATAACTGAAGAAAAAAAAAAAAAAGGTAATTTCCCCTCAAAATTCAGTCGAGCTCATAAATTCATTTATATATTTGAAAAAGCGCGTGCGAGTCAGTAGCGTCAACTGCGCATCGGTGTTAAACGACGGCAGTCGTCGTTGTAGTCTTTATAATCGTCGTTCTCGCTAACGACGTTACATTCATGATTTTGATAATTGTGATGGTAATAGTGATGATAATGATGTACATGATGATGATGATGTTGATGATGGTGATGATGATGATGATAATGTAGTTGTGAATGATGGCCGTCACTGAGATCGTCATTGACGCCATTGACTTGTCTACGGCATCGCAGTGATACAGATGAATTATTATCATCAGCAGTGTAATTGGAGTAATTATTATTGAGAACAACACTGCTGTTAATATCTGTAGCACATAATGTTGTTGGTGTCGAATTGACATTATTATCACATCACGATGAGCATGCCATCCATGATGTACAGGTGCATGTGTAGCAGGCCGTTGGTATAACTGGTGCATAATAGTATCCACCATTTGGATAACCATTAGCATAAACATAAGTTGCTTGTGGTCCCGTTGGTGGTGGTTGTTGGCTATTTAATCGTTGTTGTTCTTGGCAAAGTACCTGGAATGCAAGATTTTCAATCAATCCAAGTGTCTGTCTCCTCTCGTGTCCCATCAAACAAACTGTTGATTCTTCAACAACACTGTGCAATAACATCAGGTACTGATACTTAAGCGCCTCCTCCTCTGGTCCAACAAAATGATTCCACAGATAATTTTCAAGTTTTGCCTGTTGCTGATTAATATCCGGAAAATCAATGAAAAATCTTGAGCACATGTATCTCTCAAGTGTCTTAATATAATCTGGTTGTGCTGGTTTATACATTTTAACAAGTAAATTGCAGTATTTCAATAAACCACCACCTCTTATTTCCTCTGGATGCCTTGTTGATATTAATTTTTTATGTAAATGATATAGTGCCTCTTGAAAATCACCATAAACTGATTCACCAACAACTGTTGGATAAAAATTTTCACCAATTGGCAATTTACTGCATTCATAAAATAATAATAATGAATCAAGTACAATTTGAAATGAATCAACGGAAAATTCAAATTGCCTTCTCATTGTATCGACAAATTTTAATTCAACATTTCTATGACCACGTGAATTACCAAGTGATATCAATGACCATCTGTCACCATCATTATTAACTTTAACCATTTTACTAACATATGCCTCTTTAAGACTGCATGTTGTTATACGTTTACGACTAACACCCTCTGGTAATAAATCAAATAATGAACCAAGTACAGCTGCTTTAATTTTATCATAATTACGTCCACTACCAAGTTCAACTGCAAATATGAGATCAAGATCATTGTATGGCTGTGATTCAGTAGCAAGTACATGTGATGCAGCACCACCATTCAATCTGATGTCTTTGACTCTCATACCAGCTCCTCCATTGTTTGGTTCATCCTCCAATTTACTTCTAACAACATTAACCAAATCTCTCAATCTAACTTCGAGTGTTGGAAAATTTCCTCTACCATGAATACTGACGACTTCATTCATAACATCGTTCAATCTTCGAACTTGCTCAAAACTCAATACAGCAAGTCTCTGCTGTGGATCATTTGGACAATCTGGACTATCCTTGTGGCACTTGCTGCTGTTATTAACACCACCACCGCCACCACCACCACCACCGCTTCCTCCAATTCCACTTGTTGCACTGTTGTTATTATTATTGTCGTTTTTCTTTATACTATTTATGGTGTTATTGTTGTTTATGCTCTTGGTGGCATTAATCTGGCACAGGGACTCCATCATAGCCACCCGTCGTAGGCGTTCCAAGTCAATTTCCAGGGAGCCACACTGCAACAAGATAAGAAAAAAATACACTTTATTATTATTAATTTAATGGCTAGAAAAATTCAAAAAAACTAATAATGCCGAATTTTTTAAATATATATTTATTTTTCATAATAATTCCATATGTCTAAAAAAATCCAAAAAATTGTCAGACATCTAACTTCATTATCACGAAGAAAAAAAAAATTGATTTTAAGCGAAGGAAAAACTGCAACAAATAAAGAGCGTAGTACAAAATTATCTCTCAATGATTTGCAATCGAATACTGACGTAATAACAAACGTGTGAATAACTTTCACTCTCAAACAGAGCCTGTTGATCTAATTCACCGATATATGTAGTTTATAAATGTCCTGTTTAAAAACTCAATAGTATACAAAAAAAAGCCTCAATTAAATTTCGCCCAAATGAATAATTAATAAAAATGTTAATTCACACAAGAATATCAATTAATTAACCACTTTGAATTATTGAATATTTCAAATAAAACATTGAGTCTATCATTTATGGAGCACCAGCTGTTTGAACTGCACTGAGAACTATTGCACATGCTAGTGCAATAGAAAATTATGAGCTCACCTCAATTATTATTTATTCGTTGGATAAACTTGATGATAATATTTTTTTCTGTGCATAACACGATTGATAAGATTGAAAATGAAAAATAAAAAAAAACAAACTTCAGAATGTGAATGTAAAGAAGTTGAATGTATTGAGTAAACGCGTTTGACACAAGTACCGCATGCTACGAGAGTCAAAGCTGTACTGAACGAGTGAAAGGCTCAGGCAAGACTAACACTGGGGCTGCACAGATAGGTACTGTCGTCACTGGCTCGTGAAGGACGTGTGGGAGAGCGTGTATGCGAATAAAATCGCCGGAGGAGAAGGAGGAAGAAGCTGCAGGAATGAGGTAGAGGCTTGTGTGTTGGGGATTTCTGGTTGAACACAACGCAGATAAAAATTGGGGGATGAAAGAAGAATAATTGCCCGAAGCTATAGCCCTACAGTTTTCTATGTCTACAGCTATTCCGAGATTCATGTATGAAAGCGTAGAGTCAAAAGTGGTAAAGAGGGTGAGGGGGGGGGGGGACTTGCGCGAACGCTCCAGTACATTCTATGACGTCATGGGCTCTAGTTAGATCGGTGGCTGGAGAGGGCGGTGTGACCGTGTGGGCGACTAGCACTGAATGAATGGGGGCTGGCTTGGGGAGGGGGAGGGAGGGAGAGGGTTGCCTACGTTTTCCACATTGCGTGGGTGTACTAACCAGACAGTTTCTTTGCATGCTTATTCTTTTTTAAGGATATACAGTAAAACTTCCCTTATTCACTTCTCCTCTATCTCATCTGACTCGAGTTTTTTTTAAGGATATAAATACGTGGGATGAAACACAACTCTAGTAGAGAGTATCGATCGGACCACGATGTCGCCAGTTACTATGTGGAATTAATTTTTCTCTCGGTTTACGTGTCACAGTCACAGATGGAGAAAATTAACTCGTTGAACTCTCAGGATGTATTGCCAAGTTTCTATAATGTTCTTGGGGTCAATATACTGGAGTAAGATTTGAGATGAAATAATTGTGACGACATGAATTACTTGCATGGATGAAGGAATTTACGTTGAATTCTAGGTATATAAGTATATGTAATTATTTTCTTTAGTGTACTTTTTTTTTTCTTATTTCTCAGGCATTGTTTAGCATAAAACGAGGATTATTATTAAAGTGTGATTTATTCTGGATGAAAATAACTCGACTGGAAATAGGTGTCACATCCCATGGTAACGATAGAGAGGCGCCTGCTCGACCGACATCTCACTATTTCATCTTGGTTGCGTGCTCTATCGCCATGCCAGACTGAATTTCAAAATGTATTTGTGTATATACTGGTAGATTATGAACATATATATACATATATATTTATAGATTTTTTAATTTCCATTTTCGAATATCAAAAAATTGGAAAAGTAATGAATGCAAGTATCCATCATGTAGGCATGGATATTCATAACTATTCATGAATGTCCGCCTATTTTTCACGTCCGGTATTCTATATTTTTTTCTATCATTGTTTACAGCCTTTTTAAGAATGTATGTGTCATGATCATGAATTGGAATTGATCTATGTTGAGACAGATTAAATTTGGCAGAGTAAGTAAGTTTGACGTCACACGTAAGTGAATGATGAGAAATTACCGATTGTGGTGTTTTTTATTACTTGGTAGCTACTAGGGGGAGTATTGTATTGAATGTGGGCAGATTTACGTAGGTTCGAGAGTATTCGGACAAACATGGGATAATTGAATTGAAGCTCAACAAGTAAAGAGAATTGTTTTTATCATTTTCATGTTGTTATACACAAATTAATAAAGAATTTGTGCATGTTTCAGTAGATTGGAGCAAATTTGGGTACACGGAGAGAAAAATCCATGAAAATTTATGGTGAAAGTTCCAGAAAAATTACCGGACTGAGCAGTAACCGTGGGACATAGTGGCCTTACTATGAAAAAATGCGAAGCCAGTTCGGTAAAATTTGACACTGATGGGTTCCAGTAAAAATTTCAGTCTCAGTGAATAAGAATTCAGTTCTTCCGAATGAAACGATGAAATTCGCGTATATTACACCATTTTTATTATATTGATCATCCTAATTATTATTAGTTCTTCATTATTCTTACTCATTTTTTATCCTGAAAATAAATTTATTTTACATCCATTTTTAGCAATAAAGACTCTAGCAGAGATTATTGTCTTATGAGTTACAATGGTCGACAGAAATTCGGAGTCCTCCAAAAAAATTCCCAAAAATAGTTATTCAAATCATAAATTTCATAATATCCTGTATGCTGATCTAGTATAAGAGAATTAAATTTTTTGCAATAACAATTATTTAGCTGTTTGATACATTTAAAAACTTGATTTCATAGAACTGTGGTCCATGGCTATCACGATGACAGATCCAATATGGCGATTCTTCCAAATTTCCCATAAGTCCTTGCGATACGCGATCGAATCCGAAAAGACCCGAACTGAATCGATTGACGGACGAGTGCGATAGAAATTACTACTCAGTCCGGTAAAAAGTGTTCCGAGGACGAGAAAATTACCGTCCTAGTCTGCAATTTATACGTTTTTCACAACAAATTTTGTGGGATACGAGAAGAAATTTCATGAATGTAGGCACAGTTAGGGAAAAATTACCGACCAGTCCAGTAAAATGCACTCACTCATTTGGTACATATTATGAGACGCTTCTCACTTTTTCATTCCTGTAGGAGGACGTTTTCACTTAGGAACCTCTATGTCCCACGATTACCGGACTGGTCCAGTAATTTTTCATGAATTTTTCTCTCCGTGTAGATTCAAGGATATTTGAATAGATCTAGAAATATTTAAGGATATACGAGAGGATTCGAGTAGACTTGAGAATTTTCTTTGCAGTAGATTTATTCAGATTTCAACAGATTTTCGGCTCGGATTCAGGGCAATCTGGATGGAATTCAGTTTCTGGAAAAGCTAGTTTTGTCATTCTCAAATCGTTGCGAGAATGCTAATGGTGAAATTAAGCATATTTGAGAAGATTTAAACAGGATTGGATAGATTGATGGGAATTCGACACTTTTTTCTGGTTTCAGCAGATCAATTTGAGGCCAAGAGGGATTACCTGTGACTTCCGACACAGAGGAGTGATGAGTAATTAGTTCCTACAGGAGAGGAAGCAGTAGATTCAAACAGATTCAGGTAGATACGAGCTGATCTGGGTGGCAGTCAAAAACTAATAACAATTATTTTGGAATTTTCAAGTCGCTACAAAAAAGATTCGAACAGATTTGGGTGAATGTGCTTTTTTTTCGAGACAAATCAAAGTTTGATGAACTAAATAATCATTCACAATCTTTATGTTGAAGACATAATGAGTAATTACTGGCACTCGTTGTTCATTGTCACGTTAATTCAACGAACTCAGTAATAATGATAATTATTTAAAACACTCGAATACTGTTGAATTCACTATTGAATCAAAACTTATAATTGCACCCTTTACATTCGACAGTGCAATTCTTCAATTTCAACAAAATCGAGTGAATTCTAAGTAAATTTACAATTGGCTTAATACTTATATTATTTCTACAATTTTTTTTTTCAATCTATTTCTTCGGTCAAGGAAGTTGGGCAATAAATCTTCACTTAACTGACATATTAGTTCTTCATTAAACTAATTGGGGTTCAGAATAATTTTTAATTTGTATCCATGAGTTCAAATTTATGGATCAGACTCAATTATCTAATTATTGAAGAGAAGCATCTCTCACTGTTAATAATTCTTCAAAAAATCAAAAATAAGACACATTACAATTTTATAATGAAATCCGTTCTCCTATGAAATAATCATGGAAAAAAGACGTGAAATTAAAGAATATTTGATTAAATCAAACAGAATAACATAATTATTCTTATAAACCTAAATTGGTATTCACGTACTACTTCAGGAATTTCTCTAGAATTTTTTCTTGGAGAAAAAGGAACACCTGTATGCCGATTTCCACTGAGAATAAATAAAGTATTTAGTAAATCAGTTAATGAAAAGTTCTTTCTCCCTCTTTTTTTTGTAACTAAATATTTTATAATTCAAAAGAATACGGAAAAAATCAATTGAGAGTAGTTTTATCCGATTGTCCAGGGTCGCTTTTCTACAATATCCAAGGTCAGTAATCGATTTTCAGTGATATGTGAATGTTTTTTCATTTTTCTCATGAATTGAATACAGAGAAATAGGTGGCGAATGAAAAATCATGAAGTCCATGAAATCATTGGATATAGGACGTTTTTTTTTTTTTTTCATTTGAATAATAACCCCGCTATTTTCTTATATTTTCATTGAACTATTTTTCATGTCAAGATGAAACATTAATGGCATATCCTAGAGTAGTATGGTCGTAGCAGTGAGACTATAAGCTGCCTTGTCGGTCTATAGTAAAAGCCTTCCAATCCCGTTCTTTTCTACTTGAAGGAAAATTATTAAATAATCAATGGAAAATCGGTGTACTGAATTATTTACAGGGCATTTATTTTGTATCCTCATTATTCCAAGTCATGTATGGTGGCAAAGACTAGGGAATGCTTCTTGATACAACGTAGGAATGTCTTTATCAGTATTTTATGAGCTTTTAACTTCAGTTTTAGTAGTGAAGAGATGAAACAGGCCGAGTCGTTTTCTATGACCATATATTTTGAAGAACATCTCAGGAAATGAGTGCGAGAGTAGGATTTTCAGCGGAATCTTTGTAGAGATCCTTAATAGGTATGCCAGAAGATGCAAGGAAAAATCACGCTATCTCACTTAGTTTCCGAAATATTTCTGAAAAACTGTTGGAAGGAAAGATCGATTTTTCCTGTTTTACCTCTTCGCTACTTATTTGTGTTGGCTTTGAATATTATATTGAGGTTTTCTCTATTTTTCCATTCATTTTTCCTCTGATATAGGGTAACATGACCAATAGATAGACGTTTATTTTATAGAAAATTATAGAAATCATTGAATGGTGTTCAGACTTCTTTCATCAATTTCTGATTATAACACTCATTCATAAACACAGATTCATCCACTCTCGATTAGATGTCGGTTAATTGAAATTGATAATCATGGCGACTATATATCTATTGGAAGTTTAGGGTATATTCCAGGTTTTTCCCGGTTTTCATTAATTATTTCTTCATTCCGCAAGTTCAATTGATATTTAACTTCTTATTATATATGTGTCACTCGCTTCAGCACTTTTTCTACTTGATTTGCCTATTCTGGACGCTCAGATAAACACCAATTTCTCCTTAACCACCCATCTATTGGTTATGTTGCTCTATCAAGATAATTTGTTTCACATTCATTTATCCCAAAGATAATTGTAAGAGAATCTACACGAAAATGAATTCATCTTCTTTTATTACAGAAATATTTTGCTTGAATGAATAAAACTTCCGGAAGTTTCTCGTCACTGCCAAAGAATCTTGTACTGAACGAAAAAAAAAAGGAAAAAAAAGTGAAAACGTGAACGCAGCTGCTGTCTTTTTACAACCGGAAAAACTGGATACCATTGACGCGCACGTTGTATTCCCAACCAAAGTGCATTAAAATAAAGATGGTACACGCGCACTTTTACCCAGGTCATTCACCGAGTTGAAAGGACTCTTTCGGATTAAAAGTGTATGGAAAGCTTCAACGAAAGTAAATTTGTTCCTTTTCTTATATCTTACGTGATGGAAAGAGGAAAGAATTTTTATCACGACGCATTAATGAACGATGGTATGAGAAAGAATGTGAATAAAGAAGAAGTGAAAGAAGGCAGAAGAATTAGCAGAGTGTTATCTCGGAGTGAAAGGCGGAGGTAAATAATTGTGTTCAGTGAAATGTCAGTTTGGTTTGTGCGAATGAAGAAGAAAAAAAACCTGGACAATTTTAAATAAAATTAAAAAGAAGAAATGAAGAAAATAAAGAGGGAAAATGAAAGTGCAATTGAGGGAGAAAATGGAATGGTCTCGTTGGACTCACAAGGTTCAATATGCAATAAGTATCTATGAGTGCATTACCAACTGTAAAAGGGGTTCCAATTAAAATACATAGACACTTGTTTCTCTCTCTTCCTTGTTCGCATTGATCTCTCTCACTTGGCATCGTGCTTTCACTCTTCATAGCTGACAGAGGATTTGAATTCTTTTCTCTTGGAAAAATGAAGAGTGGGAAGGACGAACACGTTTATGTGTATCTATAAATATCTTCAGTTGTGGAGACCAGGATAAAATGATTCAGGATTTTTTTTCGTAGTGAGCCTTGCACAAAATTTTTTCAAAAAAGAGCTAACAATGCAGACATACTGGGGCATCTTTAAGAAAATTTGCAGATTTTCCAAATACCATTACAAAAAATAATTGACTTATTTTATGGAGGAACGACTGCTTTCATCTTTGTAAAATGAATAACTTTGTTTTTGCCATACTCAAATCTCATTAGCTGTTAAATTAATTGAATAATTCGTGAATCTATACAAAGTTAGTGAATGTCACGTGACATTGCACATTATGACTAAATGACGATATGTCATCACGGAATCAGCTGTTGCGCAGTCAACACGAATACGTCAAATCCAATGTAGAGATGGTGGAAAAAAAGCCGTTAAAATATACTGCCATTAGTGACTAAAGATTGTAACGAAAGAGCGGGGTGAGGCGAGGGGGAATGAATATCGTCATCTGACGTAGATTCGAGACGTCAGGAAAAGCACCGGCTTCACTCTCAGTCGCCAAACCTCCTCTGGCGCCACTGTGTCCGCTTCATTAATGTAATTCGCATAATGTCTGTCTAACGGTAACGAAGTGACACTACAATATTTTTTTTTTCCTCTCACTCGATTTTTCCTTTTCATCCATGATGGTATCCTTCAAATTACACTGAAATCAATCTAGATGAAATTATTACTTTTTTTATCCAGTTATTTTAATACGTAATGAATACGATTAATTTTTGATAATAAAATGAATTAAAAAAATAGTAACGAGATAGAGCGATTCTTCCCAGAAAAAGATATGAGCAACATGGCGTTATCTCACTTGGTTTGCAAAATATTTCCAAACCTGAATACAAAAAAATCGATTAATCCCGTTTTTCCTCTTCACGCTTGATATTCAATTTTTTTTTTCTATCAGCAATTAATTTTTTCCATCAAAAAAATGTTTTATCAAATTTCTACAATTAGTATGACCCTTTCACTCACAAACTACGTTTTATTTTCACGCGAATTGAATTATCAGATTACGAGTATTACAACATTGATGACGAAAGCAACTGGATGAAGGAGAAAAGGAAGAGAAAAAAGAATGAGAGTGGAGATAACACATGAGTAGACATTTCACACAGATACAGATGATCAATACAGATTAAGATAAAGTGTTTGAACAATCAGGTTCCCACAGTAACAGTTGGTACGATTTGGCATTTGCGTCATTATTTTTCTCTGGCCTCTTTATTTTCATGTTTTTTTTTCTCTCTCTCTCCTTCATGAGATTGCTTTTCTCCAGTTGGTCAAAATCTTGAGTTGAGATGAAATAAGTTGAATTGAAAGGAGGAATGGGCGTTGATGCTCGGGTCAACGCGGGTGGAAAACAGAGTGTACAAGAAATGAGAGAGTGAATTGGAGCTGAATATAGAATTGGAGAATGGGGGAAGGGGTGGGAGGAAGAAAAAAACGAGACGATAGGGAGAAAATACAGTAGATTGCGTTAATAAGAAGGGGGAAACCCCTGAAGGCCTTTGACGATCTGCAGAAAATGGTTCATTCGACCTTGAATGAGGTGAACCCTTGCGGGCTTCGCGGTTATTGAGACAAACGCAAATAACCCACGAAGCACTTCTTTAGTTTATATTATTATGATTTTTTTGAATTTCATGATGATTTCAGGAGTGAAAAGATAAAATCGTAGGGGAAACCGGTAAAATGTTTTTTTTTTTCTCAAAGTGAAGAACTTTGTAAAAAAATCCGAAAATAATTCCGAAGATGCTTCAGTACGTCCGCATTATTGGCTAATTTTTTCAATTTCCTCCGATGAAAGCTCTTGGACCGAAAAATACTCCGATACATTTGGGGTAATCAGAAATTTTCAATTATTTCGTCGCAATTAATCCTGAATCCAAAGATACTAGTGAAGAACTTTCCGAAAAAAAGCTGCTTGCTCCAAAAATTTCATTATTTTTAAAACTTTACATATCAAAGCAGATTTCAGAATTTCAAGAAAAAAAAACGAAGGAGCAACCAGGATGCACACAAGAGGAGAATTTAATTATGCTTGAAGTAGATCGTAAAAAAAGTGAAAGGACATTAAAATATATATATATATGAAGACGAAAGTGACTAAATCGTTATGAAATATGTCTCGTCGAAACAGAACGCCGCAGGGAGTGTTACAAATAAGACGCACATATATAACCTATCCTGACGTCATAGAGTGATCATAAATAAGAATTTGGTCCACGCGGATTTAACCTGAAGGCGGTAGTTCCTATGCTCTCATTGATTGGTGTCCTTTCATTCACATTTCCCTCTTTCTCTCTCTCTCTCTCGTCTTATTTCTCCACAAAGAGCGACTATTGACTCCATTTATTATTTACTTGTTATTATTCACAAGACAAATTGCAGAAAATTGTCACCATCTTCTTGAGAACCTAGACTCATTTTTTTTACATTTTCGAATACAAAAGGCGTAAACAGATGGATTTTATTATCATTATCGGTTTAATCAGTGATGGAATGACGTAATGATAGTCAGGGGATTTTGCTAATGCTCCCACGTGCCTCGGCACGATCCACACACGGATCATACATGATTTAATGACATTCTTCGTTCGTACGTGCAGCCGCCAAGCTTGCGATACGTGTGTCTCGTTGAAGCACCAATTGGTTCAGTGGCTATTATTTTTTTCCTCTCAGTGTCCAGTCTTCTCATAAACACCTAGATACGTGTGACCCTTAAGTAGGTCATATATGTGGATTTAATCCGATAAATTCAGAATGTGTTTAAGGCAGTGTCTAATTTCAAATTATGTCTGTTTCATTCAATTGGAGACGTCAAATAAAATAGACAATTTAATTTAGTAGCGAAAAGGTAGAGCAAGATAAGTCGAGTTTTCCACGGTTAACCATTTTTTTGAGAAAAGTCATGAGTTAATTAGAAAAAAAAATAGAATCCCCGACAACTTATCCCAACCAATTTATCCCGAACAATTCATCCCAATTCCACTTCATCCGTAGACAATACATCCTGATTTAGTTCATCCCGGTGCAATTCATATCGATGGAAATATACATGATATAATATATGATCTTCTATATTAAGATTATATAGATATTATTATTAATTATACTATTTGTATAATTATTGACGGCAAATACATGTATATTATATGTCATAAAGAAATTTTTTTTTCCCCCATAAGATAATTTGCCGAAGGAAGGTCGGTGTAGAATATTTATATGATTTTCATCATATAAATACATATATATTATATGTGATAAATAAAAATATATTTTTTGAATATGAATGATATGAATAATATCTTCAACAACAGCGGAAAATTCAAATTAACATGGAAAATATTTTTAAAAAATATAAAATAGAAATGGATATAAATATAAATGTTTCGGGATGAATATTGGGGATGAAATGTCTAATGATGAATTGACGTGTCACCTGATAGAATGATGACTATTATAGTGGTTAACATCTCGATGCGCCAGCATGGAAACACGCCAATTCAATTTTTTATCAATCAAGTGCCCCAAGACTTTTTGTAGAAACGAAAGGCATAACAAAAAAATATTCAAAAAATCATGGATATTCTCTCATTTTCCAGCAATTTGATAAATTTTTCAATTGTTTTCTATAAAAGCCTCCATGTAGGAGAAAAATCTGATTCATTTTGTTCGCTTATGGAATATGCAATTCCTGATTTTTTGTTTACGACATTATTTATTTATGTGAAAAATTTGACCTCAAGAAATTGAAGAATTCAGGTTAATGAATTAATGTTTTCTTTACTAGGCGTTTTTGTAAGAATTCTGACTCACTGTAAGGTGAGGTATGGAATGTTTTCTCATTTTTTGAAATTCTTTTAACTTTTATTTTCCTTTGACTGTTAATGTTGAGAACCGAATAGATGAGTCGATGCACACCCAGGCATTCACAATTAACTGTAATTATCATTCTAACGAAATTAACAGTTGCAACACCTTATACTTCTCCTTGTTTTATTTTCACTCTTATTTTTTTTTCTTTATTTTTCAATCATTTTAAACATTCAGTCACATAACTTTGCTACACTCAATCACGTGCAGTTCTAACTACTTGGTGAAATGTCTTGTTTCCATCGGCATTAGCCCAGATGCCATGACACGGTAAGAGTCAATGACACATACATGGTGCAATTAGAAAAATTAAATAACCGTAAACTCTAGAATGTTCATGCAATGGCTTATTCCAACGTTTTGTTTTTTCTTTCATACCTACATTTTATTCAATTAGTTTTTATGTTTTTTTTCTGTTTAAATTCTTTTCGATTTGCCTCATTTTTTCCTTTAAAAAATAAAGAATTTTTTTTCTGAATCAGCAAACTGCAGAGGTCATTGAATAAATAAGTATATTTAGCTGCAACAAAATCATTATCAATGATTCGACAAATTAATTCAAAATAATTTTTCAACTTTTTTTTTTGTAATCAATGTAGAAAATAATGAATTTTTCCTTGAATATTTTTTTCTGCTTGGACTAAGGTCGAAAGGATAGAATGATAATTGAATTGAAGTATTGCAAATTGGGAGATTCGAAGTGGAACGAGTGGTATTGACCCGGTATCTCCAACGAGGTTGAAGTTAGAGTGCACGGAATGATAGCTTTTAATGTAACGGGGCAACTTGAACGACTGATTTATCACAGTATCTTGTTATTTGTGAAGTTTAATCTGAAACTTTGTGATTTACCTCTTGTCATATTATTTTAGATTATAAAAATGGTTCTTCAGAAAATTTATGTATAGTGGAATTAAACACTTCCAGTGTATTTGGATGAATCCGTGCAGAAAAGTTGAATAGGATTTACTATAGATTGATAGATACATGTAATACATAGAATTATATATTTTTAACACATATAATTCAAAATATTTTATTTGTTGTATTCATATATGATTCTCTTCGTGTTATTCAATAAAATCTACTCACATATGTTTAATAATATATTCAGTGATAGATTTAATGAATTAATTTAACAAATTTTATAAATACATGTATCGTCTCTTTGGCAATAAAGAGGTGCAAGTGCTGTGTATAAGAATTGCATTTACGTCTCTTTGTTCCTGATGTGACGATATATGTCAATGTTATGTCAAAATGACAATAACTGTTGACAAGATTCTTGAATTAATCGAGATTTAAAGAAGTATTTCTATGAATCCCGAATTGAACGGAATCCCATCAACTATATTTTTCCCTGTTTGAGCCCTAGCCTTTCGGCCAATAGACTGGGATTAGGGAGTCGATAGAAAAGCACGGTTATGTTTAATAAACAATAATTCGATTCATATTTTGACGATTTTATAAAAACATAGAAACTTTTGTCGACTTGTTACTTTTAGTTATTTTGATGCAAATTCGATTAGAAATTTCACTTTAAATATCTTCATTTAATCCGAATTTACTTGAATTGAATTTGAAAAATATTTGCAATTATTTACTCGATAACTAACTTTCAGAATAGTATTCAGAATTTCTTATTTCACTTTCAACTATTTTCTTCTTTCTTTTTCTCATTTTTGAAAAAAATTAAATAGTTCTGTCGTCCTTTGAATTATTTTGAAGGCGTTTCTCTTCTTTTTTCTAAGGGAGAGAAGTCTAAGACCAATGACATAATATCTGGGTCTTAGATTTCCTCTTAAAGTTTTCTGGACCAATGCTTCGAGGTCACTCCATCCTCTCCACATGGTTTCCTCTTAATTTCCTATATGTAGGTGAACTTATGTTTTGCTTAGGAGAGGCCCATTCTCCCCTCCACAATATACCATTTTCTAGATTCCTCGAGTCCAACAAAAACATCTGGTTCCAATAATTTCCGTTAAATTTTCGTAGTCTTCAAAATTCTGAGCACTTGTAGAAACGTCTGAACAGTATTTTCAAAATAAAATGTTCAACAGATCCTTTGGATCAGATGAGAGGGTCGGAAAAAGGAGAGAGACAGCGAGAGTGGGCCCGACTCCACTATGTCGTCTTTCACTTGAGAACCCGTGAATGGTTTTCTTTGACTCGAATTTTCTCTTCGCTAATTATTTCTCCTTACGCGTTTTGAAATTGATATCTCTCTCCAAAAACGAGAATTTTCAAAGTAAGACACTTGAGCATACGGCACAATGTCTCTAAAATTTATTGCTAGCTCACAGGAAACGTGGGAAAGCAACCATGAATATTTTCAAAAAATGTATTAATTCGTTCGATGTTTGTAGTAATTTTTATCGATTTATTTACGTTAAATAAACGACTGACGGACGTCACATCAAAGTATAAGTTGAATTACATATTGTGAATATAAAATATTTATTTCTCACAATATATAAAGCAAAATATATTCGCAAATATAATTCAAAAGTGACAAAATTACCTATCTTGATCTATTTATTATTTAATATATTCACATTTTTTTATATTCAAAATGTGTTCATCCATATATTTTAGACTGTATAGGACATTTTTTGGAAGCTAACGAAATGAGCAAAAAAATTGAAGAGACTGGAGCAAAATGAATCAGAATTTTCTTCCAAAATGAAGATCTACAAGAAAAAAATTGATAGAATTAGCCAAAAATGTAGAAAAATTGGAGCATCTCTGCATTTTTTTCCTAGACCTCTACATAAAGTCCTTCACTGCAAAAAACGAGTTCACTCTGATCCATAGGTTTTTTTGCCCTAGTCTCATAATGTTATCAATGAAATCGAACTTACGCAGGATTCATGCATAACCCAAAGACTTCTCCTGAATACAAAATAGATTTCATTCAAGACAAAAAGAGAAAAAGATATCATCGAGTGACTTAATTGTATTACACGTGGAAACTCAGAGGGAAAGAGAGAAAATGCATCACATTAATCACGAACACGTATGGTTTTATCGTCATTGGAATCCGTGCCCGGAAGCCATTCGTATCTGCTCATATGATCTTGTTGAGCAACACGTGACAAAGTTAACAAAGAATACGAGTTAATAATTTCAACGTCAACAATAATAACGTATTATTATTTTTTGAATGAGAAGAAAACATTGAATTGAAAGGATGAATGACGAGACCGAAGCCGAATATTCAGTGTAATAATTATTCATTGATGAAGTTTTGTTCTTCATCCGATCGATAGTGCCCTGAATTCTAAATTCCAATTGAATTACTGAATTTAATGGAAATACTCCGACAATATTAACTTCATCAACTTCAGTTTGTTCATTGAAATATAAACAGAGTACAGTATAGATCAAGTGAAGTACAAGTCCATTTAAACCTAACCTATCCTAACACAATAGTTATATATATATATATATATAATCTAATGGCATGCCCAAGGAGCACGTACTCCAATGGACTTTGACAGGTAAACATCACTGAGAGAGTCAGACATTTCTCTCTCATTCTAGACCTGCTGCACATGTTCTACAATGTCGATAAGCATTAATTCAAATTGACTTCTTCACCTGTTTTCAAGAAATTGCTATTTATATCTGAAACACTTTGTTTAATATGAGATATTTCAGTGAAAGAAAAAGACAATTTTCATTGATGATGTAAAATTGTGCGAGAATTATTTCAATGATGTTAACGATTTTTTTAAGGAAATATTTTTGTTTAACAGTAGGCAAGCGTTCAGGTGACCGAGTTCGTGTGCACAATTTGTCTCGTGGTGGTGTGACGAATGCATTCCTAAGGTTTTTCTTTCTACACTTTGAAAGTACTTGGCAACGAGAGACAGCTATTTGAGTGACTTTGAAAAATACGAGGAAACATTCGATAGTTGAGTTAACTTCTCTTGTGATTTAGGGAAGGAATTTTTAAAATGGGACTTTGAAGTAGAACAGTGACCAACGGTAATTTTCTTCCACTCAACTAATGCTTACTTATGGCAACAATATGATTCTTCACTGAGAAATTGAACGAATGAATTACTCTTATGGGAATGAATTTTTTTGAAGTTCTTCTGTTTTTTGAGATAATAATAATGCATGGCATAAAACTTGGTTGCTTCGCTACTAAGTTTTTTTTTTGTTGCCCTACAATAATAGAAATTCAGAATGATTCTCGGAAAAACTGAAATTCTATAAGAATCTAAAGGACAAGACCTCAAATTTTTGAACAAAATGGTTAAGTTTTTGAAAAATGAAGGAAAAAAAAAATTGATTTTCATTCACATTTTTTATCGAAAATTCCGTTAGATTTTAGCCTTAATTCCGAATTTTAGCTTCAACAAATTAATTAAAACCTTCGGGTTCTCACTGAATTCCCACGTGTTTATTTTATCTCTGATATTCGTTGATCCATTCAATTAAATTAATTTAAAGGAACGAAAAAAAAATTCATTACATCAAATACACAAAAAAGAAGGTATGATGTTTATTCATTGGCTTTGTATTTTCCTCGTTTAGCGAAGTGCCTTTTTATACACTGGCCACTCACAGATCGATGAAGTCGCCTCTAAATTTCCCCATTTTACATATTTACCATTGGTAAAAACAATATTGTGAACACATTGCGTTTAATGAAGTAAAGTACTGGAGCAAATTTAGAACTTATACCAACAATCTATGAAATTCAAATTGATAAGTCCTACAGCTATATTAAATCGGTTAGAGATTATTGATAATTGGAGATTATGTAGAATATGACTTCGGAAAGCCCAACATCCAATGATCAAATGAATGTTTACTATTCCTTGGCAAACGTTAATTTCCGGTGGATTTAAATATTTTCATGAAAATTTCAAACTACTAGAACTTTTAAATTTAAAAACTTTTTCTATTGGTTTCATTGGTGTTAATACTATGGAAATGAAATGTTATTCACTGCACAAAGTTTTGGAATAAATTTGTTCCATAGGAGTCGAAGGTGGATGTTTTCGATTGGTTTAAATTTGAGATAATTTTTAATCATGAGTATTGAAATACTATTCTGGGCATGAGAATCAATTTCAACGGCAACAAATTCCAACCAATCTCAAATAGAATAATTCTAGAATCAGTAATGCAATATCCTCTCTTCTTCTTATTATTTAGGCTTCAATTCCCCTCCAAATCTTCAATCTTCGAATGAAACATTTAAATTTTGGCGCGAAAACAAGGAAGTCTGCGCTGCTGCGCACTTATCGGATATCTCGGATACTCTTATACAGTGAAACCTCTATTATTTTCCACGCGCCAGGCTCAAATTTGGAAAATAATAGAGGTTCCGACTCGGTTTCTGTGGCCCCCACTCCGCCAGCACGAGAATGAGAGAAGACGATACGTCGCTCTCTCTCCAACCGCAATATTATTATTGTTAACTCTCTTTAGTCTATATGTGTCTTTGTCATTCCACACATGTCTCCGCATACGCAGAAGAACAGAGATAGCTATAGATGGAAGAAAGACAATGAAAAATGGTTGAGAGTGGGGGACGCTCTTTCTCCTCCGTTGAGGGGCGGTGGAATATATTGGAGGTGAAAATAATGGAGGTTTCACTGTAGTTTCCTTTTATAATAAGGAGAACAATCTGGAATGATTTCAAATCGATGTTGAATTACACAGAGACAGCGAAGACGAGGGTAAAACGAACCTACGAGACAAAATGAACTAGGATTTCTTTTTAAGTGACAGATCCTACGGAAAAAATCTGGAAAAAATCATGATGATCGAACGATTTAACGTATTTATCCTGGTGAAAAATGGTAATCCAATGAAATATCATTTTCCTAATCTTCGGAACACAATAGAATGTTCAGTAATTCAAATAAACGCCGATAAAACTGTTGAATATACAGTGGTCCCTCCCTAAGATATCCCTTTCTCTTTATACCCCTTTCTCTTTGTATACTTAATTAATGACATTGCGCGTGCACGTACATATTTCATGGCTCCGCCTCCCTGAGGTGGAAGGGATACCTCCATAAGATATTTTTCTCAGAACCAGAGCCCCACACTTGATATCTTAAGGGGGGACCACTGTATCAGTAATTATCGAATCTCTCATGTTCGATCACTGGCATCTGACTGTTATCCCTTCGACTACTGGATCACTTAACCTACATTGTTCTCATTTTTCCAACCTTCGCTTTGGAAAAAATGCCGCTTTATTGTGCCTTGTAGATCCGGTCCACCCAGATTTCTCCTAATTTGATCAAATTATCATCGAACCGCTCAAGCATATTCTTCAACCAATCATGATATGAATAAAAAAAATGACATTGATTGAAATCACTCGGCATTATGAATTATTCATCTACATTAGCAGAATGAAGTGAGAAGAAGAATTTACGTGCACTCCAATAATGCAAAATTCTCTTCATTCATTACCGGTTAGTCGTCACTTCGATTCCACGTCTAAATCTCGAAGCAGGACGTTTAAGTTTTGGCGCGAAGAAGCAGGAGACCAAGTTGCTGCGCACGCATCATATGTCACGCGATCGAATAATTCTCATTTGTCAAAGTAAGATGTAAGAGAGGAATTCTTTCATGGCAGTGATGACATGAGATAATATGATTTATACAATGCGCATACTTTTGATTGAGTGTTCAATAAAAGAAAATAGAAAATTTGCAATAAAATTTAAATAACTATAAGCGGCTGGTAATAAATTCATTAAAAAATACCAATTACACTGTAATTAATGTTAATATATTTTCCTCAAAACATTTCATGCACGTATAATAAATTACCAGCACGTAACACAGTCTGACACAATTCATGCAATAAATGCGAAAAAAATAGTTGAATTCACTGTAATCAGTGGTAGTTTACATAATCAAGCTTCATCAATAGGCAAACTCTGTGAAAAGTATGTTTTAGAAGGGTTAAGAGAAAACCTGATTGGTTCAGGTGAATGTGTAAAAATAAATCCTCCCCTTCTCTTCTCTCAGAAAACGATTTAGCCCGTTGATTTGTTGCTTTCGACAATATCATGCGGGGAAAAGTGGTTTTGGAACGGGTTATAATGTATTCCGTGTTATCTATAAATAATATATCGTTGTATTGCACAAGAAATAGAGACAGTTGGTATTAGAAATTATCTAGGGTCGTACACAGCTGTTAGACTTGATAATTGTCACGAGGGAAATTCATGTGTTTTTTTTTGCCTGTTATTTTACTAGGGAAGGGAACTAACAAAGTCTGATCAATTAATGATAGTACTACTTACAGCACAGGTGTGTGGTGAAATTAAAATGAAATTCAAGGTTTATCGTAATTAATTCATGAAGTGTGTAGAGCGAAAAGTTGATGCAAAACAGAAGAATGCTTTTGGAAATACTTTGATTGATGATGAACATGATTTTAGCGTTCATTGGAAATTGAGGGGTTAATGGCGGTTTTCACGGTTAGTCGATGTAAAAAGGGTTCCACCGCTTGTGGTCCGCGGACATTAAATCCACGACTTTAAATCCGGAAACAAAAATATCCGCAACACTAAAATCTCTAAAAACAAAAACCGGCAACCGAAAAATCCGCGACTTGAAATCTACTACATAAAATCCGCAAACCTAAAATGCGAAACCAAAAAAATCCAGAATGAAAAATTAATGAATTTATTAATTTTTGCAAAATAATTCCATTTCAATTTATTTCAATATGAGCATCAATGGAAAGATAGTGAGGAATGCCTCCATCACATTACAATATCACATAATTAAATGGACAAAGTAGTAGCTATATTCTTCAAATACTCCAAGTTATTGCTGTCAGGATAATCCTTAACAAATTCTTCAGTCTCATAATTACCTCAAAAATTACAAAAAAAAATATTTTTTCTTCATTATATATAATATATATATTGTTATGAAAATCATATAAATATCCCACACCGACCTTCCTTCGGCAAATTATTTTACGGGAAAAAACATGACAATTGACAAATGACTATGAAAACACAATAATCAATAATCGGACTCGATGTCGCGGATTTAATGCCTTTCGGCAATATAGACTCCGGATAAATAGGCAGAGGATTGAAAGTCTTCGGATTTTATGGCACGGATTTCAAGTCGCGGATTTAATGTCCGCGGACCACGAGTCGTGTCACCGTAAAAAGAGAGTGGATAACTTGAATTGCTTGAGTAATTGCAATGAATTGATATATTGTCGAAATCGAAGTTTCACTATCATAAATAATTTGAATAATCAGCTATTAATGAAATGAATTTCATAAATTTACAAAAATATTAAAGGAGTAGCAAAATTATAACTTTATTCAAATTGAAGAGTAAGATCTCTTCAAATTCTCGAGAATAAGTATAAATGTACAACTTTAGCAACACCTTCAGGAAAATTTAGACTTCCATTAGAGAAGACGATGAGCAGAGCGCAACAATTGTTCTACTTTTGGTGTTTCAATTACGAGGAAAATTGCAGAATTAAATTTTATCCAAGTCGTTACATGCATTGCTGTTGGACTGAGTAATTAAATAATGTACACATGGTATGAAACGAAAAGATCAAAATTGAGGCCTTAAGGATGTGATGAGTGGAACAATGATTTTTCCAAAAATGTTCAGATTTTTTTTCAATATTAAACTGAAAGAAATATTCTGTATTGGATATTCTCGTGTCTGAAAAATATTTCGATTTCCTCTGCAATAACTAGGAAAATTCGTGCAATCAAAATTTGATTAGTTTTGCAATAAAAAAATTAGATGTTTTGGAATAAAAAAAATCTAAATCACGAGCTTCGATAATTAACAATTGAAAATCGATAGACTGAATTTCATAAGAATTTTAGCGATTAAACTAGAATCTACTGAAGAATATCGAAGAATTATTTCATCGAGATTTCATCACTTTTTTATCGTTGAAGAGTTGATTCACATCTATTCTACTGATATTAATTGGCGAATTAATTATGTTCTCCTTAGAAATTGTATCTTTCCTGCTATTAAAGAGTTATGTAATTTTAGATTTGTTCGATGAAAAAACTACTATATTAATTTTCTTCAACAAAAGGAATTCACTGGATTCGTCAATTTTTTCTTGTAATTGAATTTTAAATATGTAATTTTCAATTTTTTACAATAGAGTTTTTATACAAATTGCATTCAATTTTCAACCAGATTCAATGAAACCAACCAATCTCACTGCAGTTGATTTGCTGTTAATGAAATTTCTATCTTCAATCTCATTCTGATAAGTTTATCGTCCAACCTCCTAACCTCTCCTCTTCATTCTGCTTCACTTTGAATTTCTCAATTCTTCAAAAAAAAATGAAGACATCAAAATCACGTTGAATAAATTTTTTATAATTCTTTGTATTTCAATGACTTTTGAAACACTAGATAATTCATTAATGAATAGATAAAGCAGAACCAATCGACATGTCTTTGTGATCATTTTCAATGGAATATTTAAGAAACTAAGCAAGATAATGCCATTTTCATCCTAATCTATTTTTGCAGAAAATTTGGAGAGACGTAAAGGAGGCTCGATAGAAAATATTCCTCTTACGCTTACTTTCCGAGAAATTTCAAAAAAAAATCATTACAAAAAAAAAGACTTATCTCGTTTTATTACTCCGCTACTGATTTTTCCATCAGGTTTTTTTTCTATTGATGAATAAAAAAAATTGTTGAAAATTTATTATTGAAAATAGATTCGATAATTTTTTAATTTTTGTTTTTTTTATGGTGAGAAATTTTCCAAAAATCATCAAAAAATCATGTGAATTCTGTGTTAATTTAATATCCAACCCCCCCCCCTTCTCTCGTTTCACAAAATATGTGAAATCCCCAAAAGTTTAAATTTTTTTTTAACAACGTATAATAATCTTCTCTCCTTTTTTTCTAGAAATACCATTGATTTTTCCAGTTTTTTAAGCGTATTTTCAATCATAAAAATTTCATTTCTGTCGAGGTCTTGTCTCTTTGACTAAGCTTAAATGTCCGGAATCACTTCAACTACATTTCTCTTCCATTGATTCACGCGTACGTTTCAATAGGGAACTAACGTATTTTTTTTTAAATTTTTTTTCTCAATATTTATTGATAGTGCTTAACCGAAAAGGCAAGAAAAAAATTTTTTACTTGTTAATTAATTCATAAACATTAATTAAAAAACTATTTTTTTTGAACGTCTCTAAATCGGACATGACGTCAGAATACCAAAATCTTTGTGTGCGCCATCTGTAGTCACCTGTCGTTACTCATTGACAAGCGTATGAAGGTTATGCTGATTGTCAAAAAATGCGTATTTCTTCATTTTTTTCGTCTTTACTTCAAACATTGTTTAGAGAATTTCAATTAAAAACGTGTTTCCTTCGTAAGAAAAATTTACACATAACCTTTTTATGAGTATCGCGCATCGAAAATTCAAATATCCTCCAGCCACGCCATCACTGGCCACATCTTGAATTACGCATGTGGTATTATGACGTCAGATCCATATTAGAGCAGTATGAAATTTTGAGATTTTTAATTGTAAATTTCTCCATAATTAACAATTTGAAAACAAAAAAAAAATTTCCCTAATCTCAGACAATACTGTAGAATGCATAGAAATGAAAATAAAAAATAAAAAAAAAAAATATGCAAGTTCCCTATTGATGAAAACCAAGTCAAACAAGGCAACCAATGCTAAGACGTTCAATTGCAATGTAGCGGATGTCCTTTCATGTGTGCCAATGCGTCATCGTACTTGTGAAACTCATTTATTTTTTTTTATTTCGTTCGAAGAAAAAAAATAAATACTGAATGAACGGGATGAGTTGTATACGGGTTTTGTGAATGTTCACCCGCATAATACAGTTAGTTTTTTTTTTTCATTTCTGTGACGTTTAATGTGTTAATACTCATGTAAATTCTTTTGTTGTTTGTTATTCAAACATTAAAATTTTCAGTAGAAAATTATTTCCGCTCTCTTATTTGTTCTCACCTACTATTTTGTTTCGTTCCATTTCATGTTACTCTCCTTTTTTCCTTTCTAACAATTTCGGATTTTTTTTTTTTTAATGTTTTCTCATTTTTCGTAGTTTTTCGATTGTTATCAATTTATGATGACGATCCGGTGCATGAACATGCGTACGCGTAAATCAACGGAGCGAGAAACACGCGCGTGCTCGACCGTGCGTTCAATATAATCCTTGCGTATACAATGTTACGCAATTTTCACGTGAAAAATAAAATTATTGTCTGCATTTTGTTTTATTCTTAAACACAGGTTCTTAACGATGCCCAGATTGAGATGGGAATTTAATTAAATGAGGGGAATATTTCTTACACAATAATTACATTTTTTGAGTAGGGGAGAGCCAGGCAAAGCAACTCTGCAGAAAAAAATGAATCGAATTTTTTTGGCAGAGTGAAGGCATTCATTAAAAAATTTTGCAAAAAATCCCCAAAAATATAGACATGTTGCTTCACAGTTTTTCAGATTTTTTCATGAACTCTTTCCACTCCGAGAAGCATCGGTCTTTTTTGAGTTAATTTCCTGATTTATCACATATTGTTCATTGGATTGAATGCTGAGCTTAAAAAAAAAATTTCACAAATCATTTTCAGTTGAGAAATCAGAATAGATTGTTCTCAAATGGAAATTTCACTTTTTTAACAAAACGATTTTTTTACAATGCTTTGATTGATTTTGCAGGAAAAAACCAACACCACTCAATACGTATATTTTTACTAAATTATGTTGCGTATAATGAAACAGTTTGATGGAATGAATAATTTTTATCTTTTTTATGATTTAATTTTGCATATTTTCCGCATTATTGTGACATAGAGCTTAGAATAGAGGAATTTGTAATGATTTCGCCATTGCCTTTATAGAACAACAAATTATATTAATTCATTTAAATATTTTCAGGACTCACGTGGCAAAATGAATTTGAATTTTTTTCAACGTGAAGGCTTCCATTAAAAAAAAAATGAGGAAATTCGGGAGGACGCTCCCGTATGTCTCTATTATTTGATATTCTTTTCTAATTTTCTTAAACTTTTTTCCTTTGAAGAAAAATCCCGATTCACTTTGCCTTTAGGTCCATTTTGCTTCAGTCTTCCCCATTCAATACAGAGTTTTCAGAAATTTCAGAGAATAATTTGATGTACATTGTCATAAAAAAAAGAATCAATATTAATATTTACATGAAATTCCGATATTACGGATTTAATTCCAATTGAGCCTGAATTCAATAAAAGTAGGGGGCAAAACGGAGAATTTTTGTATACTCCTCACGTCTGAATGTCAATTCTTTATGAAAAATTTGGAGAACATAACTTTTCGAATTTAATGAGTATGAAAAACAGAAAATTGAAAATGTTGAAAAAAAATTTCCAAATTCTGACTCTCAATTTTTCAATAATTTCATTACTTATCTGCATAAATTCAAAGCTAATGATAATTCATTAATTACGAAAGAAAAAATAGTAATTAATTGATTGTTCCCTGCAATGATAATACAGTGAATCAACAAAATTGAAATAATAATTTCTCTTCCATTGTTTAAGGAAGAAAATTGTGTAAACGATTTTTATCAAGAAAAACATTTAACTGAGAAAAACATCATTATATTGATATTAATACTGATGTGATACTGGTGTTACGTCTCTCTCAGATAAGAGATTATACTCGATGACCTTGACAGAGAGCCAACTCCCACAATCATAATATCTCCTACATCTCATATCATTATTTGTTCAATATTCGTTTGTTCTACAGTGACGTTATAACAATACCTTCCGACAGTTGATAATTTTATTGTGACATTTTTATAAAAAAATTGATAAGATATTTATTTATAGAATGATTGAAAATAAACTCTGGAGGGACTAGCCATTTAAGAGACAGCAATAAACATGTTTCTTAAATTCATGTGATAGTAAAAAAAAAAGAATATTTCTGTTTGTTGCTCCTCGATTCTGTTTTTTTTTCCTCATTTCACCATTCGTGTTCTCGTATTTGAAGGGAAAATATAGTCAATAAACTTGGATAGTGTATCGAACTGGGGATGGTAATAAAAAAACTAAAAGAGACTATATAAACGACAAAGAATTCAAGTTCTTTCGAGATTTTTCAAAGTCTGCTGAAAGCTCGTCTTCAGGGGGGAAGGGGAGGGGCAGAACATCTTTATGAAATATTCAATCAAATTCATTATTTTCCCCAACTTTTTTTCCTTATTATTGAGTATTTAAAATCCAAAATCATCGACATAAATCAGAATTTTTTTTTAGAGTGAAAGCTTCTTTTGAAACATTTAGAGAAGAGACACAATACCGTCAATGGCCCAATTAATGCCATCGGCCCGATTAATGCCACTTTTCATACATTTTCGTGATTATTGAACTTATTCGAATTTTCAACTTTAAGTAATTAATAATAGTGGCTACAAAAAAATTCTGAGAACACCGGACAATCAAAATATTCGATATTTCTCTACTAGATATATTTCTAAAATTAATTCGTTGAATGCGACCAGCGTACTTAGCAAGACAAAGCCCTAAAGCTCTTCATGTGGAGTTAGAATGCCTCATCAGTTCAATGTGTGATATTGAGAAAATTTAAGTATTTGAATCATCGAAAATTGTATCGATTGTTAGCAAAATGATTGAACTTTCATATAAATTGACAAATAATTTGTAAATAACGACCAATGATGGAAATTAATTGATGGCAATTATTGGGACCCTCTATGGCAGAAATCAGGCCATGGTGGCATGAATCGGGCCATGGGCAAAATATTTTCAAAAATATAAATTAAATCATTTTTATCATTAATTCAGGAAAATAATTAATGTAAATGATAGTCCAGACCCTAAATTCTTTCGAGGAAAAATCAAATTTGGATTCATGATAAGATATGATTTTTCAATAAAAGATATGTGGCACAATAGGTCTCTTGGTGGCATTAATTGAGTCATTGACGGTACTTGAGATTTTTTTTGCATTCTTTTTCGCAGAATCCTTGGTCACCCCGTATAATTGAGAATTCCACCTATCTCGAAATCATGTATGAAGCTTCTTTTTAATGAAGTGTTACATTCATTTCAAAACTTCAATTAAAGAATAAAGGAGGAAAAAATGGTAGAGACTTTCATTTTGAAGTGGCGTAACGCTCCAACCAACTTTGATAAATTCCCTGGGGAAGTTGCAACAGATTTCAACTGAAAAGCAAAAAATCTTTTTTTTTTTCTCTATTCCTTCAGACAGTAAAATCCGTAAAAAAAACACTCCAACTCGGTGTTAGGTCAAGCGTGTTAAAACGAGGTTATTAGTCTCACTGAAGGTGGAGAGATTGCCGAAGAAAGAAGACAATTTCGTTGGATATCAAAAGAAAAGTATACTTTGTTTGAGGGAAAAATAGTCAAAGAATTCTTTGAGCTACGAAGAACTCGTAAATGACGGTGAAACGACGAGAAAAAAAATAAATGAAAAAAAAAAATACTAACTAACCTGATGGAAAAAAAAAGGAGAGAACTGTGGATAGTGGTGCAGTATTAACTGATTATTTCACCAGCTCTTTACTCTCACGGGTCTGCTCTTTTTTGGGCTCCCCTTTTTACCATCCACAAATGACTTTGT
This sequence comes from Aleiodes alternator, assembly GCA_963921955.1. Lineage (NCBI taxonomy): Eukaryota > Metazoa > Arthropoda > Insecta > Hymenoptera > Braconidae > Aleiodes > Aleiodes alternator. Next base: position 1,824,667 of record OY998097.1, read on the forward strand.
TGACGTTTAATTGGCCACAAGAAACACCAAGAGATGTACGTTTTATATTTCTATACATTCTATCTCTCTCTAGTTACTTGTTTTTCTTTTTTTCCCAGCGGAAAGGTTCCACACGCCCCGTATTTGGATGCTTTTAACCCATTAATTATGCGCATGTTACCATAGACGGTCATCCGAAGCACAGTCACACATAGCAAGTAAACTTAATTCATTTGAAAATGCTCTGAATCGTTGAAATAAATGTCACCTAGTAAGCGTCAGCCTTTAATAGCTATTGATAATAAATTCCTCAATTTACTAACTATTTCTATAAAATTTAATGTTACTTTTTTTCCCCCATTTTTTTTTTTTTTATTACAAACAAAATTGCGATAATGTGCTTGACCTCGCGGTGGCAAAATCACTCGCATTAATTCAGGATACGGTAAAAATAATACAAGTTTATACATTTTACCACTGTTTGATAATATTTATCTGGATATAACATCCGGCAAAGTTCAAAAACTATTCTTCATATTTATTCATTTATTTTCTTTCTTTTTTTTTTCGTGCTTTTATAGTTTTAGTTATCATCGTTATTTTGCATTACAAATTAGGCCGCATTAGACTTTGTTATTGCGAGTTTCAGATATATATATATACATATATATATTGTGGTTAATAAAGTATTCAAGCACGTGTGCTAGAAATAATGCCAAAAACAAGAGTGATAAGAAATAAATAACAGATTATTTTATATTCGTGTCTGTGAATTTTAATCATGTTTTTGTGCTATAAAATTACTTTTTCTTTTTATTATCAATGAATTATTACTTTCTTTCAGCAATTCATTATATCTGAATATAATGAAAATTGTATAATCTATTCCACTTGAATGAGGTACGAGCATGGATTTGGACAAATTCAAGACGAGAAATTCATTGGTATTTATGAATTAATTAATGATGCATCGCTAAAAGTTTTGGAGATGACAAGTGAGTCTACCTTTCAATCATTATCCAAGGTATTTATAATGGGGGGAAAAGTGCAGTGAACTCGAAATTTTCCGAAGAATGCGATGACAAGCAGAAGAGTTTGTCAAAACATGAAGAAAACGTGCGGAATAATTGTACTCGTTTTGACAATTATAAATACGAACAATGACAGATACTTCTGGATAATGGAAAATGCTATGTTGACGGAATCTTCAAAGATTTGATGAATATGATAGGTATATAATGGAGATTTCAATTCAGAAAGTCTATAAAATATTGGAGGTACTGACCCCAGCAATTGGGGGTTTTCCTTTTTCACTGATGAAATGATAGGGGAAACTGGGGCAAAATAAAACAGAGAATTTTAAAAAATCAGCGAATTATTCCGAAATTTTAGAGTTAATTTTTTTTTTTTTATTTATTAAATGTTAGAGTTTGTTCACAATTTTTCTTCAGATCTTTTCTGTCAACTCCTCCACTTGAAAAAAAAAATCGCTCGTTCATTCACATAATTCAGGAGTGAAATGATAATAGAATTAGCACCTATTTAACAGGTTTTAAGATTTTCTTTTTAAGGAATTAATTATTATAAAAAAAAAGTGTTCGAGAAAATTGCGTCCTTACCAAATATTTTTTCTGAAATAATCGAGAAGCTATTAAATTTGCTGAATTTATTCAATTCAACTAGTTGATTTGTATAAATTCACAAAATTAAACAAATTCAACAATGTTCGAAATTATCAAAAAAAAATTCTGAGGACCAATGGCCTCAATATTTGATACTTTTTATCTCTATTTTATCTCATTGTAATATTTCGAATTTTCTACATGTGCGACTTTCTTATTTTTCGAAATAATTAATTTGTTGAAGATAACAAAATAACCAAAAATTGTGAAATGTCTGTTATTTCTAGCATCATGTAAAATGAGATAAATCGACTAGGATATCGAATGCGAAAGAGGTTTTTTTTTCACTCCGATACTTTTTCCAAGAAGAATTTCAAGAATTTCAAGATTTACGAAAAGGACTCTCTTCTCTTCTTCTCTAAATTTCTCCTCTAAATGGAATTCTTTTCATATTAGTAATAAAAGAAATTATTTGAGCAGGAATAAAATAATTTCAGAATTTTTAAGCCAAGAAATTATGGAAATATAGTAATAAAGCATGTTTATTTTTTCCATCAAAATTTCGATCAATAATATAGATGTATTCGATGAGGAGAGGTGATACAAAGAGTAGGAAAATATTTCCGGATATCCCACATCTGCTGAGGATAATAATGAAATTCTGTTGATTATCCCAAAGTAACGTTAAATTCCACAATTTCATTGGTCGCAATTGTGATGGGTGAAATAATCCAGTTAAATACCCCTCGACCTTCGAAATAAATTGACTAGCACAATTTTTGAAAAGGCCCAATAATTTTGAAACTCTCGGGGGATTACTAATTGATATTCATTCACTTCCTGGCGAACAATGTGAATAAATAAACTTCAAATTTCAAATTATTTCCATAATTACACAAAACTGATCGAAGAAATGATAATTACTTCAAGGTTGATTTCAAGTAAAATTCTCGTGTTGACTTTAATGACTGATATCACAAAGGAATGAGGAAATATTGAATCAATAACAAAATTATTTCGAGTGGAGATTTTTTTTTTTAAATAAATTAAAATTCATTGTTTATTCAATTTCATTATTTTTCTTACTTGGAAGGATATCGTTTCGAAAGAAAAAAAAATTTCCGAATTACTGATTTTAATGAATAACAAGTGTTATCAGCATTATTATTTGTCTGAAAACTCATAAAGGATTTCACAAGTTAATTAATTCAATTTCAAACATTGAATCCAAGAATTAAAATGAATAAACATAAAGTTGATTGATTTTACTTGATTCCATTAAATGAGAATCTTCGCCAAATATTCAAAGAACAAATTGATTCCAAGGTGATTTTTAAGAAATTGAAATGTTCCTTGACGTATGAGAGGCCGGGGCAAAATGGATCTGCGAAGTGGCAGGCACCGCATTTATTTTTTTTAAATGAAAGCTTCTTCATTTTTTCCATTTTTTCCAAGATTTTTTCGTGAATTCTCTCTCTCTCAGAAAAAAATCACTGTTCTTGAATTATTTTCGTTTCGTTTTATCTTCTGAAAATCATGAATATCATCACTACTAAAGGTAGGAAATAGTTGAGAACCATCGACAAGAGTTACTAATATACCAGAATATAATAATAAATATACATATGACGAATGTATTCAGTCCTTTCTTCCATCATTAATAGGCAGCTTCCTCCAGTCATTATCCGATGACCATTAATAACCGATGAAATCCAATTAATGAAACATTCCGTTGCCAATTCATCTAACAATGCTACTTTTATACCGAATTGATGGATTAATTTATCAAAATTATACCATTAATTTTATCGCATGAAGATTGTGTAATTTTCAAACGCACATTGGTTATCCATAATTGAAAAATACGAGGTATATCCTCAAAATTTATCAATTATCAATTGAAACCAAGAAAAAAAAAGAATAATCGAGCATTAAAATATTCATTTAAATAAAATTTCCAAGAAAATGATATCATACAAAAAATTATTTCTAAATTACAATTGAAAAAAAAATCCGTTCATTTTGATTATTGAAAAGCAATTCTCCCCCACTTGATGATCTTTGAATTTTTCTTTGGACAAAACAACATCAGAATCTAATTGCAATGCATTTTCATCTCAGTGTGTATGAGTCCAATATCTATAATTATTCATACATAAAAAGGTCTCCAAGTGTCCTTGAAAATATTATTAAAAGTATTTCTCCTCCTTCTCACTACATCTGCCTACATTATGTTAATTACATTACAATGGCCTCAGATTTTGCATTTTATCTAGTCACAACATTGTACTGTGCAGCGTAATCATTGGTTTATTTAGGTTGCCATGTTTTCATCAGTGTTGAGCACAATTGCGAGCAAGAAGCTTCAAATCGAATGAAATAAAATAATTCACCAACTAGTTCACAGAAAATACCATCAAATAAATAAGGACAAAGAGAAATGGAGAATCAACAGATGAATTGTTGGATAAGTATTCTTCAATTGGAAAATAGAAAATTGCAAACAAAACAGAAAGAGCTCACGTCGAGTAAACGAAGGACCATGTGTACGAGGTCGACTTTCCCAAGAATAAACAGTATGTTTCTAAAGTAAGAAAGACATTGATTTTGCAATGAAAAAATTACGTTAATGTATGTTTAGATTATTTAGTGTTTTACTGCATTCCAGGATTCCATCGTGTCCCCAAATTAAACTTGGTCACACGTACGAAGGTGAAGTGAATTTTTGATTTCTAAAGCCTCGATTAATCCATCCCGTTTTAATACGCGTAATGGGGTCAATACCTTGGTTAGTTTGTAGTGATGAGGTCAATTATATTGAAAGTTTAAACGATTGAAAAATCATTCTTGAATAACAATACGATACTTTTTTTTTTCATGCACAAATTTCAATTAGCTGAGTCATTATTATGCTTAGAGAGCATCATTAACCTGTTAGTATCACATAATGCTAAACTATGAGAATTATTGGAATTGAACAAATAAACCAGCCATAAAACCATAAAGCCATTAAACAAATAAATTTATTAATAAATTAATTTTTATTAATAAATTTTTTAAGAGAATCAAATTCCGGAAAAAATATGTAATGCGCAAGCAGGATTTGAACCCACGACCCTCTGATTACATGTCAGGTGCTCTACCGCTGAGCTATTGCGTACAATATCTCAGAAATATAATATAATTACAAATATACATAATATATTTAATATATTAATATATATTAAACTATTAAATAATATAATAATAATATATTATTTATTGAAATATTATAATATCATATAATTGGAATTGCAAAGTACAATGCAATAGTGAAGAGATTTCTTTTGAACAGAAGAGATTTGTTTTACTCAATGATTTTTTGTAAACATCTCAAGAATTGAGCGGAATAGCACAATTCCGGTCTTAAAATTCTCGATAAAAAAGAGTCAGGGCATAATTGCCTTAGCTCGCTCCGTTTCCGAAATTAACGCTAGAAAATATCGGAAGAAAAAGATAGACTTTTCGAGGGTATAATCGCTTCAAAAATCTGTCAACATTGAACATCAAATTGCAAAAAATTGAGTAATTCTCGAATTATCCGTGGACTTCATGAAGATTCATGAAATTCCAAAATCTGTCACGATTGAACAGATGTCTGAAGATGTCATAGACACAGAGAAAAATGTTTTCTTAATTTAAGAATGTGCAGTCACTTAATTTAAGAACATGCAGGTCACTTGAATTAAGAAAGAAAAGTCACTTGATTTAAGTGAGAAAACTCACTTGATTTAAGTGAGAAAATTCACTTGATTTAAGTGAGTTTTACTTTCTTAAAATAAGAAAGAAAAAATCACTTGATTTAAGTGAGAAAAGTCACTTAATTTAAGTGACCTGCCATTCTTGGATTAAGTGACTGCACATTCTTAAATTAAGAAAACATTTTTTTCTGTGGATCTTCGTGAGAATTCAAGAGATATCAAAAAAAAATGCTAAGAGATTTTCAGCTTCCATGGTAAAAACGAACATTTATAAAAAAAATCGTATATAATAAAAATTTGATCGAACTGATGCCCAAAAAAATTCTCTTCATATCCACTAAAACCTTCAAGGTGTATCCCTCTGTATTGCCATGCAAGTATCTCATAATTTTTTATAATTTTTCTCAAATCCTCAAATCGATGTTTCATACATTCTCACTATGTATTTTAGATGAAATTTCCATAACTTATTCGCAGATTTTTTGAAGTTTTAAAAATTCCAAAATTTCAAGAATTTTTTCAAGAATTCGGAAGTTTTCAAAAGATTTCTGATTTGAATGTACACTAGAATTTACAATCCATTACCTCCTCGAAACTTATCTACTTTACTTCTTCGCTACTGAATTGTTTCTATTGATAAGGGAGAAATTGATGGAATCAAATGATGTAAATGATTGGAGTTCTTCCTGCACATACATTTTTATTTCTTTCTCCTAGAAAACCAAAAAATATCGGACAAATAGAAATATTTCCAGCAATATATTATCTAATTTTAAGAGTCGTTCATTTTTATTACATTTCGGAAGGACGAGACAATTGTACGTATCGATGATAATGAAAAGACAAAGGAGCTATTAAACAAAGTCAGACATGAACAACGGTCAACTGATAATGCCTAACGATTTGCTAATTGTTCTTGCACTACACGGAAATCCAGTAATTACAATTTATTGTTTTTTATTTTTATTAGAAAAGATAAAAAATATGTTATCGAACGGTGTAATATCGGAAAATATTCAGTGTACACAAATGAATAGAACAGAGTATGTAAAATTTTATCTTATTTGATTGAAAAAAAGAAAAAGAAAGTTGGAATGTAAAAAAATAATCGATGAATTTTGATTGAACTAATTAGTAATTATCGCTGTTTGATAAGCTGAAGATTCTCTGTATGAGACTATTTAGAAGCGGAAAAAGGAAAATTAATGGAACTGAGTGAGTTCAGATTGAAAATGACGAAGGAAGTTGGTAGGTAATGTATTTTAATTATTTGTCACAGTTTCAATTTTCTCATTGACATAAAGAGAATTGTGAGTCTGAGCTGATAAGGGTTAACGTCCTTTTGGAGCCTAGTTTTCTCGCAAAAATGCGCAAGCGTCGATCAATAAATTTTCGCCATCCCGCATTTCACGTCTCGCCCTCTTTGAACTCTTCAGGTACTCTTCACCCCTCTTCTACTTGTTAGATTGTACCTTCTCTATTACTAGCCAACAGCGTAATACTACAGCAGTTCAATAGTATCACTATATATCACTAATATGAAGGTTCATATGGACGCGTTACTGCGACTTCACAGTGTTTCTCGAATGTTCCAATTTTCCCTAGTCGCGCTATTCTCGTGTGTTCTAGATTATTCTGCGGCTTGTTTTCATTCTATCAAACGACAATACTCTGTCTTTGTGGTACAACAAAATTATGATAATTTCATTTATATTTTTGAATATTGAATTGAAAATAATTGAAGTTTCAGGTTATTTCAATTCAAATTATAGAAATGCAATTGTAAATAATTAAAGTATTTCATGAATTTTAGTTAAATTGAATTAAAATTCGTTAATTTTTTGTTTTATCTGATAGGAGCATAATTTTTGAATTCAGTAAATCAAGGATTTACTTCAAATTATTGGATTTCATACAAATTCATTCAGTGAGTCGAAATTTGGGAGAATCCATGAAAATTCGAGGTGATATATTTCAATTTTTGATTGAAGAAAAATTAGGGTTAAAATTTTTTTTTTTTTCAGTAAATTTTTTCGGAAAAAATTTAAGGTGAAAATATTGGAGCATCTTTTCAATTTGTTTTCAGATCTCTCTGAAGAAGCTTACATGCCGAAAAAAAATATCCATTTATTCTGTTCCACCGATCCATATTGCCCCGGTCTCCTTCGCATTAGATTATTTCATTCAATTGAAGTGGAAAATAAAAAAAATACGCCATTTTCTTTCAAGTTTCGTCAACATCCTGTTTACAGATGTTTTTTGTGCTACTCGGTCACTTATGATGAAACTGAAATAATCGATGTGCCAATCACAAATCTACTAATCCTCAAATTCCTGCATAATTCTGTCTCACCTTGAATTAAAAATATCCTGAAGAGATGAACCAAAAGACTAAAAATTCGTATTTCTATGAATTTTCCCAACACTTCCAAATGAAAGATTAAAATTATTTCCTTTCTCTGCAGCAAAAAAATTAGGCAAATAACTCATTTCTCGTATTCTTTTTCCCCCCAGTTCAATAGTCAAATTGTTTTGAAACAATTAAATGTTTTGAAACCTTGTACACGCGATACACGCCATCAGGACGGCACGAAGTAATTTTTATATAAAAAGAATGCGACAAAAAGTTTTTTCCTCTTTCCAGATTATGGAAATTAAAGGAAAAACGTTTTTTCTGCTCTTTGCCTACGATTATTTATGAGAAATCCTTGAGGCCGATTAGTAAAAGGCCAATGACCAGTATCGCGTAAGAAATTATCGGTTGAATTCAATCAATTACTAATTAATAGAAGTAATTGCTTGGTTCACAGCGAGTGGTGATCTATCAGGCTGTGTTATGTGATATTTCACCAGGCCTCACACCATACTTCAATAGACTGGGTCAGGCCTTGCAAGGTCATTGATTGTCACCGTTGTACGATTCAAACCTATCTTGTCAACATCAGAAAATAAAATTGGTTGGATTATGTAACTTTTCAAGCCTCTCTTGCATGAGAAATGTTTTTTTTTTTTCGAACTGAAAACACTGGTCATTGACTCGAACGGAAATAAACACACGGTTATTATTGGATTTGAGTTTGAAGTTCGAATACTAGTGGAATTAAAATTCATGAGTAAATGTTTGCTTTTTTAATTTCTACAAATTCAAAGTGCTGGTTCATTTCAGGAGAGGGGAGTATAACCTGCTCAAGCCACAGTTTCTTCAGGACAATTTTCTTTTTTTTGATAGAATTAATTGAATTCCAATTATTAGTTGCCTTTGTTATGCAAAGAAATTGATATAACTTATTATTTTTATACTGTATGAATCTTCAAAAAAATTCAATTTCATCATGCATTTGACATTCGTTGTTTTCAAGCCCGCGAAAATTTGACAATAGTATATTGAACTGCTCCAAATATTTTGGTATTTATTGAGTGTTTGAGTCACTGAATGAAGTGAAAACATTCGCCATGTATTTGGATTCAGGGAATTTCGAAAATTCAACGAGGCTACACAATTGCTCCGACACTTACTGAAAATAAAACTGGCCGGAAATATAGATTTTTTTCTATTGATTATTGGATTGATATTCAGGCCTCAATAGAGAGGTCTTTAAAGATCAACAAAAAAAACATTGATAGGGGAGAGTGGGGTAAAATGGCCCTAAAAGATGAGATGACTCAAGATTTTTTAAAAAAGCAGCGGTTGCTCCAAAAAATCTGAAAAAATTTACAAACAATAAAGATATATTGGAGGATTCTCTCAAATTTTTTCAGATTTTTTCGAAGAGTCCTTAATCCTGAAAAAAAATCCTTAATCATATTACTATGAGGGTCCATTTTGCCCCACTCTCGCCTAGATACTTTCATGAATAACAAAATTAGTATATATGGGTGAACTTGAGCACCTCATCAGTAGATCTTACTTCTTCTAAGATGAATTTTTCAAGAATTCATCAGGAAACTGGGGTCAAATGAATAATTAATGAAAATTTTGGTACTCTAAAAAAATTGTAAAAACATTCTAAAAAAAAAAAAAAATTATGACGATTCACTGCCTCTTGAAGTGGAAGAAAAACAAATATCAGAGAAAAAAAAAGATTTTTTCTTCTGATCTTTTGAAAATTACAGACGGTACACGATTTAATTGTTTCAACAAAAAATTCGTCTCTATTCAAATTGGACGAATTTAGTTTCATGTGTTTTTATCGTTAGAGAAGATATCATAAATCATATGTTATAAAACAGAAATATCTCTGTAAATACTCCATTCAAATGAAAAATAAAAGCAAAATTAATTTTTATAACTTTCCACTGCGTAAAAAATTTTGAAGTTGAATTTGGAGAAATGGTTTCAAATCAAGAGGAGATACAGATTATTTTTTCAAGAATATACTGATCCATAGTTTCAGAAATTTGATTAAATCTATCAAGATAGTTGCAACAATATATTCCTATTTTCTAATTAGAGGAAGAATGGTCTAGAATTCGAAGAAAAAGTTCTTTCTGAGTCAACAAATGATAATTGCAAAGGAAAATTATTTCGCTCAAATTTTTTTTTTTAAATTGATTACCACGCAAAATCGATTTAATTTTTGTCTTCTCACGACTGAATTGTTAATACCTTCTGTTGAACAGAATTAAATAAAACCAAACTATTCTCTTCCTTCTCCTTCCGAAAGCAATTTCTTTTTTTTAAATCATAAAATATCAAAAAAATTCGAAATATTATCGTATAACCAGAAAAACTCGAAAACCTGAAAAATATGCGAAATTTTTGCTTATGAAAAAAAACTATTGCTCTTACGTGTGTATCGTAACATACATACTCGAAACAAAGGAAAAAAAGTAAAAATTTATGAACAAAAAAAAAAGAATTGTCGACCTTGAGTATATATACATGTTTCTTTATGAAATTCTCCCTGGGGTTCCGGAAGCGCCTCTCTACGGGCAAGTACGACAATAATCGGGAGCACGATCAACAGGTATCCTTTCACTTTCGCGTGGAATAAAAAATTTTCTTACATCAATTCTCTTTCCATCTCATCCGGAATATATCCTGAATTTTTAAATAAAAGACAAGAAATGACGGAGAAAATTGTTAAATTATTCATTTGAAAATTCCAAACAATTGTCTAATTACACAGAGAAAAATGTTTTCTTAATTTAAGAATGTGCAGGTCACTTAAATTAAGAAAGAAAAATCACTTGATTTAAGTGAGAAAACTCACTTGATTTAAGTGAGTTTTACTTTCTTAAATTAAGAAAGAAAAAGTCACTTAATTTAAGTGAGAAAAGTCACTTAATTCAAGTGACTTTTACTTTCTTAAATTGAGAAAGAAATAGTTACTTGATTTAAGTGAGAAAAGTCACTTAATTTAAGCAAGTTTTACTTTCTTAAATTAAGAAAGAAAAAGTCACTTAATTTAAGTGAGAAAAGTCACTTAATTTAAGTGATCTGCCATTCTTAAATTAAGTGACTGCACATTCTTAAATCAAGAAAACTTTTTTTTCTGTGTAATTATGACATTTCGATGAAAAATATCTAATTTTTCATAATTTCAAAATTTATCATCACATTCACTCGATACTCATGAGAAAAAAATCAAGTCATCAAGTGAATTTGCCATTTGTTAGAAGAGAAAAAGAAATATTATAAAATATTACACAAAGTGACCAGAATTCTCAATCCTGAGAAATGTGAGACAGTAAAACTACACAATTCTCCACTTCCACTTGTATGTGATTTTTGACTTATTTATTATGTCGAGAATCCCCAAAGCTGCTGCTCCATAAATCGCTTTGGGAATTAGAAAAAAAAAACAGTGGATTATAAGATCAAATGAGGATTCACATTCAAGGTATTTCTCCTTTTTCATTGAAAAATATAATTAATCAAATAAGAATAAGGAAATCTAAATCAAGTAGAGAAAAGGATAAAGTAATAAATTCCATCCACCTCACTTTGATGCAATACACACGATGTTAAAAAAAAGTGCTGATTGCCACGGATGTTTTTGCTCCACCGAAAAATCCAAAGCAATTACGAATCGCGTGCCCCTACTACCCTGTCTATATTTTTCAAAGACTTTGCAAGAGTTCTCACCAGTCGAGAATAGCCCACTGGGCCCTCACAGTAATGATCATTTTCTCGAAGTTCAAAGTAAAAAAGAAAAAAAAACGTGAAAAATCAAGAGGAAAAAAGCTATTTCCCCTTATCCCTAAGTTTTCCATAATTTTATCGACATAAAAGTTAATTTTCCTAGAATTCATCTTGAAAATAATTTAAAAACCCATTTTTCTTCAAATTAAAAAAAAAAATAATTACTACAATTAAATGTAAAATATAAGAAGACAAATCGCATCTTATTTCATGCACAATTAAGTGTATTTCTATGGAATAACATTTGAAATAATGTGTGACACATTGTAGCATATGGTGCAAAGTTTATGAGATGCGCAATCGCTCTCAGTTACTGACATAATAATACTCACATCTCGTCCAAAGCCTCCCGGATGCTGTACAACGATTGGATACCACGTTTTCCAAGTTTTTTTTTTTTTTTTAAATTGTTATTATTATTATTCAATTATTATTACTTTTCCCCACTGATTATTTCTTCCACTTGATGCTCTTTTTTACTCCACCCAAAGAATTAAAATAATAATAATAATAGTTGTAATAGTAAAAGAAGAAAAAACCTCAAGTTATATTATTCTTCTTATTTTTGTTTTATTTTAAGCAAGTTACACAATCCTCCCAAAAGCCTTGGCAAGTATCGCCGGATTTTTCTTCCTCCGTTTCTCCAAATAATGGAAGAAAAAACAAAAAAAAAATACTGAAGTGTTGTAAATACTTCCTCAACACGTCGATATTGCAGCAATATTGAATGAAAAATAAACGGAAATCTAATGAACAAGTCTTCAAACGAAAGAAAAAAAATGGAGCAAAAAAAAAAGAAGGAAATCCTTCAAAATCACTTGTTACTGACTTTAAAAAATTCTTGAAAAGTCACTTGACGTATACAAAAAAATACTCATCAGAAAAAAAAATCACTGTTTTTCTTTTTTTTTTTAACTAAAAAATGCAATGAGAACAATTCCCTCAGTGGAAAGTTCGAGAAATTTCTGGAAATATCTGTAGTTAATCTCAGTAGCTTATTCAGATTCAAATCACCGGATTTACTATTTGAGAAAAAAAAATAAAAAAAAAATAAATGACAATTCACGTCTTCAAATGATGAAGCAGCTGTATTTTCGTAGTTTCTCTGTTGACTCTCTTCAAACAATCAATGAGAAATTGAAGGCAGAAAAAAAGAGGAATTTATTTTTTTTTCTTTACGAATCAGTTTAAAACTCGAATCAACAACGCGACAAGCCACTTGGGCGATCCAACTGACACTGACAGTAGAGCCGGTGCGGCTGCGCCATCCACACACAAGCACCGGTCACAATTCTCCTTCCCCCTCTCCTCTCCCCGCCAAGCTTATTTTGCCCACCATCACCTACATATATAACATTCACAAGAGAGCTCTGTAAAGTCGTCGTCTCTTTAGCTGACCGTCTATCCCCACTGTTGCTATACTGATCCGTGAATTGCAAATATTCCCTCTCTTCTTTTCTCTTTCCCCCTCCATGGCATGGAAAATAAAGAGGCAAAATAAAAAATAAGAAATACACAACACCAACACACACATACACAAGCGTCACCTGTGTCCCCGACCCAGCAGCTCTTGTACACTGTTAATGTAGAAGGGAAAAACTGCACAAGATTCTCTGTCCTCGGTATTATGTTTCTTTCTTTCCTCCTCTTTTTTTTTCCTTTCTTTTCCATCTCTTTTCATTTAATACATCTATTTTTTTTTCCTCTTGACACTACGTTAACTTTTCCGCGCTTCTTCCAACTGCAACTGCGTCATTTCATCGTGATTCTACTGCCCTACCACAATACCTACTTCTCAGCTGTTAATGATAAGATGTATTTTAATGACATAATAAAATTTTTCCATTATTATCATGCAGATGAACAATGAGTAATTCTTCCTATTGTCGAGTTTTCATATGCTTTCAATATTGGTAGGATTTTTTTTCATTGGTTGAGTTTATTCGATCGTTTCGATAGTAAGTCAGTGGAAGCATTATTCAATGAACCGTACCAGACGTCTTTAGTTAGCGATAGAGGATGCTTCACTTTCCAAATATCTCCGAAATGAGTAGATTCAGAGGGAAATAGTAAAAGATCTTTTCTGTAAGCTATGCAAAAAAAACTACAAAAGTTGGATTTTACTCGAAAAATATTTTTTTTTTCACGATGTAGATAAATGCAAAGAGAAAAATCTGCATGCCACTCTTGGAATTTTCATTTTCATTCCTATTATTTCAGAATTAACTCCAAATTTATGGGAATGTATCAGACATTTTTTTCCGAGGCATGTGCCTGAAATTCGGGGAAAGCTGGGGCAAAATGGACCTGCAGTGTAAAATGGTCTCTAATTTTTTTTTTAAATGAAGGCCTCACTGAAAAGATTTGAAGGGATTACCCAACAATGCAAACATATTGAACCATCTTGCCAATTTTCTTCTAGATTTTTCCATTAAATCCTTCACTCCGGAAAAAAACCTGGATCATTTCGCTCAGGAGGTCTATTTTGCTCCGGTCTCCTCGTTTGTGCTAAAGCTACATTTGTGCAACAATGTAATAAATTCTCTTCAAGATCCTCTAGATGAATGAGAGGCTCGGAAACTCTCCGAAATTGGACATCCAATTCTTTCATGAAGATATATATTCATTGTAATTGCCAATTATATTGCTGCAAATGAGAATGAAAGAATCAAACTCGGGCATTAAAATTGAGTAGCTAAGTGGCGATTCAAGATAAAATCTTTGTTTTCGACACGACCATCTTGTGAAGAGGATTGCCATGTGAGTGAACTTCATTTCGTGTTAGATAATATTAGAATCAAAAAATGTGTTGAAATGAAAGAAATGTGGATTTATTGATGAAATACTTTCATCCAGAAAATGTCTGAATTGTTACACAGAGAAAAATGTTTTCTTAATTTAAGAATGCGCAGTCACTTAATTTAAGTGACCTGCCATTCTTAAATTAAGTGACTTTTCTCACTTAAATCAAGTGACTTTTTCTTTCTCAATTTAAGAAAGTAAAACTTACTTAAATTAAGTGACTTTTCTCACTTAAATCAAGTGACTTTTCTCACTTAAATCAAGTAATTATTTCTTTCTTAATTTAAGAAAGTAAAAGTCACTTAAATTAAGTGACTTTTCTCACTTAAATCAAGTGACTTTTTTCACTTAAATCAAGTAATTATTTCTTTCTTAATTTAAGGAAGTAAAAGTCATTTAAATTAAGTGACTTTTTCCTTCTTAATTTAAGAAAGTAAAACTCACTTAAATCAAGTGAGTTTTCTCACTTCAATCAAGTGACGTTTCTTTCTTAATTTAAGTGACCTGCACATTCTTAAATTGAGAAAACATTTTTCTCCGTGTAGATGACTTTTCTAAATTTTTTAAAAAATTATTTTTTCAAGTTTTCTGAAGAAAAAGATTTGTTCGTTTGTTTTTATATTAAAGAACACTGGAGGAAAATGAACCTGCAGTGGAAAATGATGCATTTTTTTTGAGATGTAAGCCTTTACGAAAACCATTGAAAACATTACGAAATATTAAAACATAGTGGGGCATCTTTGCAATTTTTTAGATTTTTCTATGAAGTCTTCCACTCCGAAAAAAGCCCTGATCCTTTTACCCGGAGTTCCATTTTCCTCCGGTTTCCTCTATTTTTCAGGCAATTTTTTATGCCCCGAGAATGAGTATGAGAGAAAGTTCTATAATGCAACCACTAAAGTGCTAATTCAGAGGAAACAGAATTTCGTAAATCACTCAATAATGAGTCGTATGCAGATCGTGAAATTTCATGCAGTTTCCAGTGAAGTTTCACGAAACTAGCACCATTATCATTCAGAGTGCGGAATTAGCGCTAGTCGATGTAGAAGTAATTCTCACGATGAAACAGCCTTTGAGTTCAGTCTGTCAGACGGTTGTTTGTTAATTACCGAGCTATACGTTAAGGAGGGTCGACACATCCACGAGAGGATAGCGGAGCGTAGGAACTAGTAACATCCGAACTAAATGTGCAAGTGAAATGACCTCCAATATGTGCGATGTGACGAACTGCAATAGTTGCTATTCCTTCTATTCTCATTTTGAATTATCAAAAAAACCAGAGGATCAAATCTAATCAAATTCGACATATCAATCAATGATGCACTAGGTGACTTATATGTTATTAATGTTATGAATTGTGAAGATTGCAAATTCAGGGGGGGGGGGGGGAGGTGAACGTACAAATTGAGTCCATAAGAGCCCATATTGAATCTGGATTTTTCTCAATTCAGTAGAAAACAAGTATACGACGAATCGACTTATGTTTTCTTACTTTTCGACTTATCTAATTCTAACAATAGACTCTCCCTAAAGTTGACGGTTCCTTGAAGCTCTCTACATCCATTCTGTAAAGTTGCTCGCTGTATAACCTCGAATGGAACAAATCAGTTTTATTTCAAATAATTTGAGATTCAACCAGAACTCCCTACTCTGATTCTTTCGTGGGTCAATTAAGTGCAAAAGCTATCCAGTTCCGCCATCCGTTCAGGACCGCTCGTTGGAGTTCCGTTCCCACTCTTACGTAGAATCTCCTCTTTTATCCGCAGCTCAATGAGCAGAATTATAAAATCTGTCCAAGAGTACGTTTAAAAAGCCGTGCTTCTGAACTTAATTCTAATTGGCTCACTGAAGAATTGGCGTGGGGCAGCCAACGTAGGAACTTTAATGATAGAATCCTGGAATTTTTAACGAGAGAGGAACGTTAATCGGTGAAACTTATTTGAAAGTCTACTGTATTCCAACACTCTGCGCACTGAACTGCGCATAGGAGAGCCCGCTATTGCGCAACGAACTGCGCAGAGGGGAAACTCCACTTGAAGAGTGGGGATAAGAACCAAGCTTTACTATTATTTGCACAGACAAAAATGTTTTCTTAATTTAAGGATGTGCAATCACTTAATTTAAGAATTGCAGGTCACTTAAATTCAGTGACTTGTCTCACTTAAATTAAGTGACTTTTCTCACTTAAATTAAGTGACTTTTCTCACTTAAATGAAGTGACTTTTTCTTTCTTAATTTAAGTGACCTGCACATTCTTAAATTAAGTGACTGCACATTCTTAATTTACACTGAGAAAAAAAAATTTTTATTGTGAGAAAATCTACTTAGTTGAAGAAAATCTACTTCACTCAAGAAAATTTCAATATATATAGATATAGAAATTGTGAAGGAAAATTTTGAATTTTCTTGCTACAAAAATTTTTTTCTCTCAGCGTAAGAAAACATTTTTCTCTGTGTGAATATATCTCGAAAACTAAACAGGATAGTGAGATTCTTGTCTCAACCCCTTTTCCACCCAAATTGCGCAATCTCATTGAATTCTTTCAAGTATCGAAACCTTCTTCAAGCATTTTATTTCTCATTTGCCAAAACATAAAGAAAACTGGGTAGATCTGCATCAGAATATTTTTCAACACGAAGGCCTTCATGAAGAAAAATGGCAATTTTTTTGTCAATGACGCAGTGACACAGCAAAACGAAGAATCTTTGTTAAAGTAATTTCACAGTTGAATCATTTGAATTTCCAAATGACAGTAACAAGAAAAAGATAAATAAAGAATTATGGAAGCAACATGTGGCATTTAAATTTTAATTTAGCAATTTAACTAAAGAGTCCAATGGTTTTACAACATACGAAGGCAGTTGCAGCGTTAGAAAACGAGATCGGTACATTCCAATGGTTAGATTTTCTTCCGGGTAATTAAAGAAACCTGGTGATTTCGTATGCGAATTCTTGGCATCGGTTAAAGTCACTGTGTATAACATTTTATGAATTTGTATGTGTATGTATGTATAGATAAATAGTGTTGTGTATAAATTCTATGTGTATATGAATGTGTATTATTCCATTCGACTGCATAAATGAAGATGAAAGAAAATTGAGTGTCATGATCGGCATTCAGCTTTCACATTGATAATGTCAATCGATCAATTCCTTGGATTATTCAGATACCGATATTTATCTGCGATTGATGTCTCTGATGTCTGAGTATACGTTCTTTCTGTTCCTTTTTTTCTGTTCGATTGTACTGAACTAATGATATTCTCTAGTGAATTACCTTCCCCATTATTGATTAAATGATTTTCATCCAGTTACTGAACAAATATAGACTCATTATAATTATTTGCAATACAATGGTTCAATGGTTAATACAAATCTACTTAACCAATTTTTCATTCCTTCTAAATTCATTTAATTATCGTGGAAACAATTCTCAGAATATGTCAGTCATTATATCAGTGCATTGCACGTTTGGGTGGAGCAATAGGAGAATGGTTACAAAATAGTAATACTTGGGGGAATGAAAAAAAAAAAAGAAGGAAAAATAGTTTTAATAGTAAGCATGTGAAGAAAGGGCAATCGATGGTAACGATTACGATCCAGTCGTGTTTTATTGTCATTGAGCTTGGTTTTATTTTACAATGTAAATTCGTTTTCTCCAGTATTGGCGATTGCTACGATAGCCAAAGAAAGATCATTCTCAAGTGGAATAGAATAGGAACTATCAGTGAAACGGCTCGCGAGGCATAAAGAGTTTTTCGAAGATTCTTTTTCTGAGAAAAAATAACATTTATTTTCGACGTGAATTTCTTGCTACCATGATGTTTGTCAGCATTTGACCCCTGACTTACTAAATATAAAATCGTCCATTCAACTTAATCGTTTTATTTGCCTTTGTTGCTGGCAATCAACTGAAAAATATTATCTAACCGATAGGAATGGAAAAAAATCGAATAAACTGTATGAAAAAAAAATTTCATATCGAATGATTTTCGATAGAGATATAAAACGAGATTTTATCCTCAGTTAAAGAGAATCCAGCAATCATATGGTCTGACTCTCAATTACTTTAATCACTGTATTTACTTGAGTTCGCTTTATGCCCCACCATATGAGTGAATTCAACTCTCTCTCTTTCTCTTTTCCTCTCATTTTTCTTTCGTGGATCTCGAGACACTGTAGTCGCAATTAAAAGTGTCTAGGCTAAGAAAACGTTCACAAAGTGTAGCGCCGCAGGACAAAGTGAAGGTGGCAATGACGTAACAATTTGGCCAGCAACAAATTCAGCATCAAGTTGGTTGAAGTAACATTATTGTAATTCATGCAAGTTTGCTAAATTATGATAGAAACTGTAGAGAATAGTGTAATTCATTACGCACCAATACACAAGTATCACTTGAATAAGTTTTTGAAACATAGTTTCAACAAGTTTGATCTGTTTTGCCTGTAACCACGGCCATCAAGGACGTTCTTCGGCTGGCGCCAACGTCAGCGCCACCGCTGGGCAAAAATAGAAAGTACCATATGGCTCATACTTACAGCATTGGCCTCGTACGGCCTTGCGAATGACAATGCATCATTGAGAATTACGTATTTTTTCCTTTTTTTTTGTATTTTCTTTCTGATGGAATTTTGCTATTTCATCGCGTATCATTTCTCCGGTGTAACCGGTGACTTGACCCCAAGACAAACAGGAAGAGGCAAATGAAAATGGGAGAGAAAATTTTCTGGAAATCAAGAGTATCTTATTTTAACGATATTAGTAGTATTTTCTAAGCAATGAAATTTAGGAGAATTCACGAATAAACCTTTTTCGCTGCTCATAAAATTTTATACAAAAAGTGTCTCAAGACATTTTTTATTAACTCAAAAAAATTGAATTTTCCACCAATTTTCACTCGATATTAAACAGTAAATAATTTATGATTTACAACTAATTACAAAATCCAATAATTATTACAACACTCCACAAACAAGCCACCATAGAGCAACAATTTTAATCCTCAATTTACCAACCGGTTTTTTTAACATTTAATTTTTTATACGTTCCCATTCTTACAATATTATCTTTGATCGTTTCAAATTTTCAGACACTGAAATTCTCCTGTCTCTCAAAACAGATAATTTAACATTAAATTATCCCCTGTGATTTCTTATTACCTAAGCACTATATATGCATTCTGCTCGATTTGTACCGAATGGAAATGAAGAGACGAAGGAGTGGGGCGGAGAGGGGGAGGGGGGAGAGTTACCATACATTATGTGCGAACATTCAACAATGAGCCTCAGGAGCCGCGGCTCACACAGTCGTTCAGTTCTGACAAAAGAATACCAGAGGGCAAATTTGTGGAAAAGCCATTGGTACAGAAGCCATTTGAAATTCTCTTTTTCTCTTGATTCGAATCAGGACTTGACGGATATACACACGCACATGTGTTGCCAGCATACGAGAGAGGCAAAGTGACTTTTACTTTATACTTCGGCCTCAGAAAAGCCACGAGGAAAGAGGAGGTGGAGGGGGCTTTATGTATATCAAGGCCATCTGGTTATCGATCAAAGCTGTGAACGTGCGCGTTATCCTATCCACCAATAAAATGTGTGAATTTTTTTTCTTCTGAATTTCGTCCTTTCATTTTTTTTTTAAGCACTCTCACTCAAGTGTTCCAATATTTTTTATTTTCTTCGACATTCTGTCAACTCAATTTCATGCCAATTTGATCGATTAAACGTAAACAAAAGGCAGTGAGTGAAGAGTAAACAAATTTACGCTCTACCTGGTCCATTACGATGAAAACAGAATTTTCGTCTTTTTTTTCTGATGTAATTACAGGAAAATTTTCAATACCGAAGATTGCAATTAAAGATCACTTATTGTACAGTTAATACTATGTCATGCATTTCCTTCCTTCCCCTCGAAATATTTATTGCAATTCAAAACTTGTCTGATATTCTGGTTTTCCAACATAATTGAACGATTGAAACACAAGAAATAAAAGAGATAAAAAAATTATAAGAAAAAATTGAAAGGATAATTTCATCTAGTTCAGGTCAATCACATAGAGACACGGGCAATTTAATCGTTAAAATTTTACACACTGACAGAGAAGGAATCAATTAATTCGTTCATGATATTAAAAGAAATAATGATAACTTATGTGCACATAAAATTATCCTTGTATCACGACATTTGATCACAATAATTATTCAAATTGACATGGTATCTTATCTGGATAATCCAAAACGCGAAGGACGTGGATGATTGCAACAAAATCAGCATAACTCTCTCTTTCTCTCTCTCTCTCTCTATTTACACAATTAAAGTTTATAAAAAAAAAATTTCAATTTACCATTTAATGAGCTTACAATTCATTCGAAACAAACAAGAAATACATCATGGCCACCAAGCCGGGGTTATGCGGGTGTATGTATAGAAGTAGTTGCTTTAAATCAATGACCCGAGTTCGACCGATCGACCGTTTCAACCGTCTAATCCATTTCATTTAGTTTGCCCTAGAATGCAATGATGTATTCAGGCTTACTTGACTCTACTGTCAAGAGAAAATTGCATAGAGATGAAGAAAAAAATTATATTTTAAAAAAGGGAACAAAAAAAGTGAAAGAAATGTATTAATATACGTAACAACAGTCCTTGGGCTATACCGATAAATACATTAAACTTATAATTATTTCTATGAACAAATGAATATATATATATATTTTTTTCCAATAGTAGTGCATTGAATTAAATAGAAAAATTATTGGTTGCGCATGATATTGCGCAATATGGTTTCTTTGCACCACTAACCCGCCGTTAGAACATACCCAATAGCTTGTCTTTACACTTGCCATTCAAGGTGCTCTGGGTATCAGGGGATAGTTTGTTTCACTATAGGCACGCCAACCTTTTACTTTGAATATTACTGCGACATCCATATGGTTACTGCGCCTTTGTTCCTTCTATAAACATTTTTCATTTATACTTGACAGGAAAAAAAAAGAGAGATAACTGGATAGAATATGCCTTCCACTGGTTTTCTATGAAAATCCATGAAAATGGATTTATCAATTAATTCAACCTCTGTAAAGAGCTTATCTGTGAGGTATAAATCAAAAAGTGATTAGTGAATTCATTGATCTCAAGCTGACCTGTTTTTTCAAAATTATGTGAAAATTGAAACCCACATGGAATTATGTACTTAATGCCATCTGACAGAATGAATTTTTATTAATTTCATGTATATTGTGTGCTTGCGACGAAGAGAATTGCTTAAAAATACAAATAGCCTATCCCTATATTAACTAGGGCCGGAGACTTCATTTAAATTTGAGTCTCACTAAGTTGCTAAGCAACTAAGATGCTCAAATCAATAAATAAATTTGATGATTGAATAAAGTTTGGAATGTCAAAATGATATTTGCGAGTTTTCAGGCATTTGAAAGTTTGCCGCGTGTTCCGCTCAGAGGTCCGCTCAGAGGTCTCCTCAGAGTTCCGCTCAGAGTTCCGCACAGAAGTCCCCTCGAAGTTCCCCTCAGAATTCCGCTTAGAGGTCCCCTCAGAACTCCTTTCAGAGGTCACCTCAAAATTCAAACGCTCAAAAACTCTCACAAATGTCACTTTGACATTTAGAATATGATTCAATTATCAAATTTATTTATTGATTCGAGTATCCTAGTTGCTTAGCAGCTTAGTGAGACTCGAATTTAAATAAAGTTTCCGGCCCTAATAATAACGACGTTATACGATGAAACTTCTCTAAAGAGTTAACCCTTTTTCCTAACAAGGAATTCCACTGTATTTTCAAGTAAGAAGTATCATGTGACTTTCGAATGACCTTTGAGGTGAGGAATGAGGAGACGAATTTGAAAACATCAGAAAATAGATGAGAACGAGCTTCACAAATATTTGGAGAATTTAAAGAAGATCGAGTAGACGGGAGTATTATCATTAGATCACTCCGAGCTAATGTGTTTTTTTGATAGGAGGTGTGCACAAGTGTTCATATTCCTATCAAAAGTTCCAGTTTAATTTCACATTCCGCTGATTCTAGTGGACGGGGGTTTTATAACAGATTTATAATCTAATTTTATTATTGTCCTCTCCCTTTTCTAATAATTCAAGGTCAATTCAGTGATTTTACTGGTCCATGGCGCTTCAGGGTGGGGTACACGTGCCGAAAAATCGCTCTATTGCGCATTAGAATTTCTGAATAGAAGTCTTCACAGCAGGAGAATTGATGTGCATTGAAGTAGTATGGTGAAAGGACAGTTAAGTCATTGAGTGTCTGGGAAAAAAGGAACGAAAAAAACATCTACAAATTATTATTTATAGTTGGAAACTTTCTTTCTGGTATTAAAAGCGAATTCGAAGTAAAATTAGTGAATTATGCTAATTAGTTGTGAATAACTACTCGAATAATGGGCTATATAACTCGAGTATGCACGTCTTTGGCAATACAGCAACAATCATTTGTTACAAAGTTAACAAATGTTCAATCATTTTAAAATTGGGTCATATTTCTTTTCTTATTTTTTGAAAGAAATTTTCAAAATTCAAATTTCTTCCCCAACTCGAAGGCGTAAAATTCGGTATAGAACATCCATAAGACACTATATAATGGGTATTCCATTATTAATTATTGGGGCCGGAAAGTTTGATCTCGGTTTTGACCAGGCTGAACTTAATCGAATGAGATAATATTTATTTCGAGTGAGGAATCTCAAAATGCTATTCTTGAATGCGTGTGACATTGTCCAAGTGAGAATTTCTATATGAAATTGTTTTTTTTTTCATTCATTTGTATAGATTAAATATCGAGGGTCTAGAAGCAATAGGTCGTATTGGCAAAAATGGACATTTCTCCGGCAAAAGGTCGTATGTCTTACATACGACCTTATGACAGTTTTCAGGACGGGCATAATTTTTTGGTCCATACGATCTTCTGCTTCTCGACCCTCGATATGTGAACTTCGACATTCTGTCAGAGAGGAAGAAAGGAAAAATACTTCCGGAGGAATTTTGGGAAAGATGGGTTATTGTCGTTGATACGTTGCTGATGCATCGGAAGTGCGTCATTGATACGTCGCAAGTGCAGCGCTGATGCATCGCTAATACGACAATTTTTCATATTACGCGTGTGGATATCAATAATGTTAAAAATCCTGGCTAGTTTATCGACTGAGCCAGGGTTACCCGCGGATCAGGGGTCATCAATTAGTTCGATTGATGCCCAAACATCACCCAAGGCGTCATCGACACCGATGGGGCCAATTGTTTCGGCAAGAGACGATCTTCTTCATCGAGCCGCGGGACCGTACAGACGTGTTTTCGCGTAATCAGTAACTCATCATTAAAATAACTTAGTCATTGATCCGCGAAACAGTGAAGACATGGGTTCGCGTATCAACCATCATCAATAGCTACATTCTTAGTGAATACGTGCATCATCAATAGCTAGATTCTTCGTGAATCCGTGCATTATCAAGAAAATTATCTATCTTAATCGTTAGAGACTTTTCGGGTGTAATAAACCGACGCTATAGTCGATAGACGCGAATAGTGTAATGTGAAGGGTTTTCATTCGGTTGTTACATATCAAAGAGACATTCAACCTTGATTAAAGACATTATCCAGCATTTCGATGTAAGACCGGCCTTACAACCCGGCAGGGAAATGCGATCATCGAATAGTAACGAACGTTATCAACTATCGAATAGAATCAGTGTTAATTATCATTGTTAAACTATCGAAGTTATCGGACAATTATCATTTAATTAACGCTAGACGAATTATCTTCTTATAATTCGTACGCGCATCATCAATAATCCTTCAGATTATTAATTAATATCATTGTTTAAATCATACAAGACCAGAACATTAAAGAGACAATTATCGAGTGAATTATCAGAATAGTATCAGTGAAATTTATTCATGTATCGAGTGCAATCTAGTCAAAATTAAAGTATATTTTTGATAAAGTTCGCGAGTTATCATTATGTTCAACCATCGCCAATTATCCTGAAATTCCTCAAACTATCCTGAAATTCATCAATCATCCATTAACATCAAATACAGTCCACTTTAATTGAACTTCATCGAAAATCTTCACGGTCACTCATAAGTAACTTGAGTGAGCGTCATAAAAATCGCGCTAGATTTTTAACAAATAATTCAAGTTTTCAAAAATTCTTCTAGAAATATCTAATAATTCCTCTATCACGCTCTAACAAAATATTCAATCCTTTCGCCACGAACTCAAAATACAAATTCTCACATCAAAAACGCCACACGAATTTAGAAATATCACACTGACATTTCTAAATGGAAACATGTATTATTTTATGAACCTAAGTTCAGTCCGGTCAAAAGCGAGACCGTACTTCCCGGCTCTATTAATTATTATTAACTAAACGAAATGTTTAATTGATTCCCCTCGATCTCTCAGATGAAAAATATAAACTTTGATTTGAAATTTATTCGATCCTTTAATCTTTGAATTCCATTCGTGACCATACTAGGGGAGAATGGGGCAGAGTGATTCAGGATTCTTTTTAGAGTGAAGGACTCTGTGAAAGTATCTGAAAAAATTGAGAGGATGCTTCAATAGGTCTACACTCTTATATTTTTTTTCGAATCATTCCAAAGAGGCCTTTACTCGAAGAAAAAAATCACGTTTCATTAGGCTCCGATCTCCCCAATTTCAATGTCAGAAGTAATCTATCAACTTCCATGATAATAGAGGCTTTGGAGTGAGAAAAACCAAAATAGTCTAAAAAAATTGTTATAATACTTTAGCTTGCCTCCATGTTCGTCTAATTGTTTTATTTTTCCCGTAAAGGCTTTCACTGCGAGAGGAAATCCTGTTTCATTTTGCACTACAGATCTGTTTTGCCTTATCCCAGGGACAAGCTTTGGCTAGCCTTTGCCCAAGGCTGAGGCTGCCCGGGATGAAAAAATTTGAGTCATTCGGTGGTCGAAAGACTCCTGTCCTGGTCTCTGACAGAGTCCCTATTCGCGCCATGGCAGGGACTTTCTAGAGACACCTTGCTGTCTCTCCGAACGGGACACGTGTCTCTCCTACAGGGACTCAGTCCCTGCTCAACGAACCACAGTCCTTACTTGAGAGACTCACAGTCTCTCAAATAAGGACTCCTCCAGTCTCTCTTCGAGAGCCATCAGTCTTTCTATTTTTCAAAGAGCCTCTCAATTTGATTGAAAAAGAATAATGAAATATGTGTGTTTTTTCTTCAAATGTCCAATATTTTGATTAATTAAAAAAAAAAATTGATAATATAAACATCAAAACTCAAATATATTCATGTACCCCTATGTCCGTTTCACTCCACTTTCCGCTAATATTGAGAATTTCAATTAAAGTCAAATATAAAAAAAATAATAATTCCACGATTTGCAAAAATTATAAAAAATGAAAACTTAAAATTTATTAGGTTGAAATAAAAAAATATGATTCATTCCTCGGTCTCTCTCATGAGGACTTATGTCTTTGCAAATCTTTATAAATCTACTGAGAGCCTAGTAAAGATAGAAGTCCTTGCGGGAGAGACACGCGAAGACAGAAGTCCTTACGGGAGAGACCAGCAAAGATAAAAGTCTTTACGGGAGAGACACGAGAGACACTGTAGAGACAGTTGCGGGACACTCTAGAGACCGAAAAGTCCTTCTGGGAGTCTTCGAAGGCCGTAAGAGACTCTCCAAAGACTCCAAAATTTTATCCCGGGAAGATTGTTGATTCTCCTCTCATTATTTTCCTCGGAGTTAACCATTTAGTGTACTTATGTGATACTGCCCCATAGAACAAGTTTCAGAGTCGTGCGATCCAACTGAGTGGTAATTAACATGAACGTACGGGAAGAAAGAGGAAGAGTATGAAAAACACGCGGTGCCGGCATGGTTCGCTCAAAGGGGTTGTGTGTGATACCTCTCGAGGATAATGCGCAAATATCGTGATAAATTCTCCGAACAGGGATGCAGCTAAGCGCTATATGCATCTTTCACACACTCAGAAAACGTTCGGTTAATGTTCTTTCGTTGCGAACCATACATCATCCACTATTTCTATGTCCGTATTCTGAGCCTGTGAAAAAAAACAACCAAATAAACAGAGTGAACGCCCTGGCTTGCTTGTCATTGGGTGTGAGGATGACCTCCATAGCCGGATGGAATGTTTCAAGACATGCATAACTCATCTGGGTGTTCATGTCGAAATAGAATTTGTCACTGAATGAGATAGTTGTGGTCATGGGAATGACTTTTCATTGTTTTACGGTTTTAGTCTATCCATATCGCTGATATGGAATGATGTAAACAGTATTTGATAAATTTGCAATAACAAGATGAAAAGCGCATGTGCACGATTCAATAAAGTGATTAATTTCAATTCACCGTATATTTTTATTACAGACGAGTGTCAACGAGTGAGGAGTGAGAGAATCGGTGCCAAGAAAGATTGGAGAGAGGAGAGAGGAAGTTCTCAACCACGAGAGGCATCCGTTAGGGAGATCTGCTGCTTCTCAATTGAAAAATTAATTGGAAATGAAAAGGCCCGAAAAGGGAGGGAAAGTATCTTAGTCATCTAAAATTCTTAAATAAAATTGTCAACATAGTAGACTTCCAATAAGGTTTACATGTCTTTCATTCCGACTTCTCTCGTCGTGCAGTTTCCTTTGCGCAGTTCAATGCGCGGCATGCGAAAATATGTCGAAGAATAAACTTGAAATGCTACGCTTGTGAATTTCATTCTGATTGGAAAAGACTTAAAATGGGGGAACCAATGAGAAACTTTGATGGACGAATCCTGAGAACTTCAACGAAAGAGTAACTTTAATGAGGGTAACTTTATGGGAAGTCTACTGCATTATTTTTATTTCATAAGAGGAAATTATGAACATCACCAAGCAATGAGTTCAAAAAATTTAAGATCTACTAGGTCTTCCATTACATTTTGAAGCGATTCTGCAAATGATTTGGCTTGAAACTTGAGACTGACGTTTTTTTATATATTATCTAAGGCTCCTGCACATTAAATCCCTCATTGTACTTTCTTTGCCTTAACCATGCTTTTTGCCTTCAATCAAGGGCCGGTGCGGTGAACTAAAATTACTCCTTTTGATGGCAGACATTATCCAATTTGTGGGACTTTTCCGTTGACCTTCCGAGAAATTACTCATTTCTACCACTTCAGCCTGTGAGTGACCGCCAGTCAGGTAATTCTTCAATTATTGTCCTCTTCGTGCAACTTCGAAGCACGCGCGTAAACAACGCTCATCTATTGTAAAAGCACCTTTAGGTCACGTTTGAAAATTTCTATGAACAACTGCAGGAAAAATTTTCTTCAAACTGACGTTCTTTGGATGGAGTTATTGCAGGACTAGAGATACTATTTTATAAATTTTTCTGTGAGTCAGAATTTTTTTCGGCATGAAGACTTTTACGGAGAAATTTAAAAAATTAATCAACGATAGAGATGTTTGGGCATCTTCACAGATATTTCCATATCTTTCCATGGTAGCACGTCTAAACTTCACAATGTCATTTCAACACAGTTAATTTCTACACACAAATTCAACATTGCTTTATTTCAACATTCATCAATTTCAATTTATTTTATTTCAATTTATTACACTCCAAAATTAATTAATTCACCCGGAAAAAAAATTATGATTCAACACTAAATCGATTATATGTGGATATTATGTGCTATCCCACGGATATAATCGAGGACACCATCTTCGTGGCGGAAGCTCACAACGACATTGCACTCTTGTCATTGCATTCTTTGAAGATTCACTGAATCAAATTTGAGAATTTTATCTTTTATAAATTGTTATTAATGATTTTATATAAAAATTTAATTTATTTTTCCCATTGTACCTCCCATTCATTCTTAATGGTGTATCTTTCCATATAGTAATGAAAAAAAGTTAAATTTCTGTATAAAATCGTTAAAAACCAATTTATCCGAGATGAAAATTCTCAAACTTGATAATGGGTGAATTGTAATTTTGTTGAAATTGTTTTGTGTTGAATTTTTGTGTTCAAATTAATTGTGTTGAAATGACGTTGTGCAGTTTAGACGTATAACCTTTTCCATGAAGTCCTTCATCGTGAAAAAATTACTGGCTCAGTTTGTTTTGCCGTTAATTTTCGATAAACGTTGAAATTTCACATCTTTTAAGCAGAATAAGAATAGACCTCAAGGATAAATTTATGAAAAAATAATTCCCCGAATTCGTTGATAAAAAGTACGTTAATCACTATGAAATTAAATCGAGCGTTCCTCATGATAAGATAGACATATGTGATGTACAGAGCATGATCTCATGATAGTCAACAACACATAGCAGCTGATGATAATGGTGATTTGGAGTGGAACTGATTTGAGCGTGTCACGCCAATAACTTTCTAATGAGGGTCCATTGAACAATAACATCCATTCAAAAATGTCTCCAAAACTTTATAATAGTATTGCACTTTTCACTGCTGTCCTTAAAACTTTCGTTGAAGAATTTATTTGCCAAAACCGTGCAAAGATTCTTCGAAAAAATTAGCATTAAAAAGGAATTATGTGACATGACTTTGAATGAAATCATACAGCTTAAGGAGTTTGGGGAGTAAACTCGAAATGACGGGAAAAAATTGATTTTTTTAACAGGGATGAAACAAGTCGTTTCAAATCACCTCAATTTTTTTCAAATTTTTCATCTAATTATTTACGACGAAAAAAAATGATAACAAATGATAAAGTGACATAACCCAACATTTGAAAAAAATTAATTATAGCTTGAAAATTCATTCTATTATGTCAAAGACCCGTTGAAATACTTCTCAGAATCGTCAATATTATAGGAAAAAAATTTTTGCACTGTTTGTTGCACTAAACAATTAAAGAAAAATAATTTAGTAGAAATAGCTTTCTGAGCTCTATTTTTTTAAATTTATAACTGCTCAGAAAACGATGGAAAAACCAAATGAAAATTAAGATTCGATCACTGAATATTTCGTTAATATTCTGGTGGAATTTCCTCTAAACTGTCTAATTTTTTACGAAGATATTTAATTCAATGTTATGAAAAATCGACGAATTTAGACATTTTTCTTCATCCGTGAATGCAAGGCGGCAACGTTGTACCGCATTTATTTGGCGCGTAATTTCAAATGAGCATCCAGAGGTTAAGCGATATACATCAGAAAATTTAGAATAATTTTGAATAAATCAGAATTTTCGAATAAAATCTTTTTCACTTATTAATTTACCGCTCCACCGCTTCATCTTTTTCAATTTCGTTACCCGATCCATTATAAATGTATTGATTTCTACTGAATTATTTAATTATCACATCCCGAAAGTTAGAGAGAGACGAATGCTCTCAGTGCTGTCAACCGGAGAAAAAGGAATAATAATTTGACCACAACGTTGTCGCGGTTATTCTCTCTTTTCGATGTTTTTTGACTTTCAGAAATTGATTGCATTGCTCTATTGCGTTGAATCGTTGATTTAAAGAAAAATTCCCCCATCCTAAAGCAATGAAAACATTATTTCGGAACTTTCGGATCATTTTTCAAAAAATCTTTGAAAAATAATTTTTTTAGTGTTTTACGATTGGATCACTGCTGGAGAACAATAGCCTCCCTTGTCCCCTCACACCCGATTTACAATCACTCCCCAAACTCCTTAAGGACATCAAATCTCTTAAAGCTATCTTCTTTCATTGCGTTGGAAGCTGCGAGTTGAGAGCTTTTTCCCTGAACTTGTGACTGTAGTAGCATTGATAAGAATAATATCTAGACAGTGAATTCACTCTATGAAATAAATCAAGAGTAGAAAAATAGAATGGATAAATAGAATGAAGTGGATGGAAAAAATATGAAAGGTCACATTTTCTGTAATCTCTGAAGAAGTTCTTCTAATAATTTCTACTTCTTTGTAAAAGACGACTTATCTTACTACAATATACAACTATATATAGATGTATATAGATATATATATGTATGTACATATACATGCGACAATTCAGAGGTTTTCTCAGAATAAAAAAAATTTCCTCGTTGAAATGAATGGATCTTTGCTGCTTTTTTCCATGAATGCATTTGCTGAGAGAGAAGCGCAAAGTTGTGTCATGTCAGAGCAAAGAAAAATTCCAATTTTCGCAGCGTTATATGATCAATTGGTCTTTGATTTCGATAAGAGAATTTTGAAGCTAAATGGATAGTCCACGAATGGGTTTGAGTCAATGGGTTTTTTTTCCTCTTGATTTAATGGAACAACACTCTCATTATCGTGAGAATTGATTGATAAGGTTATTGTTTTGAAAGAGAGTTTATTACGCACTTAAATGGAGATCAGATGATTCAGAATTCAACAAATTGAAGTAGGGTTGTGTTAAAATATTAGACCTTGAGCTTTGAAAATGAGACGAAATGCAGAACAAGAGAGAAAACAAGAGAAAGGAAATTGCGTTGTTATTTTATTTATTTTTGGAAATTAAAAAAATTGAAGTCTATAGTGCTATTTTGAGTGGTCAACTAACAATTTTTGTGGAGAAGAATTCAAAATGACGAATTTGAGTAAAAGTATGAAGTAGATAGATGGAGCTTTAGATTAGGGTGCACTGGTTGATTTTTCACAAAAAAATCGAAAAAATTGCCAGATTCGTGCTAATTTTTATCTAATTGATTTATTCCTGTTTATTCACATACACTATCGCTTTGAATGAAATAATCGCTTTGCTTCTGAATCTAATGTAGATCCAGGGTACTGAGTTCAAAAGTGCGTATTACTTATGTAGAAATATGTTACGTTGTCGCCATGAATTCATAGGAAAGAAACGAGAAAAACATGTTTTTTTAATGAAATATACCATCTGCTAGTTGAAGCTATGTGTCAACAGGAAAAGTGAAGTTCTTTATGACAGTTCGAAATACTCGACACAACTCGCCGTTCTCATCATTTAAATTAACAGGAATTATTTCCATTGTCAAGATTTTATATTTGTCTCTTGGGTCTTCTCTGGGATTTATCGCTGAGTAGGGTCATTCGCGCCCTTCATTTGAAATCTATTCTGAAACTTCTCTTCTATAAGAGAAGATGAAAAAATAGAACTAAAAAATAAAATAAAATAAAAATTATTTAGGCAGAATGTCATTTCAGTATATTTCAAATTTTTAAGGCGAAAACTCCCCAAAAAAATTATCCAACAATGTAAATATGCTGGAGCATTTTCCCAATTTTTTTCCATATTTTTTTGTTGAGCCCTTCACGCCGGAATCCATTGAGATCCATTCTGCCTTGCAGGACTCCAATTTCAAAATAATTTCGAAAATTATAAATAATCTTTAATATTGAAATGAAAATTGTTGTTTTTTTTTCAGGAGACCTTCATTTTTTACAAGACCTGAAACTTTAGATAAAAATATTTCCTCCACCAGTTTAAATATCTGATCTACTCACTTCCGAATGAATCAGAACATTGCATTCTTTTTTTTTAAATTTTTTTAACATTGCATTCACTCCCACGATTTTCCTCATCCAGAAAACAATTGAAATATAAACACTTTTATGTCCTTCAAAAAAATATTTAGTACATGCATCAACGCAGTTAAAAATAAACGAATGAAAATAGGCAACATTGGATGATAATTAAGAAAAATGAGAGACGCAATATATACAATAGTGTATAAATGTATGATTCTCAGGAAATATTTACTGAGGTAATCTTCATTGTCAATCAAACTTTTATCGTAAAAATAATCCCACCAGTGATCATGGCTAGTCGGATAATACCATCATGCTCATGTTTTAAATGATGCAAATGAAAACAACTTCATGAAGCATCTATAAGTTACAGTCCAGAGGAAAGTTTTCATCATCAAGGTTTTTATTTTTAATTTTTTAATTTTTAATCTCTTCAACTTGTTTTCAATAATACCTTGACAATGATAATGAGTTTTTCCTTATACGACCAATTATTCTGTTTCAATAACGATGTGTCGGTTTTCAATAAATCATATGATAGTACGAGTTTCAGTTAAATGGTATGTGAGTATTCATTCGAATGAACATCACAACAAGGCCACGTTGTAACGTTTACTCCATCCCGTCTGTGGGTGTTAAACAATGGTTATCTATCTGAATAAACTTGTAAACTTCGCTACTCAGGTCGATAAACATGTTTTTTCACATACCTCTCCACATATGGCATACCTGTTGCTGTATTCTTTGAAGTTCTTTTGAAAAATAAGAAAAATTAAATTCTCGTGTTCCGGTAATTTGGTGAAAAATAGGTGTCTGTAACTGCGTCATGGTAGATGGAAAATAGATTAATTCTATTTTTCTTTTTTTGACAAAAAGAAAGGTCAGCGAACCCGGAAAGTCAAAGTTTTCGTCTATAAATCTTCTAGTTAACTCAATTTTAACTCCCTATTCTCTATTTAGCGGGGATTAAACTGAGCAAACAAGGAAAAAGAAGAGGAGTCTTGAGTTGTATTCAAATGTAGAGGGGTAAAATGGAGAAAATTGGGGCACAATGATTTGGGATTTTCTTTGGGAGTGAAGGACTCTACGAAAAAATTTGGAAAAATGACCTATTAATTGTAGACATGTTGAAGCATCTTCTAAATATTTTCAGATTTTTTCATGAAGTTCACGGAAAGAAAATTCTACCAAAATTTACGATGTTAACATCGTAATCCTGGATTAGACTTTTATTAACGTTAATTTTGAAATATGTTATTTAAAAATTTACTATGTGGGTTATATTTTTTACTATTTAACATCGTAATTTTAACGAAGACTTTTAGGATTAAAAATTACTTCAAAAATTACGATTTAACATCGTAAAAAAAAAATAAATGAAAATTACACTTTAAAAACTATATTTATTCGTATATTTAATAATTCTATTTACTTTTTGATAAAATAAATATTTTAGTGCTGCCTATAAAAAGTACGATGTTACATCGTAATTTTTTAAATAGTAACTACATCCTCCGCAAGAGGCGCTCTCGTGTCTTATGACCTTTTATTGAAATCGTTAATATAGATCTTAAAAACAACTTAAAGTGTAGGCCCTTCGGGGGCCGAGTGGTCCAAGGCGTCGGTCATTTCGCACTCGAATGGACTCGGGTTCGAATCCAACCACCGGTCGATTGTTATTTAATTCTTTTATTTATGATTTCTCTTCAAATTTTACGATGTTCACCTCGTAATTTATATTAAAGAGTTAAGACTTGGTATTATTTGTCTAAAGTATTATTTCTTAAATGAAATTTCCAACGCTACATCGTAAAAATTACGATGTTAAAAGTCTAGTCCACCACTACAATAATCAATAGGACAAATTACGATGTTAGCATTGTAAATTTAACTAGGACTTTTTTTCCGCGTTCTTCACTCTGAAAGAAATGCCTGGATCATTTTCCTCCAGAGGTCCATTTTCATCTGATCTCCCTTAGGGAAAGTTTAATTTGTTTTAAGAATATTTCATAAATAAGGAGGTTTGGAAGATTTATTGAGAGATTTTTTCTGCAGATCATGGAATTCTAAATAAAAAAAGCCTTGTCACTTTTTATATGAGCCTACTCAATTCAAAGATGCGGTAAATGTTCCCTAAGTGGCGCGCGGTCCTTATTTCTCCTTTTTACGAGGAGTTTAATGTGCAATTCAATGCACAGAATGTTAAAATATGGTTGATATAAAATGTAAATAATGGCTGAATTTCCCATGCAGTTATTTAATGATATTCCTTCATTTTTCTAGTGTTCACAATTAGGGAAGGTGAGCAGCAAGTTGCTACTTCTCGTGCTTTCCATAACAATAATAAATATCATTGAATGATGATTTTGAAAATTTATCACCTACTGGGACTCATGTAACATTATGGAGATATGCTAAGAATTAAAAAAAAATAAAATTTCTTCTTCTAATTTCTTAGTGATAAAGTCATCCAAGAATAGTCGATGATAGATTTTTAAATGCATATATTGTTGAAGTTATTGTAAAGATAAAGAAACAAAATATTCTTCATAAAGGAAATTATAATTTCAAATTGCGCTTTTTTTAAAATGAAAATCTGTTTTTTTTTTTTTAACTAAATAATGAAAAAAAAAGTCAATTTTCCTATCTAAATAACAGAATTATTCTTTCAATTGAGACTATAGTTATTAGTTTATATTAGATTAGAAAAAAAGTTTTGGATATCATCGCTTCATCCATCACATCTCAAAATAGAAACATCATATCTATAATATGAAGAAAAAAATTACTGGAGGGGCAAATAATAGTTTCCTTGACCCCATCTAGATAAACCACATTCCCACAATTTTCCTCGAACTTAAAAACTCTATTCTATTCTGAAAGAAAACACATCTAGTACTGAAAAGGGTTTTGTTGATTCACCCTTGGGCGATTTGGTCGGTGTAGTTCTCCGCGCTTTATTCAAACTTTATACACACATTTCTCCGTTTAAAACGGAAAATCGGACTGAGACGTTTACGTACACTCATTCTCATGATTCAAAAATGAGCGTAAAGTGAGCATGTTTTGCTTTGAATGTTTAACCAAGGTTAGCTATCCATCGAACTGCTGAATGACTAGATGAAGACTATACTTTTCAATTGATATTCCAGTATCTAAGCATTCAAACAGTTTGAGGTATAAGTAAAACAGTGAATGAAAATTTTAACATTTTTTATTCCATCATGTTCTAGAATCCGATAATTGATATCAAGGTCTTTTCTTCATTTCTCATTCCTCTTTCCTTCAAGCGAATTATCACTTGCAATACTTCGGACTGCTTGGAAACTATTGGGTATTTCCCGAAAGCTTTGTTTCTCAGCAACATGTGCGTATTATGGCCACGACCCGTTGTTTTTTATTTTCAATGATAAAATTAGAAGAGTAAGTCAGTGGGAAAAACCTTACTGGAGCCGATCTGAGTCGTGTGCCAAGATAAGATTCAGGTCTGTGCTCCCGCGATAAAACATTGAAGTGTACTGATATCTTGAAAGGGAAACAAATGAAAAGTAATGAACAGTCACGTCTTGACCAACATTTTCTTTCTCAATTTCTTGAATGTGTAAATATTATTATAATTATTTTATAATATTATTTCGATGGTAAATATAGTAACTCGCAATAGCTCAGCGGTAGAGCACCTGACATGTAATCAGAGGGTCGTGGGTTCATATCCTGTTTGCGCATCACATATTTCTTCCGGAATTTGATTCTCCTAAAAAATTTATTAATAAAAATTAATTTATTAATAAAAATTAATTTATTAATAAAAATTAATTTATTAATAAATTTATTTGTATTCTCAATAAACTAGTATTTCTGAACCCAAATATGTCATCTACAAAATTTCGAAAAAAATGTTGATTAAGATGTTGCTTAATTACCATTCAAATTATTTTAAACCTCTGCGGTACTGCTAGCTCTGTCAAGTTGACAAAACGACTGGGTCTGAATCGATTTTTTCTATATTAGAAATAATGTGCTCTTTATGAGCTACTTTCGGACTTTACTCATAATTTTCGTGCTCGTACCATGTACCGCAAAATCACCATTTTGTCAATTTGGTGACGCGACAAAATCTCTGTTGACAAAATGTCCGCGACGTAATATCTGCATCGAAAGTTCTGCCGATGAGGATATCTGCTGTAATCACGGTCGGTAATTATTTTTCTTTTTATTGCGGTGCTATCTTGTATTTTATAATTGATTTAGTAATTTATTTTCTTCTTTTTTACTGATTACACCGGAATTTCCGCGGATATTTTGTCGCGGATATTTTGTCAACGGAGATTTTGTTACCCAACCGTCAATTTGACCATAATTTAGCAGAACATGGATACTGTTTGCGCTATTTATGAAACTCATGATACCATTTTCTGTGCTTTTTATGATTCTCTGGAAGTTTTACGGAACAATAAGGTTTTTAAAATTTATCAGAAGGTCTCTTAATGTTTCAAAAGTATAATGACAAATAACAAATAGAGAAAAACAAGTAGACAACACATCTGTCGAGTATCATAATTATCTAGTGGTGTCATCAAAAGCACATAATCAGCACATAATTTTTCGATTCTATAATTATAATTGCGGCTAAAAACTGATTTTCTATTTTTTAATTTCCATCTTCTCCTTCCGTAAAAATAATCTCTGTTATTTCGGCATTTTCTCTAAGTTTTTGAGCGTTTTGCACACAACATTTCGAAAGCACAGAAAAATGGTATAATGAGTTTCATAAATAGTGCAAACGGTATCCATGTTCTGCTAAATTATGGTCAAATTGACAGAATGGTGATTTTGCGGTACATGGCACGAGCACGAAAATTATGATTGAAGTCCGAAATTAGCTCATAAAGAGCACATTATTTCTAATATAAAAAAAATCGATTTAGACCCAGTCGTTTTGTCAATTTGATAGAGCTGTGACTGCTCCCGAGAACACGCGTCGGACGTCAGGGATCCATAACTAATTAATACACGGATAATTAAACACAACACATGGACAACTCGACACACAGACAAATCAATAAACAAACAAATCAACACACAAACAAACTGAACACAAAGACAGCTCAATATATGAAAAAGTCAACACATAAAAATGTTCGAAAAAAGTCTATTTTATTACGGAAAATATTTAAACATCGCAGGATAAATTTATCATATTGAAAAATACTATTTCTCTCGGAAAGAAAAACGATATTGAGTGAAGGTAATTGATTTGATAATTCAATAATGTAGCAATTCAAAGAGAATATTGGAGATGATCTGTATATTAGAAAATGTAAATGTTCAATTCCTCTATTTTTGCGTTGATTTCGTTACATGATTAATTTACGGTGCATTGGATTTGTTTGTGGGTTGAATCGTCTATGTGTTAATTGTCCATGTTTTGAATTGATGTGTTGTGTTCAATTGTCCGTGGATTAATTAGTTATGGTGGTAACGTCAGAGTGGGGACAGCTATTGTAATGCATGTGCGAGAGAGTGGGGAACGGCAGATTCACCTCAGAGGGTTAAATAGTTTTTGGAAACGAATTATGGATTCATGATATATTGTTATTCTTGAAGAACTAGCAATGGGATGCTCGCGGATCGTGTTATATTGGGTGTTAGTGATTGATTATGAATATTCACTATTACAATTTAGTCTCAATTTTTTTTTTAAATCTAAGAAATCGATTTTTTTCTATGTGAATGATATATACGCTTTGGGATATTTTTTCATATTTATTCTATGTTGAAAGGAATATTTTCTCATATTCATCAATAAACATCTGCATTTTCAAATATTTTTAAAGTTTAACGGTATCTCTCTTCCTGTGCTATACCTTCTCAATAGCAATTTCTAAAAATTGCAATTTACCTCAATTTCTTCCTTATTTCTAAGAAACATTGATTTTTCACGGTGTAGATACGTCCTTCTTACCCTGAGATGATTCTGTAATGAGTTGAAAAGCTATGAGAGAAGCTCGTGACAGAAAGGGCGTATCTTCATTATATTCTAAAAAAAATCGCCAACAAAACCGAAAAATCTACTTTTTTTTATTTTTATTGAGACAGACGTCTGAGATTTGGTCAAGTAGGTTGCCTCGACATCTCGCGTACGTATTGTCAATTAATTGGTCGAAGTTGATAAGAGTCTATAGGCCCAATTATCGATCAAGAGGTCAAGTGAACTACGTCGATGCGGCAGCAAGGGACGCGAATCACTCGTTGTTCGTGCGTCGTTGCGGCTGTCACGTGTTTTGGCAGTCCACAATTAATCCATTAAATCCATTATTATCATTATTATCTATCTTCAATTATTCTTTGATTTCTGTATTAAAATATAATGTTGAAACAATTGAGGAGAACTCCGACCATTAAATACTTTAGTAAAGCACTGGATCAATTGTAAGTAAAGGTGTAATTACTTTTCATCTCTTTGACTCTGCAATTTGGTACTATTTCTGGGTCACCCAAATCGAACCCAACTTTTCTCATTTCTTTTCCGCTTCGATCAACGGACATTGGACAATTCTACATTTTTATTTAATGGTTTATTGGTTTTCCATAAAACCAATTGGCACCCAACTGAAAAGGTTTGTTAATAAATTAACTGATTGATTTTGACCAAGAGGCCCGAGCAGCCATTGACCCAGGCCGTGCTCGGTGAAGACTTCTACTCTTTTTACGCCATTTTGCCAATAAAATTTATTAAAATTCATTAAATCAAATTTACATCAATATCTCATTTGATCAATTATTCAAATTTTTATTCATTTAAAATGAAGCCTGTCTCATTATGAGACTTAGGATTTTAAGTTGGAAATATCTGGGTAAATAATGCATATGCATTTTTCGATCGGAGATGATTCTGTGAAAGATTTTGAGAGCTACAAAAGAAGGTCAGTGCAAAAAGGACCTCCTTCCTTCCTTGGACCAGCTTTCTTCCTTACTTTACTATTTAAGAGATGAACTGACGTCGAATCCACGGATGGCGTCCAAATATCATTGTCATCACCGATTACCCATATTTACATTATTTAGAGTCGAAAGCTACCCTTGCTCTATGACTTTCCGTCTGGCTTTTCAGGAAGAATACGGGTTAAAGGCCCCAAATAATTGAAATAGCTTCGGGTTATCTGATTATTCGAACTTTATTTTAATTACCCTTAAAAGTCGCATATTTACTGGGACAATTTTTTCTTTGGGTCAGAAGTGCGATAACGATCCTTACCAACAAAATGAAATATCATATTTTTCTGATATATTCATATTCTTATTATTTACTGCAACAATAAATTAACCATAGGTCAAAATGATCTAATTCCATAGCACCTGAACGTAAATTTCCCTTAACTATACTATACCATACTATACTATAATGTAATATAGTATGACTATAATATAGCTAGATTTAGGAAAAATGAAATGGTGACAAGGAGCATTCCATGCTTTTTTTAGAAGGAAATGAATTGAAAGTCCAATTCAAATAGAAAGGCGCGTTTATCCTTCAAATAATGACACATGTAGTTCTTCATGTCAAATTCCAATGACGAGTGAAATCTTCTTATTGTTAAAAAAAAGACCTCTGTTTCTATGGGAAAGTATTTCTATCTTGTTTTTCATAATTCAATGTAAAGGAGGGAACGTTACAATATCATCTTCCCATCACCAGAGTATCTGGTTAGAAGTGCATGCGCAAGCTTGATCTGATGATTAATTGGCATTAATGAAGAAAAATAATATTCTTAACTAAAATGCTTGACTCACAGTGAGGAAATAAAAGAAATTAATGGCTTCATTCGATCTAGCTGCAAATCAATCGGTTTCTCTATCTCTCTCTGAAAAGCTTCGATGCGAGATGGTGGATGTCTGATCATGAATTTCAGTAGATAGATCAGCTAAAACTGGGCTGTCGGTACAAGTACTGAGGTCAATTAATTGAGTTTGAGAGAATGACAGTTTTTTTTTTTTAAAAGTCTAGATTTATGCTGGAATTGGACTGCTATTGGCTGAACTAATCAAGACTTTTCGGTAATTGTACCACTTCTGCTATTTCTTTCTGAAATCATGGAGTGGGGAATATTTGTTCCTTGTTTCAGTCGATTTTTCTGGCATTAAGGAAATATAGTCGTAAGTGCCACTCATTAATATCAAAGGGGCTCTCTACCTCCATATGTCTTTTAGTTATAAGTAGTAACACACTCACTTATATCCTTCTAGAACGAAGATAGCTATGGATAGCCTAAGTGTACAATCTATGAAAACAGAACGGCATGAGTAATAAAAAAATCATCCAAGTAGAGAAACTATGAAAACAAATAGATATTAGTTCAAATATTCTCATGTAAAATGGAGCGTTTCTGAGAACCAAAAGGCGTAAGTGCTCGCACCTCTTGATACAAAAAAACTTGAAAAAAACCTGAAGGCTTGAGTCCGAAAAAAAAAGTTTACAAATACCATGAAAAGTGTTTATCCACGGTTCTGGGAGATAAGCTTCTTCCATCCCGAAATGTGCCATTTTCGGCACTTACAGAATGAACCAAAATTTTTTGCTAATTAAACTCCTTCATAGGACAATATGAATAATTGTGGACATAGTAGAAAGATATTTTCATTTCCGCCTAATTTCTTCAATTTTTTTGGTGATGTCATTCACTATGAAAAAAAAACTGGATTCATTTAAAGAGGTTGGTTACCACTTGTGCGGGGCGCGTGGGCAGGAGAAAATGCCTATGCTTTATACTTATCAGAGGGTCGTGGGTTCAAATCCTGCTTGCGCATTACATATTTTTTCCGGAATTTGATTCTCTTAAAAATTTATTAATAAAAATTAATTTATTAATAAATTTATTTGTTTAATGGCATTAAATGGCCATTAAACAAAGAAATTTATTAATAAATTAATTTTTATTAATAAATTTTTAAGAGAATCAAATTCCGGAAAAAATATGTAATGCGCAAGCAGGATTTGAACCCACGACCATTTAGCATAGGGATCCCAAGCTAATACCAATTCCTGAACAGGAAAATAGAAGGCATTTTTCTGACCTCTCATCACCCGATTACTTGCTGAAAATCATCATAATAATTTTTTGATTCCCTCTTATAATTCTTGAAAATAAATGATCACTTCAAATGTTGTCAATGTCATAGAAAATGAAAGAAAATTGATTGCGAGATGGGCTCGAGAACTTCGACAAAGCAGCAGTTGGAATATATTTCAAACTGTATCCACACATACATACAGAGCTCTTGCAGACATAATGCTACGTCACGCGGTGAGGCGATGTTAGTTACTCGACACGTGAATTTTGATCGAGGAATTGTATAAAACCATAAATTGCAATTGTAAAAGGTCTGTAAGGCCCCGAAAAAATGGTCAATTATTTTTCCTAATTGCTCAAGGAAGGTACTGATCAGTTTTCCAATCAAATCTCAATTGTCATTCACGAGATTTTCTTTTTTTTGTCTCCGAATTATCGGTAGGGCTTCGTATGCCCATAAGAGGCTGTGTATAACCAGGGATTTTCATTAATTTATTACGTCGAAACTAGATTCAAGAACTAATTAAAAATTTGACAGGAGTCGTATGGGATGTTTAATAATAACATTAAAAATTTTCAGAATTTTTTCATTTGAACGCATTTAGTGAACAGCCTCCTTAACCTCGCTAGTCCGGGTTGCCCGGTCTTCTCTATTATTCTACACAAATTCATTGATCAATCCAAGTGGTTTTTGATAACTTATACTGCTACTGCCCTTGACATTGAGATATAATGTACCAGCTTGACCACACGTCGTAGGAAACCCCACAGCAGTAATGACGCCTCTGGTTTAACGTTAGTGCATCCATGTTGAGTGTGATTAAAAAAAGAGCATACAATATAAGAATATTGGCAATAGGTTAGTTTTTAGTCAGAGCCAACGCGTGACTAGAAGGCGCGCGAATATGCACTTGCTCACGTGGCACGTTAAAGGGATATTTTGCTTCGTCTCATCGAAAATTCATCCAAATCATTCTGGGCGAGTTACCAAAAAAATTACGTCTATTGAGATGTGTATGTAGAATTGTAAGGTCGTCGGCCAAGAATCATACTCTACACACGTGAAAAATGATACTGAAGAGTCCATTTCGATGGAGCAACTTTGTTGTTCTCGTATGAGTATTATTTCTCAATTTCTTACGGAATTATGATGTTTTCAATGAAAATTAAGTCTAGAAATTTTTGAGAACTAATTAGGAAGAAAAATAAGAATCAGTACCATGACAATGTAAATTGAAAACAAAAATGATGAAATATCGTTGAGAGACGAAGTCTATTTTCTTCGTATCAAGAAATTCATATGTTAGGGAGGAACAGCATGTCTCTACGGGGTGAGGCGCACGGGGGGAAACATCAAAGCTTCCGACGGATAGTGCCAATCCCAAATAAATGAAATATCATAATTTTAAAAAATGCTCATATCGCGTAAAAGCTGAGAAATAGTTGATAAATAGAAATTATAACTCTTATAGAGCATCCGTAACAATTAGTTAATCAATTTCTTTACTGAAAGGAATTATTTAAGTAATTATTGAAAATGTATTCCACTTGGCAACGTCGTCTTTCTATGTTTATGAGTTGGTAACAGTTCGGTCGGTAAAACCGCATCTTCATCGATTGAGCTGATACACTCGGCCAATCAAATGTGTGTTTATAACCTGTTAGCGTGAAAGTGTCGGTTTTGAAAAATTCGCGCGCCTCTGCTTGCAGTGACGTCACATAACGCTGTTGTCACGTTTTTGCAAATGGCGCCTGTCTTGATTGAAAAATTGTTGTTTTTTGAGACATTAATGTAAATTGTGTAAAATTGCGTTGGTGATGGGTTTAAAAAAAAAATCACCGGTTGCCATAGTGGAATTACGTTAAATAGAAAAAGATTTACATTTTTTATTGCGTTCTTTCAATTTTTTTCTCATTTCCAAAAGTATTGCCCCATAAAATCACGTGCAAAATGACTGTTTTCGGAAAATTGTTATTAAAAATTGGTAAGGTGAAACTGACTGAAATTTTAACAATTTGTTGCTCATATACTTAAGTGTCGAGAAAAAAAATAAAAAACACTAATATTGCGATTCTATTTTCCTGCTGTTCCTCCTTAATATTTTGATCGATATACTTCTTTTTCTACCAATCCATCAAGTTTGAAAAAAATCCTCCACTTCTCTCTTCAATTATCAGGATTTGGAAATCACGGAAAGAAATCGGAACTTCCTATTCAAGAAACACAAAATAAATCAACACAACAAATAATCAAGGATGTATGGGTATTTGGAAGCTGAAGCCATAACAGAGTTGAATGAAATTCAATGACCACTGGAGAGCAATGCTCCTGTCGAATAATGCTATTGTCTAATATTATTTCTAAAATCAACACAAAGCGAATCTTAGCATTCACGTCGTGTTTTCTAAAGGATTTACGGCCAATCGAGGCGATGAACCTCAGGGCAATTCTATATAACACGTGAATGCAACACAAATGCGCGGGCAAATCGCCTATAGTTGCGTCATGATGAGGGAATTAACGCCTAACAATACCGTCTCCCATTGGAACGATTCTCGGATATGATGTGCTTCAATATCTTGTTATCGATGAAATTATGTAAATAATTAGAGTCTAACATTTTTTCTTCTTAATGTTCGATTTATAACAGCAAAGCAGGTTATGAAAGGCTTGAAAAGGTGCCCCGAAGCAGCTGATGAAGAGAAAAGAGATAGAGATATAGTGCACAACGAAGATATACTGCGCGTAGTTGCCACATCATTTTGCTTGACGTCGTACATAAAAAGTGATCAAGTCAATAATTCTTTTTCTTCATTAAATGCTAATCAATTATCGAGTCATGAGTAAATTAATAGTTGCAATTTTTTTCAACTTGGAAAATTGAGAAATGAGCAAAATTCAAACACTATTTTAGACTAGTAAGATTCGCTCGAACCTCCTTACGAATTGAGAGATGACCGGAGCAGGAAAATATGAAGAGAATTATAATCGACTATGATTTGTACAACTCTGGGAATCATAGTTTAATATTCCCATTTTAACATCAATAAAAAAAAAAAGGTTGAACATTGAATAATTGATGGTTAGAAGCATCTCGTGGGATTTATCGTTGATTCTGTCACCTGCATGTATGTGTCATATGCCTCGGGCTCTGCAAGTGGTAACATTCACCCGTTACTCTTCGATCGCTCTAGCATTACCTCCTGGCCTTATAAAATGCAAGATATTATTCAAGAAGAGATAATAGTTTCAATCGATCTGACCCGTTGGCTATTCTTTTTCACTCAGAATTTAAGTGTACACTTGGTAAAGTCAAGATAGTATAAATACGAGAAAGCGTGACTGAAGCGTGAATCAGTACACTATTGATTGCCGTTATTGTAGATGAAAAGAACAGTTTGTCAAGAATAGAAGAAAGCTTTCATTTCAATTATTTTTTTCTCATTCCTTGAGAGCTGTAACGACTGTCCGATGATATAAAAAAAACATATCTATATGTCATGAGGTGCTTCTTATATTTTATTCATAATCATTATAATTTCGTTGGAGGAATGAG
This sequence comes from Aleiodes alternator, assembly GCA_963921955.1. Classification (NCBI taxonomy): domain Eukaryota; kingdom Metazoa; phylum Arthropoda; class Insecta; order Hymenoptera; family Braconidae; genus Aleiodes; species Aleiodes alternator. The sequence continues at coordinate 1,869,073 of OY998097.1, forward strand.
GAAATTCCTGGTGGTGAACGAGCATTAAAAATTATTTTTGAGATTTTCTTTCCAAAATTTACAGTATTCTGCGGATATTTCCGGTTTTTGTAGAATCAAATTGAAGTTGATTTTGCAATTATTTACACAGTTATTATCTTTTTTTTTATGATTAATAACAAAATATTTCTAATTTATTGGGTCATTGTTTTTTCAAACACAAAATGACGGTTATCAGTCGTTTTTTTTCACTTTATGAGCTCTCACTACTAACATCATAATATTTTCAATGAAATTTTCCTCTGAATTAAAAAAAAATCATTATATTAATGATCTGGAGTGTTCATTATTCTTCGAAGGGTCCGAAAGATCAAGGCACGTTTTCCGTTGCAAATTTTCTGAGCTTCCTAATGTAATTATCTCAAGAAACCGAAACTCCTTCCACGCGGAAGAAAAATTCTAGTTAAATTTATAATGCTAACATCGTAATTTGTCCTATTGATTATTGTAGTGGTGGACTAGACTTTTAACATCGTAATTTTTACGATGTAGCGTTGGAAATTTCATTTAAGAAATAATGCTTTAGACAAATAATGCCAAGTCTTGAGCTCTTTAATATAAATTACGATGTGAACATCGTAAAATTTGAAGAGAAATCTTAAATAAAAGAATAAAATAATAATCGACCGGTGGTTGGATTCGAACCCGAGTCCTTTCGAGTGCGAAATGACCGACGCCTTGGACCACTCGGCCACCGAAGGGCCTACACATCAAGTTGTTTTTAAGATCTATATTAACGATTTCAATAAAAGGTCATAAGACACGAGAGCGCCTCTTGCGGAGGACGCAGTTACTATTTAAAAATTACGATGTAACATCGTACTTTTTATAGCTTCCGTCGTATTATAACAGAGGCAGCACTAAAATATTTATTTTATCAAAAAGTAAATAGAATTATTAAATATACGAATAAATATAGTTTTTAAAGTGTAATTTTCATTTATTTTTTTTTACGATGTTAAATTGTAATTTTTGAAGTAATTTTTAATCCTAAAAGTCTTTGTTAAATTTACGATGTTAAATAGTAAAAAATATAACTCACATAGTAAATTTTTAAATAAGATATTTCAAAATTAACGTTAATAAAAGTCTAATCCAGGATTACGATGTTAACATCCTAAATTTTGGTAGAATTTTCTTTCCGTGTAAGTTATCATCTTCATACCGAATATTCAAACTTCTCCCGAAATATATCTATTTTACTCCACCCTAGCACAATATGAACATATGGTCGATGCTTCACTAATGCAATGTATTCTCATACATTTATACATATGTACTGATACGTTTTGTAACATTTCTTAGTCCATGAGAAAATGTAGCGATTCGCAATGAGCTTCCGTTATATATACCGTTGGTATTTTAGACTGACTCTCTTTCATTTCGAAATTAGTCTATTGCGAACAATGTGAATGAGCTAAGTGCACTCAAGAAGAAACACATAATACATAAGTGCTGCGGGTATTATTGTGAAAAGAGCAAATCTTTATATGGCAAGACAAAATGAGTGTCCAACAGACATCTGCATGATCTGAAATACTGGTGAATGTACTTTACGTTTGAAGTTTTCCAGCTATTAAATAATGTGGTAGTATATATTGAGTGAAAAAAATGCTACTTGAAATTCCGATATTCTCAGGAGTTTTTTGTTTCCAAATCTTTTCAAATTAAATACACATTTTTCTACAAAGGAAATGATTCAGCAGTGTTGAATATTGCGATGTAAAGTAATAAATTATAAATAATAGTGAAAATAATTTGTACGAAGTAGAGATTTTCTTGATAATAAAAAAAGAAGTAAACTAGAAGCAGTGGCGTTTCATGAAAAATTCATGAAATTATTCACCATCTAGTTATAAAATCAAAATTTGGAAAGAGTGAAAAAAGAAGAAAAAAAAATATGATTTAATCAATAATGAAGATACCTTATTCTATCTATTAAGTCATGAAAGAACGTAAATTCCAGACGTTCCTTTCACTATTTTTTTTATCTCTATCCTCTCAAAAGTCCCAAGAGATGAATTGGTAGAGTATTGTGAAGTAGGACACTGAATTGGAATCGATTCGGTCGCTACAATTCCATCCCACTTGAAATTGAAGGAATAATGGTTTAGTTCAATAGCCGTTGCCTAGCATGTCGATATATTGCACTAGGAATCCGCCTACATTACTTCAGGGCTGACCAGGGCAAAATGGATCTCTGATGCAAATCATCTGGGAATTCATTTCGAAGTGGAAGGTACTCTGCAAAAAAATGTGAAAAAAATTGGAAAAGTGCCCCGAAACGTTTTTATTGTCGAGAAATTTTTTCATATTATTTAGTAGAGTCTTTCACTGTAAAAAAATCCCGGTTTCTTTTTTTCTCATAGGTCCATTTTGCCTCGATCTCCTATACTTTGTTGCACTCAATTCTCATTACTTCTTTTATTCTCCTATTTCCCCTTTGTCCGACCATCGCAATCTAGTATTTCGATGATGATCTCTATTAACTTTATGAGACACTAGAATCGAGACATTGTAAAAGTGTGATTTTGTGGAATTAGAGTTGATAGTGTAATTTACGAAGGGGGTTACTGATGTCAGCCACATGCATCTGATTGAGTGTCATTCATTTCTCCATGTTACTACAGTAAAAATTCTCTATTATGATGTTTTTACAGTTTCATACTAATCGATACTGCTGGAGAAGAAAATTTTCCAGTAGAAAACTGATGGAAGAAAGAAAATAAGGGGAAGTAATTGTATTTTGTAGGTCATCTGGTTGCTCGGCAACGTGCGCCTGCTCACTACTGCCCCCCCCCCCCCACAGCATCCTCTTACAATGTGAATTTCATACTCTGTAGAATAGTCTCCTTCAATTCTGTATACTCAGAAATACTCTCACTATATCTGCATGTACTGTTCCGATTTCAATGTAGTTAACTCAAAGCCACGAAGAAGTTACTGACCCGAGAGAAACGAGTCTGCAATAGACTGTTGCAGATTTTATTGACGTGCATCTCAGTTTCACTGTCAATGAAATTTATCACTCGTTGTTCTACCTACGTCATAACCTTTTTGGAAAAAAGCCTCGTTCGTAGTTTGCATTCCACTATCTCCATAATCACCGGGTAATCATAGTGTTAGCACTCAATTTGAGAGGAATTTCGATTTTTTTTTCCGTTGAATTCACTGCAAGTGACTCATGAATGTTGAGGAGGTTTGCGACATCTGATGAGATGATGTGATTACAATTTTAGAAATTTAAAATAAGTTGTTGTGAAGAAGTTACTATTTCAGAGTTGGAATTGTACCAAAAAAGCTTTGAAATTTTGGAGACTTTTTTGTAATTCTGTCATATATGTATTATTTGAGGAGAAAATTTTCTGATGGAAATTGTTGACGTATGAATTGATAAGAGAATTATTGATGATAGTTTTATCTTTATTTAAGACTGTAGATATTTTTAGATTCGAGAACTATTACTAATTTCATCCGAATTTAAATGTCCAAAATCGCCCTGCGATCAATGGAACTCCCTGTGTGTTTTTTTTTTCAATTTTTGAATTCATTAATTGCCGATATTCATCAATGTTTTAAGGTATTTTGGTCGAATTGGGATGAAGTCAGTTATCAACCATAATATAATTTTTATTTATGCACAATTTACTACTTAAAAGCTATGATAAATTTTCATTTGTTGAATGAGAAAATATTATGTAAGCTTTTTGGGGCTTGTGAATGAAAAATTAATAATTAATTGCGGAAAAAACAGTAGAGACTCAATTTGACTAATTCCCTATCCTAGGGAGTTACCTAACCTCACTGACGTATGGGTTATTACATTGTATCCACGAGTTTTTTTTTTCTCGCTTTAACCTCTTTTTTAATTATTAATTTAAACTCTATTCTATTTCAATAAAAAAAAAAAATTTAACTTTACTTATGTCGGATAATATGCACATAATGTCCTCTGATCATGTCAAATATTGCACTGGACCGAATTCAAAAGAAACGCGCGCGGATGTGTCGCCATTTTCTTACCACTAGCCACTTCTGCTAGAGAGAGAGATCTGATATGTCACAGGGGAAGCAGCCACGGACTCACATTAAATATTATAATTAAAAATAACCCTGCGGTAAATCATCTAAAATAAGTGGGAAATATGTTCCATAGATATCAAGGTTTATAGTGGTGAGTTTTTTTTATGGCCCTTAAACAATTAATTTCGCAAAAAAATTGAAGTATTCGATAGCTGGAGTGACATCTGAGCCTCATGCGCCATGAGAGCAATGCAAGATGAATTAATTTTATCAATTAATTACGCCGAAACTACACGGGCAATAAATCTAGGATTTTACAGACAGGTAGAGCGAAGCCAGCTCTTTCAATAGGACATAAAAAAACATGTGGTTACACGTGAAGCCCAATTCGACCGTACTACCTTAATAAGAAACGAGTATTAACAGCTGATGAAAGTGATTGAAAATTCGACACTGCTCTCATTCCCTGAAAAGTTGATTAACCCTTGGAGGTGAATCCACCGTTTCCCACTCTCTCGCACATGCATTACGATTGGCTTTCCCCACTCTGACGTCCGACCGGCGTTATTCATCTGAGAGGGTTAATAGCGTCGAACAATTGGTAAGGAGATTCAATACAAATTTTAAAAAATTATGCCGAACAAGATGAACCGAAACTGCTGAACGCTTTCCTCTTACTGTACATTCAGCAACATTACGTGACTTTATTAAACATAACGCAACGTTGCCACTTTACCACTTTGTATCGAGAAAGCAGTATTACCAAGTACTAACATAAAGAATTAAAACTCTTCGCCATTTATGCAAAAAATGGAGGAGAGATTTAGCCAATTAAACAAAAGTTTTTTTTGTCGCGATAACGTCTCTTTTTATAATTACGTCTAAAATTGCAGCGGCCATTTAACAACGCGTAATCTCGTCCAGTAGCTTTCACTATAAAAAAAATGACTGACACCAAAAAAAATAATCTGAATTTTTGGTGATTTTATCAATTTAATGCATTGTGGAAAGCATTTGAGGAAATCTTTTCTTAATAAGGAAAATGAAAAAGTAATATCGGATATTTTATGATGAATCCCTGAATACTTTAGGGAGCTCCTTGTTCTGAAAAATGCCTTAGTGCTAATGTAGAATATTTCTTTGATGCTCGAATTAGAGAGAAGACTGAGAGAGGTAAAGCTGATTCTACTGGACATTGGTAAGTGCGGTTTTCAGATCTGAATTCACTTTCTAGGAAATAATTTCGACTTTGAAGCACTCCTGGCGGAGAATGTGTTAAAAATCTAGCGCGATTTTTATGACGCTCACTCAAGTTACTTATGAGTGACCGTGTAGATTTTCGAGGAGTTTCTATTAAAGTGGACTGTATTTGATGATAATGGATAATCGATTATTTTCAGGAACTTTGAGGAATTTTCAGGATAATTGGCGATGGATTCATACAATGATAACTCGCGAACTTTATCAAAAATATACTTTAATTTTCGACTAGATTGCACTCGTTGAATTGCATAAATTGTACACTGATAATTTTCTTCAAGTGATTGATAATTGTCTTTGATAATTGTCTATTACTTTCACTTGTCTTAAATGATTTAACCAATGATATTAATTAATAATCTGAAGGATTATTGATGATGCACGTACAAATCATAAGAAGATAATTCGTCTAGCATTAATTAAATGATAATTGTCTGATAACTTCGATATTTTAACAATGATAATTAACACTGATTCTATCCGATAGTTGATGACGTTCATTACTATTCGATGATCGCATTTCCCTGCCGGGTTCTAAGGCCGGTCTTACATCGAAATGCTGGATAATGTCTTGTAATTAATGTTGAATGTCTTTTTGATATGTAACAACCGAATGAGAACCCTTCACATTACACTATCCGCGTCTATCGACTATAGCGTCGGTTTATTACTCTCGAAAAGTCTCTAACGATTACGATAGATAATTCTCTTGATAATGCACGGATTCACGAAAAATCTAGCTATTGATGATGCACGGATTCACTAAGAATCTAGCAATTGATGATGTTTGATACGCGAAACCATGTCTTCACTGTTTCGCGGATCGAAGATTGAATTTAGTGATGAGTGACGGATTACGCGAAAACACGTCTGTACGGTCCCGCGGTTTGATGACTAAGGTCGTCTCTTGCCGAGACAATTGGGCCCATCGGTGTCGATGACGTCTTGGGTGATGTTTGGGCATCAATCGAACTAATTAATGACCCCTGATCCGCGGGTAACCCTGGCTCAGTCGATAAACTAGCCAGGATTTTCAACAGATTGTTCAACCATTGCCTCTTTTTCGCTGGAAACGAGGACGATTTTTCACTATTGAAGTTACTGTAGAAGATACATTTATTTTCAAATTATGGCAAGTTAAACGTGATTTTGTATGAAATTGGATGCACTTCTCAATGATATGCATAAGATCTTACATGAATGTGATACCGATTGATTATCAAAAGCAAAAATGGAAAGTATTTTTTTTTTTGAATTCTCTTTCTTCAATGAGAGTGCCACTCACGTTCTCAGGAGCGCTTCAAAGAAGAAATAACATATACCATATGAAAAAAATGTCATTATTTTTATATCTTTTCTCTGCTAGAATAGAGTGTAATAGACAAACATCCTTAATGGAGCATTGAAACGACATATCATTCCGTAATCGTTCTCAATGAGACTTTAGAACTCTCAAGCATGAGAGAAGTAATTGATGAAATAAGACCCAATTGCTTCAACTTTTTAATTAGTTTGAAGGACGCTTTCACGCCATGCTCATAACCGAAATCAGATAAGTTCAATTCGACACCGAAATCCAATAAGTGACCTCAATTTTACTGTTTAATTTGAGGCAAAATGCATTGATGTAGAAATTGTGGAATTTACTTTTTTTCTTCCATTCGCCCACGTTCTCTGGAAAAATTTGTTCTTGGTAAAAGACCTTTATATATAGATATATGCAGGATCTTAGGCTCTGCTGTGATTGTTTCAGCCTCAGTGACTTCAACTCATTCGAGTAACCATGGATACTGGAACATCCGTGGCCTGTGCGGCCAAGGTTACATTACAATATGATCTTAATTATTTTTTTTTTCTATCATTATTTTCTTCTTCGGCTTGATCAAGGTTTTCACTTTTATCTTTTTTTTTTTGATAAGATTTTCTTCTTTCTCCTCAATTCTGGGAAATAGGTGATTTTTCTCAAGGCCCGTGGAGGAAGTTATCTAATCTTCTTATTGTGATCATGTGGGTTGTAAAGTTGCATATGCGGTGCTATTCAGAGGATTTCGGTGCATGTAAATGTTACACGAATAATACAAATACCATCAACCAATAAAATGGAATGATTGTTAAAAATTCCATTTAATGTTTCCGGGTTTTTTCCCTACTGTTCGCTTGTTTGATAAATTCTTCAGCATGAGTGGAGATGATTTAGATTTGCAGAATTATGCGGAAGTTCTATGGTAATTGTATCTGTGTTGAATCTAATTTCTTTTCATGCATGAAATTCCTAGTTTTATTCATCAAATCAATTATTTCTCCCGCTGTTTGATACAATGTAAAATCATTAGTCGTGAATTTATTAAATCTTCAATCGACAATTTCAAATGATTCATTCTATCGAGAAAGCTAACAATTACTTTCAAATGAGTTTTTTTCTTTCGTTTTCATCGATCGGAAAAAAATACCTGATTTTTTGCATGAATATTGCAACAATTGGTCCAATGAACTTTGGTATTTGATCGCGTTATGTAGTTGTTAAGCTACTGAGACTCGATTACTGCACTCACTTCCGATCACTCACTTGGCAATCAGCCCACATGCAAAAACCTGTATTCCACTGAAAGTAGATTGATTGTATGTTTCTCGTTAATTTCTGAGGATTTTTCTTCGAGCATCCAATGCTTCCCGTTGAATTTCCTTGAAGTGTTAATGCACTTCATGTGGATGGAATAAATGTATTTATTCATTTCAGTTATATCAGTAGATGGAATTAGCAAGAAACTCGGGAATTCTCAATGATTTTCAAAATTTGACGATCAAATTTCGTGATTTCTGTTTGAGAGCTTACACAGAGAAAAATGTTTTCTTAATTTAAGAATGTACAGTCACTTAATTTAAGAATGTGCAGGTCACTTAAATTAAGAAAGTAAAGTCACTTGATTTAAGTGAGAAAACTCACTTGATTTGAGTGAGTTTTACTTTCTTAAATTAAGAAAGAAAAAGTCACTTGATTTAAGTGAGAAAAATCACTTAATTTAAGTGACTTTTACTTTCTTAAATTAAGAAAGAAAAAGTCACTTGATTTAAGTGAGAAAATTCACTTGATTTAAGTGAGAAAAGTCACTTAATTTAAGTGAGAAAAGTCACTTAATTTAAGTGAGAAAAGTCACTTAATTTAAGTGACTGCACATTCTTAAATTAAGAAAACATTTTTCTCTGTGTAGGGCGAATCAGATCGGAGGGCCATTAAATAAATAAATTTATTAATAAATTAATTTTTATTAATGAATTTTTATAAGAATCAAATCTCGGAAAAAATATGTAATGCGCAGGCGAGGTTAGACCTCACATCCTTCAAATTACCAGTCTGATGCTCTACCAAACAGAATGGTCCGTAATTTTTGTTGGAGTGAAGGTTTCTATAAAAGAAATTGAAAAAATCACTCAATGATATAAACATATCAAAGAATCATTTCAATTACTTTCATGATGTTCTCTGCTCCGAAAAAATTTGTGGACTATTTTGCCTTGAAGGTCCATCCCGTCCTGGTCTCCCCTATCTAATTTTGTCATGATCTCTTTTGTCGGCAGATGAATCCTATCCTACTACAAAAAGGAAAGGATATCGAATCGAAATTATATCGATATTTCGAAACTGTGTAAAAGCGTAAGAGCGTGAAAAGACGAAACGGACGCGACATCTGGTGTCATACAGACCGAATTTTGTCGAGATTTGTTCGAAAGATATTGTTTCATATGAAATCCTGGAAAAATTATAGTCATTCCCTGTAAAGGAAGTCGATATTTCATATATGAAAAAAAAAGATAAGCAGAGTGGGAAGTCAACAAGAAAAACATCAATAGAATACTCCCGAACACTTTGACGAAAGAGCAACTTTAAGATGGAACGTCAGTCCTCTGCGAGGAGCATGGTAAGTGACGAGATGAATGCGAACACGGAAAGAAAATTCTACCAAAATTTACGATGTTAACATCGTAATCCTGGATTAGACTTTTAGTAACGTTAATTTTGAAACATCTTTTTTAAAAATTTACTATGTGGGTTATATTTTTTACTATTTAACATCGTAATTTTAACAAAGACTTCTAGGATTAAAAATTACTTCAAAAATTACAACTTAACATCGTAAAAAAAAAATAAATGAAAATTACACTTTGAAAAATATATTTATTTGTATATTTAATAATCCTATTTACTTTTAATAAAATAAATATTTTAGTGCTGCCTCTGTTATAATACGACAGAAGCTATAAAAAGTGCGATGTTACATCGTAATTTTTAAATAGTAACTGCGTCTTCCGCAAGAGGTGCTCTCGTGTCTTATGACCTTTTATTGAAATCGTTAATATAGATCTTAAAAACAACTTTAAGTGTAGGGCCTTCGGTGGCCGAGTGGTCCAAGACGTCGGTCATTTCGCACTCGAAAGGACTCGGGTTCGAATCCAACTACCGGTCGATTATTATTTTATTCTTTTATTTAAGATTTCTCTTCAAATTTTACGATGTTCACATCGTAATTTATATTAAAGAGCTTAAGACTTGGTATTATTTGTCTAAAGTATTATTTCTTAAATGAAATTTCCAACGCTACATCGTAAAAATTACGATGTTGAAAATCTAGTTCACCACTACAATAATCAGTAGGACAAATTACGATGTTAGCATTGTAAATTTAACTAGAATTTTTTTTCCGTGAACGAAGTAAGTTCGTCTGTGTTAGATTGAGACCCATCCAAATTTTTCTCTTTCTCTCTAGCTGTATGAAAATTCATCAAATTTCGTGATATCCATTGTATTTGAATCAAGCAATATAGATATCGGAAGTTTGATGCGAGTTTTATGTTTTGAAGCTGGAAGGGGTAAACACATGAATGGTGATGCATAAGTTGATACTGAATATTAAAATTTGTCTTAATTCGATATAAATCCGCGAAGATCGAGAAGGCCATCTTCAACAACTAAGTGATACATAAGAGATCATGTTAACTAGAAAATTTTTCCAATTGATGATTCGGAATAGGGAACTTGCATATTTTTTTTTTATTTTTTTTTCTCAATATTTATTGATAGTGATTAACAGAAAAGGCAAGAAAAAAATTTTTTACTCGTTTATTAATTCATAAATATTAATTAAAAAATCATTTTTTTGAACGTCTCCAAATCGGACATGACGTCAGAATACCAAAATCTTTGTGTGCGCCATCTGTAGTCACCTGTCGTTACTCATTGACAGGCGTATGAAGGTTATGCTCATTGTCAAAAGATGCGTATTTCTTCATTTTCCTCGTCTTTACTTCAAACATTGTTTAGAGAATTCCAATTAAAAACGTGTTTCCTTCGTAAGAAAAAATTTACACATAACCTCCTTATGAGTATCGCGCATCGAAAATTCAAATGTCCTCCAGCCGCGCCATCACTGGCCACAGCTTGAATTAGGCATGTGGTATTATGACGTCAGATCCGTATTAGAGCAGTATGAAATTTGGAGATTTTTAATTGTAAATTTCTCCATAATTAAGAATTAAAAAAAAAAATTAAAAAATTTCCCTAATCTCAGACAATACTGCAGAATGCATAGAAATGAAAATAAAAAAAAAATAAAAAAAATATGCAAGTTCCCTACTGGGGGGATGAATTTCCTTGCAAGACTGCAGCTAATCTTGAAATCGATCCAAAAATTGTCAAAATCTTTTCATAAAATCAAGGAAGAGGTAATAAGATCATCGGGACTGAACAATGGATTCGAAACTTTATAATTTACTGGATCTTCAGTTGCTCTTTGAGCTGCACCTCTGCTCAAGACAGATCGTAAATATGCACCTGATGTTCAAAATAAGGAATATCAATATATTCCATCTAATTGACGTTATCTCCTAATGAAATCATCAATCTAAATATGAAAAAGTTCCAGTTCAACATTCTCATTTTATACAACAGTAATTTTCCACAATCTTCATGTGCAATAAAAAAAAACCATAAAGAGACTTCAGTCTATCGATATAATACGATTGATTTGCATATGCACAGCCATGGCTTATCTAAGGCACATTTTAAGTACTCTATCCCATTGCACACACAGCGGGATTGAAGTGTCCTGGAGATACACGTGAACCGTAGTCCGTATGTACTACTTATATACCAACGGTCTCTGGGAGTATGGCGGTCTTTCGTAACGACCGGGCGTAACTCGGGCTTCGAAAGTAGTTGCTGTGATAACTTGCGTGACGCGGTATTTGCCCCGGGTCACTATTTACTCCCCCAGCTTCATTCCCTTTTAATAATTATTGTTGAGAACTGCAATTCATTTTGAGTGCGATGGAAGTACTGAGTTTCTTATGCACATGGCTTCCGAATGAGATTTTAGAGGTTTACGAAACTGGAAATTTTTTTAATTGAGAGAATTTTCTTTATACACTATCCTTTGAATAGTGTATAAGGAAAACGGGGGATGTTGAGGAATTTCCTGGAAGATAGTATGAGAGTTACAATCCATTTGAGGGGATTCAACTCTATTCTTGAGAGTGTTTTAGATAATTGCGAATATTTCTGACCGTTTGTTTTCAATTTAATTCAATTAATTCCGTTGACATTGACTAATATGTAAAACGTCTAATTTTGGTAATCATGAGTCCATATTTATAATTTCGATGATATTACTGATGATTTTATGTGATTGTAATTCTGTAAAATTTATTCCATGCTGTAGAGCCCTGAGAAAGTCAGAAAAGTTGACGAAACGTTGGCGCAAAGATAAGTTTTACATAACATTTTTTTGTCCATTTTTTCCATCGAATTACACACATAATATTTCCAATCATTCTCGGAGAGTATTTTGGAAACTAAGCGTGACACGACAATTTTGCCCTAATTCTTTTTTTTACAGCTTTTAGAATTATTTTTAAAGGAGGTTCAGAAAAATTGGCACCACGTCGATGAGTTTCTGAGATATCTGCAAAAAAATTGAATTATCCTATTTCACCTGTTAGCTACTGAATTTTCGTAATACAAGGAAAAAACTCGTTTCGCATAAACGTGTCGAGCATTTTCGAAAATCTTAATGTATAATTTATGTAAAGACTCAATTTGTTATTTTTATCCCCAAAATGATAAGTTTTTTTCTCTATGATCTCATTTTTTATTCGTTTTCTAGTTTTTGAAAAGTTCCCTGCCAGCATGATACCCAAAATAATACTTGAACTACAGCCTGATACGAATAAAGCCTTTCTGCAGAATGTGAAACTTGAAAATTATCTGTTCGAAACTACACGATAGACAGGAACTGGAAGTGGAAACGAGGCTTGTTTGAATGTAATAATGCTTTGGAATAACGTGTAATTTATCATTGGAAACAGCTGTGTTATCAGGCAATGTCAATGACGTGCGAGGTTTCAATGGTAACATTTACGTCATTAGATTCACTCTTCACTATTCGTCTGTTTCTCTTGATAATTTTTGCCTGACGGGAAATTTATTCAACATTTACAATCATTTTTCCGAAGAAAGTCGTCATAATCGATAAATTCATCATTGAATATTACAGTTCGATGAAATTCTATGACGATTGTATAAGATAAAATACTTTGGGCGAATTATTGTCTGAAAAATCAATGCTTCGATATCTACAAAATGTATAGTCATAATGAGAATGTGTATGCAGGATATAAAACCTATACATCTTCGCATATACGTTCAACAAGAGTAGAAGGAAACTTTCACCAGTATATACTCGAAACTACTCCTACATTTTCAAGTAGTATGAGCTCTACTTGAATATTACATGTATTCACTTTTAGATATGAATAGTAGAGGCTGCAGATAAATGGACCTGCACATCGAAATGAAGGAGATTTTTTTCTAGTGGAGATGTTCATCTACAAATCTTAACAAAAATAAGGAAAAAGCTCCGGGACGTCTACATCTTGACCGACTTTTTTCTTGAATTTCTCGTTGAAGCTTTTACTTGGGAATAAATTCTAGCTCATTTTACCTGAGTCAGAGTTGCCAGACTCTAGGGAGCCGATTCTGGTATAAACTCAAGGAAAATATGGTATCCGCGAAAAAACTATGGTATCCATGGATAATGAAGAAATTCCCGTTGTAAAAAGGGATGGAAGGAAAATATCAGAAATATTTCTAATTGCAATGTTACAAGCTCTCGTTTGCGTATATCTTTATATACTGCGTGTGACTGCAATTTTTATAGAGATGCCTAAAAATTTTATGTTGGGGGAAATCAAATAAAAATAGCAGAAACTGGGGAAATGAAAAAATTTCTGTTTTTCCATGAATTTTTACATAGTAAAATGGTGGAAGACGTATTTGTTCCCATCAATACAAATTCTTTTTAGTTTAACTATCTCAAATGTGACACTTCCTTCCCATTTCGACTAGATGCAGATTAATATATATGGTGATGATGCATAATGTTGTGAAAGTAACGTGAAAAAAAGTAGAATTTTCAAATTATGGTATTTTTGGTGTACCATAAGTCATTTGAATGGTACATGGTATGATGGGGAAATTTATGGTATGAATACCATGAGTATGGTACGTCTGGCAACCCTGACCTGAGCGGTCCGATTTGCAGTAGTCCTCCCTGCATCTCACACACAATCACGGTCATATATTCTCTCCAGTGCTTGTATACCTTGTTGGTATCTGCAGACACTGCTAATTTCAATATAACTCGGATGCTCTAGGAATTCGTGAATGTGTAATATAAAGATCGACGATCCTACTAGCCCAGAACGTCTGTGCCTTACGTAATTCGAGGATAGTTGAATCATAAAGGGAGATGGGAAGAAAGAGAACTCACTACGCAGGTTAAACGTCAAACGTGCCGCAAGAGGGTAGCTCTGATTGTCTTTATCGTTCTATGAGATATTTCTCTTGAATATTGTTTTGAATCATCTCAAAATATTCAGGTCTAAATTCAATATAACTAAATCAATGTTCAGGATGTTGTTGACCGAAATAAAGGAATGAAGAACATTTTATTAGATTCTGAGTTTTTTCGACTTTTAAATATCAGACGTAATAATTTTATTTGGGACTATGTTTTCGTACATTGTTTCAAGGTATATTTTATTTACTCATAATTACTTATTGTAATTAGTATGAATTTTGAATTATATATCTGTTTGCAAACACATAGATCGTCTGACGATGTCAGAATAACACTGACGAAACGTCACATGTTTGAAAATAAAATATTTTAAAACAACATAATCAATTTTAGTCTACAACATCCTGAAAATTCATTCAGTTATTCTTTTGAATTGGATGTTGAAGACTTGAGTATAAAGAGAATGAATTCTCCCGGGATGAAAAAAATTGAGTCTTTCGGTGGTCGAAAGACTCCTGTCCCGGTCTCTGACAGAGTCCATATTCGCGCCATGGCAGGGACTTTCTAGAGACACCTTGCTGTCTCTCCTACAGGGACTCAGTCCCTGCTCAACGAACCAGAGTCCTTACTTGAGAGACTCACAGTCTCTCAAATAAGGACTCCTCCGGTCTTTCTTCGAGAGCCATCAGTCTTTCAAATAAGGACTCCTCCAGTCTCTCTTCGAGAGCCATCAGTCTTTCTATTTTTCAAAAATCCTGTCAATTTGATTGAAAAAGAATAATGAAATATGCGTGTCTTTTCTCCAAATGTCCAATATTTTGATTAATTAAAAAAAAAAGATTGATAATATAAACATCAAAACTCGAATATATATTTATTTTACCCCTATATCCGTTTCACTCCACTTTCCGCTAATATTGAGAATTTTAATTAAAGTCAAATAAGAAAAAAATGATAATTCTACCGTTTGCAAAAATTATAACAATTGAAAACTTAAAATTTAATAAGTTGAAATAAAAAATAATGATTCATTCCTCGGTTTCTCTCATGAGGACTTATGTCTTTGCAAATCTTTATAAATCTTCTGAGAGCCCAGTAAAGATAGAAGTCCTTGCGGGAGAGACACGCGAAGACAGAAGTCCTTACGGGAGAGACGCGCGAAGATAGAAGTCCTTACAGGAGAGACTAGCAAAGATAAAAGTCTTTACGGGAGCGACACGAGAGACACTGTAGAGACAGTTGCGGGACTTGCGGGACACTCTAGAGACCGAAAAGTCCTTCTGGGAGTCTTTGAAGACCGTAAAAGACTCTCCAAAGACTCAAAAATTTCATCCCGGGCTCTTACTCCTTGAATTCTTCTATCTCCTATTTAATATTTATTCTATACTCTATTACAATTTCCTCATCTTAATACGAAGAATTTTCTCATTATCTTGAGATATAAAGGTAAATCATTCTGATAGAGCTGAGCATTAATAATGATACCTACAGGCATTGAAAATAAGTGAATTCGTATTTTTTCAATTCTATTTGAAAATTTCTATTGATTCCCCAATGGGAATACTGAAGGTAAATAAATGAATCACACGCTCATCCGATAATTTTTCGTATATTACAAATATTTTTACACTCATCATGCAATTGAAATTGTTGAATCAATGTTACTAACGAAGGCTTAATAGAATAATCAATTGAAGTATAAAATTTCCCGGAGGCAAATTGGTGAATGGAGTGAATGATAATCACGATTCTCATCTGTTCGGTCATGCATATAGATTAGTACGAAGAATATCAGGAATATTAGGAATGTTTGTAGCTTCTATGAATGCGCTATATCCTAGTTTATGCTCCCTATTCCTTCTTGCAGAACATCCAATTTGAATTTCTCGTAGTGAGTATCGTGGTGTAGGAATTATGGAAATTCCAAAATTTATTCACAGGTCTAAAAAAAACTGATTTAAATTATTTTTGGTGGTAACGTCAAAAAAAATTTTGTGCTATTATTCACGAAATGAAAATCTCCTGTTTGACTGACAATCATATGTTAATTTTCTTTTCGTAAGGAAATGCTTTCAAATATTTACATAAAATGAAGAAAGGAAAATTCAAATTCTCTTCGTGCTTTGTCAGATTATTTGTTTTTAGGTGAATCTTTGGAGTCGTAATTAGCTGCCGAGATTATGAAAACATATGAACACTAGTATGTGTGACCGTCAGTGTGTTACGCTATGGAGAGTGCTCAACGTAGATGACAATCTTTCCCTAATATCTGTTGGTATTTGAGCGAGTTTTGCATATTCATCGAATGGAGTGGGAAAACGATTAACCCAAAAGTTAGATGACTGTTTTTGTCCACTACAGACGACATTGAGTTTCACGCCCTAAAATTTGAAGCAGTCAACAATTCACGAGTGTAGTGGAATAACAGGTTAAGTCAATTTTTCTCGAAAATGAGATTTTATCGGAATTTCCCTTAAAATGTATGGACACATGTCTCACAAAAAGGATTTGGCTGAGTATGACCATTTAAGGCCTCATTTTTGAACAGGCATAACAGGTGAAGTTCACTTTTGGCAATTTTTCAAAAACAATTGAAGTTATGTCGACTTAACCTGGAAAAATAATTCACGAGTGTAGTGGAATAACAGGTTAAGTATATATGGTAAACCTATATGACTTAACCTGTTATTTCACTACACTCCTGAATTATACATATAAAAGTTAAGTCAACATAACTTAAATTTCTTATAATTTCTGGGGGAGTTAAGTAGACATAACTCGAATCTCTTATAATTTTTAAGGGAGTTAAGTCGACATAACTTAAATTTCTTTCCATAAATTTCAAGTTAAGTCAAAATTATAGAAAAAAAAGACTGCCGATAACAATAGCTTTTGAATATCTTAATTGACTGCCGATTAATGACTTTCATCATAAATGTAGGGCAAAATGGTGCTCGCATCATCATTTTACGGTTTTTCGGCTCTCCTGAAAAATTCACTTTTTCCGACTTAACCTGTTATTCCACTACACTCGCGAATTGTGATTGACTGATGTCAATTCTAGGGGGTGAATGTTGATGTCCTCTATTAGGGCAAGAATAGTCAATGGGTCAAGTACGCATACTTTTATCTTGAAATAGAAATAACAATTGCTCCCCGAATAGAAATTCTATCGGGTCTGTCCTTACACGCTATTAGGTCATCATTGGGATGACGTAGGGCTTACGTGATCAAGAAAGACCTAGTGAGTTCATTGTCGGGAACTCATAGGGCA
Source organism: Aleiodes alternator (assembly GCA_963921955.1). Classification (NCBI taxonomy): domain Eukaryota; kingdom Metazoa; phylum Arthropoda; class Insecta; order Hymenoptera; family Braconidae; genus Aleiodes; species Aleiodes alternator. The sequence continues at coordinate 1,886,521 of OY998097.1, forward strand.
GCCCCGACTTTATGTCAGGAATTCATGAGGTAGTGCCTAGTTGGGAGTTCTCCGAAGCATCCAATATCGGGACACTGAGGTTTACCTGATTGGGGTTTCATCTGACAACCCCATCATTAGGGAGTTATAGGGTAGTTTGTATTCCCGATCGGGTGCTCCTGATGAAACCCTCGTTAGGAAGCAATCGGGATAATTAGAGCATCAACAGAATACTCAGTTCTACAATTCGTCGCTATGTGGCGTTCTGTAGCGATTTTGTTCCTAAGTGAAGTTCCTTCCCAAAGACCATAAGTTCCTGCGAGGTGGCCGGCCCAGTACTTCGTACATTTCAAGAAGAATCCACTATTGCAATTTGATTTTCAGTAATTACAACACGAAAATAATTAAATGAGAAAATTTAAGACATAACAAAGGTAATCAATTACCCGGGAGAAAAAATAAGGCGGGCTAGAGGCAGCATTCTGGCATTTCCGAATGGCAGCCTCGTGGCAGTTTTTATGCCACTTTTCTGGCGGCGAACTAGCAGGATTTGCGCCAAAAGCTGCCTCTATACTGCCTTTTGCATAAAGCATTCAGTGGCATCATTTATCTGATGAAGATCTCAGAGACTAAACGACATAGTGCAATTTCGTCCGAATCCTTTTTGGACCCCCGAAATTTTCTATGGAAGAGCAGCTGGGCGAAATCGCTCTATCTCGTCCAGTTTCCGCAATATTCTTTGCAAACGAATAACGTAGACGTCCAATCCCAGTACCTCATTGCGTCATGGAATAGTCTCCTGTGCGCAGTTCAATGTGCAGAATGTTAAAGTATGTCCAGAAGTACATTTGGAATTCCGCATATCTAAACTTCTTCCTAATTGACCCACAAGAGAATCAGAACGGGAAGGGGGAAGGGCTAACGAGAAACTTGAATGGAAGGATCCTGAAAACTTCAACGATCTATTGGCTGTATAGCTTGAAGCTGAAGGCCAGCCAGCGTCCAATCATGGCCTAAAAAAGAAGAAGAAAACTTCTACGACTGAGCAACTTCATTGGAAATCTCATGTAGTGCGCAAAAGAAACCTCATCCTGCTGCAATTCTTCGTTTTTCAATTACTCTCGGACTATTATTCCGTAATTCATAAGCAGACAAGAAACAAATTCATACCAACTTCGTATCACTCAATTTTCCGATCTGAGCAGCGATCGACAAATCGAAAAACTATTATTTCTGCAATTAAAAGAGAATGCGAGTTTTTTTCTCGGCTTAGTTCAATTTGCTGGAATGCAAACACGGTTCTGACACATTCCCAAATTACATGAACATTCAATAATTAGTTTCAACTATTAATGAGAGACAGGAGAGAGTTCGAAGGAATGAAAAAGAGTAGAGTTTCCTACATTATGCCCAAATCCGTTGAAACTGCTCTAGGGCAATGTCCTTTCGGCACAATTCAACATATAAACTGTCCTGTTAGATTCTGATTAAGATATTGGCGGCAAAAGCTGAACATCAAAGTAATACCTTAAAACGCATTGAAATTCAAGAATTTTTTATCCCGGATTAAGCTTGAAAATTCTCCGATTTAGTTGAAATGTCAATATCATTGATTATAAGAATTGAGAAATTTCAAGTTGATTTTTCTTTAATTTCAAATGAGTGAATTGCTTTTTCTTAATGATAATGTTACTCTCATTTTGAAAATATAGTGCAAAAAAATAGTTACGTTTAATAATTTATTCCCATTATGTTAGAATTCTAGATAAGAATAAAGGGGAAAAAAAGAATTAATCAAAAAGAATAACAGCGTGTGTCATATGAAAACTTATTGGTTCACCACGCACGTGTGAGTTATGTTGCGCAATAATTCGATGGAGACAAGCGGTGTTATTCGGTTCAATGATCAATTTGTCGAGTTGGTGAACGTTAATAGCTAGAACTTTTCTCATTTATAGTATTCACGCTATATCAACATTGCACATTTGCGTTATTACTTCTAATGAGTAAACTATTCGAGCAATAATGTTATGAAAAATTACAATTTGTGACAGTCGTAAAACTAATGAATTGCAGATAACTAATATTGATATTGAAAGAATAGAGAAACGAGAATATTTATTCATAGTGAATTATGGGATCGGAGCAGGTCATTCTGTGTGTAATGAACATGTGAGTTAGATTGTCTCCTTTAGCCTTATGACGTCGATAGGATTTCTGTCTAAAAGAGGTAATGTTTTGATGTGCACATGTACAGTAGACTTCCAAATGAGTTCACCCGTTCGTCTGAGACCTCCCGTTAATGTTTCCATTCCATCCTTATTCCTACTCTTATGTAAAGAATTCTCTTCTGGGGGCCTATTCTCGATACATGGGAAACTGGTTTTTGTTGACGAAATACCATTCGTGAACGAATGAGACAATTCGTGCATCCAATTCGTTAAGAAATTTACGATTCCCTTACGGAATGGAAGTTCGCATACGAAAAGCTCACATAACCTATTTTCCGATTCCTCAAAGTGAAAATATTGATTGTGCCAGAGCGTCATTAAAACTTTTGTGAGTGAAAAATGAATCAGTTTGTCACCTAGTGAATCTCAAACTTATGGGAAATGTGTAGCTGCTCTTTGAAGAGGATTATCGATCATGTTTCACAAGGATCTGACGTCCGTAAACAAATCGGAAAGTCATTTCGTCAACGAAATTCTTCGTGTGCGACTATCTTCCACGGATGGAATAGTCATGAATGAAGATACTACATTCGTTGACGAATCCTATTATCATGCGTCGGAAGTAGGCCCCCTGCGCAGCTTATTGTGTTCGAGAACTCGTTGATTTTCTCTAGAGGACTGGAACTTCTGGCATTGGGATTGAGAATTTCTGGGAAAATAATCTGTGAACACAATTGCCGTTGATGGTCAAATTTAATCCCTCAAAAAAGAGAATCGTTATTACAATAAAGTTATTGTTCGCGTATTAAGAATTGGCAGAAAAGGATTGAGTCGTTGAATTGACCGTTAATTTATAAATGCTAATTGTCCGTTAATTGTCCTTGAAAGCTGATACCCGAAAACACTGATAATTCACTAAAGCACTGCACTGGCGGTGTAACCTTGAAACCCGAGGATGTAGCTATGTTGAAAAGGTGCCGAAAAGGCAAGATGCGTGCTCGTGATATCTCGTGCATAAGTTTGTTATACTTGATGAGACTCCGATAAACGACTGAATGCATTAACAATGCATTCGTTGAAAAAACCACTGTTTAATAATATGAGTGCCGTTGGCCGGTCCATAACCATGGAAAACTCGCGATAGACCGTTGAGAGCATCTTGGAAGAGATGCTTTCTCGATGATTATCCGATGACGACTGTCAATTTGACTGTAGGAGGAGGGGTAATTCGAAATGCCTTGATTCGAGACTTTTCGGCTCGAACCCCACCTGATCACTCAGGATTTTAGCGCCAGTTTCGAACATATTGTGCCGTAGAGTATTCTCATACGCACAGTTCATCGCGCAGAATCATAAAATATGTCCAAAAGTCCATTTGGAATGCCACGCTTGCAAAGTCAATTCTGATTGGCCTATCGCAAAACAAAGTGGGAAGCCAAGGAGAAACTTCAATGAGAGAATCTTGGGAACTCCAATGGGAGAGGAACTTTGTGAGTCTACTGTACGATTGAGCGATGAGCGGATCGAAACATCAGGCTCCTACGAACTTCTCGTCATCAGGATATGCGTGAACATAGCTGGAAACAGTATTAACGATAGTGTCGTGGTGAAATTCATGTCACTTCAACTGATCCGAGGATTGGCCGGATGATCGAATGATCAGAGCTATAAAAAAGAAGACGAACAGATCAGGACAAAATGAACTTGATTTTTTTCTGGGCGTGAAAAAGTTTTCTGGCTACATCAGAAAACTTTTTAGAAAATAATGTGGACGTACTGTGGCATTTTCATGATTTTTTTCCTTGGAATTTCCAGAAGAGAATTTCATTGCGAAATGTATTCTGGCTTTAATAAACCAGTAACAAAAGGTTAAACTGGCCAAACGATCTAGAAATATTCAAGTATGTCACATTGCTGGCTGGTTTTTTGGAAAAATAATCATAAAAGTATCCATGTAATTTTTTATAATTTCCGAGCGTACGAAAGGAAAAATCACTTTCGTAAAATGAGTCATGAGTCTCTAACAAATAGAAAACCCTTGTCAAGTACCAGAATTGATATGAAAAATTGTAAATTTCCGGAAATAACGAGATTCAATCTTTAATTCTCCCCCGAAACTTCCAAATCTTCACGAGTATTCATTCTGACGAATGTTTCCCATCAGTTATTGCGTCAGTTTTCCAATATAATTCTCGGAAGAATCATATCTCAAGTCGTTTCATTCTCTCCAAGCGATTTTCATTGCCTATAATATTAAAATTTCCACTAAAACCGAATATGTTCATTTTATTTTCTCGTTAAAAAGAGCCGAGTGAATAATTACAGATTCTCAGAAGAAAAAATCATGAAACTCGGAAGAGTTAAACAGGCATGAATAGAGAGACGTCAATTTATCGTCAATGTTTCAGTAATTTTCCATCGATACATAGTTATTGTCTGCATTCAATTTCATGACCATCTTCGCTAACATAGAAGTGGAATAATGCGAGAGAAAAATTCGAGCAATTTAATAAAAGACGTCTCGAACTATTGTCATTTGTTCTCGACTCATAATTATATTTTGCCTCGATGAATTTCACAAGATCATCATTTACTTAACGAACCAATGTAGTTTTTCGTGCACAAGTCTGACAGGTAAACTGGAATTGCAAGAGAAAAAACTGAAGGGACAGTTGAAATCAGGCCTACCACCTTCTTGCATATGTGAGCCCCCCATTTTTCTGAAGATAATATTGCAGTTGATTATACGAAATATCAAGGCCTTACCTTTCTACCAAGTACCGAATTCCTACGTATTTATAGTTACACGTGATATGTCCTGTTTCATTGCTCCACCTCCAATTTCATATGATTTTTAATATTTTCACTTGAACAATTTTTTCCAAATTTTCTCTAGATAATTGTTGATGAAAAAACTATTTCATCTTCGCAGAAATTATTTTTCTCAATATACTGCAAATTATTCCCTGATTAATTGATTAATCGGGAATTTAAAAATGAGATATAAACATAAAAAACCCATGAGAATTGAATATAAAAATTATTAAGTTGATGGAATTTTATGCTTCTTCCTTGCTTGAAGGATAAAAATAATCAATTTTTTATTTTTGATTACTTTTCCTGATCGACATTCTGCAATTCTTATAATCCTTCACTTCCTGCGCAATATTATAACCAGTATGCTACAATTGTGGACGCAGTTGGTATATATTCATTTCGGCCATATTTTAACATACTGTGCAGACAGGCAGACTCCACTGTGCAATGAGTTGCGCAGACGAGGATACTTGAGGTAAGAAGTGTAAATAAGAGCTGTGTTCTTTGCGGTTTGACATGATCCAAACAGTGGCTCACTTCAAACCGTAAAAAACACAATGAAGGACTTAACGCAACTTCAGCAAATGATCCTGGGCTGCCTTTTTCCCGAGTTTGAAGTGATCCAAACAGTGTTAATCCTCGGTACACTGCAGGTCATTTTGACCCGAAGAACATTTTTGCTGCAAAATATAATGGATTGGATAAAAATATTCGAAATACTCGGCTCCAATGCTTCCCAGGTAGGAATTCAGGTCATTATCAAGGCTGACTGAGCCTTTACACAAGGCTGGCTGAACCTCAAATCAGCCTCGAAATCAAGCCTTGGTAAGGCCCTGAGGAACCTCAAAATGATAACACAGTTTCAGCCCTGAATGACAGACCCTTCAAAGGCCTGGTTTGCAGGCTCATTTCAAGTCTCTAATAATATAGTTTTAAGACTCAAAAAGTCCTGAATTCCAGGCTCTCCCCAAGGTTTCTTCAGGGTTTAAATCAGGTCATTATTTGGAGGGTGTCTAAGGTCTCTGTTCGAGGCTCACTACCATCATTTAAGGATTACGAAGAAGAGCCTGGTTTGAGCCTTCTGTGAGACCTCGTCGGACCTCAGGTCAGCCCCATTAGTTTTTGAGAATAAATTTGAATGCATATTTTTATGTTGATTAACCTCAACAGTTTTTATTCACTTCAAGTGAGGTTATAGCATAAACTTTGAATTTAAATCCACGAACTCGTAAGCTTTCAAATCAAATGTATGAATGTAGTTATAGATAAAATGTTGGAAAAGAATTTTTAAAAAAATGAAGACGAGTGAAAAACTACTACCCCTTTTTCTTGGAAATCGAAATCAAGTATATTTTGTCTCATTGAGGCTCAAATGAGTTTCTCTTGAGTCTGATTGTAGTGAGCCTGGCAGGAGAGACTTTTGAGCTCAATACCGACGAGTCTATTTTTACTCAGATTAGTATCAGCCTCTTCCGAGTCTCGTTATGAACAACCTCATTCAGTTGAGACTGATACGAGCCTCTTTTGAGGTTGCTCTTGCACAGCATCAGTGACATAGTCTACTACTAGCCTATTTTTGAGCCTAGTCTGACGGGAGTAGGCTGGTTTGAGCCTCATTTGATTGTAGCCTCACTGAGTCAGGCCTGTATAAGGCTCGAAAATGGTTTCAGCCCTGAATAATTCTTACCTGGGTTATAGGCTTATCATTCAAATCGGCCGACTTTAGAAGAGAGGTCCATTTTCGATCAATTTTTTCCACCATCAAATCTAGTCAAATCAAACCAACGATGACAGTATTCGGAAATACATTGTTTTACCCAGAAAAAGCTTCATAACATGAACTCCGAAAAAATACATAGTTTTTGAAATGTAGCACTCAGAAAATGGATTGAGGTCATTTTGATCCCATGTGTGCTCCGAAGTTCTGTTGAGAGCTGTATACTCGGAGGGTTGAACTAATCCGCTTGCGCCTGCGCAAACAGACATAGGCGAGGCAGTGAATCCGATGTGCGCGGGCGCAAGGGGTTCAGTTCCACACTATTAGGATCACTTAAAACCGTAAAAAACGTAGTCCTGGACGTACGTGTCTACTTCAGGGAGAGTCTACACACGCCTCTCTCCAAAGTTGCATTCCATAAAGTTGATGTTTGCCTCAAGCTGTCAGGATATGTCTGTCTCCCCCACTCTGATTATTCCATGAACCAATGAAAAAATCCAGATTAAAAGAGCGACCTTCCAAACGGACTTTTGCATATGTATTCTAACATTCTACGCATTCAGCTACGCATAGACTGAAATTCCACTGCTCAATGAATGGAGCAAAAGAGTATACAGTTGGATTGCGAATAAGTTTTCCAGTCCATCTAGGACCTTCCGTTAAAGTTCCGTTCCCTCTGACATAGAGCAGTTTCCTCTGCGCAGTACACCATATCGTGGGGTAATCACTTATGCACAGTTCAATGTAGAGAATGTTAAAATATATCCAAAATTATATTCGAAATGCTGCTTGTCTAGATTCGATTCTGATTGATCCACAAAAGGATGAGAGTGGGGGAGTTAATGACGGACTTTAATGGAAGAATCTTGAGAACTTCAGAAGAAGATAAACTTTAATGGGCGGAACTTTATCAAAAGTCTACTATAGTCCAGTTTCAAGTGTAACGACATGGAAATTATCCTACACAGAGAAAAATGTTTTCTTAATTTAAGAATGTGCAGTCACTTAATTTAAGAATGTGCAGGTCACTTAAATTAAGAAAGAAAAGTCACTTGATTTAAGTGAGAAAACTCACGTGATTTAAGTGAGTTTTATTTTCTTAAATTATGAAAGAAAAAGTCACTTGATTTAAGTGAGAAAAGTCATTTGATTTCAGCAAGAAAAGTCACTTAATTTAAGTGAGTTTTACTTTCTTAAATTAAGAAAGCAAAAGTCACTTGATTTAAATGAGAAAAGTCACTTAATTTAAGTGAGAATAGTCACTTAATTTAAGTGAGAAAAGTCACTTAATTTAAGAATGTGCAGGTCGCTTAAATTAAGAAAAAAAAGTCACTCGATTTAAGTGAGAAAACTCATTTGATTTAAGTGACTTTTACTTTCTTAAATTAAGAAAGAAAAAGTCACTTGATTTAAGTGAGAAAAATCACTTAATTTAAGTGACCTGCCATTCTTAAATTAAGTGACTGCACATTCTTAAATTAAGAAAACATTTTTCTCTGTGTAGGCAGGCGCGTCAACTTTAGAGAGTCTGTTGAACAAATTTACAATAATAATAATAATTTACAATAATAGCAAGTGCGGAAATCTGATAAGCATGAGTACCATCAATATTTCCATCCTTTCATTGCCAGATACGAGAATAATTTCCTCATTGCTATAATAAATGAAGTACATGATATAAATTATCATTTGATAAAAATTATAATTTTATTGATCATTAGCTTCAGAGGAATGATTTTTCGAGAGGCTCTGATAGTCATGACAGGTGGTGTACAAAGTTGTATTGAATGAAATGCGTAAATCGAATGAAACCTTGTTCCGTAAATATCCAGGCTGTGAGTCAAGTACTTGAGAATATCTTGAGACATCGAGCTACTGCATATACACAAACTGGTGATGTATCAATTAGCGTTCAATGCATTTTTATTCAGTCTTGGAAAATCCCGGAGTAGGTAAATATTGTGCTTCGATGAAATTTATTGAAATGCGTGAAATTTCAGCACTCAATTTTTTTGTCGTCCTTGGCAATCAAAAGTGGAATAATTAGTTTAAAAATTAATTGATGAATAAAATTATCAACTGATGAAACTCGTCAAATAATGAATTTTTTCTTACGTGAGAGTCTGAAAGAAAAAACAGATTTTAATATCCAATTTCTGATGTTGTGAGATGATAAAGTCTCACGATGGATGAATGAAAATGATTTTGAGAAAATAAAAATTAATTTGAATGCATTTAAATCGTCTGGACTAATAAACACTTGCAATTTCATTCAAATTATTCATTATCACGTATAAAGTCATATTATTTATCGTTATGCTGGTGTGATACGATTTCTCACGACCAACCTCACACTGTTCTGTTTCGAAGACCCAAAAGAAAAATGATACCTGATAGTTTTGTGGCATCGACAAATGAGATCGTACCAAGTGTCCTTGCAATTATGGAGTTTTTTCATTTTTTTCTTCATTTTATTCTGCAATAAAAGACCTTGAAAAATCCGGTTGATAATTATAAATATCTTGATTCTGATTGAGGCTTCCCGGAACTCAGTATCACTTTGAGGTTTGATTGTGGCGCAGTGATGATGAAGCAGTCAATGAAAACATCTTCATATTTACAGTTTTTCACTGAAGTTGAAAGCAAAATGAAATCAATTTGAATTAATTACATGAAAATCATGATTGAAGATGTGAAAAAGCATTTTAATTTAATCTTATAATATTTACCATTAATATTGTCTATCTCTGAGATGAGAAAAATGATTGATTACATTAATTTTAAATTAAATCAATTCATTTAGAGGCATGCAGGTAAATTGATTTATGACTATTCAGTGCAACAAAAAAAAAAATCTACAATTTTGTACAATTAATTTATTTTTCAAACCTAGTAATTGCATTATTCGATATGAGAACGAGAGGCAATCCATCGCGGTCATCTAACGGAATAAAAGAGAAAATAATTAAAAATTCACAATAATACATGACAACTTCCTACTATCATTACTAGGCTCATTATGTCATCGTTTCTTTTCATCGTGTTAGACTCTGCATTCTCTCATAATTCATAACTGCTCAGCGATATTCTACAATGCCTACTTACCCACTGACCGTTATTCAACCGCCATAATTGAAGAATAAGAGGGACAAGAGTGACTTTCGACTTCTTTAAGAAATGCCGGATGTATCACACTTTTTCGACGTTTCAGGCTCGTTGCTATTTTCAATGTAAATCATCCTATACAACGGTAAGTTATTAATTCAATATTGAAAAAAATTGTGAATGAATGATGATATTGTGCTGACGATGATGATGCATCTTTTCGATGCGTCCCAATTTGTCGTTCACTGTAGAATTTTGGAGGGGATCAATGAGTCGTTGTACTGGATTCTAGGGTGACGATAGGGAAGACAGAGGCGAAATGAATCAGATTTTTTTTTGGAGTGAAGGCCTCGATTAGGAAATTCGAAAGAATCAAATAATAATGGAGACAGGCTGGAAACTAAGAAGAATAAAAAGTTAAAAAAAAAACTAGAAACTTTTTCAAAATCTTCCGCAGATTTTTTGCATACTATAATTGTCATCTGTTTTTTTTACATCTCAAATGTTAATTAAAAGTGGGAATATCGCCTTTCAATCATTAAAAAAAATTTATGTGAGTTTATGCTCTTTCCCTACAAAGAAGTATTTTTCCACTTTTTGTGAATATAATAACGTCTATTAATTTTCCGAATCATAAAAAATACCGGTTACCGGAGAAATACTGATGATGGATGTAATTAATTATATAAAAAACTTAATAGCGGCTATATTGGATTTTCAAAATCCAAGCATCTACCAATCCACAGTCCTAGAGGCTTGGACAGCGTGAGTGAAATGCGGAACAATATTGAATATGTTAATATTATTCAATAACAGTAAATTATTCAATATCGGTAAAATGTTGAAAAATCAAAATACTTGAAATTATTATGATAGCTAAAAAAAAGTGAATCATTTGGATCTAAGGGATTAGACAAGTTCAGAATTCTGACATGTGTTATAAATATAAAGAAATACTTGAGGAAAAGTTTGAAATCACATTAAAAAAAATCAGTCTCAGCTCCCGAGTCGAAATTTTAATGCTCGTTTGCTTCTCCAAATTCTCCAAGTCGGGAGAATTTGAAAAATCATAGGAGGAGCATACCTCCTATCATATTAATGTATTTTGAGTGCTCGTTTCATTCTCCTCGATGTAGTTATTTCCTAAAATACATCGAGGAGAATGAAATGAGAATGTTAAGGAGAGCTCATTGAATCCTCGTTGAGCTCTCCATTTTTCAGATTCTGGGATGGGTGGGGGAATTTCAATATTAAAATGGTAAATTTTCTATAAATTTTTAAGAGTTAATTTCAGATCGAAAAGAAGTGGAAATTCCTCATTGAATATAATCAATGTTAGAAATTGCCATCTTCTACAAGTTTGAAACAATCTCTCAAGAATTAACGTCAAATATCCGGCGGACTTCCTCGGTTTATCATTTCAATTAATAATTCCAATTAGTCAAAAGAAGAAAACAAAAATATAACAAACATCGAATCTATTGTTTTCATCGACAATTATGGATATTCCATCACAAGTATGAATACATCACTGTTCCCGAATGTAACTATAAATTAGTAATGAGAGAACGTGGAGAATCAATTGAGGATGACAAACGGATCCTGAGACGTTGGAGTATAGAAGGAGATTTATGCGAGGACAAGGAGTAGTAAACGAGCGTTATTTTTCGGTTGGAGAAGTAAACGAGAATCAAACGAGTATTAAAATTTCGAATCGGGAGGTTCAGTCAAACCATCTCCCCATATTCTGGAAGGCTTAGAAAATTTGTAGAGGCAACAAGATTCAAGAAAATGATTTTTTCAAAATTCTACAGTGGTCCAACTCCTTAATCCCTCATTCTTCATCTTATACACATATACATACACAGACACGCAGATGAATTCATCTCGTTTCATCCCTCACCACACAGGACTTTTTCTCCTTTACCATCGTCATTCCTGATCACGGTGAATTTATTCTGTCACAGGAGAGAGAAGGCCGCACGACTTGATTGCGTGACCGAAGTACCGTCACGATTTCGTACAAGAGGAGTGAAAAAAGAAAAGTTGAATGTAGTAAGAGAAAAAAGAAGTTGTAATAGTTGGCTCTACCCATGATCAACCAGTTGGATCGTCTTTACTTTTCTTCACACCCGTTCTACCTGACTCATCAACTATTCTATGGAAACGACTATATACACTGGCATCATACACTATACGTTGAGAATAATTTATGATTCTCGTTCTCCTTCACTGCAAACTGCCAACATGAAGTTAAGAAGATCGAGATCGGGATCAATTGATAATTCTTTAGTTCCTTGGTTAAGTGAAGTGAAAGAAAGATAAATAGAAAGAAATAAAAAAAAAACTAGCGTATCATCTCATTAGTGTCTCAGTTGTCAGTTACGCTGTGATGAGACTCATGTAGGATTAGATTATGAAATATTAATTGAATGAAGAGTAAAAATAAATAAATAAATAAAGTTTGAAAAAAGTTCAATCTGTATCGCTTCAGGCTGACTTTCTATAAATTCTCAGGACTCTCGTTTCTCATTCTGTAATTAGTTCTCGAATAAATCATTGGCGTCTTATGTGTGACGAAATTCACGGATAATTTTTCTATTACGTGAAATCTAAGGGATTAAAGTAGAATCAATTCTTTTCATTCTTTTCACCATAGTTTCCAATTAATTGTGATTATTTGCTATTTTTAGAGACACTAAAAATTGAATAGGGAACATTCGAGAATCCAGAGATTTTTGTTTAATGTTCTGAGATTTTAGTGGATAAATCAAACGAAGAGAATCAGTGTGTAATTCTTCCAATGAGAAAAGAAGTATTGATTACTCTTCCATTTTCTTAAGTTTTTTAGATGCAAACGTCAAGCCTATCATTCGGTTTATTTCTCCTCTCATTCAGCATTGTAAATCAACTAATTATTGTTATTACTGTCATAATTATGATTACCACAATCGTTTTGATATTTAAGAAAGATAGATATTATCAATCAATCAATACAACGATACACTGTAAATCCACTGGTTTCTTTTTTAGACCCCACATTTCTCATTTTGTAGTCACTTTTGAGACCTCAAAAGGGGTCTCATTTTGAGATATAATCGCGGCTAAAATTGGCGATTGTCGGTACCCTCTAAAAAAATTGAAAAAAAAAACGATTTTTCCTTTATTATCATTCCTTTCTCGAGATTTAAATTCAGCACGACGAAGCGGAAACCAGACGTTTTTAATCGAGCGAAGCGAGGACCGAAAGTCTCACTTTCGTCCCAATGTACAGAAATAGTATATTACACTACAAGGGCAGAAAGTTGGGAATTCTTGCACGCAGTGCAAGGTTTCGAACTATCTGTCCACGTGGTGTACAGTGGTCCCTCCCTAAGATATCCCTCTGTACGATATCACCTCTCCTCAATTCTCCTCAATTCCTTCTCAATGCGTTCCCCCACTTCCACTGATTTAATAAAGTATCTGCGCACGTCGAGGCGCATGCGCTTGCGTCGAGGCGCATGTGCACATGTATACATGGATAGTATTGTAGTATTGTAGGCACCGGAATAATATTGAAAGGAGTGATATTAATTAAATTCATATTGAAATAATTAGATTTATTCATGTCAAGTCGTGAAGATAATAAGAAAAAACGTAAACAACCGACGGCAGTGCCAGTTGCTTACAAGATCAATGCACTAAGAGAATTGAAGGACGGACTGTCTTTCTGGTCAAGATATCAAGTTATTTAATCTACGAGAGTTATTAAAATCTCAAAATTCAGTTTGAATCTTGAAAAACTCCAACTTCGTAAATAAATGCTTCAAATTTATGTTTGAAGTCATTATTGTTAGTTGATAATTCTACGAAGTATATTCATAATTTATTATAAAGTTAAAAAAAATTATCGTCAATTTGTATTGAACCTGAAGTGCAAATGCAAAAAAATAAAAATTTTTTATTCGGAAATGAATATGAAAAAAAAACGTTGCATCTTTTAAATTAAATTCGAATATTCCGCACTTTTCCTCTTCATATACTAAGTGACGCTGCGCGTGCGCGTACCCATTTCATGGCTCTGCCTCCCTGAGGTGGGAGGGATACCTCCGTAAGGTATTTTTCTCAGAACCAGAGCCCCAAACTTGGTATCTTAGGGGGGGACCACTGTATACGATTTTTCTTTATAGCCGGTCGAAAGTGCGTTCAAAATTACACTTAAAAAAATAATATAGCATTTTTGTCAACATTGATGCCTGCCCGGACATTTGCGGCACGAGCGAAGTGAGTGCTGCTGGTCAGGGGCAGGCATCAATGCACCGATAAATAAATAATAATAACAATACCGTGGTGGCCCCTGTTTCTGACCATGGCCCAGTGCCTGACAGTTTTTGCAAATTTCTCAGTTATATTCGAATATACAGTCTATTGTTTAATATTCAATTGTTGAGCTCGCTGAGCGCAACAAATATGTATTGAAATAATCAAATTACATTCAATGAGCAAATAGTTGTTGCCTCGGATTCATGTTGTCCGAAACTAGCTCTAAAGTGTTAGAAACTGGGGCCACCACGGTAATGGAATCTCCAATGAAACGGTAAAAATTCGATTTTATCATTCGTTTTTTGATAAGATCTCGGAAACTAAGCGAGATAGCCTAATTTCACCCTAGTTCTATTCGGTAGCTCCCAAAATTCTCCACAGAAGAGCCTCAGTCTAAAATCGCTCTATCTCCTTTACTTCCCCCGATATTCTCGAAAAAACAAATAAAGAATTTTCTATCGCCTTTTCGGCAGCTGTTCAGAAACTGTTTGATACAGTGAATTAATTGAATCATATCGAAAGATAAGAGACAAATTGAAGCCATGGCAGTACATTATTGGCCCGACAAGCGGCCAATGCTCAGGAGCCAAGCCTCAGGAGTCCAAGTTTCGAACAACGCTTCGTCAATTGCGGCAGACCAAACTACGGTGCATCGTTGTTCAGCCAATACTGAAAGCCCAAATGACGGTTTACCGATGCTTGGCGTAGGTTCGGCCGAGCCGTGGTTACCAGGCTTTGGCATGCGAGTTCTTGGCTGATGTTTGGCCAGGAGTCGAGCATTGGGCGATTCCTACCTGGGTAGGGGAGTTAAATTTCGGTAAATTCGACTGGATTTCGGCTGCAACGTTGCCGAATCCACTCTACAATACCGAAGCGCGTTGACGAGGTTTTCGGCACCGTCGCTGACTGAATAACTTCATTCAGCACGTGAAAACTCGGTTCAATTCTTCATCAACTTCGCAGGCTGTTACCAGAAAAATGTAATAGTTTGTTAGACACTTCAATAAATAAAATTTCATTTTTACCAGATTTTGTATGCAACCAATTGTGTAAAAAAAATCAAAAGAGTGGGTCTAGGATTAGATGATTAAATGACATTGATCATTTCCGACACAAACTCAAATGATCTAGCTGCAACAGGTGTGATAATTTTCCTGTGCGTGACAATAAGCCATTTATCATATCAAGACATTTAGTACTGGGGCACTTGCATTTATTGTGGGGGACGATTAAAATTTCATTCCCGAAGAAAAATACTGTGATTGTTTATTTTAATTAATTGACACCAACACAATCGCCAATAAAAGTATGGAGTTTTATCAATTTATTAAATCAAACTTCAATAAATATCTTTTTTTTTTCTATTAGTTTCAATAAATATCTACAGCAATATCGGAATTAATCAAATTATCCGGTATAATCAGTACGAAAAATTGAGAACACGGTCATTTTACTGATGATAAAATGGAGAAAAAAAAATAGAATTTGTTCATGCCAACATTGATTGAACTATTCCACAGCTAGATAGTGAAGTCCGAATGAATAATTCATGAAGTAAATAAATATTGTATAATCATGAAAAATTTTCATTCAACACATTCAAAGCACCGAGCGACGTTCCTCATTTTTTTTTCCCGATACCGAAAATAGAAGTTATTTCGAAGTTAAAAAAAGATAACGATGCAAAATTATTCCGAATGCAGTCGACGATTCACCGCAAAATGACAAATTAAAATATTTAAATACCAAAAACAAGAAAAAAAATGAAAAAATTCAACCGCAAAAAGTTGCATTCAAAAGTCTTGATTAACCTCGAACAATTCTTGAATAATTCCCAAATAGAGATGTTTCACTGTAGCAATGGATGCAAAAGGCTTCGAAACAATCGATAATTTAATTGCGTAAATTAGAGAGATTTGAATTCGGTATGAGCGTTGAGAAGATAAGAACGATCTCCAGGATATAGTACCAAAAATGCTAATCAGCTTATCTCCAGATGTTTCTTATAGTTTATAACATATGGCAAAAAATTGTCCACACCTGATGTTAAGCTTAATTAATGCAGCTCAAGAAATATCCTGCAGATTATCCCACAAGTATCTGCAATGATTCATGTTCATGAAAAATAAACATCTGAAACATTATTGGCTTTCAACAAAGGAATAAAGATAAGAATCAAATTAAAGTGGACATCACTTTCGCGTTTTCCGCCAGAAGTCGAACGGACATTACAAAGTCATCACTTGGGATGAGTTAACTAGTCGCGAGATGAATAGCCAATTTGATGGTAATGAGCTACGAGCATTACTTGAAATGCAGGACCAACCGGAGAAAGACAGAAAAGGAAGGAAAAAAAAGGAATTTGCATAAAAGGAAAAGATAAAACTGCTAGTCTGGTTTCTACTTCGATGTGTCATCACTTGTGAATTTCCATTGAACAGGAAGAAATTGATGAATAGCACAAGCTATATTTAGGGTCACAAGATCTTAACAATAGTTAACAGGCAAATTACAAGAGTGACACGATGATAGATTTCCAGGAACGTTCATCCTTAGTCATCTTTACTTCTTATTTGAATTCGATTTCTGTCACTATCAGAAGGATTAACCTATTAATCAATGACCGAAAGTAACCTCGAGAATTTCTTAGCATTGTAATGAAAGGAAAGGTGAACTTAACTCCTTTCCTCATTCACGATTAGGAAACATTTGGAATGATTTTTTGCGATTGTTGGGTTCAGTCAGATATTGGACGTTTAGGTTTAGCTGAAGACATATGAGCCAAAGCGTAAGGAAATTGTTAGTTTTGATAAGAAATGATAGACTTTTGTGCAGCCATGTGACCGATATTTTGTAATTGGCAACACAGTTTTCTTTGTAATTATTTATTCACTAGGGGAGACTGAAGCAAAACTATCCCTGATTTTTTGTATAGCTGAAGAGCTCCGCGGAAAAAATTCAAGAAATTATTTAACAATTCAGACATGTTGGAGAATCTTCTCAATTGTTTTCAAATGAAGTCCTCCCTTCCGAGGAAAAATTCCTGAATTATTTCGCCTCGAAAATCTTTTTTACCTTGGTCTTCCTCACTGATTTTAATTGATAATTTGATATAGGATTAATTGGACCAAAATTTTCAAAACTTTTTTACAAATGATCCTACCGATGAGTCGATTCGTCTTCTTTGATCCCTTCAATCCTGAATTTCTCATCTTAATATTCAGGGCTCTCTATACACTTGAAAAAGTAGGATGCGAGAAATCCACGTGCGGCTGAAGGAAAACTTTCCAAGTTTGGGGGCTGGTGCCTTGATTAAGTGGCCTCATCAATATTATTGGCATGAGAACTGACAGGTAATGTTGAAGGTTACAAGAGTAGTATTGAATTACGAGCGATTCCTAAACGAAATTAGTTTTCAAAAAAGAGGGTGCGTGGCAACCACGCGCGACCCAAGTGGAACTTTTCAAGTTTGGGGGCTGATAGCTTGAATAAGACGACTCAATATCATTAACATAAGACCTAACAGGAAATATAATACATTGTGGGAGTAGGATTGAATTACGAACAATTCCTAATTGAAATTAGTTTTGAGAAGAAATCCATAAATTTGTTAAATGAAATGCATTTGAATTTATTAACCATTTGATTGCAAATTTATGGATATATATGCATATTATCTTCTGATTCAATAACAGACTCTATAGGTCTACTTGACTAACAATCTACTAGAAATGGTATGAATCATAGTATTGAATTTTCTGGTTGACATATTTTCACCGTGGAATTCCCACGATAAAAATATGAAGTACTTCCAAAGAACATTCTGTGATACTTGATGCGAGTACTCTTTAGGTATTTTGTAAGTATTCTTACAAACTCATCTATAGGGTTTTTTTTTCTGAATTGATCATTTTTCCCTATTGCAAACGTTCCCTTCTCACACTCATGTAAGCACCAACAATCAACCTTCACTGTATATATACTCCATACATGCGTTAAATCCTCCGGGCTGTTGCCATAGACTGAGATTCAGTCACCAATTTGTAAATAAATAAATGTACACAGTTGTTGTCTATATATGTTGATAAAAACTTGAAAATGTTCGCTAAAAAATGTGTTGTCACGAACTTGAATAATACTTATCAGAAGTATTTTCTCGAGCAAGAGGGGGATAAGGGAAAATGTGAAGAAATAACTTAAATCTAATGACGGAGAGAAAGTTGGGAAATAAAGGTTATGTATTCATTATTCAACTCTTTCAATTCCACACTGGCACCCTTCTTCTCCTTTTTTGTGCCGCGGCTAGGCGCTGGCTGGCCTTCAGCCTTAAATACAGCCAATGAAATCTTCTTCTTCTTTGTTATGGCTCTAACCATTAGGTCATCCGAACGTTACTCCTCTAGTGGGCATTTCTAAAACACTAACACTCAAATCGAGCAGATCTTAATCTTTTCATTTTCATAATCAGTCTAGACTGCCGGGTTAAAATCTTTATTAGCATGAAGGAAGTTATTCTGTCAATAGGAGAAAATAAATAAACTTTCATTTCAGCTTGAATATTCCTCGAACCATTCTGCTTTTTTTGTGTTGAACTATTACTGAATACTTTTTTTTCTGGCAATTTTTTGGAGCGGAAGATGAAAGATAACATGAAGACTCAATTGATGTCGAAAACTTGTTTTAAAAGGCCCAAAAAAATTGTCAAACTGTTCTATCATTTCGCTACTGAAACGACAGTTGAGCAAAGAAAGAAATAGTCAAAATATAAAGACTGAGTACAATTTATTCAGAAAAACAGTATTTTTTTCCTTTCACCTTATCTGGAAGTACGGGAGCTCAGAAATGCAAATGAGTCTTTCACAATAACTAATTTCATTATTAATATTCATTCTTTATCGAACTTCATGAAAATTCATGAAAAAGGAATTGGAGTTTTTTCAATGCTGTTCTGATGATGTTTGATCAGGAGCTAACGTACTTGTCTCAAACTGAAGGTGATTTCACGATGAATAAAAATGTGAAGAAAGAACGTCAGAAAAAGAAACAGCGTACGTTATTTTTGATGAGTATCTCCGAAGCGAGTGGGTCTAAAAGAATATCGAGGGTCTAAAAGCAGAAGGTCGTATGGGCCAAAATGGCCCTTTCCTCCGGCAGAAGGTCGTATGTCCTACACATACGACCTTCTGCCTTTAGAGGAGTATCAAATAATTGCATTGAAATGCTGAGGAAATTTTAGGTGGAAAACAAGTGTCAACGTTTTTTTTTCTCAATTTTAGGAAAAATTTATTTTTTTGGCCAAGTTTTGAAAGGGTTTCTCTTCTGAAAATCGAAAAAATTCACTTTTTCGGTGATATCTCCGGCTCTGTTAGTCACATCGATTTGCAGTTGGTCTCAAATGAAAGGTGAGCTCATTTCTCATTAATTTATGTGGTTCAAAATTTTTTTAAATCAATTTTTCAAATACTTATTGGTCATTTTCTG
This sequence comes from Aleiodes alternator, assembly GCA_963921955.1. NCBI lineage: Eukaryota > Metazoa > Arthropoda > Insecta > Hymenoptera > Braconidae > Aleiodes > Aleiodes alternator. The sequence continues at coordinate 1,906,096 of OY998097.1, forward strand.
AAAATCTGTTTTTGCCCTATAAGTTTTTGAAAAATTGATAATTTTTTACTCAACCACACGAATTCATGGGAAAAGAGCTCATCTTTCATTTAAGAACTGCCTCAGATCGCTACGATTAATAGAACTAGAGATATTCCCAAAAACCTGAAGTTTTTCAAAAACAGAAGGCTTTTGTTACGTCCTATGCTTGTTTTTGACGTTGTTCTGCTGCTTTCAGACTCGATAGAGTCTTGGGGATCTTCCGACTCCTTGATTTCCACCTTATTTATCGCATTTTGTGAGAATTCACTGGCGTCATGGTCCTTTAAAGGGTTGAGTTGTCTTATGTGCGGAGTTTCACTACAGGTTTAGGAGAAATGACTTTTTGAAATGATTCACACGCGATGTTTGAAATTAAACTGAGCGAATTTTATTAGAATGTTTTCCCTTTTATAATTTCTGCACAGGGTCTTATTCAGCATTTTGAAATTGCTGACGTGGTTCCTGTGCTCGGTGTGAGAATGATTTTTATAAATTGAAAGAGCTACATAAAATATTTGCGTGTGAATGAAAATAAAAATTGTTAGTGAAATTATATTATGATATTTGTTAGTTATTTGGTTGGGAAAGTTAAGTAAAGTCGTTGTTGAAGTCCCCTCTTATCAGTTCACTCGTTGCGGTGAACTAATACGTCACACTTTTACCTTCAAATCGTGACCAAAAAAATGCAATTTTTGCAACATTCAAAAAAATAGCTTCTTGCATATGATTTCCATGTGAAACTTCCTCAGCTTTCCAATGTAATCATCAGAAACAATCTATCTCCAATATTTCCATCTATTTCGAGTAAATTTCATGGTATAAAATACCAAAACCAGCCCGTGTCCGTTTTACCCCTTTTTTCCATTTCACCCCACCTTCTCCCAGAGACTTTTCTTTTTCCAAATTAAATTTCCTATTTCCTTGAATTTTTAGAATTTTTTTGAAAATTTTAACTCGATTTTTTTTCCCTAAATGCAAAAGGTCGTATGTCCATACGATTCTGGGGAAAAAAAGATTATTAGGGAAAATATTTTTTAGGCACGATTTTCTCTATTCATTCCCTATATTTTTTTTTTTTTCATAATTTTTTTTCTCTTCTTTCCAGGCCGAAGGTCGTATCCGCCAAATCACGATGAAAGTGGTTGTCTGCGACTGGAAAACACTTAAGTCGTGGAGAAACCGAAAAAAAAATTCAAAAACAGGTGGACATACGACCTTATGATGCTTTTCAGGACTCGGCCCGATTTTTGGTCCATACGACCTTCTGCTTTTAGACCCTCGATATGATTATGTATCACAAAATAAAATTCTCGTCGATCAGATAATTTGAGAGATGTTTAGAAAATAATTTGATATAAAAATGGAATACATGGAAAAAGCTATCGCGATTTTTCTCAAAAATATTCACGGAAAAAGTAGATGATTTTATAAACTACACAAGAAGTCTTTTGAAAAATTTCTCGTTATGTCATGGATTTCAAGATATTTTGAAAATAATTAATTAGTGATTTATTCAATTTTCTCGTTAACTCCTCAAAAATTCAAGTTACGCTGTAATCATTGAATTATTATTCCATATTTTATACAAAATTATTCGGTATCTCTTCCCATTTCCGCATCACTGCTTTAGGAATGCAATTCTCAAGTTATGAGGAAGAACGAAAAATTGCTGGATAACGAAGTAAAAAATAGAAAATTACTATGACTGCAATGAATCAAAATTCTGCACCAATTACACACCAAATAAAAAACCAGCGACTGGATAGATTAAGTCACTGAGCGGAAAATTCAGTAGAATGATCAGGAAATTATTTTCAAAACTCATCTAAAATATTTTCCTCGAATAATTCCTCTTCTTTTTTGGACAATATACTACTTTAGGAATGAAGAGATAAGAAAGCATATTTTCTTTATTTTTGCTGTTCACTTCTTGGAAATATATCTCCAAAAACAGATGAAATAGTGAAATTTCATCGTAATCTTCTGGAAAGTCTTTACAAAATAGGATTCGAGATAAATTTCACTATTTCGTGCAGCGTCCGAGATATTTTTGAAGAAAGATGGTCGCAAAAAATGAAATCGTCCAGTTTCATCTTTTCACGACTCATTCGCTGAATTGAACTTGATGCAATTTTTTTTTAATTGCAAGAACTCGATATATCAATGATCCAAATAAATAGTCTATTCTCCAGAAGAACCAAATTACTTGGAATCATTTTCATTGATTTTATAAAATTTTCGTGTTATTACAGTGGAACCCTTTTATGTACAACTACTTCGCCTAGAAAAATTCTCTACATTTGACACATACTTTTGTCCTCATCATATCAGCACTTATGACCCATTATGAAGGTCTACACTAGTCCGCGCAGCAAATTTTTAGATCAGGATTGACCACATTGAATATTCTCGCCATTATTTCTTTTTTTAATAAGGGGTACGAAAAATGGTATCATGAATACATATCGCAGTCAGAATATCACACGGCAGAATATCACTGTAAAAATATCACACGATAAGATATTACATAGTCAAAATATCACCGTAAAAAAATCACATGGTCAAAATATCAGAAAGTCAATTATCACCGAACCAAAATATCACAAGGTATATCAATATAGGTAATCGGTATTAATCATGCATAAATTGGTAAATTTATTGATTGCTTGAAGAGTGAACAAGAGCCCACTGAATCATTTAATAGGCAGCAGGCTGCGGGGCGAATTGTTGAAAATACTACCCATAAAACAAATTGCCGGCATATCATCGAATAATTGTTGACATGAAAGCCGAAATTTTGCTGCAGAATTGTCGACAAAATTGTGGACAATATTACCGCAGCTGAGATATCATATAAATATCAAACATCAGAGTTATCAGCGGAATTATCGGGAAACTATCCGCAAAAAATGTGAGAAGAATTGTCGATACAGCTATATATGAAAATTTTTCTGAGCCAAGTATAATTGCTAGAAACACTACTAATGAGTCCATTCAAATGAGGAAAGCAAAATGAGGAAGCAAAATGCATCAGCTTTTCAGTGCTCACAAAAATTTGAAAAATTGCAAATTGCTAAATTTTGGAATGAAAAGCAAAAATTCAAACAGCTGTTAAAGGCAACCCATTCCTTTCTGCTTATGAAAACTATTGAAGTACGGCGGATTATGTTTTTTCTTCATACCTCGGTCGAAAGTACGCACTTTCGTCCCTAATAACAGAGACGAAAGTTCAACTTTTACTCCCTGTAAGATGTATATCCCTCTATAACAGCGGGAAGAAAGAAGTCCTTATGTTTATTTTTACTTGTAACTATATTCGTGTTATTTACAAAAGAAAATCGACAATCGCTGTCATTACTGGTATTACTTTTACCCGTGACAATTCATCAGTCAATTAAGTATTGAAATTTTATTGAACTCAATATTTTAATTGAGTAAAAATGAATAATACGTTATCGTCTGATGAATCTTCAGATGAAGAAGCGGTTATGCGAAATTTCGATGCAGAAGCGCGGCTGATAATAAATACAGAAACGTTACCCAAGAAGTCTGTCGATCGGTACAATCTTGTGTATGAAAGTTACAAAAAGTGGCAGAGAGAACACCAAACTTCCCTATCTAACTCTGAAGAAACCAACTTGATTGTATATTTTAAAGACTTGACTAAGAAATTAAAGCCGTCAACTATATGGAGTGTCTGGTCAATTTTAAAGAAGATGTTAAATACAAGAGACAATATCAACATAAATAATTTTCTTAACTTGAAAGCTTTAGTTAAAAACAACAGTAAAGGTTACAGACCAAAAAAATCCTCGGTTTTGAAATGGGACGAAATTTTAAAGTTCATTAAAGACGCTCCAGATCATGATCACTTAGCTTCAAAGGTTAGTATTTATATTTTTATTCATTTCTATTTATTGCTAAATATTTAATTTTATTAAATTATACTCTGATTGTTAGTCATGAACTGGTCATGTCATATAAATCTATTTCTGTTATAATTTCAGGTTCTTTTAATCTTTGGCATATGTGGAGCTCTAAGATGTATTGAATTCACGAAACTTAAATTTCAAGATGTAGAAAAGAATGGAAACAAGTATCTTGTATCTATTAATGACACGAAGAATGATATGCCTCGACAATTTATTATCGGAGAGCTCTTCTCTAAGAAAGTTGACCAGTACATCTTATTAAGGCCAAACGATCAATTTACTGATAGATTTTTTATTCAGTACCATAAGGGAAAGTGCCAACGTCAAGTTATTGGAAAGAATAAAATTGGAGAAACGCCCCAAATTATTGCACGTTACTTAAGCTTAGAAAATCCAAAACAGTACACCGGTCATTGCTTCCGAAGAACGAGTGCAACCCAATTGTCTAACTCAGGCGCAAGCACTACTATGCTTAAGCAGTTGGGTGGATGGAAGTCCCTTACAGTAGCACAAGGTAACTTTTCTATTTATTTGATTAAGTTGTAGATATTTTCTATTGTTTACTTATTGTTTATCCTTACTTGTTGTTTATCTTAAATATTAATGATATAATTATTTACAGGTTACGTCGAAAATTCTTTAAAGAATAGAGAAAAGATTTATGAATGTATGACTAATACGACTGTATCCAATCCACAGCCATCAAGTAGTCGAAATGACTCTAGCGACTCAGTAACTGCAAATAAAAACTCAAAACCTACCAGACAAGATGATATTCTCGATGATTTCTCTGATGACTTTATAATAAATGAACATGATTTAGTAACAATTGATGAACTCAGTCAGGAATCAACATCAAAACTTCCAACTACCTCGATTACGACAAAAGGAAAGAGAAAGGCATTGAGTGAAAATGATAAACAAATACCTTCGACTCATTTTATGGCAAAACCGCCGATTAATGTTTTTGCAAAAAAACAAGAAAATGAACCTGCCTTAAAAATGAGAAAGAATGATGAAATTAATAATTCGACCAGTAAAATAACATCGGAGTGTTTATCGACAAATTTAAATTTAAATAATCAGGATATTAATTGCCAAAACTGTATTTTTAACGGAGATATAGTTTTTGATTGCTCTAATGTCACGTTTCAGAATTGTGTTTTTTACGGAAGTATTAAAAGTGATTGCAATCATTTAAGTGATAACATTAGAAACATTAAAAAATAAACACAATTAAAGTTATTAACAATTTAAAAGTTTAAGTTTATAATATATTTGGTTTTATAAAATTTATAAATAATGTAATTGGTTAAACTAATAAAAATAAACACCCATCTTCGCTAAAATAAAATTAATTTATTTCCAGAAAATATGACAAGCCTTGATTCTTTGAATGAATTTGATGCCTGCCGCCCCGACCAGCAGCACTCGCTTCGCTCGTGCCGCAAATGTCGCGGCAGGCATCAAAAACTATCAGTATTTAAGGTTATAAGGTTATAAATTAATAACGTACTTTCGACCGGCTATGAAGAAAAATCGTATACACTACGCGGGACAAAAGTTGAAATCTCGGTCCTGCGCGCCATGATACCCTCGGCTTCGCCTCGGGCATCATGGCGCGCAGGGCCGAAAATTCAACTTTCGTCCCTTGTAGTGTAATATACTATTTCTTTTAATCGAGGAAGGGTGGTTTTAAATCTTCATTCGCATGATCAGTTTCCTCTAGAGAAGTTGGTTTTGATCCATATTTTGACCATCTCTAGTTGAAAAATGCCAAAAGTGTGATGGAAGGTTAGGGAAAAAATCGAAACTACCGCAGGAATAAGTTTTATGCTAATATTCAGGAAATAGCAAACAGTATCGAAAAAGTTTTAGGGCACAAGTTGAAGGGACAATGTGATCTACAAAATTGTTGTAATACATTTTTTTGCGTATTCGCAAAATCAACCGAGATATTTACCATTTGCTTAAGTAAATCTAAGGATATTTTGGACGTCTTAGCCGTATACGACAATTGTCAGACGTCCAAAATATCCTACGATCTTCAAGAAAGCGTGAAAATATGAAAAATGTATATTTCTTTAATATTTCTTCCTCTCGAACATATCTACAAAACATAGAGAATGAATTCCCATATCCCAGTTGATAACCCGTTAGAATTTGCCGCTAGTGGGTTTTTTAAAACTCGTAAAATGTGTCTAAAAAATGTTATCATAAAATTGTTTAATTCTTTTCCACAGAAAATGTTACATTCAACATTAGTCTCGATAAGTAGTCAGTATTTGTTTACGAAATTCAAACAATCGTGACGTCAAACAATTATTCAGTAGAAAACGAAAACAACTGATAACGTAAAAGAATCTCCAACAGAGAAACTGAATTTTTTCGGTTTCTTTAAATCCAACTACAACTTTCAGGCTTTTATGCGTCGGGGAGATTTTAGAATTTAATTTTCACGATTTTTCCTTTCTCCAATATCCATTATTGTTCCGTGCAGAAATTCAAGGGAATTGTCCTAATCAAAAACTATCATGGCAAGCTCAAATTTCAACCAAATCTTACCGATTATGCCCTTTGAAGGAATATATATATGTATTCTATTTTCATTCACATATTTTTCAGCAAAAGGTATCAGTCATTGCGGGAAAAAACACTTATTATTCATTCAATTGCTCCGTTCAATTGTTTTCGCTTTTCAGATTCATTTTCATGTTTATAGCATGTTTCTAGAATTTTCACTACTGGATTTTTTGAAACTCGTAAATCACTTGTAAAAAATGGAAAAACCATTTAGAAATTTGGGACACTTTTGATGTTCAAGGTTATCGTAAAATTGCTCGAGTCTTTTCCATGGAAATTTTTTTATTTATTCTTAGAATTGATAAAGTCACCTAAGTCGAAATATTTGTCTTGATAAACCGTCAGTTCACAAAATTCAAACAATCGTCACCTCAAACATTTTTGAATTTACGTATGAGATTACACAACAAGGAAAAATAATTTTTTAGTAATTTTTTTTTAATTCAACACATCATATGCTTTATAAGTTTTGTATGAGGGATAATGATCTAAAATTGTTGCATGTGAAAAGTGTGTAGGAAGAGAGACGATTTCAAATGCATGAAATTTGCTACTGCAATTAAATAATAGAATTGTTCATGCAGAGTTATGGATGGAGCTTTTGTCGAGAAATTTAGCCCTTAATTTGCAGCATATTTCAATCAAAATACTCTGATATCTTTCACCGATTATCGTTAATATTTGACGGTGAAATGTCGTCAATTCACACTTAAATTGCCGACAAGTTAACCCCAATTTATACTCTAAAATTTGAAACAAAATTTGAAATTATCGGCAACTTCTGCTATCTGGGTAGACGTAAGAAATATTTTGATTATGATGTTCGTCTGAAAAATATTGTTGCTAATTATAATCCTTTACAAATGCTTGATTTTCCGCGTGAGTGTGGACATGATGTTGTATTGTAAACTGAGAAAAAAAAATAGGGGTAAAAACAATCAAATATTGCGGCAAATGGTCCTTAGCAAATATTTTTTTGAAATAATTCAAGAAATTGTTGAATTTACTGAATTTAGTTCATTCAAATAAATGAACTAGTTGAATTCATTGAATTTAGTTAATTCAAACAGATTAACTGGTTAAATTGACTAAATTCAGTAAATTCAACGACTGTTTTCAATTAATTCAACAAAATATTTTCTAAGGACCAATGACATCAATTTTTGATTGTTTTTACTATTATTTTTTTCTCAGTGTAATTTTTGTTTTTTATAATTTTTATATTTTTATCATTTTAATTTTGATTCTGGATCATTGTAATAAAATTTTGTGATAATTTAACGTGCGATATTTCATTTTGTGATATTTTGATCGTGTGATATTGTCGATGTGATATTTAGTTGTGTAACCTAGAAATATGGTAATAAACGCCAGGATAATTAGAACCGTAGCGAGGATTCCGTAAAATATACAGTAGACTTCCAAATCAGTTACCCCGTCTGTCCAGGACCTCTCGTTAAAGTTTCCTTCCCTACTCCCATGAGGACCCGGGATGAAAAAATTTGAGTCTTTCGGTGGTCGAAAGACTCCTGTCCCGGTCTCGGCCAGAGTCCCTATTCGCGCCATGGCAGAGACTTTCTAGAGACACCCTGCTGTCTCTCCGAACGGGACACGTGTCTCTCCTACAGGGACTCAGTCCCTGCTCAACGAACCAGAGTCCTTACTTGAGAGACTCACAATCTCTCAAATAAGGACTCCTCCATTATCTCTTCGAGAGCCATCAGTCTTTCTATTTTTCAAAGAGCCTGTCAATTTGATTGAAAAAGAATAATAAAATATGTGTGTCTTTTCTCCAAATGTCCAATATTTTGATTAATTAAAAAAAAAATTGATAATATAAACATCAAAACTCAAATATATCCATTTTACCCCTATGTCCGTTTCACTCCACTTCCCGCTGATATTGAGAATTTTAATTAAAGTCACATATGAAAAAAATAATAATTCCACGGTTTGCAAAAATTATAAAAATTGAAAACTTAAAATTTATTAAGTTGAAATAAAAAAAATGATTCATTCCTCGGTCCCTCTCATGAGGACTTATGTCTTTGCAAATCTTTATAAATCTACTGAGAGCCCAGTAAAGATAGAAGTCCTTGCGGGAGAGATACGCAAAGACAGAAGTCCTTACGGGAGAGACGCGCGAATATAGAAGTTCTTACGGGAGAGACCAGCAAAGATAAAAGTCTCTACGGGAGAGACACGAGAGACACTGTAGGGACAGTTGCGGGACTTGCGGGACACTCTAGAGACCGAAAAGTCCTTCTGGAAGTCTTTGAAGACCGTAAAAGACTCTCCAAAGACGCAAAAATTTTATCCCGGGGAGCAGCTCCTCTGCGCAGTTCAATGCGCACAATGTTGAAATATGTCCACAAGTAAATTTGAGATTCCGTGTTTCTGAACTCAATTCTGATTGGTCCACAAAAGAAGCAGAGTGGGGAGTTAAACGAAAAACTTTAATGAATGAATCCTAAAAGCTCCAACGAAAGAGGAACTTTAATGAACGGAATGATATTGGAAGTTTACGGTAGAGGGATTCCACTGCAGCTCAGGTCAAGGATGAATATATGTCGAAGCGTATGATTAACCTTGGACTCGGAGAATTTCATTTTTTTTTTATTTCAAAGTGCCCCAGGCAGTTGGTCAAGGCTAAAATTCACCAAAGATGCAACAAGTTCCCGTCTTCAAATCACCCTTCTTTTACGAACTTTTTCATTCAAAGAATCCTACGTTTTTTCCAATTTTTCTGCAAAATCCCTTTCGAACAGAAAATCAAAGCTGTAAAAAAGGTCTTGAAAAAATTACAAAATTTTCCTCAATTTCATAAGCATTTAACGGAGAATAATCTAAAATATCTTGTCCTGTTTCATCGCTTTACTACTAAATTATTCTCATTTTTCTTAACATACTAGTACGTAACTCATATTTCGATGTTTCTAATGTGCCAAGAAGTATCAACTAACGATTCCGATGACACATGTTTATTACATATTTATTACTTAATGTTCAATGATGCCGTTTCATATGAAAACGAAAAAAAAATAGTTAACCTTTTCAGAAAAATACGCATGTACCGTAGGTTTTGAATTTACTACGTTACAGACCTTGTACAAATATGAACGGGAAAAAGTTTATGAATTAATTATGAGTTTTAAATGTGTTCGTACTTTCAACAGGAAATTTCCCATAAATCACCACTTACAATTTTTAATTATCCAGTACGTGAAACTGCAGGAAGAAATCGTCACATCATTTCCTCATTATCTACTTGAAGAGTTTCAAACGGATCATTGTACAAAAATTGTCGTATAAAAAATCTAAGAGACGATAATTTTTCCAGTTTGGTCCACTGATGAAATCCTCCGATAAAAAATTAAAATGAAAATGGATATTGACGAGGGGAAGAAATTCGAAACAAAAAATTAGAAAAACTACACGGAGAGAAATATTGATGAAAAATTACCCCGCTAGAAGGTGATGCGTGGGCCGAATTGTCAGTTAATCAGAAATTACTCGACGGTCGATAAAAAAGTTACAAACGCTGGATAATTTTTAAACCGTTGGCAGGGTAATTTTTATGCAACTCAACAATTGTCCCGCTGGCATTGGTAAAAACCCACAGGGAAGTGTATGAAAAGTTCCGTGCTTGGGTGAATTTTTACCCTGCAACGGGGCAATTTTTAAAGGGCCCTTCGTAGCATCGTCTTTCGTCATAGCCGATGACAACCGACAATACCCGACTTATTGAGGCAAAGTGGGGTAATTTTTTACGGTGCTGCCACTTGGGCCCACGTTTGGCCTCTGGCAGGGCACTTTTTCATCCACTCTTTAGGCAGAAATTCAACGAATTTTCTCTCCGTGTATCAAAAAATAAATGAAAAAAATATTAAAAAAAATAGGAGATACCGGAATGAAGGGAATCAGAATTTTTAAGGAGTGAAGGCATTCACAAAAAAATCTGAAAAAAATTGTGAAAATGGTAGAGCATGTCTCCATTATTGTGTAATTTTTTCAATTGTTTTCCGGGAGGCCTTTACTCTGAAAAAAATCTGGTTCATTCTCCCTAGAGTATAATAATGAATTTTTCAAAATGTAATTTCCGCTTATTACCTCCAGTTTTCATTTAAATAACGCAATTTTAATGTCAAAGTTGAATTTTCTCTACGCAAAATTATTCGATGATATATTTATTGACAGACATAGGAAAAACCTGTCGATAACACAAAAATGATTATTTAATTTCAGATTCAATTTGCGATAGACGCACAAAAGGATAAATTGATATTGACATCGAGGGTTGAATGGTCCATGGAAAATTCATGAATGCTCCTGTTCAGATAGAATGACGTAAAAAGATGCGTAGGCGTTTGTGATTGAATGTGGGGAGGAAAAAAAGAGCCTTACTTGGGAACACCTACGAAGAAAAGCCGAGGGAACTGGAGTTTGCGGATGAAAAAGAACAACTGGGCAACAGTTGGTGAGGACATTCAAAGTGACAGGATGAAAAATCCCTATCAGTTGTGGAGGATTTGTTCGGTAAAGGCATAAAACGCAAATGTCGTTGAAACAAATAACACGTATTCTAAGCCAATCAATGAGAAATATTCTTGAAATTCATTCTTCCAGAAAGTTTTTCCAGCTAAGAACGTGTACAGCTCGTTGGTTATCTGGCCATGCGTCGAGAGGAAAAATCGATAATTCCGTGAACGCTGCTTTGTAATTCAGTTTATGACTAGGGACTGAGTCGTGACGTCATTATCTCAATTGCTGGTTTATCTTAAAGAGTTTCGGGAGTTCTTATCACTAGAAATTATTCTTTAAAATTAAAAAATTAAATAATGTTTTCTCCATTATTCGATTCAGTGGATTTTTTTCAGAATTAGATCCTAAGGTTTCCAAGAAAAAAAGCAGATTTACAGAGGATGAATCCTCATTTCATTTTAGAGAATTCATCGATATAAAAATATAAAAATTAGTGGAATTATATCATAAATTCTCCACTTAAATCCATTTTATGCAAATCTTCAATAATTGGTTAATGCTTTTAATGAAAATAAAAGTTACTTCAAATATTTTTCAGTGACGTAAGCAAATGCCTGAAGCTTGAGTACATATATGCCTATATACAATAAATACGTGATAATCTGGAGCAAACAATCTTGGCCCGAGCCAATGAACACACACTTTGAAACCGGACTTTATCTTCGATAATGCGAAATCAGCATTTTGTAGAAAAAAAAAAAAAATAATAAAGAATGAGAAAAAAAACTCGATAAAATGAATTTCACAGAAAATAAAATAAAAAAAATTAATAAAAATTGTTGGCGATATGTTCTACACAAGCATAACTATATTTCAGTCACGTCAATTGACTTTTACAAAGTTTCCAACTGGAAAATTAACACATTCCTTAAATGCATGCCTATTGGCCAATCCTTGAGTGATTACCAGTTACTAGCACCATATACTTGTTATGCTAATTAAATAAAAATGATAAATTATTTTTTCTCCTTTCTTTCTAATTATTTTTATTACCAATAAATACACCATTTTTCAATTCTCCTCTTCGGCCTTTTTCACCGACAAGAAAAAAAATATGATGCATCAACGATTATATTCATCAGAATAAATGCAAATAAGTTGTCCGATTTTCATTAACTTTCAATTGACATTAACCGCAAAAAATTAAAAATTTATCAGCAACCAATGAATCGTCACTGACTGGTTCATGAGGTCATGACCCAGAGATATAACTCCCACTAGTTTAACATCTGTCTTAACTTTTTGCCTGAAATTAATTAAATAAAGTATTTTACTGCTCAACAGATGAAAATCAATGACTAAAGTAATTCAATAATTTTTGTCCTTTCACATAAATTTAAAGAAAAAACAAAAATGGTGAAAAAAAAATTTTACATTAAATTTTGAAAAATGGAAAAAAAAGAAGTGAAATATTTTTATTAATGGATCACGATATCAACTAACGTTATTCGAACGCGCCGTATACCAATGCCCTCACTCAAACTAAGTACTCGAACATTATTACGTAATAATGTAACATTAAAACACTTAATCTGTCTTTTACCTGCATCAATTGAATGACTCCAGTAGACTCCACCTGTTTTATTGGCTCCGCGACCTTTCCATTAGTCGCCATGGCACTGAGTTTCTCCACTTCATCTTCAATTTTCCCAGTTGTTGGCTTCTTGATTTCCGCTTCTTTCTCCATCTTGAAAAATGCTTATTTCACCTTTCCGAACAATTTAAATTCTCTAGAAAACTATTTGTTTCCACAACGAAATCAAAAAGAAAGTTTGAACTTAGAAAGAAGAAAAAAAATGAGCTTGACTGCTCGTTCGATTTTTACGATTCAACAATTTGATGCTTCGAGTGAGTGCTCTTGAAAATTTAACAGTTGGAAACCGGCGTTTCAATTAAAACTCGAGACAATTCAATTGGCTGACTGTCGCTTCACCTTAATTCTCTCTTCTCTCACTCGTACACTTCCAATGTCTTTTGTCTTTATTATTGAATAATACAAGGCACCTTTTATTTATTATTTCTCATTGTATGAATATGATACACACTTGGATAAATGCGAATGATTCAAGTTAGATTGAGACTAACGCGGAAAATTAACGTTTTGATAACAGCAATGATATTAAAATGTTAACGAGAACAGTAGGAAGAATCGAATTTTCGAGTTTCACAAGGAGAAACAAGAGTTTTGTGTATATTCTTAACCTTCAGGGCTCGCAAATGAAACCCAATAACAGCCACTCTATTTCTCTCTTTCTTCTATATATATGTCTCTCTCTTTTTCTTTCCTTTGCTCGTTCCTTTTTCGCGTTGCGAATATTTTGGATAAACGAAAAGAGAAATTACTTTTCTCCGACACTTCCCGATTCTCGTTCTATCATCAACACAAATAATAATATGAATAATTAAGCAAATGAGAAAGATGAATTAGCGAAATGCTTGTCGTGAAAACGTACAAACAAGTGAATTGATGAAAATGGTACGGCAAATAAGAGGCTTTCAGTCTGTTAGGGATGGAGGTTACTAAGATAAAGATAGAACTTGACACAATAGTGGAAGGGGGAATTGAAGCAGACGGTGAGGGTAATTTTATTACTTCATTTTTTTTTCTTCTTTCACAGAGATAGAGAATTTATTGTGCTATTAGGGTTCGTTCGGATCAAAGAGATGAGTTATTTGCATAATTTGTTGTATCGTTCTTTGGAATTAGATTTATGAATTTAATTCATGCTAGATGGAGATTCTTTTTGCCTTATTTTAATTACATTCCTGAGAATTTTTGCTGCATTTTTCTGGATCTTTTTGAGACTGATGAATCACAACTCAGGAATGGGCAGGTGGGATTAGACGAATTCACTCATCTTTGTCAGTATTCTTCATGAAATATCGTGGAAATGGAGCAAGATAGTGAGACTTTTTGATCATCTCAATTGTAGCTTTGATTTTTTTCTCTCCGAAATAGTATAATAAGTGCGGCCAAGTGTTTTTTTTTATCTAAGGAGCGAATAACGACGCTCCTTACCAAACTTTACTCAATTAAAAACGTCTTATTTTGCTTCCTCGATCAAAAAAATATTGTACACAACAGGGATGGAAAGAAGTCCACCGCGACCAAGATTTGGTGCGACCAGCGTGTAGGGAAAAATCCCCTGATTATCATATCAAAATGTTTCCGCTGGGGGTGGATCGGAAAAATTATAATTAATTAAGAACAAGGGTGAAAAATCGAAAATTCACTTTAATTATTAATTATTCAAAATTTCTGCAATTTTCGGGGGGGGGGGGGGGGAATATCTGTATGTAGATTTAATACTATTTTATACTTAGGAAGCAGAGAACTCACTTTCCTCCATCCCTTCGCTTGTTTGAAAACGTAGTTCTTTGGTCCTTTGGTCCAGAAATTAGCATACACACCACGGATGGAAAAAAAATCAATCTCGACAAAAATTTGGCAGCCCCGCTTCACTCGGGAGAGAAATTTTTGTCGAGGTTAACTTCTTCTCTCCCTATTACTGCACCTGTGCGGTACTATTAGGGCTTCTTCTTCTTCTTTATTGGGCTGCAGTGGGCGCAGCTGGTCTTTAGTCACCTGACTATACAGCCATCTTGAGAAAGGTAGGTACTATTAGGGCGAGTTTTTCATTTAACAGTTTAGCTAACTTGCAGGTTGCGTTAACCGGCAGGTTAACTTAACAACTAGAGCCATCTATGAGAAATGAACATAAGTGCTGAAATCAAGGTTCGCCATTGGGAATTGTGCCCGGTTCACAGCCTGGTTCACAGTAAGAAGAATGATAAAATAAATTAAACTGGCAAACTGAATGTTTTCAGATAAATGTTTGCTAATAATTATATGAAACAAATGGAAAAAAAATGACAGTAGGAAGTTTTAATTCCGAATGGCGATTGTTTTCTCTAGAACAGTTTTATCTCACCAGTGGCGCTAGCAGTTGAGTCCAGGATTAAGTTAACCTGCAGGTTAATGTAACCTGCAGGTTAACCCAGCGGTTAAAGGCCAGCTGCGACCAATCGCAGCACAAGTAAGAAGAAGAAGAAGAACCTGCAGGTTAGCTTAACTCTCAAATGAAAAACTCGCCCTTACTGCACATTTTACGAGTGTGCAGTTGCAAAACTAGCCGGAAGTAAGTTCTGGAATCACACAAGTCAGAAAATACTTTCCGCACGTGCAAGGTACTTCATTTTTTGTATTCAGCATGTGGAAAGTGGCCACTTTTCATACGGTGTGCAATAAACAGCCTGAGCGAAAGTCGCATCATCTCGCTCATTTTCCGAGATATTCTCCAAAAGTGAATGCTAGAGAAAAGATTTATTTCTTTGTGATCTCATCACTAAATTAAATCTGCCGATATTGAATTATCAAATTATTGATATCTAATAAAAATTAATTTCCAGGTGAATGCAATTTCCTTTCAGTCTCATAAATTCTTTAGTTGAGTTCGACCTTCCGGGAATGAATTTCAGTCAAGATTAACAAACACGTGAGTTTGTAGGTATCTTTCCAAAATTTTGAGAATTCTCTTGGTGAATTCAGTTGAGTGAAACCGATCAGAAAAGACGGAGGATGGTTTCTAAGTGAAGATCATTTGGCATTCGCCGTTTAATCTATTCTGGGAATTGCTATTTTTGACAGCGTCACACAATCGTGGCGCTTCGGGATTCTGAAGTCCGAGGGCGCGTCACTATTTTTAGAAGAACGGCATTTATTCTCTCCCAGAGTCGACTGCATTGTGGTGAATATAAAATGTATTTCGATTGTTTCACTATACTCATCAACTTCATTTGTACACTCTCTATTCAAGTTGGTCTGCAATTTACATTTATAACAAGCTATAGTATGATGATTCGATTATTGGAAAGAGACAGGCATCGGTATTATTTATTGGAAAAAAATTATTTGCTTCCTGATTTATTTGTATTGCTTCATTTAAGGATGCTGAGCGAGAGAAAAGGATGATGAAGAATTCATGAAATTATAGCAGACTTCCAAATAAGTTCACCCGTCCACGATCTCTCGTTAAAGGGTAACGGTAGGCGTAGTAAATTTCAAATTTTCGAACATTCAATTTTCGCATGGAAAGACAGAAACATGGACTTTCCAACTATCTTCCTCAATTGCTGACGCTCTTCTATTAAAAAATATTGATAAATATTCTTAAACAATCGATTCGAAAATTCAACATACACAGATTTTTGTGCTACCCCTTGAAGTTCCGATTTTTTCCTTATCACTACTTTGACGTAGAGATTTTTCCTCTGCGCAGTTTATTGTGCCGCCACATATTCTTCTATGCGCAGTTCAATACGCAGATTGTTAAAATATGCGCAGAAACAAATATTTGAAATGCCACGCTTTCAAGCTCAATTCTAATTGGCACATTAAAAAATAAGAGTGGGGAAGCTAACGGGGAACTTTAATGAAAGAATCCCGAGAAGTTTATCGGAAAAGGTTCTTTGATAACTGGGAATTTTTTGGAAGTCTACTGTAATTGGATTATGCATATTACAGCTTTCAAAAATTCAGAAATATTTTTAGAGAACTTACGACAAATTCGAAAGGTTAAAATTCATGAATTTGTACACTGTTAAAAATTTCTGTCTGAATTTTCCATGCAAAATTACTGAAATTTTAAACCAGTTATATCTCTACTGAAATTCCAGATAATTATGTCATTGAGAAATGAACAAATCATTGATTTTCAAATAATTTTAAGCCTAAATATCAATGAAATTTGTAGATTTCAGTTCAATTGTTTCTTGAAAATTTAGAAAAAATAGGAAAAATTCAAGAAAAAATTGAAAATTCAAGTCATTTTAATTCTGAATATTCATGTTCAGTTCAAAATTCAAGTAAGTTGTAGAATTTTCGGGTCAATTCTACTTAAAACTCATACATCCGTCTGAATTTCTTCGGAAACTCACAGATTTCATAAGCATTTTCCCATTAGACATTGAGTATCACGTTTGTTAAAATTTTCATCGAATTTCCTATGAAATTTCAATCTTTTTCTAACAGTGTATTGTATGAGCACGTAATCAACTTTGTTGCTTTAATTGAATCATTACCTTAAAATCAATGCCTGTATAATCGTATTTTATTTTTCAGAAGAGAAATATGGAAAAACTTATAACTATGTTATCTAACCCTTTTCTTTCCTGAATTGTTGCAGATCTTCTGGAAAATGTCGCAAGAAGAATCATATTTATTATTATTTATCAATATGAATAATCGGTGTCAAGCTATCCATTTATTATTGCAAAATACAATCTTACTACATTGTATGGCTTTGTATGTTCTACGTGACTGACCGTACAGCTTTCAAATGGAAAGATCATTAAAGCAGCATTCTATGCTCAAATACAACAAGTGGAAAATTGCATTGAGTATAAAATAGAATATAGTTTTCTTAAAATCAATTAATAAGCAATTTGCTTCCGAATAATTGGTATAATTCTTAATGTCAATTCGAATCGAATAATAATTGAATCGTTGACATGAATCTGTGATTGATTCGATTTTCTAAAGTTGATGAAGGAGTCTGTCACTCCTTCATGAGTTACGAAAAGAAAGAATATATTTTGTTTCTCTCATTATTTTACGGTTTTACACACTGATTTCCAATTATTTCGCGAGTAGAAAATTTTATGCAATGCCAAAAGACTGAAATATGTTTGTTGAGTAACCGATAATTTTTTATTTCTTGAATAATAATTTTTTGTGAAGATATAAAATTTAAACATAAAAATTAAAAGGGACATGAAAATTTCTTTATTTAATTATATATTTTTCAATACTAGAGGACTCCGCCCCTGTACACTACGCTCGCCAGACTCGGTCCTGATAGATCGGGCGATTGCATATCAACTATAAATCGATCAGACAGTCGATTCTTCCACGAAATCGACTGTCATGTGATCCAATCGCATCGTGATCGAATCACGGTAGATTTCGTGAAAAAATTGATTACCCGGCTGCATGATCCACCAGTGGGGGCTATGCCCGCCCCGCCTAAAGTTAAAAACAAAACATATCTCAGCACAATGAAAAGCAGCATGGAAGGAACAGAATGAAAAGGGCATGTCTCTATCATTTACCAAGATATTTAGCATGAAAGGAGACAGAATCACAAAGAAAGCAAAAGCTGATCTGGCTGAGTGATCGTAGATTAATCACTGAAAACCGATGATGTGGCTGACTAATCACAGATATGGCTGACAGACCTCCAAAAAGCGTCAAGAAAAGTTTTCATCAGACAACATCAATCTTACAACATCGATAGAAATCATGAATTGTATATTAATATATTGATTATTCCATATAACTATTCAGTTTCAATAATTTTTCTCGATTACAAAGTCACTCACAAAACCATTAAAATCAATTTTTTCTAGATTTCTAATTTTTTCTCCAAAATTCATCTTCAGGTTAGGTTTGGATCATTTTTGAAGACTCCAGAAATCCTAGACACATCGAAGAGTTCTATTCTGATTAGAGATGTAAAATTACCAGTAATTCTTGTTGCAGTAAAATTACGGTAAAAATACCGTAATGTTACCATATTGTGATGTAATTGGAAAAAACTACTTGTTTTGATGTAAAATTACCGTAAAAATTTTTTGATGGAACGATACTGTAATTTACTGTAATTTCCATCTATATAGATGATTTAAAAAAACATTTCCATACTCAAAGAATTACTTTTCAAGTAGTCCATTATATGAGAGTTAGTATTGAAATTGTTTTTTTTTTAATTAAATTTTTTAAAAGGACAGTTGTTTAATTTTGTTAATCATTCAATGAGAACAGAATCATATTTTCATACATCAATATTTAGAATAATATGTTAGGAACATTAATGATAATAACAACAATTTTATAATTTTTCCTTGGCTGTCACTGACTATAAAAAAAGTAACACATATGATGATCAGAAAGGCTGCGAATTGATTTAAAAAATCAATTTCGTAATTCATCTATATAGATGTAAATTTACCGTTACATCTCTAAAAATGATAATTACGGTAATTTACATTAAAAAACAGTGTTTTTACCATTTTTGTTATTTACTGATGTTTGGTAAATTACGGTATTGAAACCGTAAAATTACCGTAAAATTACTGGTATTGTTAACTTTTCACATCTCTAATTCTGATCCACAATGTTTTTTTCCAATCTTTTTCATAATATTCGAGTCACCAATTCTTGCAGGAAGTTCATAATGATCATGGAGATGAAGTCATCAACAATAAAACTTCCTGATCTAAACAATCTTCGGAGATTCCAGTGTAATTCAAATAAATTCTTCAAGTCTTGATAGTAATGAATTCTTCATACTCCTCTTATCATTCACAAAAATATTGTGCGCAGTCGTTGAACAGATAATTCACTATAGCTGATATATATCTGGGTGTTCAATACTGGGTTACATGACTTACGTTAGAGGTTTCATGAAACTAAATTTATAAAAATAGCGTCTGGTTTCCATATGGGTTTTGCAATGCAGCATGAATTTAAACAGTTGATACAATAAAACGTGATCTATTATGATCCAGTTTACTTTACATTGTCGTCATTGCTGACAAACAAACTTTTGTCTGTTTCTATAATTCAATATAGTCGAAAAGCAGAGAAGATTGGGGCGAAATGGACCTACGTTGTAAACTGAACCAGGATTTTCACCAAAATGGAGAACTTTACAGAAAAATTTTAAAAAAATCAGATCATGCTCCAGCATGTCTGCACTGAGAAAAAATTATCAGTAAAAATAAGAAAAATGAATTGTTTCAATAGTTCTTAATGAATATTCTTCTTAAGTGATTGAAAGTGCGTTGGATTTGATAAATTTATCAGAATCGACAAATTTTTTGATTGTTGAAAACTTAATTGTTGATACCGCTTGAAACTGATGGAACAAATGGGGAACTCGATTAATTTGGTTAAAACAATTTAAAAAAAATAGGTTTTGGAATAAATTAAATGTTAAGGACTATTTTTAAACAATTCTTTTTTTCAATTTCACTACTTTCTTTTTCTCAGTGTACATTGCTCTACTGCAGTAGAAGAAGCTCGTATGTGATCTACTTCAATGATTTTGGTAGGCGAGATCGGGGTAAAATGGGCCTGTTAGATAAAATGAACCGGATTCATTTTTCCGAGTGAGGGCCTTCATGAAAAAATTTGAAAAATATTCTCCAAAAATATAGATTTTTTATTTATTCAATTCCGAATTACATTCTATAGAGGTGTAGTTAACACCTGTACATAGATCCGAATAACAAAGTTTTTTTTTTTTAAATTACAAAGTTAATTCATAGTAGAAAATTTGCATTGACATAGAAAATACAATGATAAGCTTACAATATTTATACATATTCTTTCGGTTTTTATTTTTTTTTATTTTTCCTAGTTTAAACCAATATTATCACTTATCCAGTGCTTGAGCTTATTTTTGATTGTTTTTTTATTTAAGTTTAATATTTTGAGATGATTAGGCAATTGATTGAAGTGTTTAATTGCAACATAATATGCATTTTTGTAGCTGATCGATTTTTTTATTTTAGGTAGTGTTAATTGTCTTGCTCTAGTATGAAGTATTCTATTATTGAAGAGTTTTTGACCCTCAGAATAATAGAACGTCATAGACTCCAATATGAATGCTTGTTTAATTTTAAACGGAACAAAACTATTATTGATGGTCATTAATTTACTAAGGAGTTTATTCTGCATTTGTTAGAGTATCTTCCCATCACATTTTTTTTGATTTGTTGTGATTGAGAGAATTGGGAAGATACTCTTCACTCAAAAAAAAAAATCCAGTACGTTTTGCCCGGCTTTCCCAATAGGTTTTCCCTCTATTATCAAAAAAATTTCTGAAAATGATAATTTTCTTAAATTTTTCCAAAATTACATGTAATTTTCATCAATTTCCTCGAGTGTACGGGGAAATAAATTGCATTTTCTTCGTCACTGAAGAATTATCACATGAAATCCGAGAATGCAATTCGAATATACTGATATGGAAATCCAAAATTTCTGAAATTCTCCAAACGAGACTACTCAATTTTTGTTGAATTTCACAATCTCGCCCACATACATTTAACGGTTGAGAAAATTGCGTCAAAATTTTGCGGATATTCTACAATTATCTCATAATTATGTTAATTGAATTCACATGCGTGTGGTGCTGCAGGCGTAGTGCATCAACCTGATTCAAGGTCTCGCATAAATATAATCAATTATTTAAATCAATTATGAATTCACTCTTTGAAAGCTTTTTAAAAGTTCTGCCCCTTTTTTTATCGTGTATTCTACAAATTGATACTTGAATATGTGAAATTTCAATTTTTTCTTGAATACACGATTAATTTCATTAGCTGCAAGAATGCTCCTATGTGATGAAAAATATTCATTAAAAAAATTTTAAAATCAGAGGCAAATTTATTCACAAATTTGCTCCAATTTTTTTTTTTTGCATAATAAAAATAATATTTTTGAAAGTATGAAATTTGTCATTTTTATTTTTTTGTCATTCATCAAGAAGAGAATGTTCATGAAGGTACATATATGACATTACTCCAGCCAGATTAAAGGGACTCGAATGTTTATTCCATTTGACGTTAAACAATTTAACCACATGGTTTCTGAGATACAATCAACGCTCCTTGAACAAGTCCAAGACATATTTTCTACTCTAGAAAATTCTCAAGGTCTCGTGTTATTGAAACTTTCCGAGAAAAACGATGAGCTTATCAGCAAGTGTTATAACACTTGAGGAAGTAGATTCAAATTCATGATAATTCCACTGAGATAATGAGCAGAAAAAACTTTGTTCGATGCTCTTGAAAGACAGTTTTACCCTGAAATTTTACACTTAAACGCATGAATTCAAAGAGAAATTTGTAATTTGATTTAAAAAAATTAATTCCAATTTATTCATCACACTTGAATATAATTATTTCAATTTCATTTTTTTATAAATTGTTTCATCTATAAAAATTGATACTTCCAAATAAAATAGTTCACGAAAATCCCCACACGTCAATGACATGATTTCCATAAAATAATCAATTTACAATTCCATTCACGCTCTTAGCATAATATTTCCTTAAACGATTTAAAATCATCGAGTAATTCCAATTCCCATGCACATTCAGTGCCATATGTTGCTGAGTTAGTCGCCTCATCGTCTGCACTGGCAGCCGCACACATTTGCGAAAAAATCGGTATTATGATGATTAAAAAAAAAGAATGAGAAAAAAAATTATAAAAAAGAAATGAATACAAAAGAGTAAACTCGTCGACCTTCGATGTAGTCTATGCCACGCGGCTGATTTAGTGACTGCCGCTCTCAAACGAGAAATCTCCCGTTTTTTTTTTTTAATACTTGCTTGTATTAGTAGCTTAAGTGTCCTGTGTACTTCTTCTTCTTCATATATTGCAAATACATTATATTCATATGTTGGATGCACATTCGCATCCGTGCCATGTCTTCGTGTGCACCACTGCTGCCAACTTTCACGTATCATAATACAGAGTTGAAGAATGTGGTTTCCCTTTCAAATTACAAAATACACCCAGGAGCGCGACGTCATGTCTCATTCTATTGAAAATGAAAAATTCAATAATTTTAATTTTTTTCCTAGAAATGAAAATTTTTTGATTCTTTTTTTTATCAAATAATTTTACTTTTTTCTTGAAAAATCAAATAACTTTAATTTTATCAATTCCTTTCATAGCCAGGAAATGATTTTCCCTCTCTCTCTCTCTATCGCATGCGCGTGTTTCTGCATTTATTGTGAATTTGAATTCATATGTCGTCAGATATGACGGTAACTGAGATAAGACGATATAAATCATTATCTATCGATGGAATCGTAGAACACATTTTTTTAAAAATATCACCTCGTGTGTTATCGTTCAACTTTCAATAATAAATATCATTCTGAAATATTATATTTATATAACTGTTTTATTGACGCACGAAGATTCCCCTTTCATTTTCATTTTATCTTATATTTGCTTTTTTTTTTATTCCTCTTCAATTCTTCCTTTCACTCGCCTTTCTCTCAAATGCAAATAAATAAAAGAGAACGAAGAGAAAAAAAAATGGAAAGGAATGAATGATAGGGAAACACGTGTTATGTTTAATAGTTAATCGGGTGCATTTAAAACAGTGGCATTCTTGTTTGTTGTGTTAATTTGGAAGAGAAGGTATATATAATTTATGTGAAAATGGCCTCCAGGTAAAATCAGGCCACGGTCATCATTTATAGGTGGCATATACACCATAGGTCTTACCGTCTGTATTACGAACCTTTCCTTCATGGATTAATTTTGTAGTATCATATTCACTAAATAGAAATACTTCGGGGCATTATTTATTGATGTAAATATATTAGTTTCAACTATACCCACGTACTCGATTGGAAAATTCAACACCACGTGTTTGTTATTATTAATTCAAAATAAACCTGGAATTACCCATTTTGGGAAAAAAGTGTAAATATCTCAATACGATAAGGAAATTCAAATAAATTCATGATAAAATTATTTTTCTCCATAAATCACTTGTGATCGATTGATAATCTTGAAATTCAGTAGTAGAATGATTGATTGGAAAAAAACGACTTATTTCGCCTTTCATTTTTATACACTGACAAAAATTTCTACCAAAAATTAATTTGTTCTCCCAATAAACCTGGAACATAATAGGGTACCGTCAATGGCCCAAAGAATGCCATCGGTTCGATTAATGCCACTCTTCATACATTTTCGTGATTATTGAACTTATTCGAATTCTCAACTCTAAGTAATTAATAACAGTGGCTAGAAAAAAATTCTGAGGACACCGGACAATCAAAATATCCGATATTTCTCTACTAGATATATTTCTAAAATTAATCCGTTAAATGCGACCAGCGTGCTCAGCAAGATAAAGCCCTAAAGCTCTTCATGTGGGGTTAAAGTGCCTCATCAGTTCAATGTGTGATATTGAGAAAATTTAAGTATTTAATAAATCGAAAATTGTATTGATTGTTAGCAAAATCATTGGACTTTCATATAAATTGACGAATAATTTAAAAATAACGACCAGTGATGGAAATTAATTGATGGCAATTATTGGGACCCTCTATGGCAGAAATCGAGCCATGGTGGCATGAATCGGGCCATGAGCAAAATATTTTCAAAAATATAAATTAAATAATTTTCATCATTAATTCAGGAAAATAATTAATGTAAATGATAGTCCAGACCCTAAATTCTTTCGAGGAAAAATCAAATTTGAATTCATGATAAGATATAACTTTTTTATGGAAGATATGTGGCAGAATAGGTCTCTTGGTGGCATTGATTGGGTCATTGACGGTACTGCAAAAAATTATTATCCCTATGAAATAAAAATTACTGTGCCACCCAACAGAAACTAATGAACTCAGAAATATTTGAAGTTGAATTCCATCAATTTCTATAGAGCACATTATTTTTTAATCCAATTATTTCTCCGTGTATCTATTGTATACAAACATTGGGGTTTCACGAATCTTTTTGTTTATAACAATAATAATTACCAAGTTCGATTTTCCGAACAGTGAGTGCAGTAGGAAAATTCGACAATGCAAGACAATTCTGGCGATAGTAAATTTTGTGAAATGTAGACGAGACGCTTACGAGCTTAACCGTATTCTGATTCATTTTTCTTGATGTTAATTAAAATTTATGCGACAGATATAAAAAAAACTTGATTATTTAGAATATGTAGAAAATTGTATGAATCTTTGGAATTTATAAAAGTTTCAATCAAATCAGAGATATGAATTGACGGATAAAATGAATAGGAAAAAGCTGTTCTCGTTGGGTAATCGAAACTCTGGACGTCTCAGTCGAGCATCTGCACTGAAAAGAAAATTGCATGAAATCAGTAAAATATCATTTTCATTACTGTTGCTACGTTCACACGCTCGAGAAAAAATTTTTTCCAGGCTAGCCTGGAAAAAACCCTTTCTCGAACTTGAGAACGTAAAATCACTAAAGAAAAACTATGTTCCCGACATGAAAGACAGAGTTTTTCAAGTCGTGTGATTGGCATCCCTCGCCTTCGGCTCGGGCGCCAACTTCACACTCCTTGAAAAACTCTGTCTCTCTCGTCCGGAAATATACTATTTTCAATGGACTTATTCAGCAAAAAAAAAGAATGTATCTGATTGTAACACTTCATTAGTGGACTCATCGATGGGAAGCATTGTCATTTGATAAAAAATATTCACTGAAAATATCAGTTATTTTATTTCACATAAAAAAAAAATCGTTTTTGAATAATTGATAACGTTTAATAATTAGTATTTAAGGATGTTCTTGATGGCATCGAAGCAGCGCCACTTGGTTGGCAAATAGAAAGGCTCGAAAACGAGAGGAAAGGGTGTGTCCCAGCCTGTGACCCTCTGAACTGGTGCCTCCAGGTGCAGAAAGCATTCCTCCTGTACATTCAAATGCAAACATGTTGACTTTATGAGAATTTTATTCTTTCAACTAGAGTGAAATTGATGAAAAAGAATGAAATATTGTTCGAAAAATACCGGGAGACAAGTAATCAAATTTCGAAAAGATCTGACATTATCACTGCGTCCGAAAATAATTTTTTTTAAATGAGAACTCAGATAATTTGCATCAGAAAATAATTAACAGATTGGTTGAAACTGAATTATAAATGGATCGATTGGTCTGAAAAAAATTCATTGGAATTTTTCGATGAAAATCACAAAACTGTAAACAATTATTCTTGAGAAACACTTCGTAACAGGTGAATTTTGTAACAAATATAATAATCAATCACTTCAGATAAACTGAAGTATACATTCTGATAAACAAAACTGATTCATAATTCCGGTTATTTCAATATTCTATTGAATTAGGCCTTATAGAATGATTTTATATCGATTGAAATTCTGAGAATTCAAGTGGTCAATATATGTTATGCTATCGACTAAAATCTTTTATTATTTTCTTTAATACATTACGGAACAAGACAAAGATACCGCTCAATTTATCTAGGTAATCGGATGAAAGGAGATCGGGTGAAAGAAATCGGATAAGAAAAAGGTGCGTGATCCTTCTATGTCCTTGATAAGAGAAACGATCGAATGAAATAACGTTTACAATATACATATATATAGATATAGGTATATCACGACCCACGTTTATCAGGTGATGGTGAATGGTGGAGGTGTTGTATCTTAAAATCTTCAATCACCTAGAGTTGAATGCAATTGTAGCTATTTATATAAGTACAATACCTGTACAGTAGCTGCTATTTCGCCACCAAATCCGTTGGTTTGTGGTGCCTCGTGAGCTATAACTAGTTTCCCTGTTTTCTTCACTGACTGAAAAAAAAAGAATTATTCGTATTAAGAATTCCTTTCAATAAAAATTAAGAAATAATTTCAAGAATCGCAGGAATACGTTCTTTACTAAAAAGTCGAGATGATTTTTTTTTTTTTATTATGTCGAGATGATTCTTCTACTTAATAGGTCGAAAACATCGATAAGATGTAGGTAATAAGTGATTAGGTCATCTCCGAGAGAAGATAAAAAAAATATTTTAATAATTTCATGAAGAGTTTTGATGATTAAATTTTTTCCGTAAAGTCTTAGTGGATTTAATGGGAAATTTAATCACAATTCTTTCAGAATTTCGATTTGTTCTTTTGGAATAAAGATTTTGAAAAAAATTGATGGAGAATAAACTTTTTTTCTACAATTTTTTTTTTCAAATTGATCGAGAAAATGAATTGTCTGAATTCTGCTAATTAATTTTGTTGTCTTACATTACAAAATTTGAGTAAATTGGAAAAAAGTACATGCCAAGTAATTAATCCGCTATTTTTTTCCCCATTGAATTTTGTTTATTTAATGAATAATTTCGCATTTAAATTGCAAATTAATCTCCATAATTCAGATCTTAAAATCTTAGTCATAAAAAAATCAGCAGGAAAATCACAAAATGATAAGAAGAAAAAAAATTATTTCTTTCGAAAATAAAC
This sequence comes from Aleiodes alternator, assembly GCA_963921955.1. NCBI lineage: Eukaryota > Metazoa > Arthropoda > Insecta > Hymenoptera > Braconidae > Aleiodes > Aleiodes alternator. The sequence continues at coordinate 1,933,227 of OY998097.1, forward strand.
AAAAAAAAAACAACAATTTTTCTTTTATTTTAGCTATATATAAATTTTATCATGATTTACTAACTCTCCGGGATAATACATTGTTAACGATAATAATAAATTCATAATTTATGCGAATTGTGTTAAGTGGCTCGTTACAGAAAGTTGTTCAAACTACCCGTAACTAGACTTTATCCCTGGACATGGTCACACAGACACATGTATCAACGTCTTATCCCCTTCTATCAATACACTTCATATATACAATTACAAGTACAATATCAATTGCATATCACTGTATTTATATTTGTGAATAGATAGACAATCGTGCGAGACTCTCCTTCTCCAATTCATCGTACGATTGCGATACAGAGAATTCATTTACTTTATTCATCTTTTCATGTTTTATTTTCTCTTTGCAACATGAAGCTAATGAGACTGCATATTCAATTAACAAATCTCAATTGAAGACAGTACTAATTTATCAAATGACATGACGATTTCCATGTGTCAGTGACATTTATCTTCATTGATTACTTAATCTCATCAGGAACGAAAGATATTTTTGTTTTTAATGACTCATTGGAATCAGGAAAATTCGAAAAAAAATTAGTGGACAAATCGGAGCATTCCTGCGATTTTATTTAATTCCAGAAAATAATTAATAAAAGAATGATCCTGCCCGGGATAAAATTTTTGAGTCTTTGGAGAGTCTTTTACGGTCTTCAAAGACTCCCAGAAGGACTTTTCGGTCTCTAGAGTGTCCCGCAACTGTCTCTACAATGTCTCTCGTGTCTCTCCCGTAAAGACTTTTATCTTTGCTGGTCTCTCCCGTAAGGACTTCTATTTCCGTGCGTCTCTTTCGTAAGGACTTCGGTCTTCGCATGTCTCTCCCGCAAGGACTTCTATCTTTACTGAGCTCTCAGTCGATTTATAAAGATTCGCAAAGACATAAGTCCTCATGAGAGAGACCGAGGAATGAATCATTTTTTTTATTTCAACTTAATAAATTTTAAGTTTTCAATTTTTATAATTTTTGCAAACCGTGGAATTATCTTTTTTTTCATATTTGACTTTAATTAAAATTCTCAATATTAGCGGACAGTGGAGTGAAACGGACATAGGGGTAAAATGGATATATTTGAGTTTTCATGTTTATATTATCAATTTTTTTTTTAATTAATCAAAATATTGGACATTTGGAGAAAAGACACACATATTTTATTATTCTTTTTCAATCAAATTGACAGGCTCTTTGAAAAATAGAAAGACTGATGGGTCTCGAAGAGAGACTGGAGGAGTCCTTATTTGAAAGACTGATGGCTCTCGAAGAAAGACTGGAGGAGTCCTTATTTGAGAGACTGTAAGTCTCTCAAGTAAGGACTCTGGTTCGTTGAGCAGGGACCGAGTCCCTGTAGGAGAGACACGTGTCCCGTTCGGAGAGACAGCAAGGTGTCTCTAGAAAGTCCCTGCCATGGCGCGAATAGGGACTCTGTCAGAGACCGGGACAGGAGTCTTTCGACCGCCGAAAGACTCAAATTTTTTCATCCCGGGTGATGAGGGCCGCAGAAAGCTAGCCGATACACTGATGTCTTCAATATTTTTCAATTATTGTGTTTCATATTCACTTCTGCAATGATCGTCACAGCCGAAATTTTTAATTAGGGGATTGGGATAAAATGGACGCGCCAATTGAATGGTTGAGATAGGAATTTTCTAATGATTCCGTTGAAAATCTAAGAAAATTTTAGAAGAAAAACGTGTGTCAGAATTTTTTTTTTGTCAATTTTTGGAAGAATTTTTTTTTTTGGCCAAGTGTTGAAAGGGTTTTCCTTCTGAAAACCGAAAAAAATTCACTCTTTCAGCGATATCTCTGGTTCTATTGATCGTAGCAAGCTGATCTAAAATGAAAGGTTAGCTCATCTCTCATCAATTTATGTGGTTCAATTTTATTTGAAATCAGTGTTTTAAATATTTATAAGTCATTTTTTGAAAAATAGTTTTTGCTCCATAAGTCCTTGAAAAAATTTATATTTTCTTTGTAAACCCCATAAATCGATGGGAAATGAGCTCACGTTTCATTTGAGATATTCTCGAAAACCTGAAATTCTTCAAAAACAACAGAGTTTTATCTTCAAATGTTGCGCAAAAAATGAAATTTCTGAAAAATTCCAAAAAATAAATTCTGGCATATGATTTTCATGGGAAATTCCTTCATCTTTCCGAAGAAATCATCGGATGAAACCTATCACCAATATCCCCATTCATATCGAGTAATTTTCATAGTGGGAAATACAAAAATCAGCCTGTGTCCATTTACTTCCCCTAATTTCCTTACAGGTTTTTTCGTGAAAGCCTTCACTTCAAAGAAGGACTTTGCAAGAAATTCTGAAAAAAATTGAGAAAATGCTCCAGCATGCTTCAATTTTACGTGAATTTTTTCAAAAATTTTTGCAGGGGCATTTGCATTTAACAAAATCCTGGATCACTTTGCCACACAGGTCCTTTTTGCCCCCGGTCTCTCCTATTCGTTACAAAATATACTTCAACGGGAGAATACGCCATCGAGAGATAAAAATAATCCATTTCCTGTGACAGAAGACACAGTCAATTCTCCAGTTTAAAATAACTGCGGAAATACTCAGGATACCGCTAATTCAACGGATGAGTGAACAGGAATTCTTCCGTTAGTGAAAATGGTTCTGTGACCGATGACATTTATGAAAGATAAATCTGTTTCACCCTCATGATCCATATGCGAAATGCATTTTGTAAGACTGAAATTGCTCCGCTCGCGGATGTCATTATCACGCGTTTTTCATTATCTGCTTCGTAAAGATGACGTCTAATCACTCAAAATCTCCATCAATCGTTGAAATAATTTTACATTACGCGAGAGAGTAACTTCTCGTGCTGAAGAAAATGATTTTGCCCGAGGGGGTAATCACTTCTGAAATCTGTGTACACTAAACTTCAAATTCCAGAAATTGAAAATTTTTCGAATTCTCAGGAAACTTCATGAACATTCATGAAATTTCTTGAAATCTATGAAAATTGAACAAATTCCTGAAGATTTCATAAGATTCTATGGAAATTCAAGAAATTTTAAGAAGAATTACTAGATTCCAAGATTTCATAGCAGAAAAAAAGATTTATAAAAAAAAATTTAATTAAAATAAGTTTCAACAAAATTCAAAATCTTCTATGACTCCTTTCAAGTTCTTAAATAGATTTTTCGCATATTATCGATAGTTATTTTAGGTGAAATTTCAAAGACTTCACAGATTCCATAAAATTTCCATCGAAGTTTTTTCAGTTTGTGAGCGATTCTAAGACTTCGTTTCAGATTTTCAGGAATTTTGGAAAGAATTCTGGAATTTTCTTCAGATTTTGAATTTGGATGTACACCAGATTTCACAAGTGATTAACCCTCGATTTGTCCACAAATTTTTGTTTATAAAGTAATTTCCTATTTAACCATTTCATTTGCATTAGAAAAAAATTGATGAATAGAATAAATGTTTCATTTATAAAAAAATAGAAATATCCACGATGCAAAATCATCCGTATGAACGTGACGTGAAACGAGTTTCCAATTACGAAGTTGGTTGCGCGTCTGTAATATTATATATCATAGAGTACCGTTAGCTCTGGTTTCAATAGTTTTACCGTACATGAGGGTATCATTAACTAGGTAGATCGATTAGCGTAAATCAGTGATATTACAAATGATGAAAAATATGTAGAGCAACATTTGTTCAGTACCACTTGACTCATTTTTGTTATACACTTATTAATTTGAAAAAAAAAAACTCATTCTTGTAGTTTATTATTATTCGCATTCTTTCTTTTTCTCTTTACTTTTTTTGTCCCTCTATTTCCTTTTCTAGTTATAATTTTTCTTTATGGCCATTTTATTTATGGCTTTGTGGTACAGAAATTGTTTACGCAATAGCCAACTCTGTGGCACATGATATGCCAGTTGATTTACTAAGTTTTATTTTTCTCATGGTTGAAAATAAATCGATAGAAAAATGAATTACCTTGCAGACGGCCTCTGCATCCCATGGGAGTATCGAGACGAGGTCTATGACCTCACATGATGCACCGAGTTCATTCTCAACTAGATCTGCAGTTTCCAACAGCACATGTACCTGGCTACCCCAACCAACAAGCGTCACGGAATTTCCTATAAATATAATGCAGAAGTTCTGAATATCATGCATTTAGAGAGGAAGTGGCGTATGTACCGAAAAATTTAACATTTCGGAGTGAATGAGGCGTATCTCCTAAAACTATGGCATAATCTTTTTTTTATGGTATTCGTGACCTCATTCATTTGGCTGAAAATTGAAGCAACAGTTACGTAGTTGTACTAAATTTTAAGCAATTGTACACTGAGAAAAAAAAAAGTGTTGAAAACTAGAAAATATGTGTTCCATTGGTCCTCAGCAAATATCTATTCTGGAATAATTAAAAAAGTTGTTGAATTTACTGAATTTACTGTACATTCAAACAAATCAGCTGTTTGAATTTAATGGATTTAGTTTATTGAAACAAATAGATGGTTTGAATAACCAAAATTCAGTAAATTCAATAATTTTTTGGATTATTTCAAAAAAGATATTTGCTGAAAACTAATGGAACAAGTATTTGAAAGTTTTCTCCACTTTTTTTTCTCAGTGTAGTGATTTTCCTTTTTGCTTTTTTTATATGTGTGCTGAAACAATACTGAGTGGAATCATTCGCAAAAACCCGCAATTAAAAAAAAAAATGCAATCGAAGTGAAAAACCGAAAAAATCCAGTCTGATAATTTTTTTCACAGACGATTCCTTTCAGTTTTTCATTAAAATCATTTGAGAAATTCTATTACAAGCTTTTTCATTGGCCTGTCCATTATACCCCGCCTTTCTCAATGAAATTTTTCAATAAATTGAGCCGTTTATGTTGTAACAACAATGTGAATAAATTTATATTGCTCTTTCTGAACTTGATGTTCAGGTGAAAGGATATGATTTTACCTTCTCTGAGGATTTCAGCCTTGCCAATTGGCGTTCTGAATTCACCAGTCGGAACGTCATCAACTGCTGCACGATAAAGTGCCTTTGGTTCGAATATTATACATGGATCCGGGTCCTCAATACAGCTCAACAGTAAGCCTTTCGCTTGAATTGGACCTCGAGGCACAACAATCTGCAAATCATGAATTTTACTCTCAAGATGTAAGGAAAGAGTGAGTGAGAGAGAAAGAGAGAAAAAAAAATTATGAAAGGATGAAAAAAAAAAAAATAACAGAATTATACGTTGGATAAAAGACACGTTATTGAAGTTGAGTGAAAGGTTGAGAAATGAGAGGGAGTTCCGATGTGCAATTGATGAGTGAAGGTGTCAATGATTCTCTCTCTGTCAATAATGCAATTTGATAGTGAATGACGATTATACCACGACCTTTCGTTCATAGAGTCAATGGCAGCTTGTTTAACCAGTCTATTCATTAATTATGAACGAGCTGAATGGTAATCGTTTGTGTTTCAATGTGATTGAACTTTAAATATCATGATGTTTAGTGGCGCTGAATTTTGAATCATGCATGTGCTGCCATCTACTACAAATGGACAGAGTCAGTGTTTATCATCTGGGAATTGAGCTTATATCGATTGCAGATAGCAAGGGCATTTATCTGCACTTAGATTCCTGTAACTCCGAGTCTTTATACTTTCCATTTCCACCACTAGACTTCTTTTTATTTAAAAGTCAAGTGGTACAGGATGCTGAATTCGAAAGTTATAAGCAGATTATGTCTGAAATACCTCGTAAGGGATGAGATAAGAGAATTCAGCAAGTGACTCTTCTTGTAATTCGTTTCATTCTCTACACGAAAAGATCTGACATTCTTCTCTAAGAAAAAGATATATTTGGTATTTTTAGAGAAAAATGGAAAGAGAATAGAATAGAATGGAGGCACCTCAAACCCACCAACAATCCGACGATTTTTTAAAGATAATTGACACTTTGGAGTAATTATCGATGTCCATGGAGGGAATTCAAAATATCATCATACCATTATCTGACAATTTTCGGGAGTTGATCATTTAATTCGAATTCCTGTACCCTGAACCTTTGATTTCCATGAAATCAGACCAATTTTGGTCTTCAGCTTCTATGGATTAATGATTCAAATTAAGGGCGAATCAGATTAGCAAAGGATGACAGTCCTAGAGTGAAAAGTGATTAATAAGATAGGAAATGTGTACCACTTACACACTTTTCACGCTAGGACGACGATTTGTTCATATACAGGTCGTGCAATTTTATTTTCCCTTCTTTTCCATGTGTCGATAAAAGAGCTTTCAATTCTACCTTAAGACCTGGTGTGTGTGCGAAATATGCTTCTGGACTCTGAGAATGATATAAAGCACCGTGACCAACTGCTCCACATGGTGCTCGAACTGTTAACTTTCCGCAATCATACTGGCCACCGCTCCTATACCTCATTTTTGCTGCTTCGTTCACCAGCTGTTGATAAAAACGTATAGTTAAGAAACTGCACGAAATTGCTTACAATTTGAATAGGATACCGTATTTCTTTTCCGGAAAATTCCGAAGCCAAGAAATGACACAGTATCACTTAATTCTTCATCCTGATAATTTTTTTTTCTGAATATCTCGGGAAATAAGTGAGATAGCGCGATTTTTTGAATGTTCTTTTTGTGGAGAATTCCAAGAGTGAGAAAAAAGAATGAAGAAACAATCGCACTATCTCGATTAATTTCGGAAATGTTTCAAAAAAAAAATAGTAGAAGAATAAAGGGATTCATGTTCTTTCAATTCTTCGCCACTGAAATCATTTGTGAATTAAATTATATGGTGTCACGAGAATTAATCACATCCAAAATGTCATGGACAAGAAATCATGTGTCAAAATGTCACGAATATTTTAGATTTTTATGAAAATCAAATTATATTATGTGAGGAATAATAAAAAAAAAATTATAGGAGGAATTGCATATTTATTATTTTCGTTGATTTAACTTGCATTTTCTGCATTCTTCAGTGTGAAAACACAGTTTTTTTTGTGTAGAATTTTCGATATGGTTCCTCTTTTTTTTTGGTACTTCTCAATGAATGAATTATTCTTCCAATATTATGCCGCATAAGTCGATCCATGGCGCTCGCAAATAGAGCAGGAAGGGGTGAGAAATAGGAGAAGGCAGGCAGTGAGACTGGAAGAAAACTGGAATTGGATAATGGGGACGACGTACAAAAAGGAAAATCTATGTACAGTACTGGTAATAATATAAATAAAAAAAAGGTAAATTGATACAATAGTGACGCTTTGAGGTTTATTGTTCCTGTCTATCGTTTACTGTTTGAATTTTATTTCAACAGACTGTGAGTGTGTCATGTAGTCTGGAGGAGTGTTTGAGAAAGAAAAAACTAAAGAAATGAGGTTGATGGAGTTGTTCCTGTGAGTATCAATAAGCTCAATCTCAGCGAATTTCTGAGAAATGCGGGCATTATTGGATCCCAGAATTTTTGTGAAAGTTTTGGGAAATCGATGAGTTTTTCTGTGAAAGAATTATATTTCCGCTGTCACAAGTCATTTTTTGTGAGAAAGAAAGGTTTTTGAACATTCGAAATTGGACCTTGACGAATCCGTATTAAATTTCCGAAATTTATTACATTTAATTTTGTTGTAATTTGAATTGATATTGTTTCACGTGAAGTATTCAAAGCATTGACACAGAAGACTCAAATAATATTTGAAAAACACGTTATTGTGTCAAGTATATGAGTCTTTTATTAAAAATTTTTCAAAAAATGCCTAATGAAGGTAGGTGGAGGGGTTGGTGTCTTCGCTCATTCCAACTAAATCCCGAGTTCCGTTTATGTTCATGATGTGATGTGTTAGGTTCTTCTTTTTGGGGCCTGTGCACCACTACGTCCAAGTTCGTGGCTCTGGGTAATGCAGAACGTGGTGACAATCTCAATTCTTTCGTTATAATTATGGTTTGTGCATTTTTTATATTGGTCGTCACTTCCTCATTTTCATCCTAGATGTACAAGTATATAAATTTAATTAGGATGGTCTAAAGGTCTTGTCAGCAGTGGTACATCCCCACTACACCCATTTCACATGAAAAATCAATAAGATTTGGGGATACGAGAAACTGGGGCAATGAAAATCAACGCGTCGCTTAAGTATCAATTTACCAAAAAAAATATTATGCCGCATAATGTTGTCTTTGGAGTTCCTTGTCACATAAGTCTTTCAAAATAATATTATACCTGATGATATTGTCCATGATATTTAATGAATGATCACTCATCGTAGCACCGAAGATTATCAAGAATTCCTTCTTGCTACCTCATTCATTATTCAGACTTGCCTGATCAAAAGCAGGGAATATATAATCAGCAAATTGCATTTCCGCAATGGCCGTTACTCCTTGATTAGCCAGACCGATTCCAAAACCAGCAATTCCTTGCTCACATAACGGAGTATTAAAAACACGATCTGCTCCAAATTTATTCTTCAAATCCATAGTACAACGGAAAACTCCACCAAAGGCAACATCCTCCCCAAATATTACTATCAAAAAACAGAAAGAAACAATTATTTGAGTTTTTTTTTTAATGAAAATTTATTATTCATCGAATCGAACTTCATATTCCCTCGATTAACAATAAAAATATTTTTCGTTAATTCTAATAAAGATATAGATTCAAATTCGACAGTCGAATGACTTTTGCAATGTTCTTCGTTGATTAAATAAATTCAAATAGTTTAATTTTCTTGAAAGAGAAATAAAAGGAAACGTTGATCAAAACTTAAGAAATTCATTTCGAAAAGGTTTTGTAGGAAAATGTTAAAATTTTAAAATTTTCAAGATTGCCTGAAAACACTGATACATTTCTTCATCATAAATGAATAAGAAATGGTTGAAAAAAAATTTTATGTCATAATCAGAAGCATCAAGTCACCTAGGGTTGGATTGTGGCAAAATGTCTATCCTTGATTACAACGAACTCGCGATATTTTTGAATTTAAAAATTTATTTATTTATTTATTTATTTATTAATATAAACGCCGATCGGCTTTGTACATCTCTTGTTTTGCTCACATGTTAAATGAAAAATTCAAGTGTATAGAAAAGAAAATGATAAAGAAAAATAAGCCGTAAGAAACGACTGAAAAAATTGAGAAAAGTTAATAGTCTTTAAGGAAATGCGAAACCAGCAGAATGACATTTCCCAGAGGTAAATTTCAAAAGTCGTATTTAAAAATTATCACCCTTTCTAACTGAGCCCGAATCTCTTACAATGAAAGTTCACGAAGAATCATGTAAACACTGTACTACCACGTCACTACACCAGATAAGATAAGAAATAACATCACAGTAAAAACTTCTGTTCGCACAGATTTTGTTGGACTAATGAAAGAAGAAGAAATTAATTATGAAACCCCAAATTTCGATAAAATATTGGCAATTCACCTGCATTTGGATCTTTTTCCAGAGCAATTCTCAGCGCATCATTAATTGCTTGAAACATATTCAATCGTTGGGTCTCCCCTGAAAATTCGAAAAATCAAAAAAAATGTAAAAAAATAACGGAGAACTCATTTCTTAATAAATTCTTCATAACTCATATCACCTGTAGCCTGAGTCTTTTTATCCGGTACAAACGTAACATGCAAATTTCTAACACCAGCTCCATTCTCACGTTTTACACTTTCTATTACATTAGATATTAGTTGTCTTCGCGTGTTTCGAATGGAAACACCCAGCTTACTGAGTATCATGATCGACAAAAACTACTTGCCAGGGAGCTACGATAACACTCTTCACTTATATCTCATGCAGACTATTTACACACAATGTGTTGTGTTGGTTGATCAGAAATTTCGTTGGCTCTCTCGACCTCTTTGAATAATTTCATAATCAGTCTAAAGCGAGTATTTTATATCACTTATACTATTACACAATTCATTATTTGATTAAAAAAAAAATTTATTATTAAAAAAAATTGAAATATGAGAAAAAAAAATAGTAAAAATTAATTTTTGAAAATAAATTTTTCGAAATATTTTATCGAAAAATTTTTTGAGCTCAAAAATAATTTTCAAACATTTTCAGTGAGATAAAAATATGCAAAAAAAAGTTTATAATGAATACACTATGATTACGGCTCTTTTTTGCTCCCCCTTCACTCGAATGAGCCACGTGTCTATCCCCCACTACTGTATTCCAATTGGTAACTATGGTAACAAAAGTAAAGCGCCGATACAAAACCTCAGGTGAATGCCCACTGTAAATGTCAAATGCATTCAGTTCGTTTCGACAGTCGACAACTAAATGATATTCCTTTATTCTTGTAAATATAAAAATGGTACAAATAGATTGGGATCGTATACGCTCTGTCAAAGATGCTGGATTGACAGACGACGAGATAGAGGATTTATTTCCAATGATTGTGAAATGTGAAATTGAAGAAGTCAATGATATCTATGATTTACGGGATTTAATGAAGTTATCACAGGAGATGCTGTTGCACAGGGATAATCAGGTACATAATACAATAATAATCCAATTAAAAAAAAATTATTTATGAAAAAATCAAACTAATGTTGAGAGTGAAAATCGCAAAAATCAGACAATTTTTATTATTTTCATTTTTTTTTTTTAAATAAATTATTTTTCAAAAAATGAAAAAGAAAAATTTATTTTCCATTTTTTGAAACATAATTTATTTTACGAAAAAAAAAAATATTTTCTAACGTTAAACATTACGATCGCAAATTTTATAGATATTTTTTTCATAATGATTCATTTATTTAAAAAAATGTGAGATATGTCCTATCACATGATTTCATCATCATATCTTTCTTTTAAATTAATTCTAAAGAAAATTGAAATATTATCAAGAATAACAGCAATTGAATCTATTATTTTCCTTAATATTTTAACTTATATCAAATTTTCTCATTTAAATTCCCACTAAAATTATGAAATTGCAAATACTTCAATTACATTTTACGACGTATAATTTGACAATTATGAAGGGGGAATTATAATTTGCGGCATTATGATGTTTTCAGGTTGAATCACTACTACTAGAGTGTAACGAACTCAAGGAAAATCTAGCAACTGCTGCTACGGCATCGAAAAGTACGAAGAAACAAATTGAAACTGATGCGATTGAAGAAGATGATAACAATAAGAAAATCCACGATTCCTCGTTAACTGAACATTACGAAGAGATTATTCGTGTAAAGAATGATAAGATCAAGACACTTTTACTCGAGTTAGAGGGAATAGAGAAGGAAAATATTGAAATGAAGCAAAAATTAGAAAATTTAAAAGAAGAGATGGAGGATGCAACTGAGAGTATGAATGAAATGACGGATGAATTGAATGATTTACGTGGTGAGACGATTATATTCAAAGAAGAAATTAATCAATTGAAACAGGAGAAAACAGCTCTTTTGACACAAATTGAGGAAATCACTGTGCAACAGATAGAGAGAGATAAAATTATCGATGAATTTGGAGCAGCTATTGATGTTAGAGTTATCGAATGGAAAGAAATTCTGGACAATAAAGATGCGGAAATTATGAATTTGAAGGAGCAACTTTCGCATGCAGTGATTCACTCGACTCCTGTGATGAGAGAACAACAATCATCACAAATTATTCATCTGAATGAGGAAATTGAGAAGAGAGATGTAATCATTGCAGAACTCGAAGAAAAATTGTTGGAGGCTGTGAAAGAGATAAATGACAGTGCTGGAGTTATTGAGAAGTTAAAAGTGAGTAATAAAAAATTGGAGAAGAGTGGAAAGAGGAAGGAGCAGAGAGATGCACTGCGTAAAGGACAAGAGGCTAATGAGAGAATTACGATGCTGCAAGAATCTTTGAGAGACGCTGAGAATAATTTAACGGAGAAAAGCGAACAGGTGTGCGAATTGTTGGATATCCTGAGAAGATATGAAGACAAAGATCATGGTTTGACTGAGGCTTTTGATGAAATTAAGGAATTGAAGAAACAGCTTGTTGCAAAAAATGAACATATTCAAGAATTGGTTAGTGTCGTTAATAAACTGGAAAATTTGAGCTCTCATCAGGAAATGCAGATTGCTGCATTAAGGTATTCATCTTTATTCTGTGCAGTATAGAGTAGAAACTTTACACACGTTTAGTAATAGATTCTAACAGAATTGATATGTTCTGACGAAGAATCTGGAAATTCAAATATTCTGACAATTCATTTCAAATGAAGGAGACCAGGGTAAAATGGACTTTTAAGACAGAATGATTCGGGCTTTTATTTTAGAGTGAAGGCCTCAGTGAAAAAATGCATCGACAATGTAGACATATTAGAGCATTTTCTCAAATTTTTTCAGATTTCTTCGGGCAGTCTTCCCCTCTGGGAAAAGTTTCTGACTTATTTGAATTCGGAGGTGCACTATGTCCCGATCTCTCCTATTATCAAATTTTGCCCCTTTTTTGAAAAAAATATCTTAGGGATATGAACTCATACAATTTTATTTCTTTTGTAAAAATCATCCTTTGATTCTCAACTCTTCATAAAACTATTATATTATTCTACAAAAGAAGAATGATGAAAATAATGAAATTTTCATGAAAGTATATTCGGAAATGAAGAATGAATTTTTGATGCTGGATTTTTTATTGCAGACAAAAATTGGGATTGCCAGAAGATGAAGAAGTTTCGATTGAGGGAGTCACTTTGAGACATCAGGAAGAAGCCAAAATAAAGAATCAATTGATTCAAAAGAATAATGCACTTGAGCAGGAGAATATAGACTTGAAAGCAGATGTACGTATTTTTTCAAATTTTTTCATATTAAAAAACGCATTTTTATCAACACAAGTGTTCTTTCCAATTATCAGATAAGGACTTTGCGATATAAATTGAATAAATTGGGTGAGAAATTCATCATGTCACGTAATGCCAACGATTCACGAAAAAGAACCCATCGTTCCGATTCGTCAACAAATTTAGATTGGGTAGCTGATCAAGAAATAACAACTCAGAAGCATAAATCAGAAATGGATGAAATGCAAGAGAATGTACGAATTGTCATTGAAGAAAATGAGGCACTCAGGAAAGGGATGCATGAAATTTTGGATAGTATACGAGATCAAGATGGTGATTTTACTTGAGTTTTAATGGTACTGGTGTGATGCACAAGCTCCCTGTTTTCTGTTCACAATTCTAAAAATCTTTGTGTTTTTATTTGAACTATGATATGAATCTGTAAAAAAATCCACACGTAGGAAAATCTTGTTGACATGCAGGCATATCATCAACATTCTCCTACGTGCACATCAATTATTTTTCTATTAGTTCTATGTCAACGATTCTTTACATTAATTTTTTGGCTCAGGGAGAAGTACTGTTGATGTACAATCTGATACACTTGAACGTCTACTGGAAGCATTGGACGTGAGACACTTGGCAGGATGGTATCATCCAGCCATGAGACTTCAAGAACGTCTCAATACTATTCAAGGAAGCAATACCGAATTGAGAACACAAGTTAAACAATTGAGGTAATATTCAGTTTGCACTGACAAGTCGATTCATTTTTGTGATCATTATTAAGATAGTTCACTCATGATGTTCACAGCTAGAAGCTGGAAGAAAAATCAGTTTTATTCTAATATTTAAGATTTTTCAGAATTTTCGAATATTTCATATTGCAATTTCATCAAATTCCTGATAAAATTCCATTTTGCGAGTGAACTCCGTCAAGCGAATACCTCGTTAACTAAGCGTGGTGGTTAAATTTCTCCCGATTTTTTTTATGAAAGAAAGTGAGAGCCACTTATAAAAAACAATGGCATGAAAATCGGTTCTCACCCTCCTTGACCTCTCCAGGAAAGAATCATTCAAGCACTTTTCTATCTTTTCAGAAAAGAAATTCACAAAAAAGACGAGCTGCTTCGTCGAATGGCCTTGAAACGAGACTCGAAGACTGAAAAACCATTATCTGACTTTTCAGAATCTGAAAATGAAGATGTTAAGACAATGATGTTCGAAATTAAAAAAATACAAACAGCTTATCGTGATGAATTGCAGCAGTGGGAAGAAGAACGTGAAACTTTGCAGAAAGAAAATGATTCACTGAAAGAAATAACTGAAAAATTGAAAGCTCAACTAGACATAATGGAGACAGACTTGAAGGCAATAGAGTCTGGAGAAGAAGAAACGCAAAAGGCACTAGTTGCAAGAACCAAAGAATGTGTTCAATCGGCTGTTAATTTGATAATAATCACCAGAAAATGTTCTGCTGCCGAGAATCTATTGAATGAAGAAGCCATGAAGACATATCAAATCCAAAAAGAATCAATTGCAGCTGAAAGTACATACAGAAAAATTGTAGCTGACCTGGAAAAAAGATCCAAATTATTGGAAAATAAAATTAGAACATTGGAGAGTAATTTGTCAAATTGCGTCAGCATCATCGAATACAATGAGCTCAAAGAAAAGTACGAAGAGACGAACATACGTCTCAGAATGTCATATGAACTGCATTTAGGCCTCGATAAGGATTCGAAGGAATCTCCAGATCAATCAGATTCTGCCATCAACTCATTTGGAGCAAAGCCCAGTGAAGGAACTGTCAAAAATCTTATGGCAATTAATTCTGAGTTGAGAGATCAACTAATTGAACTTCGGAATTCATTATCTCAAAATTTACAAGCCTCCCCAGCGGAGAATCATAATGAAAACAAGATTACTGAGCTTAACGAAGAAATCGAAGTCTTAAAAATTGAGAACGAAAATTTATCAAAGGCTCTGGCTATTTCCCGTGAAGAGGCGCAAATGCACTATACTGTGAATTCATTAAAAACTCTTGAACTCGATAATTTGAGGCATCAAATTTTAGATCTCCAGGCAATTTCTGAGGACAAAGAGACAATAGCACGTTTGGGCTTTGAATTAAACAACTGTAAAGCAACTGAAATAGAAATGGACAAACGTAGAACACAATTGGAAACGGAAATCGTCAAATTTCGTGAGAATCTGGAAGTTGCGATTAACAAAAGAGATGAAGCTAGAGCTCAATTAGATGAAGTTCGTCGTCACTGTACCAATAGATGCAAAGCTTATACTGAAATTATAAGTATCCTTCAAGCTCAATACGTTGGAAGTACATCGATGAGTTCATTACAGAGACACGAAGATATTCTACGAAAATTGGACAAAACTCGTGAAGAAATATCCTCGAAATTGAAAGAAGCCAAAGAAATTAACGACAACGCGAGACTTCAACAAGAAACTTTAATGGATCGTTTGACAATTGTCGATCATTTGAAAGACATCTTGGAGCAGCAGATTGGTAATTCTGATTTACAAAACCTGATGCATAGTTTTTCAGAACATTCCCAAAGTACTTTGAATGAGTATCGACAAAAAAGAAAAATAGCACAATTGGAAAGTGAATTAAAAATGACGGTATCAAAATTGATTGATTATGAGTCAACAATTACAACAATGGAATATGATTTGATAAATATGCAAAAGGTTTGGAGAACAAAGTCTGAAGGTCCATCTTCTTCTAACGTATCTCCAGTTCACATGCAAGTGCCAATTCTCCCGGAGAAAATATCTGTACTGATAGAAGCAAGAGTTGAGAGTAATTCTGTGGCAACTCAGAGTGATTCACCTGCAGAATTACCCCGAGTACCTCAAGTACCCCAAATACTCCAGTCAATCAAAATAGTGGAAGTGCCAAAAATCGACGATGTCTCAAGTCGAAGCGATGACGTTGACGCAATCGAAAAAATTGCATTCCTTCAGGACCAGTTGAAACAGGCGCTGGCACTCGCATCCGAGCGTTCTGCTAAACTAATTAAATATGAATCCCAAATCGCAGAGTACCAAGCAAAACTTGGGATTCTGGATAAAGCACTTGCTGATAAGGATACAGAAATAGTTGAAAAGGATAAATTGATCAGCCAAAAGTCTACTGACAGCAGTGTAGAGACTGAGGGAATGGACAAAGTAGCTTTAAAATCAACGATAAACAGTCTGCAGCAAATGATAGCCCAGAAAGAAGAAACGATCATCAGATATCAAACCTTATTAAAAGAAGACAGGGACGAGCACAATAAGGCAGCAGTTCAGTTTCAGGAGGAAATAAAGAGCCTGAAACTTGAAATTTCAGGATTAAAGGATGAAGCAGAGAAGAGACAAGAGCAAATCCGAGAAGTGCCTGATCGTGACAGTTTCAAATCGAAGATGTTGGAGGAATCGAGGAAGGAATCAAAGCCTGATTACGAAGCTCAAGAAAAATTAGCGAGACTTGAAGAGCAAGTATCAACATTGGAAGCAGATCTTCACATCTCGAGAGAGCTCAGCGAGCGTTGGAGAAAATTGGCTGAAGAGAGGCTTCAGCATATGGATGACGTTAGGGAGAAGCTGGAAGCTCAGCATAAGAATGAATTGGAGAGTTATCGGGATGAATTGGACAAGTGGCAGAATGAAACGAGTGCTTTAAGACAACAATTGTCGGAGAATCGTATGAAATTAGCAAAAGGAAATATATCATTGTCTAAAGAACTTCAGGAACGAGATGCAAAGATTGAAGAGTTGACTGTAGCTTATCAGCAGCTTCAGAATGAATTTGAGATTATGGAGTCAATTACGCAATCGAGGCCAATGAGTGTTCACAGTACTGCTACAAATAAAGTCCAAGATGGAGGACGTGAGGGCTCTGCTCATTTGCAGACAGAATTGGATCTTCTTCGTCGTCAGCATAGATCCATTGCGGAGAAGGAGAAATTGTACAAAGATCAAATTGCTGATTTAAAGCAGCAGCTCAGCAGGAGATATATGGCAGAAAAAACTGAAGAAAGAAGAGCTTCACAGCGTGAATTGCAGTTGGAGAAGAAGCTGAAGAATATGGAGGAAGAATTGAATAAAGCTAGACTTCAGTTGGATCATGAGTACAGAGTTCAGGAGGCGAAGAGAGTGAAAACTGCTGAGGAACTCTCGCTTTGGGAGAAACAGAAGAAATGGCAGCAGACTGCTGAAAGACTGAAGAAAGAATTGAAGGAAAAATCGGATGACTACAAACGATTGAATACTAGTTATGACAAGTTGAGGACAGTTGTTACTTGCATGGAGAGAGAAAAATGGTATTTACGAAGCAAAATTAGAGCTGAAAATGGTAATATCAGTGGTGCCTTGTCAGCAAGGTCAAATTTTGATTTGAAAATAATTGAGGATCTGCAAGTAGAGTGTCAGACATTACGCGATAGAATCAATGAATTAACGAATCGTTTAGAATCTGAAGATACACATGAATTAATCCATCAAGTAGAGAAACAAAAACGTAGAATTGCAGCATTGGAAATTGTTGCTGAAGGTAATTCACATGTTGTTGATCAAATTGAAAAATTGGAGGCTGCTAAAACAGCTCTTGAAAAGGCAAATATCAGATTGGAGAGTGAAAATTTTGAATTGAGAATGGATATTGAAAAACTTCATGCTGATACTCCTCGTCTTCGGGAAAAAGTGGAGCATCTTGAAAAATATATTGAATTATTGAAAGTGGAAAAAACATCGGATTCTTCAGATCGTTCTTCTGAAAAAGAGCAAGAGCCTGCATCGAAAAAATCGATTATAGAATTAGAAAAAACTATTTTTGTTTTAAAAAGAATTGTGGAAAAACTTCAAGCTGAGAATAAAAGACTAAGATTAAATTCGAAAAATCTTCATCGATCAATTAAATTTTCATCATCATTAGTGTCAAAAGTTGAGAGTAGTGATGGTGATACGACATTGAAGAGACAATATGAAGTAGCGAAGAAACGTGTAATTGCACTGGAAACTGATTTACAATTGGCAGAACAGAGAATTTCCATGTTGGAAAGAGCACGAAATGAAGAGGAAAATTCGGGTGAAATAAGTGTTCTCAAACATCAATTGGCTCATAAATCAGAGCTATTGGATAAAGTCAAGCAGCTATTAACTCGTGCTGCAATCAACGAGAAAGCACTTCGCCAAAAAGTAAATTCAAATAATTAACTAAAATCTCTTAAAAGATCACTTCTTCATCAAAGGCATTTCATAATAAATTGTTATTCTTTTCTTCCAGATTCATCAAATTGAACTGAAACAAACACTCGCGACCATACCTGAATGTCATTCTTCACCATCACGAAATACTTAACAAAAATATTAGAAGTTATAGGCACTAAAGAATTGTAAATAATTCGTTTTTTTTTTACAACTCATACGAGATATTTTTTTTATTGCCATGCTAAAAATTCAAATTACAATTGCGAATACAAGTGTTCAAATAATTAATCAAATTTCTCATAATTAGCAATGAAAAGTACAATCATTCTTAGAAATAAAATAATGTAAATAAATTAAAACTTGATGAAATTGAGAAGAATTTAGTATCTTGATTATTTTCAACTTTTCCTAATATGACTAGATACACACTCAATCAAAAGACAAGTGATCCGGTGAAAAAAATGAAAAGAAACTCAAATAATCTTTTTTTTCCTCAATTATGTCCATTATTCCAAATTCAGGATCGATGAAAATCGAAAGTTGCCCGATTAACTCCAAAAATTTAAACTATCCAATATAACATTACTCTTCAAGTGGATGAATGAAAGGAGCAATTGAGTCGGCGTCCTCGCAGTCCGGAATTATTTTTCCCTTGAACTTGATGCAGGATTCTGCACAAAGTTGACCCTCGAAGTACGGACCAAACATTTTCTTACACTGTGCGCAGTTCCGGATGCATGTGCCTGTGTCATTGAAACAGGAGAAGACAATTGAATAATGAAAAAAAAAAAAACTTATTACAATCTATCATTTGTATTAATGAATTGATCGCAATGAGAATCATGTGAGTTCGTGATCATGCAGAACCTCGTACAGAATTTACGGTATTTCCGTAATCCAAGAATGAATCGTTTTACTGACCAACGCGTTCTCGTGCTTCTGTTGACATTGTCAAGTACACGATGACAAAAGCAGCTATCAACATGAGGACAAGACGACTGGAGGCTGTCATAGTTATCTAAATAAACACAATAATTCATCAACACTTTCAGTGTTTAATAACACTTTTTTTTTTATTAATGGTTTAATTCTCTATCTTAGCACTGAGAAGAAAATATATTACATAATTTTGAAATTATACTTTGTCATGCTTTTTATATTCGTAATGCATAATATTGCTTATATACTGAAAATTACAATGATTTTACTCAAAATTAACAGAAAAGCACGGAAAAGAAGAAGAACGGATGTACTATTCGAAGGTTCAACTTTGTGAGTAGCTATGTTTTTGCGGAACACAAGTCACACAAGGACCAAACATCGAAATATATAAATGTCCGATGGCTCGTGGTAATTAATAATTTGTATGTATAAACAGAGCCGGTAGGAGAATTGCCCTGAAGGCTATTCAAACTGCCTCACACCTCGAGTATCGAGCAATGGACGCTCACACTTTTTTATACCACGTTTTATAACCGGAATCTTCACTATCACTTCCGCATTCTCTTTGATCACCATTGTAGAATTTCATATTCGAGAATACAATTTATTTTTTATTTTGCTTCTTTTTCTGTTCTTTTTCATTTAGTGTTAGTTATCAGGAAGTGAAGGATTCAAGAAGATACTACGACTGAAGAATCAACAAATTATTTAGTCATGAATTTTTTGAGCGTAAAATAGTAGTAATGACCGAAGAGAATTTTTTTTTGATAATGAAAATTTATTGAAATGTCATGGAAGCAAAATAGGATATTCTGAGTCGTTGATGGAATGATAGTAGGATTAATGCAATATATAATTCTACCCACGTTTCTGGTGGTTTCTTCTTCAATTTTTCGATTCTACTGAAGATTTTTTTTGCAAACTTCCGAATATGAAGAATTAATTGTGAATAATATTTATGAGGTACAATGTGCAATACTCACTTGATGCAGAGACGATTTCTCACTCAATTGAGACAAGACAAACTGCTTCACTGATCGGAATGATGCTAAGCTGCTTCTCCAGTGCTTTTATATCCAGAGAATCTCAGCTCAAGAACAACCCCATGTAGATATCCACTTGGATCAGAGTGTTTTTACGCTAATTAAATCATTTCAATTTCCAGCACTCCGAAGTAGGAAATGTAAGGGACTGTCTCTTCATCCGGAGGTTCCATCACTTAGATACTCATAGTTTTATATTTTTTTCCAAATTTTTTGCGAATAGCTAGACTGAGAAAAAAAATAGTGAAAATGATGAAATTCATTGTTTTAATAATCCCTAAAAAATAATTCCTACAACGATTTTTTATTTCAATAAAATTTAATTAATTCATCATTTGTTCGATCAATTTTCCAAATTTAAGAACTTTTTGATCACTTGGAAGAATACATTTGTTGAGGACCATTGAAACAATTCATTTCATCATTTTTCCTATTTTTTTTTCTGTAGCCAGAAAAAAACAAACTTGCACGTGGGAAGATTTATATTCATTTCAACCATGGAAAGAGTTTCAAATTCGAATATCACCGGTTGAAGGCCATTCCACGAGAATTAATCTCCCTAATAGTTCTTTATGACTTCCAGATATTTAATTCAACTATTTTATAAGACATTGACATGTGAGAAGTTCAATGGAGGATTCAGTGTTTACGGTATTTTTTCTCAGTTTCCTTGAATTAATTTAACGAATTATCAATTTGTTCCGGGATTTAAAATTAAGTCTGTCGAATGAGGAAGTAAACATGACCCTTAAGTCAGTGGTATTAATCAAAATATCTTGTTCAAGTGTGAATAAGGTTTCTTTTATGAATATATGCATATTACACAACATTGTTCGACTATTATACAGAATACATTTATTAATTAACTATGTATCACGATTGAGGAGAAAACCTCGGATTCCAATAAATTGAAGATATGAAACAATCGAAAATCTTCGTTGCATAAATTGCTATAGTTATTACAGAAATAAATAAACAGAATATTTTTCATATAATGATTATAATGCTGGCTTGCAGATTTGTGCGTGTAAAGGGCCTAATTGAAGAATAAAACTAAGGATTTATGGGAAAAGATGTACTGAAAGAAAAAAATTCTACCAAATCCTCCAGATTATGAAGAAAAATGACGACGCTTCCAATCGTTTCTTTAAAATAAATAAAAATTGTCAATAATTTTTTTCCTCTTTTTTTTACAGTCTTTCGCTTCTTGGACTCGAAATTTGATGAACATTCATCGAAATCCCATCATCACTCCCTCCAACTGATACTGAATGTCCAAACTCCCATCAACCCCATAAATTATCCCTTCTTCACGAGTTCCCTTTATTCCTAGGATTCGTTGGACTTTCGTACTCCAGAGTCCAATATTCGTGGTACTTTCCAGGTCTATGTTCTCCCTTCTTCGTCTCTTCTAGCAGAGCATCTTCAACTTCACTTCCATTAAATTTGCCTCGCGCTTCCCCAGCCTCCCTCGGAGGATTATGCTCCTTGAATTTCTCAATAACATCATCCGTAAAGTGACGCGACAAGAAGTCGTCTTCGGACATCGGAGGTCTTCGTGTCGAAGTGGCATTATACTTCGAACTATCTTTAGATTCTCGCTCCTTCGATTCACCTAAAGGCTTCTTGAACTTTGGTTCATGTTTGGATTCATAACCATGCTTATCCTCTTCACTTTCCGATTTATCCCGCGATCCATGGTGGGAAGAGTCTTCATAACCAAAGCGATTTTTGCTGATGATCGGCTTCTTTTCGTCTTCATGTCCAACAAGATATTCACTGCTCACTTCATCAAAACCCTTGTTTCCGTAAACCTCATCATCATCATCATCATCATCATCATCAGAATGATACGAATCAGCATAATGGCTTTCATCAGAATCTTCACTTCTATTCGATTCTCCCGAATTTGGTCTCTTCTCACGAATTCTCGACTCCTCCGTTTTCTTCCTTTCATCCCGATGAAAAAGTTCGTCAATAAATTTATCAAGATCAAACGGATTTCCATAATCCTCAATATTAAAATCAACTTCATAATTCTCAGCTGATTCAGTTGTATTTTTAGCATCAATATTAGCTTCACTGGGATCTTTGTCCTCATCCATCGAGTCATCAGCCTTTTTCCTCCTCCTCCAAGCTCCCATCTACCTTGATTCCTTCTTCATTTTTTTTTGAATAATTTCTATCACGTAAATTCTTTATCTCACTGTAGTTCCCGATTCTCGTGATCTTATCAGGCTTCTCTTTACTCGTTTGACTTTCACTTTTACCAAACGATGAAGATTTTTCCCCTTCCTCATCGGCTAATGAACCAGGGTCAACGGCGTCATTGTCCAGATCATTGTCATTCTTACTTTTATCCTTGGTAATACGATCTTTAATATCCAAACTTTCTTCCTGTCTGTCAGAGTAATCTGGTACATCAACGTATGGAATATTCATGGGATTGTAAGGTGGTATATCAGAAGATGAATAGTCCTTCATTGATTTTTCTATTACTGTTTGATGATCACGAAGATTTACATAAGTTCCGTTACTTTCTTTGGTTTCTTGTGGTAATTTTTGCGTCTCGTCATTGATAGAAGAAAGATGAGTATCAGGAACTACGATTTTATTTGTATATTTCTTCCCCGGTTTTGTTACAATATTGAGATCGGCTACTTCACTAGCTGAGCCTGTGCTATTGCGGTCATCTAGAACTTTTGTGTAGAATGGCTTCTTCAATTGCGATGATACTTTCAAAGAAGGCAGAACGGTGATTGGTTTCCTTTCATTTACAGAAACTAATCTTCGGGAAGAATCAATGGGCTCTGGAGATCTTGCAACTGTTTTTTTACTGTCGAAATGAAAATTTCGAGATTGATCTTCTACACTCAATTCTGGATGACGATAGAGATTGTCGGGTTTAATACCAACGAGTTCTACGTTCGAGTATCGTTTTATTATCCTGGAATTAACAGGACTTTTCGGATTTTTGGGGGAATTAGGGTCTGAGGAACTTGCAGAACGCTTCAATCGACGTAGTAATTTGGACTTCATGTATCTCGGATTCTTCAGTTTATCTGAGAATTTCCATGACGCTGATAGGGTATTCTTTGGAATTTCAGGATAAAAAAGTCCAGGAAGGACGGATTTATAAGGATTAGAAGCTAGTGGAATTGGAGTTTTAAAGGGTATCGGTGACTTTCGACCTCTGATTCTTAAGATGTATGGCTTTAGCCATGCTGAACGTGTTTTCTTTTCCTGAAAAGAAAATATAATGTTGAAGGTAAAAGATTGATTTTGGAATTTCCATACTGAGAATCGTGATCTTGTGCAGGAGTGCAGATACTGGGGGAATAATTCAGTAGAGAAGACGTCGAACGAAATGAGTTGATTTTATTTGGATGAAAAATCTTGTATTGACAATTAAAAAAAATCTTGTATTGATATATATTCAAATCTAAGAGAATCAATATTTTTTATTAAAATATATTAGAAAGCAGGACAAAATAAACCCATGTCTGAATTAAACTATAATGTAGACATGCTGAAGCATCTTCACATTCTTTTTCCAGATTTTTGTGGATCTCTACCTTCACTTTGAAAGGAATCTTGATTCATTTTATCCCATGGGTCAATTCGATCCCGCTCTCTTCTACGTTTTTAGAATGTCTGGACCGGTTGTATACGAAGGATCTGTGGCAACTGCCCCTCTGGGGAATATGACCAATGAAGATGAATAGAAATCCTTCGGTTGTCCATCAAGATCATGATCTTGATGGCTATCATCGACCTCTTTTACAATGAATTCAGTCACAATTCATTAGATTATGGGAACTAACGTCTAGACTTTTGGCAAGACCACTGTTATTATCTTCGGCACATGATTCGGTTAGAATGTGCTACTGAAAATAGCAGACATCTGACAATTTTTGTCTTATTTTTTTAAGATATAAATTATATATATAACAAAATAAAGAATATGCACCTGTAGAAAATTGGAAAAACTATAAATCACAATTTTTTTAATGTTTTCTTTTATGATAATTAAGTTGTTTGGAAAAAAATCCGAAAAATTGTTAGATGTATGCTCATTCCATTATCATGTTAGAATATCTCATCTGTGTGCGTATAATGAGTAATAACTCAAATTGAACGAATTATAGTCAGGAGAACAGTAAAATCATGAGATAATATTTAGAAAAATCAACTTCAAAATACACTTGATTCATCTCTTCTCACTTCTTCTCTACTTAAAATTCCCTTTACTTGATACCTCAATAACATCTAGTGTCTGTACATCTGGCTGGCATCACTTACACGAACAAATATCCCCAAAGACAGGTTTTTTTTAGATTTATGAATGGCACTGTTGTGACAGAGACTTTATTTTCTTCACGATTACTATGTACAAAAAAACTTTGTGTATAAACAATTCAATATTTCATAGCATACAATGACACTACAATTCGTCAGACTCTTGTTGATGATGGGAAGTAAAGGAATTATCTACTGGACTTTGTGCGTATTTTATTATCATTTGAAAAGAAAAAAAAAAAATTATACACCTAATTTGAGATGATACTAGGAAGTTTGAGGATGAATTCTAGTGTCACCTGTATGGTGTATTTACATATTAATAATTCTAAGTGTATAAAATTAAGTTGTAATTAAGTACATTACTGTGAGATGCAGTTACACCCACTGTATACTTAAAAATTAATTCATACTTTTCACTTTTATCAATTCTCAATATAAATGCAACGAAGGAGAACACGTAATTCTTCACTTGTGTAGAAAATTAAAAAAAAAAAAATTATTTGAAATTATGGAATTCATTTAATCAGTCACTAAATTTAATATGATTTGTTTTTCGTCATTGGTGATTATCGATAATGTGTTTATTTGTCCGCGACTCCAAGATATGTCGATACCTTGCCAATGCTGTTGAGAAAAATTTGAAAGGCTCGATTGATGTGGTTGCTTGATGACATCGTGTGGACACTTGGTGGTACTCCCGGTGATAATTGCTATTGAGCAATATCATAAGGTAGCTTCTATATTTGTGTAGTTTTTTTTGTTTCAATTATGTTAGAGCCCGTTGTGAGAACCGTTTTCCTCAATTAGTCGATAATACATGGACTGATTGTAAATTTAAGTCAGTCATTAGTGACACTGATACGAGAAATTTTCAATTAATTCTGCGAGAAAATATATATTTCCTTTCAAGATTATCGATTTTTATGGAGTGAAATGGAGGAATGAGGCAGTTTAGAATTTTTATAGACAATTATGTCGTAATTTATGTTAGAAATTTTTTTATACAGTACGAATTTCGTGAAGAATTTTGTAACGAGGAGATTTTCGTAAATTTTTCATTCAATGAATGAGCGGAATGATTAATTTTTCCTTCGAAAGAAGAAGTGAAAACCTCATTCCTTCATCCTACTCCAAAATTGAGTGAATGATGTGTTAATCACAGTTGTAATGTCTTTCAACAATTTTCGAGTATTCTTAACTTCACGAGCATTCCCAAAATTTTCTTACTTTAGTAACATTCTTTTTTATACAACAAAAAAGGAAACTAGTGCTTGTTATACGTGTTCAACTACGCGCAAATTTCCATGATAATGACATAGTTCAAAAAAATTTAATAAACACAAAACACATGGTGAATGAACCTAGGGGCAACTACTTTTACTTGCCCAAGTGCCCATACTGATCCGCTAGATTACTCACGTATTGGGCGGCGTGACTGGTACTTGGAAATTCTGCCCATTTACTGAAGTCCATACTCGGTATGACACCGGTTCTGCATGGTACTCGGGGATTACTGAAAAACGAAAAATCGAAGGATTGGTTAATAACTTTATTAGAAAGGAAATGTTCGATAAAAATTGGGGAGGATAACTCTCACAGATACCCCCACCACGTGCACTCTTAATTTTTTTTTTTTAATTTATTCATGACCAACGGCTGAAGCCAACTACAGGTCACATTAGTGTTTGAGTATCAATTAATACATTTCTATTACAACTTTCCTCAACTGAGTTTTAATGGAACACATGCTATCGGTGAAAATATCGATATTTTTACATCTACTAAGAGCTAGATTAACGTCTTTGCACGCCCTCGAGATCGGAGAATATAATGCTAAATTGCTCCCTGCCATTGGCAGATAAAAAGTACTACTATGCCTCATGTTAACAGCATTAACGTGAATCGGTATCCGATTAAGCAGCGAAGAGCAGTCAACGGTGCCTCTCAACAGTTTAATTATGAAGATCATACCCGCTAACGCTCTTCCCTGCTCAAGGGATAAGCACTTAAGTCTGGAACATAATTCTTTATAGTCACAACCTCTTTCTGGGTAAACATTATCTACTTTCCAGACCAAGTACTTTAGAAATCGTTTTTGTATTTTCTCAATTTGACCTATATATTTTGAATAGTAAGGAGACCAGACCAGTGAACAGTATGATAGTTTTGACACTACTAGGCTATTGTACAGCAGCTCAAGTGCACGTATGTCGTGGAAATTCTTACAGGTTCTGAAAATGAAACCTAGTGTCCTTTTAGCTGCCATTATAATTGCATCAATATGACTGTAATAAGTTAATCTATAATCAAAAACTACCCCAAGATCAGTACAAAGTGGCATATTCTTAATGATAGAAAATATTTCTGTGAAGAATTCTCTATCCCTCCTAGAGTATCCCGACATACTTTGTAAAATTGTATGATTAAACGAGCCCACCGAACGCGGGTGTATATTAATTATAATATAATTATTGATGAAACTCACATTTCATGATCGGGGAGAACCATCGGGTACAGCTGTATCGTATCGATAAGATCAGTATTGTCGCAGATGAGTCTTGCTAATCTTGCCTTTCGCACCTCGTTGAGTTGTTCTGTTGATGGAGGAAGAATTTAAGACAAAACTCATGAATTGATAGCTGATGAATAAACAAAGTTCGAGGAATGGTGAAGATCTTACCAGGCGTGAATGAAGATGGTTGATTCGGGAGCTCGTACCAAAATCTATCACCACGACGTGAATTGCTGAATTGTGTAGCAATAACACAGGCAAATGTGGGCCCGAGCATACTGCCGGGGAGAGGTCGTTCAGAAACACCACCAGACCAGAGATCAACATCGCCGGGATGACTGGAAATTCAACCATAATTATTAGTCATAAATTGGGGAGATCGGGACGAAACGAGCCTGCAGGGGTAAATGACCAAGAAATTTTTTCGGGTCAAGTTGGCCGAGGCGAAGCCGAGGTTAACAAACATGTGCTCTGAGGCATTATTACTTACTGCCCGAGGTGTGTATGCTATTTTTCTGCACACTGGGACAGAACTGAGCTTACAAAAGAACTGAGCTGAAAAATTATTTTTTGTCACTAGACAGATAAAAACAATGCAGACACCATTCAAGTGAAAAAGTTAACCCCGACCAGATTTTTGCACTCTCGCTACGTTCGAGAGTAAAATTTTGTCGAATTCGACTTTTTCACTTCGTAGGTGCATAATATACTATTTAAAATTTTCTGTGAAGGCCTTGACTCCGAAAAAAATTTCTAATTTATTTCCATTTCTATTCAATATAAACTTACTGGAAAATTGAACTGTAACGCCTGATTGTCTCATTGGGCATCGTTCCAAACAGCTCTTCAAAGCTACTGGCCTCAGGGAGTCCACACAATTTTCTAAATTCCATATAACTAGGAATACCAAATTCCCTTCCACGCTGCATATTGAAGGACACAAGATCCATACCGAACCTGGCACCAACTTTCTTGAACAAGTGATTCGTGACCTATTGCAGAGAGAGAGAAAAATAAATAAATACATTAGCTATGTTGAAACTGTATCATTTCTAAAGAATGAAAATATCGGAGTTTAAGATTACTATTTACCTCTTGAGTAATAGAATCGTCCATAGCTTGAGCGACCTGATTCATGAGTCCCATGAAGTATTCATCAATAACACCTGCACGGTATAGATCGTAGGGTCTTCTGATTAAATCGGACAGTCTCTTCGAGGCTTAAGAAATTTTTAAATAAAAAAATAAGGTCAGTAATTCAGAAGATGTGAATAATCCATTGGTTGAAAGTTTAGAATATGAAAAGTTACCAATAAATTTATGCGCTTTGCTCCATCTTTCTACAGCTGTAGGCAATAGTGAATGACCGAATCTGAAGGCCGCTGCGGCAAATGCATCAATTACACCGGGATTCACATTTGGATCGTGACCGTCCCAATAACCCTATGATTCAAGCAATTCATGAAATGCATTCGATAAAATTTTTTTTTTTATCAATAATGAAAATAAATTACTATTCCCAATGAAATTGCGAAAAAGGTAGAAATAACTCACGTGTTTTTCAAGTAAAAGTCCAAACTTCTCCATAACATCTTTGCCGAGGATAATTGGAAGAAACTCGTTGTAAGTGACATGCTGAATTTCAGCAATGGTAATTCTTCTTGCCTCTTGATATAATGTCTCATCATCCCAGTGGGGATTTACTTCAGCAAGTGCTGATGCAATTCTATTATGCTCTCTCGCCATAAGTGTATGCATGCAGGTGAGTACTAGCTGTTCGTTAACTCGAATTTCACCTATAAAATACGACAGTGCTCTTAAGGACGTGGAGCGCGTACAAGGTGGATAAAATTACTACGAGTCTCTCTGAAAGGTGCCACCAATTGGTTTTGTGGCATAGTTAGGCGACTTTCATCAAGATACATCTCTGCATTCATGATATTGAAAATTGTGGACATCCGACACTTGTTGATTTTTTTAAAAATAAATTATTTCAAAAATAAAGAATATGAACATGGAGAGAATTCGAAAAATTATGAACGCAAATTTTTTAAAATGTTTTTCTGATAATACTTCATTTGTTGGAAGAAATCCAAAAAATTTTCACATGTATGCTGATTTTATTGTCATTTGAATTTTGATATGGAGGAGATGGTACTAAAATGCAGCAGCATATCCTATTTTAAAAAGTTCATACACTTCAAATGTAACGCTAAAATTATCACAACTATTCCTCATTTCTCATTGGTTGACCATAATTGCGCGCTCAAATCCAAAAACAATAGAATTGGAGAATACAATACTTCCCGAAATAATTAACGATCATTCGTAATAGATTTCAATTTAACTCGAAGGATAATCATGGAAAGAGAATGAATTTGAATAAAGAAAAATCATCAGATCATTCTCCGTGCGCGAGAGCGCGCGATCCATCTCGTTAATTAAATAAAATAAGAATGAGTTACATAACAAACATGAAACAACGGAGAGCTAAATTACTAACAGATGTAGTATACAATCGGAGAAGAACATTTGAAGAGAGTGTTTAGAAAAAAAAGGAAGAAGTACAGAGGAGAGTGGAAAAAATGATCAAAAAGAAAATCCAGGGAGAAATAAAACAGGAAGCACAATATCAAAGGGAATTCACAAGGGCAATCCAGAAGAACAGAGGAATGTTCACTTACGAAAACGCCTCATCTCTGGGACGTAAAATGATTAATTTGGATATGAGGGGAAAACATATGAAATCCTAGTCCTGTGAAGCTCTTCACTGCACTGAAATGATTTTGAAGATGAAAACTGTGAAGGTTTAACATCTAATTCAAAATACGCTGCTCCCATTCTCTCTTACTCAATGATGTTACAAGTGATGGCACACATGTATCATTGAAATCCAAACGAAAAGTGTACGATATAAATTCAGAGGTAGCATGAGATACGCGTCAATTGACAAAATAATGTAAAAAAATTGAAAAATGGAATTTGCATTTCCCAATACGCTCCAGATACTCTTCATACTGGAATTGGTTATACTCAGGTAGAAAAAAATCCTCACAACTCTGGATATACCTGACTTAGCCTCGAGAACGTATAAAAACGTGAGAGAGAGGTTGGAGTTGCGGTGGAGGCAGTAGCTGAGGAGACTGGTTATAGAGCAGCATAATTGAAGAGAGATTTGAAAATAAAAAATATGAACAAATTAGCAAAGTTCTTCCAAGTAAAAATAAGAAAACATTAATTCAGCAGCCAATTAATGGGACACAAGTTATTTTTATTTTATCATTAGACTTGATGGAATGCTCGAAAATTGATCCATGTGTTCGCGACTTCACTACTGAATTATAATATCGCGTTTGATTCACCAAATATGTTACATTTCAACCAAGATGAAGGAAAATTTTTATTCTTTAAACATTCATCTTGTGTGGTAAAATTATTTTGTAATAAGAAACACTCTCACTTCCCACGATTTTCTATTCTAATCCTACTAACTGAGTGAAATAAATTTGTAATGTTTTTCTATTGGGCGCCAACATCTTACTTCATCTATTCTCATACTTTACGCCTGCTTTCCAATTTTCCAAGCTTTCATCAATTAATTAAAGCAATCATATAATTCGCTTGATGATAATAGATCTGCAGCCACTCACCCTCATTACTTGTCCATAAATTTCTTGGAATAAATTTTAATTTTTTAATAGAATTATAATGAAGAAAATGAATTGAATGCTTCGTAAGTCTTTTCCCGCGGAAATTCAAATTCATGCGCCACTCATCACAAATGCTGCGTTGCCACGTTGCAAGTGAACTTTTTTAGTTAAGGTAATTTTGAACGAACGTTTTTCATAGTATTTCGAGAACGGAATTCGTAAAGTTTCTTGGATTTATAAATGGTGATAAGTGATAATTGTTCTATCGCAGAAAACTTTTTTTAAAGTACATTTTATATGCTATCTTGGATGCAGCTACATAGTAGTTCTTAAAAACTGCTACTTGAGGATAAAAAAATGCACACATTGTAGCATTTAATATTTCACAGTTTCATGGGAAATTGGAAGGTTGTAAACAACAATAATCAATGATTGTCAATTTGTGACGTTTCGTTTATTATTCAAGCTTCTTCAGGCTCTTGACATTTTTCAGTATTTAGTCATATTAATCCTAACTACTAAATCCTTTTATCCTTTTATAAAAAGACATTGGTTCACTTCAGAGCTGTAACACTTTTATTCTCATTCCTATTGGTCAATTCATATCGCATCAGCCAATAGGAAGTGATTTTCCGTGAATGCGTCATTAACTACCCGATGGTTCCTCACATTCTATTTTCATGAATAGAATAACGGGAGAGCGAAAAAATAGAATTTGACGATCAGATCCACCAGTCCAGAAACTAATATTGGACGTATCCACGTGTTTTTGACAGCTCATTTCAATTATATTGCAAGAAATCAATTGATTTGCTTCGATGGGACCCTGAACACGAATCATTCACTACCCAAGGGTCCCTGACATTTAATTTGCATAATTAGAATGACGAGAGAGCGAAAAAACAGAATTTGACGATCAGAACCACCACCCCGGATGCTAATATTGGACTTAATGGTTAATGTGAAAGTATTACACAGCTAATAAAAATCATCGTGATAATTGCAAATGCACTCAAAATTTTGACGTGAGTTACAAGGATCGCTATACTGCCTATTCAGATAAACGCGCGTGGTCATTCTCGTACTAAAAAATGTCAAGAGACTGAGGAAGCTTGAATAATAAGTGAAACGTCGCAAATTGACAATCATTTAGCATTGTTGTTCACAACCTTCCAATTTCCCATGAAACTGTGAAATATTGATTATGAATATGGAAATTAATGCACCTATAATTTTCAGCAACGTTTGCTCTCAAAACCTGGATACAAGAGGATAGTCAAATTTTAAGGGATAATCCAATATATTTACATCTTTATCCACAATTTTTCAAATTCTTCGAACGATATTCGACTTATCTTCCTGAACCCCTTCTTTGAGTAAGAAATCGTTTCTTTTACATGACATCCTCATACCTAGCCTTCTTAAAAATTTCATTGATTCTTTTAAAATCATTGCACAAATCTAATTTGTCTGTTTTCCTTGATTTTTCATGCACAAGACATTGAATCCAAGAATCTAGCACTAATTCGACACAACCAATTGGTATTGCATCGTGTATTATCATCTAATCCTTAAAAACAATGTACATATAAGGGTAAAAATGTTGTCCGGAGGAAAATCATTACGTAACTTGATATGTAACTAGTTGGTAACATTAACCCCGACTATCGAAATACACCGGAGGCAAGTTTGGAGAGCACACTTTGTATGAGAGAGAGAAGAATGAAAAGAAAAAAAACTAAAGATTCCAACGAGACTCACGTGCCGCAACATGCAATATAACGCGTGTGTTACAGGTGCTGTCGATTAATCGACGTCTTGACCACAAAATAAAAAAAAATAAAAAAGTGATGAAAAAGTACTGAGACGATTAGAAAGCACATGATTCCTTTGATCAGTAAATCACTGTTCCAGATTATTGACACAGCAAATGGTAAATGATTTACAATTTTTTTTCTTCTTTCCTATCACTTATTTAATTTAGATAATCATAAAACTCACCAGCTTCAAAGCAATACATTGATTTGTTTGGGCGTGTACAGCCCTCGTCTGGAATGTCCAATTTTAGTGGCAACAAATCCTTCAATCCATATTCAGAAAACACTGGATTCATACGTAATTTTCCACCATAACCGGATCTCAATTTTCTGTTGGAAAAATTAAAAATTAATATTACAGAATAACTTTTTTTTTCATGATTTATGAGGGCACAAGTAATTTTCAATTGAATATCTTTCAAGTATTGAAATGATCATAGGAAATTTTGTATTTAGGCGTTAGGCAATGTGTTGTAAATCTGTAGTATAGAAAGTTTAGAAGCCACAAAGTGATGTGTACGATAGAAAATTACGGAACACTAGTAACTGACACAGTTGATTTATCATTACGCTGACGTAACGTGGAAAAATTCTTCCTAAGTAAATGGAGGATCAGCACGTATCATCCGGGACTTTGAAAATTTTCCCATCGCTGAGATTCATACATTATATTTTATACTTGGTTTCAATCTTATTAGAGAATGTAGAGTAATTAATACGAAACATGAAATAAGGGAATCCTGTATGTGTTTAATGGATTAAATGCAGTGGAGTGAATTGCAGGTACCCGAGTGGAAATTTGTTAGGGCTTGCCTGATTCAGTATCAGTTTAGGATCAGTAGGAAATAAGGTCCACCCTATTCAGGGTACCCTGATGCAAACCTTATCAGTTTCGCACCAGGATTTCCTCAACATGGGGAGGCTGATTAAAGACGGATCCTATTCTTATCTGGAAAAACTGAATGTAATACTGTTTCGACAAGTCAAGGTGAGGTTCTCCTTAGTCAGGAAACCCTGATGAGAAACTTATCAGTTCCGCACCAGGGCTCCCTTGATACGGAGATACTGATCGAATACGGATCCGGTTCTTATCCGGAAAACTGAATATCATAGTATTTTGGCAAGTCAAGGTGAGGTTCTCCTTAGTCAGGGTACCCTGATGAAAAAATGATCAGTCTCGCATGAGGGCTTCCTTGATACGGGGATACTGATCGAACACGGATCCTATTCTTATCCGGAAAAACTGAATATCATAGTATTTTGGCAAGTCGAGGTGAGGTTCTCGTTAGTCAAGGAACCCTTATGAGAAACTTGTCAGTTTCGCACCAGGGCTTCCCTGATACGGGGATACCGATCGAATACGGATCCTATTCTCATCCGGAAAAACTGAACATCATAGTATTTTAGCAAGTCAAGGTGCCCGAGTGGAAATTTGTTAGGGATAGCTTGATGTAGTATCAGTTTAGGGTTAGTACGAAATAAGTCCAACCCTATTCAGGTAGTACTGACTAAAACTTATCAGTTCCACATCAGGCTGTCCTTAATAGGGAAATACTGATCAAATACGGATACTATTCTCATCCGAAAAAACTGAATATTGTAGTATTTAGAGAAGTCATAGGGAGGTCCTCGTTGATCAGGCCTCACTGATCAAAAACTTATCAGTTTCGCATCGGGCTTCCCGATGCTAAGGATATACGGATCCTATTCTTATCCGGAAAAGCTGAGTATTATTTTTTTGGAGAAGCCAAAATATGATATTCGTCATTCAGGCCTTACTGATCAGAAACTTATCAGTTTTACAGCAGGTTTTCATTAATAGAAAAATGTGGATTGGATACGGATCCTATACTCATCCGGAAAAACGGAATATTATAGTACTTTAAGGAATCAAAATAAGAAATTTCTTAATCAGGTCTCACTGATCAGAAACTTATAAGTTTCATATCAGGTTCTCGTTAATAGGGGAATACGGATGCCATACTCATCCAGATAAACTGAATATTATAGTACTTGGAGGAGTCAAAATAAGCAATTTTTTAGTCAGGTCTTACTGATCATAAACTCATCAGTTTCATATTAGGTTCCCATCAATAAGGAAATGCGGATTGGATACGGATCCTATTCTTGTCCGACGAACCCGAATTCTATAGTACTGAGATGAATTAAAACAAGGTATTTCCTAGTCAAGCTTTACTGATCAGGAACTTATCAGTTTCATATTAGGTTCTCATTGAAAGAGGAATACGGATTAAAAACGGATGCTATTCTTATAAAAAAAACTGACTATTATAATGCTTGAAGAAATAAAAAAAAGGTATTTCTTAGTCAGACCTTACTGATCAGAAACTTATCAGTTTCACATCAGGTTTTCATTAATAGGGAAATGCGGATTAGAACCAGATCCTATTCGTATCCAGAAAAACTTACTAGAAGAGTATTAAAGAAAATCGAAACGAGGTTATCGTTAGTTAGGCTGTACTGATGAGAAACTTATCAGTTTCGCATTAGAGTTGCCTGATTATGATAACTCTCATTATGATGAAAAACTTCAAGTCCGATCAGTTCATCCTGATCTGGAAGTGATCAGGATATTATCCGGTTCCCCGAATGTTTTTTTATTTTCATTAATTTTGTTATAAACTTTTAATATTCTATTCCAAATCAAGAATTAGGATTTTATATTCTAATGCCAAGTATTTATCAATACTTTTTCTATCGAAGAGGTTAATATAGATCATGAAACCACCCGTTACTATAGCCAAGCAGTGGTCCAGTGGTTAGCGTGACGACTTAGTGTGCGGAAGGTTCCAGGATCGAGTCCACCCAAGTGCAAATTAATTTCATAATTTAAAATCTTCAATTTCAGTAAAAAAATGTCCCCTAATGTTCAAATATAGCATATAAATATCGTTAAAATAATTAATGAAATCATTTTTTGATGTTTCAGTTAATTAATTAATATT
Source organism: Aleiodes alternator (assembly GCA_963921955.1). Lineage (NCBI taxonomy): Eukaryota > Metazoa > Arthropoda > Insecta > Hymenoptera > Braconidae > Aleiodes > Aleiodes alternator. The sequence continues at coordinate 1,968,499 of OY998097.1, forward strand.
TACAGTTTCTTGAGCCGAATCAGTTAATAATAAGGTTACCTGATACTATTAGCATCAGGATACACTGATACTGATAGTATTCGAAACAGCGTTACGTACATGATCAGTTACTGATCAGGATGCCTGATGCTATTAGTATCAGGCAATCCTGATACTATTAGTATCAGGCAATCCTGATACTATTAGCACCAGAATACCTGATACTATTAGCATCAGGCAGCCTGGTACTATTAGTATCTAAAACAGCGTTACATCTGTGATCAGTAACTTATCCGGATATTGGATATTGGTAGTATCCGCATACCTGATGCTATGAGCATGCGGATGCCTGACACAATTAGGATGAGGATGCCTGATCCTGAAAGTATCCAAAACAGCGTTACAGCCCTGATAAGTAACTGATCTGATAGCCTGATCAGTAACTGATTTCAAATCAGTTTTGCCGGATCAGTAACTGATCATAAGCTTACCAGAATTTCCACTCGGGTAGAGATGAGTATACACAGATTATGAATTATGTGTGCGAATGTGAGTTTCACATTCAGAGAGAGAGAAAGGTGGAGTCGAAAGCAGTTTGGAAGAGAGAAAGGTCGAAAAATAAACGGAGGAGTGATAAAATAAGATAAATCAATTGATTGAGTCATTAATTTTACGAAAGCGAGATAAGATGAGATAATTTGATTTTTTGGGGTGAAGTTCTTGGCAAAAAAAGTACAATGTAAGTGGAAAGATGCTATAGGATCTTCACAATTTTTTCTTTCCAAAATTCTGGAAAAATTTCGATGATAATTTCGAAAATTATGAAAAATCTTAAATGGAAAAATATAACAAATTTCTATACAGGTTTAAATTGAATACTTTCAATCAAACAAAAAAGAATCTGGAGGAAAAAAAAACAAAATAATATAAAATATTTTCCTATTTACCTCGCGAATTCTTCACGAATTCCATAAACAGTATTACCATCAAGAACACCAGTGAGTAGATTGAAAGGAGTACGTGATCCAAGACGACATCCAGGTCTTACACCTGGAAAAGCTCTGACAAAGTCCTGACATCTTACATTGAACAAACGATAAAAATAGTCGTCCTCTGGAATTATAATTTCATTACAATATGGATTTTTCAAGTGGGGTGGTCTGTTGCAGCATTCTTCTGGATCGTTTCGGTTCATTGGATCTGTTGGATAATGTCATGATAATTAATATTCAGCCAAATGCATTTGCGCATTAATTGTATGAAGGAAATGGACATTCACCGAGAGGCGTTGCTGTTAACGTATAATCATGATCCATAAATTGTCCCCAAGCAATTACCATAACGGTTCCTGCATGGTCATGGAATCCATCGTCGGGGTGCATGGTTCTGGAGACAATACGGGATAAGGGCAGTTCACCACCTGTAGTGGAAATTCTGGGAGAATTCATTCCATCTGCAAATGCTGGAGGCATTAATCTGAAAGGAATTGAATCGTTGAAATCTCAATCTTTTCCATGATTTGGGTTTCTTCCTGTTATTTCCTAGTATTCCGGTTAATTTCTGCTCAATCTCAAATTATACGCCATAAAACTGATTTTAAGATGTAATGGGCAAAGGAAGGTTATAGAAAGTGAACTTGCGAGAAATTCGAAGAAAATTTGGAAAAATGTCAAATTTACCAAAAATCTCGAGAATCTAGAAAACTAAAAATTGAGATTTCCGGTTAATCACGAATTGTTTGGAATGAAACTGATGATTTTGTTCATGAAGACGTGTATTTTCCCAGACTTTATCGAATTTCCTCATGTAAATCGTTGCTACTATTTGCACTGCATGAATTACAAGTGAAATTTCATAAGAATAACTCGAAAATCCCAAGAATCAATGGATATTTAAAATGGTGAAATATATATTGGCCATGAGTTGCCAAAATTCTGGGTGCGTATGCCGTTATTTGGGTCGAGGGGAAAGCAAGGTTAAATGAAAGGATTTGGAGAGAATTGAGATCGATTGGATACTGCTATCGTGCAGGTAACAATACGAAAATTCGAAAGTATATCTTGCAAAAAAAAAAATTGGAATGAAAGTTGATTCAGTACCTGGCAAAGGTTGAAAGGGCTGCTCCCCACGTGGGATGCTCTAGATTCGTGCAGAGACCATCAAATCTTCTGTACTTGCCAGCTCGACACTCTACATTGCTGAGAAATGCTGGACACACTTCATTGATGAGAGTTTTCGAGGTATCAATGAGGGGTAAGCCTTTTTCGATTTCTTCTCTTGATAATCCATACCTGAATGAATGAATAAGTGCAATGATATGAATTACTTTACATTTTTTCTTCGTTTTCCCATCAAATTTATATGATTTTAATTTTCCTTACATGTGCGCTAAGTTTGTGGAAATATCGAGGAGAAGTTCACCAACAGTAGCCAATTCTTCTGGCTTCCAGATGTCCGTGTGTGGTTGAGCAACATCTGTATAAATTATTATATTATTAGAGAACTTCAAACTTTTTCGGATAAAATAATTCCATTCGATCGGAATGATGTTATAAATTTACGGTAGTATCCCAGCAAACTCGAGGAGAGTCAGCCCCTTATTTGTTTAAAGTCGTATCAAAAATCACATCCTTTTCCATATTTATGATTTTTTTCATATTTTTTTTCCGATCAATTTATTTTCATTAGGTCAGTTGAGCTCATGAACGAACGCTTCTGTGACCGATATGCTATGAAGAGTGATGTCACGAAAAATAATAAGAATAATTTATGAGATATGAAGTATCAAAGTGACTGAAAATAGCAGTGGTAGGGATGAAAATCCCCTAAGTCAGACAGAAATCACAAAATAACTAAAAAACCACACAGTTGATTCATTATTTGAGAACTATTGGCGAAGAGAACAACATTCTAATTAAATAATAGAACAAAAAAATATTCAATTCTCCATATAGTTATTGAGAAACTTCCATTAGAAGGTAGTCGTAACTAGTTGCCTCTCTCTATCTCACGCATGTGATAAGAGATTAATAATGTGAAAAGAATTCGAGAAAAAAAATTAGATTCACAAGCTGAAGATATGACTTTCGAATAGTTTAATCACTCTTTCGGATGAATTGAAGCACATGTTCGCGGATCATGAGCAATTAATTGGAAACTACACAGAGAAAAATGTTTTCTTAATTTAAGAATGTGCAGTCACTTAATTTAAGAACGGCAGGTCACTTAAATTAAGTGACTATTCTCACTTGAATCAAGTGACTTTTTCTTTCTTAATTTAAGAAAGTAAAACTCACTTAAATTAAGTGACTTTTCTCACTTAAATCCAGTGACTTTTTCTTTCTTAATTTAGGAAAGTAAAAGTCACTTAAATTAAGTGAGTTTTCTCACTTAAGTCAAGTGACTTTTCTTTCTTAATTTAAGTGACCTGCATATTCTTAAATTAAGTGACTGCACATTTTTGAAATTAAGAAAACATTTCTATCTGTGTAAAAGTACCCATTTTTCTCTGTTTTACGAGATTCTAGTCTGGGATACTACCTTAAGGGGTAACACCACTGTAGAATTTTTGGAAAAATCTATTTTTTTTCTTGCTTTGAAATTACTTTGGGCCTCCCGGAATACGGGCAAGAAGAGTTATCACCTGAAACCCATTATTTCGCATGGAATTTTGAATTTTCCCCAAGGCATTTCGGCATATTCATAGCGTAAGTCAAAATTTCAATCGTATTTTGGATGAAACATGATTGTTCAAATTGGCACACAGCATAACTTCAATAATTTTCATCATTTTCATTTGAATTTCCCACTGCATCTCGAAAACAAGATTTCAAACAGGCAAAAGTAGGGGACTTGAAAGCAATTGATTTGTATATTTTTTATTTATAAAAAATTGCCAGTTTTTTGGCCAAAATTCGATTTTTTTTCATTCAAATGGTCACTAGTTCCACAAAAAACAATATTTTTGAAATCCCCTACGCTTTCTGTAGCTATGTGTATCTAGACTGAGCCATTTTTTTTTCACTATAAATTTACAACAGCTACACTGCGTGCCGCAGAGTGTTTTAAATTGTGTCGTCATTTTTGATTATTTTTTTCTGAAGACTCAAGTATATGCTCAATCACTCCCTCAAATATCATTATTTTATTGCCACATTTTCTATAGAAAAACATTAGCCAAAAAATGTATTTTTTTGGACTTTTACACTGGTGTTACTACTATTCCATTTTTTTGTAAAAATTTGGCAGCATTTTTTTTTCCTCCAAATTTTTAAGGTTTTTGGAATTTTGTCAATTACTTCAAATTCAATGAAACACACTAACAATTTATATAATACCCATTATTTAACAGAAACAGGGTAATTGTTAACTCCATTTTATTCAAGTCCGAATGAATGTAAATAAGAACGTGCTACTTACTTATTCGTTTTCGTGCTTCATAGTACGCCCGATTGACAGCATCGTACGTGATACAAGTGTGAGAGCCTGTCGAAGGTGTACTGAAAATTGAACAATCACAATAAATTATTATTCGAATGAGAAAAGAACTACTCAATGGACAGTTATTTAGCTTGATGATCCGGTTACAACGCACTAAAGTACAGTACTATGAGTTACTCAAGAAAACACTCCTTTCTACATCGCATAAAATTTCAGTATTATGGCATAAAGAAAGAATATATTATCCTGTGCATTCAAAGGAGGAAAACTTATGTAAGTATCCTGTAAAGGTACATAATCTTCTTAACACAAGGCACAGATTCTACGGTGTTCTAATGCTCCACGAAAACTGCATCGTAAATTTTGAATTTGTGCATAAATATGCGCCTTGAATCTGAAGAATTATGAGATAAAAATATTTATGATTTTTTAAAATGTGGTATGAGAGAGTTTTTACGAATTTTTAACAGCAGTTCAATTCTCAATTACTTCATGATGAAAATGATTTGCCTCTTTTTTCGTTTCAGTAGAGAGATTGAGGAAGAATGAACAGAATTTTTTTTTATCTGTTTTTTTTAAATAGAAAATCTAAGATTAAAATAACTTCAGCATCATCAGTAGAGTACAAACTTATCAAAAATACACTGTTGTGAAAAAGGATACAAATAACCCAATTAGGGTTTATACTTATCAATAAAAGAAGAGAAAAAAAAATTTAAGTGAAGGACTTCATAAAAAAATCCAGAAAAAATTCGGCAATATGTCTTTCATTTTTTTTTTAATTCTTTGAATAAAACCTTTATTCTACTCTAATGGTCCGTTTCGTTCCCATCTTCTCTATGCCATTGGCTCATTATTATTAATCGAAAGAAAATTCATTACTAATTATTATTGCTCAACTTTGAAAAAGCGGTATTTAATGTTTGCCGAATTTTTCAAAAACTAATCCCATCGAGTACGAAAGTTTATGAAATTCATATTTCAATAGATCAATAGTTAACATGACTCAAAGTTATAGAATTCCATTTCTACGAATCAAATTAGCCCCATGTGATTATCGATTCTTTTCACTGTTTTGTTGCAATCCATGGCAACTCGATGTGGCGATTTTCAAATTCTAAACTCACTCATTGCTCGACTGTTACGGATAAAAACACGTTAATCGGTATCTAATCGTGTAATTGAGAAACAATTTAACAGTAATTAATGAAAAAAGTAATGGCTGTTCCGATAGATAACTTCACAAAAGAATTTGAAATGTTCTTATTCTCACAAAACCAGTGGTTTTTAGCAAAAAGTTTTTTTTCTTGTTCCAATGACCATAACTCCAATTTATAAAATTATATCCATAATTCTTTTCAGGATTTATAGAGAAAAAAATCCAGGAAATATTCTTTCAAAATAATTTTCTTTTCAGAAACATTTTAAAAAATTTCAAGGATAAATTATTATCAGAATTCTCGAATTTCATTATTACGAGTTTGTAAATTCACAAAATTACCGAAAAATAATAATGAAAAATAAGTATCTGAGGAACAGAAAAATGAAAAATTAATTCCCCGTTTTTCCTCTAAACGCAATAATTTTTTGTCGAAAATTTTTCATTAGAAAAATCATCATTTTTCAAATCGAAGTTGAGAATTCATCCAGAAGGATAGCGCGGCAGAAGCGAATAACAATCAGAGCTTCCAGCCATTGTCTAAACAAAGACTGAACTAATGTGAAAAATCGTACACACAAGTAATAGGTGTTCTACATAAGGTGAACGCACGATGGAGCGATACTGAGTTTGTCTCAGAAAAAAGGAAAAGGATCAGAAGGAAAAAAAAAACATTCATAACGTACAGAATTTTTTAAACATGGACAAGCAACGAAGGGAACTTGATTTATTTATCAATTCCACTTGGTGTTAATTCTAATTCACGATATAAAAATTCCTTTTCCTCTCAATTTATGACGTCAGATATTATTGAATAGGTGCGAGAGTAAAAGGATAACAAGATTCTCATTAACTTGATAATAATCCAATAAACGAGTTGAATTGCACATTTTCTTACGTGTGTCCCAGTATAAAATACCCGATGACAAGATTCTTCCGTATTTATTGTAACACTCTGTTTTATATCTCCATGAAAGTATTTCTTCACGAAGTATTGCGAAAAAATTCGAAGAATTTCGTCCCCATGAGACAGATGGCACGTGAGATTATTTGATTTACTGTATTATACAATTGAATCCATATATTCGTCAAATTCTCCTTTTTTTGGTAGATTGTACTGATATGAACTGCACGTAATTATCAGATCATTCGCTGAAATGGTCTTCGTAGCCGCTAGGCAAATAGCAGAAAAAAATCCCAATTAAGGCGAATTGAAAACTTTTGACTTCATGAATACTTTGCAATTTTTCTAGAACAGATAAATTCGATTTAATCTCCACTTACTTCTAGCTCTTGTCGGCAAATCAAAAGTTGAAGAATAAATTAAACTTCCAGAAGCAATTGCTCAAATTTAATCTATACATAAAGAACAATAAAATGACATTAATTCCAAATTATTTATGAATTCATATTTATTCATAAACTATTGCTTAATTGGTCATTATCAACAGAACAACTTTCGCAATCAATATGCATAGAACATGATTTTCCTCAATTCATTCTTATCTATGATTTTCGTTTTTTTTCCATAATTATATGAAGATAGATATTAATTTTCAAAATTTATTAGTTATTCATGGATTAATCATGAATTATAATGATTTTTATTCACGAAAATTGATAATAAATTTGAAAGTAAATATTTTTTCACAATCAAAAATGAAATTAGGAAAAATTAAAATATGATAATAATACAGTAGAATAAATTATCAATTGAATATAAATTATTCAACAATTCTGTTTTGATACAAATGCAAATGCAATTGAAACAGACTGTAACTTTCATTCTCATTTAATTTATTTTCTATTTTAAGATTCAACGCTGACTCATTGTGTCTTTCCAGAAAACTAAAACGGATTTAAATAGAAAGGCATAATAACAGTTATTATCAAATGTCGATGAATCAAATCAGAATAACCTATTCGATGGTTCAAGAGTTTCGCGTGCGTACCTAAATGCCTTTTGAAATTTTCAATAATCGTGCAGAAGGAAATAATTAAAAATCTGAATGATTAGGATTTTTGAATTGTAATACTTTCACGGGTATTATATAATAGCTTGTCTTTTTTTCGGGAATCAGTAAAAATACGAAAGAAATTTTCATGTAGTGGTGAATTTATTGAATATAAAGTTTGTCAGACATTATTTGCATCACTCTTGTGCGACGAAGTGAAACCACCAAACAAGTCGTAGGCGCGGTCCAGTTTAGATCCGAATCCGGCAGCTTAGAATCCAGGTCCCACCAGGCGCTTTCACCAGTGTAACCGAAGACAGTGGAAGAAGTATGTCCAGGGCAAAAAGGCTTATCAAAAATGGAGGACGCTATGTATTATAGTGACAATTCAACAGCGAAGAGATGAAGCAGAATAAGTTGATTTTTCTCCACCAATCCTGTTTTCTGTATATCTCGGGGAATAAGACAGATTGGCGATTTGATTCAAATCTTTGCATATAGAAGATTTCAAGAGCTATCGAAGAGGATTCCGGCAAAATTGCCTTATCTCACTCATTTTCCAACATATTCTCAAAAAATGATGAACTGAGAAAATCGACTCATACTGCCTTTTTGCTACTGAATTGGAAACGTTTGTGTGATGCTCTGGAGGTTGAATCAAAAGAATTGGTGATCATGATAATCACTTCGAAATCATTCATTCATTTGAAGAGTCAATTCTTGCAATTTGCAGAAAATTATCGACCACTTCCTCTCACAGAAATTCAGTGAAAAGGGCGAAGTGTTATTTTCAAGGGGCTTGAAAATATGTATTCATGCAAAATCATTTTTGTTTGTTTTATGCCATTATTTTAGTGGTGAAAGACATGTCAACTGAATTTTGTGATTATTTCTGATGGAATCCCTCGAAAAATGAGAGAGATGACAACATTTTTTTAGGAACCTTCTTTGTAGCCAGATTCTCCTTCACCAAGGAAGTCTTGATGAAAATCCCACTATCTCATTTAAATTTGGTACTTGCCCCTTCACAGAGAAAAATGTATTTTTGATTCAAGAATGTGCAGTTACTTAATTCAAGAACGTGCACTTAAATTAAGAAAGAAGAATCACTTGATTTGAGTGAGAAAACTCACTTGATTTAAGTGAGTTTTACTTTCTTAAATTAAGAAAGAAGAATCACTTGATTTGAGTGAGAAAACTCACTTGATTTAAGTGAGTTTTACTTTCTTAATTTAAGAAAGTAAAACTCACTTAAATCAAGTGATTTTTCTCACTTAAATCAAGTGAGTTTACTTTCTTAATTTAAGTGACCTGACTTTCTCAAATTAAGAAAGAAAAACTCACTGAAATCAAGTGAGTTTTCGCACTCAAATCAAGTGATTTTTCTTTCTTAATTTAGGAAAGTAAAACTCACTTAAATCAAGTGAATTTTCTCACTTAAGTCAAGTGAGTTTTCTTTCTTAATCTAAGTGACCTGCACGTTCTTGAATTAAGTGACTGCACATTCTTAAATTAAGAAAACATTTTTCTCTGTGTTGAGGGGATATAACCAAAAAGGAATGGAATGGAATCTCATTCAAATTCCAGAATATCCATAAAAAACTAATAATCCAGAAAAATTGACTCATTTTGTTTCATCTCTTCTTTCTGACATTCTCATCAAGTTATTCGCTGATGAGAATAGAAGGAATACACTAATCAAAACAACACTTTATCTTCCAAAAAACAAGAAAAATAATTGATATAATTTTCGTTAACTTCATTTTTAACAAAACCAATTTCTCTGCTAGTTCCAAAAAATTAGCCTCAATACCTTTTACGAGATCAAATAAGAATCCTCCGATGCACAGATTCGTACCGAAATTATTGTGGAATTAAAATTTCTAGGAAATTTCTAATCAAAAACTAAGGAATAATGTGAAGAAGTGGTCCGACTCCGAATGTCAAGGAAAATTCCCTTTCATCACGAAATCGAGGAGATACTCCCCCTATTTGGCATCTTCATTTTATTCCTCAATATTTAGCAGTAATTACTAAGTTAGAATGATCGTTCTTCTGAAGATCATTTCCTCCATCAATAAATAAAAGTGAAATGGAAACTACAAATAGGAACTCGATTCAATCATTAATAATAAATCTAGAATTGAATTCATTTTTTATATTAGATTTCTATCGTATCGATGACCTTTCCTATTATTCTACATTTAATTATTAACTATGTGCTTATACGAGCATAGAGGAATAAGGCAATTATGAAATATTCATAAAATATTACGTAATTCAAAATCAAGGAAATAACGTGCGTGAACCGGATCCTAACTGCCAATTTACTTTACTATGAAATACTGTCCAAATAGCTACAGAGAAATTGACGAGGTGAGAAAAAATTGGAATATTCACGCGCCTTCCGTATCATGTGATAACCTTTGCGACGTGGAAAGGTGTTTTATACAAAGGGGTGTATATGTGATTGAGATAAATGTTATGGAATTTAAGGCGATTTGAAAGTACAAATGGTTCATTCACTTTACAACGAAATGGTAATTCTGAATAACCTTGATTGAACCTTGAATGGAAATTCCATTGAATTTCATAAGAATTGAGAGAATTGGAACAATCAGTAAAAGTAAAATTCGTGGGATTCAGATATTTTTCATAATCATCAGATTATTTCATTGCTCAGAGTCTTGTGTTGAAATGTGAACAGTGATCATAATTTTTTCAATTATGAAAAATTCAGATCAGTGATTAAGCGATTTTTTTCCCGAATCTATATTTGTAACTTTTGACAAATTTCTATTTGATTTCCCAACATAAGTGTACTTCTAAGCGCCTGTTAGTGGAGAAATCTTCACTCGGAAATTACCCTGCCAAATTCTGAAGTCTACAGTTTTTTTTCACTAGCCGTAAGAACGATTTTGAGAAACCGTTAATTTCTCATGATGTTCTTGAAAAAATTGATGAATAATTGAATTTTGCAATTCTTTTATTAATTCAGTAGTGAAGTGGCAAAACAGAACAAGTGATCATTTTTTTCAAAGAATATCTGGGAATCTAAGTGAGATAGCGTGTCCTGATAGCGAATTCTCTTTTTTGAGGGAATTCCGAGAGCTTCAAAAAAAGTATTCGTGGAAATGACGCTACCTCGTTTGGTTTCCGATATACTCCGAAAAGATTACTGGGAGAAAAAAAAATCATTTCATGTTAACTCGCCTCTTCACCATCGAATTGGTCTTCTTCTTTATTGTGCTGCGACCTAGTCACAGTTGGCCTTCAGCATCCATGCTATATAGCCACCTTCAGTGCTACATTGTTACAGATTTCCAGATATTTCTTTTTAGACTGGACTCCCTATTGGGAGTATGCGCCATAGACTTCCAAATTATTGAATTATTACTCAATTCCGTTACTGACAATTATTATTCATTCAAATTAAGATTAAGAGTTCAAAAATGAATCGACTCAGCGATCCGAGAGTCGAAGAGGCTCACATGAATATAAACAATGATTTCATAGGGAAAGAGAACTGAGAGCTCTTTGTTCTTTAGGTACCGATACTTTCAGGTCTTGGTGACGAATCGTTAGTCTCTCGTGGAGAGTTCACTGATGCACTGACGGTCCATTCTCGTGCATTTTAAATGAAGTCTTGAATATTAAACTTATACACTGTGTTGAAAACTTATTTATTTTACCCATTTCCAATGTAAATAAATCCACTCATCCGTCCTGGACTTCTCATTAAAGTTATTGTTTTATCCGTACCCCTACTTTTACACATTTTCCTCAGCGCAGTTCATTGAGCCATGGAGTGATCATCTCTGCTCAATTCAATGCAAAGAATATTGAAATAGGTCCAAGAGTACATTTGAAATCCTGCGCTTCTAAACTTCATTTTGATTGGTTCACTGAAGAATCAGAGTGAGGGAATCAACAAGAAACTTTAATGGAAGAATCCTGAAAACTTTACTGGAAGAGGAACTTCAATAGATAGACCTTAATTAAAAGTCGACTGTTCTTCAAATTTTCGGTTAACTTAATACAGATTACTATCACTTAGCAAAATCTTATTACTGGATGCAACAAATTGATACATTATTTTCAATTTTTTTACTCACTGTCCTCCGCGAAGTAGATTGTACGTGTAATCAAAAACACTGGTTCTTCCGGGTCCATTGAGAATAAGAGCACAGTCATCTGCATTCGTGTAAGCTTCCAATGGCTCGTATTGCAGTGCCGCACAGCAATTACCAAGGACCAGGAACCAAAACACCACAAAGCGTGTTCTTACAGTGAGAGAACTGAAATAAACCGACAATTTAAATAATGATCATCGTTCTTCGAGCTCATAAGCAATCTTACGAAACTCTCCACAATGAATGTACTTGTATCCCATTGTGTTTTGCTTTCTATCGTTACCAACACACTTCTGACAATGAAATTGATTACGAGATAAGCAATTAATACTAACAGTGGTAAAAGATTAATAGGAGAGATCGGAACAAAACAAACTTATGGAGCAGAATGAATCAGAATTTTTTTCGGAGTGGAGTTCTTCAAGGAAAAATATTATTTTTTTTTTTTCATAATTCTTCAGTATTTGTAGATTACGAACTAATTCAGTAGTGAAGAAGTAAAAGTTTATTTTTAGAGACTACTATAAGTAGAAATCTATTTTTTCGTCAATAGTATTTGAGAAATCTTTCGGAAACTAATAGAGATACGTCTTTTTGATCCAAATCTTCATTTGTCATTTTCAAAATTCTCTTCAGAAAAGAATTAGAAGAGAAAGGACGTATTTTCATATCTCGTTTCACCTCTTAATCACTGATTAAAAAAAAATCTTGGTGACGCCCTTCAGTCGAAAATCAAATGTTTAAATTCTAATTTTTAAGTGTCTCAATCATGATTGATTATTTCTTCTCCAGAACTCATAAAATCGTAATAAATTCGTTATGAATATTTAATCTCATCACGAAGGCAAATTAATTAAACATGAGAGTTTATTGAGACTTCAATAATTCCTAATTAAGTTATAAATTTTTCACATATATTTTTAGTACATATCTTTCGTAAGTACAAATCCATCAGAGTAATGAACGTTCTTAGGCAGTTCATATTACTATTTACCGCCTTTGGCAAAAGCCCTGTCTAATGACGTTCGACCTTGTATTGCTTGAGTTTAGAATGCCTGCACTGAATTTACATGCCCCTGCATGGTATAACAAAGATCCTACGATAGATCATCAGTAATTTAGATTCTATTTTCTCCAGCACCTTGTGGCTTTATTTTTTTATTGTGAATTGTGATTTACCGAGATTATGTACATCTGCAATGCAGACCAATAAACCTTCGGTGATATCTTGCGAAATTCGATTCTTGTTCGATGTGATTTCACTTTGTTCTCGTGTTTGTTAGAAATGAACTAAAATGGAAATATCTGAAGGTTTATCAGCGCTATTTTATTTATTTTTTAGAAGTATTCAGAGGATAGCAATGGAAAGGTGTGAAATGAAAATTTCAAAGTTATTTTGTTAAAAAGTTGAGAGAATTCTCGTGCGAAAATATGCGTTTAATTCTGTTTTTTTTCTTTTAATGGAGACTCTGTCGAACAATGAGCTCCTATTTTTTTCAATAAAATGAATATTGAATAGTGATGCCAATTTCGTTTCTTTTGTTCATGTACTCTTTTTCGTTCTAATTTCCAAAAAAAATTAATAATGAATTGGAAGGGGTCGATTAATCTATTCAAATGTACCTATTATTTTGAGGCATGAGAAAAATTGAGATTTTTTCGCATTATAATGCTACAAAATAATATTCTAGCATCTAAAAAAAGAGTGTAAAATGATCTTTGGAGACTTTGCAACTTATTAAACTTGGACTTTCTCACAGTCTATAAATCACAAACATTATTATAGATTCAATTACTGCTGTTATTAATCAATAAATTGATGAAGTGAACAATAAAATAAAATGGGGCGTCGACAAGTGGTGCATTGTCAATAGACCGGCCTTTTAATTTATCTTCATTGTTAGTTATTGTTATTCACGCCTGAGCGCCTCAATCATCACAAGCTTGTAAAATACTGAACCAAGAAGATTTCTTGACATTTTTCACTGTGCTAACTCAATTTGAAAAAAAATTCGTAAAAAATTATATGCAATTTTTTAACTCATCCCACTTCACTACTTTACTGACGAATTAAATAAATTCTAATATTACATTTCACTCACGTGAAGATTATGTCAATCCCAATTGCATAAAAAACAGTCTCAAAACTCTATTGTTTTATGATTGTTTTTTTGAGAAAAAAAATTAAATTTCATAGTCTTTCTCATATTCTCATCAAAAAAATTTTCACAAAGTTCTTCAGTATTCATGGTAGACATTGACACGTAACAAGGGTTCATAGCAATATACTTACGTCCCGAGGTTTTCTTTCACACGTAACGTAACGATCTTTTTTATCTTCATGGTCAAATGATTCTGCGGTTGTTTATGCAATAAAGAAAGACGGTGAAAGTGTGAAACTCAAAAATCGAATAATCAATTATTGACAGTGACAACGATCTCTTCAGTTCGATCTGAATAATTGTTGCATGGTCATTTGGGTTTGTAGTGGAAATAATTGGAAAGCGATGAAACGAGATGAATCGATTTTTTACCAATTTTTTTTAAAGGATATCCTGGAAACTAAATGAGATAGCGTAATTTCGATCAAATTTTTCTGTTCAGAAAATTTCAGAATCTCAAGAATATCTTCAACGAAAATGGCGCTATCTCGCTTAGCTTCCAAAGTATTTCCAGAAAATTCATTTTTCTTTAGGGAAAACTTTTGAAATGAGTAAAATGAAAAATAATTAAATGGCAAAGGAAAATTTTCAATGAGCCCATTTAACTCATTCCGCCCACGCAAACATTACTCAACACCCTCAACTCCTATCCTGAATCAGTTACAAAAGAATGATTGATGACTTGGTGCAGACAATTTGAGAATAAAGAAAAACTTGGATTTTATACTCCAATGTCTTTATTCACGTCTACCCTATCTTCCTACTTATCTTTAAGTGTGAGAAATACAGAATTTCACAGTTAATCCCCCAAATGAAGCAGATCCAGTTGGATGATAAAATTTTGAGTTATGTGGCGACTGATACTTTTACTGATATTAATTAAAATTAATTCTCCGAATTTATCGAAGATTTCATGTTTTTATTGCGAATCGAGTAATTGCTCAATAGGTATAACTTTTTACTTATTATTATTGTTTCGTAATGTTTTCACTAAAATGTAGAAAATTCTAAAAAAATCACCGGTTATGGTTTCTTACAAATGACATTGAGCTTAGTAGGTTCAAGAAAAAATGTCAAGATAATTTTAATGTAGAAAATTTCAAGAGCTACGAGAAAGATTTTCTCATAAATTTTCCTAAATCTTTCTGTTCCCAAGATATTCAGCACATAATTGAATTGCTATTGTTCCAAATTCATGAAATTTTTTATTTTTTTATGTTTCATGAAAAATTTAATTGAAAAAAAAAAAATTGAAATTAATTTATATTCAAATGAAAATTATAGATGTTCTTATAATTTTTCTTTTTTCTGATCAAATTATTCGGAGTAAAATTTGTTAAAAAAAAACATTATGTGTTGAAATTGATCGAAAAAGAAAGGAAAAAACATGTTTTATGAATGAAATGATATTGTACAATATCTTACATTTTCATAAATCACGAATTAAAAAAAAAACAAAAAAATATGTCAATTGAAACGAGAAAATAATATTCCTAGAAATATAGAAAATTCACATTAGATCATGCATCAGCACCAGAAGTGTGATGACAAGAGTAAGAACAGCAGATAAAGATAATTGAATAATTAGCTGCACGCTTTGTAAAACATTTCTAATTCACTTCATGCAGCGTCAAATAATAATTAAACGTCTCACCGCAGTACAAAATAATAACTCCTTGAACATTCCATTAAATTCCACGAAGATGCAATTGATTTCTCACGATTCAAATCTACCGGTTTTTTTACGCAATTCCTAGAAGTCAAATGCATTTGAGAGCTAAATTACAGTGCAAGAAAATAAAGTCCAACAGGTCAGTCCAACATACAATTATTATGAGGGCATCATTTACTGTATAGATGATCTGTAGAGCACATATTCTAAATCACAAGAAAGATTAGTTTAAGAATATTTTTCTATGATAGCCCGGAGATAACATTAAATTGTCAAATCACGAAGTTCTACCAACTCACATGATCCTTTCACTTTTCAAATAAATTATTTGAAATTATCGAATTATTGAATTATGTATTAAATCTAAATTCACTTACCCATCGACCATTTTGGCCGGTGATTAATTTTCTCCACTATTGAATTTATTATATTCTTCTCAATTCAATCAGACACTTGCACATACGTGGTTCAAAAATAAATTCAATACAAAACACTGAGGAATTGAAAATATTGCGATAAAAGTAGAATAAGACCGCTAGTGGTCAGACAATACGAAGATTCATGAAAACACTGGGGAGAAACGAGGCGTTTATACTAACAACGTTGCCCGCCGGTTGTTCTTCGACTTCTGACCGCACACAACTCGTGTCCTGGCTGTGGTTTGTCTTTGGGATAGTTTCTTTCATCGAGATCAGCCGTCTATGTGTGTGGGCCCCTTCGAAATCACGAAAATACTCCCCTAAAAAGCGGGCAAGGAGAGAAGGAGAATTTAAGAAGGGACAAAATTGTTTGACTCACTTTTTTTTCTCTTCTTCTTTTCTTTTTTCACTGAGTCTTATACTACTTTCATCTGTGTTTCTTTATGGTTTGGCATTGCCGTGGAGGATTGATGCAGTGCTGAGACAGTGAAGACTTTCCTTTCTCCGTCCACACTTTGTCCTCGATCTTCGACGGTGTACGATATTGCTCCTTTCATTTTTAATTGAGTAATCAGAGCTTTTTGGGTATTTTTCAGAATTTTCATGGAATTAATGAATTGAGGGATGAATAATGCCGGAAAAAATTAAATGGTCAATATTGTGAAAAATGATGTGGACAATGAAAATAGTCGGAATCTCAGTTTTTGTTGTCGTTTATACTGATAGATATTAATTTTGAGATTAATCGGGATATTTTTTTATCTATTCAAACTCTTTTCGAGACTCAACAGCTCACGGCCGATGCCAGGGCTACATAAGAAAACAGCACAAAATTAATTATAAATATTTAACATGAAGAATTTCATTCAAATATTTTACAAATGCACACGCGCAATATTACACAGAGAAAAATGTTTTCTTAATTTAAGAATGTGCAGTCACTTAATTTAAGAATGTGCAGGTCACTTAAATTAAGAAAGAAAAGTCACTTGATTTAAGTGAGAAAACTCACTTGATTTAAGTGAGAAAACTCACTTGATTTAAGTGAGAAAAGTCACTTAATTTAAGTGACTTACTTTCTTAAATTAAGAATGAAAAAATTACTTGATTTAAGTGAGAAAAGCCACTTGATTTAAGTGAGAAAAGTCACTTAATTTGAGTGACCTGCTATTCTTAAATTAAGTGACTGCACATTCTTAAATCAAGAAAACATTTTTCTCTGTGTAAATTTCGGCAGTTTCAACAAAATATATGAATTTTAAGATTCAGATGAAAACAAGCAGGCATTCGTCGCTGCGTTAGTGGGTATTGCTTCGACGTTATTCTTTAAATCGCTATTTTTTCCTTTCAATTTCTGCTAACGAATGAGCAGAGTGCTTCCGAATGTTTCTCTTTGAATTTCCTCTATTATCTCTTCTTATTTTTGTATTATAATGCATTAAAATATAAGATAAAATGATTGGGATTTATTGAATTCAATTATTTTCAAATTATACAAAATTTTACATGAAAAATCACTTTTTTGCTTTTAATGTTCCCTTTTGGGTACAGTTTCTGATTGTCCTACGAAGGTGAGTAGAGATTTATTCCAAGAAGGAAAATGTGTTCTTTCAGAAAACCAAATAAAAAATAGGGGTGTCCATTTGAAAAAATCGAGAAAAATTGCATTTTTTAGATTTTTATTGGAAATATTGAGACAAAAATCCATTTTTCAATGTAATAAGCAGAGAAGTTCATCTAAAAATTCCAAAAATTGAGGGTGTGTCCAGCTAATGAAGACGAATTTTTCGAGCTCCGTCCCGATGACATCAGATGAGTACTTTAGAAGATGCAGCCTATTTTCAGAATAACTTCAATTCAAAATATCCCAAGAATCGTTCAGCCGATATCCCATGTAGGGTTTCCCGACATCCACAGGGTGGCCAATGTTCGGGCTATATTATTTTATACGATTTTGGGCTGTCGATCAAAGGCCAAAGTACGAAACAATATCGGGGCGTCGATATTGGTTCCGCTAATAAGCCCGATATTTTTCCCAACGTCGAGCCCTGTATATTGGGATGGTGAGTTAGATCGTAACTCGGTTCTATATCGAGTAGCCGAATATCGGGGAACCTATATCTATCCGAAATGGCACGTAATTCGCGTAACCGAAGTTCGGCTGCTCTACTTCTGACGAAAATATTTCCAACAATAAGTTGATAATTTTTCTTTTTGATTGATTGTCATATTTTTTTATTTTCCAACATAACGATTGAAAAATCACGCCATAATTGATTTTCCTTCAATTATTCTTCTTGCTAATGATTAATTCGTGAACTAAATTGAAAAAAATATAAAAATAATAAATAAATGTAAAATAGAATAGATATAAAAATTGATCAAGAAAAAAATCTTCTCTTTCTGCCATCAAGTGATTCGATGATCAATAGAGGAAAAAATAATACTGAAATAAAACTTTAATTTTCAAAAATAGGGGAATTTTCTGTAATAAAATGAATATTCCATTACGAGAAATATGTAGTTTTGTTCCTCGGTTCTTACTTCATTTTTATTATATTCCTCTTAATAAAGATAGCCATATAAACAATATAAATATCGATATGAATTTAGATCAAATGATTTTTAGATTCATATAGACAGTACGATTCTGTCATAGTCGAATAGAGTGATGGTCCAGTCGGCAGTGCGCAAGTTTCATCATCCGACGATCGAGGGTTCAAAACCGCCTGTGGGAACTAAAATTTGTAATGATAAAAATGACTTTGAAATGATTAACATTGAAATATAAATGATAAAAATATAAAATTACGAAATCGTAGAAAAAAAAAATGATAATTTTCCTTTTATTTTATGTTTAAAATTTGTTTTTATATTATTGAGCGTCTGTCGAGTTCGATATCGGACTCGATGTTGGGCGTATATCGTAGCGCTAAGTCGAAATTCGTCACATCAAATTTAGCCCGATGTAGGGCCGAACTCAAAACCCTATATCGGGTCGAAATCGGATGCGATGTACGCCCTATTTAGTTTTCGACTTCGGCCCGCTGTGACATGCCATTATTGGCTCGAAATTCGCACCAATATAGTTCCCCTATATCGAAACTCGGCAATTCGACATCGCCCCGAATTGCGGCCAATTTCGGTTTCCTACATGGGATGCCTTAGATCCAATCCCGACCATCTTCATCAGAAACTACATATACAGAAAAAATTTCAGGTCTTTAAGTCAATTATTCATTGAGCTATGGTCGTAAAACCACGTTTTTGAAAAAAAGAGCAGAAAAAAATTAATAACTAATAGAATAATAAGATCGAATTCATAAAAACTTGCCAAAAGTTAGATATTATGGTTGCAAATCTTGAGTAAAATTTTGAACGGAATTCTGATCACGCAGATTGAGGAATTTCGGAAGATGTGATTTTTGAAAAAATGCTATATCTCAGAAACCGTTGGGCCGATCTTGCTGAAATTTTTATGGGACATACACTTCATCAAAACTGATATCTTGCCAAAGTTTCAGATTTTTATCTCTCACCGTTCTCGAGTAATAGAGAATCGTAAAGTCGTACATACAAACACACATACATACATGTCTACTTTTTTCCTCATTATGATTTCTCGACATTTTGGATCATTTTGAGTCGTTTCCAATGAAAACTGACATTTCGAAAAAAAATTGCGAAAACAATGCTTCCATTCGAAAGCAAAATTGAAATTTTATTGAAATTAAATTTGAGTTTATTCCACTCATGTTTAGAAAAAATTGAATTCTTTTTTTCGTAAATTTTCCAACGTAGAATAAAATTCAATGAGAATTTTATAATCAAATCGGGACTCTCGTAGCTACGTGAACTGTCATTGGATTACGAAAACCGAGTGACAATCTCCAAGTGACGATGCGATCAGTATAATAGTAGATAAGCCGGTGTGCATCTTGCATGCATTACTTCATCAGTTAGCAGACGGAGGAAGACAGTATGTATCTTTTGTGTCGCCTCATGATCGATAACCATTGAGTAACAGTAATAAAAGGAAAAAAAAAGAGTGGAGCATACGTTCAATAACGTAGGTAAAGTATCCAGCATCAGCTCCCTTTCTTCGAATCCCTGTCTCTCTCTCTCCTTCACTCATATTCTTTCCTGCCACATGAAGGTCATCTCAGTACCTGAATTTAATGCGAGAAGGCAGCTGCTGCTCGACTTATGTCATCCATCTTGTGCGTATGTGATACACTCTAAAATTGCGTAAAAAAAATCTTTCTGATAATTACAGAAGCTGAATTTTTCATTGCTAAATCATTAAACACGATTTAATTTTATTCAATCGTGTGTATCGTATTTGTCAAACAATATATCATCTTTCTGATTAATAATTGGAAGCGAAATGTGTAGGATAATTGCGTGGGTTACTGAGTACTTTATCGTTAAGTTAAACGACAGCCATAATAATTGGAGCATTCGGTACACGTACATTCATTTTTTTCCAGTAAATTAAAAAATTCTCTTTATTCATCCTCAACAAAAGAATAAAAAGTTATTTGTTTCTTTGTCCGAATTTCATCAAATGCTTTTCCTCTTTATTCAACTGTCAGAATTGTCTCCAGTTTTTTTTTTCATAATTATTACGAAACCAAGAGAATTTCTCCGTTTCAGAAGATTTCTAATAAAGTCAGGTACGAAAAAGTGCTTTAATGAATTCACCTTAATTTGAATGAGTTCAAAGTAAAAGCCATCGAAAAAAAAAAAACGAAAAACATCTCTATCAAGTGTTTCTGTGAGTAGAAACGGGTGTATCCGGTTGTTGAGCAATCGAGATCCTTCAAAACTGCGAACAAAAGTGTCCAATTGTTTTCTTCATTTTTTTCCTTTTTAATTCTACGAAATATGTATGGCCCGAAGTCCTTCCGGGATCGCAGAAAGCAAATGCGTGTTCTCATGGTGTTCTGTATGAACCAGTTTAGTTGAGATCTACATGAGATAATTGTATATGGTTACGTGTGTGTATACATGAATACACCTACGCTCCAATTTACAAAAGTGAAAGAGTAAAAGAGGCAGTTATAAATATTATAAAGTGCGAGCACCTTGGACGAGGTGATGAGGACAACGTGGTGATGGTATTAGAGCTATGTGTATCGTTGTTGCTTGATATGAAAGGCGTCTCGAAGAGAAGTGAAGGAGGAAGCAGCTGACGAGTCACGTTCAAGTCACGAGTTCGGTAGAGGCAGTTAAAGTAAAAGTGAAGTAGCATCACATGATCAAACTGGGAGGGTTTTTTTTCGACTGCACTCAAGTTTATTCCACAGGCAGTTGGAAAAGAGCCGTGGAAATGTGTCAGTTGATGCAACTACTGCCGATCTTTTTTCTTAATTTGTTCCATGATTTTTTTCTTTGTTCTTTTTGGTCTCTGATCGGGTGGTATTGTTGCCTCATTTGAGAAATTTTGATGAAATTCAAGAAATCGCGAGCGAAGAGGCGAAATTAGATGATATTAATTATATTAAAATAATGTATTATAAATATCGGATAATTTATGTTTTTTATATTTTATTTACGGAAAATACATCATTTTAGTATAGAACTTTCGGCTGAAATTAATCCATATTTCGTATATAAAATTCATAAGTTAAGGTAGGAACTTGATATACGGCTAATATATAGTTATAATTATATATTCATCATCTATAAATTTTATATTTTACTATCTTATTTTCCTTTTCATTATCAATACATATTTTTTTCTATGAAGATTTTCTTTTGTCATTCACTTGTTTGAAGATTTTTTTAGAAATAAGGAAAATATGGCAATTCTACCCCAAATATTTTTTTATAGTTCTTGAAATTCTCTAGAAAAAAGGATTAGACCGGAATCTTTCGAAAAGAGAAGAGGAGCTAAAACATTTAACTTCTGCTATGTTACCTTTGCCCTACTGAAATAATAAAATGAAGGACATAGCCGAAATGTGGGCCACTCAACACTCCTGTTATCCTACATTTTCCATATATGATTTGCCATTCTTTATGTCCTCAAGTTTCTTCATATATAATCACAAAAGTGGAACGAAAATTTCGTTAAAAATTATCTTGAGACTCCAGGATAGATAAAAATGTAGTAATTTTGATAATAATGAATGGAATTAGATGGCACGAGAGACAAGGATTGTATGCAATAAAAGAATGTTCATACATTCTTAGTTACTTTCCAAGTTAAATACTGTTTACGATTGTGAGTATGCGATGCTGCCATATTACGGTAATCATATTTTAACCGGCGCTTCGAGCAAACTCATAGCCATATGTTGGTGTATCACGTAGTTCCATAAATTTTCTTTTGAATAATTCACATTTTCTATCTCACTTGCGTGAGAATTGGTGCAATAAGTTATGAGAATGTCGATGTCCTTGTGAGGACGAAAGCTTGTAAATCACGCGATGAATATGGAAATTTATATCTTGCGAATTGAATTTTTGGTTACAATATTTGATTTCATGATAAACGCTCTAGTGTGTTCTCAATTAATTCGAGGAACTCTGAAGTGGGGTGAAGTCTACATGTAAGATGGAATAAACCAGATTTTTTTCCGATGTGAAGAACTCCACAAAAATAAGTTTAAAAAATTTGTTGATAACATAGAAATGCTGAAGTATTTTTATCATTTTTTCAAGATTTCTTCTGTAAGACTTTCACTCCTATAAAAAAATTCAGGTTCATGCTGCTTCTGTTTCTGAATTATCGTTAATGAATCGTTATTGTTAATTACGAAAATGAATGAACAGAATATCTCTCTTGCATCGTGAGAGACCGCTGTGGTAATTTTGTGAATTTATTAATTAAAAATTGATAGTATATTGGACTTCATTATCTTTTCATCTTAAACGATTCTTGATTTTTCACCTCGAGTCTCCTTTCATCACCAATCTGTTCAAAATTTCAGAAGGAATTTGCTCAATTCAATCCGTATGATTAATAAATCATGTGAATTGAATTGAGCAAATTAACATTAATGCAAATTGAACGTAAATATTGTGAAGTCGAAATGACTGACTCGGGTACATCGTTTTGCGCGCATAACAGTGCATTACCATAGAAATCGTCGAGTTCATACGATGTATCTTTCTCCTACTGCATTTATAAACAAATGAGGGGTATCAAAGCTAGGGAGTATAGAAATTAGAGAAGGTCCATGCTTTTCCCACTAGAAGAAAATACATTACGAGATTTTATGGAATTGAAATCATCAATATCAAATATACCGAAGTCCCGTAACACCTGAATTTGTTGTCATTGGTTGACAAGAACAATCAGAACTATCCTCTTGCGACACATATGAACCCGACCAGAAATTTGGTCCGGCGGAAGTTCGGGCATGATATGGCATGCCACATTTGAGCTTCGGTCATGATCCGGCATGCCTTATCTGGTCCTGATAAGGCGTGTGACGCGACTGCCAATAAGGCACCGAATAAGGCATGCCGGATCTGGACATGATTTGGCAGTCCGGATGGGGACCTGATTCGGCAAACCGGATCTGGACCTGATTTGGCAAATCGGATCTGGACATGATTTGGCAGTCCAACTCAGGTCATGATGTGGCAGCCCGAGTCAAAATTTTTAATGGCTTTTGTTTGCAAAATAATGAAAAATTTCGATTCATTACGCCTTTTTTGAGATCAATTTACCCTCCTAAGACGCTTTCCTATCGCTTCGATCCCATGAAGTACCGTTTACTCCATGTGAAAATTTTAACCTAAAGAGGATTTGAACGCTCGAACCTACGATTCCAAAACCTACGCTTTGTACCACGGAGCTACGCACGCTTTTGTAATTTAGGTTGATTGGACTACCTACATGAATATATTTCTTCAGACATTCAGTATTTAATGATGATGACTTACAGAAAAGACTTGTAATCATTCTGAATACAGTTATAAGAAAAAGCACAGATATGACGAAGAAATAAATACAAAATATATTTCGAGTAAATCTAGCTTTTCTGCTGGAGAGCTAGCTTTTTCCTCCTCCACCAAACTTCCTTCCGCTTTTTCCACTGAAATAATATTGTTCGAGTAAAAACGAATTAAAATAATAATAATTATTATAATTGTTTTGCATTTGTCAAACAATTTTTATTATATAACACTTGAATCCTGACTATATTTTACAGTATTTTATTTGCAATTGATAGGATTCCTTCTACATATTTATTATTGAAATAGAACGATTACATAGGAAAGAGTGGGGCGAATGAACTTTTATGCAAGAAGGGCCATCATTAATTATTTAGCAAATTTCGTGATGAGCAAGTTATCGTGATACTTTTGACACCCTATTCTGTTCATCACGAAATTTTGATGATTGTTTTTTCTTATTTGAAGAATTGGGAAAGAAACAATGCATAAATTTTCAATATTCTCAGAATTTCCTATTTTTTTAGATTTTTGAAATTAAGATTCTTTTAGAAAATTCTTTTCAAAATTTCTAAACTGGACCCAAAAATTCTTGGCCATCATATCCATCTTAATATTGATTTTCTTCTCCTACTAATTGAAGTCTAGTCATGATCTGGACCTTAGGCTTTTTGCCGTAGATGAACCGCAATTGTGGCTCATCTACGGCAAATATTGATCGGTCCAGATCCAGTATGCCGTATGTGGCATACCAGATCCGGTCATGATTCGGGCCCTTCATTCTCGCCAAAGCTGAGGCGAAGTGTGGTTCATCTTCGGCAGACACAGTCGGCCCGAATCAATGCCGGACTTGGCATGCCGTATCCGGTCTGCCGTAGATCTGGCCCGGATTTGGCACAGGGCAACTTCGGCATGCCGGACCAAATTTCTGGTCGGGTAGGGCATAAAAATGTGATTATTTGCAGCTAGTTTGATAAGTTGATATGGTGCATTATGGGAAAAGTCACTGTGGAAAATTTTCATTCGTATTATCATGTATGAAAAATTTCGATTTAAATTTTTGGCGCAACAAATAAAATGAATACTGGACACGACCGTGAGCGGGACACTGAAAATTAGTCAGGGAAAAAATCGTTTTTCGACCTGGAAAGCCGGGAAAAGTCAGTGATTTTTTTGTCACGGCCTACTGGACATCCTGTTGATCATTAGTCCATTCCTTATAATTAGGGCCGGAGACTCAATTTTCGAGAACGGCGCATTGATCTGAAGTTTGATCTAGTAGAGAGTTGAAGCTGGGAACAAATAGGAATTGAATAATTCGAATTTTTATGACAGATACATCAAGACATTGAATTTATTAGAAAGCTCATCCGCGAGGAACGGCCGGATGACCAAATGTTCGGAGCCATAATAAAGAAGAAGAATCTGCTACACTGACAGAGAAAGATTATATCATCAGTAAAATAATTTCTTGCACCGAATATATGAATTGGTGTATGCGAAACGATTAGGAAAAGAATACTATGTATTCTCACAAGAAATTATTAAAAAAGGATTATTACAAAAATGCTCGGAATCCAGACACGTCTTGTGAGAATAACTAGTATTCTTCTCCCAATCTTTTCGCAGTCACCAATTCATATATTTGGTGCAAGAAAGTATTTTACTGATAATATAATCTTTTCCTGTCGGTGTAGAATTGTGACAAACCGAATTGCATAAAGAAGGAAAAATAAAGTTTGTCACGATCCTCGCAGGTTCACCTTTCAATATCAGTGAGCTCCTCCCATGAATTCATGTAGCTTAAAAAATTTAATGAAATTCATTTTAACTCAATAATCAAAGAATTTCCTCTATATTGAAATTTGAATTATCAAGTGAAATCATACTGAGTAAATTGACCTTTTTGCCGGGTGAGATGAATTTTTTTCGGCGAAGTTTCAGTGAAAGTATAAAGATAAAAGAGAAATGAAAATAGAGGCACAAAACTGTTAAATTGAGTGCATGTAATAATATCTGTATTCTCGATACGCTACGCATCACTGGTTAAGTGCAAAATCCGCATGAAAAAAGGGGAGAAGAAAATATAGGCGGCTACGATGAGACACCTGAAATTATATGATGGACTCTACAGTTTCGTATCTGTGAAATGAAGCAGTGTTGCCACACAGTGGGTGTTCTTACTGTCATGGAAAATTGAAATAATACAATTAACACCTCTGGAGCAATTAATTCATCGAAACCGCAAATTGAGAGCTCAGTCACTCGGATAAACCGGACAGTTTGTCACCCTATTGTATTACACTGCATCTTCCGCCAAATGGACACGAAAAAAAAATCTACTGCACTCTCTTCATTCTTCATGTTTTTGTTAATTTTTTTATTCCGTACATTCATTTCGACGACGTGAGAATCTAAAACTTTCACCGAGAAAAGGAGTACGACATCACGTTAGGGTCATGCGAATGACCAAAGTATTTAAACCTCGTGCAACATGAGATGCACTCAAGAATGCCAACATTCACCTCTTTCACTGAGGAAGAAAATTACTCAATTGTGGAATTAATTTTCATTTCATTGGGTAAATGCTGGAATGATTAATTGAATGGAATTGGAAAGAAAAAATTATTACTTTGAGTTTACAGGTGCATCGATGAAATTTGAGGGGTAACGGAAGACCCAATTAGCCCTAGACACATCACTCTATGTGTAATTCCCAAATTTACGCTGTTTTAATTTTTCTATGACCAATCGATTGCGCGGAAAATCCTGAAAAAATTGACTCTATTCATTGAAGTGTTTAACAAATTCCGGAATAAATTTGTTCAGACTTCCTCAACTTTTTTAGTCTTTATTGTTGGGCTATTGTTACAGGAATTTTTATAAAAGCTTTCATTCCAAAAAAAATGCAGTGCATTTTGCCCCGGTCTCCCCTACACTGTTAAAAATTTCGGTCTGAATTTTCCGTGCAGAATCCCGGAACTTCCTAACAAGTCACATTTCTACTGAAATTTCAGATAATCATGTCATAGAAAAATGAACACATCATCGATTTTCAAATGATTCCACGCCTAGATATCAATGAAATTTGTGAATTTCAGTTTGATTGTTTCTTGAACATTTTTAGTAAAAACCGGAAAATTAAATTTAAAAAAATGAAAATTCAAATCATTTTGATCCTGAATATTCATGTTCAGTTGAAAATTCAAGTAAGTTGTAGAATTTTTGTCTTAATTCTACTCAAGAATCATAGATTCCTCTGAATTTCCTCTGAAACTCATAGATTTCATAAAAATCTTCCTATTGAAAAAATTCAATATCACGCACTGTTAGAAAAAAACTGAAATTTTATAAGGAATTTCGATGAAAATTTTAATAAACGTGATACTAAATGTTTTTTAATGGGAAAATGCTCATGAAATCTGTGAGTTTCCGGAGATATTCAGAGGAATCTATGAGTTTCAAGTGGAACTGAGACGAAAATTCTACAACGCACTAGAATTTTCAACTGAACATGAATATTCGGAATCAAAATAACTTGAATTTTCAATTTTTCCTCTAATTTTCCCTATTTTTTCTAATTCTTTAAGAAATAATTGAACTGAAATTTACAAATTGCATTGATACTTTTAGACCCTCGATATGAAAATCGATAATTTGTTCATTTTTCAATTACGTGATTATCTTAAATTTCAGTAGAGATATAACTTGTGTAAAATTTCTATGATTTTCTGAAATTTTGAACAGTGCGTTTATGAAAATTCTCATCAAATTGTCTATGAAATTTCCTTTGTTTTTTCTAACAGTGTATCTGTATCATTTGTTTAGTCGCAGTGATAAAAAAAAAACACAAGTCACATGCGTTTCAATAAGTTACTGTCGAAATATTATAGTCAATTCAGCAAACAGTAGGGTTGCCATGAGCAAAAAAATTATTTCATTCAACAAAATATTTTTGAGACACTCACTTTTTCTCCCCCAATTCCGAGTCAAATTCAGGCCTAAAATCTACTGATCCTCAATCTTTTAAAAATAATTTTTGACATTCACCAGGCACCCGAAGTTGCCTTAATTATCTTTTTTTTAACGAGATATGTTTTTTTTTTCATATCGAATCGCATGAAACGTGCGATAAAAATTATGGCCAGTGTGACCGAATTTCATTCGACCCTATCACATGACTCTTAATCGCATGCTTTCGATTGACGTAGCCGCAGGGCAATAATTAAACTCCAACAATTTCAAGCGTCAAAAGTGTTGCAAATAGATCTTAACCAGATTTACACATGAATTTGAGTCATTAAAAAGAGAAGAGAAAGAGAGAAAGATTGATAGAAATTGAGCAAATAAATCCACAATAATTGATATTTTGAGGACGTGAGAAGAACAAACACTGCTGGAAATAATCAGTGTTATTTTCATTAGGTAACCCGTTCAATAGCCCTGGAGCAATAGTTTCGTCATGAGCTGTATATTGCCTATTCCATGAAATGTGAAATAATTGACAGAAGTTTTATACAGTTATTGATACATAGATTTACAGACTCATAGGATGACCAGACGCTTTCGAATTACCATTGATCTCTCTTTGCAGTAATAATCTCATGTTAATTCCATCGTGTGCCTCATTGATATTCACTTGATGTTTCTATGTCAACCATGGGACATAATGTGACGCGACATGAGAAAGACATGCGTAAAAAATTTAAGACTGAATTGACTCTTAAATGAATAAGTTTATCGGAAAATTGAATTTCTGTAGGAGAAGTTGACAGGATTTATTTAAAATTGAATTAAATTTTGGAAGAATGAGAAACATCTCATTCTGTTGATATAGAAGATGGTAAAGAAGAATTGAAGATTCAATATCTAGATACATATTAAATTTAGAAACTACTCCGGGAAAAGCATTCTGATATAATTATATCCAATTGGATATATTTAGTTCTCAAGAAGTGCAGAAAAATCTAAACTTCAGATGTTATGAGATCAAATTTTATCAAAGTACAGATCTTTCAAGATCTAAATATATATAAGCATATCTGATGCAGATCTGGGCCATTCTGTTGTGGAATTCTCAGATCTTATCAGATTCAGTCAAGTTTCCTAGCATATCTGCCTATATTTCTACACCCGGGAAAAAATGTTTGGATCTGATCAGCGTGTGCCAAATCTCAGATCTGATCAGATCTAAGGAACTCAGATCTAATTAGATCTGCTCAGATCTTAACATTTTTTCCAGGGCAGATATAACGTCATATTTGCGATATGGCTGCATATTGCATTATATGTAATTCTATTCAATTAAATAGAACTAGATGAAATTAGATCGAATTATTAAAAAAAACTCACCAAGTAGAGAAATTCTAATTCGAATTGAGACGGAATACAGTTGCAGAGATGAAAGAAAGTCCACTTATCTACTGAATCATGTTTGACGGCCATTCATTTAAAAATTACATGCGTATCGTAGACAATAAAGATATTAGGAATTTCAGGTAACAAAAATGTTGCAGAACCACACGTTTATAACCGTTAAGTACACATTGTTTCTTGATGTTCATGAACTACATTGATCTGTTTGATGAAGACCCACGTCAGTATCGAGCACATGCCATTTTGAACAAGGTCAATTTATGGACAATTCCATCATCAAATGACCATCATGATAGAAGAATATTGATTCACAACGATGATTCTATTGCAAATTACAAATAGATACTATCATGCCATCATGATAAGCTATCAAGAGTTACCTGAACATGCTATTTAACTGATAATTGAACGTCATCAGGTCCAATAACGAATTCGTCTAGACGTCTAGAAATCTCGAAATTTCCACATTTCTGGTTAAATCGTCAATTGTTTGAGATAATAAAACTGATTCTAATATTTCAAGTAGCAGAGGAAGGCTGCCGGAGTTAGATTTCAGAGAAATTTCAATAATAGGCGTTCTATTATGAATTTATTCCTCCCCAGGTAGGAATTCAGGTCATTATCAAGGCTGACCGAGCCTTTACACAAGGCTGGCTGAACCTCAAATCAGCCTCGAAATCAAGCCTTGGTAAGGTCCTGAGGAACCTCAAAATGATAACACAGTTTGAGCCCTGAATGACAGACCCTTCAAAGGCCTGGTTTGCAGGCTCATTTCAAGTCTCTAATAATATAGTTTTAAGACTCAAAAAATCCTGAATTCCAGGCTCTCCCCAAGGTTTCTTCAGGGTTTAAATCAGGTCATTATTTGGAGGGTGTCTAAGGTCTCTGTTCGAGGCTCACTACCATCATTTAAGGATTACGAAGAAGAGCCTGGTTTGAGCCTTTTGTGAGACCTCGTCGGACCTCAGGTCAGCCCCATTAGTTTTTGAGAATAAATTTAAATACATATTTTTATGTTGATTAACGTCAACAGTTTTTGTTCACTTCGAGTGAGGTTATAGCATAAATTTTGAATTTGAATCCACAAACTCATAAACTTTCAAATCAAATGTATGAATGTAGTTATAGATAAAATGTTGAAAAAGAATTTAAAAAAAATGAAGTCGAGTGAAAAATTACTACCCCTTTTTCTTGGAAATCGAAATCAAGTATATTTTGTCTCATTGAGGCTCAAATGAGCTTCTCTTGAGTCTGATTGTAGTGAGCGTGGCAGGAGAGACTTTTGAGCTCAATACCGACGAGTCTATTTTTACTCAGATTAGTATCAGGCTCTTCCGAGTCTCGTTATGAACAACCTCATTCAGTTGAGACTGATACGAGCCTCTTTTGAGGTTGCTTTTGCACAGCATCAGTGACATAGTCTACTACTAGCCTATTTTTGAGCCTAGTCTGACGGGAGTAGGCTGGTTTGAGCCTCATTTGATTGTAGCCTCACTGAGTCAGGCCTGTATAAGGCTCGAAAATGGTTTCAGCCCTGAATAATTCCTACCTGGGTCATGTTCGGTTTTGTGTAATTTTTTAAGAGTCACAGCGGTGGTCCTCTCACTTACAAAGGTCAAGTAGTGGGTATTATCTCTTGGAGTCACAAATGTGGTCTTGGATATCCGCTTGTCTGTACTCACTTTTATCATTACATACCATGGATGGCAGAAGTTGTCTCATTCACTAATCGCGGCACTTATTCTGCCACTGCTCCGGCAAAGTTTCACGAAGTCCAGCCGATTGATTGATTTTCTTATTCTTATCGAATGTATATTTTGCATCATATTCGTACTATTACTATTTATTGTAATTTTCTAAAATAAAACAACCTTCTTGGAATTAATTTACCACGTTTTTATTTATCTTCAATGCTCTAGTCAGGATATGCACTGACACAACATTAAAACTACATTTGATTTTTGAATTTGACAGGAAAAAAATGAAACAGCTAGTGAAGATTCAGAACACAATGAATCGATTCGATTAGATCTAATTTGCTTGGAAGGTTCAGATTGGGTCAGATCTTCAAATTGGCTGGATCTCATCGGATATTCTATTGGTTTCCGATCTTAAAAAACTCATCAGATCTGACCACATGATGCCAATTTTAGATCTGGACAATTTGGAACAATCAAATCCGATTGGATCCAATGGAATCTGATTCATTTTGTGTGGGCAGTGAAGGCTGCTGTGTATTTATATAGATATGTATATATACATATATATATATGATTTATCTACGTCTGAACGTAGTCATAAACGCGCACATTGATTACGCTCGATAAATAACGTCTGAATGGTAAAATATTTTCAAAAGCTTAATATTCATGTTAAATAAATTGGTAGAAAAACTTGTACGTAGATACGGACATGTAAATATTACATGTCCGTATGTACGTACGTTATATCGCGCATATGTCATTGTGGTTGGTATGAAGCTGGTACATGTTCGAGGGATGCATACAGCAAATTTCTTGCCAGGCATGGAATGTAGCTGGAATGATGTGCAAGAGAGTTGTTCATGCCTCGGTTTATGAATAGGAAAAAAAATGTTGCCATCATCATCTATGCATGCACACCAATCGCCCCAACAGTAGTTTTCGAAATCTCCACAAACGTTGTCGTCGATGCAATGCTGAGGTACCACACAACCAGCATTCTGCTCCGCTACATCTAAGGAGCAGTCAATGATATTCAATTGTATTTAGCGGAATATTTATGTGATGCACCTGAATTCGAGATGCGGAAATCGTGTTTTCAAAATGGTGATATCTGTTTTAACGGTAAATATGCAGAATATGGTCCTAAAAATAAATTAAATAATTTAATTTGAATTTGCCTCGGGAAGGGAGGTGAAGGAAATGAAAATTTGAAGGAAGGTATAGGAACTCGCAATAGCTCAATCAGTAGAGCACCTGACATGTAATCAGATGGTTGGGAATTCAAACCTCGCTTGCGCATTCCCTATTTTTCTCCGAAGATTTGACTTTGATAATTATTAAATTTTAGAAGCCGCTATTCTGCATATTTACCGTTTAACCCTGGACTGGTTCCCCTATGAGGGATTCGCTGAATTCCACCGTTTTTATTTTTTCTACGATCATTCAGCTGAGCGTAAAATTCTGAGGGAAATTAACTTTTTTCATTGAAATGTTCAAGAAACTGTTATATTTTTTTAATGATATATTTTTGAATGTTTTGCAAAGCTGATGGAGAGATGAAAAAAAAATTTCAGTAGTAAGCAAAACTTTTTCCATGCTAAATAGAATGGTGCGGTGAGCGGCGTTGCCAAAAACTCGGTAAACGCACCCGAGCCGTGTAGACTCTGCACTGTAGAGTGAGTTCGACAACGTCGCTGCTGAAATAACACGGCAGCGAATTCCTCATGACGGGAGCAAAGTCGTAGGAGTGTGTTAACGTAGTTCCGCCGATACTGCCCTAGTCAGTGATTATAGTATTTCGTTTGAGTCATGCAGTGTTTGCACACTAGATAGCGTTCCGAGTGAGTAAGAGAGAGAAAGAAAATATAAAAAGTACAGTTTTCATAGTTAGTCACTAATTATTACTATTACATGCTCGGAAGCTGCATTCTCAAGAAATGGAAATATTTCATATATCACTTTCTATCATTTCCTTTTCTTTATCCAAATCGGAACGGTCAATTTTGTAGAATATGATGAAATGTGCGACTTCCCATAAGGCTCAATGTTAAAATCGTGAAATTTCAAGTGTCAATATCTTCTGACTCGTTGTCGATAGCCCTTCAGAAATTCAACTGGATTATTATATTATCATAATCTACGAATGTGCCAAATTTCAGAATTTTCGGAATGGCCAATCTAGTCCCGACGGTACTACCTTAAGTGATCGGTCTAAAGTCAAGATTTCGTAGCTATGCATGTAACATACAAATCTAGGAAATCTTAAAATGAAAGAAACTAACGCTTGCCAAGTATACCATCATAATGTTAGAAAAATATTGATGTTACTAAATGTGGGAAATTTATTGCGAGAATTATAAATTTCCCACCTTTCAGAAATTTTGCCATTGCAAATTATTTTCATTTTTTGTTCGAAGCAAAGTATACAAAGAATATATTCTCCGGAATGCTCTTTTTTATTAGATTAATACCCATCTGACATCATGGAGGTATGGAAACAAATATCGCTCGTGCGATACGTCAAAGATTGGAGAAGAACTTCAATTTTTGAAATAAAATCGGAAAAATATATAATTACCGGCATTATTGACTGGAATCATGTGAATAATATTGATGGCCATTGAAGAGATAATAAGTACGGAGAATATTCCTTTTAGAACAGACATGATGATGGATACTCAAATTTTTTTTTTTAATTCTACTCTGATAATCGATGGATTCTTCTCAATTATATTGAAAATGTGTTTAATAAATGAATTCAAAAAATAGGAGTTTAACTTTCTTATTCGGATATTTCATCTAATTGCACGAGGATGCAATGTCTGTGCATCAACGAATTCTCCACGAGACTGATGACTGGTCTCGCAGATGCAAAAAATATCGGTACCAAACGATAAAGAGCCCTCAGTTCTTTTGCCTCAGACTAAATTATTTCTAATCACTTGAAATGAGACACCCGCTGCGTTTGCGTGTATGGTTACACTTGAGGGTAGATGAATTATATATAATCAGGGTGACGCCAGCCTCCACCTAAAAATTCTCGGAACGAACAGAATGAAAAATGACAATTCCAATGGTGCGAAAATCAAATTGAAGAATAACCATCTACCTAGTGAATAACGGCTTTTTTTTGTGATATCAGAAATTGCTGCTTCCAGCGTCGCTAAATGCTTCAGAATTATCGCATTCAGTATTACCTCGAGTATCATATTCAATGTCGCAACAATAAAAAAATTCTTATGGCTCATGGCTGTGATTAATTTTTCTTTCTATCCCATTCCATTGATTCAGGTGGTATTAGAATTTTAATTTTTGAGTTTTCAAGCACCTGAAGCTGGTAAGGTCGACGCTCACATCATCCTATATATCATATATTAGCACCATGTTTCCTTAATTCGATGGATATCTCGGAAACTAAACGAGACGGGACGATTTTTTGAATTTCTCTTTTGTAAAAAATTTCAAGAGCTACCAACAACGATTAGGACGTAATTGCGTTATCCCGCTTAGTTTCTCAGAGTAACGAAGAAAGCAAGGATGGCAATTTTCAGAATTGACGGCTGATTATTATTGACTTCGACAAATTCTGGAAGAAAAATGTATTAAATTGAAGAGAAAACAGAATTTTCAACACGTGTAAAATTGGAAATAGTTATTTACCATGAATGGCGTCAATAGCGTTTGCATCAACTATATAAAACATTTGGAATGATTTCGTTTGAACAGAGATGATAGATCATTGTAAAATTATTTTTATTATGATATGATAATTTCATTACTACGCCGGAAGGTGAGAATGTATAAATACATTTCTAAAGCGTGAGCCACGTGGTAGAAATTCAGATGTTCAATTTTTCATTTAGGCCTACCGATGTTGTATCAATGAAATGTAATGTCAATTCACACGGGCTTAGATGGGGAAGAATTAAAGGTTGAAAATTGAATAATTCAAATTCTTAACGTTACCAAATTTTATTTCATAAGGGAAAGCATATCGGTCCAAAACTTTACGAAAAATCCGCAATCAGATCATTTTGTGATAGAAATTCCACAAATTCTTGACGAAAAAAATTTTATGACTCCCCCCCCCCCTGAATTAGAGTGCTGGGCTCAACGGCTCACGGTGGATTCCCAACTTATGGGAGATCAGATTTGAGTGGAGAAATTTCTCTTCTGCGAACATGCGAGATTAAATTTATACCCAAGTTTTTTTTAATATTCTATAAAAATTATGTAATAAAAAATGATTCAATTTCACAGAGTAGTAAATTGTAGTAATTCATTAAAGTTTCATCATCTTTGGTAAATGACTTAATAAATTTGATGACAATTTCCACTATCAGTTAATAAAATGTGTAATTAAAAATATTATTGAGGCAAATAATTTACTAAAAAATTATGATTATTAATTCGATGCAACTAGTTCATCGGTCTATTCACTCAATCAGGAGACAACGATAATTCCAGATATCCACTAACTCCTGTTGATCGATTTGCGTGTTAGCCTCTGCCTTTCATTATCATTATTTTTAAAAAATGGAAAAACAATATTAATATAATAGTTTCCGTGACACCAATAAAACAACCACAGGAGGATCTCTCACACACATAACAGTGCTGATGATGAAGGGAAAAAGTATAATTACAAAACTGAAAAGAATTCAAAAAAGATTAAATTCCTGCTTCTTCTCTAACCTTAATTATTCCAAAGAAATGATTGTATCTGACATGGACTATACATCTGCCTGATGATTCATTCCATATTTTTCACTTATCATTTCTACAATCAGAAGGTGTTACTTATTCGTCTCACGTAATAACTACGATGTTTCATCTCTATTCTCCAACGTTTTCTGTTCCATTGGAGTTAGTAGACAAGAAAGCGAAAAGAATTACGATAAAATTGAGAATTCAAATTTAATACCACATTTCAATATTAAATTCATCGTCACAACCACAAAAAAGTGATGAATTTTTAATTTTCAGTTCAAAAGAAATTGAAGCCCAGTGAAAAATATTTCAAGTAGTTTTGTTGATTATTAAATATTTTGATGAAAAATTGATGAAACTGAATGGTTTATCCATAGAACATTATCATAAATATTACTTGATTTTTTGGAGGATTAATGAAAAAAATTAACGGTGAAAATTACTAAATATATGTCGGTAGTGAAGAGGAAAAACAGGATGATTCGATTTGTTTGCTATTTTTCGATGAGGAGATTTGAAATGAAGCAAAGAAATGGTTTCATGAAGCCTTTACATTTCGAAATGTAAAACATAACGGCACAAACTCCTGAATAAACTACAGAAAATGAATACCAACAAAAAAAATGCATCGCAACAGTCTTAACAAAGCATGTCATGTAACGACTTTTTTTGTGAATCTCCAGAAATTTAGATCATTAATCCATCAGTTGTTCATGGTTGGAACTAACATTTTCCTAACTGTACTCAGGCCTTATATAATAATAAAAACGTTCAAAGAAGACAAAAATATTCAAATTAGTGGAGATACGCCCTTTTTACCTTTATCCTCTTTTGTACAGAATTTCAAGCACTGCAGAGAAGGATCGGGACAAAAAGGATTTTTTCAGTTTCCGAAGATCACCCGAAAAAATATTCCAAAAAAATTGACCCATTTCATCTCTTCAGTACTCAATTGCTTGCAGCTTTCAACACCGAATGTGTAGCAAGAGAAGAATTTCAAGTTGTTTTGGCCAAGCTGTACTCGTTCAGTGTCTTTAAGATAAACGAAAACTGATCATTAGCCCCAATGACGTAGAAAAAAGAGAATGAGAATGGGCGTTGCCGGACGAGGCTGGTCTTGTTATTTTCTTTACTCGTAGAAATATGTTTGAGGTGAAAAAGAAATGGTACCACAAGAAAGTAATTCGAAGACCTTGCTATTCTCAGCTGTACGGTGACCCCAATGCCGTGTGAATGTAATGTATTGATTATTGAGCCTTGAGTGAAATTTTTTTTTTATTTAAATAATATAGATATGATTTTCTAGCTTCAGGGGATAATTCGAATGATTAATGTGAAATTGTTCGAATGATTAGTTATCAAAATAGACTAAAAGATAAAGAATTGAGGATAAATATTTTTAATTGATTTGATTGATATTCAATTGATCGTACAGATGAAGGATTGAAACTTTGAAAAATTATGCCCTAATGAGACGTATTATTTGATTAAACCTACACGAGCCATTCTGGTTCGTCGAGTTTTTTTTTATTTATTTTTCAACGTAGATAAAGTCTTGTCACTTTTTATCCAAGATTGGAGATTATTGCACAAAAGTGTACGTACGCGTTGAGAATAGTTTAAGTACACCAGACACGGAATAAAACAAGTGATTTTGTTGTTTATATTTATTAGAAGCTTTTAAGGAGAAACACCAGTGCGAATCTAAATTAAGTAATTGGAATAATTTTTCTTTCAGGCTATTTCGATGCATTCGAAATACTGAATAAAAAAATTAGGTAACTCGTTTCCGCGTAATTCATCCCGGGACTGCTGAGCATAACAGAGACATCACGCACTGAAAATGCTCATACTTGATCTTCTAAATTTTTAGGAGGAACAATTATAAAAACAAATTCAATCATTTTTGATACTCACTTTCAGTGATGTACAAAACTTGATCAGCCGTCATGGAGATCATCAATGTTAATAAAAGTAGCAGAAGTCTAACAATTTTCTCTATTTTTATGTTTCTTAAACATATTAATTATTGGAAAAATGAGAGATATCGCAGCATGTAAAAAATCAAAGAAACTATGAGTGCAAATTCCTCGAATATTTCTGAAAGAACCATTTATTTATCCACGTGACATCCAAAATTTTATGTGTAGTAATGGAGATCATTGATGATACTGATCATACTGAAAATAGCAAACATCTGACAATTATTATTTCTTAAAATTTTCTTTAACAAATCAATTTTGAAAAAATTAAAAATTTACTGCCCATGAAGAAAATTTAAAAAAAAACATAAGTGCGAACTTCTCAGATTTTTTTTTTGTTTAAGAGAATTCGAAAATTCGTCAGATGCGTGCTGATTTCATTATCATGATCAGCAATTATGAAAGAACTTTTTTGAGATTCTTATTCAGAGCGAACCACTTTATGAAAAACATCGTGAGAATGCTTCAACATGTTTCCATTATCGGGGAATTTCTTCATATTCTTTCATTGAAGCCTCCACATAATAGATTTGGAAAATCTAGTTCATCTTGCAGGTCCATCTCGCTCCAGTTTCTCCTATTCTGAATTGAGTGATGGAATTCGAATATTTCCACATTAATTTGATATTATTTCATATTTCAATATTAATTTCATTCTTTAAAACTACATTATTCATCAATTAAAAAGTAGTACCTGCGATCAAAGACAAATTTTGCATTATCTCTAAATCGGTTTCATGACCTAAGCACAATGATCGACATTCATGACAAAATAACAGTTTATGAAATTATATAGAAAATTAAATACTATGTGGTTAGCATTATCATCCGGTTCTATGAATATTATTAATCCTTCATGAAGAATGAATTGAGAAACTGAAACAGTCTCATTGCACCATTATACAATATTCAGAAAATCTTTTTTTTCTGTTCAAAGAATACCGTCAATGCCCCAATTAATGCCACCAAGAGACCTATTCTGCCACATATCTTTCATCGAAAAATTATATCTTATCATAAATTCAACTATGATTTTTCCTCAAAAGAATTTAGGGTCTGGACTATCATTTACATTAATTATTTTCCTGAATTAATGATGAAAATTATTTAATTTATATTTTTGAAAAAATTTTGCCCATGGCCCGATTCATGCCACCATGGCCCAATTTCAGCCATAGAGGGTCCCAATAATTGCCATCAATTAATTTCCATCACTGGTCGTTATTTTTGAATTATTCGTCAATTTATATGAAAGTCCAATGATTTTGCTAATAATCAATACAATTTTCGATTCATTAAATACTTAAATTTTCTTAATATCACACATTGAACTGATGAGGCACTCTAACCCCACATGAAGAGCTTTAGAGCTTTATCTTGCTGAGCACACTGGTCGCATTTAACGAATTAATTTTAGAAATGTATCTAGTAGAGAAATAGCGGATATTTCAATTGTCCGTTGTCCTCAGAACTTTTTTCTAGCCACTGTTATCAATTACTTAGAGTTGTGAATTCGAATAAGTTCAATAATTACGAAAATGTATGAAAAGTGGCATTAATTGGGCCGATGGCATTAATTGGGCCGATGGCATTAATTGGGCCATTGACGGTACTTTGAATCTTTCAGAATATAGGGGAGAAAGTTTATCACCTGAAACACAATTTTTCTAGGTTTTGGCTATTTGCACAATACATTTCAAAACAATTCCAGAAAAAATTGGATAGCCCTGCACCGGGAGGCGAACCCAGGATCTTCCGATGTCATGTCGGGCGCTCTACCGATTGAGCTATCTAGTTCTATACCAAATTTCCATTCGAATTGCTTTGATAAGTCGCTCGCTCAGTATATACCCCAACCTCTGCCCTTCATGCAGTAATGTAAATTAAATTTCAATCGTATTTTTGGTATATCATATTTTGCGTGACTTTTGCGTGCATTTGTGCAAATAGCGTGAACCATTTTTCTAATGGAATTTTGGAATATTCTCCAAACATTCTTTCATATTTATAGCACACGTGTCAAAACTTTAAGCTCGTTTCTCCCGAAACGCCATTTTCCAAATCCGCACTCAGTATATCCATGTAGGGTTTCCCGACATCCACAGGGTGGCCAATGTTCGGGCCAAATTATTTTATACGATTTTGGGCAGTCGATCAAAGGCCAAAGTACGAAACAATATCGGGGCGTCGATATTGGTTCCGCTAATAAGCCCGATATTCTTCCCAACGTCGAGCTCTGTATATTGGAATGGTGAGTTAGATCGTAACTCGGTTCTATATCGAGTAGCCGAATATCGGGAAACCTATATCTATCTGAAATCGCACGTAATTCGCGTAACCGAAATTCGGCTACTCTACTTTTGACGAAAATATTTTCAACAATAAGTTGATAATTTTTCTTTTTGATTAATCGTCATATTTTTTTATTTTCCAACATAACGATTGAAAAATCACACCATAATTGATTTTCCTTCAATTATTCTTCTTGCTAATGATTAATTCGTGAACTAAATTTAAAAAAATATAAAAATAATGAATAAATGTAAAATAGAATAGATATAAAAATTGATCAAGAAAAAAATCTTCTCTTTCTGCCATCAAGTGATTCGATCATCAATAGAGGAAAAAATGATACTGAAATAAAACTTTAATTTTCAAAAATAGGGGAATTTTCTGTAAAAAAATGAATATTCCATTACGAGAAATATGTAGTTTTGTTCCTCGGTTCTTACTTCATTTTTATTATATTCCTCTTAATAAAGATAGCCATATAAACAATATAAATATCGATATGAATTTAGACCAAATGATTTTTAGATTCATATAGACAATACGATTCTGTCAAAGTCGAATAGAGTGATGGTCCAGTCGGCAGCGCGCAAGTTTCATCATCCGACGATCGAGGGTTCAAAACCGCCTGTGGGAACTAAAATTTGTAATGAATAAAAATGACTTTGAAATGATTAACATTGGAATATAAATAAAAAAAATATAAAATTACGAAATCTTAGAAAAGAAAATGATAATTTTCTTTTTATTTTATGTTAAAAATTTGTTTTTATATTATTGAGCGTCTGTCGAGTTCGATATCGGACTCGATGTTGGGCGTATATCGTAGCGCTAAGTCGAAATTCGTCACATCGAATTTAGCCCGATGTAGGGCCGAACTCAAAACCCTATATCGGGTCGAAATCGGATGCGATGTACGCCCTATTTAGTTTTCGACTTCGGCCCGCTGTGACATGCCATTATTGGCTCGAAGTTCGCACCAATATAGTTTCCCTATATCGAAACTCGGCAATTCGACATCGACCCGAATTGCGGCCAATTTCGGTTTCCTACATGGGTAACTCCAATAATTTTCGTTATTTTCATTTGAATTTTTGGCAGTGTCTTCAAAGTAATTTTTTGAAGACAAGTACGGATGACATTTTCAAAAAATCTATTTGCACATTTTTCATCAACAAAGGATTAACGTTTTTTTTTGTCAGGAATTAAACAGTTTCATTCAAATGCACGCTCATCATACAAAAATCAATACGTTTTTTAATCTCCTAAGTACTTCTGCAGCGATGAGCATGTAAATGAATACAATTTTTTCTTTCAAAATTGAAATTTGAGAAGCTTTGCAACAATAGCGCCGCGGTTGTAATTTCTCAAAAATTTTGACACATTTTTTGTCAATAATAAATGCTCAACGACGCCCTCCAAAACGTCCAACAAACTTTTTTTTGACATACCTGAACAGCACACAGAAAAAGCAGGCCATGGATGATGAACTTCATTAGCACAATTCGTGCGCAACTGTTCATAAAATATGATTTGGGTATGTCATGAATTATGTTCTAATAGTGCATAATTGATGTACAAGATTTCTACAGAAAACATGTTCTAGGGGACATTTTATGTTTAAAAAAGTGAATAATTCATGTACTTAAAAGAACATAATTTGTACTGTATTTTTTTAAATAGAACGAATAGCAAAATCGAAAAACTGAGCTGGATAGAAACAATCTAAAAGTGTGCTGATAGGGTTTGAATCGAATATTTGATATATTCGACTATTCGTATCTCTTCCAAATATTCAAATATTCGTGGTGTCTCCAAACATTTAAATATTTCAACATATTTTCTCGGAATCTTCCAAATTGTTCAAATATCTCATACACTGTTGAAAATTCCTGTCTGAATTTTCCGTGCAAAATCATAGAAATTTTAAACAAGTTATATCTCTACTGAAATTTCAGATAATCACGTCATTGCAAAATGAACAAATCATCGATTTTCAAATAATTTCAGGCCTAAATATCAATGAAATTTGTAAATTTCAGTTCAATTATCTCTTGAAAAGTTAGAAAAAATAGGAAAAAATTGAAAATTCAAGTTATTTTAATTCTGAATATTCATGTTCAGTTGAAAATTCAAGTGAGTTGTAGAATTTTCGTCTTAATTCTACTTGAAACTCATAGATTCCTCTGAATATCTCCGGAAACTCACAGATTTCATAAGCATTTTTCCCATTAAGAAACATTCAGTATCACGTTTATTAAAATTTCCATCGAATTCCCTACAAAATTTCAGTTTTTTTTCTAACAGTGTATATTATCCACTATAGTGGACATTATATCCAATATAGTATCCACTAGTGGTGTAACTTTTTAATTCTTATTCTCATTATCATGAGCTTGAATCATTCTGACGAAGCTCTTCTCTCAACCATTAAAAGTCCAGATAATGTGATAGAAATCCATTATTATTCTGTAAAACTACGCGTGCCCGTAATCACACACGTTCACCCGCTAATTCATAACTATTAATCTCGCGACCATGAACTGTGATTCTGCGTTGAAACATGGATCACTCGGAGTCTCGTAGGAAGAATGCGAAGAAAAAGAT
This sequence comes from Aleiodes alternator, assembly GCA_963921955.1. Lineage (NCBI taxonomy): Eukaryota > Metazoa > Arthropoda > Insecta > Hymenoptera > Braconidae > Aleiodes > Aleiodes alternator. Next base: position 2,010,996 of record OY998097.1, read on the forward strand.
CAAAGGAAAAAAATGAGAATATCTGGAAGAAAAAGGGAAAGGCTTCGGAGGCTTTGAAAGAGGAATTGAATTACATCTGGGTCAATTTTTATTTTTCTACATTTTTTTTTCAATTACTTCCCGTTACAATAGGACTTTCAAGAATTAAAAAAAGACAGGAAAGGTGTTCAAGGAAACAACGAACCTTTCCTTTTATCTGCAATATTTTTTTCCGAAACTACAGAAAATTGAGTCCTTGAGATTACGATTCTCTTGATTTTCGAATAAAAATTGAGAGAAATGAAGAGATTTCAATAATAAAAACATTAAACAAGGATAAATCGATTCTTTCATTCAATTATTTTTTCAGATAATTGGAAGAATAAGCGAGATAGCGCCATTCTTTTTTCATACTTCTTGTAGCTTTTAAAATTTTTTACAAAAAAAGGACGTAAGCATAATTGGTGTATCTCGTTTGGTTTCCGAGATATTAGCAAAAAAAACGGCCAAATCAATCGACTTATTTTGTTTTACATTTTTGTTATTGATTCTTGGAAGTAATGCTTTTTTTTGTGATAGTCAATATGTCATAGATTTCTAATGATTGATTTGTGATCTAATCCATCTAATCTTTCATTAGTAAAAGCTAGTGTAGTCCAGCCGACCCTGATCACCCCATTCGTGGCCTGCATTCTGCTTTACTAAAGATCAACTTTCGCCTAAGCCACATGAGCTATACGCAATCACACCAGTATATCATCTTTCTCACTCTCTCTCTCTCTCTCTCTCTCTTTGGAGAAGGCAGAGTTGAATTGCTTTTTCACATAAAAGAATCGTATTTCCGTGTACAGCTAACACGAGTTTTAACAGAATGTTTTGTTTTCGAAATACAGATGATCCTTTTTATTTGTCTGATGTAAGAAAAAAATAATTAATGTAGTGCGATCATTCAGTTATTATGAGCTACGTACTTCTTACAAATATCGCCCCAGGTGGTAAAGCGATATTTTTTCATTACAACCTTAAATTTTCCGTTATTAAATTTAAAAATGGCTCAATTTAGAACTTTTTCAACTGCAAAAAGTCATGAAAACATTTATCTTCATAAATCAGACACTCCATAACTTGAATTTGAAATATTAGTTTTTTATGAATGAAAATTTATTGTTGTTGAATTGATTGCATCCATTTCATGCTTGCGACACTTATTGAATTTCTCTCGTATTTAGTCAAATGATTTTCACACTTTTCATATGATATTTTGGATTTCGATTTTTTTTTTGTAGACAAGAAGGCCTTTTTCTTTCAAATGTGGGCTAATTAGTTCACATTTGGGGACATTTAGATTAAAATATGAATATTTTAGTCTTCCAACAATTGTATTTTAGTCTGAGAAATATTGGAAAAATGATATTGAATACATTCGTAGTATAGGGAATTAAGTAATTGTGATCATCAATCATTGGTGAGAAAAAATAAAATGAAATTCCAACGAGTGTATTCAATGAAATTTCTGGCGCCATAATTTTACATTTAGCAACGTTTTCTTCATTTGCGAGTCATAATGGACTAGGTAGATGGAAAAGAGAGGGGGTGATAGAAATGCAACCTCACTCAGATCTATCAAGATGAATATCAAATTTCTCCTCAGATTCCGAATAATCATAAAAATAACTAACATAATTATTAGCTTGAATGAGTAATAAAATCATTTTTATGGATTCCTACACGGAGAGAAATTTCTATGAAAAATTGTGATGCTCAGCGACACAATGTGGATGCAAAATGCAGGCCGGGGGTATTTCATGAGTCTACCAATGGAAAAAATGTCTTTGCGCCGGCAATTAGTAATAGGGCCAATAAAATTTCTGAGATAAAATATCACAATAACTGTTATGTAGCATTACAAAAATATTAGCCGATAATTTTTTCTTTGTAAGTTGAGAAAACATTATCTATCCGACAAATGATGAATCATTGGGCCCTTAGAAATTTTCATACGCTACTAAGAATTTTTTTAAATGTTTTTAGAATGTTTCCCATGCCAGCCTCATGATGTGGTAGACGAAGATGCAAGTCGGGTACCTTCGGCGGTTTTCGGTACATGAGCCAGTCCGGCTTAGTAGCGTTGTGGCTAAGTGGTCTAAGTTCACACGCCGTAGGCCCGGGTTCGATTCCCGGCTCCGGACAAGTTTTTCGGGAGTGCTTATAAAAGTTGAGCACTGACCACAAAAAGACCAAAAAAAATCCTACAAAAATTATCTACACCTACACAAAAACGAAAAGTCACTCACCAAGGGATAACGGCCGGATGACAGTATAGTCAGATGCCATTAACACAAAGCAAGCAAGGTACATGAGCCATTGGTCATTTCACACTTGGCTTTGGATTGAAATATCTCGGAAACTATGCAAAATTCATCGAGACATGCTGTAAATGAAATTTAGAGGGAAAATTAACGAAGGAAATAAGCAAGACGCCGTTTTTCTACGACCAGTAATTTCCGAGATATCAATTTTTTGATGAGTAGGTCAGAAACAATGGACGAGGCCTGATAGTAAAAAAATGGCCGCTCGAGCGTCCCTTCTGAATATTTCATTAGAAAATTAATATTTTAATAATTAGGAGTTGTAGAAAAACGGAATTTCGCTCATTTTATTCGTTAATCTTCCCTCTAAATTTCATTCACAGCATGTCTCGATAACTTTTCAGTACTTTTCGAGATATTTCAATCCAAAGCTAAGTGTAAAATGGTTATTTTTTTTAATAAATAGAAAGCAAAAATTATGATGTGGAGCATGACAATTTTTCCGTTCCGAAGCAATTGCATCTCGTTTGTGAAGCGGCATAGTAATGTTTTTAAGAATCATTCAGAAAAATTCTTATATTTTTCTCTCCGTGTATATCAGTGAAGGTGAATTGACTAGTCCTTCATCAATACAGATAATCAACTGAGATGGAAGAAATTTGACTGATGTAAATTTTTATAGAAATGCAGTGATTAATTTTTATACTCTGAAAAATTGTGAATAAATGATGAATAATTAGATTTTTTTTTTAAATTGCAATTTTTTTTTCATTTTTAATGAATTTTTTCATTCATTTTTCTCGGTAAACGTAGACCAGTTGATCATGACTCGTGTTTAAAATGTGTAAGACTCATGTGATCTAGTACTGTATCTAAAATGGTAAGATCTTCGCAATTCGAAGGGATTCAGGGTACAAACATTACCAGTTGCGCATTCTGACCCAGTTTCATAAATCGTCCTGAATAGTCACGGGTTTCTTACCTTCTTTTTATCCTTTTTCCATATCTCTTTTTCATTCAATGGCTTTTATTCACTATCTGCTCTGACTATAAACTTATAGCTGTATGATACGATATCTCTCACGGCATGAATAATATTGCACAATTCACCATAATTATCATCGTTCAGTTTAATGGGTGTACAATTCATCTGGTGGTCTGTTAATACTGCGCTTCGTGTTACCACCAAGATATTGGCACACTAAGCGCCGTTGTTCTCTGAATCTTTGTGTTCAATCATGATGCAGAATATGTCGATATGAATTGCATAATGGAGTATTATTTGATCAATTTCTAATCAGGCTCGAGAAAAACGATTCTTTGATTTCTTCATATTTTTTTTCATTGTTTGATCGTAAATTGTCAATAATTTTTTTCAATTTTGAAAAAACATTCCCACTCGCATCTTTCTTTTTTCATGTTTTCAGGTAATTGAGACTATTGATTGAATATATTTTCATCATGTGAATGAAAATAAACAATTTTATTAGCAATCATTCGAGAATTACAGTGAAAAATTGTATGAGTTACAGAAATCAATTCTACATTAATGCAGCTTAAGAAATTAAATTTTTTAAGAGATTTCCCTGTTTGAAAAAATTAGTGTGTATTCACTAGAAAACAGGATTAACGTCGTCACATATTATTATCATTATGAAAAAATTGTAGTTGATCTACAATTGAATTGTAATTGATACATTTATTTCCCAAACCCAAAGGAAAAGAGACGTATTATCAAATTGTATGCATTTGGTTATTGTCATCAAAACTTGATATAAAAATATCTCCCTGAAAATTCTACGGAAAATTGGTTGAAAGCAACGTGGTATGGAAGATTGAAACGATCAATATGAGAAATTTTCAAGATTTTTATTCAATCCTCTTCCATAGAACTGAATCACAGATGAAACGCATGGAAGAGATTTTCTACTAACAATGATATTCCGTTATTGCTGACTTATGTTGGCTATATTCTAATTATTGACATATAAGAGGATTTTCTTCTTAAGTGCCCTCTAGTAGTGAAAGTGAAAGTCCTTTCCCAAATTAATGAAAATTAGAATACAGCATTTTATTCCATCAATAACAGACTTAGACCGACAATATGTTAACCGATATGACTTTCTTTATGAAACTTGATTCCACTCAGCGTTTGCACGAGAACTGAATAGAGAAGTTATGAGAAAGATGCGTAAAAACACGTATTTAATTCACCGATAATGCTGAGAAGCGAAAAGTTCATGAAGAGTCCTTGTAGAATCACTGAAAATTATCTCATAGAAAATCTTTCTGTTTTTTGTTGAATGACTTTCATAGAAATTTTTATATAGAAATTTTCATTCGTACTGTTGCGTCCTAAACGCCAACGACAATTGTCAAATATAAATGATTCAATAATTCTTATATGTGACCTTAAAATGGTCCAGGTTGATTATAAGTACTGTCGACAATGATCAATGTACTCCCATCTTGTGACCTTAATTGACTCGCTGCAGTTCCATTTGTCGCAGAAACATTAATGGGATTTTGTTCAACATGTGGTTCTTTCGCAGGCTCAACATGAGCAGTTGCATTCGTCATTGTAGCCCCACCTGAATGGTAACCGGGGCACTTCATGGAACAAAGGAGGAATGTTTTTGGAATCCTTCTCATCCCTGATTCTGACACCCCACACATATGATTACAGAACTTGGACATCAGTGTATGTAGATTCCCGAAGGCAAATCTTGCGGTTGGAAGGTGTGTAATTTCTCTCTATTGCATGAATCAAGAAATATTATTTTCAGAACGACTATTACTCTTAATAAAAAATTGCAATGATAAAAATAATCATATCTAAGGTATATTTCACATATTCGTACTTGATATTTCTCTATATTTTTTATTTCAAGGTATATGAATTTGTACGTGGGAAAATAGAGAAGAATGACGACGTTTCGTTCAAGAAATTATTATTACTGTGATAATTCATCAAATTAATGATCAAAGTCTTCTTACCTCAGCCATGATGCTTGCAAATACATAGAGTAGTGACAACAAAATTAAATATTTTGCGAGAGTCTTCATAATTTTAGAAATAATAAAATCAAGGGAGAAGAATCCAAACAGATTGAAGGACTCAAAACAACTGTTTCTGATGAGATACCTGAGCTACTATATATACCTCTCCGATACATGAAAACCTGAGATTTTTCATGCCTCTACATAACTTAAGAATTAGATAATACACTTAAGTTGACATCATTGTCCCCAACAGAAATTTGTCCCGAATCTAATGCTGAATACTTTTTCAGGTGGATTGAGACCGAGGGAATAATGAACTGTTTGTCATCTCCTTTTGTATCACTTATCACTGTGATATAATGATAACAAAACAACTGAAGTGGTTCTAAACTTTCCTCTTCTAAGACCTTCGTTTTCTACTGTGATTTCTTCAAACGAGAATGGGGTATTGTATTATCTAACTTCTTCTGGAAAGTGATGATTGTGTGTATGAATATTCATCAACATCATCTTTACATAAGGGGAGTTCAAGTTAAGATGGACCTACGGATCAAAATTATTTATGCTTTTTTTTCAGAGCGAAGGATTGTACGAAAGAAGAATACAATCTATGCCTTTGAAAAGCAAATAAGAGTAATTTCGTCAGTTCAAAGGGATAATTAAATAGAATCATTCAGATAATGAGAAATGACAATCATCTCCTGAAATAGTTGTGGAAGAAGAATTAAATCTACCCATCTTAGACAATTGATTAATTATATATATATACATCAATTAATGATGATGAGAACGTTTTTTTCGTTATTTTTTGGAATATTCACATCAAAAATTGAAAAGAAATACCGCCAGCATCAGAATTACCCAAAGCATATCACGTGAAGGTTGCATGGTTGGATTTACGCTTCGTGTGTATGTGTTCAAAACCATTTTCGATGATTTTCAATTTTTTTTTATTTTTTTTTTACAAATTTATGAGCTGGAGAAATGGCAAAGTTTCTGAATTGAGGGGATGATGACTCAAAAAAATTTCTCCCAACATTCTTGATGATTCTCTTTTGAGTCGACGAGTATTTCATACAAAATTCGAAGAAAATCCCGCTTAATTGAAATTTCCCGTTTTAATCATCATTAACTGATGTTTAAGAAGCTCAACCGTGCTCCTTTAATTATTGGTACAACTTTGACGAGTCGGGAAAAAAAACGGTCTAGCCGATGAGGTTGAAAATTTACAGGGTAGCTGGGCATTCATTAAGCTAAGAAAGAACGCAGAAACATTAGTCAATTTCGCAATATTCGCGAAGTTTGGGTTGATTTTCGAAAACACAAAAAAACGTGATTTTTTGGTACTTTTTGAAATGAATTTTGAGAATGGAAAGAGGCTTTAAAAAAAAACAGCAAGGAGCTCGTAAGGCATTAATTCAAGTTTTCGAAACACACCACTTGCTCGCTGTACGATCATTAGTTCCCGAGATATTGGTAATTGAAGACAAAAGGGTGATTTTCCACTTAACAGACGATATCTCAGTGAAAAATGATCGTGGCGAAAAAAAAAAAAAAATTGAAGTTCGAGAATCAGGCTACACGTTCCTGATATTCGTTCGGCCGAAAAAAAAATTTTCGAGCCCGTGGAACATTTTGAAAAACGAAAAAAATTTCGAATGTTTTTTCCCCTATTAATTGATTTTTTCGTAACATAAGAAATGCCTAACAAAAATTTTCATCTCAAGATCCTGAAAGTAGAGACTTCAAGCTGCAATTCCTTTTTTGTTTTATTCCGATCCGATCATTTTTCGCGAAGTTACAGCTGTTTGAAAAATGCTCAAAATTTCGGAAAAATTTTCTGCTCCCTTAATTTTTTTGCTGAGTGTATATGCATTTTATATTTTGGAAATGTCATTTTTTGCCGCATTTATATATGTACACATATGATCGATATATATGTCATTTTATATGCTGCTTATTTTTTTTGTTAATTTGAATTATATGTCATGTATAAGTTAGGTGAAATTGAGAGAAAAAAATCAGCATGTGATCGTAAATAATAATAACAATAAGAAAAATTAAAATTGAAATTTCTAGAGAGAAGAATCTCGGGGAAAAAAATGGGACTGAGTAGGACTTGACCCCGGTTCCTTCGGCTTACGAATCTGGGACTCTATCAACCGAGCTATTGAGAGATTCTGTATTCGTGAAGCAAAATTCGATCCTCATAACTTTATCGCCGCCTATCTTTCTGACGCTAATTATAGTAAACTACAAATTCTAGAGGAGAGAAACTCGGAAAAAAATCGAAAATGCCCGAGTTGGATTCAAACGCATGGCTTTGGAATAAAATATTGGAAATGTAAAATAATATTTAAAAATTCGGTGAACGTATTTAATCGATTATATAGTGGAAAAAACAATATTGAACATCCTTTTGACATATATGTGGCATATATTTTGAATATATGTGGCATATATGCAGCTGAACTTATCAGATAAGTTTCATTTTTCCCTTGAACATTGGGAGTATAGAGTGAATATAAGTATAAAATATTTAACATATATCAGGTATGTATCGTGAAATATATTCCTGCATATAAAAATATATATACAGGAATATATGTCAATTATTACATTTTTTGCCGCAAATATATTTCGTATGATTTTTATATATGTAACATATATGTTCGCATATATTTTTTTTTTGTGCGGGCTCTTATCAAAATATTAATCATTGAATTTGTGGATTAGTCTGGACAAAATTATCCGAAATCAAACACGTGTGTAAACATCGGCAGTGCCACTTATCAATGGACTGAGAACCTTCAATTGCCTCTACTTGATTGAACAGTCAAATGATTTGGGCTACGTGGAAGTATCTATTTAACTTTCTATAAGAAACTTATTGAATCTGTCTTAAACTCATCACAAGAACTTAAGAATCTACGAAACGCCATTCGACATCATATTTATTGCTTCATTTTCCATTTTAATGCTAGGTAGCAAGGTGGAGAATTTTCGAGAAGAACCCGGATGTTGGGGAGTCGAGTGGGAAAGAATGAAGAATGAATGCTAAGCACAGAGTAAGTAACATCAAAATTCATCCTTGAATATCCCCTTCTTTCTTTCAACTAAAATCCATGTGGATTCCACCTTCCCTAATCTCGAATTGTCATCATCAACTAACTCAGAATATTCTGCATCGTTGAGCTCGAATGTTTCAAATAATGTGGACATAGGTGCAATACGTGAACGTTCTTCACAAGATTCTTCAAAATACTCCATTTATATCCACAATCTTCATCTAATCCAAAACTCGGATCAAACAAGATGATGAAGAAACTAAAAAAATTTTAATTTTGGAAATTCCGCAACAGAAATAATATTCAAAAATTATTTACTATTTCTTGCAATTATTGAAATCCGAAGAAAGTGTTATAAATTTTTCACGAATAAAACACAACGAATTCCTGCCTCCTAATTTGTAGTATTGTATGCCCGTTTTGTGACGCTTTATGTAACACCCGCCCATCTCTAGCCCAGAAATATGTACACGTCTCAGCCTAGTCAGTTGAAGATAAGATTGAGGACTTCTTACATCTCACACTTGTATTTTTGATATCAAATGCGCATATCCCATTTAATATTTCTTGAATAATCCCCATCGCAATGATCTGAGTTTGAGCACATGTGTAAACAGCGATAGCGGTAAATATTGATCAACTAAAAAACGTCAACTGCCACTTGATTGGCTAGAGCCGCATGAGGAAGGAGAGTTGTTTTCGTATAAAAGGTATGCGAATTGGTCGCCTAATACTCTTTAGATTCGACCGAAGTTTCTACACTCATAAAGAACTTAATCTTTACGATACGACGCCAGCATGTTACTCATCATTTCCATTTGCATTGTAATAACAGCTGCCACCGTGGCAAGTCCAAAAGAGGGAAGCGGATGCTGGGGAAGAGAATGGGAAAAAATGCATTCAGATTGCCGAATTCAATGTACGTAACATAAACATTCATTATAGAGTTTTCATTTTTTCTCTCAAATGTTGACTGCAGACGTCACGTATTCCGATTTCAAATTTTGATCATAGAATCAGAGTAGCATAAGTACATTGCATTTATGCTACTTTGATTCTGCGGCGACGAAGTAATTCCACCAGTTGCTTAGAAAGGCTCACATGCCAGGGCTATGTTCTTTACTATTTGAAGCGATGGCCCTGCTATATCAACCACGGATCATGCGAGGAAATGAAAAAAGCAATATCCTGCGAACGGTCCCATATTGAAAGATTCTCATGAAAAAAATGTAATTAGAAGATCCAACAACAAATAGATCTAAACAAAAAAGATTTCAAACAAAATCATCGTTGCAATTAGATCCTTAGAAATATATTTTTTTACAAAGAAAATGGAATGCATTGATGTTTACTCGCAATGAAACCAATAAAGTAGGCCTCCGTCATTTTTTCGATTTTATTAGATATTTTAAGGGGATTACGGATTTACAATGAATTACTAGATGATTTAAAAATAGCAAAATTGTTCATATTCCATCGTTTCACAACCAGCTTCCTTAACAATTCCAAACAATGTTGTTCATGAAGAAAGGGAATACCACTATATATTAACGGTCGTGATTCTTGCTCCGGAAATGAAAATCAGACATGTTTCAATACGAATTGCATTCAGAATTCCCAAAATCTATGAAAAATGAACTTGGGTCGAATGGCAGCTTCTCAGCAGCTTGTGACATAAAAATCGAAATTCTAGATCCTCCGGTCCCGAAGAATGTTGACCTCGTAGATATCAATGAGCTTGTGGATTGTATAGCACGGAGAATGGCACTAGTAAGAATCATGAATTAATAACGTTACAAATTTTATACTATTTTTTTTTGTTAATATACCATTGATTTTGTTGGAAGTATAATGAAAGTGGGAGCATCAATATCGATAAATGGTTCGACTTCATTAGACCTGAGGTAACGCATCAGAGAGTCTTCGATAACTACAAAGAAGAGATGAAGGAATGCCTGAACAGTAAGTTATGATTACTTTGAATTAGAATTTATTTATAACTTCTTCGATTTTTCTCGATCTCATGCTGACTGTTTAACCAGGTGCAGTCCCAAGTAAGCTGGAAGGAGGACCACTACGTGAGTTTTATGCATGTTTGGACTTCTATGCACCGGATCTATCATTAGCAGTTAATTGCAGTGATTTAAGAGCGTCGAATAGCGTGGGAGTCGCCGAAGACATGCTTCTTCGAGATTTACCTCATAATCTCCCGTTTCTGCCCTAATCAGAGTATTAGGTGGTCTCTGATCAGAGTATAAGACTGGCAGAGTGTAAGGAATTAACTCCAGAGAGTTAATCCATTAGTGTTAATTCAACTCCATTACATTGGAATGTAAATTTCTTTCTCCAATTTTCATATCACAAAATTTCATCGTATTTCTGATAGCATGTCTCACCAATACTCACAAGCAGATAACGGAAATCTAAATTTCTTTTAAGAAATGGCAGATGATCAACGGAGATTAATCGTACCCTTTGAATCATGAGTACCGCAAATTATAAAACGCCATGTATTTTTTTTTGTACAATACTCTGAAATACACTTGATCAATGGAGAACAATAAACCTATTTAACGAAATTTGAATGGAACATGGAATTATGGTCATAACTTCATTATGAGATAAAGAAGAAAGATATTCTTTATTTTAACATTTCAAGAGGATTATAAAACCAATAATTCCAAGTTTGACTTGATTTCTTACTCATTATTCACAATCAGTATCCAAATTTCTAACATATATTTGTTAGATTGTTCAACTAGAAGAAAAACACTCAGTTCTGTATGTGCAACCCTAAAATTTTCCTCACAATGAGAAATTTTTCAACAAACCATTGTTGCTGTAATTATATCTTTTTTCCTTATGAAAAAAATGCACTACTTGATGAATATGAGTTAATATGCATATAATACAATATATCGCATAGAAAAAATCAAGATTTCTCAAGAACTTCAAAATTTGAGATGAAATAGTCATTTTAGAATATTGCTACTGTGAAGGTGTAGCGGTGAGAGAGAAAGAGAGAGAAAGAGACTAAGAGACATCTTTAACGGAATTGTGAAATGAAGATGTCAACTAGAAGATGAAGATGTCAGCGTTGATGGTAGCGTTGACTGTCCAAAATCCTCTTTCATAGTTGATCGTTCCAATGAAAAGTATTTCGTGTCTGACGGAGTAACTATATGAGGCAATTTTGTAAAGAGTGTGCTCACTGCCTTGAATGACAGACTTTTCCTATGAACAAAAAAGCAATTCATTGATATTAATGAAAATAATCACCATTTCAATGAATTTGATTTATTAGACTCGCTTACCCTGACTTTTCATTAGAACCTTGCCGCGATATCCTCAAATCTTCTAGGGATAATTCACCAGCTGCATAATCGAAGTGCCTACCAAATATTTCAATAGCGAATCCTGACACATTTCTTCTCGCTACTTTGATGAACTGAACTCCTAAAATAACGTTTACCCCAATAAGAATCGGCTCTCCACATCCATCTTTCAATACTTCATGAAAACTCATCGAAAATACCTGTTAAAACGTAGTTATCTAAAACCCAGGTAAACGTTGAGGTTACCATGATGGAAAATCCGAACATAAAGGAGAGAAAAACGGGGGAATCTGGAAATGATGGAAACGAGAGAAACGCTGGAAAATATGGAAATACGGGAGACGATGGAAAGACTGGAGAAGGTGTAGATACTGGAAATGCTGAGAACACCGGAAACGATAGAGACACTGGAAATGACAAAAGCACGAGAAACGCAGATGCGGTCAACACAAAATGCAAAAAAACACAACTGGAAGCACCACAGACAGCACTACACTACACAGTGCACACGTCGACGCCATTTCCATCAAGAACCCGACGAGAGTCTCAGCCAGGCAAATCAGACTCGGCAGACCTACTCAGCTCTTACGAGGACATCGATGGCACAATGGTAGTAATTGACAGCTTGAGTGATACGAGCGAAAGCCTGCGGAAATCCTCGGACGAAACAGACGTACTGCTGAAGAAAGCAGCAGAGGCACTAGCGGACACGCCGATAAATCAGGAAATTAAGGAAGGTGGAGGAAAACAGAAGGTAAATGAGGGGAATGAAGGAGCAAGCCCCAAGAGGCTGGAGGAGGACCACAGCAGGCAACACCCGCCGAGGTAAGAGAGGAACTTAAACAATTGGAATTGAACATCCTCGGGAGAATGGGAAGAACCAAAGCACAAATAGAAAGCCGTATGGAAACAACACAGAGGGAAATGAGGAAATGGTTCGAAGCAGAAGCGGCCCAGATCAGAGCTGAACAGAGGAAGAGTACAGATAAACTGCTAGCGGCGCTGCAAAAAATCGAACCAGATAAGCAACGCATATTGAAGAAAGGACGTCAATTAGAAAGAGCTAGATAATTTCATCCAGAGAATAACATTATCGAAAAAATACCCCTACTATCTTCGCTATGGGTCGATATCTCTTTTCATAGGCGAGATCTGTACAGAATGGACCTCCGGCGTAAAATGAATCAGGTTTTGTTTTCCGAATGAAGGACTTCGTTTTGTTTTGTTATTAAGTAATGGGGATGCACTGAATGATTAGAGATATAATATGCTTAATTAGTATACACGTTTTTATTCAGTTTATTGATACAGAGTAGTAGTGGGAGATGTGAGATCTCAGGTAGGGTTGGGTTACGATCTAATCAGTCGATAACAACATATCTAGCGCAGTGGATAAGCGATAATCTATTTTACCTCCTGACAGACTTTACAAGAAAATCTGAAAATAATCGGCAACATGCTTCAGCATGTTTCCATTCTTAGATAATTTCTTCAAATTTTTATATAACGCCCTTCGGTTCAAAAGTCAACTATGGTTCATTTTGCCCCGCAGATCCATTTTGCCAAAGTTCCTCTATTAACCAAGAGAAAAAATCAATGGTGCAGTGCGTAAAGTGGAGACTAAAATATTTTATGAAACCATAACTAATTTAGCGTTGAATCATCGCATTTTCAAGTTGTTAGTAATAATAACTCAAATGATAACAACTAAAAGAAGTGGAAGAAGTTGAATATGGGAAACAGATATGATACGCTCAGCTATCAGGCCTTACCCACGCACACATCGAGAGTCGTCAACATGTACGTAGCATGACCTTGATGCTGCAGAGTACCATTACACAGTAGTTTGATTTAATTCGGGGATTCCCATTCGCTTTTCCTGAGCTGAACAGCCTTGGCTTCTGCCACACCCGCTAATACACAGTAATAGTGAGTAAAAATTGGTCCCGAAAATAAACGCATATTTGAAGCATAAAATATCTGACGTGGAATTTTTTATTGTGATTCTTATCTCAAATTGTTTGAAACGGAAGTATAAGCTATGACTCGTTACTTCGCAGTTGTGCATGGGAGGAGGCCAGGAATATATACTACATGGTATGTTATGATAAATTACTGAAATTTGAATTGTTTCATTGAAAAAAAATTAATATATTATCGATATAAGAATGTACTTGTCATTTGATTGGACACGACTCATAAAGCAATTAATAATTGACTAGTAAACTTCCTGGACAATATGAAGACTATTGCTTATAAGAAACAGTATAGCAATTTGAGAATACATCCATTAAAATAGATATTAAATTTTTGATTAGATTTTGAATAATCGTAAGAATAACTAATAAATTCAGATGAATTATTAGGCCAATAGGCTAATTGAATGATCAATATAAAAAAATTATATTCTTCATTATTCCAGGGAAAAATACAAGCAGCAGATTCAAAGATACCAATATCGAGAACATCGGGAATTCAAGTCCTTGAAGGATGCAAAGTACTATTTGAAAGAAAAGGGCGTCAAAAACTATTATAATGAAACTGACTGGTGCTGGAATAATGCCATAGCTCACTTTTGGTACACTTGGGAAACAGAGAAAACTAAAATCAGCCTCATTCTCTTTTCAATCATTATGCTGGTGGTATGGTCATGGATGCAAGAGATTGAACAAGAAGAGACCTCTTTCCTCCAAGATAACAGCAGTTCCGAATCATTTTAAAGATTTTGATAATGAAAATGCATATATGATATATCCTTCATATTTAAGAAGGATGAATGCTTTCCTGAGACACTACGTCTACCTGATACGAAGATAATACAACATTTAAAAAGTATATATTTTTTAAGATATTTAATACTTTAAATATATGTTTATATGATGAATCCCATAAATCTCACCACTAAACCTTCCTTCTAGCTTTATTCGTGGAAATAATCTTTTCTTTCTTATCTTTAATAATCATGATTTTTTATTCTCCAGTAAATATTTTGAGCCAATAAACGAAAGAAACTTCGAAAAAAAGGCGATAAATATTCCTTAATCAGCAGAAAAATCAACATTCACTCACCCGGAACTCACCGAAAGAAATTGTACTCCAAAAAACTCAAGCATCAAGTTATGCAGAGAACAATTACCTCATGATGTGATCTGTACTTGTTTACTCAAATTTTTCCACTACAATTATCTCTCCATGTGCATCAACCTTTCAGTTCTTATTTTTTCGTTGCTCATTCACTTTTCCCTTACTTTTGCTCCAATTCATGAAGGAGAGTGGGTCCGTTTTCGATAAGTATCTTCATACAAAGTAGCAATTAAGCTTTCAAAACAAGAATAATTCTTGAATGAGGAATGTAATAAAACAAAAAATATGTGAATCATTGCTTTATATATTTCGTACAAAATACATATGCAGATTATTCAAAGTGATTAATTCTTGATTATAAAAAGTAAAAGAGGAAAACTGAAAACGTTCAACTGAAAAAGAATAGCTCATTTGAATTCTCGGAATTTCAGATGCAAGAAACTATTCTTTTCAGATCTTCATATCAGGAATTATGATTAGAGTATTTCTCCTGCTTCCAATGAGAGAGATAATAAACCCTCTAAAGAATCGCTCTCATTTTCTCCAAAAATGAGCTGTGAACTGGATGGTGATTTTCTGTTTGAGGATAGAACAGGAGCAACTCCTGTTACATTCATAACTAAAAACGTCGTTGATGCTGGTATGTTACTGGTTACTACTGAGCCTTGGACTAGTCCTGGAACAGCATTAGAGGTTTGTACTAGTCCTGGGAAAGCATTGGAGGCTTGTACTAGACCTGGAACAGCAGTGGAAACTTGTACTAATCCTGGAGAAGCATTTGAAGCTTGTACTGCTCCTGAAGAAGTACTCTGTGAGGTGTTGGTGATGTTCAATTTTGAAGGACACTTTGTAGAGCACAATTGAAAAGTTTTCGATGATCTTGTGGCTGAAGCTGAGTTTCCACAGAAGTAATTACAGAATTTCGACGTCACATTCAAATTAAAAGAACCAAAGAACCTTGAAGCTGATGAATCCTCCTATTGAGAGAAACATTCGATAGTCAAGTTGTCGGTTTTTATGAAATAAGGCAGAAGCTAGGAGTGTTGAAGATGATGAACGATTTCAGGGAGCTTCAATGAATAATTACTTTGATTTTCAGCCACAGAGCAGATAAATTGCTTAGAAATGTTTTGTATATTTTAGGGAGGCCGAGGCAAAACGCCGAGGCAAGAAGCCGAAAAAAATTATGAATATTTTTCAGCATGTTTCAATTATTGAGGAATTTTTTTACATAAAAGCACATTACGAGGATGGAAATCAAGATATTTTTATCCTGAATGTATAAGATTTCAGAAAATTCACTTCATTCTATACAAGATAACGTGATTCTATTTTTTTAAATTCCAAATAGGCTCTTATGGGAAGATATCTTATGGGAAAAGCAACCCCACAATTATTTTCAATACTATCAAGAAAATGATTTTTTTTTCATCCACAAATTGTTAGTAGTCAAAGGGTAAAACGTAATACATCCACTTATTTCTGTGATCTTTCTCTATTGAATAACTCGCAAATTATTGGAGATTATTGGCCCTCCTTCCTCTATTAGGATGCGTCCTTTTTTATCGAGAATGTCAAGAGCTCGAAAAAAGTATAAGAATAAAATTGCTCTGTCTTACTTAGATTGCGAGATATCCAAAAAGAAAAAAACATCTACAGAACAAAACGCATTCTATTCTACATCTGCACTACTGAATTACAATGAATTTACGAATTATTCGTATCGAATTAAATATCAATATTCGATTTGAAATTCGATGTGTTGAAATAGATTGAAATTTTTCGAATTATTTGAAATTTTTCGAGCAACTCAAAAACGTCGAATTATTCGATGCAATTCAATTACTATTGCACACCCTTATAATATAATAATATCACGCTTATCTTTTTCCATCACTAGATTCGAGATCAATAATAAGTTTTTCCACTTTCAATTAACCAAACTATGCCCAATGGACCAAAATAGGTCTGGAGGCAATATAATAATGATAAGAAAATTGAACGAACTGTAAATACTCACCGCAGTTATCACAACTACCAGAACACACAGCAACAGAATGATATACTTCTCATTCGCCATAATTGACAATTAAAAACGCAGATCAACGGAATGAATTCTCTGTTCAAATACGCTCCGTTGCGGTTCGTCCTCTTTATATCTTTGCAGTGTCTTGCCAAATCTATGGTGAACATTTCGAAATTTTTTTTTTCTTTCATATTCTCCACAAGATATGACACAGCTCTACGATAGAATGGTCATCGTAAATGTGGATCATTAACCCAGAATTTTTCTCAAAATCTATTTTGAAGAATAA
Source organism: Aleiodes alternator (assembly GCA_963921955.1). NCBI lineage: Eukaryota > Metazoa > Arthropoda > Insecta > Hymenoptera > Braconidae > Aleiodes > Aleiodes alternator. The sequence continues at coordinate 2,028,089 of OY998097.1, forward strand.
TGGAAAACAGCAATGCTCCATTAAAAAATCGATAATGCTATTGATTGGCTGAAAAAAAACGTAGATACTAGGGCTTCTGACCTGAAATTTTCTAAAGATTTTTTATCTTTGCAGATAAAATTTGGCATAATTTCTTACTTTAAAAGTAAAATTATCTCACGATTAAATTTAATGGGGGAAAAATATGATAGTATGAATAACCGTGGTTGCCCTGGTTTCTGACATTTTAGAGCCAGTTTTCGACAGCATGAATCGGAGGCAACAAATCTTTGCTTATTGAATGCAATTGAATTCCATTTTTGAGAAAATCAAGATTCGCGGCAGCGTATCGAGCCAAGTACATGTTGAAGGCCCGAGCGCTAACCGTATATATTCCGGACAGAGCTTCCCCCTCCACTACTTTTTATTCTTTCTTATTAAATAACTCAAAAATGTATTCTTTCTTATTAAATAACTCAAAAACCAGGCAAGCTACGAAAAAAGTAGCCTTAGTTACATGACCTAATTCGACCTCGAGGATTCGAATAGTGATATTTGTTTTTTTCTACATGCAATATTTTAAAAGAACCCCCCTTAGCAACGCCCGTGAATTCACTTTTTCGCCAAAATCTTTATCTCAATAAATTGGCCAGATTTTTTTTGGAGTGTTGGCATTACTGTCGTTCACGTTGACGGTCAGTCTATCGATAAAATCGGAGTAAAAACAGTCAGAATAGGAAACTGGGGGAAAAAATAATGTCCGAATGCTAATTTGGACGAAAGCTATGTACTGGAGAATTTTAAAATGCCGTAAAATTAAAATGCCGAATTTTTTTTGGTTAGAAATATTCAATCGAAGAATCCGTAACTGTACGAAAAAAAAATATTGATAATAAAAAAGATGGAGAATAATATGTCTTTACAAAAGAATTTTTCCCTACATATACTAATTGCGAAAAGGAACTAGTGCGATAAATAATCGCTCGAATTATTAATTGCACGAATGAATGTCTAACGAATATTCATTTGTGGAATTATTAATAGTCCGATGACATTATCATTGCGAATGGAAAATTTGCAGAAATTAGAAATATTTAGAAAAATTAAAAAACCGCATTGAATTATGGAAGAAAAAATAAGTTTCAAAGTAGTTCAATGTACGAATTAAATTTGGGAGGAATGAATGATTAGTAGGACTATAAATTTCGGAGTAATTATAATTTCAAGAACAAATTTTAGACCGATTAAATTTTCTGGAGAATTGGAATTTCCCCGAAAATTTTATCTGACGCATTCATAGAAATAACAAAAAATAAAAAAAACAAATCGAATGCATTCTAATTCGAAATTCCCATAAATTGGCGAACTTGTAGGTTCTCGGTAAAAAAATAATTTTTTTCGGGAAAATCCCCATTTTTCAGAAAATTTAATCGGTCTAAAATTTATTCTTGAAATTATAATTACTCCAAAATTTATATTCCTACTAATCATTCATTCCGCCCAAATTTAATTCGTACATTGAACTATTTTGAAACTTATTTTTTCTTCCATAATTCAATGTGGTTTTTTAATTTTTCCAAATATTTCTAATTTCTGCAAATTTCCCATTCGCAATAATAATGTCATCGGACTATTAATAATTCCACAAATAAATATTTCGTCCGACATTTGTTCGTGCAATTAATAATTCGATTGATTATTTATCGCACTAGTTCCTTTTCGGAGTTAGTACATTTAGGGAGAAAATTTTTCTAAAGACATCTGATTCTCCATTTTTTTTATTGTCCATTATTTTATTTCGCACAGTTACGGATTTTTCAAAATAATATTTCTAGCTAAAAAAGTTTCGGCATTTTAATTTTACGCACTTTAGAGAATTCGGGAGTATATAATTCGGTCAATTATCCATGCGGAGGGAAAATTTTCGGAACAATTAGTAGTCGGACTTTTTTTTCGCCCGGTTTCCCATTCTGACTTTTTCCCTTCGGGTAGTCTGTTACCTCAACCTGTAAAGGGTAGTCTGGTACCTCAACCTGTAAAGGGTAGTCTGGTACCTCAACCTGTAAAGGGTAGTCTGGTACCTCAACCTGTAAAGGGTAGTCTGGTACCTCAACCCGTAAAAACTGAACGTCGATAAAGAAAATTACCATTCGTTGGTAAGTAATTATCGACTTTCAGCAATTTATTGAAAATAGATTCCAAAAAATTTTAAAAAAATCCTGAAATCTGGGAGAAAAAACAGAAACTGATGTTTCTATAAAAAAACGTGGCCAAGTACCGTCAATGACCCAATTAATGCCACCAAGAGACCTATTCTGCCACATATCTTTCATAGAAAAATTATATCTTATCATAAATTCAAATTTGATTTTTCCTCGGAAGAATTTAGGGTCTGGACTATCATTTACATTAATTATTTTCCCGAATTAATGATAAAAATTATTTAATTTATATTTTTCAAAATATTTTGCCCATGGCCCGATTCATGCTATCATGGCCCGATTTCTGCCATAGAGGGTCCCAATAATTGCCATCAATTAATTTCCATCACTGGTCGTTATTTTTAAATTATTCCTCAATTTATATGAAAGTCCAATGATTTTGTTAACAATCAATAGAATTCTCGATTTATTAAATACTTAAATTTTCTCAATATCACACATTGAACTGATGAGGCACTCTGACTCCACATGAAGAGCTTTAGGGCTTTATCTTGCTGAGCACGCTGGTCGCATTCAACAGATTAATTTTAGAAATATATTTAGTAGAGAAATATCGAATATTTTGATTGTCCGGTGTCCTCAGAATTTTTTTCTAGCCACTGTTATCAATTACTTAGAGTTGAGAATTCGAATAAGTTCAATAATCACGAAAATGTATGAAAAGTGGCATCGGGCCAATGGCATCAATTGGGCCATTGACGGTACATGTTTCTGAGAATTCCTCTCTTTCAAAAAAAAAAAAATAATTCGGAAGAGCCAAGAATTGGAATTATTTCGCGAAGGTTGACAAGAAAGAAAAGAAATGAATACGATTAGATGGGAGATTATTCGGTAGGAGAAATCAGAAACTTGGCCTTTTCGCATCCGAATTCGAATTAAAATCATTGATGAAAGTCGAAAAGGCCAAGTTTCTGATTTTTCCTACCGAATAATCTCCCATCTAATCGTATTAATTTCTTTTCTTTCTCGTCAACCTTCGCGGAATAATTCCAATTCTTGACTCTTCCGAATTATTATTTTTTTTTTGAAAGAGAGGAATTCTCAGAAACATGTACTTGGCCACGATTTTTTACAGAAACATCAGTTCCTGTTTTTTCTCCCATTCAGTTTTCTGCAAATATCTTCGATTCTGTGAAATCATTTCTTATCGATTTATGTAGTTTTGAATTGAAACATTTCGATTTTTTACATAGTTATAGGACAAAACTCGATAGTTATAATTTTTCACAAGAGTCTCCATAATTATCTGAAAAATCGATATTTTTAAATTCAAATTAACATGAACCGATGGGAAATGATCTCAGTTTCCATTAAAAATTGGTCTCATGTCGTTACGGCTGATAGAACCAGTGATATTTCGAAAAAAATTAATTTTCAAAAAATTAAAAGGCATGTATCCCTCAAAAGTGCCTAGAAAAAAATTAAATTCTTGAAAAATTAAAAAAAATAAGCTCTGGCAATCGTTATCTCCCTAAAATTACCTCAGCATTTCAATAGAATCATAAAAAAACTATCTGCCACTGTTTCATTGCAATGCCCATTTTGCCCCACTTTCCCCTATATATTGTACATCTGAAGATAACTAAGAAATTGACAAAAATTATCAGTTACCGTGAAGGTACCAGTTACCGGGGGGTGAAGGCAATGGTACCAGTTCCCGAACAAGTTAGAATTTTGAATTATTAAAATGATAAAAAATTTCAATTAAATGAATCAAACAATTGGCTTGGTTATTATTTTAACAAGTTGCAGGTATTGAAAAACTAGATTTTTTCACTTGAATATGAAATATTAGTATATTTTGCTGCTGCATACGGAAACTGGAACCCGTCCGGTAATCGGGTACACCCCGGTACTGTTAAAAACCGAGGACATTGCGGTAGAGATAAATTAGATGATAACTTATTATCTTCCAAATTACTCACTTTAAAAAAATCCCTAGAAGTTAATTTTGTAGGAAATTCAAATTGAGAACAATAAATGTAGCTCGATGAATGCTGCCCAATCGCATAATTCCTAAGATATTCTCAAAATAATTATCACTTATCTCGTCACTCGAATTGCATTTCGAATAATCTCGTCGGTTTTGAAATTTACCGCCAGGGCGAATTACCGGAGAAAAAGAACCACGTGGTTCTCCTGCTCCGAATTGTCTTCGAATTTTAAAAAAACATGTGGATGACATAAACACGTGAATTAAACTCTTCGTTTATCAAAAAATGGCCAAAGTATTGGATTTATATCAATCTCTAGATAAAGAGAGTCAGCAATACACTGATTTTGTTCAAAATCTTCTCTCCATAAGTTCTGATTTGCCATTCAACACAGATGAAGTAAGTTAACCTGTTTTTGTACTATTTAACCTCAAATAAAAAGTGAAACAGAGTCATTCCATTGTAGTTAGAATTCTGATAACTCATGAAATAGAAAACTCGTTTAGTTTCAGAGATATTTTCCAAAAAATAATTTAAAAAAAATTGAATTATCCTTTTTTACTTGTTTTCTACTGGAGTACTCCCTTTACCATGGTGGACCCAGTCACCGGACACATCCCAGTTTACGGACGTAGCGACAAGATATACCCATAATTAATATTTAAGTGAGAAGACTAGATTTGTCAATACTTGCAAAGTATCAAAATAAAAATCAATTTTTCATCATTTTAATAATTTTATTCTTACTATCCGGAGACTAGTACCATTCTCTTAACTGTCCGATAACTGATGCTTTCATGGAATCATTCCAAAAAAATCAGTGCAATAATTGAAAAAATGCAATTTCACTTGTTGAATTTCTCTCCACCCTTCACTTTCTTTAAACCTGAAAATATGCACATCTAAAAAATTACAAACTCTCTAAGTACAATTTTTAAAAATAATTTCTCGAAATAATTTAGTTCTCAAAAAAATTGAGGGTAATCATGCAGAATAGTGCCCATGTTTCTGGGCTCTATTATACATATTTACCCAAAACTTCTATCTCAAACTGTTTCACAACTTTTCTCATTTTCCCCCAATTCCCCAAATAAAACATCAAATTAATGAGAAAATAATAAAACAGGTCAACACACTGCAGAATGCGATAATTAGTATCGTCAACACAAAGTTGAATCAGTCGCTAACTCGATGTGAGGGTCTAAAGATCCTTTTGGACATGCTGCCAAGATGCTCGAAGGAACTCCTGCAAAAATATGCTATTCTGTGGCTCGCAAAAGCGACTCAAGTCCTTGCAAACTCCCAGAGTGAACCAAGAGACGTTGATCTGGCCTGCAAAGTAATCGCACATTTAGCAGTATCCAGCAAGGAAATTCCAGAATTACAAAAACAAGTTTCCATGCAGAGTGTCAAGCAGTTGACAACACTGATATCGAATTTGGACGAGGACAGAAGAACTGGTGGAACATTCTATATAATTGCTATTCTTCTCTCCTATTATCCCGAGCCATGTGAACGTTTTCAAGCAACATTGCACAAAATGATCATTCCTTTGATTGATTCCAAAAAGCAGCAATTTGTCCAGGCTGGTGCCAACTGCTTCACATTACTGGCAAATGTAAGTGAACGTTCATTCAAAGCACCAGCAAATTTTCCGGATTACACATGCGCTGTTTACAATCAAGGACTCATTTGTAATAATCTTCATTTTATTATGGACGATTTATTCAGTGAATTGATTGAGCTTGAGAGTGTAAATATTTGGGGAAAATTAGAACTTCCAGATATCTCAGAGGACAATGTTATCCAGTATTATTGCGATGTTGAAAGGCGGTTTCACAATTTGTGCGTTTTTCTATCAACAATGATGAGGTATTGTATTTTCTTGTGGATAATCAATCACTAAAACAATTGATTAGTTAATTAGTCATTTTGTGAGAAGGTATTCATTGATAAAAGACAATTTGATTTACCCCTATAAATATTTTTGATCGAATATTTCGAAAACTAGGCGAGAAGGAGTATCTCGTTTAATTTCCTCGAAATATTCGTCAAAAATTAATGACAGGAGAAATCGAGTTATCTTTTTTGGCTCCTTCACTACTGAATTATTCATTTAAGGCCCGGATGGAGTAGGGTTTTTTGAGAAAACGTAGATTTCACTTTACGAGGTCAAAAATGGTTCAATTTTCCAAAACTCCGTACAGCACCATGCAGACAACGCAGAACAATGGTGCTGTACTGAGTTTTGGAAAATTGAACCATTTTTGACCTCGTAAAGTGAAATCTACGTTTTCGCAAATAACCCTACTCCATCCGGGCCTTAATATTTATTACATTAATTTTTTCTCCACTTTCAGCGGATGCGCAGGGAAAAAATTTGTTTGCCCCGATTCGATAATTAAATTGGTCTGTCGTGGATTAGCTGTTACTCCAGATAATCTTCGGCGCGATGACTCCTTCAAAAGACAAATGCTGTATTTGATTCTTCCAAAACTTCAGATGAATCTGCTCAACGTACTGAATGCATTCATCAATGGGTAAATTTCTCAATTATCATTTGCAATGACTTGAGGATAAAACTTGCGTTTTTTTTTTAGTTTTCGTCAAGAACTTGTACCTTTTGCTTGGACAATTCTCCAATTGTATCGTCAGACACTCAAATGGACTGATAAAATTGATCAAACCAATAATACAACAATGAGTGGAAGTAAACCATTCAAAAACATGAGGATCGCTGTTTACAAGAGTTTGACAGTTTGGTTGAATTGCCTTGGCACTTTATCTGGTATTGACATGATTGCAGAAGATATTGTACCACACATTATCAAAGATATAACACCTGAGAAGGATCAGGTACTTCTTTCAGTTCAAAGAGGTCAGAATTTATCGAAAAAGGCAACGAAAAAATTCAAGGACAGTCAATATGAAAATAGTAAACTACTAGGTGCTGCAGTTAAAAGTGAAAAAAATTCATTGGCAAATGCTGAATTATGCAATGAGGCACTTGTTGCTTTGCAAAATATATTCTATAATACTGGGATATTACTGGAGCCAGTACTGTACAGAGTAAGAACCATCATTTCTTTTTTCTTTCATTTTTTTTAAATCTTTGAAACAGATGAATAATAAGGGATTGCCTCTATCTTTGACTTATTTCTCCTAATTTCTCTCTTTTATCTTTGATATTTTCGTGAGGGGATGCTAATGGTGCGATTAACATTCTAAAAATATCCTAGAAACTATTGCATTATGGGGAAATCATTAAGAAATTTTTTTTTATAGCTCATGAAATTTTTTACAATCAACGGCTCTTGATATTTCCTTTTTCACTCAATCACTCCGATATATTTTATAAGGGTTCAAATATATCGTCGCCTTCGAAACGAACTGGCGTAAGTGCTATGCTTATACATAGCACTTACGGCAATTCGTTTCTAAGGTTAACAATATATAACTGATATTTTTCAGCAGGACCTAACCATTGCCCTCATCTTCTATATTACAGACTCTTCACAAATTAATAGTTCCATTATTATTAGAAGTTTATCTGAGGAAAGATGATCAGAGCCTTTACAGTAAAAGCCCTAGATGCCGATTGAATTTATTGAAGTCCCTCAGAGCAGTCCAGATGAATCCACATCCACTGCAATCACCACCAACTCAATATTCAATTCAAATCTTTCGCATGGCTTCGACTGATAATAACGAGGAAATACTCAACGAATCCAAAATTGCACTAGCAGAATTGGAAAAAATTTCACATCCTTCTGCAGCGCCTCTTCACTATCCACCACCAATTCTTGAGGATGTTCTAACTCCTGATACGATTTCTACTAATAATGTCAATGATAAAGACGCTACAGAGAGAATAAAGGGCATTGTTAAAAATATGAATAATCTGCGAACCGAATCAACGTTAAAACCCAAAGAAAATGGGAAAGAGGCAAAAGACATTGTCCATAATGGGAAAGCAGATGTGCAAACAGCAGGAAGAGATGAAAAAAATCAGAATCATCACGAAGATATTGAAGTGATTGATGATGCTGATGAACCACCACAGAAAAAGCAGAAAAAAATAAAAATCATCGACGAAATCATCATTCCAGCCTGCGCTGATAGCATCAATGAGCCTTCAAAAGCCCTTTCAATAGAAGAAATTCCTCAAGATAGTAATCAAGATTCAATGAGCTCCGATCAGCCCATCGAAATAATTAAAGAAATCAGTTCTTCCAGCGATATTACTATACTCGAAAACGAACCAAAATCATCAGCAAAAGACCATGACTCTGATGAGGAAGCAATGCTGCGTTCATTTTGTGATAAAGTTGTGGAAAATTGATTTTTGATAATTTTTCAATATCTTTATTGAACATTTTTACTTCGTTATTATTAAAAATGATAATCTTAAATTTATCAGTATTTCAAACTGTTATTTTTGTAATTTAGAGAATCGAGATCCTACCAGTTACTTCACGACATCATCCAAGAAATCCAAAACCTGGAACTTTTGGAATATTCACAGGAATTTTGGGAACTTTAGGGATCAATTTATTCTCAGCTTCTTTCACTTTCTCAACAGGTTCCTTAATAGTATCAATCGGAGACGACACGATATCGACAATTTTCTGAGTTTTCTTCTCCAGTCGCTCAATAGTTTCAGTCGTTACCCTCATCACATCACAACTGGATGACGCGAGTTTTTCAACAGCGCCAATCCATAGTCCCATTTCGCAAAATCTAAAGTTTTTCATTGGTGTTATCTTATCAGTTATGCTAATGTATGAATGATCATTACTGGAAAATGGAGAAATCGCTGCATTTGACTTATCATTTTTTATTTCACCATTTCTTGCGAATTGAGAAATTAAATTTGTCAAAGTTTCCGTAACTTTTTGATCATTATCATCAATTGATTTAGCTGGAAGATCATTTCCAAATATGTCATTATGATCGAAAACAAAGCCTAAGTCATCTCCATGACCTGTTATACCTGATGAAGAGTTTCTAGCGTCGACCAGAGGCACTCCACTGAGAAAATCTTTGCCTGGAACTCGTCGAGTTTTGTGATCGAAACTGTAAAAATACGTTTTTGCTCTTTTACTCCAGTAAGTGACAGTCAAAAATGCGGGAACGTTGAATATTGCATCGCCCACCGCTTCCGCGATTTTCTTTAACCTCCCATCCAAATTCCCATCGCTTGGTATCTTCAAGTATTTACCAAATGCATCCGGTATGAACTGTTTGGAAGTATTCCCGAAGTATGGGATCGTATCCTGGAGTGATGTTACTAAGACTTTTTTCAAAAAATCGGGAACCAATTTCAATTTCTCCTCCACTTCTTTTCTGTAGCCTCCAAGAATTGCTCCGCCCGTTTCATCCTTCACGACTCCAGTTAAAAGTGGAATTTTTGGGAAGTCTCCATGAGATAACACGTCTTCGGGTTTATCAGTTACGAAATTGGGGAGAGATCTGCAATGGAAAAGTATTTTTTTTTTTAAGAAATATTTGAACACAAATTGTAGAGAATAATTTCCTTCGATGAAAAATATAAATAATTTAATAATCGAATTTGAAAATCTCTTCGAAATTGATAAAATTCCTAAAAGATAGCAATAAAGATAGTTATTTCATTAAGGAATAAACTTCGTTCATTCAGAGGTAGATATTCTCCGAGGGGAATAATTAATTCTAAAATCTGTGTACCCTAAACTTCAAATTACAAAAATTCAAAGATTCCTGAATTCTCAGCAGACTTCATGGGAATTCATGAGATTTCTCAAAATCTATGGAAATTGAACGGATTTTTGAAGATTTCATAGATTTCCATGAGACTTCGAGAAATTTTGGGGAATGCTTGAAAGATTTCAAGATTCCATAGCAGAAAGATGTATAAGAATAAAAATTTAATTAAAATAATGTTCAACGAGATTCAAAATCTTCTATGGCTTCTCTGAAGTCCTCAAATACATGTTTCAGATATTTACACTATTTATTATAGATGAAATTTCAAAAACTTTACTGATGTCATGGAATTTTCTTCGGATTTCTCTAGTTTGCGGATGATTCTAAGACTTCTTTGCCAGATTTTATAAAATGTCAAAAAATCCAAAATTTCAGAAACCTTTGAAAAAATTCGGAAATTTACATGAAATTTTTCATTTGAATGTACACCAAATTTCATAAGTGATTATCCCCTCGATATTCTCTAATTATTGCATTAATTCAATTACCGAGGAATATATTTGAGAGCAAAGAAAGCCACGTACCTTCCATCATTGTGTCCTTCAACAACCGGCCCAGGTCCCAAACGAGACGAAATTTCAGCGATAAAACCATCAGTAACCATTTGATTATTTGACAATTTCGAATCTATCGAGACCATCTGTTCTGCTGGTAATTCACGCAAGCAGTTCACCATCTCCGATACTTCATTATAGGGACAACCGTTGGCAGAAGCAATGTACTGCGTTGTTTTCATTGGATCTTTGTCAGTTACGAAATTCGAAAGTAGAGAACCGGACATCGCAATTAATCCACTGAAAGACTCTGAGAAATATAAATTCAATAATTAATTCATCAGAGAAGTCTTCAAGTAACATATATCATAAAATTTCAAATGGCTTCTTCTGCGAATACCTTCGGATTGAGTCAATAATCAACAAGAAGAAGTCAATGTGAAAGAAAAGTTCAAAAGATCTTTTTTGTAGAGAATTTTCGAAGCTCTGAAAGAGAGGATCTGGTCAATTCTTCGGAACCTCGCACGAAAGTTAATTTTCAAAATAAAATTCTTAAAACACAACTATTAGATAGACACCGACCAAAAGATGAACGAATCCTCTTATTGAGAGATATGTAAATAATTGAATGATTCTTATACTTTTCTCTTCAATTTCTGATCATCACAGTTATAGATTCATGCAGTATTGATTCTATACCGGCTGGTCAAAATTTTCAATTATGGCACTGCGAATATGCTCTTGTCTATCTGTTAGGCGTTCGAGTTATATCTCATTTTTCTCTCGATTTCTATTAATTATCTCTTCATTATGCAAACTTAATTGATATTCACTTTACATATTTTTATATGTGTCGCTCATTTCTGCACTTCTTTGACCCGATTTCATACGGTCCAATAAATCCGAAATTTTTCTCAATCGTCTATCTAGTGGTCGTGTTACCTCATTGTTTCGTCACCTTAGAGCGAAAAGAGCGTAAATGGTACACTGTGGAAAAAAATTCTTGTAGCAAGAAAATTGCCTTTTAACAAAGTTTTCCTTCACAATTTTCATACATCTATATATATATTGAAATTTTTTGGAGTGAAGTAAATTTTCTTCAGCTCAGTAAATTTTATAATAACAAACAAAAATTCTTCAGTGTACATGTTTTCTATGTTGTTACGCTTTTTTCACATCATCTTTATAAAAAAATTATTTTCAAATCTTCCCATGAGGGAAGCAACTTTTATTCCATATTACCTTTACCAAAAGAAGATGACGATAGCATCATAGCAGCACTCGCTCCAGTGCCTTGGCCCATTGCAACTACTCTGTTCGGATTTCCACCAAAATACTCAATATACTTTTTCACCCATGCTACTGCCAAAGCCATGTCGAACATTCCATTGTTACCAGGTAAATCTTGGCTTCCAGTGCTCAAAAATCCTAATGAGCCTAATCTATATTGAATAGAAACCACTACCATACGTTTGTCAATTAAATTACGCATTCCAAATTGCGTTGCAGCACCGGTTCTAAAACCACCGCCGTGAATCCATATCAATACTGGATAACCGTCACCGGTATCAGGTAGTGCCGGTGTGAAGACATTAAGGAATAAACAATCTTCGGAACCAATTACTACTCCATCGTGAACTTGCGGACACGGTGGGCCCCACTGGGTAGCGTTGTATTCTCCATCGAGAGGTACTACTCGAGGTCGCTGATGAGTTAGTTCCGAAAAAAGGTGAGTGCAATAAAAAACAAATTATTATAGAAAGGCAGAAAACTGACGAAATAAATCGAAAAATTGCTATTTAGAAACCCTTCTTGCAGAACATTTTATCAGCAACCAAAAAAGGATTCTAAATAAATTCTCGTAATTCTCCCGATTTCTGAAATTTCTATGAGATAAGTCTTTTGTCTAAATTCAGATTTTTTTGTGAAAAAACGTTGATATTTTTATTCTATCAAAAAAAAAGAATTTAAAGAAAAAAAATTTTAATCACTGGAAGTGCGAAAAAATTGCATGAGACATTATCAGCAACGCTAATTGAGATGCTGCGTTACAGGATGTCGAATGATAAAAAACATCCAGTCATTCACGAAAAGTGACAAACATGAATTAATTTTTCATCATAGATAGATATAGCCATGTTAATACCACCTGAACAGTGAAGAAAAAAAAGTACAAAAAAAAAAAAGAAATTTATGGACAGTTCTGGATATAAAAACTCAACTATTTTCAAAATTAGTAACCGTAATACTGCAGTATTCTAAGTGTATATAACTTCAGAAATTGAAAAAAAAAAATTAAATTACCTGAAATCTAGCACGTCCAACAGGCGGTTCCGCGAATCTGATACCTCTGAATACATAAAATCCTTTTTTTGAATCACGAGATCCATAAATCTTAGAATTACGATCATGTTTATTAACAAATACAACTGGATCATCCTCCGGTGGCTTAGCAGCATTTATACCTCCAACAATTCGTTTAACTCGTTTCAAACTCTCCGAATGACAAACAAAAATGATTAGTATCGTTAAAATAATTAAAAAACATCTTTCTTTCACGAGATCCATGCTTTAAATAATTGATTCTACTCACTAATCAACTGCGCGCTGAATAAATTTGATAAGTAGAAAAAAAAATGGTAGGGATACTTCAGCATCAGTGCTTTCTCAACCAACTGTCTCTGTTCCTGATTACGAAGTGAAATAAAATTCAAATTTTATTATCAACTCTTTCATTGTTTTGTTTTTTTTTTTTTCAAAACTTAATTTACAGTAATTGTGATTTAATAATAAATATATGTACACTGTATGGATTTTTATTTTCACAGCAACGATCTTATGCTATTTATAATTGTTACAAATTTAACTAGTGACTGGCAGAGCTTGAAATTAAAATCATTTTTTCCTCTTTTTCTATATCTTTCTGCCTGAACAATTTGTTGATTAATTTTTTTTATTAAAAAAAAAAAAAGATGAATTTGCTCATGTACCATCGTCGCACTTGCGGCTTCTGGAGTTATGTTGACTAATCGACGAGTTTATGTCTTTTTCACAATTTGAGTAAGCCATACCGAGACCAAAACCAGCACCTGTTATGATGGGCCATCTCTCTGTAAATGAATATGTTGAAATATAAATATCTTGATGGGGAGGAAAATAGGATAAAGTCAATATTCGAAAGGAACAATTTGATATAAAATTGTTTGAATCATTTTACTAAAAAGTTGAGGGAATTTTCACGAGAAACCATGTTCAGCCTTGATTTTTGGGGAATTGTTGTAAATTCGAGGATTTCTCCCAAAAATTTAGGGTTTCATAAAATGACCAAATAATTGATTAATTAATATAAAACGCTATCACTTTACTGAGCGAAAAGTAGGGTAAAATGAACCTTCTAATGTGAATGGTTTGAAGTTCCCCATATTGGAGCATCTTCTCAATTTCTTTCAGATTTTTTCATAAATACCGTCCACTCCAAAAAAATGCCTGGATCATGTTGCCATGAAGGTCCATTTTGTCCTACTCTCCCCTATTCATGTATAAACATCATTCATATTCAGTAAATGTGGAAATTTTCGACCAGAAATTCCTTTCAATAAATGAATGAAAATCACTAATGATGAGTAATATCATCACTATCAATAATTATAATACTTAAATAGTTCCATAAATAAGAGAGCATGGAAGTTTTTTTTTGTAAATTTTCAGAAGATGCTAATTTTGCGGAATAAGATTTTTCCTACCGAATTTATTCCATCTTCATTTTCTACAATGAACTTAGTATTATTAAGAGAAATGAAAACTGCAAAAATCCCTCGGTTCCCCTTGGTTACAACAATTTCTTTAAAAAATTTCACTCAGTAAATAAAATTCATTAGTTCTCTGAAATATCTTGGAAGCGATAAAACATAGAAATTTTTCTATAAAAAACCTTTCCTGATTAAAAAAAAAACGAAGCTGCAAAGAAGGTCTTTACGAAAATTTCGCGTTTTGCTCCCAGTTTCCCAGACATTTAACGCTTTCACCTGATTATCGTCTTCACTCGTCTTTTCCCTCTGGAGTGGCTAAGCGATATTATGGAGTACAATTGAACTTTTATGTTTCTTTTACCGATTCTCGACCAACGTGAATCTAGTCTACTACACTCGTAAAAGGAAAATGGAAATTCATTTATACTCTATATATTGTTTAGTGTCTCAATCCCGAGAAAGAGAGTAAAGACGATAGTCAGGTGAGACAGTTAATGAAGCATATTCACAAAGATATCGTGGTGGTCCCGGTTTCTGACACTTTAGAGCTAGTTTCTGACAGCATAAATCGAAGAAAGTCACTATTAGCTCATTGGATGTAATCCAATCATATTAATACATATCTGTTGCGTTAAGAGAGATCAGCAGTTGAATATTAACTATTATATTATACATTTAGATACAACTGAGAAATTTACAAAAAATTTCAGTTACTGAAATGGGACACTCTCAAAAACCAGAGTCAATACCATAATGCTGATTTGACATTATCAAAAAAAATTGAGTATTAATCTGAAGAACTCTACCACTGCTCAAAATTTCTCATCAGCATGACTCTCCCAGAAATTTCCTAAAAACATCCTGCAGTTATGACAAATTACATGATAGAGGTTATGTAAAATAAAGATATTTGTCAAGATCAATTACGATTCCAGTGATGCAAAAAAATCATGAATAATAACCCACATAGACGATAATAACCGTTAAATTCAACTGAAAATAAAGAATACTCACTTCTGAAAAACAGCAAGGAGACAACAGAGCCGATGACAAGACCACCGCCTAAGTGCCGTCAAAACATCAATTAATGTTTCAATGAATTACTGTCAAAAATACACAAACTTATTATAAAATTAAGAATAATGCTATTTACCCAATTTAATAACTGCATCTGCAAAACACCGATCCCATTTTCGTCCGATTTCATCTTCAGCCAAGGTACCAGCCATCTTTCTAACTTCTCAAAAAGCAGACAGATATTTGTTACGTCACACGTGTATGCTCAAGCAAAGCTTGCTTGATGCACGTAAATCGATTCCGTTCAAGGATAAGAATTTAATGCTGTGATTAAAACTAATTCTCGTTATATTTTTCGATGAAAAGGATAAATTTCTGGTTTCTTAAAAATTTCATTCAAATTTATTCGAGGTTCTTTGTCTGGATTGATTATTAAGAAAGCTTGTTTTATCAAAAATCAAGAGGAAAAATTTTCAATTTTCGGCGGGCAGTTGCCGCCATGTTTAAAACAGTGCTGCCGGTTTTACAAAAAAAACACCATAATGATTACCAATATGAAAGGAAAGAATGTTGATTCTGTGGATTCTGTCGCGTAGCCCGCTAGTTATCATTTAGTGCCACTAGATACCTCCATTTTTACTAGAAAAATACCGCGAGAATTGAAAATGAAAATTAAATAAAACCCAATAATAAATCTGTTAATTCTAAGGAATAAAAAGAGGAAGAGACACGTGCACAACACTCGGAGAGAAAATCATGGATTTTGAGTAAACAGAAAAGAGCCATAAAATTCAAACCCCAACATTCCAATGTAATAGGACCACCCGAGAATAGAGCTCCTTATGTATTTGTATTTTCCTCTCAATTTTCCGATGCATTTTCGAGAGTAATCCAAAACCTATCGTAGAGTCATAAAAGTCGTGAAAGTCCTTCATCAAGTTCCTCCAAGGGTTTTTCAAGTGTCTCTTCTATCTCTCTCTCTTTGCACATGTGAGGTCTCTTTGTTTGGAAACACGTGGGCCCGAGAGCTGGGGCCGGAGAAATGTCGGACCTTGTGGGGTGGAAAGCCAACCCCTTCGACTTAGATAATCTCTACAATTGGCTGGGTCAGTCCCCTACCCTTGGCAATAAATGCGCGCGACACTTTCAACTCAGTTTTCGTAAATTCGTTTTAAGTTTTGAAAAGGCAGACTCTTCCCGACAATAAAACTAAGAAGATCGAGATAATCTTGATCTCACGTCGTGGACTAAAATTAAAGAAGTTAATTTTTAAGAGTGTATAAAACTGTTGTGTAATTCGACAATTATTTAAAGAATATATAATCAATAATAGTGCACCTAAAAAGCTATGTTCCACATATTTATTTTCATGTAACCATCCAAATATTCCCGCATTTGTGAAGCAGAGTGGTTTAGCACTCCATGGGCAACGGACTTGCCATCTGGCTTCCCTGGATAACCCGCTCGGTACGTAACCATTTCAAGGTTACTAGTGTTGTGGAATATATTCAGTGATTTATTCGAGTTCTGTAGCCCGCGGAGGCGCTGAAACGCTCTGCTCAAAAGTGTGGCAAGTTTGAAATGAATAACTCACTATTAAATTGACACTAACAGTTGATTGTTTTATTAATTAACATAAAATATTCACTCAAATGGTATTCATAGATTACAATTACATTCACTGAACTCTAATGTTCAATCAGTAATACAACTTGCTTCCAAACAGGGTCTTTGGGGTGAGCTTAGAAACGTAAAGTAGTAGCTACTTCGAGTAGCTTCTACTCTCATGCCGTAATAATCCCTGAACGATATCATTAGCCCTGTAGTCCAATAAAGAGAAATTTCAATTCTTCTCTCGCCTGCCAGCTTAATTTTTTTTTAAATAAATTTGTTTTGATCTTCATTTTGATTATCTGTAATTGAAAAATCTCTCAAGGGTGGCGAAGGCGTAGAAAAAAACAAAACCACCCCAAAAATGTCCTTTTTTGCCAATATCTCGGAAATGGCAAATAATACGAAAAAAAAGTCCCAAACAAAAGTTGAAGTTATCGAAATTATCCCTAAAATTGTTCTGTTTAAAACGTAACCAAATTCTCAATGGTCACCTGACCGAGGGAGAGGGGGGTCAGTGACACCTCGGCTCTCGGCTAGAAGACGAAATCTTCCCCCTCCAACTATTTCACTTGCGTATGAACGTTCAATCAAGACTCATCAACTACTTTATTAATCGTGAAAACTCTCTAATTATTTCAAGTGTTAATATTATCTATTTTTTCAAAGTTTCGTCTCAAGTGTAGTTAAATTCAACTAGTTTGTTCAACTATTGTATAAAAGTCAACTATTTGTCTATTTATTCAACTTGTATATTATCTATCGATGAGCGGGCTTTTTCCGAATAAAACGGTTTTGCCCTGTGGCTCAGTGTAATTCAACTATTACTTAACCGCCTCCTGCAATCCTCCCTGAAAATCCACGAATAAAATCAACACGCTGAAAACAGTTTCGATACACTCTTTACGTATTCGCAAAATTAACTGAGATATTAACAGTTGAAAACTTTCGTTGACAGTTCATCCGCGAGAAAAATCCGGGAATATTCAAAAAAACATCTCTACATAATACGGCGAATAATTTCTGGAAAACCGATTTTTTCCTTCGTAGACCATCCAAAAGTTATTAATTAATTAATTGTTTAAACTTATTATTTCACTATTCAACTTGTATTACATTTTTTAAAAATATTATTCTCTGCACACCTCAGGGAATATATAAAAAAAAAATAACATACGATTTGAATGGTAAAATAATAGGTTTAAACAATTATTTTTTTGTTTTTTTTTTATGTTATTTCCAGTACTGTACATAGATTTCTCTTTTTGTACGTCCCCCCGTTACCCCATTCCAGTTTTTCTTCCAGTCTAACTGCTTGTTTTCTAAAAATTTTAGTTTTTAGTTTCCTAAAATTTAAATAATTATCAAAAGTCAAATCTTCGGACAAAAATGTGAAATGCGCAAGCGAGATTTGAACTCACGACCCTCCATGGATCGACTTTCTATTACTGCACCGCATTTGCCGTGAACCAGGGGAAACCATGGAAAACCCTGATCAGCGCAGTCGGATTCATACAGAGCCTTAATGTGCCTTTCTATCACGCTGACGAGAAAGGCACATTAATTCTCTGTAGTCACACCTCACCGTTCAGTTTGTTCTTCGAATCTGTGTACGGCAAGCGGTCACCCCCATTCAAGTAGTAACCAGACGCAATGCTGCTTAAACCGGTAGATCCGCCGAGTCGTACACAGACCGAACAGCCAAACTGCCGGTAGTTTGAACAATTAATTAATTAATAACTTTTGAATGAGTTTGCGAAGAAGAAAATATTTTTTTCAGAAATTATTCGCCGTATTTTCTCGATACGTTTAAAAAAATGTTATAAAATATGAATTTTTCATATTTATACGATTTTTTGAAGATTTTGGCATTTTTCTCGCGGCTGAGCTGTATACAAGTATTTTCAACTGTTAATATCTCGGTTAATCCTGCAAATACGGAAAAAGTTTACCACCCCGTGAAAAAATTGGCATGCATGATCATGTATAATCATGCATGATTCATGCAAGATCGTGCATGATTCATACATGAGCATGCATGAAGCATGTATGATCATGTAAGAACTGTGCATACTCATGCATGCATCATGCATGGTCGGATATGGCGCACACATGGTCATGCATGAGCAGATATGAGTGTTTTCTTCCGAAAGACAGTCCTCAAGTATGATTTGGCTTGACTATGTGTGGCACATGCATGATTCATACCTGATCATGCATAACCAGGTACAGTCATGCATGAACATGTAAGATAATGCATGACTGATTAGGCAGAAGCATACCCGTGAAAAAAATTGGCATGCATGATCATGTATAATCATGCATGATTCATGCAAGATCGTGCATGATTCATACATGAGCATGCATGAAGCATGTATGATCATGTAAGAACTATGCATACTCATGCATGGATCATGCATGGTCGGATATGGCGCATACATGGTCATGCATGAGCAGATATGAGTGTTTTCTTCCGAAAGAAAGTCCTCAAGTATGATCTGGCTTGACCATATATGGCACATGCATGATTCATACCTGATCATGCATAACCAGGTACAGTCATGCATGAACATGTAAGATAATGCATGACTGATGGGACAGAAGCATACCCGTTAAAAAATTGGCATGCATGATGATGTATAATCATGCACAACCCATGTCGGATCATACATGAGCCGTCCATGATCATGCATGATCATGTATGAAGCATGTATAATCATGCATGGATTATGCATGCTCAGTCATGACACTTACACTGTCATACATGGTCATGTATGAGCAATGATGAGTATTCTCATCCGGAGAAGAGTCTTCAAGCACGATCAGGGCTGACCATGTATGCACCATGAGTGAGTATCAAGGAGCCATGCATGAACATGCATAGTTCATACCTGATCATGCATGACCAAATAGGATCATGCATGGCTAATTTGGAGGAATTATATTCTTTAATGCAATTCATATGGGTGGCCATGACCAATCATATATGACCATTAGGGTGTCCCAAAAAAAACAAAATGTAGTTTTCCATCTGCATAGCACCTGAATCAGTCAGATTACATGTCAATATGAAGTTCTCACAACCTGCATGTAATTGGACCAGTCTGAGTAGTGCCTCAACAATAATTAAGATTGGTCATTGAAAACGCATAAGAAAACAATTTCTTCTCAACAAATACTTCATTTTATCCATATTATTTGAATTGCTTACGAATTGTTTACGAATTTATAGGAAAACATTGATTCATCGCACAAAACAATTGATTGTGCAGAGAGGTGATGAACGAAGGTACTTGGAGTTATTCTGCAATCAGTTCCTTGTGAATATCTGGGGAGCTGAATGGAATAGAGGGATTTGTACCTGAATATTTTTACCGTGAGATATTTTTGACCTGAGATATTATTGTCGAGATTTTCTTGCCGACATGTAATTGCCCGAGGAATAAAAAGGCGTCACTGTACCTGAATATCTTCCATAAACCAGCTTCATATTCACAGGATCCTCTATGCTGTACAGATTTAGTAATATTTTATGGAGAATAATGACAGAAATGTCCTGATTAGTCATAGAAATATTGTAAAGAACATTAGCAGCTTTGAAATATTGCTTTGTCAATATATTAATTTTGTTAATGTTTTTCATTCAATATCACCATGCACGATCAGTACTTTAACTCAGGGAATGAAATTGAATCCAGTAGTTACATGATAGAAATGATGGCAAAAAAAACAGAAATTGATATTCCTGTAAAAATCGTGGCCAAGTACATGTTTCTGAGAATCCCTCTCCTTGAAAAGAATGAGATAATTTGGAAGAGCCTAGAATTCGAATTATTTCACGAAGGCTGATGAGGAAGACAAGGACTTAATACGATTGGATGGGAGATTATTCGGTAGGAAAACTCAGAAACTTGATCTTTTCGATTTCCATTCATGATTTTAATTCAAATTCAGATGTGAAAGGGCCACTGATTTCTGAGCTTTCCTACCGAATGATCTTCCATCTAATTGTATCAATTTCTTGTCTTTCTCATCAACCTTCGCGGAATAATCCAAATTCTTGACTCTTCCAAATTATCTCATTTTTTTTAAAGAGAAGAATTCTCTGAAACATGTACTTGGCCAGATTTCACGGGCGCTTTCAATCAAATATTGCTTATGAAAAAAAATAAAAATCACCATTCGAACACTCGATAGCATAGAGGATCCTGTGAATATTAAGCTGGTTTATGGAAGATATTCAGGTACAGTGACGCCTTTTTATTTCTCGGGCAATTAAATCTCGGCAAGAAAATCTCGACAGTAATATCTTACGGTAAAAATATCTCACACCAAAATATCTCGACGATAATATCTCAGGGCAAAAATATCTAAGGGTGAAAATATCTTAGGTGTTAGCGACAGGGTCGTTAGTATGAGAGAAAGAGAATGAATGTGAGTACGGATGCGAATGTGTGCGTGTAGAAGAGCGAAAAGAGAGGTATGAGACGATGGAGAGGGAAGAGTGTGTGAGGAAAAAGAGGTGTATGTGTGCGTGAGGACGATGAAAAAGAGGAGAGAAGAAGCCGGTGAGAGTGCGAGAAGAAAGGTGCGAGTAAACGAGTGAACTGAACTGAGTGTTTTGCGAGTTATCAAAAAAAGAGATTTGAGTTGAGTCGACTATAGTTGAAGAGTACATCGAGGCGAGTTTATTGCGAGTGAAATGAATTAATTGAGTTTGAGTCTATTGCGTTGAGATGAGTGACTTGCGTTCAAGTCTATTACAAAAAAAGAGTTAACTGTGTATTGAGATAGAAGAGATATTAATTGCGTTCGAGTGAAATTGGTGAAAGCGGGCATGTATGAATGACTGAAGAGTTTGAATGAATTGAGTTGGAGTGTATGAAATAAAAATTACGTTAATTAAAGATTCACTTATTAATACAAATCGTGAGTGTTTATTGAGTACCCGAACAGATCCTGACATAAAGTTAAATGAGTATCAATTAAAAGAAAAAAAAAAAAAAAAAAAATTACAGTGTCTAACACAGGGTAAAAATATTCTGATACATATCCCTCTATTCCATTCAGCTCCCCAGATATTCACAAGAAACTGATTGCAGAATAACTTCAAGTACCTTCGTTCAGTACCTCTCTGCACAATTAATTGTTTTGTGCGATGAATCAATGTTTTCCTATAAATTTATGAACAATTCGTAAGCAATTCAAATAATATGCATTGAAATGAAGTATTTGTTAAGAAGAAATTGTTTTCTTATGCGTTTTCTATGAAAAATCTTACTTATTGTTGAGGCACTACTCAGACTGGTCCAATTACATGCAGGTAGTGAGAACTTCATATTGACATGTAATCTGACTGATTCAGGTGATATGCAGATGGAAAACTACATTTCGTTCTTTTTTGGGACACCCTAATGACCATGGATGACTGATTATGTTCATACATGACCATATATGAAAAGTTTCATTCATAAAAATTAACCGTTATCAGTCTGATCATATCTGGTCATGTCTAGTCCTGTATCATCATGCATGACTACATATAATCCGTGCCTGAATGTGGATGGTTGATGCAAGAGCATCGAATTACTCTTGCATGACCATGTATAGTAATGCATGGTAATTCGAGACTCACCATGTCATGTATTTGTGTTGAATAATTTTTAACTCTGGTCATACATGGTCATATCGAATCATGCTTGATCATGCATAGCTTCGCATGAGTGCATATAGCGACTTCTAGAAATCAATTTTTAGAGTATAATCAATTAATCCCGGAGAAAATTAGTAGCTTGATCATGCATGTTGATTTCCTGGTATGTCCATGTCTATTAACATATATTGATTGAATAATGATGATTATTCAATTATTGTTACAGAACAAACCATGTTGAAATTATTGAAATTTTAAGGATAAATATATATGACCCTTTCGATTCATGCTAGATAGTCAGTAGGGGAGAAGGGGGTCAATTGAACCACGGGGCAATTGAACCAGTCGATTAAAAAATAGGAAGAAATTTAAAAAAAACAGTGCCCTTCCAGAATGAGCTGTTAATATATTAACCCTTGATGTGCATGAAATTTGGAATCATTATGATTGTTCAATTTTGAAAAATTCCAATTTTTATGATTTTGGGCATGCAAACTTTTTTTTCGACTCTCGACGAAATTGTTAATAATATTTTCATTTTCAAATATTATCATGGAATTTCAATTTTAATGTCTCAATATACCTATATTCCATCACTTTTAACCCGATTTATATAGAAATAATTACGTAATAATTTTGAATATGCTCATTACCGTCACTAAAACACATGGGGTCAATTGAACCATAACCAAAACGTCCTTTACCGAAAGCTATATCAAGTAGCAAAAGTAGAAAAGATCGTGCAACAAGGCAAACTGTCACTTATACCGATACTGCAGAAAAATTGAGAATAGAGACGAAAAAACAAAATAAAAAAAACCCTAAGAAAATGGATTCCTCAGGAAAATTTAAAAAAATATGGAGTAGTGGAAAAGAATAAAATGAAAACTACTGAAACACAGTGATATAATAATATATTTTTAGTAAAGTATATTATAACTGTTCTACGAGTTGATATATCTAAAATTATTTATTAAAAAAAAATTATTTTCGCTTCCAATACTTCCGATTCAATTGACCCCAGCTAGTGGTTCAATTGCCCCTGAGCTAGGGACAGTTGAACCACTTGATGCGATGCTACAATTATATATTTCTTTTTAATTACAATCATCTGCTGATTAATTTACCAATCGGAAATGATAAAGTGAATAACAAACTACTATTCCATGGAAAAAAAATTATTTATTTCTAAAAATTGTATTCTAAAAAAATTGTGAAAGAATTTTTGGTTCAATTGACCGCCTTCTCCCCTATATCACTTAGCAGAGTGGAACAAGTTGCGCCTATATGCAGAAGATCCGGGTTCGAGCCCAAGTGATGTTAGATTTTAGTTCATCGGAAAAACTCCTTAGTGTGAGTAATTATCAGTTGAAAATGTTAAAAGATGAATTACTGATGATTCAATACTGCATCCTTATTTTAATCAATTTTTTTATATATATATATTCATGGACGATTATTTTTTCTTGCCCAGCTAGACATGATTATGCTTGCTCATGTATGATCATGCATGAGATCAATGGCTGATCATGTATGCTGATTTTTTCCCGGGTATGTACAACATAGCAATGATTACCATGTTAACATAGTGATTATCGCTATGTGGCCCGACGCGAAAAAACCATTACTATGTTGAACATAGTAATGGTGACTATGCTATTTCTCTGCGTGCACCAGAATACCTTGAGAAATTTGGCATTGAAAAAAAGCTCATTTTCTACACAAGATTCGATTTCTCTCATCTCCCCTTCTCCTCTCTGCATTAAAAAGTACGAGAGTGCTTCATAAGGTATATTATTTTATAAGGAATTGAAACTTTTTTTTATAAAGAACTGAAACTTCTTTCTAAAGACTTTATAAAGACGTGATGAAGTCATTATAAAGTATTTTCATATACGTATACTTATCAATAGTCGAAATATTTACAGATAAACTCACTAACAGCTCCGAAAATTCAAAAACTTGTGATTTCTAAATTACCAAAGATTCGTTGACCCTCGACACCTCTCGGTTACCCCGAAACCCTTCGGACATGCGCAGCATCCCTGGCACAATATTCTCTGCGGGCCCGCCCTAGTGGCAGAGGAGTGAGTGATAAAAATGTCCAATAACCAACTATTAATTTAATGCAATTGATTTCCCATTTTCATGGCATAATAAAAAAAATGAGAGTATTGCACTGAAAGAAAGATAGAGAAATTTGTGATTATAAAAGTAGTATGTGAATGTTTAAAAAAAGGCGGATAATTAGAAGGATTGAGTGGAGATAATCATAGAAGGAAAAAAAAATTAAATAAATAATTGTAATTTTTTAAGAGAATCTCATTCAGTACACAGTGTCAGTCCCATTCTATTTTGGTACGCTGCTGGTAACTGAATTGATACAAAAAAAAAAGAGAAGAAAATTCAACCCAAACTGGCTGATGAAGAAAAAATAATCATAATAATCATGTGTTTAACAGAATAAATTTTCGATGAATAACAAATTGAAATTGAAAAATTGAATAACTTAATTAAATAATTATAAAAGTAATATCGATAATGTTATGGAGTGTTTATTGTCAACTGATATACCCGTTTGCCTTGACGTGCCTGACAGTCAAAAAAATAATAAATTATTGCAAATTAATTACATGATTTCATCATTAAACAGTGTTGAAACAGTAAATCCATGTGGAGAAAATGAATTATTTAATTTGAATTATGATGAAAAAATTAATTTATCTAGTCAAAATATTAAAATGTCAAAGTTAATATTGTTCATGAATTTTTTAAAAAATTCAATACTTCATACATCCAATTTTATCAAAGAAGAATTCAAGAATTTAGTACCAATAATGAGGTTATCGTTGATAGTTGCTGGATTATTTATTATTATTCAATTATTACCAATGACAGAGGCTAGTGAACCACTTGGTAATCCGTATGAGATACTTGGTGTTCATAGACGTGCAACACTACAGGATATTAAGAAAGCTTATAAGAATCTTGTTAAGGAATGGCATCCTGATAAAACTGATCATCCTGATGCAGAAAATAAATTTGTCCAGATTATCAAAGCTTATGAGGTAAATATTCGGAATTTTCGGAATTGATAAATAAAATGAATTTGATTCCATCATCAGTTTTTTAAGAATATTCCGGAAATTAAGTGAGATAGAGCTATTTTGCCTGAATCTTTTTATGTAGCTCTTGAAATTGCCTACATAAAAGGATTCCAACGAAATCGCCGTATCTCGCTTAGATTCTGAGATATTTCGAAAAAACTGATGACAAAATCCAATCAATTTCTCTAAAAAATTTCCATTCTCATTTTTTTAATGTTATCCCGTTGTTTATGAGAAAAATATCTTGGAATTAAAGAAAGATATGGAAATTCTCATGGAGATCTTTTCTGTATAAGCAAGATGAGAGCTACAAAAAGGGTCTCCACGAAAAATTCGCATCTTTATTAATTTTACAGATATTTTTACTAACTTTAAATTTACTCGTAAATTAAATTAATTGTCTTGATTCATCAGCTCTTATCAGATCCTGAGAGACGAAGAAACTTCGATAATCACGGTATAACAGATGAAAGTTCCTCGAGACATCGGAGAGATACCCATCAATTTCATATGCCGGATCCACTGGAAGATTTGTTTGGTGGAAATTTTAAATTTCATTATCAAAGTAGTGACATAAGTTTTTATCACAAAATGAGTGTAACTTATAGGTGAGTTTGCATTAGAAATTCCAATTCATTTCTTCAATTCATCTGCCATTGGCTATTAAATCAGTAGAAAAGAGGTAGAACAGGATGAATCAATTTCGAGAATTAATAGAGATATGCCCCTTTTGTCCTTATCCTTTTTTGTTAAGAATTTCAAGAACTACAAAAAGGATTGAGGCGAAAACACGTATCTAAGAACGACTCTTGTTTGATCTCTCCACCATTGAAATTTCTATATTTTAATATTAAATCAACTTATTAATTTAAACAGAACCTATGAGCACATGATTCTGCCAAAGAGCTACCGCACACCGTATTTAATGCTCTTCTACTCCGAATGGTGCTTCACATGTCTCCAAATTGAGCCAACTTGGCGAAGGCTGATCGACGAATTAGAACCACTTGGTGTAAATCTCGTTACTGTACACGGTGAAAGAGAGCCAGCATTCAAGAGACGTGTTGGTGTTCATTCTGTTCCCTGTTTAGCAATAACACTAGAAGGTCACACGAGTATCTACAAAGAATCCCTATTGAACGTTCCAAGAATCGTTGAATTTTTACGAAACAGATTTCCTTACAAGTTAATATCAAAAATAACAAACGACAATGTCGATAATTTCTTATCAGGCTGGTCTGATAATAGAATTCGTGCATTAATATTCGAGAAAAAAGATTCACCAAGATTGCGTTATTTGCTCGTAGCATATCATCATAGAGACAGAGTTGCATTTGGATTTGTTCAAGTTGGTAAATCAGATACAGATGGTATAACATCAAAATATAAGATATCAGGTGATTTAAATACATTATTATTGTTCAATGAAAATTCAGAAAAGCCAATGGCATCAGTCAGTATGAAGGATATATCGAGTGAAACAATGCACAATGTGATAACTAATAATAAATTCTTGGTACTGCCACGTTTATCGAATCAGGCAATGTTGGATTCTGTGTGTCCACCAGAATGGCTGCGGCCACAGAAAAGGCTTTGTGCTATTTTAATATCACAGAAAAGTGCTGTACATGATTTAGCACGACACAAGTTTAGACAAGCTGCTTTAGAATCACCATACAGTACTGAACGTGTTCGTTATACTTATGTTTATAAAGAATCACAGCCACAATTTGTATCAGCATTGTCAGCTGGTGAAGGTAGTCCACTTGAGCCATTACTGCATATTGTAATCATTTGGAGGAGAGATGCTAATCATTTGAAATACGAGTGGTTAGCAAATGGCTGGTTAGAAGCCACTGAAGACGAAAACAAATGGAATGAAACTAGGCGAAAATTGGAGCAGACAATTCAACGTTTACTTAGAGTAACTGAAGCACTACCTTATGCTGCTAAAGTCGAGGAACTTGCTGATGAGCATGCACAGGGAACTGTAGATAGGCTCATTGGTAGGGCACTACTTGCTGTTGATTACATCTCTGATAATTTAACTAAAGAACAACTTCTTCCATTAGTATCTGTTATTGCATCGCTTTTGTTCATTGGTGCTGCTGGTTATGGGGTATCTTATTTAGTTAAATTGGAGGAAATTAGTGTTCAAAATAAACAAAATCAGTTTAATAAAGTGAACTCGAAACCAGTGATAAATCAACCGCAGTTGAGACTGCATGAAATGAGAGCTGAGAAATATAATGGACTTGTTAGATTATTAAAACCTGGATGTAGAACGATTATTTTGCTCATGGATTCTCAGAGTGGACCCAAATTACTTCCAGTTTTTCAGCATGCTCTTCGGCCTTACAGGTGAAAAATCTCTTTAGTTGAGATGATAAAAATGTTTTCATATCATTTGTTTCATTTTCCTTAATTATCGAGATATTTAATTGTAAATCTTTGCAGAATTAATGAGACTTATCTTATTTTAATTTCTCTTCACTGACTTACAATTGCATAATTCTCTTATTATTGTAATTCGATTTTTTGATATATGCAATTGAATGTAATATTTCTCTTCTCGTTATTTATAGAAAAAATAAGACTCTGATGTTTGGATATTTATCACTGGAACGTGGTCTCGATTGGTACAAGAAAATATTGTCTTTAAGTTTACCAGAACCCAAGGAGTTGAACATTAATCCGAAAAATTGTGTAGGCACAGTTTTAGCGTTGAATGGTCACAGAAAATATTTCTGTATGTACCATGCAAAGCATTCAGAATGCAGTAAAGGAAAAGGTGCTAAGGTAATGGAAAACAAAAGATTGGGTTAATGATAGTAATGGAAAGTACACTGAAATGAGTGAGAGTATTTGAGATTTAATTTTTTTCGATGATTGATTGTGTTCTTATTCCCCATCGATTCATGTCGTTTTCAATTGATTTTTCATAATTTTCAAGAATGAATTGAGTTGAAATAATTTAAATCAATGGGAAATGAGCTCATCTTGAAGCTGTTTTTTTTAATTTATCCATTGCTTTACGATAATTATAAATAGATATCATCGTCTCAGAAACGAAGTGGCGTAAGTGCTTTACTTATACATAGTACGTATGCCATTTTCCTTCTCAGAAGATTTTCCAACAGAAATTCCTTACTGTTTTTCAATGCAATTAGTTGAATATTTTCTCCCTCAAATTCAGTCGTAAAGTGTGATAAGTTTAGGAATTTCATCCTCATTTTCTCGATGAATATCTTTGGCACGAGTGCGTCCACAAAAAATTGCCAACATACTTTTTTGGAGAGAATTCAATGGGTTAAATAACGCTAGTTGGAAATTTTTTTAAAGCCTCGTTGCTTCCAAAATATTCGATAAGTAGCTTCCTCTATTACTCCGCTCCTGGATTATTTCCAAAAATATTAATAACTAAAACATTAAAATTTTTAATATTCAGAGAATGGAGAGAATAACGAAACATTTGAGTCGAACGACTGATGATGCCGAAGCTGGTGCGTTCATAGGTTTCGACAGTTCCAGTGAGTCCGAAATGTCGCAAGATGAGGTAAAAATATATTCATCATAATCCTCAAGAAATAAACTATTTAAAACATTTTCTACCCTTTTCTTTTGCAGATGGACAACAGTGTTTTATATCAAGACAAACTTCTTGATGGTCTGTCGAATTGGCTAGATAGATTATTCGAGGGTTCAACGCAACGCTATTATATTAATTATTGGCCAGACTTCACTGCTAAATAAGATTGAGGTTTATTATACGTTCAATAAAAATACGTATAGATGCCTTTTAATTGTAATTTTAAAAAAACCGAACACAGGTGTCTTGAATCTAGTCATTGAAGTGAATTGAAGGATATCTGTTGATAATCACTAAAAACTGTGAGTTCAAAATCACCCATAAAGACATAAAAAAAACATATATTTCATTAGAACAATGCAATATCATTGTTCATGAACGTATTATGAGTTCCCATGAGCCCGTATAGCTAAATGAATTACTATTATTTTTTAATCAAAAATTCTGCTGAAGAGAGTAAGAATTAAGTCGACTGATGCTTCATACACTCGAGGAAAAAATCATTTGGTTCAAGTTTTAATTGAGAATTATCATTCAGTATGGAAGAGATGAAGCAATATTAGTGGATTTTTGTTTAAACTATTTTTTTGGGGAATATCTCAAAAACTTACGGAGATACTGAGTTTTCTGATGCAAACATTTTTTGCATATTTTCGCTCTACAAAAAAGTTTTTTATAAAAACTTCAATAAGTCGCTTTTCTTTGAGATATTTCCTGATGCTCAACTTGCAGTAAAATTGACTAATCTCGTTCTACCTCTTCACTCGTAAATTGATAAAGATACTATCGAATGTCATTCCCAAGCATTATGTACTTTTTCTTCATTAAGATTTTTTTGAAATATTTGAATAGAAGATTTTTTCTTTTGAGTGTATTACAAGTAATTTATGATGATAATGATTCAGTTTTTCTGTGGAATGAATTAGCTAATTATTTCACTCTTTTCTTTTCCTCTTTATTATTTATTGATTCATGTGTTCATATAACAACAATCTAGTCACTGATAATTTTATCAAATCTGAAGAGTGATCATTCTCTTTGGCAGAATTACATAATTATTATCAATCATGTTTATTTATAAGAATGAAGAAGAGTTACGTGAGAGTTTAACTGAGCGTTGGAAATTTTGAAAGATATATGTCAAAGATGCCATTGTTTACACATCCTTGTATTTACCTATTTGCGAAATTCATTTTTTCATGAATTAATATCTCGGAATAATTACTGTAGTTGTGATTTTTGAAATATGACTCGATTAAACTTTCTTTTAGTGTAGGGGAGAGCGGGCGGAATGAAACTCGAACTCAAAATGATTAAGAATTTTGTTTGCGGAGCCGTCATTTTCCGAAAATTCCGAATTATTCTGTCTTACAGGTCCGTTCCGCCTCGGTCTCTCCTATCTGGAGACGTTCTCACTATTCCGATAGAAAGTTGCCAAGATAATCTGATGATATCGTCACCTATAATAGTTCTTATAATGGAGCTTATGCATAGCACTTACGCCACTTTATTTCTAAGGCGACTATATTCTGCCATAACTCTAATATGTATTAGAGTTATGGCAGAATTTAATGGATTGTCCGTATATGGATTAGCATTCGTGTAATATATGGCCCTTGTATTCTTCAATTTACAAATTCTCCTTCAAATTTCCTAGTCCATTTGTCTTTCAGTAATCATTTTTCTCCTTTTTGAATTTTACTTCGAAGCATAAGTGGAGAATTCATCAAGAGACATTTTTCGTAGTTTAGAAAATTCTCGAAAGGAAATATCTCTTGAGAATTTCTTCTAATTTCACTCAATCGAACTATTATAGAAATTACATCATCGCTGATTTTTCGAGGCTCTTTACGAAAAAAAAGCTGCAATAATTATTCCAATGTCATTAATTTGTTGAATCAAGTGTTTCAGTATCTTGAGATGAAATGCACAATTTACTCCTCAAGAAATTCCCATAAAAATCAATTTATCAATACGATAAGTGTTGACGTTATTAGAGATTTTCTGTACGGTGAGAATCAATGGGCACATGCAAAGATTTCTTATCTTAAAAATAGTGAATTATTCACAAAATGAAAAAGCAATAGAGAAGAATCATGTCTCGGAGGTCTGAAGGGAAAAAACATTACTCATTTTTTTTTTTTTTCGAGTCAAAGAAAAATTGGCATCAACAATAATTCATAACTCTCTGATTCTCATTCAATTATCAGTCAATAATCCTCAATTCAAACGAATCTATCGCATTTAACTAAACTTAATATATTCTATCGACCAGAAAATTGAAAAGAAAAACATTTTTCTCAAATTTTTAAACTATTGCTATAATTAAATGAAAAATGAAAAAAATATGCGCTCTTTCATTCTAATATTTTTTAATGAATTTAGTTGAAAAGTAATGAACAGATATTAATGATAGATGATCAAAATTATTTGAAATTACATAGTAATTGGATAATTCTCGACAATCTTTCGATCTAAATTCAGCGAAAGATAAAAATAAAAATAATTGCAAGCTGGACAGATGACAATTATTTCAGTAATGAAGTGTAAAAGGAGAGATGAGACGAGAAAAAATTGAGAAATCATCAAAATGCCTTTTTTGTAGAGAATTTGATGAACTTTAAGAAGGGCTTCTGATGAATTCTTCCATTCAAAATATTCTCGAAGTAATCCACATGATTCTTAGTATTCACCCACTTTTAAGACTTCATTACTAATTTAATTTGAATCTTACTGAGAATGCGTTGATGCCTCATTTCTTCTTCTTCTGCCTCGTTCACTCGAAGTTTATCAGTAGTAACGATACGTGCTATTAGCGATTAAATCACTTTAGGAAATCAAATTTCGTAAAGAATTTTCTCGAAGCCGTTTAATACTTTCGAAAAAAATGAATACCACAACCCTTGATAATATTTATGGGAAATAATAATAATTATAATAATAATGATAAAACTGATAAAAAATTATGCATTGAGAATGCAATTATGCATTATTTAAAATTTGCAAAGAAATTTATACAATTTTAATATTGCACGATTATTCCAGTATTGACTCTGGTCAAAAATTATTATAGAAAACATTAAAAATATAAGAAGGAATACATGAATACATGATAATAGAGTTATTACACAATTGAATGGAAGATGCAGCACAGGAATAAACTAACAATACTGATGATTGAATTGTTAAAACAGTAAACACTCACCTAATACGTCCTTGATGGATTTTTTTTTATGTATATACTATCGAAGAGCTACTATGTAATACGTAGACCATAGTATCTTGATGTCTTTATACAGTGAATTATTAAAAAATAAAATTGAAAGTTTACAAAATTGAAATAAAAAAAAATCAGTTATTTAGAAATAATAAATATTAATTGATAAATTATATACGAAAATTTGTATTGAATAACGAATAACAAAGAATATAATAATTTCCGAAAGAACTTCACTGTATACGTTCTTGTTAAAAAAATTGCGCACAAATTTACAAAATTTATTTAAATAAAATGAAAATTCAGCAAAATTGATTGCACTGTTTTTATCCGTAATAGTTCAATTATTCAAATTTATTTTTACATATTTACTGCTGGAGAAAAAAAACATGAAATGATTGAGGTTTGGATCTAGTTTTGTGAAAAGCTGGTTATTATTGTTGAATTAGAGACAAAAAAAAGATATCTTTATGTATATGGACATCAAAGATTCGTCGATTATTTACGTGACTAAAATGTAAATACAATTGAAAAATAGAATTAAAAAGAAAAAAATCATATGAAATTATTAATTTACTTCCTTCATTGGGCGGAAAATTGATTGAGAAACCTTTTTTTTTCTTTTTTTTTATCGAGAAATTCTCTTATTATTCAATTTGACAAAAGATTTTTGTCAAAGTACATGATTATAATTAACGTAATTTTATTCCAATGAGAAAGATAATCAATGTCACTGTGGTGAGCCATACCAAAGACTCCACAGTACTTGAGAGGGAAAAAAAATATGACAGAAATGAAAATCATTTATGAATTTCGTATTCCGAGTGCTTGCTCCAATTCTGCTCTCTTTTGTTGTACTTTCGTATAGAAGTAACGACAGACAGCTTCTTGTGCCCATGGCTGATAATAAAATTCTGCTCTTCTTTCCTCTTCTGGATTACCAACTACATCTGTCATTGTCTTCAAGTCACGTGTTTGTGATATTATCCATTTATTGATGAATTGCTGTGGATCTTTTGCAAAACTTAGGAAAAATTCACGATTTGTCTTTAATTGATTTATTGTTTCAACTGTCTCGTGAATTTTGTTGTCCAAACTTTGTATCTCTTGCTGACTTGCTGTAGAGAGTAGAAAATTATTCATCTGTGTTTTCAAAGTATCGTCCACCTCAACATCGATGTCATAACATGCGGTTTGTTTTGTCTCTGTGCCTGGAAATAAATTTATAAATTTTAGATAATTTTTGAATATTAGGGGAGAATGGGGCAGAACGGACATTTCGAGCAGCATGATTCAAGAATTTTTTTTATTAAAGTGAAGAACTTTATGAAAAAATCTCAAAAATTGAGAAGACGCTCTAATATGTGGAGATTGTTGATGATTTTTTTTCAATTTCTCGATAGAAATCTTGACTCTCAGAGAAAAATCCGAAATCATTTTGACCATCAGGTCTATTTCCCTCCTCTCGTATAATGAAGGTGGTTTTGGATATCTGATGAATGTGGTACGGAGAAAATTATGAAATATGTGTAGTCCTATCTAAAGATAATCGAATGACAATTTTTGAAATTTGAAATGAACTCTCATGGGAAAATCACGCTCGCATAGAAGAAATGGTCCAGAACTCTTGAAATTTTGATACCAGTTTTCTAATGAAATGAATTTTTGTTTCGAATGAATGATAAATTGTTGATTACAGTTTTTTTTCTATTGGTTATCATCAACACAATTGCCATGACTATTATTTTCTGGGATAAAAACTAGGTAAATATCAATTAAGATAAAATGGGAATATTCTTGGATTCAGGAATTATCACGACTTTTAACTGAACCTAGATATCCGAAACTTATTTGAAGAAAATCGTAGCTTTCCTCTCTTTTCATTACCTTCTACACTAATGACATGATTGATGACAATTGGATCTGGTGGGTGCAAGAGTGGATTCA
The DNA here is from genome assembly GCA_963921955.1 of Aleiodes alternator. Classification (NCBI taxonomy): domain Eukaryota; kingdom Metazoa; phylum Arthropoda; class Insecta; order Hymenoptera; family Braconidae; genus Aleiodes; species Aleiodes alternator. The sequence continues at coordinate 2,062,353 of OY998097.1, forward strand.
ATCTCTGTGGTATTTCAGCAAATTTCATCCGCGGACAGGCAAATATTTGCTCCAAATATTTATCACAGTTAATAAATTCACGCTCATGACTGTCTTGTAATTTGTGAGTTTTTATGTACTGCCATAGTGCAGATATAATCACAGGCCGAGTTTGCGTATGGACACCCAGTAGACGAGCAAGCCGTGGATCCAACTTGAACTGTCGTGCAACAGAAAACGAGATTCCAGTTAATTCAAGTAGAGAAAAAGAAATATTTTTTAAAGTTTTGCTTGTAAATATCTTTAAAGCATTACTTCTGATCTTTATCCAAAATATTTCAACCCAATTTTATGAATGTCAACTTTCACGCGATCACGTATTTACCTGCAGTGGTTGATAATCGAGTAGCAAAAGAATGGTGCACCGGACATTTTTGTCACCGGGACGCTTAACTTGGAAGCCGTCAGTCTCTTGAGTTGTTAGGGTACGATGCCACTCGACCAAATGATTGTCTGGACCATACAAATCCTTGTCCAGTTCGATTACCAAACTTTTGAAGAATGACGAAAACTTTCTCTTCACCTTTCAATTAAAGAATTCATATTAATTTTTCTAAGGGAGGAAAATGAATTTTTTGAAATGATGCTATTAGAAAACTGATGGAGTTATCGATGGGAAACATCAATCAATGTATTGTTACCATTGATTTTCAGTTTCTCTCTTTAAATTCGATTTCTTGATGCCATGAACTCAAGGTCTGAGCTTTCCCATTTCCGGGAACTTTCAATTTTCTACAAATATCTCTAGTTCTGAGAGTCTCAACGAAAGAAATCAAGAATCGGCTCAACGATGAGCGCATTTTCCATAATTTTCAATGATGCGAAAAAATGACTCTTGTAAAGTCAATTGCAATTCTTTCAAGCATCAATTTTAGAAATCAATCAAATTGATGGAGAATGAGCTTACCCTTTTGGATTGTTATTTTTTTAGCAAAACCATCGAATTTTGAAATATATATTCTCCTTCGGAAATTAGGAAAGAATGGTTGGAAAAATATTATTCCGGAAGCTCTTACTCCTTTCAACTCATTTTAATTCCAAAATTCATTATTTAATTTAAAAATGCAAATTCTAACTAAGCCTCAATTATATCCGTTTTCCCGGTAATTTTCATATCACCCTATATTTTTCAATTCTCGTGCAAAAAATTGGTTAATTATCAGCTCTCATTTAATTGCTGATCACTACAGTTTTTTGGAGAGTAGAAAGGCTTCTTGCCATGAAATCAAATATTTTTTCCAGCGCTCACCTTATTTGGATCATTTTTCGTATCATCCAATAATCGTCCCTCAACTCGAAGTTCCCAAGAGGCAACAGAGCCCTCCTCACCTTCTCCAGCTTCCTTAGCCGGATAAAATGTATTAGAAATGAATATCCGTAATTTTCTCTTCTGTTTCATTGGACGCTTGAGTGCCTCTTGTATATCAAGCCTCTTACGCATTATCGTAGCATCCAATTTACGTTCAAATGCAAGTAGATCCATATATGCCTGTGACTCTGGTACCAAATCACGTACTTTTTGTGGTAATATTTTGTCAGCCAACTTCTTCTTCTTCTTTGATGTGGAATGTGAAAAATCACTGTTCCAAAAATACCTAGATGAGTTTTTGATGGAAAATAATATTTTGAAAAATCAAAAGAAATTTTGAAACTTGTTTGATGTGTTTATGTGTGTATGGCTGTTGGTGGTATTATCGATGACCAGGGTACATGAATTATTGTTGGAGTTCCAAAATGAAAACTAACGAAAACCAAAATTCGAAAAATAAATGAATGAACCAATAGAATCAAACATGGAGGAACTTAAAAAAAATGATAAAAATGATAAATGATATAAATTTTTCATTTATTTTTGGGACATTGACTTACGGTTTTTGTTGGGACATGGGAATACGTTGATCACCACTTCTTTTTCCTGATGGTGCGGGCATTGGGCCCTGGCGCATGTTCGAATACGGCTGATTGGGCCTCATAATACCACCAGGGCCTGGACCTCCTGCACCCATTTGGGGAGGCGGGGTAAAACCCGATCTAGGCTGCATCTGAATAAAAAGTCAATTAGCAATATTTCTAGCCAACATTTATCAATTTCATTGAACCTGGAAGATGAAATACGTTAAGCAATTGAAAATTATGATGAAAGATGACGCATTAATGGAGGAGCAATTTCGGAGGATCATGAATTTCACAATAACCGGAACATTGTGTATTGAATTCAGCAGTATGTAATTTTGAAAAGAATCAATAGCAAAACGGTAAAATGATGTCCATAGTTTTTGTCTGAGAAATTGTCCAGAATTCAATTGTAGAATTGAGTGAATTCATCCCATTATACGGGATTCAATACGTACTCATCAAGAACAGACACAGTACAACTGAAATTGAATTATCAAGATATTTTAAATGGTTCTAATCGGTGCTTCGTGGAACGAGGAAAAAAGTGAATAAGGATAGCACGTTCAATGTAATCATTTTTCATCTCAAGAGCCATCTTTTCAATGATGTCTCGAAAATTCTGAAAAAGTTACAAAATGATTTTAAAAATTAAGATGATCACATATTTTGAAAATTCGACATGGTCTCCTATGAGAAAATCATCTCTTCACAGTTAAAATTCACAGTCACCACTCGAATATTCTAAACTCTTTCATTATAGTGTTCTTAAACAATTTATCTAGATTAATGAAATTATATAAATTGAACGAGAATGTGTAATAATTCCATTATATAACAGTAAATATATTCTGCAGTTAATTTTCAGAGAACATCTGACAATCAAAGCAAGATACGAAAATTTTCATTCATGCTTCTCTGGCAGAGCACAATGATGCCTGCAAAAGGAGTCATAATAAAAAATTCCATCTCACTATTAGCTTTTGAGATATTTGAAAAAAATTGGTACTCAATTAGCACTGAATCGTTTTTTTTATATATCAAATAATGAAATATTTACCGGAAAATTTGGTCCTGGATACTGACGAAGATTTGGTGGTACACCAGAAGGCGGTGGATATCTCTGTGGAGGTGGACCATTATTTCCAGCATTTGGCACCGGAAATCTTTGCGCCATTTTCAATCAGGAGCTATGTATGAAAATTAGTGAAATTTAATATTGAGTTTAAAAAATAATTTGAATCAATGAAAATTTCTCTCTAAAATTGAAAAATGGAGCCAGGAAATGAATAATTAATAGTATATTACATGCCTAGGGCAGTGATGTAAGAAATGTCTCAGAGCACATGTCTCAGAGCTCCATCGGCCGAGGCGAAACCGAGGTCAACAAATATGTGCTCTGAGGCTTTCTTACTTACTGCCCGAGATGTGTGTGCTATTTTTCTGCACACTGGGACAGAAGTGAGCTTACGCTCGAGCGAGGGCCGAAAGTCTCATTTTCGTCCCAGTGTACAGAAAAAGACATTTATGGTCAATTTCTCGTAATACTAGTGATACTAATGATACAAATAATACTCTGATTGTAATTAATGATTTATAATTTGCAAATTATAGTCCATAATTCGAATATGTAAATACTATTTCTTCTTTATTTTTTCGTACATTAATACTCTCTACACAACCGTTAAAATTGTAAAACATGTAAGACTACCGAGGGCGTTGAAATAAATAAATGAAATAAAATAAAATAATTACAAATCATTGCATAAACGAGCCTAAATTTCGGAGTAGTCAATTGACGAGCTAGAATATTTATGATTGAACGTTACGCAGTGTTTCAATAGTGCTACAAAATAATTTCAAGAATTTGAAATCATCTGGAGTATTGCAATATGCGTACGCCCTCAAAAATTATATGATGAAATCAGCAGACATCTGACAATTTTGTGCATTGTTTGGAGCAATAAATAATCATCAGAAAAATCATTTAAAAAATTTGCACTCATAGATTTTCAAACTGTTTACATGTGCATCTTTTTTTTCTAATAAACTCTGTTAAACGACACAAAAAATAAAAATTGTCAGATATCTGCTATTCGCAGCATCATAAAATTAGAGACATTTAGATCGAATGCGTGTGACTCCTTTCCCGGTAGCTCTACGCTCACTGGCTAACCTCCAAACTCTCGAATTATTTCAATTATTCTCCAATTTTCAAGGATAATAACTCTCGCAACTAATTGAAAATTATTTCTTGAAGTGAATTATCATCGTTATAAACTGCACTTTTCCTTAAAAAAGCGGGATATACACACAAAAATATCTGACCCTTCCGCTGTAGCATCTTCATACCACTAAGCATCTCTATAACTTCGCATTACAAATGTAATCACAACAAAACGAAAAATGTAGTGTAAATAATAAGTAATTCATTTACCGCCTCAAACACTGGATAAATCGCGCTTTTGTTTCAAGAAAAGTGTTGATGAAAAATCAGTTTACTTCGTAACGCTCATTGAGCAGTTTACGTAGTCTAGATACAGTCCAACCAGTGTTACCAACAACAGTGACTATCTACACATTATATGACCCTGAAGTTAGCCGATATATGCCAAAGTGAGTTTTCAGTCTGGCATATTTCCCGCGGATGAAATCGAATTTGAAAAATACGAATTGGACGATTTTCAGTGAAGAAAATGCCAACACCGCATTTTTTTCAAATTTGAGTTTTCGATGCAGGCACATAGATATTTTGGATTATGCTGTTCTTTTTTTGTTTATTCATTGTATACTCTTAATAAAGTATGCTTTTGCTTCATCATTTTTTTGACATCATCTCAAGCACAATTTAAAAAATCGCATTTTTTTTCTTTTTTTTTTCGATCACGTCTCATTTATTTCGGTCATAACTTTTAGGCAAATGCTCGGATCTGGATGAGATTAAATTTGATTTTTTCGTTTCGAAAAAATCTAGAATCGCATTTTTTTTTTGTTCAGTCTCCATGAAGTTAATGACGAAATAGTTATTTAGTTTCCCCTATTCCTGTCAGAATTTGATCTAATTGCCCTGAAAAAATTATTTGAAAAATTGAGAGTATTTTATTGATCCATTTCTATACCCCCCTTTTTTTTCCTTGACAATATAATTTTTTATCAATGAAAAATGTTGTAGAATTCCTATTTCCTATTATAATTTGACCAATGAGCTTTTTTATGATATGCCTATGAATAAAAATTTGTTGAAATCGATGGGAATTAGTAGTGAGTTACCCAATACTCTGAATAATCATCCGAACGTCTTTCAAGGAGGTCTAAATCGACAAGTCTATATACAATTTTGAAAAAATCCACTAGAATCTATTCATACTTTATCATGAAAAAAAAATGTACAATATATATTTAAAAATCTATTTACAATAATTTATTTAAAAATGAAGAATTATTTTGAAATCATGGAGCACATGATATAATTCTCCCTGAATTCTTTTTCTCTGGAATTAAAAATATGTACAATATATATTGAAAAATCTATTTACAATAATTTATGTACAAGAGAAGAATTATCGCCCGCTAAATTCGACGCGGGAATCGAAAAATAATTTAAAAGCAAAATTATTAAAAAATAATTCTTCATTTGTAAAACAATTATTGTAAATAGATTTTTGAATATATATCGTACATCGTCGGCCTAGAAACAAAAGGGCGTAAGCGCCAAAAACCCACTTTTCAAAGGGAAAAGGGCGTATGTCCAAAATGCCTATGAAAATTTTTTCCATGCTTCAGTGATGGAAAAGAAACGAATTTAAAATTTGAGTAGCAAAAGGGCGTATTTGCCAATACTAGCAGGAATAGGGCGTATGTGCAGCACATACGCCCTTTTGTTTTTAATTATGAGAGTAAATTTTTGGGAAGTTAAGAAAATTAATAACAGCAAGAGGGCATATCATCGGTACTTACGCCCTTTTGATTTTAATTATTCCTAACGATTACCAATTAATTTCGACAAGATATAATAACAAAAGGGCGTATCTAAAAATTCTCGTAATTCATTGGAAAAATGAATATCCGTATTTTATAGAAATCTAATGTGATTATTTAAATTATTGATAATAATTAAAATTGAACGTTTTGTCAAAAAAAGAAATATCACTGATTTCATTCCATTATTTCATTTAAAATTTATACCATGGACATACGCCCTTTTGTCATTATGATTTCCACAAGCGGAATTCATAGTTAAGAAGAATATTTGAAAACAAACAGGCGTATGTGCAAAAGATGCGCCCTTTTGCCATTAAGTATTTTCTGCATAATGGTTCGAATAGAAAAAAAATAAAAGCAAAAGGGCGTATGTGCAAAACATACGCCCTTTTGTTATTATAAACCGTATAGCAGGATCGCGAAATTGAGGATGAAATTAATAACAAAAGGGCGTAAGTGAGGAAGATGGGCCCTTCTCATATTAATAATTGGAGATGCGCCTGTTTGTTATTTAAGAAAAAAAATGCTCCAAATGATCGGTGAAGTCGAGCATAATCGATAAAGCGAAGAAAAAAAATGACGCCCTTCTGTTATTAAAAAAAAAAATGGCACTTACGCCCTTTTGTTTCTAGGTCGACGACATATTTTTTTCATGATAAAATATGAATAGATTCTAGTGGATTTTTTTCAAAATTGCATATAGACTTGTCGATTTAGACCTCCTTAAAAGACGTTCGGGTGATTATTCAGAGTATTGGGTAATTCACTATTAATTCCCATCGATTTCCACAAATTTTTATTCATAGACATATAATAAAAAAGCTCATTGGTCAAAATATAATATGAAACAGGAATTCTACAACATTTTTCATTGATAAAAAATTATATTGTCAACGAAAAAAAAAAGGGGGGGTATAGAAATGGATCAAAAAAATACTCTCAATTTTTCAAATAATTTTTTCAGGGCAATTAGATCAAATTCTGACAGGAATAGGGGAAACTAAATAACTATTTCGTCATTAACTCCATGGAGACTGACAAAAAAAAAGGCGATTCTAGATTTTTTCAAAACAAAAAAATCAAATTTAATCTCATCCAGATCCGAGCATTTTCCTAAAAGTTATGACCGAAATAAATGAGACGTGATCGAAAAGAAAAGAAGAAAATGCGATTTTTTAAATTGTGCTTGAGATGATGTCAAAAAAATGATGAAGCAAAAGCATGCTTCATTAAGAGTATACAATGAATAAACAAAAAAAGAACAGCATAATTCAAAATATCTATGTGCCTGCATCGAAAACTCAAATTTGAAAAAAATGCGGTGTTGGCATTTTCCTCACTGAAAACCGTCCAATTCGTATTTTTCAAATTCGATTTCATCCGCGGGAAATATGCCAGACTGAAAACTCACTTTGGCATATATCGGCTAGCTTCAGGGTCATCACTATATATCCACGGTATGCTGGGGTCCGTTCAGAAATGTCCCCGGGTAGGTAAAGTTTACCCAAATCCGTTCAGAAAGACCGGAAATCGGTACTTGAGCGCCACCCACGACCGTTCAGAAACTCGGGAGATTTTACCCAGAGTGTCCCCAAGCCTACCCAGCAAAATAGTCCGGGAGAAGTTACCCGACATGCGCAGAAGCTCACTCGCTGAAAGTAAATATAAACAACGAATTTTTGAGTGAGTAACGTTTTTTATTTTATTAAATAATTTTCATCAGATTCGAGGTGATAGCTGATTATCTGTCACACGTTCAGCGGTAAGTGAAAAATTATTTTCATCATCTTCAAAACTTTGGCTTTTGATAAAAATCTTGAGATAACCTCAAAAGCTAGTAATACATCTCTATCAATTAAAAATACAACAATTAATCAATTGTCATTGAGTCTAATTCCCGTAATGCACGAATTATATCAGCATGATTGGAATTCGGTTCATTGACAATTGACTTTCCGTGGTGGCTGTAGTCTTCTGAGAAAGATTAGGGAATTTTACATCTCAAGACTGGGGCTAAAAGTTCATGTTATTTCAGACTTCCTTAGATTCTAAACTTTTTATTGATAACATATATTTTTTTAGATTTGGCTCTTACAATAGAAATGGCCACTATCACAGCAGCATCGCATCGTTTATGTGTTAATGAACAGAAGGAAGTACTTTTGAATGGAGGCAATGAGGCCATGTTCCAAGACATGAAGGGTGAATTTTGAAGCTACAATCATTAATTCAGTCGTCTATGGAGAAATAACTCCTGCATTAGTGAAGGAGTTTCCGATGCTCACTCCACTTTTGAACAATACCTGCAATAACAACAAAGAGAACGATGAAGATGAGTCCCCAGCTCAAAACCAGACAAGTAGAAACTCCAAGGCATCTTGGTCAAGATCAGCTCTTTTGCAATTGATTGGCTTCTATAAAGATAATACTTCTGGTTTTGCTGACACATCGATAAAGAACTGTAAAATCTGAAACTTGATCTCTGAATGGATGACAGCTGCAGGTTTTAATTTCAGTGGAACCCAGTGCCAGGACAAATTTAAGTATCTGAAGCAGCAATACACGAAACAGGTTGATAACATGAGCAACATGTTAATGTAGTGGTGCTGCGGCCTTCAAATTTGAATACTTCAATGAAATGGATGAAATTTCTGGTAACAAACCGAATATTCGCCCACAACACATTGCTTCCTCGAATCGAAGATCCAGTGGAAATACTACAGGTGAGATTATTTAATGAGTAATAGAATTACTGTTACGGCTCAATTTCTTTAAAGATACTTTTTCTCTAAAAATAGATACTTCAGGGGTAATACGACTGTAGAATTTTCGAAAAATCTATTTTTTTTCTTGCTTTAAAAATTCAGTTGGGCCTTCCAGAGTACGGGCCAGAGAAGTTATGCCCTGAAACCCATTATTTTACATGAAATAGTGAATTTTTCCCAATGCATTTCTTCATATTCATAGAATAAGTCAAAACTTTAATCGTGTTTTTCTCGAAACATGATTTTTCAAATTGGCACACAGCATAATTCCAATAATTTTCATTATTTTCCTTTGAATTTCCTACAGCATCTTGAAAACAATATTTCAAACAGAAATATGTGGGGGATTTTCAAAAAATTGATTTGCGCATTTTTTATTGATAAAAAATTACCGCTTTTTCGGCCGAAATTTGAATTTTTTCATTTAAATTTTCACCAATCACACAAAGAACAATATTTTTGAAATCAGAGTGTTTTAAATTCGAGGGGACTTGCAAGAATGGCTCTTGTGTTGTCCTTTTTTGATATTTCCTGATAGTTTTCCTTTCTGAAGACTCAAATCTATGTTCAATTACTTCCTCAAATATCATTATTTTATTGCCACTTTTTCTATAGAAAAAAAATAGTCAAAAAACGCCTTCTTTCAGACTTCTACAGTGGTGTTACCCCTTAAATCTACAGTTAAGAGACAGAACAGGCCAAATGGCCTCATTTTTAGGATTATTCTCAATGGAATTTCTCAGGAACTAATCCCTGTATCAAGGATATGCTTTCTCGACCTCAATCACTTTCTGTAGAAAATCACGCGAGCTACAAGAAAAAAATTGTGGTGGAGAGGGCATCTCCTCTTAGTTTCTGACATATTCACCAAGAAGCCAATGGCAAAGAATGAATTTGTCCTGTTTCAACTTTCTCCTTCTGAGTATCCGTGATATTTTTCTTCCCAAACGACGGGAAGACCACTCTTCTCATTTTACTCCTACTAAACAGCAATGTTCATAGCATAATCCAATAATTACTCTTCTCATTTTGTAGATGATACAGCAGAGGAACCACCTCAGAAAAAAAAGAAGAAAGTTGTTTCTGACGAGTGGATGGATCTGCAGAGACTGAAGGCAAAGGAGCGGGAAAAACGTCACCAGGAGAAGATGTCGATGCAGCAAAAAGCACTGGAGACGTTCAACAGAGCTGTTGACAGATTACTCGACAAACTGGAATGACTGAGTGTACGATAGAGCAAGACTCATGTCTTGCACAATACATAGCTGAGATATTCTCACAACAAGACATAATATTATCACATATTCCGTCACTTGATAGACCAGGAATATCCATATTATGTCTTCTTGCGAGAATATCTCAGCTATGTATTGCGCTGGTACCTAGTAAATCCAGTATTTTGATGCCTCGGTTGGGCCCAATTGTATTGCCTGTGAAAATCACGATAACTCTATTCAATTTAGTGATAAAACAAAATGAGAAATGCTAATGAAAATAGCACACATCTGCAGAATTTCTATGTTTTTTTCTCTACCGAATGAATTGATTTTTGAAATATAAAAAATGTGCACACGTAGAGAATCTAAAAAAACTATAAGTGCTAATTTTTTCATCAGTTTTTTTATAATAATCTATTTGTCATGAAGAAATCCTAAAAATTGTCAAATGTGTGCTATTTCGTTTAGCAGATTCCTTTTCTACTTTTACTCATTTTCTTTTCGTGTTTATTATTTTCATTTATCTATATGAGAAAGAAAAATTACGAAAGTTAATTTTAGATTATAGAAAAGTATCGATTGATTCAATTACTTCGTTTTAAGTGATTATAAGAGTGAAAACTATAAAGATTTATCGATACCAAATCTATGAACAAAACAAGTATATTTCTCGTTCAAATGTTTTATGTTCATTACTTTTATTTTGCTATATAAAAAGTGAAAGGGAAAAAGTAAAATATTAGATTCAAAAAAAGCTAGATATTATGAAAGAATAAGTTTATTGAAACAATGTGTTCTAAGCAAGAGATGGAGTATAAAATAGAGAGTCTTATAACTTAATAATTTTTTCGTACCAAGTCTGAAAACTTAATATTTTTGTAAGTTGAATATCTCATTGAATAAAGTATTTTTCGTTGTAAACAATCCATTGCATTTCCTTGCTAATTTTTCCTCCGCAGTATCGAACAATCACCATTTTTTCTAGCAAAATTCATTATCCATAATAGTATGAGAACCAGATTGTCGGAGAATGGTTCCTGGAAAACACCGACAGCAGTTATGATGCATGATATTTTATTTTTTTCAAAGAAACTTACGAATCAATTGTCTAAAACTTACTCAAATTCAGAAAATGCTCTAAAGTCCTAGACAACACCAATGTTTAATCTCCTACACAGATTATCACGAAATAGTTGTCCTTGTCCATCAGCTTGGAAGCTGCCTACTTGTGGTTCTTCTCGTCCATTCTCAGGATCGATGAAACGCAACCCCTCATCTTCATAGTTTCCCAGCTCTACATCAGCATGCATAAAGCAAATATTATGCAGAATTCTGATCACTCGTTCAAATGATACCCATAATGTTGATTTCAACATATTAAATCGATCACCAATTGATTTGAAAAATAATAGCGAATTCCATGAATTTTCAAAAGTTAAAAAGCTAGGAAACTTTAATACAGAGGAACCTGAATATCTGTCACGTACCTGTATGACTCAGGAGTAGCTAAAAGCCATATGACAGAAAGCAATTGTCTTCCAGGGTCAATTGTGGGTCTACCAAGTTGCGCATTTCTGGCAAGCCTTGGACCAATCAATCTCAACAAATCCTCATATGCACCACGTGTCAGTCTGAAATGACTCTGGAATTGTACTCCAGAATATCCCGGTACGGTTACTTCGAGGTAGAACATCGTTCTCACAACTTCATTCCTTTCCCTGGGTAAATTGTGAAGATTTCCATAGTCATCGACATCTTCCTCATCGCTGCTCGAATCCTCATCATTAAAGTCATCGAATATGTCATGAAAGAAACGACGAGCCGAGAGAAGAAACAGACTATTACTCGTCGACGACGATCCATTGCACTTGATACGCTTTCAGAGATGATTACACTTTAAATAATCATGCTTTAATGAATAAATGTTTGATAGGTTATGAGCGTTTCTTTTCGAATGAAATCGCGGGAAGCGGTTACCCGGAGCGTTCAGATAGTTCCATAAATCTATACACCTAAGTACGGAAAAATGGATCACGTGACGTTACCCTACCTTTCCCCCGAGGTAACGTTTCTGAACGCACCCCTGTGTACGTCCACATAGTTAGCCGGTAAATAATTTATTTATAAATTTTCTCGAACTGCATGCTGTTGGTGGTCGCATGGTGGTCCTTGGTAGCATATTTTTATTTAATTGGTAGTAAAACTCCGCTTATAATAATTGATTGTTTATTACGGTAACTAGTGAGCGGGTAAAGTACATGAAATCAATCATTTCGTGACATGAGTTAATGTGAAATAGCTTGGTGGTTGATGGTAGTCATATATCACAAACATTGTGAGCTTCTTTTTTTATTTATTTAATTTTTTTGTTTCACTGAGGTTGAGTTTCTCATTCGATGATTAACTTAACCCAGGGTTAACTTACCCCAGGAATAGTTTTTTTTGCGGATTTTCACTGCCGGCGCTGCCTGCTGGTCGGGGGTGAAAATACCCGTGAATCTTGGAAACAGAAGAGGAATACGACTATGATTACGACAAAGTAATTGAGATCTTGCCTGCAAAGGTGGCGCAGGTAGTCAAAATCCGCAAAAAAAACTATTCCAGGGGTAAGGCTGGGTTTGTCATTCTCGGATTAGCGTGATCCGAGAGTTAAGTTAACTCTCGGATTAGTTTAGTTTGGCGGGGATAAGGCGGCGGGGGGTTGAGAGATTTTTAATTAATGTACTATCGAATTCGCTTGGTAGTTCGATGGTAATAAATGTTGGAAGGTTTTTTAATTATATAGTAGATACTGGTAATTAGAAAAAAAATAATTAAAATAGGGGATGTTTTTAATTCCGGTCGGCGGGATGATTGGGTACTTTTTATCAAATGACTCCCCCATTCAATGTGAAATTCGATGGTAGTCTATGCTAGCTGATTATTTATAATAAAGTATGCACTGTTTCCCTGTAATAATTGAAAATAGATAGTTGTATGGATTAGGTTAGCTAGTAGGTACTGGCTGCCATCTAGATTCCTACCCCACTATGGTCTCAAGCGCCAAAATTTAAAACAGATATCACTTTTATTCTTATAACTTAAAGGCCCGGTTGTTTCTACCATTTTTTTTTCAATTATTCCCTTGCATTGACGCACTCCCCGCTCTTTTCAGCAACAATGAAAATTTTTGCTGAAGAGATCATTTCTCGTCAAGTTCCAGGAAAAAATTGAAAAAAAATTAAACAATTGCCTGAGACGTCCACCCTTTTCTACTGTTTTGGAATTTTTGTTCTCAACACTTTTCTTGCCTAGATGCATACTCCTCTCTTCAGCAACGATGGAAATCATTGTTGAAGAGCGGAGAACGATCAAATTGAGGGGAAAAGTTAAATAAAATGACTGAGAGGCAAGGCCCCTTCTACTCTTCAGAAAAAAAATTCCACCTATTCCCTTACCTTGAGGCATTCTCCTCTCTTCAGCAACGATGAAAATCATTGCTGGAGAAAAGACACGGTCAAATTGGAGGAAAAATTTGAGAAACTAAAGGAAATAAATGGCAGAGGGGCCTGGCGTTTTGTACTATTTCTGTAAATTTGATCTTTCAACTATTCCGTTGCCTTGACGCATTTCCTCCTTATCAGCAACGATGAAAATCATTGCTGAAGAGAGGGGAACGGTCAAATTGGGAGAAAAAATTGACAATTTTTTTTTTTTAATGGCAAAAAGTCCAGGCCTCTATCACATTAAATTTTTTTTTTTGTTTTCTGCCTTGACGCATTTCCCTCTCTCCAGAAACGATGGAAATCATCGCCGAAGAGAGGGGCACGGTCAAATTGTGAGGAAAGATTGAAAAAAAATTAAAAAATGGCAGAGTGGACCAGCCATTTCTACTATTTTTCAATCATTTTTTTTTCAACTATTTCTCAGCCGTGACGCTTTCCCTCTTTCTAGCAATGATGAAAATCATTGCTGAAGAGAAGAAAACGGTCAAATTGTAGGAAAACATTAAAAGAAAATTTTCGAAAAATGACTGAGATGCTCGCCTTTTTCTCCTATATAAAAAAATCCAACAATTTCCTCACCTTGACGCATTACCTTTACTCTAGCAACGATGGAAATCATGGCTGAGGAGAGGGAAAAGGCCAAATTGAGAGTAAAAAATGGAAGAAATTTTTTTTTTTCAAATGGCAGAGAGGGACACAGTCAAATTGAGGGAAAAAATTGAAAAAACAATTTATAAAAATGACCGAGAGTCCCGGTCTTTTCTACTATTTTTTATTCCTTTTTTTTTATTCTTTTCCTCGCCTCAACGCATTTTCCTCTCTCCAGCAACGATGGAAATCATAGCTGAAGGAAGGGTAAAGCGCCAAGGCGAGGGAATAGTTGAACAAAATGAATAAAAAAAATTGTACAAACAATTACTTGTACCTTTCTACAATTTTTTTAAATTTGTTTTTTCGATTTTTTCCCTCAATTTAACCGTTCTTCACTCTTCAGCAATGATTTCCATCGTTGCTGAAGCAAGGGAAGGCAAGGCAAGGAAACAGTGAAAAAAAAATTAAAATAGTACAAAAGGCCGGGCTTCTCTGCAACTTTTTTAAATTAGTTTTTTCAATATTTTCCCTCAACTTGGCCGTTTCCTCTCGGCAGCCATGATTTTCATCGTTGCTTGAGAGAGGGGAATGCGTCAAAGCAAGGCACCATTAAAAAAAATAAAACTAATTCGGAAGAGGAACTCTCTGCCATTAGAATTTTGTTTTTTCATTTTTATCTCTCAATTTGACTGTTCCCCTCCCTCCAGCAATGATTTTCATAGTTGCTGGCGAGAGGGCAATGCGTCATCGTGAGAAAATAGTTTGATTTTTTTTTATATAGGAGAAAAGGGCAGGCGTCTTAGTCATTTTTCAAAAATTTTCTTTCAATGTTTTTCTACAATTTAACCGTTTCCTTCTCTTCAGCAATGATTTTCATCATTGCTCGTCTGGATGGAGACGTCCGGTATTCTCTGGATGACGATAGATCAGAGGAATACTGCGGACGGGCTCATCCAGAGGCTATCACGGAATACCCCAATTCCGACTTGCTCTCGCTAGAGGGACTGTGACTAGATCCACGCCCCTCTACCATAACCAGCACACTAGGTTACCGGGAATGGATTGCCCATGCCATCCATTGGGGTTAGTAATTCCCCGAGTAATTACTACCGAAGGTTCAGCAGGTTATCCCGAAACCGCCCTAAGAGGTTAAGCGTGGTGAGCCCAAGGAAAACCAGCACACAGTGAGTTTTGTTTATTCCTCCGGTAAAGAATAAACTGGCGCCCACGCTATCGAACCGTGTGTGTGGAAAGGGATGGCTGGGAGTGTGATGGGATGGGACAAATCCCCGTTACAAAATGGCGCCCAACGTGTGTAGTACGACTACAGTAAAGCTAGTGAGAAAACCCAGTTTTCAAAAGTGAATTAATTACTGTGTGACGTAATTTATTCAAAAATACCGTGATTGTGTCCATGTTACCATGCCTCAATCAATCATACCGTGACTGAGTCCATATTACCATGGCTCAATCAATAATACCGTGATTGAGTCCATATTGCCATGGCTCAATCAATAATACCATGATTGAGTCCATATTACCATGGCTTAATCAATAATACAGGGATTAAGTCCATAATACCATGGGTACCGTAGTCACTCCAGCCTTGTGCTGGAACTGCCATAAGGCAGGGTACCGGTTCACCGACTGCCCAAAGCCCCGTGGCACTTTCTGCAGAGGGTGCGGACGAGAGGGGAAGACCCTCAAGACCTGCCTGGCTTTTAGAGAGGGCTGGAAGGCTGGGGGACCATTAGTACGAATGTACCGCGACATGTGTGAGTGCCTAGAAGGCGCCCCGGACCTCCGAAGGGAGAACCGAAGGAGACCATGCCGAAACATCGTCGTCCCAAGGAGAAACCGAGGGGAGAAGGGGCGAAGTCTATCGCAGCTGCGAAAGCGGCGGCAAAACCAAAGCAGACGCAGCTAAGGCAGCAGCGGAGAGATTACTCAAAGCC
The DNA here is from genome assembly GCA_963921955.1 of Aleiodes alternator. Classification (NCBI taxonomy): domain Eukaryota; kingdom Metazoa; phylum Arthropoda; class Insecta; order Hymenoptera; family Braconidae; genus Aleiodes; species Aleiodes alternator. The sequence goes on from OY998097.1 coordinate 2,078,279, forward strand.
AAGGCTGCAAAGATAGACGCGGCACCACCGTCAACGTCGAAGGGGTAATGGCAACCCCTGAGGGCTATCGGAGGCTCTCGCAGCTTTAGAGCTAAACAGCCCTTCCTTTTCTCTTTTTCCTTTTTCCCCTTCCCTAAGACGCCCCAAAAGGATGCGTGGTGTGGTAACGCAGTCCGAATACAGATTCACATCTGTGAGGGCTAGGGGTGGCGTAGGCAACGCCATCTATTAGTACAGGAATGTACCAAGAGGCTATCGAATAGAGGTTTAGCGCCATCTGTGAGTACGAAAATGTACTAAAACGGTTGTCGACGTTATTGACAGCGAAAACTCCCGTACAGTCGTCAGAAAGAGGGCGCTGTACAAGAAAAGTGGGAGAAAGAGCTCCCCACCCGGAAAATTACCCCCACTATTGGGGAGAATGAGTATATAAGGAGCAACAATCGGCTCTCGGATTCAGACTGGTCTGATCAACCACTCTGCTATCGAAACCTTTTCCATGAGGAATTGAGAGAAATGACTAATGATAGCGACATGCTGACCCCAGGTACTCAACCTAATGGTGCAGTACCTCCGGGGACACTACCGACCGGTGAGATACAACCGGATCCCGTGCAAGCTACCTCACTAGAGGAGCTAGCAGCTATCGTAAAAGCAATGCTAGAGCAAATTGCAGTGCTAATACCGCAAAGACGGGTGCAAGCCCCAGGGCCGGAGGAACTAACCCTATGATACAAGTTACTCCGCCAGCCCCAGAGCAGCTAGTGCAGCAGCAATGAGACGCTGCAACTACTCAGAAAGGGATATCGCCACCGCCATTTTTGGCTGATGGGTACGTCACTCCAAGACTACACGGTCGAGGGGGCCTCCCAGTCGCAGTGCATGTTGCGCACGATCACCTGAAAAGGTGGGGGATATCGTTTAACGGGAAACGAGAGGGAGATGTCGAAGAATTCATTCCTTCACTAGATGACGCACTCGTTTCGCTATTGATACGTGAGGTAGATCTCTTACATATCCTTAGGGGTCTGCTGAAGGGTTCAGCTCTCACGTGGTACCGAGGCATGACGTTCTTTAATTGGATTGAAGCCAAAGAAGCGTTCCGAAAACAATTCGGAGGCCTAGACTATCAGGACCGTCTCAGAAATGAGATGTACAGGCAAACGCAAGGCCAGCATGAGTCTGTGACCGAGTACATGCGTAGTGTACTTAGTACGCGGTTATTTTTTGAAAATAACGCCACCTTTGGACGAAGAGGCCAAAATATACACTCCATATACGAACATGCTACCGAAATATCGAGCGGGAATCGATATTGACCGCAGGCTAACGATTGAGGATCTCGAGCGTAAGGCGTTACGTAATGAATGGAATAACAAATGCGCCCGAAAGTGTGACGGGTTTGGACAAATCCCCGTTACATACTCTTCAACTCATACTGATATATTGTAATAATAATAAGAATTAACTCCGATGATTTACTTATCTACGAACATTTATTTTCCGTTGTTTTTTTACACACATGTACGTTCATTCTGTCTATTGAAGTTCCGAAATGCCGTCAATATACAGCATGAAAAACATTGAATCTTTCATCTTCTTCCACTCATATCGATGACTAAATGACAGAAAGACGCATCAGCCGTGTCTCAGACGCTGACATATTTGTAATGACGACAGGAAATATCAATGGGGCATTCCACATTATTTCGATCACTTCTCGGGCGATGATTTTTGATTTTTTTCATTTTTTGATATGTTGTGGAAATGCTCAAGACAAGTCATTTCCCACAAGAAAAACAAAAAAAAATTTTTCTGCAAATTTCACGACCATTTTCATTTTTGGGAAAACGCTGTTTTTGCCCATTTCTCTCCAGCTTTGGAAGCTCGCATCTCGGTAACTATCGGTTATATAAAAAAAAAGAAGGAATACTTTTTTGTGGCAAAAGAGTACGGAAACTCATAAAAAAATTTCCATTTGTCAAAATGTGATATTTCTATTTATTATTAACAATTGAAATGAAAAAATGTATGGCAACTAGAGAATGCGTGCTCCTGAAAATCTAGAAAAAAAAATATGCTAGAGACTGATTTATTTCTGATTTCCTTGTGAATTTTAGTAAAACTTCCCTGGACCGTTCTCGAGATATTGATTTTTTTATGTTATTACGTGATCGGCGGCCACTACCGGAAGGACATGCGCATGCGCACAACGAGCGCGTACTCAGCTTACGCGCCAGTGACCAGGTGATTCGCAGCTAGAGCCGTTGTGCGCATGCGCAAAGCCTTTCGATAGCGGCCGCCGATCACGCAATAACATAAAAAAATCAATATCTCGGGAATGGTCCAGGGAAGTTTTACCAAAATTTACAAGAAAATCAGAAATAAATCAGTCTCTAACATATTTTTACTCTAGATTTTTAGGAGTGCGCATTCTCTAGTTGTCATACATTTTTTTATTTAAATTGTTAATAATAAATAGAAATATCACATTTTGACAAATGGAAATTTTTTTGAGTTTCCGTACTCTCTTGTCACAAAAAAGTATTCTTTTTTTTTTTTTATATAACCGTCAGTTACCGAGATACGAGCCTCCAAAGCTGGAGAGAAATGGGCAGAAACAGCGTTTTTCCAAAAATGAAAATGGTCGTAAAAATTAAAAAAAAAAATTTTCTTTTCTTGTGGGAAATGACTTGTCTTGAGCATTCCTACAACATATCAAAAAATGAAAAATTTGAAATCATCGCCCGAGAAGTGATCGAAATAGTGTGGAATGTCCTAAATACAAATAAATTAATTACCACTTGTGATATGTTAAAACTTATAACTAAACTGATTAATTGAAAGTGACATATTGTTCAAAATTTCTATTATCGCAAAATGCTCATATTTTCGGATTTAATTCGAGATTATTTCCGAATATAGAGTGTGAATGATTTCCGTTTCATTAGATGCAAGAAACGTTGATTAGGAATTTCCACCAAAGCTCCTATAAATTAAACATTTTCTAGTAAAATTTTGAAAATTAAAATTACAAGGAGAAATATTCAAAAACACATGAGCGCATGAACACAGCGCTAATAAATAACTTCATTGCGTGATATTTGTTCAGCAGAATCTTGGTAACAATTTCACGTTAATGGTGTTCAAAGACATAAACAATTTTAAAAATATGGAAGTAACTGGAACATACATGTGGAATGCGTGGCCAATGTATAAGATATGCATGGAAAAGGTATGGAAGAGAGATGGGAACTGTATTTGTAATGCAATTTCCATATATATTTTCCATACATCAGCTAGATATTTTTTATACACTTTCCATGTATAGCCAATACATTCAAAATACCATTTTAATCACATTAGAAATGTATGCGATATAGAGGCATTCAGTCTGTCCAATAATGAATGAAAAATTTAATTTGAAATTGCTGTGTGAAGGTCACCAGACTAAGGGTAAGACTGTTTGAGTGGGATTTCAAGATAATTCCATTGGAAATTTGGTATAGCACTGGATAGCTCAATCGGTAGAGTGCCCGGTGCGACATCGGAATATCCTGGGTTCGACTCCCGGTGCAAGACTATCCAATTTTTTCTCGAAAAAATCTTGAATATGGAGCAGGTGTGTTAAGAGACACATTGGTAAATGTGCAGATTGACACACCTGTTCTATATCTCATTCAGTCTGTCCAATAAATGAATGAATAGCTCCTTGCTCATTGCTTTTGTGATATGAGCTACTTCCATCGCTTTTTTATTTCAAACAACGAAAAAACGATAATAATACTTCTGTAAATAACTCCAACGCAATTTTTTAAACGGAATATCTTCGAAATAACCGTAATTGAATCAATAACTTTACGATAATAGACATTTTACCCAATCTATCTATCAATATTTTCAATTATCCATGTACATTGATGAAAACTAATCAAAAGAAAATGAAAAGATTGAAGAACTTCTTGAGTTCATCGGTAATTATGATTCCACAATTGATTCTGTGTATTTTAGAGCGTCCAATTGATAGCGTTGAATACGCAAACACCTTTCTTCGTCTGCATAAATTCTACACATATCTGTTGGACCCTCATGGTCATAAAAATATTACCACTAAACATATTAATTATAAATAATTAAACAGTCATTCACACAGTTGTCAAGATGGTCAAGTAATTACATTACATTTGGACGTATTCATTTTCTTTTTTACCTATTCTGAACAAGAATTCTTACATGTGCCTCTCTCGTTTGCATGAGAATGAATAAATAATATTGAGCAAACTCATAATCTTTAATTTATGGCACTCTATACATATAATCAATTCAAAATTTCTACCCTGTGAAGTTTACTGAGTCGCAGGGAAACAGTTTTTGGCATGAGATTTTTCAATTTCATTCGTATGTTGAGTATCATCTTGGGATGTCCGCATAACTCACTAAAATTTTGAGGGCACGTCTAAATTACGCAATTTCATTTCACCATTTGTTATACTATCACAGGTATTCGTCATTCGTCAAGTCAACGCATATCATTTTCATTTTATATTATTTTCATCATTTTTAGATTAATAATTCTGACTTTTCCATTATTAAATCGATTAGTTCTTCAATATATTTCAGAGTAGGTTGTCTTACAATTGATTATATTGTTGATTATCATTATTATTTTTAAATGTCACAATTTTATATTGTGAGCGACCCCACGGAGATGAACCAAAATACCGTCATTTACTGCCATAAAGCTATAAAATTTTTGATTCGCCCTTCTATTCGATGTTTTTTTCTTTTAATTGGACTCAAATGTATTGAATTATGCTTATCTTTATTTAAATCTATTTTGGTGAAGATGAGATTGACTGTGATTTAATGATCGTTAAATTCATTGACATGCGATGAAATTGCTTCTTGATAGTTTTGTCGATGATGTTTTTTTGGCATGTTGAGAAGACGTCATGAATTGACATTGTGTTATCTAGACATGGAACCGAATTTCATGCTAATTCTCATATTTTCGAGAGTAGAAATTCGAAATGCATCTCAGTAATATTTCAAGAACGTCTTATCATTTTGTTATCAACAATTAAGGTTGTTGAGAAGGAAATTCTGTGCAATGACAAATTTGTCAAAATTTGACAGCTAATTATTCAAATAATGAAGAATATCCTACTAAAATTTGGAGTGATTTCAAAGCTTTATTTACAAGAAGAAAGTTTTGAATTTACAAGTTTTACACGTGTAGATATTGGATACCGATAAGGGAAGTACGAAATCTTTCGCAGCTCTCGCGCATCGAAATAGATGAATAGGGTCACACGACCAATAGATGGACACTGACCAAAATAAATGAATGATTCTAATACTTTTTACGTCAATTCCTGATTATTTCATTCATATAGATTTATAAACTATTCATTACATATCGATTGATCGAAGTTTAAAGTCAGAACACTGCAAATATGCAGCTGTCCATCTATTGGGATCGAGTTATTTTCCAGTTTTTCCTTGATTTTCTTTAATTATGTCTACATTATTCAAGTTTAATTGATTTTTAGTCGATTCACTGTATATTTTTCTGTACATTATTTTCTTCTGTAATTTTTTTAAGTGAGCTGCCTATCCCATATGAATTAATAGAGTCTAATATTTCCTTAACCGTCCATCTATTGGTCATGTTACCCTAGATAGATGGATGGATAGATTTTATACTAATCTTAGCGGTTTTCCATATCTCTACATGTAAAACCCGTAATTGAAAAATAAATCTTCAAAACTTAAGCAACATTCTACTTTAAAACTTCGGAAGAAATGCTTTTTTCGGAAAAAATTTTTTGAGAGAATGAATGAAGGTATTGATGTCGGGTTTGTAAGGCTCAATAAATATACCCTTCAAATACGTTAGAAAATCTTTTTCCATTTTCTGCCTTTTTTATACCCAAAAAAATAACTTCAATCTATGGGTGGATATGCGCTGGTGCTCAAATTTTGAAAATGAGCCAGCGGAAAAAAAAAATTTTAGGTTCCTTGTAACTCCAGCAAACGCCTGAACTGGGATTTCCAATGTGCATGCAAAAAAGAAGGAATGGCGGCGAAAAAAGAAATTGCCTTTTTTCTCACTGTTTTTGGCAACAAAAAAATTGTAAAAATGAAAATTTTGAGATTATCGTAGTTCAGGCGGCTGCTGGAGATATATTGAACCTAAACCTATTTTTTTCCTTTTCTGGATGACTCATTATTAAAATTTTAACATCAGCGCATGAATTGAGAGCATTGTATTGAAATGATACTTTTGGCTACAAAAAGTACATAAAATACATCGTAATTTTTTTTTAAATGTATTTCAAGAGTGTATCCATTGAGCCTCACAAACCCTACACCAATACCTTCATTAATACACTCATAAAAAATTTCCAAAGATAGCCTTTTTTTTAAAATGTTTCAAAGTAGAATGCTACCTCCAGCTTTGGAATGAATTCAAATTTTGACAGGACATTCTTAATTATTCAAATAATCAACTGTTGAATTTTGAAAAATTTGTGATTGCCCTGGATTTCCTCTATCCCTTGTACACAACCTCGAGAACTTACCACGAAATTTCCGGTCGGCTATCCTCGAACATTAAACATACGGATTACTCATGATCTGTCAGATTTTCAAAAATAAATTTAACAGAGTATTGACCAGTTATAGCAAAGAATGAAGATTTTTCTACCTATGAATATACTAATACTCAACTACACAGTTCAATATGAACTCAATATTATATTCACATCATCATGTCTCTAATTTCTTGTTTAATTCTCAGTATGATCCATTATATTTCATATTAGCCGAAACATATTTTAATTATACAAAAATCATTAATTATATATAAGTATTAAGGTGTTTACGTCAACGAATGCATTACATACAATTACTATATTCCTCTTTTTTTTTTTTTTTTAATTTACTATATTCCTCTGACTCAATGTTTTCATGAGGCTGAAGTTTACAGACGAGCTCGGTACATTGCACTTCAACAGAGCATATCTTCGCCGGAAATGGCGTGATTTCAAAAATCCGAATTTTTCCGTTTAAAGAAGAAAAAAATGAAGCTGGGATGTTTTTTTTTTCAATAGCTCTGAAATTGGACAAATGATTTTTGACGCGATTAAAAAAGAAAAAAAAACGTATTTTTTTCGGCTGGAAAACAGCTAACTGGGAAATAATTTTTTTTTGTTTGCCTTACCCATTTAAAAAATTGATTGAAAATATGGAAAAAGCTTTAACAGCGAATTTATTCCACACGGAATACCGCAGAGGAAAAACTTGAATATTTTTGGTTTGAGCATCAAAAAGTCTTGATGGTTTTTTTTGTTTACCATCGTTTTGAAGCTGATTCCTTTTTTCTGTACAGAATTTTATGAGCTACAAGTAAAAAAATTTCAAAAATTTCGTTTTCACTTGGCAAAATATTTCTTCAAAAAGAACAGGAGAAATAGTGAACTATATCCCCTATATGTATGCATATATATATACATTATTTTTAAGGCTAAAACCGAAGGGAGGTCGGTGAAGGAAAAAAAGCTAGCTTTTCGATGAAAAAGTTGGATTTACTCGGAAAACTATTTTTTTTTTCTTTCAGGGAAATGTATATGTATATGCATATATTTTTTGTAGATGCTTATGAACCTTTTTTCATTATATGTAGCGGAAGAGGAACAGAATGATTACTTTAATTGAACCATTTAGAAGGGAAATTTCATTGATGATTCCTAGGGATAACTAAGGACCAAGTGTATAAAGTTCGATTAGCGCTAATCGTCGATTAGCTGACGGAGTCCGTAGCTATTCTAAGCTGTTTTCGAGCGTTTTTAAGCACGCTGACTTAAATTCTTCCTAATCATGCCGAGTTAACCGACTGAAGTTCGTCGCTTAAAATTGAATTCACATGTCACTTAACTAGGGCAGCATAATTAAGTGACTACCGCTGATCGGCGATTAACTTTATGTACTTCGGCCTAAGGACAGTTTGCTCGGGCATTTTAATTCTCAAATTTTTGAATGAAAATCAGACGAAAATAATTTGATTAACAAACAAAAAAAAATTAATGAAGGATAAGTTAAAATCTTAGTGGAAAATAGGGAAGGAGCTGCTGCAGTTGTAACACAGTACATTGCCTAACAAGTGTGGTAAAGTACTTTTCTGACGAGTGTGAGGTTGTAAAACGAGCCGAAGGCGAGTTTTGTAATCACACGAGTCTGAAAATCTTTACCGCACGTGTAAGGTACTGTTTTACCGGAAAATTTTTTCTTTTTTATAAAACGAAATTTTTTATTTTTTTTTTACTTGTAGCTCTTAAAATTCTGTACAGAAGAAAGGTAATTCAAAACGATGAAAAAAAACAGCCCATCAAGATTTTTTGATGTTCAAACCGAAAATATTCGAGTTTTTTCTCTGCGGCATTCCGTGTGGAAGAAATTCGTTATTAAAGCTTTTTCATATTTTCAATTAATTTGTTTAATGGATAAGGCAAAAAAAACAAATTACCTCCCAGTTAGCTGTTTCCCAGCCGAAGAAGTACGTTTTTTTTAATCGTGTCAGTTGCGCGGGAGATATGCGCTGTCAAACATAACAGTGCAGAAAAATCTTATGAAAAATCATCTGTAAAATTTCAGAGCTGTTGAAAAAAAAAGAAACATCCCACCTTCATTTTCTTCTTCTTTAAACGGAGAAATTCGGATTTTTGAAATCGCGCCATTTCCGGCGAAGATATGCGCTGTTGAAGTGCAATCTACCGAGCTCGTCTGTAAACTTCAGCCTCATATGTTTTCTGATTAAAACACTTATCGGTAATTAAATATCCATCCTGAGAATACAATAGAATGAAAATTATTTTTAATTTTTGTTTCCGGACTTCATAGTGGACTCAAAGTAGTTCATTCCCTTCTTATTAGCTCTCTATGTTGTTTAAATTTCTAGCCTTCGTATAATTACATTTGAATACTGTTATCTAGTGATGTACATGAACAATCTTATCTTCATTATTTCCACGCAATTCTCATAAAACTGAACACTTCACAAGTTCGTACTGTTCATTGGTTTGATTGAATACTGTCATAATACGTTTAAATTTGTATAAAGATGTACAGAATAGTAGCATTGACAACAATAAGGTATTTTCAGTTAGACATGAACATTATTTTCTTCGGAAATCTTTGTTCGCTCGATACTCTCGAACGATTCTGGTCGCGTGTGAGCGCAGAACAATATCTCGAAAATTCCTCAAGAGAATCGTCGAGAAAATTCGATAAAAATCATTAATTTAACTAAGATTTCCGTTATTTATAATCAAGCTCTGAGATCAGGGTTTCACGATCTCTTTGATGAATTCTTGACATTTTAATATTCTTTATTGCATCTCCTTTGTTCATAAAGCTTCTTAGATATAAAATGTCAGTTTCTGTAAATTTCGAAGATAGATTTCTGGTATTTCGGAATTTTCCTTGCGCTTCGACACACTTTTATTTAAGAAATGAGGAGAGTCTTGTTCCCATTGCATGACCATTGAACTGTTAATGCACCGTAAACTTCCAAAAAAGTTTGTACCTCTGTTCAAGACCTTTCTTCAAAGGCTAACCGAAGACCCAGTAAATTTCAAATTTTCAAATCCATTGTTCAGCAATAATTTGGATTTTTTTTCATGAAACAACAAAAGCATCGACTTTCTAATTTTATTCCTCAGTCAACACTTTTCTATAATACAAATCCCAAGCACTATCGTCAAACAATTGATTTGAAAATTAGACGCAGAGGAGATCTTACGTCACCCATTGAAGTTACCGCTTCATCCTTATCCATACTTCTTAAAAGTATATTTGAAATGCTGCGCTTCAAAACTGAATTCTGATTGGCCCACTGAAGAATCAGATCCAAACAATGGGGAAGCCAACGAGAAACTTTAATTGAAGAATCTTGAGAACTTCAACGGAAAAGGAACTTCAATGAGTGAAACTTTATTGGAAGTTCAATGGAGTCATAGGATGTTCTTGCCGACTACATCCAATATTTCAATTACAGTAAATTTGAAGAAGTCAGTCCGTGATGGATATTTTCATTTTTTTGTTTTTATTATGTTCACATGGTGCTAAACTGAAAAGAGACAAATTTATATTCTAATAATACTCTGGATGATGATTGCATAAATGGCACATTTTTACTTGTTTTACCAAGTTACTTTCAATCACACCAATCTTTAGACTCATCATGGACTAGACTAAATAGTGAATGCTTTCGGTGTAAGCACTACTCCATCCGCAGACTCAGTTCGAGTTTACATTCTCGTAACCACTTGAATTTTAAAAGAGTCTTAATCTGATTCATAAGATTCGAAATGAATACTACAGTACAGCAATCCGGACACAATTTTTGTGTGTTGAGCAATCACTGCTGTCAGATATGGCACATTATCGAGTGCAGAAAATCAACGAAATAAGAAGAATGATTAAAATTAATTAAAATTCAAAAAAACGTAAACAAATGAAAGAAAAACAACGACCAGTCTTGTAAAAAAAAACTTAAAATATATGAGGAGCTAATTGCAATTTCCATAGAGAAACTGGTCTTGCAAAGACTGTGACTTGACCCTTTTCCTTTCCACCTATCAAAAATACATAAAGTGGTGCAGGTGTTGCAGGTGTCTGAATTGCAGCAAGTTTAGCTCGTTGTCTTTCAGCCCGTGATGCACTAACAGCTCTCCTAGAAGGTGAAGTAGTTCCAAGTGGTAGACTCTTTGGTGGTGCTCTTGGTTGCTTCATTTCTTGAAGTTCAAGGAGCTCTGTAAATGTCTGAGATGCTGATCTCCCTGGTGCATCTTCGAGGACACTATCAGGTGGACTATTGAGAATCTTTGCGAATTTACAATCATCATTAGTCTCTAATCCCAAATAGTTTGGATTGCAGAAACCAAATTGGCCCTCATGTATCGTAGGTGCACGATGCTTACTCGCTCTTTTCCTGGCATCTTGTTTTTGTTCTAAACCAAAATCGTCATCTGCCAGTGGATCACCAGGGCTTCTCGCTCCTATACTTGCATAATCTGATGTTGATTCTTCGCCCTCTTCGAGATCAGCAAAACGAACAGAGGCAGAAGTTGGTAATCTTGTTGTTGGAGTTTTTGGACTCTGAACTGCCTCATATAAGTGCGAACTATAGCTTTCACCCCGAGTTGGCTGACAAGCCTGATGAAGGGTCTCGAAATCAGCACGCTCCTCTTCAACATCAATAAGTCTGGTTGTAGTTACGTCAATTCTCCTAGTATCTTGAGATTCCGTTCGCTCATTATCACTATCTTCGTCCGGATCAACAAACACAAGCCTAGCTGCTTCTACTGGTGTTAATACAGGTGTCGTGAGAGTGAGCGCCCGGAAATTTGGCACTGATATTGGTTCTCTAACCATTTTATTACTATTACGTAAATGTGTATCACACGAGTCATTATTGAGAGAAGAACTCGGATTATTGGCGAAACTCTTTTGTTTCCGCCTCGCTAAAGCATTAGCACTGCGAGATTTAACCATACCATTGTTTAAACTTGTGTCAACAAGCTCTGCATCAACTGGTTGAAAGGGATAATAGGAGTTGGCCTCTTGAGAATACTGATTGTGATTATGTTCATCCTCATTATCTTCTTGACCGTGTAAAACTGAGTAGCTGCATTTATTTGGATGACTAAGTCGGGATAAATTAATTTGCGATAATTTGGATATTTCTTTGAGGAAACTTGGTCTTGTTGCAGTACTGTTTCCTGGAGTATGACACTCGCTGTGTCCATTTCCTGAAAGTGAGAATCGCGGTCTGCGTGTACTTCTCAAGCGTTGATTATCTTGGACTCCACTGCCTCGGATAACCAGATCCGATACTGCCAAAGCAACACTCTCAGCTCTTGGCTGCGGCTTTGGCCCAGGAACCATTAATCTTTCCCAACTCTCTGTACCAAAGTGAAAACGCCACAATTCATTGGTGGCAAGTCCGCCGCTCTCTCCACCGAATATAAGCATGCAGCTCGGTAATCGACAGGCTGCATGCCCATGAAGAGGACCTGGGCCCGGCTTACTTTTCAGCAAACACCATGAAGCTGCGTTAACATCCCAACGCCAGCAATCATTCCGCTCTTGAAGATCAGTCATACCACCATAAATATACATTGCATCACAATGTAGAACAGCCGAGTGTTTATGCCGCGGTGCTGGTGAACTTTCACCCGATGCTAATGTAGATGAAGACGATAATAAGTGCCACGATTCTGTCTCAAAATGGAATGCCCATAACTCTGATGAACTTCCACGTAGGTCTTGATATCCACCATAAATCAGCATTTGATCACGATGAACTAGAGCAGTATGACCTCTTCTTCCTCGGGGTACTGCACAGCCTTTTTGAGCTCGAATTTTCCGCCAAAAATTTGTCTGAAATAAAGATATTAATTGAGAAATATGGATAATCAGGACTTCTGTAAAGTGAGCAGTATAATGTCATCTGAGGGGGGGGGGTTGAAAAATGGATAATTATGAGCTTTTTTTTGTGGAATCCAAAAATGTTTTGCTCTTATTGATAACCCAAAAATCGAAGATAAAGTCGTAAAAAGTAAAAAAATAGCCTTGGTAAGCATATTTTGGAACGAACGTAGTAAATAATGTACGGAGAATTATGTGCTCAGCCGGAAGGGGAGGGAGACCTTTTTATTTCTTTGCCAAAGAAATAAAAAGTTCTACACATTAATTGTTGTCCATAATTCCCATAAAATGTTATGAATATACATAATATTTATGGAGAATTATCTATTTAAAAGAACGTGTGAACTAACTGAGTATTCAATAGGATGAGAAAGAAATTGAATACAATTTCTAACATGATTTCAATAGAATTTTCTCTTGAGTTCCTTCATACGTGTTCTCTTTTGAATTCCATTCAGAGAATGCTCACGTTCTCTTCATAAATTTTCCCATGCTCATTTTATTTCACCCTGCACTCTAGATGAAACATACTTTTACCGAGTAAACCCAGAGTGGAGTTTCCGTTCCAGCTGAAAATCCGAGTTCACCACCAAAAACATACAAAGATCCCTTGTACGTAACTGCGCTGTGTTCCTGAAGAGCCGGAGGTCGCTCACCATTTGGATGTAGTTCTTCCCATCGACTCTCAGCTGAAATGAAATGAAAATTATGTTTCTTATCATCATCGTCCCTCGAGCAAATACTCCAATATTACTTCTTGTAATAGGTGCAAGTGTAATAGTAATTGATAACCAAATATTTGATCTCATTTTCTTTGCGGAAAACGTTTAGAAATGTAACAAAAAGGATTGATTATTGAACACTAATTCTTAATATCAAGTCCACTCAAATTGGAAAGTCTTCGGAGACTTGCATATGCCATACATGTTTTATTTGTTACAGTCAAATGAGCCCTCAACAAAAAAAATTAACATTAAAAAATCTTCCGCATGCCTCGCATACAGTACACGGAGAGAAATTTCTCTGAAAAATCATGACGCTCAGCGACATAATGTGGATGCAAAATACAGGTCGGGGGTACTTCAAGAATATACTGATGGAAAAAATGTCTTTGCCGCGGCAAATAGTAACTGAAGGCCAACATCCCTAAATACGGGATGAAACCGGTGAGGTACTTGAGAAGAGTGAGTAGATCTCTTTGGGAGAACCTACCGCATTCCTGAACGTATGAATGCGTTTCTTCGACTTATCAACATCTATCAAGATCCAGAATAACTACTTGTATCCAATTCATTTGTCGTTTCAGTTGTTAATCTTGAAATTCTGCTATTAGTTGACGCATAGATATTGACGTCTATCGTCGCTATCACAATTTACTTATCAGCACATATGTATGCTATAAGTGTGAGGTTGGCGGTGGTAATATCATAGATGAAAGCTTAATTCAAATTTATTAATGCTCAATGAAGGTGAGCGGAGGGGACATATCTGTGCAATGTTCATCTGCAATTACTCAGTTGTTTAGGTGTATGGTGCGGAGGTCTTCTCTTGGGGCCGTTGCACTACCACGTTCTCGTCGTGGTCCTGGGTACAGCTAAGAGTAGTGCATTTCTTGGTTTCGTTTTCTGGTTTCAAAAAGAGTTGTATAGAGGTTGTTCAAAGGTTGCCGCATGCTTGGATACGGTCAGAAGCGGAGCTAGGATCCAATTCAATTTTATTATAGTTGGCAGAATGAAAATAGCCATTTATCAAATTTTTTAAAATTTTTCCCATGCCAGCCTCATAATGTGGTAAACGAAGGGGCATGTCGGATACCTCCGACTGTTTTCAGTGCATGAGCCATTGGTCATTTTACACTTGGCTTTGGATTGAAATATCTCGAAAACTTAGCAAAATTTATCCCGACATGCTGCGAATGGAATTTAGAAGGAAGATTAACGAAGAAAATACGCAAAACGCCGTCTCTCTCCGTTCACTAATTTCCTAGATATCAATTTTTTAATGAGTAGTTCAGAAACAAAGGACTAGGCCCGATAGCAAATAAATGGGGGCTCGGGCGTCCCCTCTGAATTTTTCATTAAAAAATTGATATCTCTATAACTACGGACGTAGAAAAACGGAGTTTTGCTCATTTTATTCGTTAATCTTCCCTCTAAATTTCATTCACAGCGTGTCTCGATAACTTTTGAGTAGTTCTCGAGATTTTCAATCCAAAGCCAAGTGTAAAATGGCAATTTTTCTAAAGAAATATAAATTATGATGTGCAGCATGGGAATTTTTCGGTCGAGTTTCAGGAAAACTCCTCCCAGAAGCAAATCGCATCCCGTTTATAGAGCGGCATGGTAATGCTCTTAAACAAGTGGAAAATCTCATTCTGATGATATACTTATAGCTGTATCTGCTAATTCATTAGTAATTTGCTTCCGAATGGTCATTTGGGATAGACGGAGTATAATTTTAAATAAAAGTTCTTCTGATTCTTCTCCGTTGACATATGAGCACTCGCTAGGAAGGATGTTTGGGAAATTCACAAACGTTTTGCCCTTCACTTTAGGAGTGTTGAGGTCATAAGATTGTCCATAATATAATTGATAATTCAGTCTTGCTCCACATTCTCTATTTCAGTGGTTTCAGTTTCATGTGAGACACTTGATTCATCATGCATTTCTCCAGATATTCCATGAACTTCCATCTGTTCATCGTGTTCGTCATGATTACCATGATCCTCATGACCTCCACGCAATTGTTCATCTTCACCATCATTTTGCTCAGCATCAAACCAATCTTCTTCGGGAAATTCTTCCATTATCTCTTTTGCAGTACTTGGTGACAAAGAAATGTCGACGTATCTTTTTCCTGATTTCTCTTCATTCTTCCCAGATTCACTTGATTTTTGAATTCCAATTTCACTCCTCATAAATTTTACATCTCGTGAAATATCCACACGTTTTTCCTCATCTCATTTATTCACCGAGATAATCACGAAAAACTGGCAAAACTCCCCGGTGATCCCATATTAATGTCCATTTCGGTCTATCTCGCTTATTCACCAAGATAATCACGAAAAACTGGAAAAATTCTCTGGTCATCTCATATTATCGTCCATTTCACCGCATCTCACTTATTCACCGAGATAATCACGAAAAACTGGCAAAACTCCCCGACGATCCCATATTAATGTCCATTTCGCTCTATCTCGTTTATTCACTGAGATAATCACGGAAAACTGGAAAAACTCCTTCTTGATCCCATATTAACGTCTATTTCGCTTATTTACCTGCTTGCGCATTACATATTTTTTCCGGAATCTGATTCTCTTAAAAATTTATTAATAAAAATTAATTTATTAATAAATTTATTTGTTTAATGGCACTCGTGTGCGTACATCACGCACGCGTGTGCGTACATTACGCACAAGTGTGCATAGATCACGCACAAGTGTGCGTAGATCACGCACTCGTGGGCGTAGATCACACACAGAGTGCGTACATCACGCACACGTGTGTGCGTAAATCACGTTCGAGTGGGAGAACGTGAAGTACGCACACATGTGCAAAGATTACGCACTTCTGTGCGCGTTCTACGCTCAGTGTTTTCTGTGTGTATTAACGTCCATTTCGCTACATCTCACTTGTTCACCGGGATAATCACGAAAAACTGGAAAAACTCCCCGGTGATCCCATATTAATATCCATTTCGCTCTATCTCGCTTATTCACCAAGACAATCACGTAAAACAGGAAAAACTCTCTGGCGATCTCATATTAACGCCCATTTCGCCGCATCTCGCTTATTCACCGAGATAATCACGAAAAACTGGAAAAACGCCCTCCTTCTCCAGAATTAACGTCCATTTTGCTCTATCTCGCTTATTTACCGAGATGATAGCGAAAAACTGAAAAAACTCTCTCCTGATTCAATATTGATACCTATTTCGCTCTATCTCACTTATTCACCAAGATAATCACGGAAAACTGAAAAAACTCCTTCTTGATCCCATATTAACGTCTATTTCGCTTATTTACCGTGTGTGGACATCACGCACACGTGTGCGTGCATCACGCACCGAGTGTGCGTAAATCACGTTCGATTGTGAGAACGTGAAGTACGCACACATGTTAATTACGCACACATGTGCAGAGATTACGCACTTCTGTGCGTGTTCTACACTCAGTGTTTTCTGTGTGCAGAAACTCCCTGCTGATCCCAAATTAACGCCCATTTCGCTGTATCTCGCTTATTTACCGTAATATTGACCAAAAAACTGGGGAAACTCCCTGGTGATCCCATATTAATGTCCATTTCGCTTTATCTCGCTCATTTACTGAGATAATAGCAAAAAAATGAAAAAATTCCCTTCTGATCCGGTATTAACTGTGTGTATGTACTATGAACATAGTCATTTGAATTATTTTAACATAGGAATGATTACTATGTTCACATAGTAATGATTGCTATGTTAACATAGTAATTATTATTATGTTCAAAACAGCAATGATTACCATGTCGACCATAGTAATGATTACTATGTGCAACATAGCAATGATTACCATGTCGAACATAGTAATCATTACTATGTCCATAGGAGTCATTGCTATGTAGTGCGTACTATGGTGACATAGCACTCAGTACTATGTGATATAGTAACCATTGCTATAACATAGTAACCATTACTATTCTATTTCTCTCCATGTAGCAGCATTCGTTAAGCTCGTCTGAACGAATTTTTTAAGCTAGACTTGGGCGAAATTCGTCCAGTAGTTCCAGAGATAGAACGTCTTTTCATTTAATGGTTTATCAAGAATATCTCAGGAACTGCTGGACCTTATTTCTAACTCAAATTTTTTTTTGAGTTATCGTGTTGCCCAGAATTTTCAAAAAATTACGGGTTTGTTAACGTACTGGATAAAATAAAAATTTGAGCGCTCGCCACCCCGAGGGTTTAATGTGCGCCTTATTAATGTGCATCCCCTTGCTGAGGGTAGATGCTGTGAATTAATTTTTCGCTGAAAAAACTCGAAAAAGCGATTTTTCGATAATTCGCTTATTCTCGGGAAACATTCAGTCGATTGAGCTGAAATTTCAGTGAGCACATACCGCACACGTGATGTTCATACCGTAAAATTGGCAGGTCGATACATATAACCGTTATCGAGAAAAGCAATGGAATATGTCATCACACACACACATACGGACACATACACACATACATACAGACATTTATGAAAAAATCATTTCTCCTCACTTCTGATCATTTGGAGTCATATTCCGATGAAATCTCAAATTCTAAAAAAATCACGATTGGAATGCTTCCATTCAGAAGCAAAAAAGTACATTAAATAAAGTAATTATTCCATGGAAAAAAAATTCGTTCACCCAATAGTATATGTTTTTTCATTTGGTGCATTGAGCCTATGTAAATGAAAAGTAAGTCAATCTGAATTTGAATAGTAAAATGTGGAATCTCTGAAAAATATAAGAGACTGTAAAAGTTGGCGTGAGACAAAATTGGTCAATTGAAATTGTGCTAAAAATTTCTTTCTCTCCTCATTTTATAGGAAATCTCACAGGTCTTCTGTTCGTTTCTTTGAAGAGGAATATTTCGTAGAAAATACTCCATTACCGAAAGGGAGATTTCCATTCTATGCAATCAAATTCGAATTTGCCGAGATGAGTAACATAAATTTTTTACTTGAGGTTCTTAATAAGAGACACAGAAAAATCCTCTGAGAAGAAATTAAAAGTCAATGGGAGAGAATCTCGATGGAAAAATCTCAGCAGAATAAACTATGTGAAAAAGAGTCGGAATCTATTGATTTTTCATCTCTTGAACATTTCTGTTTTAAAATCTCAATCTTCATTAGAAAAACACGAGCTACGGAATTTTTAGATAAATGAAGGAGAAAAAAATGTCGAACAGCATGTCGTAGCAAATGCATCAACATTTGTTCTTGGATTGTTTCATACAAGGAGATATTCAACTGGAATTGAATCTACACTATTTTTTTGTTCAAACAAGTAAGAAAGAGAGAGAGAGAGAAATATTAATAAGGAGATCATACCAAGACTATATCTCCAGAGGTCTTTCAGTGGTAAATTTCCGTTTCGTCCACCAAGAAGATAAACATGACCTCCTAATACTGTTGCGCTGTGTTTACTTCTAGAAGGTGGTGCCGGCCCATTTTCTGTACCTGCAGCAGTCACTGAACTCCACATATTTTATACTTCGTTTGTCACCTTATCGTCCTCTCAAATAAGTTTCAGATGTTATAGTTATTTTCCTGGAAAAAAAAACGAATTATTATCAGGCCATAAAAATCCTGCTGATTTTATATATTTTAATGATATTCTTAAAAGAGTCGTTGTCGCTATAACACTAGAAAGTCCTCCTCGTCATGGTTCAGAAACGGAAATCATTTTCTAAACTATATCCCTAGAATTTCACGAAGTTCTTATCTTACGCAAGCGGAAGACTCAAACTAATTGTCTGAACAATCTTTCTTCAATCTCATCAAATTAATTCACACGAATTCTCAAAAAATAGAAATTCATCGTTATCTATTATGTCATTTGAAATTTTCAACAACAATTAATTGAAAATTTTGTAAAGCCGAAAACTTATGAAATTAAAAAAATCACGGAGACATGAATCCTGATTGAAATTTCGTCAATAATATGAAAAGAGTTCTTTTCTGTCTCACATTGGAAGATTACAATTATTTTACACGCCAGTCTTTTTTCTTTCACTTTAAGTTGTCTCCTACAAAGATTCCTTCCATCAATTTCGTAGTCCAATATCGATAGCTCAGTAACAAAGAAGTGTATCTGCCGGAAATTTCATTCCAATAAGACATAGTTTTATTTTGTAATGAAAAAATAATCCTGAAAATAGCAGATGTCTGACAATTTTGAGTTGTTTTTTGCAACAAACAAATTATGAAAAAAAAATGGAAAATATGCACATGTAGAAAATTTTAAAAAATTTAATTGCAAATTCTTCAAATGTATTGTTAACAATAAGTTATTCGTTCAAAAAAATTGTCAAATGTGCGCTAATTTTATTATTAATAAAGGAATGAAACCAAGTTTTTCTCATAGAGACTTAGATTATGTTTCTGAGCCAGATAGAGCAGTTTTGTTCTAATTTTTTTTTTTTAGGGGAATTTCAAGAGTTACAAGAAAGTATTAGATCAAAATCGCTCTCTTTTAGTTTCCGACATATTTTTAAAAAGCTGATGAGCTAATAACACTGATTTGTCTGAAAACTTCGGAATTGTTAATCCACATAACAATAATTCACTCCACTTCCAATAAATATCACGCAACAGCAGTCGACAAATAGATTCTGGATATAGTTTATTGAAAACTGCAGTCCACAAAGGTTGTGTCATTATTTATGCAGAATAATTTCTACTTTATTCAGAGTAGGAGTGGAAAAAGGAGCATGCAAGAAAAATAGAACATAATGAACGTAAAGCCCCGCTCTATCCTATTAACCGATACAACTCGTGACCCATATGTCTAAGAAAATGCTTAGGCCGGCTTGACTAATAATATGACAGGTTTTTCTTTCTTCATTATTTTCATATAACAAAACATATTCAATGATGATGGAAATATTATTACAAATTGTATTAAAATTAATTATTTTGCGACGTTCCAAGCATGATTGCATATCTACGTCGGTTGTTCACATGGGAGCAACAATGCATAAACACAATAATAATCAGAAAATAATAATAAAATGGAGAAGTGAGGATTGTATTCGTTTGAGTTGAAGGTAGTCTAATGAATATTTCATTCACTTAGTTTCGAAACTATGGACTTGCGAATTTTCGATATTCTGTGTTGTACATGCCAGTGGTTTTTATTAAAATTTAGTGGGTCTCGAACTTCAGATACATTTTCAGTATTAAGTACATTATTTATAAAAAAAAGTACATTATTTACATAAATGGAGTCATTTGAATCTACCTGTTATTTTGTTATCATAAACCTTGAACTTTAAGGATCTGTCGATTTTCCTCAGGAAAAAAAAAAATTAAAAGTAACACCACAGAACACTCAGTTTAACCCAGATACTTCATATCTAATGACGCAATTATATTCTCATGAACTTCGAAATCATCTTGAACTTTATAATCAACACACTCACTGAAGTACACACTCTTGGCTTTCCGTGACTCGCGATTTATTTCTCGCAATTCCCCAGTAACTCCCTAGCCCCATTGCATAAACTCAATACTACACAGTTTTTTTCACTTGCCCCTGGGAGATAAAAACAAATATATTAATCAAGGAATTATGTCAAATCAACAATACACAAAGACACCATCGTAAAAATGAGTGTGATGGTCAGATTGATTGCTCCCTAGTACTGCGCCCGGGTCGCGCACCCCGAGCACCGAAGATCCGATGTGGCGTGTCACTGGCTTTTCACGCAAGCGCAAAAAAGTCCATTGCTTCACTCATTTCAAAGTGTTTCATAGGCACTTTATCAATCTTTTTTTATTTTTCAAATGTTTATTCAAGAAGACATGAAGGATACCCTGTAGGAGATTGAAATACAATAACTAATAAAGATTCGTATAATCATTCTTTGTAATTGATATTTCACGAAGAAGGAGTCAGTATTTCGATAAAACTATTGCGATAGTATGGGGTTGGGAGTTTATGACACGGTCCTTTTTTGTTTTTTTTTGCTCTCCATCTCTTCTATGATAGTGGAACTTAAATGGAAAGTTCCTTCAAAGCTATTTTTTCACTGAGAAAAATGAATTGTTGTTGCAAGAAACTTTACTCAGTTGAAGAAAATCTACTTCACTCAAAAAAATTTCAATATATATAGATATAGAAACCGTGAAGGAAAACTTAGAATTTTCTTGCTACTAGACAGTTTTCTTGCTACAAATTTTTTTTCTCAGTGTTCAGCTAAACCCATTTCTTCATCTGAAAAACTATACCTTTATGGTACTTCACTTATTTAATGTGACTACCCAAAAATACGAGATCCCTATTTTTTTTACCAATTAATAAACATTACCGTATTATGCATAAGGGAATTTACCCGTAAATTTATAGCATAATCATAGAGACGAATTCATTGTTTACAACGATCTCATCCAGTGGTCAGCATACGGTTCAGTGAACCGCAAAATAACGAAAGATGTTGATCTGCTTAGCAATTCAGTCAACAGATCAACATGTCAACAGAAAGACATGATTACAATTTCAAAAGATGTGTGAACATGAATATCATGAAATAAAAGCGATGGAATTCATCGGTAGTAATATGATGGAAATTTTGGAGAGAAGATGAAGTATGAAGGGGAGAAAAACGCATTTTGTGAAGACTTCATGGCGCAAGCGTCGGCGTCTGTTGCCACGGTTACAAGACACAAGAGCAGCCTCGTGTGAATACGTATTGATTACTGGATGTTCTCTCCCAGCATTCGACACAAACATCCATCTCTATGATTTTCTCTTCACCTCTTTACACACATGCACACATATATATGTATATATGTACCTGCTCATTGTTATGTATATATGCACTTGTTAAATCCTCTCAGCGTCTTAACTGGGTCTCCCTGAGTTTCTGTTAACAGATCTGGGTACTTTCAACGTTCTTCAATGCTTACGGGCCCTCTGGGCTCATCCCAATATGCAAAATCCTCTTAACATGGTGATAAATCTAGTTTTATCACTACACGTCCATAAAATGTCTCACGAAATAGGCGAGATTGAATTTTTCATGCAATTATACCTTTTCGTAGAGAATAATGGAAATAACAAAAAAATTATATCTCCATTCAAAAAAATCAGATGATATTTTTTTTTATTTTTTAAATATTTTTCTCAAATTTCTAACGACATAACACAAGGCAATGTTCAGACTCACACGAGTTAGTGGAACTAATGGTAAAATATTTCGTAAAAACATAACCGGAAGTTAATAATTAATTTTTCGTTTCAAGTTGTAATAAAGCATCGAGGACAAAGAGAGAAGCTACGAAAAAAATGATATAATTAAAAACTATATAATTTTTATCTTCTCTATGTAAACTAAAAGATGTTTTTTTGTGAAATAAAAATCATAATAAAATGATGTTTATACTAAATGAAATCCAATTTTAATTATGACAGGAATAATGCGAGGAGAATGGTCGAGGTACAGTCATACAAATTATGAAGAGTTTGGAGTGAGAATGGACAATTATACTAAGCATGGCAAGCCAAGTGTCACTTGCGTTTTCACTTGAAACAATTCTGTCGCACTTGATGAATTTAAAATTTTCGTTTTTTTTTCATTTCTCTCCCATAATTAATTCATTTTTATTTTCTGCGTGTAAAATTTACTATGTGCATTTGATGAATAGTTTAGATCGCGATGAAGTGGAGAATGTTCATGTTTTTTTGGGAATTTATCTATTGTCCTCGTGGAAATCGAGTCATCAGATTCTGTAGAAAAATTACAGAAGCTGCAGAGTTCTATAGAAACACATCGAAACTGGCTGACAATTTATGACAGATTTCGTTAGAATTCGATCAAATATTGACGACTTCTATCCGTAAATTGGAACAAGCAGGTCAGATATCGTCACATTTATCCAGAAAAAGAAATCTCATAATTCGACAAATTATTGAAGAATCTGCCATGATCTGTCATAACTCGCGTGGAAATAGGGATGGCAAATTTGTCAAAAATGTCATGATGTGAAATATTTTTACAGAATGTATCATAAAATGTGATACTTTGATGTTTTCTTGTATATTAATTAGTAAAATAATTTTACTGTGGCGTACTGACTTTTATTGTCAGAATATGAAAATGTTTTAACATCATCATATTTAGTGAAATTTCCCACAGGAAGTTGTATCATGATTTAACACTCCACTAGGGAGGCTAATAAACGACTGTTGTTCTTTTATGCCGTATGGTTAGCATCCATACGGATAATATCAGAAATGCGGTGATATTGTTGCCTAACACGATCCTCGCACCATCGAATTGTCACAGAAAATTCGCTCGCCGGTTTGAATTTATGACTTCTGAAATGATAGTGGGCCTGGGGACTAGTTTTCTATAATGCGCGCTCTAGCGGCGGCTTTAGAACTACTAATTCCACTCATACACATAGCATTATATGACATATTATGATGTTTAAAAGATAACATAATCTGTCATGATTTGACATTATATATCTCATTCTATCACTTTTCATCATGATTCTACATTTTCCAACATGCCCCCGAAAATGACTGTTTGTCCGAATATGATATTACATGACATATGATAGAAAATATTTGACGAAATTTGAAATAGGCTTACATTATTCTTGAAAATTTATTATCCGTCATATTCTGATAACTGATAAAACGCCATGAACTGTTCGACAGACGAATAGAGGTGATTCTATGACAAAGATTGTCATTTTTCGATATATTTTATATTTAGACGTTATATGACACAGCGGAAAATGCCATGAAGTGACAGTGAAAATTTATAATTTTATGTGAATAAATGACATTTTCGGACATGATGATGACACAAAAGGTGAAATACTGGCAATATATGTGATCTAATCGATTTGTAATAGTACGAAATTCTCTGTTAAAATTTGTTATAAAAATTCTCACAAAATTTGAAGAATTATGTCGAATTCCACACTAATTTTCCATTATATGTTGGATTTGTCATTTTATGACATTATCCATAATTGTTTGACATTATTTGTCAAAATCTGACGAGTCGATTTCCAAGAGGGTGATAGTAGGAAAAGAAGAGGTAGATGAAAGTTCGAGGTTCCCGTAGGCCAGATTACGTTCATTCGTCAATTGCTCGCGTGTGACCATTCTTACTGGCGTATAAATAGTGAAACTTTGGAAATTAGAGAGTCATTCGTTACTCTGAATTCATACACTGCACTTATACTTTTTTGTTCAGTTCAAAGGATCAGTAGTAATAATAATAATAATACAAATAATAATAATAATAATAATAATAATAATAAAGGGATTAAGAACAGGGGAATATCCAAATGACTTGAATTTATCGGAGTTTTATCTTTAAACTGTGTTTCGCACTTTGAAGAATGTTTCGCATCATGAGACAATGCTCCTATGTGCTAATTGTGCTCGTCGTTGTGATTGATAAGTCCTATGGAGTTTCGGTCAGACCTGAACGAGACGAACTAGAGTTGATTACAGCATCTGCAGTAGATAAAGCACATGAGCCATTAGATGAAAAAGTTACTCCAGTTTCCTCATCATTTGATAACGCTAAAATCGATAAATCTAATGATTATGTGGGAGAAAATGATAAAGAACGGAAGAGTGATGTAAAGATCAAAGAGGACGGTGAGCACAAAGGGAAGAAGACACGTACTGTTTCGGAACAATTTCCTGGAAAAGATAAATTGTAACAATATTTTATAATTCCCTTTTTTCATCATTTCTTTTTGATTCAGTAGTGACATGTTGGACGAAAATGGTGCAAATTTTTTATTATGAATTTATTGATTAATTCAATACAGGTAGCTTATCGAATTGCTTAGCTTTTCACGTCACTACTGAATTAATATTCTTTTGTACTAAGTAAGAACTTTTTTTTTCCAAGTCATAATTGTTGTGGAGGTATATTTGAAACGTCTAGACGACCGGAATCGTCTCCGCAATTTACAACAAGAGTCTCCGAGGGCGATCGATATCAAGATCGTTATGGCAGTCAACCTGATGACAGGTGCGTTTTACACATTTTCATAAGGGATTGAACCACTGTAAAATTTCAAAGAAAAAATTCTTTTTTGCTTAAAAAATACTTTGTATCTTTAAGTATATGAGCAAGAAAGTTTATTACCTGGAACTCATTTTTTCCGACTGAACTTCAAACTTTCGCCCAAGCACTCACTCATATCCATAAAAATAGGTCCTAGGAACACGATTCTTCACAATTGCAAGCAGCATAACTGAAACAATTCAATTTTTTTCAGTTTCATTTCTACCAATATTTCCAAAATAACATTCCGAAGAGAAATACGTAGGATATTTTCAGAAATTCAACTTGCACATTTTCTATCAATAAAAGATTAGGGCTTTTTGCCGTGGATCAAAATATCCTGCGTATTTACTCAACTATAGGCATGTAGATTAAGTTTATTAATTTCTTTTTCTATATCGAAGTAGCTGGCATCTGCTACGAAAGTGAATATTGATATTAATAGTCAATATTAGTTAATATTTATATAAAATTAAATAAATAACATCAAAGAAATATTTAAAAAATTTGCACTTATAATTTTCCACATTTTCTACATGTGCAAATTTATTCATTATAAGTTGAAGGAGAGATGTAGGCAAAGTGGTCAAAATAATTTAGGATTTTTTTTAAGAATGAACGCCTCTACGAAAAAAATCAAATCCACATATTGGAGCATCTTCTCAACTTTTTCAGATTTTTTTATAAACTGCTTCGATTCGAAAAAAATTCCTGAATCATGTTGTCCTGGGGGTCCATTCTGCACCACTTTGCCCCATTTATATCATTGCTTGCAATGGAGTACCAAAAATTCAGCAGCCTCGGAAGAATTTCTCTGGTGTGCAATTTTTCATTATTTCCCGATGAAATTTCGTTTTTGAATACTTTTGACCATATCGTTATCTCAGAAGTAAAGGGGCGTAAGTGCTACGCTGATACACAGCACTACCCCCCTTTGTTTCTAAGGCGACAATATGCTTAATAACTCATCGAAAGATTATTAGCCTATTACCTTTTCTTCCTCAGAATAATGTCAAAAAATCCTTTTTTTTTAGCTGGTTACAGTGGTTCAATCCCTGAATATAGTATTATAGAAACGGAGGACTCAATGTTATTAATTGATTGATTATTATCAAGGTATGGATGGCAAAGTTCTTCCGGACGACCCAGCGGCGGAAGTTTGTACGGAAATCAAGGGCAGCCACCAAACAGGTTCTTGTTTACATTTGAGTAGAAAACGAGAGTCAACAGAATTTACTGATCAGTTTTTGGGAAATGTCTCGGAAAATACTTGAGATAAAGAAATTTCCATAAGGAACTTTTTGTATAGAAGAAAAAGGGTTTCGAAAAAAGTCGAGTAGGAGTGAGCGAATACCTCTGGAATCGAATCGAATCGAATAGTGAAATTCGATTCGATTTTCGAATCGAATAATTCGATTTTCAAATATTCGATTCGCAAATCATATATTCGAAACTTCGAATATTCGATTCGTAAATCGAATATTCGAAAATCTAATTATGCGATTCGGTAATCCAATCGAATTCCACCATTCGATTCGAGTCGAGAGGTATTCGCTCACCCCTAATTTAAAATCAAATTTTGGATCAAATTTTCAAATTTTGAATTGATTATTCAAATTTCGAATCAAATATTCGAATTTAGAATCGACCCTGGCGGACCCGTTGATTACCTATATCGATATGGTCATTCAGTCGATCTTTGGATCGGTCAATGGTCGATAAAAATTCTGAAATCTCTTAGAAAAAGGAAATAAATCGACTTGGACAGGTGAGGAATTCGAGTCAATCACTTTCGTTTTTCAAAAGATTTCAGAGTTCGTATCAACCTTCGACCGATGAAGAATCGACTGAGTAGACATATCGATATGGTTACACGACCAACGATCAATAGCCCAACAACGAGTTCGTTAAGGGAATTTTTCGAATATTCGTATTCGATTCGCTCCGAATTATTCGACGTTTCGAATTATTCGCTCACCCCTAGTTTCTAGACTAACAAAAAACAGTAGTGAAAGTGATGTAATGAATTGTTTCAATAATTCTTAACGAATTATTTTTTCCACCAATTAATTTTGTTTTTATTCCAACAAAGATTACAGGATTCACTATTTGTTTCATTAGTTTCGAACAGACCTTTGTTTTCAACAATCAAAAAATTCGTTAATTCTACTGAATTTACCAAATTTAACAACTTTCTGAGCACTCGAGAAAAACAAGTTTGTTGAGGGGTAACACCACTGTAAAATTTTTTCAACATCGATTTTTTTTCTTGCTTCAAAAATTATTTTTGGCCTAAAATAATAAAATATTTTCATCATTTTTTTTTATTATTTTTATTTGAATTCAACACAGCATTGAAAAATTGATTTGCACGTATAGTGCATGAAATTATCTGTATTTCGTAAAAAATCCAGAGTTATTCCATGAAACCTAATCATGTTCGCACGACGTATTTCACTCTTTTCCACGTTCTCCAATAACTAATGGATCCGCTATTTTTATGGACTGACAGATATGGATCAAGGCCAGGCCACAACTCAGGTGGAGTCAGTAGCGAGTACGGCAGACCACCAATTTATACTCGACCTGGAGGAAATAGGGTCGGATATGGTTACGAAGATAATGGAAATCATGGAGACAGGGGTGGATATGAAATGAATCGCCCGAGTGGAATTTACTTCTCAGGCTCATCAAGACCTACTGGTAGTTACGGTGTTTATGGTACATTTGGAGAGCAAGATGAATTCCCAGAAATTGGAGAAAGACCACCAATGCCGATGCACCCGTCCAACATTCACACACAAAAAGTTGGTTTATTAATTAATTTAGTGATGAAGAGCTAGAACGGATGGACTTAATTTTTTTTTACAATCAAGATTTTTGAAATATCTCAGAATTCAAATGAGATACGGAAGTTTTTCTTTCTAAATACAAAACAAATAATAAAGTTTTCATGACGAATAAAGGGATGGGGTAAAATGAATGCGTGAGTTTTTGATGGAAATCGAGTCCAAGAAGTAATAGTATTTGAAATGGGAACTTTTCAATTATATTTTGATGAAAATCACGTGTCGCAGTTGATTTTTTGGCAATTTCCTAAAAATTGGGGGGGGGGGGGGGCTGTGGTGAAAAATTGAAAGTTAGTACTTTTCATTTCCGGGAATTTTTGAAGCGGAGAATGGAAAAAAATACAAAATGACTTAATTATTTTAGAAAAATTACTATTTTCTTTGTATTTCTCAACAGAATACTGAAAGATTGACTAAGAATGACTTGCAACTATTAGGAAAGATCTGAATTTGGAGCTAGGACAATGAAAAGCCGCGTATTCGTTTAAAAAAAAGTTGGCAAAGTCCAAAAGTTTTCAATAAAAAAGGAAAAAATAAAAACGTTCGAAATTCCCACAGCTACTCAATGGAATTATCGGAAAAAAACTATTTCGAGCTTTTGCCATGAAAAGCACGTTTAATTCTATTCCCGTCGATTAAAAAAATTTCCGACCTAGCCACGATGAACTTTTTATGCTTCGCCTTTTCATCGCTGAATTTTTTCATTA
This sequence comes from Aleiodes alternator, assembly GCA_963921955.1. Taxonomy (NCBI): domain Eukaryota; kingdom Metazoa; phylum Arthropoda; class Insecta; order Hymenoptera; family Braconidae; genus Aleiodes; species Aleiodes alternator. The sequence goes on from OY998097.1 coordinate 2,107,104, forward strand.
ATTATCGATAAAAATCATCATCCATGAGACGAATATTCTTTCATTAGGCTGTAGCACTGAAAGCTCTCGCTGGAGTTGCACTGATTGGTGCAGCAGCGGCACTCGCTGCCAATCCTGTTCTGATACCCGTTGGTGCCTTAGCCGGACGAAGACGTAGATCAGCACGAGATGACTTAGCCCCGGAAAATGTCACATTTCCATATGAATTCCTTCGGGAGCACGTGCCTGGAATCGAAGCCGAAGCAACTGCTGAAAAATTTCTAAAAATGCCAGAGTGCCTTGCTCGATTGACCTGTGAGATACAACTCCATTATATCACAAAAATGAAGGATGATGAAAAATTGATACGGAACGCACCAATACTGAGACAAGAATTTGAAAAACAAATTGCGCAATTGTAAATATTAATTTCTGATATGAAAATCATAAATTATGATTTATCATAATCGAAATAATTCTATTCTTTTTTCTTTTAGAGTAACAATTGAAATGCTGAACAGCGAATGGATCCGCCAAGGCCTCCAAATTCATTCACAGAAAATTGCGAAAGAAAATTTTTCCAAAGAAACTTGTAAAATTTTCCAATGTAATTTGTACGCGTCATAATCATTCTGATCTTCAGGAGATATTGTAATTTTAATGAATCGCAATTCTCAATAGTTTCCCGATATTTGTTTATCAATAACGAAAGAGTGATCACGCAATGCTCCATTTTCTATACATCTTGAATTCAAATTAAGGAAAAACTGAAATAGTAATGAATTTTAAAAAATAAAAAGAGAAGGCACTCACATATCGCAGAAATGATTCATTCGATTATTTATGGGAGAATGTTTATTAGGACATTTATTTTTTTACCAGAAAGCGAAAAATCAATCATTTTTCCATTTTTATATTGAATTTTGCTCCATTTCCATCTTTCTATATTGAATTTAAAAAAATCAAATGGAAAATTAGTAAGAGTACGAAAAAGAGACAGGAACGAGTTGATTGACATTATTTAATGAATGATTCGCTCATAATAATTGTTAATAAGTAGCAATATATAATATAAATTTTGAAAATATAAAGTTACGTTATTTAATGGGCTACGTAAGTTTCTTAGCTTTCTGATAAAGTGTATCGACAACTTTGCCCATGCTGTGTATTGTATCAAGTGCAATCTCATAAGTCTTGTCCCGCGGTGTATCTTCAAATACAATTAATACACCTTCACCTTGATCAAGTACACCCAACAATTTTTTATCCAAAATCATTTGTGATAGTTTTTTCTCAACTTGAGCAAGAGATAGAGCTATGCAAGTGGCTATGTGGGCTACCTGTACAGATAAAAATTAAATTTATTAGATATATCGTCATCGTGCAAACAAAGTGGCGCAAGTTCTGTATATAAGTATAGCATTTGCGCCCCTTTATTTCTAAGGCGGAAATTTTGTACTGAATTTCTCATCAATTCCAGAACGATTAATCTAATCATTATATGTATGGTTGTCTTAGAAACAAAGGGAGGTAAATGCTATATTCATCTATAGCACTCACGCCACTTCGTTTCGAAGGCAACCATGTGTAATATTATTACTTTAAACATTTCGAAATTGTTGAGGAATTCAGGAGAAAATTTACGACTACCTAGATGCCGACAAATGAAAAGCAACAATGAATATTGTACCTGAACACGGGAATATGGTTCAACTAAACGGCAAAGATTTTGTTCAAGCATTGTATCATAAAGAGATCCAAGATGAGCTCTAACAATGACATCCTCTTCAAGTTCTTGGCGATAATTTTTAACAGCACTTTGAAAATCAGCGAGTGAACGTCGATGACTAGCTTCTGCTACAGCACGCATAGCATCTAAGTCACGACCAGCATATTTAACAGCCAATTTACCAGACATTATAGATTGAACATCATCGGGTGTGCGGAGCATTATTTTGGAGAGTAACATGTACTTGAGTGCTGTCAAAGCTTTTGGACTGTCAACACTGTCGTATCTGCAATTAGTACAAAAACATAATTAAGCAAAATATTGTAAAATGACCAAATGACAAGTACTATCAATGCAAAGTGCAAATTACCCTTCAAATGCCTCGTAAAAATATGAATATGCAGTCTTGAAGTCTCGTTCATCAGCAGCATGAAGAATTCCAGATTGTAAATCAAGTGCTGCTTGCATTTTCGGTGGACAATAAATAGCATTGGCAGTTGTCCTTGCGCTGGTTAATGCTGCTCTGGCCTTGGCTAAATTACTGAGTGCATGATACGTTTTTGATTCAAGCAATTGAACTTCAACAAGTAATTGCTTGTCATCGAGTTTTTTGAGCTCTTTCAACAAAGCTGAACCCAATTGCAGTGCCTCACTGAACATTCCAGTATCGAAGTAAAGTGCTATCAATCGGGTTTCTAGTGATTGTCTCAAGAACGTTCTGCGCTCTTCTTTTGCCCACTCTATGCACTCTTTGCATAGTTGCACCTGGAAAAATAAATAAATGCTTCACTGATGCTCAATAATCATTCAAGGTTATGTGTCTTTGTATGCCAGCACTTTTGCTCCTACTCCATACTATCTCCACCATCCTTCATCAATAGAGCTAAAATCATAATTACCTCAATGCCAATACCAGCTTCCAGATCCAAAAAGAAGTCTACCAATGAACGCACCAATTTTGCTGCCTTCGCTTTACTTATCAAACTTAAAAAGGGTCTAGTTGCCTTTATTAGTTCAGCAAGTTCCTTGGCTTTACCCTCTTTTTTATAGAGCTCACCAAGCTGGAGTATACCCTGTTCTTTGATACGAATACTTTCTTCATCATCTTCATCAATACCAATACTTGGATTCGAAACAATTTCATTGAGAAGTGTTATTCCCTCACTCCGATTGGTTATGCAGGCTGCTTGGGCTCGCTCAAATAACATTGCTCCAGCCATTTTTTATTTTCGATTTGGAGAATATTCACTGAATTTTGGAATTAATGAAGTACTGAAATTATATTTATCCCTTGGATAATAATTTAATTTTTTTTATAAAAAAAATCAAATATTCAGATTTTATAATCACCCTTAACCGGCAATCTCAGAAATTTCACGTTGATCACACTCTTCAATGATATGACGTTTCTCTATTTTAACGCTTTTTATATCAAGCAGCACTTAAATGAAATATAAGGAAGAACTTTAGAAATCTTAGATTGTTGATGTTTAGTTATTTCAATGGTTTTTGTTCTACGCTTGGGATTTAACTTACTCATTAGCCCGTCACCACTAAGCTTGGCTATATATGAAAAGCGATCAGCAAAACTCGTGTCATGGTGCTACTGGAGTCAAATTAGTGACAAATACAGTTCAGAACAACGAACTGTAGAAATTACTAGATTGTTCATTTGATTTGCTTTTTTTAACGAGAGACGATTGTGGCGCCAATTGGGTTTAGCCGCGGCAATTTCTAAATTTGGTGTATCTTGAACCGAAAATGTATGGAAAATTTGGAAAAATTATGGAATTAATTCATTATTATCTTCAAAATTTATGTAGTTTCAAAAGTATCAATTATATTGTTCACCGTGGTAGCCTCGGTTTCTGAAGCTTAAGAGTTAGTTTCTGACAGCATGAATAAAAGGCAACAACTATTTGCTTAGTGAATGTAATCCAATGAAAGAAGAATGTAAGAAAAAATACGAAAATCGGATGCAGGTGCTATTTTTCAGTGGACTTATATAGCAACCAAAGATATTAGCAGTAGGAGAGGCTGGGGTAAAACGGACATTGTTTCGAAATAATGATACAAGATAAATATAATTAATTGTAGAGGTCTACAAATATATATTGAATTTTTTTTAACATTCATTAAAAAGCGCGTGTAACACCTTGGGAAGCCTTTTAAAATGGAGTAAAATGGACACCAATTATATTTCTGAAAAAAAATCGAGTTGACAAAATTTTTTAATTTCCGGAGACTGATGTTTTTCATTTGGTTTATAATATAGCAGACTTCTACAACCCGCATTTCTCTTCCGAAAAAATTATATATACTGAACTTACGTAAAAAATCACTTTTTCACTCTTAATGTTCCCTCTTGAGTACAGTTTCCGATTCTCCTACGAAGGTGAGTAGGGGCTTATTTGGAAGAGAAAAATGTGTTCTTTCAGGAAACCGAATATAAATATGGGTTTACATTCGAAAAAATACATTTCTTAATGTCATTAGCGGAGAACTTTATAAAAAAAATTCCAAAAATTGACGGTTTGTTCAGCTCATGAAGACGAATCTTTTGAGCTTTGTGCCGATGAAATCGGATGAGTAGTTTGAAAGATACAGCTTATTTTCGGAAAAACTTCAATTCAAAATATCTCGAGAACCGTTCAGCCGATGTTTCAGATCCAATCCCAATCATCTTTATCAGAAACTATATATACAGAAAAAATTTGAAGTCTTTAAGTCAATTATTCATTGAGCTATGGTGAATAGACCGAATTTTCGAGAAAAAACACAAAAAATTAATAATTAATGGAATAATGGGATTAAATTCATAAAAATTTGCCAAAAGCTAGATATTATGTTTGTGAATCTTGCGTAAAATTTTGAACGGAATTCGTTTCACGCAAATTGAGAAATTTTGAAATTACGATTTTTACAAAATTGCTATATCTCAGGAACTATTCAGCCGATTGTGCTGAAATTTCTAAGGAACATGCACTTAATCGAAACTGATATCTTGCTGAAATTTCAAATTTCTATCTCTCATCGTTCTCGAGTAATAGGGTCATAGAACCGTACAGACAGACACGCACACATACATGTTTGCTATTTTTCTCATGATGATTTCTCAAAGTTTTGGATCGTTTTGAGTCGTTTCCACTAAGAATTGGCATTTCTAAAAAAACTACAAGAACGAAGCTTCCATTCTGAAGTAAAAGAATAGAAAAATTCAAAAAGATTCTTTCTCCAAAGGAAATGAAAATCCTTGTAAAAGGAAGAGAATTATTGAATCTGATGATACAGAATCTGAGGATAATTAAAAATATTTTCGAAAAAATTATGTATAATTTTATTATTGAAAGAAAAAGTGTCCATTTCACCCCAGTACTTTCCTAAAATTTAGGGTGTCCGTTTTACCCCGGGTGTCCGCTTTACCCAACCCTCGCCTATTATCTTGTCTTGCAATAGTATTTTTTTTAAGTATCAAAGGATGTAGGAATATCTTGCTCCCTGTAAACGTTTGAGTCGTACACGCGCAAAACCAACTGTGTCATTACACATTTATGATTAGACAGCGAATTTTTTGTCTTTTACTGAAGCCTGTTTCTCCGTCACAAAAAATGATGCATGTCCCTTTCCATATTTTGATGAAAACTAAACATTCAAATAAAAATTACAAAAAATTTATATGCATGTTCTAAAAAATAAATATTTTATGTGAGCCACACCCCATTCCAATGCTTTTGCTGGGGTGAGAATGATAAGGAAATCAGTGTTAGTTAATTTTAAATGCAAGTAATGGCTCGAATGATTTTTTAATCGCCTCTTGAATCCAACAACAAATACTTGAATATTATATAGGTATTGGCAATTCTTTTGCTACCAGCACTAATATTTGATCCATACTCAAACACCAATTTTTGATATTTTTAGATATTTTACACCAGTATTCTCCATGATGAGGTTCAGCTGCAATACACCTCTTTTTTACTTCTTCCTGTTGTTCTTCAGTTCCATTCAATAATTCAAACTTATAAAAATAAGCCCAAGAATCACCCAAATCAGGATCAATTTTGACGGTTCGGTTGAACCAATCCCGACATTTTGTAATTTTATGCTCACACCAAAAAAGTTTTGACACTGCTAAAAGTACGTGAGGATCGTGTTCACATTTTTTCAGAGCATCCACGCTCTTTGTTTTTCTCTGTGGCCGTGGCTCCATGAATAATGCTTCTGCCCATAATAATCCAGAATTTGGACACTCTTGCAGTGCTTTTGCCATAAGGGTATATGCCATATCCCGAACACCACCTGGTTTCATTTCATTCCGAATAGCCTCCAGCCACAATTCCGCATTTTTAGGATTACGTAAACGTGCTTTTTCAAGAACCGACCGAGCTTTAGTTATATGTCCACTCCTACGCTCTAAATCAGCTAATAATCGCCAAAGAGGTATTGCATTAGAACATTTCTTGATACCCTGATTATAAGTTTCAAGTGCTTTATTAAGATCTCCTTGCTGCTCTTCAATCTGTCCCTTCATCATCCATAATTTCTCAAAGTTTTCAAATGTCTTGAGCGCTTCCTTCAGCAGACTAATAGCTCCATCGAGATTATCAAGTGCCCATTCAAGTTTTGCACTCTTCATTAAAACACGTGGCGTCGGTGCAGAGGCACGTGCTTTTGCCAATAATCTTCTTGCTCTCTCATATTCCGAATTTTCAGACTCTAATTTAACAGCTGCCAACCAAATCTCCTCAGAATTTGGATTTGCTTGGAAAGCCAATGACAAAATACCTCGTGCAGCTGGCACATCATTCGCCAGCCACTTGGATTTTGCTCCCATAAGCCAAAGAACTTCACTCTTTGGACAATGGGCAACAGCTCTTTGAAGTAAAGCTTCCAGCGATTCTCTCGTGCCATAAGTCTTCTCAAAGTATGCTGCTCTCAACCAAATAGATTTTTTACTCGGGAATGTGGCAAGAGCGTATGCATAAACAGCTCTAGCACACTCAAGAGCTCCTTGCTGTGCACACATTTCAGCATCCTCCATCCACGTGTGTTTTCTATCTTCTTCTTCAACACCAAATCCAATAATTGCCTTGACTATAACTTGACATGTATGGATAGCTCCTGCTTTCTCAGTTTCCATAGCATCCTTAAACCAGTGTTCCCTATTAATCTCGACTCCATTAGCACTCAACGATGAAATTGCTCGATCAATAATTTTCTCCACCATGTGTTTATTACCATTAGCTTCCTCCAATTTAGCCGCAGTTGTCCAAATTTGTCGATCTGTCGGTATATTCTCTCGTGCTTTATTGAGGACTTTACGTGCATTATCGTATGTTTCGAGGCGTGCTAGTGCCAGCCACAAATCGACACTCGTTGGACAGCATTCGACAGCACGACTGAGCAGAATTTTTGCATCTTCTGGTTCTTCAAGTTCGACCGCTGCTTTCCATAATCGCACGGAGTTTGGTATGTGTTCAAGAGCTTTGCGATAAACACGACGTTTGGCTTTAGTTTCAGTTTCCAAATCTGCTGCTTTGATCCATATTCTGACGGATGTTGGAATATGCCTGACCGATTGTGCAATAACAGCTTTAGCTGTGTCAGGTGGTTGTAGGCGTGCTGCTTCAAGCCAAAGATCTTCCGAAGTTGGATTCACTTCGCAGCCCTTCATGATGAGATTGCGAGCTGCCTGCACTTTGCCAGTGACTTCTTCCAGTCGAGCTGATGCAATCCAAGCCGGTGGATGATTAGGATTTGTCTCGCGTACTGATTTCAAGAGTAATCGAGCTTTTTTAATATCATTTATATCACCTCCATAGGTCGGAATCATACTTTGCAGATCCGTCAAGTATCCTTTGGGGTCAACTACTGTTTGTCCTTCAACGGAATCCGAAACTTGATTCAATTTGACATTCATCAATGTATTTCTAGCCTGACCAATTTTTCGTAAATCAAGATCACCAGTTGGTGTTAGCATACCTGGTGTCGCAACACCAGGCATCATCGACGCCAATCCACTCGATGGATCAATACTCGTACTCGATTCACCACCCAAATTTCTAGCTAACACTGAATCTGGTAGTGGTGTAAATTTTTCAGCTCTTGGATTACGCTGTTTACGATTTCTTGCATCACCAACTTCTGGTACATTTTTCCATTCATCTTCTGTAACATTTACCAGTTCGCGTTTTAAATCAGAAAATTGTTGCTGTATTTTTGGACGCTCTTGACGATAACGTTCAAGCTCTTCTCTCAAACGTTTCTCTCTGTATTCTTTTCTCTTCTCATCCATACGCTTGTCGATGGCTTCATAAATAGCGTCGGCTTCTTCATCATCCTTGTCATATGGATCTTTGCTAAAGAGAGAACCCCCGTATCCAGAAAATTCATCATAATTTGAATCATTCAAGTCTTCCTCTTCTTCTTCTTCTTCGTCCTTCTTCTTCGCTCTTTTTGTTGGCGGTGCGTGTCTATCGTCTGATACATCATTAGCATCACGAGCTGGGCCGATATCAGATCGTGTAGTGAAACCAGTAGCACTGAAATAATTAATTAAATTTAGAAAGAGCTTTATCCTGCCTTGAATAATATCGTCACCTGAGAATTGAAGGAGCGTAAGTGCTATGCATAAGTCTAACACTTACGCCTCTTTTATTCGGAGGTGATGATATTTAGCTGTATTGAAAGAATTATTAGTCAATAATTAATGGTCTCGCGCGTATGAAGAATTCTTATAGAAATTTTCTATCGAATATTTCTATAGATTTATTCTATCAAGAATCCTTGCGGTTCATCGTATATGATGTTGGCATATTTTTTATAGGTATTGTTTCTAGAAGAATTATTTCTACCCAAGTAGAGTCTCATTCTATACTGAATCCAGAAAAACGATGGTGGAAATGGAAATCCATGTAGAGAATTTCTATAGAATTAGATAATCCTATAGCTTCATCGTATATGATATTGTAGGTAATATTTTCCATACGAATTGTTTCTGCACAAGTGAAGTTTCATGTGATTCTATAATGAAACCCTTCGTCTATGAAAAAATATCTATAAATTTTGTCCTTTTGTGCTCACCCTTTCAACTCCACCAGTGCTTATTAAAAATATCTCAATATTATATACGCTAAACCTATAGCATTCTCTATAGAATGAATCTATCAAAATTTCTTACAGAACTTTTTTACAAGGATTCTTCATACCTGCTCCATTAAAACATCTCCTTGCATGACTGAAGTTTCTGAACAAATTTTATTTTATCATCAATTCTTCGAGAATATCTCGGAATCTCAGCGAGATAGAGCCATTTTTACAATAACCTTTTTCATAATTCTCTACAAAAAGATTATCATGAAAATTGCTCCATCTCGTTTGAATTCCGAAGTCTCATTGGAAAACAGGTGACGAAATAGAATCCATTTATCTGAAATCTTTAGACTCTTTTTATTTTTACTTACCCTCTTCCAACACCTGCTACATATCCAAGAGGAGCTGGTACACCAAGAAAATGTTTTTTATTTCGCGTTGACAATGATGAAGATGGGACAGCCATTTTCAATCATTCCACTTCTTTTCGTAAATCTGTTGTTTGTGCTAAAATTCGCCTCTTTCTAGGTTACGTTCATCAACGTTGTGTTGACGAAAATTGAGGCAATGCACATCGATGAAATAGCTGAACAAAAGGAAGAACGGAATTAGGTCCAATAACTCATTTTTACCGTTCGATTCCATTTCCGCCAAACTCCCGAATTCGACGAATTTGAAGGCCCCTTAAAATTTGAACTCGGGAACGAAGAAAACGGGAAATTCATCGAGTTCAACCTCTCTAAAAATTCCTCAATTCATCGACAATATCTAGAGAAAGCCCTGCAGAGGTCGCAATTGATTTACAGTTATATATTCCAATAAAAAAATATATACATATTTTTGAGGTATTTACTTTGATAATTATTATTTTTACATATTTAATTGTTTATAGTGAATATGAAAAATTGCCATGTAACACCAATACTCGAGTAAAAATCCTTATTAATCTTGTAAATTCAAAGAAAATTAAATTTGCATTTTCATAATTTTTGAGACAGTTTCCCTGTTAACGTTTTACCAACAACAGGATTTCACGCGACACCGCCTTTTTTCACCCAATTCATATATTCCGTATACGCCCCGATAATTGTTATTTTTTATACCTTATTAGTTATTCTTTTGTTAGACATTCAGAGACTAGAGTGTTTTTTTTTTTCATAATAATTGTAAAGAGATATTTGAAAAATTGAATGAGAATACAAGCTTATCGCTTAAATTCAGTATTTCATATTTTTTCTTTTCTTCTAAATGTCAAATTAGTGTATCTATCTTTTCTAATTTAAAATTCTAATTAAGTGAAATATCTGCAGATAAATATGGCCAAGAAACCCGGCCCGACTCAGGCTTTGCATAAAGTCATAATGGTTGGAAGTGGAGGTGTGGGTAAATCAGCATTGACACTTCAATTTATGTACGATGAGGTATGAAAAATTCTGATAACTCTATTAATTAAAAATCCGACCAGGATAGAGAAGGTACGGAGTAGCCTTTTGTGGGCCTTTAATATGCCTTTTGACTTGAAGACACTAACATGACATATAGAATTCAATACATTTATTTAAAGCACTTCTGTACCTTTAGCCGCATCGTCAAAAATTACCGATAATTTTTTCTATTCATTGGTTTCTTCTTCTTTTTCCTGTATCACTCCAGTTTGTGGAAGACTACGAACCGACAAAGGCTGACTCATACAGGAAAAAAGTAGTTCTAGATGGTGAAGAAGTACAAATTGATATATTAGATACTGCTGGACAAGAGGACTATGCAGCTATAAGAGATAATTATTTTCGAAGTGGAGAAGGATTTCTTTGTGTTTTCTCAATTACAGAGGATGATAGTTTTCAGGCTACTCAAGAATTTAGGTATTATTTTTTTTTCTTTCATTCTTCAATTTATTTTTTATATGATAGTGAAGATGGAGCAGACATCTGATAATTTTTTGGATTTTTTAAATGAGTGAATTATGACAAGAAAACAAATTTTTTGAAAAATTTTTGCTTACAGTTTTTTGATCTTTCTACATGTGCATATTTTTCATTTTTCTTTCTAATAACTTGTTTATTAAGGAAAAAAAGGAAAAATTCCAGATTTTTGCTATTTTCAAGGATACCTTTTGATAGTTTATTTATGATTAAATTGATACTTTTACTTTTGACATTAGGGAACAAATTTTGAGAGTAAAGAACGATGAAAACATTCCCTTTTTATTAGTTGGTAATAAGAGTGATCTCCAAGAGAAAAGAAAAGTTAGTTTAGCCGAGGCTCAAGGTAGATCACAGCAATGGGGTGTTCCATACGTTGAAACCAGTGCAAAAACTAAGGAAAATGTTGATAAGGTAAATAATAATTTGTTTAAACAAAATTATCTACATTACTCGAATCAAATCGTATTGGTCTTGATTTTGCTTTTGAAGTCACTTGCAGCATTCGATGATTATTTATTGCATTTTTACTTTAATTTTGTATTATCTTGAATTGGCATCACTTGCACCTGTTTTCAGGTATTTTTCGATTTGATGCGTGAAATAAGGTCGCGTAAGATCGAAGATAAAACTGCAAGTAATGGTCGTGGAAAGGATCGTGCTAAGAGGAAGAAAAGGAAGTGCATTGTTCTATAGGTTGGCGCTTATGGTTTTGTTGTTTTTATTTCCTTTCATTTTATGCTTTATGTTTACATCATTAATTTTTTTTCTTCTAAATGAACTGAATGTTTTCGCTTCCGGGGGATTGAATTGGTTCCATCATGGGAAAGGAATTGTATTTGTGAAGTGGGAAAGTAGGATAAGTTGAAAAATCACCTCCGACATTTGGAAAATACTCTTAGATATTTCCTCAAGAATTTGGGGAAATTTCTATAATAATAGTATTAGCACAAATCTGATCATTTTTCAGATTTTGTCAAACAGATAAATTATTGTAGAGAAAGTCTTTAGGAACAGTCAAAGTCTGTAGTCTTTGAAATTGTTTACATGTGCATATTTCTCATTTTCCCGAATAATTTATTTTTAAAATGACTAAAAAATTATCAGATATTCGCAATTTTCCAGTTTCATAAAATTTTAAGGCTTATCGTCCTTCACCACTTCACTACCAAATGTAATATTTTACAAAATAGAATACTCATTTTTAGGTATTTTTTGACTTGATGAGAGCAATCGCAACACGCAAAGCAAGAGAAAATCAAATTGATGGAGCTGAACGGAAAAATAATAAACGTTGCTGCATCCTACTTTAACAAGATCGTCGTAAGGCTTTGAGTATCACTTCAAAAAGTACGTTTATATATAAACATATATATATATATATATATATATATATATATATATATATATATATATATATATAATTCATATGGATGAATTAATATTTTTTCATATTCATATTTAATGAAGAAAATCGGTTGAATGATGTTAATCATAAAGTACTATGTATGTGTCTCAAAATGTATGGATGTGTGCATGAATTGAGTTACTCATTCTACCGTAATTGTAACAAACAAGTGTTTACAATACTTTACAGTGAGTTGACACGTTTTCTTCTTATCTTCAAAGCATATTCAAGGGACCTATCGATCGAATCAAGATTAACTATTCAACATTGAATTAACTTAACAGCGTAAATTATAATCCTTTTGTAATATTTATCATGACAAAATAAGTAACTTTACATGTCATGTGTATAACATGTAAAGCTGACACAGCTGCTTCTATATTGAGATGCACTGGATTCTTTGAAAAATGAGAAGAAAGAATAAAATGGATCAATGAAGCAATGAAATTTTCGTTTTACCATTATCACCAAAACCATTTTGATAATTTTACTGAGAGGCTTGAAAAATTTATATAAATACGGGGAATTCCTAAATTTCTTCTAAACTCTCATGGCTCTTTAGAATACGAAAAATTTAATTCTTACGATTAATGGGATGGGATCTTTTTCTAATTTTGTTTTCTCTGTGATAATGAAGTTGTTGGGTTCTCAGAATTGCTACAATTTTATTGAATAGATGAATTTTCGGAAAATTTTATCCCAAAAAATCATATAATGCGACCAATTTTGATTATTAAATATTTTACGAGAAATTATAAGAAGTAAAAATAGTTAGAAACACGTTTTTCGAAAGATCTCGTAAACTAATGGACTAAGAATTGTATTATAGCATTATTCCTGATAAAATGGATGATAAAAAAATCAGTGCACATCTGTCAATTTTTTTGATTTTTTGTAAACAAATAAATTATTAGAAGAATATAAAGAAAATTTCCACTTGTAGTTTTTTGAATGCTCTAAGCGTGCATATTTTCAATGGATTCTCAATAATTTCGTCGTCTTAGAATCAGAATCATCAGTGCTGTGAATAAGCATGGCACTTATGCCTTTTTAACTCTGAGACAATGATTTATTTGTTGAGAGAAAGAAAAATCTAAAAATTGTCAGATGTCTGCTATTTTGAGTATCATTAAAATTCTCCGTTCTTTTCGATAGAATTGATAAAATTCCAAAAATTCAAACTTCATTAAATTATTCTTTCTCTTCGTGATTAATTGAGACCTGGCAATTTGACAGCTGGTGACTGTCGTATTCCATTTGATAATTTATCTTTGATTCTCAAAGGACTTGTGAGACTTCGTTCATTATTTTCCCAATTCCAATCGCCCACGGAAAAAAAATATTCTCCGTAATTCCATGTTCCCCATGAATTCTCTACATTCTTCTGTCTATTAATGAAGTACTCTGGATTTTCGTTGACAGAACAAGTGATATATTAATTTACCACAAATAGTCTACACGCTGCCGTAATTGTCTATGACCCCTTGCAAGTAGCTTCAGTAGAATATCGTTAATGTGTTGCATCTGAGCACATTCGTACCAGAATTTATGTGAAAACAAAGTTTAGATTCATTGTAACGAACTAAATCAATTACTGTAAGAAAAAAAATATGAGATATTATTTTGAAGATATGTCAATTATCAATTTTGTTGAACTTACTGCCTCCGCGTAACTGCTATTTGATAGCTTTTCATTGTATCTATGAGAACGTGTTAGTATTTTTGAAAAAGGAATGATATTAATGGAAAAAATTTATAATGAAGTCATCAGTGTATTTTTGTATATTATACACTAAATGACAATGAATTATAATTGATTGTTAATTTATAAACGAAAAATTCAGGTAAAAAAAGAACGAAAAAACGTAGATATCTATTTCGATTTTTCTACAATTCTAGGGGAAGGTGGCGTAAAAAGGTCACAAGGGCTGAAATAAACACATATTGTAGTTTCGATGTTTTGTATCATAAAAATCGCTAGAAATCTGTGAAAATATGTGAGATGGGGTTTTTTCCAATGATTCCATTGGAAAGATGATGGAATTCCCATTGGGAAACCTATTGTCGTCCTAAAGTGAAAAGTCCTAGAGCTGAAAATAACGGACATCTGGAAATTTTTAGTCTTCTTTTTTCTTGACGAATAAATTATTTTTTAAGAAATGGAAAAATGTACACTTAGAAAATTAGAGAAATTTTGAGTGCAATTTTTCTTGAATATTTTTTTTTGTAATGATTTAGTTGCTATAAAAATTCGAAAATTGTCAGATGTCTGCTGACTTCAGTATCGTTCTAAGACGACGATAAGTCTAAATTGATTTGATACAATTTCTTTGAAAAATTTGATTTTTCTATAGAGTAACATGACCAATAGATGGACGGTCAAGGAAATATTAGACTTTATTAATTAATATGGAATAGGCAAATCACGTTGAAAAGTTGCAAAAAAGAATGATGTACAGAATGATATACAGTGACCCGACTAAAAATCGATTAAACTTGAATAATGTAGAAATAATTGAAGAAAATCAAGGAAAAACTGGAAAATAACTTGTACCCTCAGTAGATGGACAGCTGCATATTTACAGTGGTATGATTTTAAATTTCGATCAATCGGTATGTGATAAATAGTTTATAAATCTACATGATTGTAATGATCAGGAACTGACGTGAAAAGTATAAGAATCATTCATTTATGAAAATCCTCGATAATAAAAACCGTCCATCTTTTGGTCAGTGTCCATCTATTGGTCGTGTGACCCTATTTTTTTGGTAGAATAAGAAGAACCGGAAATAATATGGAGAACCTAAACAGATTAAAAATAGCAAACGATAGTAAATTGAGTAATTGGTTCAATGGCAAATTCCGTAGCTAAGAGAAAAAACGAAACAAGTCAAGTTTCCCCCAATAATTTTTTCACAATATCTTGGAAACTAAGCGAGATAATGCAAATTCGTTTTATTACTTTTATGTAGCTCTCGAAATTCTAGAGAAAACGGTCCACGCGAAAACGGAGCTGTCTCGTTTAGTCTCCGAATATTTTTTCATAAAATTATTGTACGAAAAATGGACTCATACGGTTTTTATCTCTTCAATGCTGAATTCTTGCAAATTCCAAATGATAGAGTATACTACAAAAAAAAATTGTTTAATTGAGTAAACCGTATTACATGCGATGCGAGAGTCTGTTTTCTTGTATTGCTGGCAGCAGAGTGACTAATAAACTCGCAGAAAAATCTGGAGTTGGTCCTACAGATACGTCGATTTCCTAGGCATTCACTTTTCGTAATTTTCTCTTCATCTTAAATGATTCATTAACTGCATCAATGAAATTTTTATTTATTTTCAAAACGGTCGAATTTGCAAAAAAAAATTCTAAAAATCCTAAAACAAGTTTTCCATCTGAAATTTCATCAGCTTTTCAATGCAATCATGGGGAAAAATCTGTCTTTATTCATTTTATTAGAATTCCCATCTTGCCCCACTTTCTCCTATAAAAGAACGAGAATTCCGTAATTTGATTGAAAGACTGGAATTCAATATTGAAATAGAAAACACATTTTTACGAGAAAAAAAAAGAGAAGAGAGTAACTGAATAGTCACTTAAAATCTAACTAATACGTTCCTTTTCCCCCTCTCACAGAGAAAATAATTCATAGCAAAAAATTGCATAGTAAACCAGAAAAAACTACACGATCACGCGATAATGAACATAAATTTTCTGCTCACAGCAATTTCGATTCTACAAAAATATAGTTTTATAAATTATTATAATAAATTGCCACGTGTAAATGCTATTCTCAGCTCTTCTATTCTACTGATGTAACTGATTACAATTCCTACTGAATTGAAAAAAAAAATAAACATTGAAAAAACCTCCAATAAAACTGTAGAATTTATCACAATGACTTGGTTGTAGTAAAAATAAATATATTTTCAATTCACACATGATAAGTATCTTTGTTCAATACAGTTCTCAATTATTAAACTAAACTAAATAAATTAAATTGATTTATTCTTATTATTATTGTTACTATAATTATTATTGTTAATTTAATTTTGAATCTTATTTTGCACAGTTCATCGGATTAAGCAATACTCGATTTTTATATGAAATAAAGAATCTCTAAACTGAAAACTATCATATGAATAATTTAAACAATATCGTCACCTTAGAAACAAAATGGTATAAGTGCTGTTCATATGCATACCACTAACGCCCCTTTGTTTCTAGGGCAACGATACAAAATCACTTCCTACGTACAAATATTTACAATCCCATCAACGATAATAATGTACAAAGTGAAGAAGAAAAGGGAAATTCGCTTCACGTATATTCACACAAGTGACCGCAGCCAGTTGGACATTGTCGATTATCACGAAACCATTCTCTCATGTGCATAACATGTCCACCATGTGTACAGCCTTGGCACCAAGCATAAACTCCACGTACAACTTGATGGCAAATTGAACAAAGTGCATGTTTCGATGTATGACACCTGTCGCACAACCATGCAGATCTTTGCAATGGTTTTGTGCATGCTGTACAACAGGCATGTATAGTCGTCGATTGTTGATTCAACTGCGAGACAGATGGAATCCAAGCAAGTTGTATTATATCTGTAATAACATCATAAAGTTTGAATCTACCGAGCATATCAATATACTCAAGTAACCAGTGTTCCTGGATGGCCATTTCGATATTGAGATTTTGTCGCCTTTCACCAAGTGCAATCAATATCGAAGCAGCTGTCTGAACGTCTCGTACATCAGCATGATGTTTGAGGGCTTCCTCAACCAAATGAGTTGGATCCCAAAGCATTGGCTTTGGTATAGCACTTACAATAAGCTGACATGGTTGATCCTCAACAGTAACTGATCCAGAATCCTCATTTATTTCCGGTGAATTATTTGGAAATTGTTCTGGTGGTGGTGATCTATCCTGGATTTCATGACGTAGTGGAAATGCCTCTTTCGGTAATGTCCAATCATTCTCATTATTAATCATATGTTCTATAAAATCACCAGTGTACTCCATTGACATAGCACCAGTATCCAATTCTCCTTCGCCAAAGAAAAAATCACCTTTCGGTAGTCGTTTATGTCCACTCAATGTTTTACGATAATTAGATGGAATTACACCAATAGCTCCTACATGATGATAATTCTGATTTTCTGGGGTATCATCAGTCTCTGTCTCATCATCACCACCACTGATACCACCAAAACCATCTCGCGCCTCACCTTGAAGCGATCTAACATCGTTTTCACGTATATGCATTGATTGACCAGTATTTTGTGCATTATACTCAATGGCAGATGTATGAGTCAATTGTGTTAAATTCAATGGATTTGTCAGAATTGATTCTTCCTTAACAGTTGGATTATTCTTTAATATATTACCGCTATTGTGATGGGCATACAAGGTTTTTATGATACTCCACACAGTGCTAATATCGCTACGGCCGCAGTCATTAGCTACTGTTGCATTATGATCGCAAACATCATTCAATATTCCATTGAGCATGTAACCCTCGGCGCAATATTTAAAGCATTTTGGCTCTCTCAGTTCTCTCGTTTCACAAAATGAATTTGTAACTAATCTTGTAAATCTGTGCATAATGCTGGATGCCATGCAGAAGGTGTCATTACTGGCTGGAATTTTTCTAATTATATTAGTCAACTGTTTAACAGTTGTTGGTGCATTGGCATTAACTTTACAAGCATAAGCAACATCTCCCTTTGAATTTAGAGCTATTCCTTGGGGATTGGCTTTGCTGGCTGGTCGTGTAGCATCTCTGAACAGGTGATGATAAAGCGAACAATCGCGGCTAGTTGATAGAAATGACTGGGGATCTCCACGCCAAGCCACTCCAGTAGGTACGTCTTTGTGCTCATTGAAACTAGCAAATGGTATGTATGGCCTCCGTATGTCCCAAACATTGATGCTGCAATCAACTACCAATGCGCAACTGGCAATATGATATTTCCTTTGTGGTCTCCATTTTATCCGACCAACAGAAGCTATTGTATTGATTGTGTAATCACATGCTGGCTTTACCGACAAGTCCCAGACCTTGATTGTTTTGTCTCTGGATGCAGTAGCCAACCAACTTGCTTCTGGATGCCAATCACAGGCAAATATTGGACCACTGTGTGCTGTAAAATGCTGGAAATAGCGATCTGGTCGTCGCAAATCCCACTGCTGTACATGGCCGTTCTCAGAAACAGCAGCAAATGTGTGCTGTTGACGAGGCGAAAATTGTACATCTCTTACTGATTCTGTATTACTATAAAAAGTAGTTACTGCTTCTTTTATACGTAGATCAAAGCATTTCATTGTACCATCTTGAGAACCTGATATTAACCACATGGGTTCTGTCATATGGAAGCTCACTTTATTCACCGTTCTCTTGTGATCGATGAAAACGTGCTCCTGCTTTGATCGAGATGGTTTATTCAAGTTCCATAGAACTACAGCACCATTTGTTGCAGCCGTTGCCAAAATGTGATCTAAAACGGGTTGATAACAATTTATTATGTGAGTTCTTGAGTTTCTTTTTATTTTATGCAAGCTGACAGCAGCAAATCATACGAATTCCGTAGAGAAAGAGGAAAACCTTGAATTGATTTTTGGAAAATTCCAAAAATTGAAGCTATTGTTATTATTAAAAAAAAATTCACCTTGATCCTCTCGTGATTCATAGTGCTACTATCATCTTGTATAGACAATCCAGTAGGGAAGAGGTGAAACAAGATAAGTACATTTTTCTCTTCAATAATTTTTTGAGAATATCTCAGGAAGTAAGCGAGACAGGGCAATTTTGCTTTTTGTAGGTATTGAAATTATAAAAAGGTTTCGGGCGAAAAGGGTGTATCTCTTCTAGTTATGGCGATATGCACGGAAAAAGAGTGGAGAAAAACATTCGCTTTTCCTATTTTATCTCCTCGCTACTGAATTATTTTGAGAATTATTATTTTTCATACCATCATTGAGATTCCATGCAACGTCATTACATGAAAAATTGAGATTCAGGTTTTTACCAACGCGTAGATTACAAGTTTCTTCAAACTTATCTTCCAATAGAGTGAAAATTTTGAAGACTGAAAAAATAAATAAACATTATTTGAAATTGCTATAATTTTAAATATTTTGTGTCCTAAATACTTGTATTCACGAATTAGTTGATAATGAGAAGGATCATTTTTTCTTTCGAATTTACTGAAACGAGCAGAAACAAAAGGTTAGGGGACATGTTGTGCCTACACCGGCGCTAATTTTCAGAAAAAGTACTCAACACATTACAAAAATAAGTGAACAAACAAATATCTGGAATTTTATAATTCTTCAGAATATATCACTTTACCATTTCTACCAGCTATGACAACTTGCGAATTATCTTTATTAAGAGCTAATGCATTGGCTGGACTTTCTTGCGTTACAAATACAGTTTTTGATGTCATTCTTTTGTTGATAACTGTAATTTTTCACCTAGTCATCTGTATCACAGGTATCATGCTCTGCAGTCCAACATGATTTTATGAATCATCAAAAAAGATCGATTTGAATACTCGTTTTTGTTTCGTGTTGATATTGAACTGAAGTTTGTTGATGATAGGAGCAAGTAGGTTGGATAGACTAATTCTTCTTCAAGCACAATTTATTGGAGGTCTCTCTTTTTATTTCCGAATGATGAAAACCACAGAAGAACTATTAGACAATAAATTAATTAGGATACCGCTTTAGCGCTTTTTTGAACTATATTGCGCGATAGTTTATCAAGTACAAATGGAATGTTTACTTCTCTTTTCTTTTGCACCCCGATAACCAGCGGACGCAGGACTGCCAGACTTTTGTGAGAACAAGTCGCGAAATGAACAGTAGGAAGTCGCCAGATGTCGCCAAGAAAATTTTCATTAGTAGCCAAAATTTCGCCAAACTGGAGCAGTTAGCTGGATTATCAACTGTCGATAAAAATAAATTGACTGAGAAATTTTATTCAATTTTTATATTTTTTTATTTATTTGTAGAACATCAAAAATATCAACGTACATTTAAAATATTTAAATCTTTCATGAAACAATACCTGAAGATAAGTAACAAAAATAGAATGATACATTCATCCTTATAGAAAATTATCCATAATCTCAAATGCTTCTGTGGTATCATATGATACCTTCAGGTATGATGAAGATATCTTCATCACTTTCCCCTTCCGCTTTTTTGTACTTATTACTTGCTGTGAATAAACTCAACATTCTAGATGCTGGTTCGAACTTATTACAACAAGTATTGCAAGCACTGAAATGGACCCTGATTCTAATCAGTGACTCCAACATGTCCATTTGCATTTTGTTGCGAGCTTTGGTGTTGACCAGATTCATTATTGAAAATATCCTCTCAACACATGCATTACTCGTTGGGATGCATAGCATACGAATTACCACCTCAGCTAGCTCTCTAAAAACACATCTCCCGGAGGAATCGACGAAAGCGTAGATCATGGGCCAGAAATCAACAATATTGACTGGTACGTTTTTCGAACAATGAGTCTTCCAATCAACAAATTGTAATTGCTGCCACTGCAACTCATAAACTGATGCATCAATACTGGAGTCGAAAAACGGTCGAAGAACGTCGATAACAGTGATAAATTTTGCTTGATCAACTCCAATAGTATATTACATGCCTAGGGCAGTAATGTAAGAAATGTCTCAGAGCACATGTAATTGTTGGCCGAGGCGAAGCCGAGGTCAACAAACATGCGCTCTGAGGCTTTCTTACTTACTGCCCAAGGTGTGTATACTATTTTTCTGCACATTGGGACGGAAGTGAGCTTACGCCCGAGCGCAGCGAGGACCGAAAGCCTCACTTTCGTCCCTGTGTACAGAAAAACATTTTGAAGGGTTGAATAAAATGTATTTTTTGAATATTCCCATGTTAGCTGGCAATCTCTTAGACATTTCAATCAGCAATCGCTTCAGAAAATTAAAACATCGTTCCTTCAGAACCAATATTTTTTCAGAGCTGACAACTTGTTGAAAGTTCTGATGTTAAATCTTTCCAAAATTAACTGACTACAGTGGTAAAAATGCTAAATCATTGTTCAATGCAACTCTAACTTGATTTAACAAATTGACGTTCTCCTTGTGTGCAACTACGAAGACCGGCTTTAAGATTTTTGTAGCAAAAGACTTATCTTTGTCAAGTACATTTCATCGTAAGCACTTCCAACATGAACTTTTTCACTCTGGAAAGTTAGATTCAAACTTTGCATCTTTACTAAGATATACTTCAGGAATATTGAATACAATCTGTTAGTGTCATCAAACATTGATGCATGCCATGAATCATTCTGGCAGTATAACATTTTTCAGTTTGGATCACCAAGCTAAAATGTGTCTTCAATTCAAGCCAATGCTCCAAAAGTCTTGTACATGCATCATAGAATGCTAACCATCGGGTCAAAGATAACTGAATCAATTGATGGAATGGATTAGAATCAATACCAGTGTTCATTGCATCAAACAATCGTTTGTACTTCGCACGACGAAGTGGACTGCATTTAAACCAATTGTAGACTCCTCTGAGTAAATATTCTAATGAACTAGGTAATTCTTCTGATGCTTTCGATGAACAAAGGTGAATTGAGTGGCATGTACATTTCAATAGTTGAAGATTTGGAATATCTTTCTTCAACAGTGCATATAAGGATTCGTTATTTCCGACTAAATTATTAGCACCATCTGTTCCTATTGCTATCAGATTCCACGTCTTTTGATCCACGGCGTTTGGTCCAGCGACAATTGATCCACGACATTTGATCCTTTTTTTTTTTAATCCAGTGACAATTAATCAACGACATTTAATTCTTTTTTTTTAATCGAGTGAAAATTGATCCTCAATATTTAATCTTTTATCTATTCGTTCAATTAAGTTGTTCGGAACACCATATTCGAAAAATTTGTCACTGGATTAAAAAAAAAAGGATCAAATGTCGTGGATCAATTGTCGCTGGACCAAACGCCGTGGATCAAAAGACGTGCCACCCATCTGTTGACTTGTCGACAATTATTGAATAACCTTTGTCTCCTATCGCTTCCACCAATTCCTCCCACATAGCAGGTGCAATGACATTTCTTATTATGCTAGAACATTTGGTTCTATGTAATCGCAAATTTTCTAGAATGCTATCTTTACCAAGGAGCTTTAAGACATCACTCAAATGATCAATGGTCCTAATGGCCGAGTGAGATGCAATGTATGCAGCTAATTTCATGTCAGCAATTTTTTGTTGATCACTGATTGGTTTAGTTCCTATTGAGAAAGGGTATTGCATAATTTCTATAGAGTTTCAATTGGTGAAATTGTGATCTATTTTAAGCATTTCACAATAAAGAGTAAACGATAAGTACCATAATTCAACATAGTGCTTTTGAGTGGAAGCTGAATCGAAGACATTTTTTCTTTGTGAGTCTTGGAGCTTGCATGTTTTTTCAAATCTGTAACATGGCTACGTAGAGATACTCTACAAATTTTGCAATAAGCTTCATTGAGAGTATTCAATTTAAGTGCGCTAGCTGGATCAATCTGCTGCAACCATCCTGTAGAACATTTAATTTACTTATAATGCAATTGTCTAATGAATTAGTCGTACAAGATTTACGTTTGGCCCAATCCGAACTTTCCCAATCTTTCCTGTATTTTCTTTTATTTTTCTCCCATTTCTCCATGATGGTTTTGAATTTTTCACATCTATTTACTGTGATCAATCAGCATTAGAATAGGGGAATCACGAAAAATTTCAAATTCAATTTGTATTGATGGGACGTTTTCCATAATTCTCATAGAATGGTTATAAAAAGCACTAACCCAATAAGCAAAGCAAGGTTCTGGGATTAATTCTCAATGCGTACTGGCCGATACATTCCATAAAACATTCTTGAAGTGTTCCTGACAGATACCATGGAAACCAGTTTTGAGGGAACCCCTAACGGGACGCTCGACCGCGAATCGACCATCAATCGACCGTCGAGTGGTGCACTCACTCGACCGTCATTCGACTGAGACTTCCTAAGCGTGCTTGGATTAACAACACGTCAATCCAAGTGCATGTTAAGAAGTTTCAGATATTTTACATAGGGAATCGATCAATTTAGAACTCATATTTTATATCATTTGAAACTCAATCTTCTCATTCTGTGCTCGATTAAAAGTCAATTCTCGAAAAAAAATTTTCGATTGGAACAATCTTATTTAGAGTTGTCATATCGTTCGAAAGTTAGTTTCCGGATGGAAAAATATATCGATCGAAATTCGGTCGATTTTTTTCGAAACTCGACTGAGACTCGACCGTCAACAAAAAATAGAAAAACTGCAAGGTTCTACAATTGATTTCACATAATATCATCTATCAGCTAATTTTAACGTGAAAAAACATACAGTCGAAAGTCCGTCGATTTCATTTCACAGCTCGACTGAGACTCGACCGTCAAAAAAAAACTACAAAAGGAAACTTTAGAGCTCTACAATTGATTCCACATGATATTATTCATGAGTCAATTTTAACAATGAAAAACATATCAGTCGAAAGTCAGTCGATTTTCTTCCGAAACTCGACTGAGACTCGACCGTCAAAAAAAATTGCAAATTTTTTTTTAAAGTTCTGCAGTTGATTACACGTAACATCATTTATCAGTAAATTTTCACGCGAGAAAATTTATCAGTTGAAAGTCAGTCGATTTGGTTCGGAACTCGACTGAGACTCGACCGACTTCGACTGTCAGACAAAATGCCTGAAAAAATGATATGAAATTATGAGATTGATTTCATAACATATTAATTATCGGTCCCTTTTTATTTGAAAAAATATATGAGTCGAGATACAGTCGAAAATGCGGCATCCGAAAATCATAGTTTTTTGCTGTTCTACTAATAATTGAATTATTTCTATGTATGGAATAAGCTCTGAATAAATCTGATTGCATTTATTTTCTCTAAGGAAAGTAGGTGCCAATGAGATTATCAACATTAAAATTGAATTACATTACATGAAGCCTTCCAATAGCGCAGGTGATAGATTCTAAACTAGTAATCGTAAGGTTCCGGGTTCGATCCCGCACTCGGGCATTTTTTTTTACTTAAATGACATTTAATTTTATTAATTTCTATATACGTGAGAATATTCAATTATTTCTAGTTCATGAATTCAACGACTAATTACATTTGACCATTTTTTACCTGGTTATACGTTTCTATCCGTCGGTTGAATCTCAGTCGAGTGTCAGTCGAGTGAGTGCACCACTCGACTCTATCGGTCGAGTGTTCCGCCAGGGACGTTTTGGGAATGTGTTGGAAATATATCGGACAGTATGTATCCAACGGGTTTTACGGAAACGTTGCGGGAACATTCACTTTGACCCCCTGGTAGACTGGTTAGCCACGAAATGTTCCTGGTACGTTTCCAGGATATATATTTCCACTGAAAACGTTCCTGGTACGCTCCAAGGATATGCATTTTCAGTGAAACGTTCGTGGGATGTTCAAAAATGAAGCGATCGGGTACATTCCAGATGAAAGATTCCTGATACATTCTGAAGGATGCAACATGGAATCTTCCTACATCCTTGTACGGAAAGATTCCAGGTACGTTCGGATAGACCAACAATAGGGACAAAGGAGTCCAGTCAGTGGGAAAACCCGAACGCGTGGCATCAGCCCTGGCAACACTGTCTTATGTTTTATGACGCAATAGACGGGAGACAAGTCCCTGCAGGCCCAAAGGACTTCACTTAGCGTTCAACTGCTAAACTTGACGGGTCACCTCGTGTGCACTCGTTACCAAAGACGGTCATTTTAATATCAAGATATTTTGTGAACGTTATTCAAAGCCAAAGATTTAATTATTGGATTTATTAATTAGTTAAGATTTGCTATTTACGTGTGCCAAACAATCTATATTTTTGAGTTGTTAATTATCAAGTTGTATTATCTATGTGTTTGTGCAATTAAAGCAAGGATTTTATATTGAAAAGAATCTTTCACTAGAAATATTTCCTACAATTTGGAGAAAGAAATTACATTATTTTCAACTGAATTTTCATTTTATTGGAAACTGAAACTGATGATTTGCGAATACGCGAAAGGAATTAGCGAATGTGTATTGTGTCGAAATAATTTAGAACTCCCTGTGTTATTGACTAACATAAAATTGATAATCGAGCGAAAGAGAGAAAAGAAACGTCAACTTAACTGTAAAATGTTAAAATGTTTTTTTGGATATTTTTTAAATCCTATTACTAAACCAAATGAAATGTAGCGGGAATCTCTCAAAGATACGTATTGAGTATGTTCTCTCCGAACCTTATCAATCAACTTCGGAATGTCCCGGGACGTGGCCAGAACATTCCGGAACATTCCCGGAGTATGTACGAGGAAGCTGCCTGGGATGGTCTATCGACCGGTTTAGACGTCCCTAGGACATTCTTGGGGACGTTCCTGGAACGTCCAACGATTCCTGGAAACGTACCAGGAACGTCCTGGGCATCAACTTTTGCTTACTGGGAAGTAGTCACTGTACGACAAAAATGAGCCATGCTTGTGTTTGTTTCATTCGTTGGACGAATAGCTCAGAATGCCTTACAGTGGACTGTCGCGTGAAGCACTAGTTCTTGGCTAGGGACACTAAATCCGTGAAAATTATTAAAGAAATTGAGCAGGAAATTATGAATTGAAGTCAATTGAGGAAAAACCCAAGAAAGGCTAAATAGGTAGAAAATAATAAAATCTGTAAGGGAAAAACCCAAGACGAAAATTCAATGAAAAGTAATAAACTGGAAAAGGGGAGAAACCCGGAGGGAGAAAGAAGGTTTAAACTCAATTTGAATACCGTAATAAACAGCTTTTGGGAAATTCCCAAAAATAGAAATTTCCTCAAAAGACAACATTTATTTCTACGAACGTTTATTTCCACCTCTTCTTTTTGCATAAAAATGTAAGAAAAGAGAAAGATATCGACATGGGTCGTTGTAATAGTTATTCATCGGTGCTTAATATTTTAACATTAAATTTATAATCGAATTATGTGTAAAACGCGAGATTTTGGTAACTCTAATTCAATTGTTTATTGTTTATCCATGAATTTATATTGAAAAAATGAATTTATTTTAATTTTGTAATTGTTTCCATCCATTGTAGAGCCCTGAAGAAGTCAGCAACAACTGACGAAACGTTGGCAAAGAAATAAAAAGTTCTACACATTAATTGTTGTCCATAATTCCCATAAAATGTTATGAATAAAAATGTAAAGGTACGATTTGAGTTTCTCTGAACTATAAAGTAATAAAGCCAGGAAATCCTTTCCCTCAATAAAAATTCAGGACTTTCCCAGCGTCTTGAGGTACCTCTTCTTTCTCTCTCTAGCCACGTGCGGGTTTCTTTTGTTTGGGAGGACGCAGCGGTCAGACTCGTAGCTGGCCCAATATTAGAAACAGTGGGAATGAAAAACAAGCCCCTTCAGTCAAATCCAACTCGTGATTGGGTCCCCTCCTTTTTCCGAAGAGTGGGGGATCGCATGGAAAAGTGCAAGTAAGATTTAAGAATAATTGTAAGACTTCAGATTCATTTCCGAGTTCATCGAGTTAAGTTCGAAACTAAATTGTCGTGTAAAAGTACTTGCATTGTAATTTAACCAGAAGTTTTAATAATAATTACGTAGTTATCTTAAAATCAACTTTGTGAGTCTTTGGTGTATTTATTTATCCCATTCAAATATTCCCGCACTCGAGTAGCAGAGTGCTTCAGCACTCCACGGGCAACGGACCTGCCACCTGGATTCCACTAAAACCAGTTTGGGCACGCAACAGGACCAATCAGAATCACAGGTGAAAAGAAATAGTTCTTCAGGGCGATTTTTTATGAACGCGACAGCGACTAAAATGTGGACTTTTGATTAGCGAACGACTGAATTCTTAGGGCGGGTAATACAAACTCAGGAAAAATAACGTGAATGTATATGACGAATTAGTCTGTTATGAGCCTCCTAGTGGGAACGACTCAGATCCAGGGTGTGTTCCACTTGGGACCAGCTACTGGCCAGTAGCAGGTACTTTTACGTTTAGGAACCAGAAGTGGGTAGTACTCCCTACCGACAATAATAGGAAGTACTACCATTCTCTAGTTCCTAAACGTAAAAGTACCTACTACTGACCAGTAGCTGGTCCCAAGTGGAACACACCCCCAAAGTCATGAAAGATATTGGCTGAATCAATAATCGCCAAAATATCGCCATGTCACCAAGAAGAAAAACTGATCGCCAAAATGCCACCCGAAGTAGCCAGTTTGGCGCTAAATCGCAAAATCTGGCGACCCTGGT
The DNA here is from genome assembly GCA_963921955.1 of Aleiodes alternator. Taxonomy (NCBI): domain Eukaryota; kingdom Metazoa; phylum Arthropoda; class Insecta; order Hymenoptera; family Braconidae; genus Aleiodes; species Aleiodes alternator. Next base: position 2,134,606 of record OY998097.1, read on the forward strand.
CGCCATTACTTTGGAGTATGACTGCATTAATCAAGAAAGCAATTTGATGCTTTATTATTGCATCAAAATTATGTAAAAATATAATTTAAATTGTATTGCTCATTACTTCAATTTTTTAAGGTGATTTCGAATAGGAAATTTTATTTTTAATTTTCTTGTTAACTTTTTCACAACTGCAGTGGTTTATGTGCGCGTGAGTTTGATTATATGCGCGCTGTGCGATTCAAAATGATAGATATACAGATTCTTTTTTGGGCTTCCTTTCGCCACGTAGAAAAATTCTGATGGCGGCTGCCATGGCGGCTCCCATGGCGGCTGCCATGACGGTCGCCATGGCAGCCGCCATAACAAATTTGCCGCTTTCCATGGAGGTCTTCGCCATGGCATTTTTTCCATGGTGATTCTCTCCATGATGTTTCTTTCGATAGCTTTCCTTTTTATGGTGTTCTTTTCCCATGGCGTTTTCTGCCATGGCGTTTTTTTCCATGGCGATTTTTCCCATGGCGACCCTTTCCATGCCGATATTTTCCATTGCGACTGTTTCCATGGCGATTCTTCCCATGGGGTTGTTTGCCATGGCGATTCTCTCCATGGTGTTTCTTTCGATAGCTTTCTCTTCTATGGTGTTCTTTTCCCATGGCGTTTTCTGCCATGGCGTTTTTGTCCATGGCGATCCTTTTCATACCGATTTTTTCCATTGCGATTCTTTCCATGGCGATTCATTCCATGGCGGTTTCTTCCAAGGCGATTCTTTCCATGGCGTTTTTCGCCATGGCTATTCTTTTCATGACGTTTCTTTCCATGGCACTTCTTCCTATGGTGATTCTTTCCATGGTGATTCTTTCCATGGTGATTCTTCCATGGCGATTCTTTCCATGGCGATTTTTTCCATGGCGATCTTTTTCATCGCATTCTTTTCCATTGCATTTTCTTAATCGCGGAATTTGTCAATGCGAAATTTGCCATGGACATATTTGCTGTAATCATAAATTTAATGGTGGATATTTGTGTGATGTTTGAATTTCACAATCATAGAATTTTCATGATTATCAAAAAATCCTTAAATTATAATGTCATTAATCCTCAGAGTATTAGTGCAGATTTTTCCATAGAGATACTTCTGTGGAAAAATGTCTTCATGAGATCGAATTTGATAAAGAGGTTCTTCATAAAATGATTTCTTATAAAGTTTTTTTTTCATATGAAGGCATTTTATAAAGATATTTTCTATGAAATATATACATATCGTTACCCTAATGACAGAGTAACGCTTTCCATAAGGATTCTATAGCAGTGACATGACTCTGTTATTAAGGGGACGATAGAATATTTTTCATCATATCATTTCTTTACATTTTCAATTTTTTTTGCTGATGAATCTTTGATGATTCGAATTGAATCATTCTGAAATACTTTGAAATTCAATTTCGGAGACTTAAAGTCCGCTAGACTGTCTTCGTTACTTGGTAATGCTAATCTGTAGTTTCTAGCAGTTTTTCATCATCATCATCTCCACTTTTTTTTTTAGTTATTCTCAGGTGCAGTCTACTCGCACTCCTCGTCGATTTATCCAGCTCTAATGACATCTTTTCATATCAATCAATAATAATTTGTTCGATTCAATTCGTCGAGTGAACTTCAGGATTTTGAATCTCTTCATCCTCTTGCTTCTTCTTGTAATCAAGAATAGCCGAACTTCAAAATGTATCTTGCATCATTAATTTTTTGAATTTCCCCTCTTCACTCAGTAAAATCAACTCGGTCCAATGCTCTCTTTTTTCTCTATTTTATTCAGCTTTACTGGACAGCTGGCAAAGAATGAATGTAAACAAAATGAATGTAAAATCCCTCTATAGCAATGAAGCGCGATAGAGCAATTGTGCTCCGATCCTGTTTTGTAGAGAATCTCAAGAGCTATGAAACAAGATGAGAGTGAAATGACTCTATCTCGTTTAGTTTCCGAGATATTTTTAAAAACAATTAAAAGAAAGAATGGATTCATCCAATTTTACTTTTCCACTGGATTCATTTAATTATGAATATCTTGGAAGCTAAGTGAGATGGAATAATTTTACTTAAATCCTTCTCTATTTATAGAGAATTTCGAGAGCTGAAAAAAAGTTGTGAGTAAAATCACTCTATCTTGCTGGGGTTTCGGAATATTTCCAAAAACAACTAAAAGAAGAAATAAATTTATCCAATTTCACTTTATCACTGGATTGATGTGTCTTAGAATATCTTGGAAACTAAGCGAGATAGAGCGACTTCGCCTGGAGCTTTTTTTATGGACAATTTCAGAAGGTACAAGACAAGAAAAGGGTAACATTGCTCTATCTCGCTTAGTTCTCGAGATATTTTCAGAAACAATTGAAAGAAAAATTCGATTCATGAAAATTTCACTTTTTCACTGGATTTTTTTTTTCAATGTCTCGGAAACTAAACGAGATAGAGTAATTTTGCCCTCATGCTGTATTGTAGAAAATTTCAAAGGCTGCAAAAGAGTATGCGAGTGAAATCACCCTATCTCGCTTAGTTTTTGAGATATTTTCAGAGGCAATTTCTTAAAAAATCGATTTATCCAATTTAACTTTTTACTAGGTTCATTCTTTCATGCATATCGTGGTAACTAAGGGAGATAGAGCAATTTTACTCTGGACCTTCTTCATGGAGAATGTCACGAGCTGCAAAACGAGTACAGGGTGAAATCACTCTATCTCGCTTAGTTTTCGAGATATCTTCGAAAATAATTGATTAAAAAAGTCGATTTGTTCAATTCGACTAATTCACTGGATTTTTCCTTTTGAATATCTTGAAAAATACGCGAGATACAGCGATTTCGCTTGGATCCTTTTTGTAGTAAATTTTAAGAGCTGAAAAAAAGAATTAAGACAAAATCGCTCTATCTCGCTTAGTTTCCGAAATATTCTCAATAATGATTAATAGCAAAAATTGATTCATCCAATTTTACTTTTTCACTGAATTCACTTATTCATGGATATCTTGGAAAATAAGTGAGATAAAAGTATTTCGCTTGGATCCTTTTTTGTTTATAGAAAAATTTCAAGAGCTACAAAACGAGTTGGAAGTAAAATCGCTCCATCTTCCTTAGTTTTCGAAATATTCCCAAAAACAATTGAAAGAAAAAGTAGATTTATTCAATTTCATTTTATCACTGGATTCATTTTTCTTTGAATATCTTGGAAACTAAGCAAGATAGAGCAATTTTGCTCTTGCGCTGTTTTGTGGAGAATTTTGAAGGCTACAAAAGAGTATAGACGTAAAATCACTCTATCTCGCTTAATTCCCGAGATATTCTCGGAAATAATTGATTGAAAGAATCGATTCGTTCCATTTGACTTCTTCACTGGATTTTTTTTAAATATCTCGAAAACTGAGTGAGATAGAGTGATTTTGCCGTAATACTTCTGTGTGGAAAATTCCAAGATTTACAAAAAAATGCCTTATCTCACTTAGTTTCCGGAATATTCTCGAAAAACAATTAATGAAAATCAAAACAAACCCGACACGATTTTCCTCCGGCCGCACGCAAGAACAATGCAGTTGGCGAGGTTAAGCAGTTGACGCATGCGCACTGTGCTCGAGTACGCAGTATTATCGAACTAGCCGAAGAGGTCACCGCCGAAGTCCATCCGAAGCTGAAATTTACATGTTGTAGCATAGGTGCCGAATATTTCCGAGGTTACTCCATTGGCCAGTACGACTTCACGCATGCGTCAACTGCTTAACCTCGCCAACTGCATTGTTCTCGTGTGCGACCGGAGGAAAATCGTGTCGGGTTTGTTTTAATTTTCATTAATTGTTTTTCAAGAATATTGAGGAAACTAAATGAGATAAGGCATTTTTCTGTAAATTTTGGAATTTTCCACACAGGAGTATCACGGCAAAATCATTCTATCTCACTCAGTTTTCGAGATATTTAAAAAAAAATCCAGTGAAGAAGTCAAATGGAACGAATCGATTCTTTCAATCAATTATTTCCGAGAATATCTCGGGAATTAAGCGAGATAGAGTGATTTTACGTCTATATTCTTTTGTAGCCTTTAAAATTCTCCACAAAACAGCGCGAGGTTAAAATTGCTCTATCTTGCTTAGTTTCCAAGATATTCAAAGAACAATAAATCCAGTGATAAAATGAAATTGAATAAATCTCACGTATGAAAAGACTTTATAAAGTCTTTATGAAGAATTCTTTATAAAACGTGTTTTATAAGAAATTGGAACTTCCCTTATAAAGATTTTCTTGTGGAGTTTTCATCGTAGTTTTCATCCTTTATAAAATTTTGTTTTATAAAGGCGATTCTTATAAAAAAAAATTTTATAGAGGGAAGCAAAAGATATAAAATACCATTAATATTTTTTGTATGAATCCTATTCTATAAATTACTTCTTTATAGAAAATGTCTTTATAAAATAGAATTTTATAGAGATATTCCTTATAAAATGACTTTTTACAAAGATTTTATCTCTCAGTTGAATGCTTTATTTATTCTATTTATTTGAATAGTTATCCTTTGAAAAATAGCTGGATGGGGAACTCGAAACAGTGTTAACAAAAATGCAGACTTTAGCCGTGGGAGCCATTGTCCGGTTTCGACAGCAAGGAAATCTGTTTCTCAGATAAGTGTGTCGAACTGCGCCGCGATCTCGCTTATATGCACTTTTCGTCAAACTCCGCTTACGGACGGGATTCCGACGGTGCGCGACCTATGGGCGGCGGCGGTACTACAGTTCCCCTTCACTTTGACGTTCGGCGCTGTCCCTTCGAATTTTATTTCTTCTTCGCGTTTCAATTTAATGCTTCTTCATTGCACCTCTCTTTTTTCTTTCCTCTTTTATTCATTATTTGCCTTATTATCTTTCTTTCATTAATTATTAATAAATTAGGTATGAGGTTCTTACAGGAAATACTTCTGCGAGATAGTTATCTCACAGAAGTGCTTCTAAAGAAAACGTCTTTACAAAATAAAATTTTATGAAGAAGTTTTCTATGAAATTTATATATATCACTCAGCAAAAAAATTGAGGAAACAGTAAATTTTGTCGTTTTTCTTCGTGATTTTCAAATGGCTGTAATTTTCCGAAAAATCATTGGATCGGAATAAAAAATAATGGTTCCAAAGCTTGAAGTCTCCACCTCTGAAATCTTGACATGAAATTTTTTTTGACTATTCGTTATAACGAGATAAGGAGGTTAAAAGCAGATTTTTTTTCCATTATTTTTCATTTTTCCAAATTGGTCTACGGACTTCAAATAATTTTTCTCGACTCAACCCTTATCAAGATCGCGCAGTGTGGCCTTTTAGTTTCAATTTTTTTTATTTCTTATGATCATTTCTTGCTGAGAAAGCGTCAATTGAATCAAAACATACCCTTTTGCCTTTAAACGCCGATATCTCAGGAACTACTGATCGCACATCGAGCGGATGATGGGATGCGTAAACTTGAATAAATTTGCTATGAGGTTCTTGCCCTATTTCATTGAAATGAATTTTCTTCAATTTTCAAAATTGGTTCGAAAAAGTATCGAAAAATGAAGTTTTTTTTCTTTTTTGAAAATTGCGGTAGATCTTGCGAATTCGAGGGAAGCTGCCGATGTTTTAACATTTTTCTGTAGTTTACTGTGTGCTGAAACACCCCCTAAATTTTCAAGCCAATCGACTGGACCGTTTTTTTTCTCGAATGAACAAAGTTTCAGCTCAAATTAAAGGACCACTTTTTTGTTCCTTAAACCCCAATTAATGATGATTAAGGCCGAAGATGTTTTTTCTTCCTTATTTCTTCGTGATTTCTTGTGCGAAATTCGTTTAATTTCATCGAGAAAGGAACAATGAAAAAAATCAATAAATTTTTTTTTTTCAAATGAATAGAAAATTCGTTTTTTTTTAAATCCGTAAAAAATTAGAATTTTTTTTCTTCCAAAATCAATAAACGAATCTTTTTTCAAAACCAGTAGAAAAATCGGAAGAAAAATTCTTTAAAATGGATAAAAAAAACTGCCAAATTGGTATTTGACTTGGAAAGATATTGACTCAGCAATTTTTTGTAAACCATAAAAATTTTTTTGTCGATTTTTGAAAAAAAAATTATCGATTATTTTTTCCTTTTTTTCGATGAAATTCAACAGATTTTGCACAAAAAATCACGAAGAAATGATGGAGAAAAAACATTTTCGGCCTTAAACTGACAAAATTTACTGTTCCCTTAATTTTTTTTGCTGTGCTCAAATCTGTTGAATTTCATCGTGAAAAAAGGAAAAAATAATCTATGAAATTGTTTTCAAAAATCAATTAAAAAAATTTTATTGTTTGAAAAAACTTGCTGAGTCACTATCTCTCCAAGTCAAATACGATTTTGGCAGTTTTTTATCCAATTTAAAATATTTTTTTTTCGATTTTTCTGTTGGTTCTTAAAAAAGATTCTTCTATTGATTTTTGAAGAAAAAAAATTCTAATTTTTTACGGATTAAAAAAAAATTCGAATTTTCTATTGATTTAAAAAAGAAATTTGATTTTTTTATTAATTTTTCTTCATTGTTTCTTTCTCGATGAAATTAAACGAATTTCGCAGAAAAAATCACGAAGAAATGAGGGAGAAAGAACATTTTCGGCCTTAATCATCATTAATTGGGGTCTAAGGAACAGAAAAGTGTTCCTTTAATTTTTGCTGAAACTTTGTTTCACACAGTAAACTAAAGAAAAATGTTAAAGCATTTGCAGTTTTTCCCAAATTCATGGAATTCACGGCAATTTTAAAAAAAGAAAAAAAACTTCATTTCTCGATACTTTGTCGAACCAATTTAGAAAATGGAAGAAAATTTTTTTCAATGAAATAGTGCAAGAACCTCATAGTAAATTTATTTAAGTTTACGAATCCCATCATCCGCTCGATGTGCGATCAGTAGTTCCTGAGATATCGGCGTTTAAAGGCAAAAGGGTATTTTTCGATTCAATTGACACTTTCTCAGCAAAAAATGATCATAAGAAATAAAAAAAATTGAAACTGGAAGGCCACACCGCACGATCTTGATAAGGGCTGAGTCGAGAAAAATTATTTGGAGTCCGTAGACCAATTTGGAAAAATGAAAAATAATGGAAAAAAAATCCGCTTTTAACCTTCCTATCTCGTTATAACGAATAGTCAAAAAAAATTTCATCTCAAGATTTCAGAGGTGGAGACTTCAAGCTTTGGAACCATTTTTTTTTATTCCGATCCAATGATTTTTCGGAAAATTACAGCCGTTTGAAAATCACGAAGAAAAACGACAAAATTTACTGTTCCCTCAATTTTTTCGCTGAGTGATATATATAAATTTCATAGAAAACATCTTCATGAAATTTTCTTTGTAAAGACATTTTCTTTGTTTCCTTTAGAAGCACTTCTGTGAGATAACTATCTCGCAGAAGTATTTCCTGTAAGAACCTCATACCTAATTTATTAATAATTAATGAAAGAAAAATAATAAGGCAAATAATGAATAAAAGAGGAAAGAAAAATAAAAGGCGCAAAGAAGAAGCATTAAATTGAAACGCGAAGAAGAAATAGAATTCGAAGGGACAGCGCCGAACGTCAAAGTGAAGGGGAACTGTAGTACCGCCGCCACCCATAGGTCGCGCACCGTCGGAATCCCGTCCGTAAGCGGAGTTTGACGAAAAGTGCATATAAGCGAGATCGCGGCGCAGTTCGACACACTTATCTGAGAAATAGATTTCCTTGCTGTCGAAACCAGACAATGGCTCCCACGGCTCAAGTCTGCATTTTTATTAACACTGTTTGGAGTTCCCCATCCAGCTATTTTTCAAAGGATAACTATTCAAATAAATAGAATAAATAAAGCATTCAACTGAGAGATAAAATCTTTCTAAAAAGTCATTTTATAAGAAATATCTCTATAAAATCCTATTTTATAAAGACATTTTCTATAAAGAATTAATTTATAGAATAGGATTCATACAAAAAATATTAATGGTATTTTATATCTTTTGCTTCCCTCTATAAAATTTTTTTTTATAAGAATCGCCTTTATAAAACAAAATTTTATAAAGGATGAAAACTACGATGAGAACTCCACAAGAAAATCTTTATAAGAAAAGTTCCAATTTCTTATAAAACACGTTTTATAAAGAATTCTTTATAAAGACTTTATAAAGTCTTTCCATACGTGGCGCTACTTTTTCTTTCAATTGTTTTTGGGAATATTTCGAAAACTAAGGAAGATGGAGCGATTTTACTTCCAACTCGTTTTGTAGCTCTTGAAATTTTTTTATAAACAAAAGATGATCCAAGCGAAATACTTTTATCCCATATATTTTCCAAGATATCCATGAATAAGTGAATTCAGTGAAAAAGTAAAATTGGCTGAATCAATTTTTTCTATTAATCATTATTGAGAATACACATCAATCCACTGATAAAGTGAAATTGGATAAATTTATTCTTCTTTTAGTTGTTTTTGGAAATATTTCGAAAACCCAGCAAAATAGAGTGATTTTACTCACAACTTTTTTTCAGCTCTCGAAATTCTCTATAAATAGAGAAGGATTCAAGCAAAATTATTCTATCTCACTTAGTTTCCAAGATATTCATAATTAAATGAATCCAGTGGAAAAGTGAAATTGAATGAAGCGATTTTTTCTCTCAATTGTTTGAAAGAATATCTTGAAAACAAATCCAGATAGAGTTATGTCATGCTCATGTTGTTTCATAGCTCTTGAAATTTTCTATAAAAAAGGATTCGCCCAAAATTGCTCTATCTCGCTTAGTTTCCGAGGAATTGGAAAAAAAATCCAGTAAAAAAGTGAAATTGACCGAATTGATTTTTTCAATCATGTTTTTTTGAGAATATCTCGAAAACGAAGTGAGATAGAGTGATTTCACTCCCATATTTCTTTCTAGCCCTTGGAATTCTCTACAAGACAGGATAGGGGCGAAATTGCTCTATCTCACTTAGTTTCCGAGATATTGATTAGAAGAAATAAATGAAGTTAAAAATTGGAATTGGATAAATTGATTTATTCTTTTCATTGTGGTTGAAAATATCTCAGAAACTAAGCGAGATAGAGGGATTTCACATTCATTTTGTTTACATTCATTCTTTGCCAGCTGTCCAGTAAAGCCGAATAAAATAGAGAAAAAAGAGAGCATTGGACCGAGTTGATTTTACTGAGTGAAGAGGGGAAAATCCAAAAATTAATGATGCAAGATGCATTTTGAAGTTCGGCTATTCTTGATTACAAGAAGAAGCAAGAGGATGAAGAGATTCAAAATCCTGAAGTTCACTCGACCAATTGAATCGAACAAATTATTATTGATTGATATGAAAAGATGTCATTAGAGTTGGATAAATCGACGAGGAGTGCAAGTAAACTGCACTTGAGAATAACTAAAAAAAAAAGTGGAGATGGTGATGATAAAAAACTGCTAGAAACTACAGATTAGCATTACCAAGTAACGAAGACAGTCTAGCGGACTTTAAGTCTCCGAAATTGAATTTCAAAGTATTTCAGAATGATTCAATTCGAATCATCAAAGATTCATCAGCAAAAAAAATTGAAAATGTAAAGAAATAATATGATGAAAAATATTCTATCGTCCCCTTAATAACAGAGTCATGTCACTGCTATAAAATCCTTATGGAAAGCGTTACTCTGTCATTAGGGTAACGATATGTATATATTCCATAGAAAATATCTTCATAAAATGCCTTCATATGAAAAAAAAACGTTATAAGAAATCATTTTATGAAGAACCTCTTTATCAAATTCGATTTCATAAAGACATTTTTCCACAGAAGTATCTCTATGGAAAAATCTGCACTAATACTCTGAGTATTAATGACATTATAATTTAAGGATTTTTTGATAATTATGAAAATTCTATGATTGTGAAATTCAAACATCACACAAATATCCACCATTAAATTTATTGTTACAGCAAATGTGTCCATGGCAAATTTCGCATTGACAAATTCCGCGATGGAGAAAATGCAATGGAAAAGAATGCGATGAAAAAGATCGCCATGGAAAAAATCGCCATGGAAAGAATCACCATAAAAAGAAATGCCATGGAAAGAAACGTCATGAAAAGAATAGCCATGGCGAAAAACGCCATGGAAAGAATCGCCTTGGAAGAAACCGCCATGGAATGAATCGCAATGGAAAAAATCGGTATGGAAAGGATCGCCATGGACAAAAACGCCATAGAAAAGAAAGCTATCGAAAGAAACACCATGGAGAGAATCGCCATGGAAAAAAATGCCATGGCGAAGACCTCCATGGAAAGCGGCAAATTTGTTATGGCGGCCGTCATGGCGACCGCCATGGTGGCCGCCATCAGACTTTTTCTACGTGGCAATAAATAGAGAAAATAATTATAATTGAAGAGATTAGTTTATGAAGAAGCTAATGCAGAAGCTTGTAGCTATTATCTGACCCGGACGGTTATTTTCGTTTGAGAATAAGAAGGCTCGTAATATGGACATTATTTTACCTTCAACCCTTTCGAACCGTATGTTGCTTCTACGCAACACGCACTTCGGAGCCCTATAGAACTGCATCAGTTGGCAATATCAGGATTCTAACTGCATAGCTTTATCAAGCAAGATTAGATGTTCTAATAGATACTCTTGAATCCTGAAGTGAACTGCTTTTATCCATCAAAATATCAATATGGCGAGAGATTCTCCTGTCGAGTTGGTTTGCTGTGACAAAGCACTGACAAACTGTTTTAGTTATCGCAAAAGAAATCGCAGTACACATTGGTTTTTCATATTCTAGATGGTATATTCCACCAAATAGAAGCTGATATGATGTTTCTACGGTGTTAGTTATTAGATTCAATTGAAACTGAGAGTTTAGCGTGCATGCGATGCGTGCACGTAACATTCGGAAATTCGTATTTCCCACAAAAAAATTGAAATGCCACGATGGATTCATTAACTACACGGTGTTTGGAGATGAAACTTTGAAGGAAATAATCTTCAGTTAACATTAAATGGGTCTGGGTCTGAGAGGGTTAATTGCAATAATAAGAGAACCAGAACTTCAGGAATTTTGTCTCATAAAAATCCCCAACTTTTTTACTCAGCAAGATAAATAAAGAAAGATAAAAATTCTGTATGCTACTCTTGAATTGCTCCATATCACGTTCTTCAGAGATCATGAGTCTTTTTTTACGTTTCTATTGGATTTTTCTCAAAAAGCACCAAATTGATGTTTCTGAAAGTCCCTAATTCCAGAGACAATTATACTTTAAAATTATGAGTTGAGAGATAAAGATGCCTCGGCAATCAATTATGAGTCAATTATTGACTTTGGCGGCTTCTGTGGACGTACTCCAGTGAATCCATTGATGATAGACGATTGTTAGCATTTGGACTCCTTTTTATGTTGTCATTGCTCTCGCGGTGAAAAAAACTTCTCAGATTCTAGATTATCATCTAGGAGTTCAGAGTATTCTCTGTAGGATTTTTCAGTAAATTGACTTTTTTTTCAGGATGATCACCCGAAAGCCTTGCTGTCTCAGTCCCTGAAGCTCATGATTTATAAGGAACAGGAAGGCAGCTATTTCACCAGAGTCTATTGGAGCATATGCTAGCATTTGTTTGTCTTCTAAAAATAGTGGCACGGTCCGCATCGAAAATTGCAATTTACAAACCCAGTAAATTTCGCAATCGCAGATAATAAGGTTCGTGGCGATTGCGCACTTCTTCTGCGGCTCTATGACGTCTCGCAGCTGCCTCCTCTTTCAATTCATAATTCCAAAATTTTACGGTATATCAAATTCTCATGTGAGTAAATAATTTCAAGAGGTACTCCGTGGGGAAACTTGGACAAGGTGGATGAAACTCCAATAATTGCAATCCTTGCAGGATATTTCGACCAACTGGTTCCCCTGTGCAGTAAATCTCGAAATTCGCTAAAAAAGTCTGCTCCATGCTGAAGACAAATTGAGAAAATTCGTCACAAGGCATTATTAAGTGGCCAAAAGGAGCTGTATCTCTGCTCACATATGCTCTGTAGTACGGGAGAAGATTGGTTCTATCAACCCTTGGATTTGTGTTCCCATAATCAGCATACGCATCACAAATATGTTGACAGAAGCATTTTCGCATCAAATAACCAGAAACATATGTCAAGACATTTACTTCTGGCAATTGCATGTCAATATGCTCTCCATTATTGATTTCTCTCAGAGCATTCAATGGGACTACCGGCCTTGCAACTCCTTGGGGACAAACACGTTGTACTCTATCATGCATCGCGTGCAAAATAAAGTCAAAATCTTCAGCCCAGTTGGCATTTTCAGCATAATCCAAGAACCTTGTAACGGGGATTCGTTCAATCCCGTTACACTTCCGGCCATCCCTTTCCACACACACGGTTCGATAGCATGGGTGCCAGTTTATTCTTTACCGGAGGAATAAACAAAACTCAATGTGTGCTGGTTTTCCCTGGGCTCACCACGCTTAACCTCTCAGGGCGGTTGCGGGCTAACCTGCTGAACCTTCAGCAGTAATTACTCGGGGAATTACTAACCCCAATGGATGGCATGGGCAATCCATTCCCGGTAACCCAGTGTGTTGGTTATGGTAGAGGGGCGTGAATCTAGTCACAGTCCCTCTAGCGAGAACAAGTCGGAATTGGGGTATTCCGTGATAGCCTCTGGATGAGCCCGTCCGCAGTATTCCTCTGATCTATCGTCACCCAGAGAATACCGGACGTCTCCATCCACACGAGAAACGCCACGTAGCCACGCTACGGGCAACCAACGATAACTCTCACCGAAGTGAGCGGTAGAGGATCCAGGGACGTCTCCCGATCCTCTCGAGTCTGCCGCTCAAGGCAGACTAACTGAACACCGTGTCGTTGGGTCTATTTATATCGGCTGAGGCTGCTTCTCCTCGTCTAGAGGTCTCTCCGTGCGCCTGCGTGATTCTTCCTCTCACACCACTGCCAGGCCCGGAGATAACTCCGACATCTCTAGTGGAGCGCCAGCATTTCAGCTGGGCTTCTGCCTTATCCTCAGCCGCATATAAAATCCACTGACGTGTCAGTTAGTTTCCGATAACTTTAAGGTGTCATCTTACGCAGATGGCACCGCGGTAGTATTTTCTAGCTGTTCTTGTGTGAGTCTCCTCAAGCTTTACACTTGAATAGCTTCACCCGAAGGTGGCATAAGCCGATACGATAGCCGTAACGAGAAACCTCGTTACAACCTTTGAGCAGATATTTTTTTAAATGATCGGATGAACTGGATTGGTGTTGGATTCCGCACATTTCCATTCTGTTTCCTAACAGTCCCAAAGAAGTTCGAAAGGCAATCTTGATTTAATTCCCGAGTCAAAATTTTTAGGTGTTTTCAATCCTGTTTCAACGTACAAAAATTGTAGATTGAAGGAGAGCGAAAGGAAGTTGAACGGCGTAGGATCACCGCATATTTTCAACTTACTTTGAACCTACAAAATGGCCGAAATGTGCGTTTCTTCCACTTTGTAAGTTCAAAGGAAGTTGAAATTTTCTAAAAATTCTCCTCCATCCCCTCCCTTCATGCCTTTTTCCCCTAAATTCGCGTTTTTGATTGATTCCGCGGTCAATTGTATGATTAAAAGTAGCCCCCCAGCACGGTTATTCTAGTTTTCTTTTAATGAAATGAATAGAAAAAGGAATTCGGTCTAGTAGTTCTCGAGATCGTCCAGGCGGTCACCCATCCAAGTACTGACCAGATCCAATGCTGCTTAACTTCGGTGACCGCCTGGAGTTCTCTCGTTGACTGCTGCTAATCTGAAACATATAACTCTCTTGTTTCTCATTGCGCCTTTTAGGCTCTTTGAAAAAAAAAGAAAAATAATCATGAATCAAATTTATAATAATAATTAATAATAAATCTAAAATAATGATAAATTAATTAATTCATAAAAAATGCATTTTAGCTGGAGTGGAGCGCCAGAACAAATTTTTTTTTACTTTTGAGAATTTGTTTTGTCTTGAGAAATTCACGGTTTCAAAACATCTCCAGCTCCAAAGGTGATACCGTGAAATTTTTCGGAAGAGGTCAAAGACAAGATCATTTATGATCAATTTGCAGGATTTTCAATTGGAAAATGTTGATTTTTTTAGGATTTATGGGCACTTGCCCAAAAATTAAGGTGAAATCATTCTATCTCACTTCGAGATATTCATTTTTCGAGATATTAGCCCAAAATGAGAAAAAAAGGCTATTAGGAGGCCGATTTTTTGCATTAATTTCTTCAATATTTCTCAGGAACTGAGCGAGATAGTGCAATTTCACCTGAATCCTTTTTTGTAGGTCTTAAAATTCTCCCAATATGCAATCGCGACTAAATTTCTCTATCTCGCTCATTTTTCGAAATCTCGGCCAAAAATGAGGAATAGAAGAATTCAATGAATAAATCGAGGAGGGGCACAAATATCTCTTTATCATGCGATGACAGATGTATCCCCGATCATGATGCACCACAAAAATGCATCGGATCGCGAAAGACGTATCAATCGCATGAAAAAAGAGTTATTAGAATAAAAATAATGGAAATTCCCGGAAATAAAATCGAAATTTTTTAAAATTTATCACATTTTTATTTTTTTCCTGACGATAAGTTCAAGAGAGAGTTGAGAGTACGGTGAACCAGGTAAGTTGAACTGATTCACCTTACCTTTCACCGTACACTGGATTTTTGATAATTTGTAGACGTCGAAAGTAAGGTGAATCAGGTATGTTGAACGCATTCACCTTACATTTCGCCTTACATTGGAGACGTAAATTCGAAATACGGCGAAAGGAAGGTGAGATTATGGTGGGACTTCTTGGACATCAAAGAAATGTACATTGAAAGTAAGTTGGAAGTCGAAATGTAGGGTGAACGAGCCCAAAAATTTTGACTCGGGTTTCCTCGTGAGTAGAAATCTGAAACCTTCGTCTTCCAAGGTGGTCCATAAGCCAAGAAGGCTCTGAATGTTGAATTGCCAAGCCTTCAGACAAACGATCCTCGTACCTACATTACCATTCTGTCGATTAATTGCTGTAATCTTGCCGAATAATTCAAACATGTTCTCTAGCAGCGTCATCTGCCTCTCATTCGCGCAAAGCGGATTTTTATTGAAATTTCCTTCATTCCTCTGATTCAAAATGGAGGAATTGAAAAGGTCGAATAATTAATCGATATTTTTGATAAAGCTAGCTGTTCCTCTAGCTTCAGCTGGTAACGCGTTGAGGTTTATATGCGTATATAAACCTGATGCTACAGTTCTACTGATAACTTGGGCTGCTAATTTGACTTTCATGTCCAGGGCTTCTGCGGGGTCTATATGATCCGGAGTCAGTGATGGTGCTTGACGTAGATTTTGCTGACGGTCTGTTGCATAAAATGCTCGAATATCATTCCATGATGCTATTGGATCATCCCAGATAAAATCATATAGACGAAGATTATTCCTTACAGCTGTCAACACGTGAGCAGTGTCATACATGAAGTAAATTTGTTTACCATTGTGAAGAAAAAAAGGACGTTCTTCGGAAATTTCATTAATGTTGACCATTCGAACGAAATTAGGGCCTATATCTGTAATTACACATCTCACCTTCAAATTTATGGCATCAAGTTTATCAATGGCTTCAATCATAACTCGATATGCGTCTCCAGCGGAGCAGGAATTTTCGACGAAGAAATAGGCAAGAGACTGCTTCCAGTTGCGAGCAATTCCTCGTGCCATCAAAACAAGTACACAGCCAGCTGCTGTCAAGCCATTCACTTGACCGAATGATGGGAGGTCGACGATCCTGTCTTTTACCAATTCATAAAAAAGGTTTCTCTTCAGTGACATTTCATCCATACATAATATACATTGTCGATCCATTTCGCTCATTCCCTCCTGGAAATCGCTTTGGCAGATTTTGACAAATAATGTCAAACAATGTCAAAAAATGTCATAAAATGAGAAATATTACAGATAATGAGAGAATAGTATACAATTCGACATAATTCTTCAAGTTTTGTCAAAAATTTTATGACGAATTTCGACGGAGAATGTCATATTATGAAAAATCGATTGGATGACATATATTGTCATTATTTGACTCTTTATGTTATCATCATGGCCAAAAATGTAATTTATTCACATAAAATTACAAACTTTTATTGTCGCTTTGTGACATTTTTTGCCATATCATATAGCGTCCAAATATGTCGCAAAATGACAATCTTTGCCATAATATGACCTTTCTTTCTCTGTGATTTTTCACCACTTCATGGTGTTTCATAAACTGTAAGAATCGGACGATTAATGAGAAAAAAATTAGGAATAATGTCAGCATATTTCAAATTTCGTTAAATATTTTCTATCATAATATGTCATATAATTTCATCTTCGGGCAAACAGTCATTCTTGGAGGCCTGTTGGAAAATGGGGAATCATGATGAAAAGTGATAGAATGGAATATATAATGTCAAATCATGACAGATTATGTCATCTTCTAAGCATCATAATATGTGATATAATGCTATGTGTATGAGTGAAATTGGTAGTTCTGAAGGCGCCGCTAGAGCGCGCATCATAGAAAACTAGTCCGCAAGTCCACTATCATTTTAGAAGTCATAAGTTCAAACCAGCGAGCAAGTTTTCTGTGACTAAATCACCGCATTTTTGATACTATCCGTGTGGGTGCTTCCCATACGACTTAAAAGAATAATACCCGCTGATAGCCTAGTGGAGTGTTGAATTATGATACAATTTTCTAAGGGAAAGGTTAATGAAATTTGATGATGTCCCAAATTGATAGTGAAACATTTTCATATTTTGACAACAAAAGTCAATACACCACAGTAAAATTATTTTACCAATTAATATACAAAAAAAACATCAAAGTATGATATTTTATGATAGATTCTGCAAAAATATTTCAGATTATGACATTTTTTAACAAATTTGCCATCTCTATTTACACCCGAATGATGGCAGATTCTTCGATAATTTGTCGAACTATGACATTTTTTTTCTGAATAAATATGACGAAATCTGACCTGCTTGTTCCAATTTACGGATAGAAATCGTCGATTTTTGATGGAAAGTGTCAAATATGATCGATATATGTCCGATTCTGACCGACTTCTGACGAAATCTGACATAAATTGTCAGCCAGTTTTGATGTATTTCTACAGAATTCTGCAGCGTCTGTCATTTTTCTACAGAATCTGACGACTCGATTTCCACGAGGGTTGTTTCTGCTCGGAGCCTCAGTCCTTCCAGAACATTATCATTGACGCCAGGCGTCAGTTTCCCAGTGCTCTATATGAGGCATTCCGCACTATTTCACTCGATTTCTGGGTCGTATTTTTTGATTTTGTTCATTTTTGAATATGTTGCTGAGATGGTTATCAGAAGTCATTTCCCGAAAAAAAACTAAAAAAAAATTTTTTGACGAAATTATGACCGTTTTTGATTTTGGAAAAATGGCATATGTGCTCATTTCTGTGTAGCTTTGAATACTCATATCTTCTTCAATATTAGTTTTATGAAAAAAAAGAAAGGAGACTTTTCTCTCGAAAAATAGTGATACTTTGCAATGAAATTTAGTCCGGAAGTTGAAAGTGAATATTTCTATTTTTTAACAACAAACTCAATAAACAAATAGCCGAAACACAACTTTAACAAATCTTTAAAAATCTGAAAAAAATATATGTTACGGATTGAATTATTTTTGATTTTTCTGTAAATTATCTTTTTCCGTCTCGGAATGGTTGACGAGATATTGTTTTTTAAATGTTTTCGCGTGGTCCGTGGCCGATGCTCCAGAGCCTTGCGCATGCGCAGAGCGCACTAGCAGCAGGTCACGTGAGAACCTCTGCGATGGAAAGTGCTCAATCTACGTGCCAATTCCCACGTGATCTGCTGTTAGTGGGCTGTGCGCATGCGCAAGGCTCTGGAGCATCAGCCACGGACCACGCGAAAACATTAAAAAAACAATATCTCGTCAACCATTCCGAGACGGAAAAAGATAATTTACAGAAAAATCAAAACTAATTCAATCCGTAACATACATTTTTTTCAGATTTTTAAAGATGTGTCAAAGTTGTGTTTCGGCTATTTGTTTATTGAGTTTGTTGTTAAAAAATAGAAATATTAACTTTCAACTTCCGGACTAAATTTTATTGTAGAGTATCACTATTTTTCGAGAGAAAAGTCTCCTTGTAGCAACCGCTACAGTACGCGTGTACTTGAAGAGCACAAATAATATCTTCTATCGCATATTATTTATACCTGTCTCGCTCTTGACCATTGTAACGCGTATTCTTTTCAATTTCCTTTTGTGTGGATATTCCGAGTTTCGGGTATCCTTATATGGTGATTATTAAATCACACTCGCGTATCGGCAGTTCACGAGAACGCATTTCAATCACCACACTATTGACTTGTATTATATCTTGTACTTTAATAAACGCAATTTCATATATTTTAATTGCAGTGTTAGTGATGCATTCATTTGAATAACCACATCACTACATTGGTGACCCCGACGTGATCAAGTGCAATATCGGTGGCTACACAGTGTCAAATAATTATTTAAAAATTTTCCGTTAATTTATTCAACCACGTGCACGTAAACGCAAAGAAAAAGACGAAAGCACGCGTCCGTTGCTATACCGCTTCGAGTGTGCGAGTAAAAAAGTGAATTGACAAACATTTCTCAGTCAATTTTATTAACGAAGTGCACTAATTAGTTTTTATTAAAGACGTTTGAAACGCGTAATAAAAATTATATTTTAGATTTAATACTGTGTGCGTCTATTTTTCCTTTCCAGCGACATACGTCATCAAAACATTGGCCTAAGTGTCGCGGCTATACCGTACCGTGAGTGCGAGAGAGACAACGTGCCGCCCGCGTACGACAACAACAGACGCGAAACAAAATAATCGAATTTAAAGACGTTTAAAATTTCACCGTGAGTGTGAGAGAGACACCAAATAATATTCTGAATTTTAATTCGAATATTACAGTGCGTGCGACAAAGACACAAAATATTTTCCGTGTGTTTTTATCAAGTTTTGCTAGCACATTGCTGAGCACCCAAAAGACGTTGTGCTGTGCGAGCATCAAAACAAAAGACTTTTAACGCTTCTATCGATTAAATTTTATTTTATTTCAAAATTAATTCTTTCAGTGCAAAATAAAATTTATCACATGATGTGCCCGGGAACGAGGACAATAAGTACCCCGTGGAAACATGTACGACAAAAACATCGAGAACGACTCCATCAGTAAAAAAATTTAATTTTAATTATATTAAGTTAAAATTTTTTTTTCATCATCATTGAAACATCAGCACTAAAGCACGAAGCAATGGATACAGCCCAAACGCGCCTCTGCCCATTTCATCATCATCATTTATGCTGAACATTGTCACGGATCCCAGCGTCGAGAACCACTCCGCCAGATCAGAAAACGACAATTACATCATTCAAACATCAGCATTGTCACGGATCCCAGCGTCGAGAACCACTCCGCCAGATCAGAAAACGACAATCATAATCATTTAAACATCAGCATTGTCACGGACCCCAGCGTCGAGAACCACTCCGCCAGATCAGAAAACGACAATCATCATCATTTAAACATCAGCATTGTCACGGATCCCAGCGTCGAGAACCACTCCGCCAGATCAGAAAACGACAATCATCATCAAGAACAACAACAACTTTGTCAATTGATTCGGCCAAGAATGATTGACATTGTTGCTTTCACAGCCAAACTACAAAACAACAAAAATTTTCCGTTACGAGAGGGAAAACCACGCTCTGAAGCCTAGAAAACAGTTTCGCTGGGAACACCAAAAATTTTTTTTAACGTTACTTGGCACTGAAATTTTCGTGCCCATTTGAAAGACAACAATAATTCTTTTTCTCTGTTACAGCATCTAAAAAATTACGTTTTTTTCCAACAAAGGGAGCCATGTAGCAACCGCTACAGTACGCGTGTACTTGAAGAGCACAAATAATATCTTCTATCGCATATTATTTATACCTGTCTCGCTCTTGACCATTGTAACGCGTATTCTTCTCAATTTCCTTTTATGTGGATATTCCGAGTTTCGGGTATCCTTATATGGTGATTATTAAATCACACTCGCGTATCGGCAGTTCACGAGAACGCATCTCAATCACCACACTATTGACTTGTATTATATCACGTACTTTAATAAACGCAATTTTATATATTTTAATTGCAGTGTTAGTGATGCATTCATTTGAATAACCACATCACTACATCCTTCCTTTTTTTCCATAAAACTAATATTGAAGAAGATATGAGTATTCAAAGCTACACAGAAATGAGCACATATGCCATTTTTCCAAAATCAAAAATGGTCATAATTTCGTGAAAAAAATTTTTTCCTACTTTTTTTTCGGAAAATGACTTCTGATAACCATCTCAGCAACATATTTAAAAATGAACTAAATCAAAAAATACGACCCAGAAATCGAGTGAAATAGTGCGGAATGCCTCATATATCTCTGCAATGAACGAACTGATGGTAAGCAGAACATTTTTTGCCGAAATTTATAGCTTTCGGGAGATAAAAAACAAATTTGGAGGGAGAACTGCATCCATTCGGTGGAATAACGACGACTATGAGGATTCCTTTGATGGAGTACTGCTTGAGTTGCAGTGAACTTGACAAGTTTTTCGGGTAAGAATAACGGGAGCAGTTCTTGAAATTTTTGTAGATTTATTCCAGCGCTACTGTTAGTCACTGATTTTTGTGCCTCACTCAGCCTTGCCACTTTTCTCCTTTCTGAGTAAACTTGTCTCTCCAATTGCCGTTTTTTCGCTTGAAAAGTAGCAGTCAGAAAACCTTTACCGGTCTGAACGACATTATCCTGTTTTGAAGGTGGTGCTGGTAATGATGATCGAGATTGGGAATTGTTTTGTGATGATGTTGATGCTATGGGATATTCAGAAGTTATCTGAGCTAATGGAAATGCGATTGTCACATACGAATGAGCAGAGTTTTCTGGAGTTTTCGAGGCTGATGGCGATACTGCATCAGCAGACACATTCCTGTCACTGTTTACCACCCTCTGTGATACTGGTTTTAAAATAGAAAGGAGAGATGGTTTAGTTTTTCCCATTACAGAAGACTCTTGACGAAATGTGGAAGAACTTGATATAGAAAATTCAGATGAACTATTCTTCAGAATTTCATCTTCTCCGAGAGAGAAAGAGTTCCAAGGAAAAATCGAGGGAATCGCTTTGATGGTGAGTCGATTTTTTAAATGATTAGTGAATGATTTTTGGTCGAAATGATCAGAACAAATTCTGTAATTAGTATTTGCATATTCTGTCCCTCTTGTAATCAGATCTTCCCGGTTGCATAATTTCATCCATTCCAGCGACCTATCAAAGAAAACTTATCAGAGATTTCCCGATAGATATATTACATGACAGATTCCATCGATACTGAATTTTTTTAATGTCATACATAGATAATATCATCGTATATGCATTGTACGCATATACTAACCCATGAAATATGGTTTCATATGACGGGAATATTAAATTTCATAAATTACCTGTCTTCCTGCCTGGGGAATCTAAAAAATGTACATCCTGGGACTTTTTCGAATTATTCGCACATTGTGGTACAGAGCATCGGTTATTACCTTTTCCTGTCATTACCGTACATATTCCAAAACGCAATATTTGTCATTACCGCGCAGAATACCTCCAAAGTAATGGCGTTTTCCGGTTATGCGCTCTGAAAACCTTACCACCGGAAATATGGAGAGTGTCGCTTCTGGGGTACTCTCTATTCTGTGGTACGGCGGCCGGGTCGTGACCAAGGTTACTAGATCAACCAGTGTTATGTCCTAACAATTCACTAGGACGATCCCAGCGCTGCTGCAGTTGTTGAGCGCGAGAATTTCGAATGGCAATGGGAACGTTAGCTGCCAAAGTTCTGAAGAACACTCCACCGAATCTCTTCCCACTTTTCCTATTATTTATTTATGTTTTACCACTATCAATTCACAATTCTATCTTTTAGTGTAGGAATGAATTAGAGGAATAGGTGGTTGAATAACTTGAGGAAAACACAAGTGCTAAGAGAGCACACACAACTTATTTATTCACTTCAACACTTAACTTTAATTTACAAAAGTAGTGAGAAGCTCGAGATTGAAAAAAATTAGATGTCGTCTATTTTGGAGGACGAAGGTAACTGACTAAACTTAGCTTGGCTTGGTGTACAGGAAGTCTTCGTTGGTGTATCGTGGGGGTAGTTTTTGGGGGATCGAGAAAATGGAGAGGGAAAAAGGCCCAGCGGTCTATTGGCTATTTCAAAGAGGAGGAGGGCGCTCGAGGAGGAGAGAGCTGTAAACTCCGGGGAAAGTCCCGAGCGATTTCCCAATATTTCGGGAAAAACCCGGAGGATTTTATTGCAGGGTACTTCAGGTATCCGAAGTAATAAAGTGAGTGAGTAAGAAAATTCTAACGGGGGATTTTGGGTCTTGAGGGATTATAGCAATAAAAATAGTAATAACGCGTAAAGAAAGGGGCGCCAAGAGTTTGGGCATTTGGTGAATACGTGCTATGCAATAAAAATAGAAGAAAGGTTTAGAAAAGTATAAAGCAAATGCCAGGACTGTACGAAAAATATAGAGAACAATAGCATAAAGATAGCAGCTGTTGGGTTTTTCTCGTCGTCTATTGTCAATGTTCATTTTTGAACTGAGTTTATTATTTTACTTCATTTTTAGTGAATTTAAAGCGAATGGTTGAAATTGAATTGAATTTCGCGGATAAAAATATGACGCGACCTCTGTAGCCAGGCCTCACGACATAACACCTCCCCTCTATATAAAAATAAAAATTAGGCTTGAACAAGTCTAATTTTTATTTTAGCTTAAAATCAGTTAATGATTGGACTTAAAGGTACTGTAGATAAAAATTCAAATGGTCTTATTAATACTACACGGTGAATAATGCTATGCACAATGCTGCGATTCTTCATTCATATTACATAATGATCTTTCACTTATACCTAAATTCTAAAGATATTTTCTTCCTTCTTTCGTTGATTCATATTAAGCAATGGTCCCTAACTCATACTTGAATTCTACATGTAATTTCTTTCTTATTTTACTAAAAACACTGGTTTCAACTCATTTACATGTACTGTCTTCTTGCGGTGGTCGGTCAATTTTATAATTGCGTTTTCCTTATTCAAAATCTGTTCAATTTCGTACGGGCCAAGATAATTGGGATCGAGTTTACAAGATTTGGCTTCGTTCAACAAGAAGACCCAATCGCCAGGCGTAAAATGTTTCTGATTTACAGCTCTGTCGTAATATACTTTTGATCTGAATTTAGCTAAATCTAGATTATCAGCAGCACGTACTTGTGTCTCCTTTAACTTATCAACTAAATCACCTAAATAATCAGTATAAATCGGAACAGTACTCTCTTTTACAAAACTGGAGGGGAGTCGAGCTAATCTACCAAAAATCAGTTCATGCGGTGTAAATCCTGTTGATTCATGAATTGATGTGTTGTAAGAAAACATCGCGTATTTTAGCCACGTATCCCAATCTCTATTGATGCTAATGAAATGTTTTAAATATTCAGTTGATACTAAATGACTTCTCTCCAAGGAGCCGTTTGTTTGTGGATGAAAAGCTGTTGTTTTCAATTGCTTGATTTTCATCACTTCACCAGTAAAATTTGACCCTTGATCAGTTAGAATTGCTTCTGGACAACCGTAAATACAAATGAAATTCTCCGTGAAGGCTTTCGCGATATCAATTGCTTTTGTTTCAGCAAGAGGAATAGCTAATGAATATTTTGTCAAATTATCTTGGATAGTTAAAACATATCTATGGCCAGAACTAGTGATAGGTAATGGTCCCACTATGTCAAGAGCAATTTTCTCAAAAGCCGTTTGCGGTGTGTCAGTAACTATCATAGGCTGTCTTGTTTTAATCCTCACTAATTTATTTTTTTGGCATGTGAAACAGTATTTAATGAAATTCTGAATTTGTGTTTTCATATTTTCCGAATAATATAAGCGTCTTATCCTATCATACGTTTTTATAACTCCTTTATGTCCTCCGACTACTGATTCATGCATTTCTTTAATAATTTTATCTCTTTTATCGGCTTCGGGGATTTCAGTCTGATTTAAACACAAAGTAATAAGATAGCCCGTTGGAAAAGTTTTTTCTAAATACATTTTAATATTGCCCCACGGAAGTTTGTCAAGTCCTCCTCCAGTTCTCGCAATTCTGACAGTTTTTACATCAAAATAATCCATTGAATTTTTGAGCTTTGTCAAACCAATATTGACATTACTGAGAATTATTTTATCTTCAGCCCACTTCTTGACAACAACTAAGAAAATGTGGAAGTTTGCGTGTTTGAAGATGATCACATCTCCAATCTCTGGTCTATCTCGGGGGTATTGACTTTCACTAATCATTTTTCTTTCAAAATTTCGTGGACAATTGGGGATCTCATTTTAAAATCTGCAGAAGTGAATGCTACGATATTATCTTTCTTCATAAAAACTCCATCTCGTGTTTCAGAGAAAATATTTAGGGGATGTGGTTTTTAACCCTATTACCATGTTTGATAATTTTCCTAGCATCAGGGGGCATCATTTCGTCTTCATCTGAAGAGCTAACTTCATCTTCATAATCACTAATCAATTCTGGGAATGTATCTTCTGAAATTTCTGGAGTGGGGGGTGATTTTTCAGAATCAAAATGAAATATTCTGTTGGAACTTCTCATGTGAAAATTTGGGCACTCTTCGCAAACACGACTACTATCGTTGGAAACACCACTGCGATCAGGTGACTTTATACTGAGCAGACTTCTATTAAATGTCTCAAGTGTTAGTACTTGTTTATTTATTATTGTTTTTAATTCTGAGAGGTCTTGCGTGCACGCTTTTTCTTTGAGCTTTTCTTCGCATGTATTTGCACTCCATGCGCTTTCCAGGCCCGGATATATTTCTAAACTATGATGTCCTGATTTTCTGTAAAGGCAGAACCTCCCCTGGAGCAGTGCCTCCCGCAGAAAGTACTGTGCCCTCTCGGACAACGCTTTCCTGTTCGACGAGAGACTCCTGAACCATAGAATTAGTCCTTTTCTTTAGCATCCCCTCACTCTGAATAGACTTCGTCTGTGTGCCCTTGCGTTCAACTGTATATATTAAACCACAGACATCGGAGTCTAGACTCGTGCTAAGGGACCTTTCACTCAGATTCCCCTCACTAGGAATAAGTCCTGGTTGTGTTTCACTGCGTTCAACTTCATATATTAAATCAAACACATCAGGGGTTATTCTCGTGTGGGTCTCCTTGTGTGTTCTCAAATTTAATGCTCTTTTCACTGGATTTTGTTTATCTACAACTACCTGCCTGTCTGATGAGTACATTCTCAAGAAGTCTTTCTCCATGTCATTCATGTATATACTTTCTGTGAATTTAATGTTTGCAATTCCTTCAGTTAATAATTCTACCGGGTTTCTTGACAGTGCATCTGCATTGGCATTCAATCTACCTGGTTTATAAATTACTTCATATTCATATTCTCGCAGCAATAGTAACCAACGCAGCAGTCGCGACGCAGGATCTTTGATTTTATGAGCCCATACCAACGGCCTATGATCAGTGACAAGCTGGAATTTTGTTCCATATAGATAAGGTCGGAAATGCTTTACAGCAAACACAATAGCGAAAAGTTCTTTCTCTATAACTGAATAATTGAGTTCGGCTCCACGTAATAATTTGGAGGCATAGGCAATTGGCAAGTCATTACCAATTTCACCCTGACTGAGTACAGCACCAAGGGCGTAATGGGAAGCATCAGTGGTTACGATGAAAATTTTATTGAAATTAGGGAATTGTAAAATGGGTTCCTTACATAGAAGATCTCGTAAATTTTCAAAGGCATTTTGGCACTCCAAACTCCATATAAAAGATTGACCTTTCTTTAATAATTGTGTCAAGGGACGAGAGAGTCTTGCTAAATCGGGAATAAATCTGCGATAATATCCAATGAAAGCTAGAAATTCTTCAATATTTTTGGTGGTTTTGGGAACAGGGAATTGGCGAACTGATTTCAATTTTTCAGGATCGGGACTCACTCCCTTTTCACTAACAATATGCCCTAGATACACTACACTTTTCTGCAAAAACCGGCACTTATCTATTTGCAGTGTGAGTTTAGCTGTGCGAAGTCTCCCCATTAATTTAATTAATTTTTGTTCGTGATCTGTCAAGGATGATGCATAAATAATGATATCATCAAGATATACGAAAAGAGCTGTAACCTGAAGTCCAGAAAGTACGTTATCCATCAAACGCTGAAAGGTGACGGGGGCGTTCTTGAGACCGAAAGGCATTCTTTTGTAGTGATAGTGACCGTTGGGGGTGGAAAATGCTGTTTTCTCTTTATCTTTCTCGTCCATAGGGATCTGGTGGAAACCTGATGCGAGGTCAAGTACTGAGAAGTATTTAGCACCACCTAACTGATCTAAGATATCTACAATATTAGGGAGGGGGTAAGCATCTGAGATGGTTTTTTCATTGAGATTACGAAAATCTATCACCATACGCCACCGTTTATTTCCAGCTGAATCAGCCTTCTTTGGCACTACCCACACTGGTGAATTATACGGGGAAGAGGAATGTTCAATAATATCCGATGCGAGTAACTCTTTTATTTGTCTCTGAATCTCTTCTTTATGGATTGGGGGGTAGCGGTATTGCTTAGTAGAAATTGGAATTTCATCTGTAGTTGGAATTTTATGTGACATTACGATTGTGTTTTGTAAACGATCACCGGGAAGTTGGACTTGACAAGGGAATTTCTCAAATACTCGCATTACACTTTCCTTCTCTTCTGAATTTAAATTTTCCAAATGCAAACTATTTTTCAATTTAATCATCCTATCTTCTGAACTCTCTGTTTCTGTTAAATGACAATTTTTGATGGGTTTTTCAGAATATGTTTCAATCTCCTCTATGTATTGAGCGGGTATATTGAGTACTTGTTCCGTTTCGTTACTGTTAATTACAAAAATCCACATTAATCCGTCCGTATTTGTAACTAATGCCTCTCCTGCAAATAAATTATGCCCTAAATTTATTCTCGGTAAATATCCTTCTTTTATTTCGGCATTTCGAACCCTTATTCCGACTTTTATTCTACAACGAGGTGGAACTGTCACATTTGTTTGAAGTAATGGAATCATAATGTTCTTATCTTCTATTCGCAAACAATTGTCAGAAAAACACAGAGTCGCTTTTTCGTCTCTAAGAAATTGTGCACCTAATATGCCATGATTTTTAAAAGAAAAATTGTCCCGCACAATTTGGAATTTACATGGTATGGAGTTAACTGTAATTCGAGCTTCACCAATCGTTTCATCTGACCCTGAGGTAATACCTGCCAATATGTATCGTTTATTCGTATTAATTTTAACATGTGATTTTAATGAACTTTCTTTTAATAAATTGATATCTGCCCCAGAGTCTACGAGTAGTCAATTTTTCATATTTAATAATTCATCACTGGTAATGGTTATACATGGTGATTTCATTTGATTTGCCTGGCTAATATTAACGGACACATGCTCAATAGACTGCTGAGTATTTGCTGGTCGAGGGTTTTGTAAATTTGAATCATTCTTAGTTTTGTCAGCGTTATTGGAAATATTTTGAGAATCTCTTGTTAGCCCTGAAGGGTTCGAATTAAATAATAGAATTTAAACGAGAGATAAAATAATTTAATTCTTTATTAACTAAGTATAATTTAAAAATAATACACGTTACTGTTTCGCGAATTAATGGCCAAGAGACTTCTCCGGCCATCGTTTATATATTATCGTTTTGTTGACGCCTTCGGTGTCGCATTACCTCACTCCCAGTGAGGTAAGCGACAACGTAAGGAGGTGGAGTAAGACTTGAAGTGCTGAGCTTGCACTTCGTAGCCTTACCAATGCCACTTGTGTTGCTTATCATTTCTTAATAAAATGGAATCTTATTTAATATATTATTTGGGTCATAACATCCCTCCCCGCCAGGGAAGAAGATTTTTATCTTAATAAAATCTTCTCCTCTCAACTATTTAAATTACATACAAATAATAATTTTTTTTTTTTTTTTTTCTACCTATTATCATTCTTATCGTTAGTTTAAGGTGAATGACTCTACAGGGGTTAATTTATTTGAAATTTTGTGATTGGGAAGAAAGATATTACTATGGAGAATATATAACCTCCACATTGAAAATTGATTGGAACCCTTTTTCATAGAGAAAAGTACTATACTCCAGCGATGACCGTTGTAGGTGTTGTCCGTCGACACCAGCAGTATAGTGTTACTCCCGTAACTATGGCGAATAGGATCATCGCACCAGAGCATATCGTTGTTGGATGTGTGATGAATTCCCGATACTTATATGAGGAATCATTCTCTTCTAGTTTCTGTTTTTCTCGTTCTAGTTGTAGTTGAAGACCATTGATTTCTCCAACATTACTTATGACGCTTTTGAGTCGGACTTCCTTCATCTGGACCCAGCTTTGGTTCAGATTCTCCTTCTCAACGTCACTCAGTGATAGATTTAGCTTTGGCTGCATATGGAGATCAAATTTTATTCCCGATGACCTGCGACCTCTTATTGTGAAATCTGATGTTACTATTTCACAAAAGTCTGTCACTTGTATTATTCCTGTCTCTTGCAGGACTTCCCTTGATTCTTCGTTCTCACATTTGACTATGATCTCTTCTGGTTGTGGAGCAGCATAAATCCAAGAATTACTCTCGTGCATGGTAATCAGCAACAGATGTTTAAGAGGCAAGTGTTTTGATACACAGACCTCTGGCACCTCTCCTGGACCAGAGTACATTTGAACTTCACAAGGGCTATATGATTTTATAGCCTGTACTGGGAATATCTCCGTACAGAGATTGTTCAAATCTCCCGCAGTTAACACAGGAGTCTCTGTGCTCTGTGGTCAGCTGACCGTTGACCAGAACCTGGGGAAAAGGGGGGGTGAGGCATCCATCTTGTCGTCTTTGGTTGTGGCATTATTATTATTAAAAATTATCACCACGTGTTGGCTTTTTGCATTTTTTCTGTGTAAAAATAACGATCATAAATCGATCTATCTAAAAGCCATAGTGCAACATCGGTCTCACTAATAGTAGCATCAATTTACATTATATATTTTTCTTTCTCAACAAGTCTAAAGTACAGTGAAAACTCTCAATTAATTCTAAACTACAAAACCTCATTATTTAAGTGACAACTGTACATAGTGTGAAATAAATAACTAGAATTTGGTAAAAATTAAGTGCAGAAATTGAATCCATAATTTCTTTCCACTCCAAGCATCCCAGCATACTCATCTGGCAGATTTAATTCCTGGCTAAATTTTAAACATGGTCCTTCGAGCCGGATGCTTGGAGTGGTAATAACCGTAAATTCAGTGTGAATTGTGGGGAGTCATTCACTTCTGGTGCATCGCTGAGTGCCCTGGACGTGGCACTGCAACAGAATCACGAGATTAAGGGACACACGGGTGCAATTTAAACTCTGTGAAGTGACGCTTCGTGCTTGTGACCAGGGGAACCTCCATTTCGCGAGGTGCACCGTCTTCAAGTCAACTACCTCCGCTCTTCAACTCCACATCAAGTCTCATCGAAAGCAAACTGTCAGTTATTCATTTTTCTTTCTCACATACTATTATCCCCTTGGATTTCAATAGCATCTTTTTCGTCCTAGTAATTTTCTTTCGATATCTTCCAGAGATTATCCCTGAAGCCGACAACGATGGCCAATTTTGCCAATAAAATTGTGCTGCAGCAGTCACGCATCGACTTCATCACCAAGATAGCCGATGCGGCAGAAGCAGGGATCCTGGACAACATATCTCTACAATCCGCTCATGATAAACTCGCCAGGCTAGCATCACACTGGGAGAAATTCGAAGCTGATCACGAGAAACTCCTCTCCTCAAAGACCGATGTTACGGCCGATGATGAATACTTCACCAAGGGGGCATACACCTTGGCGCTCAAGGCCTTTGATACTGCTCATAGCGCTCTCTACGCCCGCATTGACGAGATTGAATCAAGAATGCCATCAACCGGTAGTGCACTGGCCAATTCTACCGCTTTCAACTTACCTCATCACCAGATACAGCTGCCCACAATTCCAATGCGTAAATTCTCTGGCAGTTTTCAGGACTGGAGACAGTTCCACGACATGTTCGTGGCTCGCATCGGAGGAAACCCGGCTCTCAGCAACGTGGAGAAAATGCACTATCTCAACGAGTGCCTTGAGGGTGAAGCCGCACGTCTCACTGTTAATATCAGCATTACTGATGATTCCTTCACCACCGCCTGGGACACCATTGTGTCCCAATATGAAAATAAACGAGTTCTCATCTCTGCTCAGCTGGAGAAGCTCTCCAGCATCCGCCCAGCTGATCAAAGTTCATCTCAACAACTAAGGTCTATCCTCAACACAGCTAATGAAGCCCTCAATGCTCTCAAGGCACTGGGATCTCCAATTGAGCACTGGGATCAATGGCTCGTGCATCATCTTACCAAGACTCTGGATCACTCGACTCGAGAATCTTGGGAGGTCAGTCTCGGAAACTCTACCGAATACCCTTCTTATGAGGACCTCAGAACGTTTCTCACAGGGCGCGTCCGCGCGCGTGAAGCCATGGAGTGTGGCGTCTCTCCCCTCCAGACTCGATACAACAGTGCTCAGGCAAAGAAAAAATCAAGCACCTCTCAACCAGCTCACGTTCATGCCATGCAACAGGAAGCACCTCCAGCACCCGTAGAGCTTAATTCACCCCCTCCAACTCAACTTCAATCAAGTGATTCAGCCAAACTAAAAAACTCACTCACGGAGAGTCAAAAGTGCAGATTGTGCCAACAGGATCATTTCATAGTCTACTGCCCAGACTTCAGAAAATTAACAGACACGGATCGGTTCAAGTGGACGCTCGAACACGACTCATGTACCAATTGCCTCGGCCGCCATGACCTCAACGCCTGTCGCAACTTGAAACGATGCACGTATTGCAAGAAGAAGCATCATTCCATGCTTCACCACGCTGCACAAATATCCAGCAACAATTCGACTCTCAGTCTTCCACCGCCTCTAGCCGACAACCCTCCCCAAGAATCATTGTCATCATCTTCGTCAGCATGACTAGTTTCATCTGCCTCACTCAACTCGGTGCAACTACCTCGATGTCTCTCTAATCCAACTATCTCACCTAGATCCACAGTCTTACTGGCAACATCTCAAGCCTTGATGATACACCCATCCGGTACTTCTCACGCAGTCAGACTTCTCATCGATCCTGGATCTGAATTAACCCTCATCTCAAAAGAATTGGTACTTTCTCTCAATCTCACTATCTCCAACTCATACATTCCAATCGTCGGGGTTGGGAGTATCTCGGCAGGCGAAACTGCAGGGTCCATCTCACTCTCTCTTCAATCAATTCATTCAGCTGAACAAGTCCAGCTTCACGCTCACATCTTACCAAGACTCACAACGGAACTTCCAGCAGTGGTCATTCCATCACCCTCATGTCCTCATTTGCGAAATCTCGAATTGGCGGATCCGAATTTCTTCAAACCTGGCAAAATTGATATTCTTGTTGGTGCTGATGCGTATGGTCGCATCATCAAATCTGGCCTCAAAACAGGTGGGCCAACTGAACCCGTAGCCATGCAAACCATCTTTGGATGGATCATTCTTGGACCCATTGATGGCTGTCCCACCAGCAGACCAATCCACACTGGCCATCTCATCACCAATGCCCATCTTCACGAGGCAATATCCAAGTTCTGGGAACTTGAAGAAATTCCGTCTCCATTCGAGGGGTCTCTCAGTGTCGAAGATACTGAATGTGAGACTCATTTCCAATCAACTCACTCTCGTGACGCTACCGGGCGCTACACCGTACGTTTGCCATTCAGATCGACTGCTCCTGTTCTTGGGGAATCTAGACACATAGCCCAAAAATGTCTCACCCGAATTCTAAAGCGTACCGCTCAGAACCCTGAACTTCATCAGCTTTACAAGGAATTTCTCACGGAGTATGAAAGTCTGGGACATATGAAGAGAGTCTCCTTCGAAACTCCATCACAATCCTCATATTATCTCCCTCATCATGGTGTCCTTCGAGAGGAAAGCACCACAACGAAGCTGAGAGTGGTGTTCAACGGCTCCAGTAAGACGAGTTCTGGATTCTCACTCAACGACCTTCTCCACACCGGCCCCAAGCTGCAAGCCGACATTTTTGATGTGCTTCTTTATATTCGACGTCACCGATTTATCTTCACGACGGACATCAAACAGATGTTCCGTCAGATCCGAGTACACCCTGAGGACTGGGACTACCAACGCATTCTCTGGACTGACGATAATCTCACCCCTCAAGCGTTTCAACTCACCACAGTTACCTACGGCACACGCCCAGCACCCTACTTGGCTTGCCGTGTTCTCAAACAGCTTGTCAGCGACGAAGGCGAACGGTTTCCTCTTGCACTAGAGCCCTTCCAAAGAGGTAGCTATGTAGACGACATTTGTGGTGGAGCAGATTCTCTTGACCTTCTCAATGAAATTGCCATTCAGGTCGAAGCCCTGTGTCTCTCTGGTTGCCTCCCACTAGCTAAATGGAAGAGCAACCATCCTGGATTCTTCAAATTCACGTCCTCTGATCTCGCCTTAACTGCCTCGCATGAGTTCAATGAATCCACCTCAAAGATTCTCGGTCTCTCCTGGAAGTGTCATCCAGATATTCTGACATTTACTGGACATACAACTCACAAAGCAGCCATAACCAAGCGGACAATCCTCTCAGAAACGGCACAACTGTTCGACCCCCTTGGTTTGATTTCTCCTATCATCGTCAAAGCAAAAATCCTAATGCAGGAGCTATGGCTTGAGAAAATCCATTGGGATGAGCCTCTCACACCTCAGATGATTCATCGGTGGCAGCTTTTCCGCGATGAACTATCTGATCTCTCCCAACTAGAAATTCCTCGATGGATAAACGTCAGCTCAAACATCACCGAGCTGGAGATCCACGGGTTTTGCGATGCATCTCAGCACGCAATGGCTGCAGTAGTGTACGTGAAAGCCAAGTCTTCACATGCACAATCCCAGATCAGTCTCATCTGTGCGAAAACAAGAGTGGCTCCTCTTCAACGTCTCACCATACCTCGCCTCGAGCTGTCGGCCGCAGTTCTCCTCACCAAACTTGTAGCTCACGTTCAGAAGATACTTGAACTAGAAGAAGTACCAACTTACCTCTGGACAGACTCAGCTGTCACGTTGGCCTGGATTAACAGTGAACCCATGCGGTGGAAGGAGTTCATCAAGAATCGAGTCCAAGTCATTCAGCAGAATTTACCCAAAGCAGTCTGGAGATTCGTCTCGGGTAAGCATAATCCAGCGGATTGTGCTTCTCGTGGCCTCAGCCCCGTTCATCTCATCAATCATCCCCTATGGTGGTCAGGCCCAGACTGGCTCCTACAGCCTCCTCATCAATGGCCAAGATTCATCTCTCAAGACATCGATTCTCACGTTGACCTTGAACTGCGTCCAGTCACAACACACGTCACTATGGTACCTCCACAGCTACCACTAGACCAGCTCTTCACCTCCTGCTCAACACTCACCAGACTTCTCAGGGTCACCGCCACGGTCTTCAGGGCGATCTCACTCTTCAAAAACGTACCAAACTCTCAACTTAAGATCTCACCACTCAATCCAGTTGACTTGCACGCAGCCCTTATACACTGGATCCGTGCCACACAACAGGCCTACTTCAGAGCTGACCTCCGCAAAATTTCCAAAGGCCAGCCACTTGCGCGATCTCACGCATTTTCACGCCTTACAGCTCGTCTCGATTCATCCGGCCTCTTGAGGGTTGGTGGACGGCTTCAGAACTCTCAGTTGGAAGAAGATAGTAAACATCCTGCGATTCTACCCAAGGACTGCACCCTGTCCAGCCTCATCATCGCTGATGCTCATGCTCGAACTATGCACGGGGGCACGCAACTCACTCTCGCCTCGGTTCGTAAAAGATGCTGGATTATCGGGGGAAGAGCACCCATCAAGTCTTACATCCAACACTGTCTCACCTGTGCCCGCATCCGTGGGGTACGAGCCCAACAGCGAATGGGTCAGTTGCCGACGGCACGAGTATCACCTTCACTTGTGTTTGAGCACTCTGGAGTGGATTATGCTGGACCAGTCACTCTCAAGGCTTATCAAGGACGAGGCACTCGCTGCTACAAAGGCTGGATCGCAGTCTTCGTCTGTTTTTCTACATCTGCCACCCACTTGGAGATTGTCACCGATTATAGTTCGGAGGGATTCCTCAAGGCGTTTAGACGATTCACCAGTCGTCGGGGCATCTGCAGAACACTCCGGAGTGACTGTGGAACTAACTTCAAGGGAGCCGATGTAACTCTCAAACAATTGTTTTCCGGTATCTCAAAAGAAGCTCTTCATCTCCAACAGTTGATGGCCAATGATGGCACTCACTGGGTCTTCAACCCTCCTGGAGCTCCGCATATGGGTGGAAAGTGGGAGGCTGCCGTTAAATCGGTTAAATTTCACCTGCAACGCACTATCGCTGACACTCTCCTCACATACGAGGATTTCTCAACTCTCCTCACGCAAGTGGAAGCAGTCCTCAACTCTAGACCACTTAGCGCCATCTCCGAGGATCCTGAGGACATTTCAGCTCTCACCCCAGGACATTTTATTCGTGGATCTGCCATTAATACGATTCCTGAACCCGACCTCACAGCAGTACCAACCTCACGACTCTCTAACTTTCAGCGAATTCAGGAGCGATTGCAACACTTCTGGAACCGGTGGTCAGCTGAATGCCTCCAGTCCCATCAATCTGTGTCAAAATGGCACACATCTCATAACGACATCAAGGTCGGGTCTCTCGTCCTCCTCACAGATGAGAGGTATCCCCCATCAAAGTGGCCATTGGCCAGAGTAACTGGACTCCACCCTGGTCGAGACGGATTGACTCGAGTTGTCACTATCAAAACCGCCACCTCAACCCTCACTCGACCTATCACAAAGTTGGTGTTACTTCCTGTCTCAACTGCTGAGGAGGATTCTCAACCCAGCATTTCATCATCTCAAATTTAACTTCTCCAACCTAGTGGAGAAGGTGGGGAGAATGTTCAAATCTCCCGCAGTTAACACAGGAGTCTCTGTGCTCTGTGGTCAGCTGACCGTTGACCAGAACCTGGGGAAAAGGGGGGGTGAGGCATCCATCTTGTCGTCTTTGGTTGTGGCATTATTATTATTAAAAATTATCACCACGTGTTGGCTTTTTGCATTTTTTCTGTGTAAAAATAACGATCATAAATCGATCTATCTAAAAGCCATAGTGCAACATCGGTCTCACTAATAGTAGCATCAATTTACATTATATATTTTTCTTTCTCAACAAGTCTAAAGTACAGTGAAAACTCTCAATTAATTCTAAACTACAAAACCTCATTATTTAAGTGACAACTGTACATAGTGTGAAATAAATAACTAGAATTTGGTAAAAATTAAGTGCAGAAATTGAATCCATAATTTCTTTCCACTCCAAGCATCCCAGCATACTCATCTGGCAGATTTAATTCCTGGCTAAATTTTAAACAGAGATATTGTCCACGTAACCTTTTGCATTCTTTTAATTGCGGTAGTGTTAACAGAATGTACTGCTGCGTTGCCCCATGTATCGTCAGAAGTTCATTGTCCGGCTCCAAGTATGAATAAAAATCGGGTGAGGTTCTCACAGGAATTCCATGCGTCATGAAAATATCGAACACTTGGAAGTTGACCAGTGGTATTTTCACGAGTGTAATGACCCGTAAGCCAACTCTGTGTACACTCACTGTTGATACCTCCTCCATTTCATATATTCCGCCGATTTTTACTTCAAATGGAAAGCTTAAACCTGTTGGCAATTGGGCCCTTTTTAATATGGTTACCAATTGATTTTCCGAGAGGATGCCTGTACTTAGTATCTTTCCTCCAGTATTTGTCAAGAGTTTGATTATCTTCGCAGCATCTCGCAGGACTCCGTTCATGACCGCCTCCACTAACATGAAGTGTTCATCCAATGCCACTCGTGTTGTGAGTCGATCAGCTCCAGTATTTAATTGTTTTAGGGCTCCTTTTGTTGTTTCCAGCATGATCTGTTCATTTTGCTGAATAGTTTCCTCTGCACTTCGTAATTGAGATAATGTGGAATTGAGGATTTCGATTTGCTTTCCTGCTGTTTGGAAGTAAGTTGTTTTTTCATTTTCCAGTCGCTCCAATCTCTCGTGAATTTCTTGAGCGTCCTCAGCATCCATGGTACCGATCAGCGATTTCACAACAGTCCCTAGGCCATCTATCAGGCCTCGCTTTCTCTTTGCAGGTTCTTCTAACCCTAGCAATCCTAAGACAAGTTCTTGAGTCTCTTCGAATTCGGAAATCCATTGCTCTGCAATCATTTTGAAATTTTTCCCATGTTCTTTCGCAAAACCATTGTAACTCAAAACTTTTGTCTTCCAAAGATAATCTTTCACTTGATCAGCTCTTCGAATCCAAGGTTCTATGTCGGTTGAAGCTGCTATGGTCCATTGATAGTTGCTGAGATAAAGTTTCCCAATTGGCTCAAAATAAATCCCAGGAGTGTGGACAAATTTCTGTATTATATGTCCCTCCCCCCTTACTTGCAAAAACATGCTTCCTAGCATGAGGATTACCAGAAGTTTCCACAATTTTTTTGCAATACCAGGAAGTTTTTGCGCGCATTGAACTCCAAAATTTCGAGATTGCTGACGCAGCAACAACTTCCGATATAAAAATTCTGCGCTCCAGCCAAAAGGCACAGTTATCCGGAAACCCTCTGCGAAAATGTTCAATCGTGTGAAGAAAAACAACATGCAGAAGAAGCAGAATCCCAGAATTCCGCTAACTGATGCATTGCGGTTACGGTATCCTCCTTCATCTCGAGTTTGCTCAAGATGCCACCAAGGAGGCCACTCCATAGCAGACTGCCCTCGGCTCTCCTCCGCACCAACCCAACGTGCAGCAGTTTCTCCAGCAGCTCGTTCAGCTCGTAGACCAGCGCATCCGTATTCTCAACATGCCAAAGACGATTTTTCTCTGGAATGTTTGGTGAGTACCTCTTTGACTGTCATATTTTCCTGATCTATTGACATTACAATTTTCTCTAATTTTTTCGTATTTTCACACAATTCAACTATTTTTTGTGTTTTCAGAAGAGAAGATACCCTTATCGTCGTGGATTCATGAACTTCCAATACCGGAAGCAGATCAGACGTTGGAGAAAAGCGGAAAGAGAAAGGAATTCTCTCCTCTGGAATGCACAGGTACTTGATGATCAAGTATCTGACATTTTCAACTTGCGTGGACTCTTTGGTGAGGAACCAGTCCCTCAGCCATGTCACGTGCCTCTCTCTTCTTCTCGGGATCACATCCGGTGTTCGATGTGCCGACGTCAGTGCTGTATGTCTCCAGGGTTCTACCTCTTTGAGAAACAGTGGAATTATGAGAAGAAAATTGTATCTAAAATGTAATACAATTTTGAACGTTTTTTCAATAAACACACTGTTCATCCCATATTTCCAACCATTTTTTCTA
The DNA here is from genome assembly GCA_963921955.1 of Aleiodes alternator. Taxonomy (NCBI): domain Eukaryota; kingdom Metazoa; phylum Arthropoda; class Insecta; order Hymenoptera; family Braconidae; genus Aleiodes; species Aleiodes alternator. The sequence continues at coordinate 2,172,360 of OY998097.1, forward strand.
TCCTCCTTCACAGATGTTTCAATTTGTTCCGAAGCGAAGGGATCATATAGTCATAATTCTGAAAATGGTCGAAGCTGATTCACATGGACTCGGTGTGTCTTCATTTTTTTTCCTGATCGAATTGTGTAATTGACATCAGAATTCTTCTCCACAATAGTATAAGGTCCAATCCAAGGTTGAGTTAATTTCTTTGTTCTTCCACGTCGAACTACGTTGTTTTTCATCAGTACTTGATCTCCTATCTTGAACTCAACTTGTCTGGAATCTTTGTCGTATTGTGTCTTCGATTTTTCTTTCGACTCCGTGACGTTTTCCTTCGCAATTTGCCATGCTGTTCGTAGTCGTTCTCGCAACTCTTGTGCATAATCATCATACGAGTACGTTAACCTTGGTGGTTGCTTCACTGACGTTGGAATTTCAGCTTGTTTTCCGTAAAGAAGTTCAAACGGTGTCATTTTGGTCGATGTGTGTGGTGTCGTATTATATGTAAACATAGCGTACGGCAACCAATTATCCCAATCGGAATGTTCCTCGTCTATGAAACTTCTCAAATATTCGGCTAACGTACGATGAGATCTCTCCAGAGCTCCATTCGTCTGTGGATGATATGCTGTTGTTTGAATTTTCTTAATTCTCAGTAATTTACAAACGTGTTTAAACAATTCGCTTGTAAAATTTGTCCCTTGGTCTGTGAGTAGTCGCTCAGGTGCTCCATGCTCACAAATTATTTTTTCAACGAAAACACGTGCTATTGTAGATGCTTCTTGGTTCGGGATGGCAATAGCCTTGCTGAATTTCGTAAGAGCGTCTTGAAAGGTCAATATATATTTATTCCCCAGCTCAGACTCCGTCAGTGTTCCCACAATATCCATGGAACACTGTTCGAATGATGTTTCTGGTGTATTTGAAACGACCATTGGCACTTTGGTTGTTTTCCCCAGTTTATTCAGCTGACATTTCTTGCAATTTGTGACGTAATCTTCTATATCTCTCTTCATGCCAGTCCAATGATATTTTAATTTCACTTTATCATACATCCTCTTAATTCCAAGATGTCCTCCCAAAGGTGTATCATGATATTCCCGAAGAATTATTGGGATATCAGCAGCAGGTGGAGTCGTCACTTCATCGTTGCTCAATATTGCTGACTTGTTTTCCTCATTTTCTTCGGTCTCTTTCTTTTGCTGAGCCCGCGTCATAACAAACATTCGACTCAATGCATCAGCATTTGTATTCAGTTTACCTGCTTTATGCACCACCTCGTATTCATACTCTCCTAGTTTTAATCGCCAATGCATTAATCTTGATCCTGGATCCTTGACGTTGAAAATCCATTTCAAAGGTCGATGATCAGTGATGACATAGAACTTCTTCCCATAGAGATAAGGTCTGAAGTGTTTCACGCCCCAAACGATAGCCAATAGTTCTTTTTCTATTGTGCTATAATTCGTCTCTGCTTTATTCAATGTTCGACTAGCGTAAGCGATGGGCAAGTCCTTGCCAATTTCTCCTTGAGAAAGAACTGCTCCGATGGCTCTATTAGACGCATCTGTTGTTAATAGAAATGGCTTAGTAAAATCTGGATACTGGAGAATCGGTGCTGTTACTAGCTTCTCCTTCAAAGTATCGAAAGCAAGTTGCTCTTTGTCACTCCAGGTCCATTTTGTTTCCTTCTTCAAGAGTTCGGTAAGTGGTTTAGCTATTTTAGAAAAATCTCTTATGAATTTTCTGTAATATCCTGCTAATCCTAGAAATGACATGACTCCTTTAGCATTTTTCGGTACAGGAAATTCCTTTACTGTCTCAGTTTTAGTTGGATCCGTTTTTACACCTTCTTGGCTTATCACATGTCCTAGATAAACGACCTCTTTCCTCAGGAAGTTACATTTATCTGGCTGTAATCTGAGATTTGCTTCTTTCAATTTTTGCAAAACTTCTCGCAGTCTTTCATTGTGTTCTTTGAGAGTAGCTCCAAATATTACGATGTCATCCAAGTATACAAAGCAACGTAAGCCTTGTATTCCGGCTAAGACAGAATTCATCAATCTCTGGAACGTAGCAGGCCCACCTTTGACCCCAAAAGGCAATCTATTGAATTCATAGTGTCCCAGTGGTGTTGAGAAGGCAGTTTTACATTTATCCTCCTCTTTAACTGGAATCTGATGGAATCCAGAGGCTAAATCTAGTGTTGAGAAATACTCTGCTTTTCCCAGTTGATCTAAAATTTCTGTAATATTTGGTATTGGAAATGAATCTCTAATAGTGATCTCATTTAATCTTCTGAAATCCACAACAACCCTCAGTTTAACCTTTCCAGAGGCATCAGGCTTCTTTGGAACAACCAGTAATGGTGCGTTCCATTGGCTGTGACTTGGTCGCACAACCCCGTTCTCTAGCATCTCTTTCACCTGACGCTCGACTTCTTCTTTCTGTGCATGCGGTAAACGATGTGGACGTACATTCACAATTGGCTTATCTGGCATTGTAGGGATAGAATGTTCCAAATGATTGGTAATTCCAGGTGAATCTCCTGGAAGCTGTACGATGGAATTGTAATCTTCCAGAATCTCGAGTATGCTCTCTTTTTCTTCTTTGTTCAAATCATCTAATCGTAAATTGTCATGCAAGAGCTTAATTCGATCTTTCTTCACTGATGTCCCTCTCAATTGCATAATTTCCAATGCGTCACAGTTAGGTAATTCTTCCAAGTCGACAGTTGGAGTATCCAAATAAACATTTTCGTTCGTAATATTAATTACGCAAACGATTGCTCGATTATTTTTTGCTCCTGTCAGACATTCTCCAAGAAAAATTCCTTTCTGTAATTCTCTCTTTTTTACAACACCTCGTTCTCCATTTTTTACCGTAGCCCAAATTAATTTTTCAGTTCTAGCCTCGATTTTTAGAGGTTTCCTCCCCCTGAGGAAGTTCAAACTTACTCCATTAATAGAGACACTTTGTCCTGGACTTATTGTGATTTTCAAGTCCTCAGCCTCAATAAAGTCTTCTCCCAAGATTCCTCCTATGCATGGAAAATTGTCCGGAACAACGTGAAACAGATGTCCCAACTCCTCCCCATTTATTTGCAGATAAAGTATTACAGTACCAATTGTTGTAACGTCAGTATCTCCTATTCCTCTCAGTAGTTTGTTCCCTGAATTTATTTTGACATCATCTTGTAACAGTCCGGATTTGATGACGGATGCAGACGCTCCTGAATCCCATAGAAACATCGTTGGCTCTTTCAATCCTTTAGCTGGAAAAATCAGATGATTTTTTTGTGCTGATGGATCTCTTGCTTTTATCATTCTTTTTTGTACAGCATTCTGACTGGATTCTTCCTCTTCTTCTACTTTTACCATTTGAATTTGAAAGGCTCCTACTGGTAAAGTATTTTCCTTCGCTGTAGCGTCGTTCCTCTTTTTGGAATTATTCAGATTTTGAGTCGTTGCATTATTGACCTTGTTTGGTGCTCCATTCTTTGCTTCAAGAATTGCAGATTCTTGTAGCCCCAATTTCTTTTTTAATCGGTAACAATTCATTGCATCATGCCCTGAATGTCCACAATATTTGCATGCTTGCGTAAAAGCGTTGACGCTGCGACGGTCAGCAACTGGTAATATTGTTTTACGTTGACCTCCTTTGCCATTTTTGCAATCTCTTGCAACATGACCCAACTGACCACAATTGAAACAACCTCCTCCAGATGATTGTCTCCCCATTGATGATTGTCTCCCCAAACACTACTCCCCTGAGAATTTCTATTACTATTATTACTAGTATTCCCAGTAGGCTTATACCTTCCCCCCAAATTGGTGGAAATAGTTTTCTCTAGTTCGATGGCCCCAATGCAAGATTCATGCAAGGTTTTATAATTGTTAGCCCTTACAAGAATTTGCACTTGGCCTCGCAAACCTTGTTCAAAATTAGCCTTTGCTAGGGTCGAAATCCCTCTTCTCAGGCCTTCTCTTCCATTTTCACCCAGATCTGTGTTAACGGTTTGGATTGCTTCAACCAACTCCATTGTTACGCGCTCTGCGCGTGCTGCGAACTTGCTCACATCCTCTTCAGGCCTCTGCTGCAGCTTATTAAAATCTACTTGCAGACCGATGAGAGATGTAGTTCTTCCAAATAATGCCTCCAATTCCCGTTTCAGCTCCTCAAAACTTGACACTTCTTTATGTTTTAATTGGATGAGGGCTTTACCTTCTAATTTACTGCCTAGAATCAAAGTGAGTAATTTGTCTCTTTTTGATGGATGGACCATCTCCTTTGCAGTATCACAAGAGCGCTGAAAAGCTGCTAATTTCTCCCAGCTTTCCCCATTGTAGTCTCTTACTAACTGCAAAGCGGATTTGAGGCTAAGAAATTCTTCATTATCATCTTGATGAGGATTTCTGTCTGTTCTAGGCCTCAATTCCCAGTTATCAGTGTCACGTGTGTTGACTCTTCTACACGCATCACGTAACTGTCGCTTTAAATCTTCTTTTTCTCTTTGTTCTGCTTGAAGTAGACCTTCTGCAAGATCTAATTGTCGCAAAACGTCATCTGCTAGGGCTCCTCTCTCGGTGTCATTTTCCCAGGCTAGACGCATTTCATTGCGCAATCGATCGTTTTCTTTTCTGAGCTGTTGTTCGATAGTGAGTTCTGGCGTAAAATTTCCAACTAGTAAAGATCCTCCCGGAACTGGAAACGGTGTCCTCAAGTTAGGAGTACTGAATTGTTCTTCGTAGACTGGCGAACCCTCTACATCCTGACGTGCAGTTGAATTCCCTACTTGACCATTGATGGTCCTCACTCCTGTGACGTCTGCAGTTTCTCTGTCAACTCCATCCATGTTGTTGAGCAGGCTTTCGTCAAACGATTGATTATAAGTACGTTGAGTTTCCACTCCCCGTGAATATCTTTCGTTATTTTGTTCTTCTGCAGACTCCTGGGTTTCTGATACAGCGCTCAAATTCCCAAAATGTAATGTTCTCCTTGCGGTAGGGCGCATCTGATTTAGTGCACCACGTAAATTACCGACAATCCCTGAGAATGATGTCTGACTCATTCGAAGTCAATCAAATTCCTTTGAGAAAAAAAAATATAATTATTATCAATCTCAACAAAAAATAAATCAGCTGTCTATTTCCAAAGACTCTTCTGCTGATTCCTCACGTTATATGATAACGTCTAGTTCTTCTCTCGAGAGTAAAAAAAACAATAGTAACGCAAAAGTTGAATAAAAAACTCAAAAATTTCTCTCTTCGTAAAATTCTTGACAGTGGTTGATCAGGCCGCTGTCTAAACTTCGCTGCCACCAAAATGTTAGCCCTGAAGGGTTCGATTTAAATAATAGAATTTAAACGAGAGATGAAATAATTTAATTCTTTATTAACTAAGTATAATTTAAAAATAATACACGTTACTGTTTCGCGAATTAATGGCCAAGAGACTTCTCCGGCCATCGTTTATATATTATCGTTTTGTTGACGCCTTCGGTGTCGCATTACCTCACTCCCAGTGAGGTAAGCGACAACGTAAGGAGGTGGAGTAAGACTTGAAGTGCTGAGCTTGCACTTCGTAGCCTTACCAATGCCACTTGTGTTGCTTATCATTTCTTAATAAAATGGAATCTTATTTAATATATTATTTGCAATTGATGCAATACCCTGGCTGGATTTTACTATAACAATCACGTTTGATATGACCCGGTTTTCCACACCCGTAACAAATTTTCGATCTCTTAGTTAAATTACCCGATTGATGATAAGTAGAATTCATTACATTAACTCTTGCTGGTCCTGATTTTCGTTGTGATTGATGTTGAGAATTGTAAGGCCCCGAATTTCTTGAATAATGTGTTCGGTTACTCGTATCAATGTTCTCGAAATTGCTGATAATATTGACTTGCTCATTTTTAAAAAGTTCGTCACGCTGTTCGAGATCTTTTTCAAACTCAATCGCGAGAGTGATAGCTGTAGTTAATGTGGCTGGTTTTGCACTTGCTACCCGTAAGCTGAGTTCACCCCTCAAACCTCGAATAAAACTATCCCGAGCCCCTTCTTGTGTACTTGTTAAGAGCCCCACTGCAATATCAATTGGATATTTTTCCTGAATTAATTCTGTAATCCCGTGCACTAAAGCATTAATTCTCGAAACATAGTCAATAATTTTCTCTTCTTTTTGTTGAAAGATGTTAGCTAAGGATCCCTGCCACTGAGAAAGCGTGCGACGAGGTGCAAAGGCTTGCTTTAAATTTTCAAAAATACGTTCGAGACTCAAACCACTTTGATTCGCTACATATTGACTGGCTTTACCTGTTATTTTAGATTTAATGAGCTGTGTGATATAATTACGATAGGGAAGCGGTGCAAGCATCATTGCGTCTTTGCACAAATCAATAAAATTATTGACAGGTATACTTTCACCATTAAAATTTGGAATTAAATTACTAATATCTTTTATAGACAGAGAGGGTATAGATCCACTCGAATTACTCTGACTCTCAATACTGGACTGTGATAAATCCGTTGTGCTGCTAGAAATAGTTGAATTACTCATTCGGTCATGTTGAGACGGGACGATTTCCCAACTAACTGTTGAATTTGAGACTCTCCTCTGTTTTTCTTTTCTAGCAATTAATTTATTCCTGTATGGAGGCATCTTATTTATTTATTTATTTATTTTTTTTTTGAACTACGGATTTTCTAATTTCTATTTTATTAATAATTCAACTTATTCTGAATCTTAATTCCCATATTTAACTTCTCTTTTCTTAAATGTAATAAAATAATGGATTAAACTTAAATAAAAATATTCTACTTAAGAATAACTACACTATTTTGAATTGACTGTGCTCTCTTTACAAGATATGGACGAGGCTACGGCCTATCTATTATCAGAGTGCCTCTTATTTACCCCAGTAAAACCGTAGAAAAACTGGGCGACACTCTGATTGTCCACCCTTTAACAATAATTTCAAATCTTGACTTACAATTTCGATGAATACTATATTACTAGTCTTTAATTGAGTTGATGGGTCCTGGATGGCTGTGATGATCCCTCCTGGCTGCTACCGCTGAAGTTCCGCTCGTTCCTCGTTCTGGCTCCCCAAGAATGATGTTTGATTTTCGATGAATGCGGCTATCCCACCGCTGTCACCAATTGTTACGTCCTAACAATTCACTAGGACGATCCCAGCGCTGCTGCAGTTGTTGAGCGCGAGAATTTCGAATGGCAATGGGAACGTTAGCCGCCAAAGTTCTGAAGAACACTCCACCGAATCTCTTTCCACTTTTCCTATTATTTATTTATGTTTTACCACTATCAATTCACAATTCTATTTTTTAGTGTAGGAATGAATTAGAGGAATAGGTGGTTGAATAACTTGAGGAAAACACAAGTGCTAAGAGAGCACACACAACTTATTTATTCACTTCAACACTTAACTTTAATTTACAAAAGTAGTGAGAAGCTCGAGATTAAAACAAATTAGATGTCGTCTATTTTGGAGGACGAAGGTAACTGACTAAACTTAGCTTGGCTTGGTGTACAGGAAGTCTTCGTTGGTGTATCGTGGGGGTAGTTTTTCAAAGAGGAGGAGGGCGCTTGGAGGGCTGGTTCAAAGAGCTGTAAGCTCCAGGGAAAGTCCCGAGCAATTTCCCAATATTTCGAGAAAAACCCGGAGGATTTTATTGCAGGGTACTTCAGGTATCCGAAGTAATAAAGTGAGTGAGTAAGAAAATTTTAACGGGGGATTTCGGGTCTTGAGGGATTATAGCAATAAAAATAGTAATAACGCGTAAAGAAAGGGGTGCCAAGAGTTTGGGCATTTGGTGAATACGTGCTATGCAATAAAAATAGAAGAAAGGTTTAGAAAAGTATAAAGAAAATGCCAGGACTGTACGAAAAATATAGAGAACAATAGCATAAAGATAGCAGCTGTTGGGTTTTTCCCGTCGTCTATTGTCAATGTTCATTTTTGAACTGAGTTTATTATTTTACTTCATTTTTAGTGAATTTAAAGCGAATGGTTGAAATTGAATTGAATTTCGCGGATAAAAATATGACGCGACCTCTGTAGCCAAGCCTTGCGACGTAACACCAGGTTGAGACATCCTTTGTCCCAATGCATAAGAACTGTCGCCGTGCGAATCTGGGGGAAATGGCTCTCCACCAATCATGTGGCAGTGCGAGGACAAGGCGGATTTTCACGCCACACGGTGCAGCTCGCTTTTTTCAAACCGAAAATGATATATATCCATTTTATAGTGTTTTTACTTTTCAAATTGTTGAATTTATTTTTCTAATAAATATTTAATGAATGAAAGGTTATCCACTTCGTATTACACATATGAGAAAATATCCTTCCTTTTCTTTCTATTTAAGTATATTGGCAGTATGTATAATATACAAGGTAAGTAAAATTTTCCAATGAAAATTCATATTTTCAGTTGCTATATTGATTCTAATTTGATAATGTACCGCTCATTACTTTACTAATTATTCTATATTCTCAAATCGGTTCTTCTCCCTGAAGGTATCTCTGCAAACTCAGGAAACTCTTGATGTATTCTTGATATTAGTAGAAATATTGGCAATAGATTTTTTCGATAATTCTATTGGGAAGCTGCGGAGATTCTAGGCAAGAAATCAGTGGCAAAATGAATTTTTTGGGGTTTTGGAGATTTTGACTTCTTTGGCCATTTTTGAGGGGTAAAAGGCCATCTTTTTTTGAATAAGTCATCTCTTTTTGGGAATATTTTCGGTTCTATTCGTCATAGCGTGAAAATTCTGATGGGAAGTGAAAGATGAGATCATTTGCCATCGATTTAAGAGGGTTTCAATTTGAAAATATAGATTTTGAAGGATTTTGAGGCATTTTTGTGACATAGTCTTATGAAACCATTTTTAGCTAATAACTATCTCAAAAGTTTATATTTTTTAATTTGAAACGCTATAAATCAATGGAAAATAAGCTCACTTCTCATTTGCAATCAACCCCAAATTGCTACAATCAATAGAATCAAAGGAATTTCGATAAAATTGAAAATTTTCGGAAAAAGAATGGAATTTACCCCTTAAGTGCCCGAAAATATTGAATTTTGAAAAAATTCGAGAAAAATATATCTGACACTTGTTTGCAGCTAAAATTTTCCTTGCTTCTCCATGGTACAATGAAAAAAATCCATCTCCAATTGTTTCATTACAATATCCATTTTGCCACATTCTCCTGACCAAAATCTTTATAAAAGCAAAGTTGAAATTTCTTATTAAAGAATTGTATAAAGATTCTTTTATAAAGACTTAGTGAGATATTTCCATACGTAGAGTTAGAAGATATTGATCGGCCTACGAAATAGATCCAAAATTGAAGAGATTCAATTGTTCAATTTCTCAAAAAACGACAGAGACCACAGCCAGATATTGAAAGAGTCGAAAATGATGCTTTCGTACATCCAGAATTATTGACAGTTCTTCAAAATCAAGGTGTGTATAAAACTGCAGGCTGGATTGCTCGAAAAGTATCACAGTCTGGCTGTGCTGCATGCACTGAACTACTCATCAGTGATGAACCATTGGATGGTGCTCCTTCTGAGTGGACCACAATGCTTTCACGTGGTGGTCTCACTCACCCATCTTGGCCTGTCTACCGTACTGTACAAGTAGCAGAAATGGTGTTTAATTCACTGAAAGACACTTTATTGCATTACCGTAATCCAGTTGGCACAATCATTGCAAAAATTTTGGAGAGCATTGATGACAACCTTCAGCAAGAGATGACTGCAGCTTGTGAGCATGATACTTTGCATGCAGTTATTCAGAAGTTCATCAACCTGCGTATACATATACTTGCTGATGATCGGACACGTAGGATTCCTCGAGAAAGGGCATATGGAGGTCGTATCGTTAACATGGTTGCTGCTGCAAACATTAATCGCAGACGATGAATTATCCATGTTTTGCATGACCGCCTCAAGATGCATGTATTCTCAATTCTGCACGTTCGATATTCACATGATGTTCTGTTGCATCTGGAAACTTTCATCTCAAAAGCTTTTGAACTATTTCTATCTCTAAAATTTCTTACAATATCCTACGGTATTGTTAATCACTTGGTGCTCGAAATGGTAATGTATTTTTTATTATAAAACAGCCATTTACGAGTAGAGAACGAAAAAAAATTGTGAGAATTCCGTATTCATTCAACTTCCATCTTTTACAGAAGCTGATCGCCGTTGCAACTGTGAACCTAGGCAACGAATTTCCTGTGATTCTGGGAATTATTGGTTCTCTAATAGCATCAGAAACTTGAAGGCAAAATGGTAAAACAAGAACGTAACAGTTTCCTTTTTTCCAATATAAAATTTCTTAAATATTGTCATATATAGTTTATATTGTCACGTATTTTCTAATCCACGGAAATTAAAATATTCGTGAAACTCAATGAAATCCAAATATCCAAATAAAATCAATAAATTTAAACAATGTTAATTGTTGGGCGCCAGGACGACCTTTCGTCCGAAAATCAAAACAAACAAAGAAAATCAAAATTCAATCCCTAGGTGATTATCCGACTAGTCAGTAACAAAAGGATTTCAAATCCAAAATCCTAATGACCGCGGAGGCGGCTGGGTTCAAAAACTCACCTGTAACGTATTGAAAAGAAATACAGAGTTCTAAATAAAAAAAATTCAATTTTGTTTTATAATTTTAATTCAGAGCGATATCTCTTTTAACTGTGCTCTTTAAAAAAAAAAATTACAATATAATAAAACAAATAAATATTTAGTTATTGAATTTAATTTTCGTTAAACAATATTACAAAGTTTTTTTTACTATCGGAAAAATACGAATCAATCGTTCAGGACTCTATATAATTTTATTTATCATAACAACAAAAAAAATCATCATAATCAGAACTAATTCAAAAGTCCCGACAAATTTTCACTAACACAACAAAACATTAATTAACAACACAATTTAAATTGTCGTTAAAAAAACTAGTCAAGAAAATTAAAAGTCAAAATTTGAATTAATTCTGATTCACGCGACAAGTACCTTAAGACTTTATAGTCGCATGGACGATCGGCGTCCTTTAAAACACACCTTTATAATTCCCAGCGATAACTCGAAATAATAAAAATCATAATAATAAAACAAAATAAATTAGACGAAGCAATCGCCGTTATTAAATAAAACAAAATAATAATAAAAATAATCAAAATTATCGTCTAAAATTATCGCTGAAAATTAAATTAAATGCCGACCAATTTTAATAAAAAAATATGTAAATCACAATTTATCAATTAATTTTCCTGACAATAATTTTCCGAAAATAAAAAAAAATAATTAGCGAGAAACGAGAAACATTAAACCATTTGCGTTTATTTAATTTCGCGAATAATACCAAAAAAAACTATCACGCCACGGAAAATCCCAAAATGGTGGTTACCGGCGTCGTAATGACGCTAACAAAAAAAATGTCCAAAAATTATGCCGAGAATAATCACACGCTTACCGGAGTGTTGTTGATTAACCTCGAAGCCAAATTCCTTCTTCAATCTCCAATTCCCCGGTAATCGTCCAAGAAAATCTTCAATTATCCTCGATAATTGTAATTTCTCCAAAAATAATAATTGCAACAAGTATTGCGATTATTGCAACGGTAATTAATATATTTTTTCCTTACAGCGAAAATCACGTCTGTACTATTTGCCACCAAAACGAAAAGTGAGGGAAGACGCCGGCGTGCGTCGAAAATTAGACCACAGGTGGCGCTTCCCAAATTAATTGGCCAATGACGTTAATTCTATTCTTTTATCACCGGTATTATTTTGCTTTAAATCCGGTAATTAAATAAATAATAAAAGAATAAATCTCATAATTTTACGTCAAAAATTCCGTTAACATTTTCTATGACGATCTCTTAATTAATTTTCATCATAATCAATTAATATCGAATTAATTCTCATTTTCCAGACGTCCTTGATTTTCTTAATTCTCCGCCAATCAGAATGAATAGTCCAATGGAAAACTTCTCCCATCGATTTCCATTTTCTGCGTCGATAACTTCCTTGAACAGCTCTCTGTAATGCTCGTTCGTCCGCAGGCGCCCCTTCCGGCGTGAAGAAAAACTCCGGCAAGAGCGGGAATATTCAAGGCGGGAAATAAATCAATTAAATCAGTAAAAAAAAAAAAAAACATAAATATCGTTTCTCGTTTCTCGGACTGTCCGTTCTGGTGGAAAATAAAACTAATTTCCAACGCGATACCGGTCTCAAGAAACAATACAGATTGTAACGCAAATATGGCGTTACAATATATATTTTATATATAGTGACTTATATAAAATCCATTCTGCAGGTACATCGACTTCACTTTCGTAAGTTTCATATTTGATCAAATCAAGAGGATTAACAATTTCACAATTCAATGGCATGAACCACATAATTTAAATTAATTAAATAATCCCCTTAGAGGATGAATTTTTTTAACAAAAGAGACGTGTGTTCATGAAATGGCTCTTTTGCGTAAAGCAGGAAAAAAAGATTGATCCATACAATAAAAGTTGATTAAAAAAAATATGAATAATCAACCGTTCTTTATGTTCTGATTATTGACAGTGTCAATAATTTCTGAAGTTCATTTAATATATTTTTTTCTAATTCAAATCATAAAACATCATTTGGAGCATTATGTTTCAAACTGTCCCATGATTTTCTGTTAAATATTTATTCAAAATTGATTTTGAAAAAGTTATCCACAATTTAAGTAAAGTACAATACATTGTAGAGCTGCCATGTGATGGATTCATGAAGCAGATAGTGAGAAAGAAGCAAATATGTATTTATTTTGTTATTTGTTATTTACTGTGAAAGATTGAGTAAATCAATTAATAATAAAAGAAAATTAATTTGATGCTTCTGAAACAAATAATAGAAAGCAAAAAGACAATAACAATTTATTGAATTAATGCAATAAATTTATTGAATTAACCCCTCTCCGTAGTTAGTCGAGAATTTAGATAGGAGAAAGTAGGGTAAAACGAAAATTCTTCGTTTTCCTCTAATATTATTCTCATATAATTGATTTGTCTGTTTTCTCTTCTATTTCTAATAATACATCCTATTAAATTTCATAAATAGATATTTTTGGATTTTTTTTTTCCATTGAAAACAGAACTCCTTTTCTGTCATATAAAGTAACTTTAAAAAGTTTCCTTTTTAGATTTATTTATTATTCATGATGAGTTTACAAAAATGAGATTATTCGATAAGTAGTTGTCTATAATTATATCAAGTCAATTAAGAAATTATGGATACTCTTCTGAATTATTTATTTTTCTATCAAATACAGCATTTGAATTTTTAAATTCCACAAGCCTTCATACTGCTCGCTTTAAGGCGGCTTTTATGACTCCAGCGACAGTTCAGTTGTCTTGTTGCGTGCCCAAACTGGTTTTAGTGGAATCCAGGTGGCAGGTCCGTTGCCCGTGGAGTGCTGAAGCACTCTGCTACTCGAGTGTGGGAATATTTGAATGGGATAAATAAATACACCAAGAACTCACAAAGTTGATTTTAAGATAACTACGTAATTATTATTAACACTTCTGGTTAAATTACAATGCAAGTACTTGTACACGATAATTTAGTTTCGAACTTAACTCGATGAAATCGGAAACGAATCTGAAGTCTTACAATTATTCTTAAACCTTACTTGCACTTTTCCATGCGATCTTCCACTGTTCGGGAAAAGGAGGGGACCCAATCACGAGCTGGATTTTACTGAAGGGGCTTGTTTTTCATCCCCACTGTTTCTAATATTGGGCCAGCTACGAGTCTGACCGCTGCGTCCTCCCAAACAAAAGAAACCCGCACGTGGCTAGAGAGAGAAAGAAGAGGTACCTCAAGACGTTGGGAAAGGCCTGAATTTTTATTGAGGGAAAGGATTTTCTGGCTTTATTGCTTTATGGTTCAGAGAAACTAAAATCGTACCTTTACATTTTTATACAAAAAGAAGAGGTCGAAATAAATGTTTGTAGAAATAAATGTTGTCTTTTGAGGAAATTTCCATTTTTGGGAATTTCCCAAAAGCTATTTATTACGGTATTCAAATTGAGTTTAAACCTTCTTTCTCCCTCCGGGTTTCTCCCCTTTCCGAGCTTATTACTTTTCATTGAATTTTTGTCTTGGGTTTTTCCCTTACAGATTTTATTACTTTCTACTGTAACGTAATATTTCGATTACGTTACTTTTTGTCGTCTGGGCGCGTAATTAATTTTGAATTCTGGATAGTTTTGGCACCACCAACCGAGGATCAAAACAAACGAATCACGAGAGTTCAATATTAGTATAAATTTTGTAAAACTAATGCCGATTGGTTAATTTTGTATGTTAACGCTCATTGGATTGTCGTCAATTGAGTTGATGTCTCACGACTGGAAGAGGGAGACACCAGATGGACGATGATGAGGGAATACGACATTACCCAAGGAGTTGGTTAATTGGATAAAAGTTTTGGCGCCAATGACAAGATTCATCGGAAGAATTAATTGAGACGTTTACATGAACTTTGGTTGCATCCTTGTCGGGAATTGAGAAAATTCAATTAACGGATATATTTTGGCGTCATGGCCAAAGATAATTAATTGGAATTTATTTTGGAATTTTAGTCTCGCGACTTTGTAAAATATATTGAATTTTGTTTGTAATTATTTTTTTTTATTATTCAATATTTTGAGGAATTTTTTTTGGTTAAATTAATTTTTCATTAAATTAATTTAATTAATTTCATTGTTGACATATCGTTGAGATGATAGTTACATCTAGGGAAATTGTCACTAGGGGCACTAGACTAGGGACATTAGTTACTTTCGTTTCGTTGCGAAAGATAACTGTAGGTGGCAGCAACATTAATTTCTTGAGAGTTTGAATTTGAATGTAATTCTTTGAATATTTTTTTTATTGATGACTTTATTATGCGTTGACGATTAATTAATAAATTAATCAATTTGTTAATTAATTAAATTCTTTTATTTGATTGATGTTTGAGTTGTTCACTGGTTTTTTGAATATTTTATTAATGATTCGCGAGATTTAACCGGATTTTGAGAGGAGCGTGGTGTGAGTTAAAAAATGACGCGTGCACGAGATTTTCGATTTAATTGTAAATTTATTATAAATAATCAAATTATTTATCACAGCCTTAATCACTTTTTGTTTTAACAATAATTGAATTGAGATAATCAAGAGTTTTGAGAGTTTCTATTAACTATTTTTAATTGAGAATACTTGAGAAATTCTGAGAACACTTTTTGCACTTGACGCGAGAATAGCTATTTCGAGAATAAGAATGAGAATTCCAAGAAAATATGGCAGGTGTCCTGAATTAATTAATCTATCATTCGATAGATTGCGGGTCAGAACACCTGTCAATCAAGTGGCGCCTCGAGTGCCAAAGTTGAGTAGGTCACGGTCAGTAGGCCGATGACCGATAAAGAAATTTGAGTGGCTCTGTGTGAGTGTGAGTGCGTGAGTGTTTCTTATGGTTATTCGTCCATAACCAAACATTCTCCCCGCCGTCAGCAACTGTTGCTGACAAATTGAGTAAACTGAAACAAACAAAACAAAAAATTAATTTGTTCGAGATTAATTGAGAACTCTTGAGAACTTCACCAAGATCTATCTGAGCTGAACCAGTGCAGAAACACCAAGACTTGGGAGGCGTGAATTCCTTATTCGAGATGTCACTGCTTCCATCCATCACCGATATCCTCTCGTGTGGGTCGTAAATCCTCACCAGAGTACGATGATGACTGAAGATGATGATAGATTGGTGCCGTGGAGATGGTCAGGACTCTTTTGTTGTGATTGGCAAAAGAGCGAGCTTGGCGATTGGTCTTTGTAGAATTGAGGTGGCTGTTTTTATGGTAACTACTCTAGTAAGATCATCCTTCCCAGGATGTAGAGTAGTCACCCGAGCGAGAGGCCATTTTGAAGGAGGAAACCTCTCATCAGTGAGGAGAACTATTGAGCCTACTTTGATTTCATGAGAAGGATGGTGCCACTTTGAGATTGACTGGAGATGTTGGAGATAACTCGTGGACCATCGTTTCCAGAAACTCTGAACCTTATGTTGAATGAGTTGCCAGCGAGAGAGACGATTGATGTTGAGATCTTCTAGTGAAGGTTCAGGGAGAACTAAGAGAGGTTGTCCAATGAGAAAATGTCCTGGAGTTAGCGCACTGACGTCATCAGGATCTTCCGTGAGAGGTTCCAGTGGTCGAGAGTTGAGAACTGCTTCGATTTGAGCTAATAAAGTAGTGAGTTCCTCGAAAGTTAATAGAGAATCACCGATGGTTCTCTTGAGATGGAACTTCACTGACTTTACAGCAGCTTCCCATTTACCACCGAAATGAGGAGCACCAGGAGGGTTAAACGACCATCTGGTTCCATCGTTGAGCAAGAGTTGAGCGATTTGATAAGATTCCTGAGACGCCATTGAGAAGAGATTCTTGAGATTTCTATCTGCTCCAACGAAATTTGTTCCACAATCAGAAAACAAATTTTTGCAGATACCGCGGCGAGATATAAACCGTCGATAGGCCGAGATGAATCCTTCCGCTGAGTAGTCAGAGACAACTTCGAGATGAACTGCGGAAGTGGCCATGCAAACGAAGATGGCTAACCAGCCCTTATGAGACTTATGACCACGCCCCTTAGCAGTTCTGAGTGATACTGGACCTGCATAATCAATACCTGTATTGAAAAATGCACGTACTTGAGATAATCGAGAAGTCGGAAGTTGCCCCATTAATTGTTGAGCTCTCACTCCTCTCTGTCGAGCACAAGGAACACACTTGAGAATAAACGATCTTACTGGAGCTCTTCCACCAAGAATCCAGTAATAGTTTCTGAGATGTCCGAGAGTAACTTGAGTCCCACCATGAAGAGTTCGTTGATGAGCTTCCTCAATGATGAGTTGAGAAAAGTGTGATTCTTTTGGAATTATCGCTTGGTGCTTATTATCGATCTTGAGATCTGCGAATTTGAGACGACCTCCTACACGGAGAACTCCCTGATGATCGACGAAGGCAGTGAGTCGATTCAACGGATGAGAGGTACTTAGTTTCTGTCCCCTGGACAATGCGAGAAGTTCCGTTGAAAAATGAGCTGCTTGAGTAGCCTTAATCCAAAAGATTCGAGCACGTTCAATATCATCAGGAGTTAGAGGAGTCAATAGAGAAGAATTTGGGATTTTCTTGAGACGAGCAATGAAGCGTTGGCATATTGCCGTGATTCTGAACAATTTGTTCACTGAGGAGAACTTGTTGATGAGATCCCAAATTCCTATATGTTGAATTTTCACGTTGAGAGTTACACCAGGCTTTTCTTCAAGATCGATTTGAGAGAGAGGAGATGTGCTAAATACTGGCCAGGATGAGGAGTCTTTGTTGAGCCAATGAGGACCTTGCCACCAAAGCTCATGAGAACATAATTGTGCTGCTGTCAACCCTCTAGAAGCACAATCAGCAGGGTTCACTTTACCAGGAACGAATTTCCATTGAGACGACGTGAGCTCTTGAATGAGTTGAACTCTATTCCTAACGAATTCCTTCCATCGAGAAGGATGAGAACTGATCCAAGTGAGAGTGACAGAGGAATCCGTCCACAAATATGTCGGGACGTCGTTTAACTTGAGTGTGTCCTTGACATATTTAACGAGTTTTGCAAGGAGAACAGCAGCTGTGAGTTCTAGTCGAGGAATCGTTAATTTTTTGATCGGAGCTACCTTTGTTTTCGAGCAAACTAATGAGATTCGAGTATCAGTACCATTCGTGACCTTGAGAAATACTACTGCAGCCATTGCTAGCTGTGAGGCGTCTGAGAATCCATGTATTTCGAGTTTTGAATTATTGAGAATTCCAAGCCATCTAGGCACTGTCAATTTTGAGAGTTGTTCGAGATCTTCACGAAATTGTTCCCATTTAAGAGTTGTCTGTGGAGAAACTTCATCATCCCAATCGAGTTTTTCGATCCATATCTCCTGTAGCAACATTTTTCCACGAATTACTACAGGAGCGAGAAATCCAAGAGGATCATAGAGTTGAGCTATTTCTGATAAAATGATTCTCTTCGAGATTTTCGATGGGTTTTTTGAAGTTGATGAGAAGATAAAGTTGTCTGAAGCGGGTACCCAAGATAATCCAAGAATTCGAGTTTGAGAATCTTCGTAAAATCGAAGATCATTTGAGATACTGTCAGGAGAGAGCCATTTGAGGAGTTCTGAGCAATTACTGTGCCATTTAGCTAATGGCATTCCTCCAGCAGCACAGAGATCTTTTACTTGTTGAGCAGTCTTGATTAGTAATTCTGAATTATCTGCACCCCCACAGATGTCATCCACGTATCTTCCTTCAATTAATGAGTTAACAGCTAGAGGATACCGTTCTCCTTCATCTTCAACTAATTGAAGAAGAACTCGATTGGCAAGATACGGTGCTGAGCGCGTTCCATACGTAACCGTAGTGAGTTGGTACGTTACGATATCTCCATTTGAGTTGGTCCAGAGAATTTGCTGTAGAGGCCAATCATCTTCATGAACTCGAATTTGACGAAACATCTTAGTGATGTCAGTCATGAAGATGAGTCGATGTTGACGAGTCCACAGGAGAACGTCTGAGATGTCTTTTTGAGTTTTGGCCCCTGTATGGAGAATATCGTTGAGAGAACTACCTGAGCTGGTCTTAGCCGATCCATTGAACACAACACGCAACTTCGTTGTTTCACTACTCTCTCTGAGAACACCGTGATGAGGTAAATAGTAACTATGAGAAGAACCAGCCAGAGCACTCTGAGTCGTTTCAGGAACCCTCAACCCTCCTGATACCGAAATATCATGTGCCAAGGTCATTCCGTCTGAGCAAAGAGTGATCTGAGACTGTTTTTGACGAGTTGACCGATGAGAATCACTATTTACCAATCTCATATGATCCAAATCCTTATATTCTTTGAGAAAATCTGAGTAGAGTGAGAAGAATTTCTGATCCTTAGAAATTCGATTGAGCATTCGTTTGAGACATGCTAGAGCAGTAGAATGAGAATCTCCTAACAACGAAGTTGAGTCTGAAAGAGGTAATCGAACGATATAGCGTCCTGATGAATCGCGAGAATGAGTTGTTCTAAAATGCTGTTCGCATTCGAGTTCTTCCTTTGTCAATTCTGAGTTTTTTGAGCTAGGAACTTCTTCTTGAACCCAGAATTTTGAGAGTAATTCGTTGAGTTGATCATTAGTTGTTGTAACATGGAAAACATTACTTGATGTTACATGAGATGGTCCGGTTGGCCCGAATATTATCCATCCAAAGATGGTGAGTTGAGCTACAGGGGAATCTGGACCTCTATTAATGACTCTTGGTTTTATGAGTTGTCCGAATATGTCAGCGCCGATGAGAAGGTCGATCTGAGCTGGAGTCCTAAAATTGGGATCAGCAAGTTGTAATCCTTGGAGATAATCCCAATTAACTATAACCATAATCACAATTGGTCGTCCCAAACGACGTTTCCCCAACACCAGTTAGGGTGATTGAGTTTTTTAATCTAATTAATTTGAGTTGTCTTACGAGTTTTTCTGAGATCATCGAAATTTCCGAACCAGGATCTAAGAGAATACGAACTTGTTGAGAATTTCCATTTGAGTTTACTAATCGGGCTAGACTAGTAGCTAAAAGAACAGCAGTTCGGAGGTGAGAAGACTTTTGTTGAGTAGAACACGAGATTGCCGTTTGGGATTGCGAGTTTCACTGAGTAGATGGCGCTGTTGAGATTTCTTGAGCAGGCTCGTCATGTATTTGAGCAGTCAGAACAGTACGATTTGAGTTGTTCGACGCAGCTGATGAAGGAAGTTGAGGAGTCT
Source organism: Aleiodes alternator (assembly GCA_963921955.1). Taxonomy (NCBI): domain Eukaryota; kingdom Metazoa; phylum Arthropoda; class Insecta; order Hymenoptera; family Braconidae; genus Aleiodes; species Aleiodes alternator. Next base: position 2,192,262 of record OY998097.1, read on the forward strand.
GATGTGGACCAAGATGAAGCAGCGTATGATGCTGCTGATTGCATCCTCTTCGTTGAAAATACGATCATGAATTGTTGAAATTTGCCGATCTCTTGTTTGTTGAGAAGAAACGAGAATTTCGAAAGCCATTTTTAATTATTATTCAAGATTCGAGATGAAAAACCAAAATTATTCACTTCAATAAATCAAGTTATACGAGAAGACCAATTTAATCTCTTTTGAAAATAATAATTAATTCAACTTCCCTTTTTGTTGATGAGAAGCTGTTGAGAATCACTGCGAAGTTGAAGAATCTCAAAAAAATTCAAAAAAACGCAAAAATTGAGTTGAGATGTCCTAGCAGCGCCCTCTGGTCAATTGAGAAGCCGATCGATGCGTAACTAGTTGAATTTTGAATTCCGTGGAAAACACGTTTGAGATCCCCAAGTTGAGTTACACTGGACGAATTCAAATTTCGAGAAGTTCAATGTTTGAGATGAGCACCACTGCCGAAAACGTTAGCAACACCACGCTCTCGAATTTTAATGATAAAAATTATAAAGAATGAGAAAATCCAATAAATATTCAATTTATTCTGCTCGAAGGACCAAAATGTTTGAGTTGTTCACTGGTTTTTTGAATATTTTATTAATGATTCGCGAGATTTAACCGGATTTTGAGAGGAGCGTGGTGTGAGTTAAAAAATGACGCGTGCACGAGATTTTCGATTTAATTGTAAATTTATTATAAATAATCAAATTATTTATCACAGCCTTAATCACTTTTTGTTTTAACAATAATTGAATTGAGATAATCAAGAGTTTTGAGAGTTTCTATTAACTATTTTTAATTGAGAATACTTGAGAAATTCTGAGAACACTTTTTGCACTTGACGCGAGAATAGCTATTTCGAGAATAAGAATGAGAATTCCAAGAAAATATGGCAGGTGTCCTGAATTAATTAATCTATCATTCGATAGATTGCGGGTCAGAACACCTGTCAATCAAGTGGCGCCTCGAGTGCCAAAGTTGAGTAGGTCACGGTCAGTAGGCCGATGACCGATAAAGAAATTTGAGTGGCTCTGTGTGAGTGTGAGTGCGTGAGTGTTTCTTATGGTTATTCGTCCATAACCAAACAATTGATTTGATTTTAAATTTCGTTTCAAAGAATTTTGTTTGTAATTAATTGTTTATTTATTTTGAATTGTTTTATTTGTTTAAAAATTTATAATATTTTATTTATTGTGCTGCGCACTCGCCGATGTAACGCAGGGGTTTAATAATTTAAAATTAATTTTTTTTTTATATAAAATTTTTATTTTATCCCCTAAATAGTTTTGTTTGGAATTATTTACACTCCTTATTCAAACCCACAATAGCGACCCTGAGGGGGAGACTGAACTAGTTCGTGCTACAAAAGGGAGCAGTTGAGTTTGTTATTAAATTATTTGAATTTTTGATTTTGTTGTTGTGGTTTAGATCAATTTAAGATTGATCGGATGTTGAGATACATCCTGGCGCCCATTTTGAGTTTGGTTTTGTTTTGAATTTTGTTTTGGCTATTGGGTGCTTTTCAAGCGTGCTTAATTGCTGAGCTTACCGTTAGGCTCAGGAATTACGTCACACTACCTAGTCAGCCTTTCTTGGGTTTTTCCCCAGTTTACTTCGATTCATAATTTACCGCTCAATTTCTTCAATAATTTTCACGGATTTAGTGTCCCTAGTCAAGAACTAGTGCCTCACGCGACAGTCTCAACCTGGTTGATCTAGTAACCTTGGATTACCCAGGGATGTGTTCCACTTGGGACCAGCTACTGGACAGTAGCAGGTACTTTTACGTTTAGGAACCAGAAGTTGGTAGTACTTCCTACCTACAATAATAGGAAGTACTACCAGCCTCTAGTTCCTAAACGTAAAAGTACCTACTCCAGACCAGTAGCTGGTCCCAAGTGGAACACACCCCAGGTTAAGACAACTGAACTGTCGCTGGTCGGATTGTCGCTGGCTTCATGAAAGTTGGCCTTTAGCTAGAGGCAAATTTCAAACTCATAATTTTGAATTTGTGAAATACTGTATCCGCATTCTCTGAAAGTAAAATTCACGCATTTATTAATCAATAATGCCTAGAAATAAAAATGTTATTGGCAGGAACATTAGTAGAAATATTCGATTATTCAAATATCTATGGGGCATTCCACGCCAAATTGAACACCATTTGGCTTTTGCATCTCGGATATTTTTCATAATTTTTTATATTATTGTATCAGTTGAAAGAGGCCTCCCTGAATTTTCTCATTCTCTTTGTAAAGCCGTTTCTGAGAAATCAATTTAAAAAAAAAACGATACTTTTTTAAAAAATGCCCATAACTTTGCGAAAAATGGTCCGATTGGGACGTTTTTTTTTTGAAAATTTGTGTTTTTGAACACAGTTTGCAAATAAAGAGTCGGAAAAATTTTCGAGACCGTATTTTTATAAAATTTTGAAGTTTTTAGTACAAAATGTCGATTTCTGAAAAACACGTACTGATCGATTTTCTTGCAAATTTTTCCTAAAAAACTGTCACTCATTCCGCAACTTTTGAGCCAAGTCTGATGATGGGATAATGATGGGATCTATTTTTTTTTGAATTTTCAAAATTATTTGAGAAAAAAAACTATACACAAAAGCTCTTATTGAAAATTGTCTGATATATTATGATTATTTCAAGTTTATATATTAGTTTACAGATTTATCGCAAGCAAAAGATAGTAGTAGTGTAAAGTTCTTATTAAATTTCGTTATTTTTTTCACTGGATAGCATTCAATTCCTTACACGATTGAATATTTTCTGAATTTGTGATTCTGAAGAAAACGAAAATTCTTTGAATCTCAAAGTTCCTTCTCCTTCCGGAATTACACAATGGTATTTTTGTGTGCCTGTTATTGTTTTCGCTCTCATATATCGTTTCTCTAATGATTCTTTAGCCTGGAGATATTCATCATTAGAGAAGAATCGAGCATGAACATTCGGCAAACAATTTGGTTTTACCGCCCAGTCGTATAATTGTTGAGGAGTTGAAATTTGTTCATCATATGGAAGTTGAAGGCTTGCTCGTGCTGCCATCCTTTTGACAGTGCCCCCTACTCCATCACAAGGCCCTTTGCCATGAGCTGTTGCGAAATAATGCCATTCAGCTTCTAGTCCAAAGTCTTTTTTATGGTAATTCAGATTCACAAAATTTTTATAATTTTTAAATCGTTGAGGCACTCCATCGGAGGAGTGAAAAACTTTCGCAGCATCTTTGGATAGTGTTTTGATAAAGTTAGTCGTAATCTTAGTGAATTCATGAACAGCAACTGCGTCGTGAGATAAGCAATCTGATATTACAACTACACTTTTGTGAATGAGTAGATTATTTTCTGTGTAGTAAATCACGACTGGATAAACTGTTGCCTGATTGTTATTCCAATGAAATCCAGACGCCGCATTTTGAATAACGAAGGCATAATTTTCCGCAAAATCGCAGATCACAATGCACTCATTTTCTTTTGACGATTCTTTTAACGATCTCAAATAGTTTGCTTCTTCGTTAGCAATATGATGATGTAGTAAAAGATCGGTTATATTCTCACAAAAATTGTCAACAAAATCTGTTGAGTTTTTCACAAATGTCTCCAAGCTTGTACGAGGCTTCGAAATCCAATATTTGTAAGTTATTTCATCAATTCTATTTTGATCAAGTACATCCAACAGTAAATCTTTCAAAGTTTGTACTCCTGGGCAATCATCACATTTGGAAAAATAATATTCAGAAGTTGGTTGCTGACACATAATCATTCTAAAGCAATCACTATAAAGCTTTACTGGTGTTGCTAATTGGCTTGTTAAAGTTGCTAAATTACATCCTGCAATAAAAGACCATGATTATTGTTCGACAAAAATTTTATTAATAAACACTCACCTAACATCATCAGCTTGACAGTGTTGAGGATGTAATGACGCAAATTTAGAGAAACCAACGTGATAACCAGGATGTCGTTCTTTAAAAAGTTCATATAATTCGCGCAAGTTGGAGAGAATAAGTCGTTTCTGGGTATGTTCACGTTTTTCCTCATCATTTCGAATGGAAAGATAATCTTTCATCCCAGGCATATCGTACTGATTTCGTCATCAACATAGAATTCCAAAATTTGAGATTTGATATCACTCGATAATGGGCGACCTAGAAATTAAAAAATTCAACTTATCTTCACTGAATGAGAAATCAATGAGTGGTTTTCATCTGGGAAAGTTCGTTAACAACCTAACTTCGCAATTGGTGTTGAAAGAATCTCTTTCTCCTCACGGAGATTTCTAGCTGAAGATGCCATGTATCTTGAAGAGCCCATTAGGTCACATATTCGGGATATACCCCACGTTTCAGGAAGAAGTGTGAGGATCTGAATTTCTTCAGATCGTGTTGTATTATTACCGATAAATTTCATTTTCAATTTTTCAATCATCTCCAAGAAGTCCTTCGAATTACTTGCATCGTCAGTGTCTTCTGATATTCCTAAAGTCGTACTCAAATCATGATATACTTTTTGCACTCTGTTTAGCAAATAAGATTGATTATCAACTTGTTTTTGAACAATTGGAGATTGATTCAATAATGCCATTGCATCATTAACTACAGGCAACACAGTTTCTAAGCTCAATTGAGACAGACTACTAGTTTGTGAGGTTAGCTGTTCATCTGCATCTCCTAATTATGAATATTAATGGGATCAATCATTCATTTCAATTTTTAAAAAATTGTTTTGATGAAATAAAATAAAATTGAAAATTCTCAACAATGTTTAATTGATCTTACCAGACGTCGTTGTTGAAATTGATGAAAGAGTCCTCTGAGTGACAGCATCTTCGACTTCACTTTCAACTTCATCATCATTAGCAACAGGAGCAGTCTTTATTGAGTCCAATGCCTTTCTACACGACATGCACAGAAAGTCATCATTACTCAAATTATGTAAATTTTGTTGAGTAACAGAAGCACGTTGGAGACTTTTCTTCACTCTATGATTTTCCAATTGTAACGGATTACAGCACAAATTATACATCCCGAAATTCGACATCGTACAAATTTTCACAATGAATTGTTTTCTTTCAATAAATGAATAGTGGAAATCCACAGATATTTCTTTGGAAGAAATTATTGTAGGTTAGGAGACACTGTGAATACGGGAATGAAAACAACACTCCTATTGCTTCCGAATGGAAGCATTGTAAACGCGATTTTTTTCGATTTCGAGATTTCATCGGAATATGACTCAGAATGATCCAAAACGTCGAGAAATGACATTTTTAAAAAATGTCTGTATGTATGTGTGTGTGTGTGTGTGTGTGTGTGTGTGTGTGTGTATGTGTGACAGATATCAGCTCATTGCTCAGCCAAGGTAATACTTGGTGAGCTGAAAATTTAACAGTTCTTTCTCTCCCCATGCAAATTGCTGTCAGTGAAATTTGAGCGAAATCGGTTGAGTACTTTTCGAGAAAACTCAAATTTTCGAAAAATCGTTTTTTCGACTTTTCTCCGTGAAAAATTGATTCACAGCCCCTACTCTCAGCGATGAAATACCTCTATTTGAACTCACAATTTTCACTGGGGGTAAATTTTGCTCAGATTTTTCGTTTGCAGATAATTTCAATTACAGTGTTTTTATCCTGAATTTACTATACACGAAAGCTCAAAAACTATTTGAGTTAGAGACTTCAAATTTCGCCAGTTTGTGCATCTAATGAGCGAAAAGTTTGGTATTGGAATTGGGCGAAATGGCTCCGGTAGTTTCTGAGATATTGGCCAAAAACCATTTTATGAAAAGAGGTTGTATCTCGAAAACTATTCGAGCGATTACATCCAAGTTCAGGTTAAAAGATTCATCTCAATGAGCCCCACAAATGGTGATAATTTCAGATTCTTCAGAAGGAGTCTCTTGTGAGGATGTTCCATAAATTAGTTTTTTCAAAAATCACGGTTTTTCTTAGCTTTCTCCCTGGGAACACTACTATTTTTTATTTCACCATTCGAAAGTAGACAATTTTTTCTACAAGATAGGAACCTTTTCATTCTGACGACAATCAGAAAGAATAGACATCCTATTTGGAACCCGAACGTCAATTTTTATGTTCCATCATAGGATCTGAATTTTCATCTAATATTGAATTTTTATGTATCATGTGATATTATTGCAATTTAATCGATTATTCTGCGCTGAGGTTTTGAATTCCAAGTTGATTCCAAGTATCGTACGAGTGCGTATGAGTGCGTATTTCTTGCGAGAATAATCTTATTTTTTGAGCGATTGAAAAGATATTCATTTTTATAGAGATTCGATTGATCACGGGTAAAATCCCATTCGGAAGCATTTTGCCAATCGAATTGGCAAAATATTAAATGTCACACAAAGAGTGGGGTTTGCAAATAACGCACAAAGGGTGGAACTCCTGCTTGTTCTTATCCTGATATGAGGTCGGGGACACGAACGATACTCAGCCGCTAGGTTATCCAACGCAATTTTCATTACCGATCATAATCTAAGGCTGCAATTGATTTTGGAAAGCGCCAACTTTTAAACGCACATATGAACTGGACACTTTCAAAATTAGTTATGTCCTTCAGAAATCGATTTTGAAGGAATGGAATGAGAATTGATACATAATCATATGTTCTAATATATTTAACTGAAAATTAACGGTCATAATTATGGAAATTTAGATCATAAAAATTGAAAAATTCGAAAAAAATAGATCCCATTATTATCCCATTATCAGACTAGGCTCAAAAGTTGCGGAATGAGTGACAGTCTTTTAGGAAAAATTTGCAAGAAAATCGATCAGTACGTGTTGTTCAGAAATCGACATTTTGTACTAAAAACTTCAAAATTTTATAGAAATACGGTCTCAAAAATTTTTCTGACTTTTCATTTGCAAACTGTGTTCAAAAACACAAATTTTCAAAAAAAAACGTCCCAATCGGACCATTTTTCGCAAAGTTATGGGCATTTTGAAAAAAAGTATCGTTTTTTTTGAAAAATTGATTTCTCAGAAACGGCTTCACAAAAAAAATGAAACAATTCAGGGAGGCCTCTTTCAACTGATACTATAATATGAAAAATTATGAAAGATACCCGAGATGCAAAAGCCAAATGGTGTCCGATTTGGCGTGGAATGCCCCCTACATAAATGATTTAAAATTGAAAATAAAAACACAAATATTGCTAAATTGCTAGTTTGATTTTATTGATGTACCAGTGGCTGGGAAATATTTTTGTAATTGATCGATTCCAGATAATTAAAAAGTCATGATAATAAATTATAGATATTTCCAGTTAAAAAATCGGCCAATAATAAATTAGAAGGAAAAATGCACAGCTCCTTTCGTGTATGATGAGTGAAGGAATAAATTCATTGGATTATTTGTTTCTTTTCAGGCACTATATCGGGAATTGAGTGAGATAAGGCAATTTTTACCTGATCTCTCTTCATAGAGAATTTCAAAAGCTACAAATAAGGATTCAGGCAAAAACGTCATGTTTCCATCATTCTCTGAGGTATTTGAGGAAAACAAATCAAAAACAGAAAAAGTATATTTTTTATCATTCATTTTCCAACAATAGCTCGAGAAATAATGAAGATACGCCTTTTTCGCCTGGAAATGATTTTTATAAACAAGTTTGACAGCTAAATAAAAGGATGGAAATAGATAAATCATATTTCAGTAGTTTCCAGAATATTCACGGAAAATTATTTGGGAAATTAATTTCTCCTGTTTTACGTGGTAATTATCGCATTGTCCTCTCCAATTTCATGCAAGAGGGAGGGAAAGCGGAAAAGAGGAGCGTACTTCTTCGATCTTTCCGGTGATTCGTCTTGCTCAGAAATTAAGTCTCTGAAAATGTTTGGCTCCTCATTTTCTCCCAAAGAATCCTCTCATTCACTCCACTTAGGAAGAGCCGGCCCAAGTTCCAGAGATACCGGGATATTGCTGGCTTTCCGAGGAAGACCAGACTGGAAACACGATATCGCTATAGTCCGGAGTCTGTGGGAGAAAAATTAATTTCTAATAGATTGATAAATTAAAAAAATCACAGCTCAAAATGGTGAGTGGGGTAAAATTGGGATTTCAGTGAAACGGAGGGGGGTGGAATTTTTTTGACGAGTTCATTGATCAGCTGAGAAAGTTTCAAATGAAAAATATGTGCCAGAATTTATTTTTCAACTGACACATGATTTTTATCCCAATTTTTTTCACTTTTTCATAGAAAATAACAGAGAAGTCATATCTTAAAAATTATCACTGATTTCTGCGATTCCCATGGTGGAGTAGAATAGAAGAATAATAGCTGATGAGCGTACGAAATAACGAAAAATACCTTACTGAATGAAGTACAGTACGTACAGTCTTGCTGGAGTGAGACAGTAAGATGTTAGTTATCAAGCATTTCAGATCCCCAGTGCAGAAATTGTGGCTCTACTGTCCCATGTGATCTCATCATGTCCGCGTCATTACTCGTTTCTGATGAGAAGAAAAAAAAATAGTCAATATTTCCATTTTTTTTACAGGAGTGTAAAAGGCATAGGGATTGATTAATGGGATAATTTCTCCACGAGAGACTAGAATCTACTGAAAAATTTTCATTATATGATTCCAGCTCCATTGTAGCACTAGAGAAAAGACATATTCCAGCTGAAAAACATAATTTGTTTAGTATAGGCGTTTTATCAGCATGACATTATCTTGCTGGGAGAATTAAAAAGTAACACAGTAGTATTAATATTCAGCGTCTCCTGTAGTTAGCTATAGTAGCTCTGAAGCAACCTAGGCCACCATTAGCTACTTGAGGCTGAATCCTCCTTATTCGATCACTTCCTAGTACATGCACCCGAAAGTTGATGAACTTTGTGATGACAGATGACAGGAGATCATGATTACAGTCAGGTACTATCTGACCTAGAAGATTCGGATTGAGATGGAGAAGAATTTGTTCTCTCAGAGTTTCAACAGGAAAATTGCAAAGGAGCAATGTATTCTTCAGGCTATTGAAGATCTCTTCTGCAGTTTCGATGATAAGATAAACCGGGAGTGGAGGGTGAGTGAGACCACCTCTTGACAGCATGGTTGTTCACTCCGACGGATTATTTTCAAGAGATTCGTCACTGATTGCCGCTTCACGACAGGATAAACAATGAGTTTTGGAGTACATTTTCATTGCTATCCAGCCAGCGAGCTTGTACAAACCCTGACGTTGCAATTCCGTGAGTTCTTGCGGATCTGCAAAGTCTTCATCTTCGATTTCGTCGGGATTTGGTGCTGGTCGTCCACGAATTCTCAAAAAGTTCACAATGTATTCGGCGTCATCATCCTCAGCATAGTTGGAACCTTTGGGAACGTGAAAAAATTGGGAAACGAGGATCAAGCGTAGGCCCTGCCTTATTCCTACTGGTGTTAGATTCAGTCGAATCATCGTGCGAAGCTGGGAAAACACATTTTCCAGACAGTCTGAGGTGAGTCGTCCGGCTAGGAGGTACTGGGACGGCCCATTCTTCACCAAATCAGAGTGGAGATCAACTACGGTTTTGGTAGCCAAACTGACTCCTGTTTGGAGAGGTTTCCATCCTCTTGTGCCGGAGATGATGCAAAGGAATAGTCTGGAGAAGTCTTCCACAGTAGCAATCTTCTCGTCCCCACGGTAGTCCTTGTCAAGGCCATGCATACGATCATTCATGATCGAGAACCACGTGTCGACTTGTTCAAAAAACCAAGCTGTTGCGAGAGCTGTGAAGTCAATTTCAGGATGGCATCACTTTCGGCGCAAAATCGGAGAGCGACGGCTGTGGATCTCGACAAGAGCTGTGCAGCATATGGCACTCTCATTTTTTGATAATGACTTGGCCGTACATGATGCTTTCCAAGCTTATATTGCAAAATAACGCCTCTGCCATCCGGCCGTTCTTGCAACTCTATCAGCTTCGCGACGTGCTGAATGGAAACCGTTGAATGCTGATTTCATTCTGGATGCTCATCAGCCAGCTCGGGTGGAAGATATAGATCTTGAACTAGCTGTGCGGCCCACAAGTTTTTCAGCAGATGGCCAAGATCTGGTGAAAAATAAAGTTTCTGACCAGCTACGATGGGATGAGCAATAGAATTACAAATAGAGCCGTCGACGGAATGAATCCCAACATGCCTCCATAGTGCCTCGAGAATACCTTTACAGAATAATAATAATGATGATAATCTGATTAAAAATAACAATAGATAATTACCTCACACAATCTCATATTTATTGTTGGCAAACCATTTTCGAACGATGAAAAATCTCTCCGTGATCTGTCAGTCCATAATCGACGCCGATCAATATCAACAGGGAAAGCATGGAGTTTGAACCCTTTTTCTGTTGAATTGCTACAATTTACAGCTGCGCAACTAGGCATTGTGATGAAATTTACAGAATATAATTGAATTTCAATGAGAAACGTTGACCAAAAGAAAAATGAAAATTTCGGAGCATAAAAAAACAAACCCCGGATTATCGCGATTATTCGTATAACATGACACACAGCGCAAGCGCCAACTGTCATTATTTCTTTGTTTTTCATAATGGATTCTTTATTCCGGCCTTTTTGAATTCGGTTTTTGCAGTAACAGATATTAAAATTCAACAGCATAGTATGAAATTTTTTCAATTATTGCACTGAAAGACTGATAAAATTCCTTGTAGAATAAAAGTGCCAGGATCAATCTTTAAATTTCTTTGTTAATTCTCCTTTGTTCCGCCCAAATGTCAGGCGTTTTTCATTTTCTTTTGAAAACATCCCAGTATCTATCTGTAGTAGCAGCTTGGAGTTGGTATTAAGAGAAAGGTGGAATAATTCACTATCAATTTGGGTGGATTTAGTGGCGAAATAATCAATTCTCTATGTAATTATGAGTTACACATTGTCGTGAGTACTACCTATTGCGAATAAAGAGACATATGTCCAGCACTAACGTGTTTTTGTCCTCAATTCTTCCTAGAATTTTTCTTAATCTCCAAGAAAATACTAATCACGAATGGGCTTATCTATGGCATATACGTCTGTTTGTTATTAGCATTGGACTGGCGTCAGTTTCCTCCTCCAACAATTCATAATAACAAAGTTACAGATTTTTCAACTTGTATTCCTTCCGAGCATTGGTTTCTCATTATAAAATTCCAGGAAGATGAGAGGGTAAGTCCATAAAGAAAGTTTTAATAGAAATACAACAAAAACTAAAAAATGTGAGTGCCAAATATATCCTGGTAGAAAATTTAAATTCGAGTGGAATAATTCATTAGAGAGCAAACGTAATGAAAATAATGCTCTAAACAGTGATAGTTCCCATCCATTTATTGTCATTTTTATGTTGCTGTCATTGACAGAGAAGACTAGACACTCTTCATATTCTTTATCTGGAAAATACGCAGATTATGAACCAAGTGGTATAGCTCGATTGAATTGAATAAATGTATACATATGGAAAATTGAATGGCAAAATATGAATTTTATTTTTTTTGTTTTCATTAAATTTACATTTCATATTCTTCATTAGAGTATTTTTGATTATCAATAAAAGAGGGTGCGTAGAAAGCTACGCGTCAGAAGTGAAACTTCCTTCACAGAGTGGGAATTCAGATCATTAAGTTCATGCAATTTATTTCTCAACATCACTGATTCGTTTGAAATATTGACAATCCAAATTTTATTATTTATCGTGGTATAAATACAAAGTATGGTAATGAGATTTAATTAAAGATCGGTTCAAACGTATTCTGGAAAAGATACAATAGGTTTGTGAAAACTAAAATGGGAAATAAATATTTTAGAGTGAAGATTTCCAATATATCTCGAAAATATTGCATCAATCGTAGTTCCTGATCTGGTTGTCGCTTCAGTGGGGTTATTGTTGATCTCCAATTTAAGTTTATCATGTAAAAGCTCAATTAAAGGTTGAGCTTCTTCTGATGCGAAATTCGTATTGAAATCTCCTCCAAGAATCATGGGAATTTTCTCCAAATCCTCTCCCAAAATTGCAGCACCCTCGACAGTATATGCTAGTAGCGCGCGGAGGATGAATTTCCCAATTTGGGTTATGGAATGATTGGGAGAAATATATATAACCACTAGTATTATTTTCTGCTCATTTTCGAGAATACATTCAGCTGAACATATTTCACCGATTGCTGATTCTTGCATGGATATGTGATTAGTTTGCCCAAACGTAATATCAATGTGGGGAGTAACTGCATGTACTGTGTCATTTGAATTATGGTACAAAGCAACACCAGCAGCCCTAGCATTAGGTCTTTTGATATGTGCTATGCAAGTAAAATTCGGAATATCCAGATGTTCTTCATTTTTCAACCAGGTTTCAGTCAGCATTAAAATATTTGACTGTTGTATAACTTTGTCTGTTAAATCTGCAGCATGGGCATCTAAGCTCTGGCAGTTGTAGATAGTCATGGATAATCGTCTTTTGTTGGTGATAAAATCCACAATTTCTGATTCTATCGTCTTCAATCGATTGAGTGAAAGTCTACGGAATTCTTCCTGTAAGCTGACTATTGATGTTGCTGTTCTTCGACCGTGGTAGAATCGGGTATCGTTATTGGCGGTGACGATATACAGTCCCTGAATACTTGTCACTCTGGAGAGAGCCACATACAGCAATTGCAGAGAGTGTCTCTTATCATATTCGTACACTATCTCACTGAAAGTTCCTCCTTGTGCTTTGTGGATGGTCATGGCACAGGCAGATATCAGTGGGAAATGATTCCGTTTGGCAATAATCGTTTTATTATTGTTGAGGCTGATGATTGATGTTCGGCGCCCTATCGGTACTGCAGAACGACTAAGATTATTCGCCTGTATGTAAGCAGCAGCTTTTTTCCTTATTTTTGCACCAGTTTTCGGGGAACCTGGAAATTCCAGCCACACGCGCGTTACTTCGCCATCAGCATCACACTCTATATGATGTAACTTTCCCACGGCTCCATTTGCCAAACCATCTGACACATCGATGTTGGTTGTGATGATATAGTATTTATTCAGCACTAAAGTTAATTCGTACGGCAATCCCCCAGTGTCGATGGTAGACATTTTATGGAGTTTTTGACGTACAAAAACTTGTTGCTCTGTATTATGACAGCCTGAATAGATGTCTTTCGCTACAGAAACTATTTTGTTCTCCTCTGCATTCAGAATGGACTGATTGTACTCATTCACAGAATTATTGGTGAGAAAGAGCCGAATACCATTTGGGCATAGTCGATTTGCTTCTTCTTTGGTGAAAAATCTGGATTCTATCATCTGCAACTCAGTATCTTCCAATACGATGCCATTACCAATTTTTGTAAGAATTGAAGAAAACGTCTGGTTTGCTTGTCGCATGACTTCATCTAGTTCATGGAATTTTAGATCACGCCATAACATAGGACCTGCGATTCGCTGTTTCACTTGTTTGAAGATTGGTGTCGCTCGAACTGGTGGTAATTGGCGCAGATCACCAATAAGAATGATATCCATTCCTCCGAAATTTGTTTCGAAGTTCCCTGTGATTTGCTTCAATCTTGAATCAATTTGTGTCAACATCTCTGCTCCAATCATGCTGATCTCGTCAATGATCAGAACCTTAACGTACTTGAATAACGTTCGATACTGTAGGGCCACTTCATTTGATAATGGAAGTAACTTAGAGAGTGAGATTTTAAGAGCGGTATGAACGGTCGTTCCATCAATTGCAACTGCGGCTTTACCAGTTGATGCACAAGTAATGTAAGCATTGCAATACCCGTCATTAGTCGTAAATCGATTGTAAATTTCCATGAGAAGTTTGATGACGAATGTCTTTCCACATCCAGCTGGTCCAGTTAAGAATATTTGTAATGGAGATGAATTCGGGGAAAGCAGATTAGAAATAACATGCAGTAACAATTCTTTCTGTTTGCAATTTGCCATTCTCATCAGTTCATAGAATTGATTATTGGGCATTAAATTCTCGCGGCGTTTAGCAATAGCACCGAGTTTATTCAGGGTTGCTAGTCTCATATCGCTGTTTATATCTGCATTTTCATTGTTGTACAATTGTTCAAATGGATTGGGCTCAGGATATCTATTGACAACGTCTTGTATTTCATTTTCATCGTCAGGAGGTCCATCTTCGCGGCATAATTCTTTGCAAATTTCGATGGTCTTGGCGATATCCAAACTCGACTGGAATTCTCTGTGGGATTTTAAGATCATCTGTTCATGTTCTTCATATTTTTCGATGAATCTCATTTCTGCCAGGATTTCCGTTTCTTCATCCCTGAAAGGAATATGAAGGGTTACCATTTCTCGTCGATATTCGCTGTAATCAGTTGCCATGTCGTAATTACGATACCGAATTATGCGTGGTTCTTTACGTTCTGTGTAATTTCCCTCAGAAGAACTGGTGTATTTAGCAACAAACTGAGCTAAACTGATATTTTCCAGATGTTCTGGTCGCTTCTCGTACTTGTCAAACCAGTTTTCTTTCCAAATTTCTGTCGAATCATCATCACAGCCCATTTCTTCTAACTGTTTCCGTGTCTTTTTGATCCTTTGACGTTCAATGGGCCAGACTGTAGGGATGTAGACAATCACCACAGAACTCTTGGACATCGGTTCTCGCAACAAGTACCATGCAGCTTCTTGACTGGTTAATTCTACGGTGTCCCAGGTGGAAATATGCTTGACATATTTTGACAAAAAATGTCAAATTCTGATCAAATTTGACAAATTTTGAGAAAAAATCCGTCATAATTTGACCTATTTTCACAGAATCTACCATAAAATGTCATAATTTGACTGTTTTTGTTAAAATATGATGATTTTTGAGTATCAATTGGAACAGTATGTCATATTTTATCCAATTTTCTCAGAAAAATTTCTGTCATAATTTGACAAATTATGACAGAATATGTCATATTTTGATTGTATTGTGTGGCAGACAACTCTGAGCCATTTGACATATTCTGACAAAAACGTCCAAAAAATATGAAAATAAGACAGAAAATGGCAAATTGTGTCATGATATGTGACTTTTTAACATGTAATGACATAATATTTCTAAAAGTGTCTATTGAATTTGTCATTTTCAGTCAAAAAATGTCAAATTCTGTCCGAATTATCATATGACATATTTTGACCAAGCTTAACAGAAAAATTATGCCAGAATTTAACATAATTAATCATAAATTCTCATTTTTTAACGAAAAATGTCAAATACTGTCAAAATTATTATATGACAAATTTTAACTGAATCTTAGAGAGAACTTATGTTAGAATTTGACATAATAGCTCATAAACTGTCATTATCGGACAAATTTCGACATGTTCCTTCGGCATTTGTGTCATTCCTTGAATTATCCAAATATACTATAAGATGTCATGTCATAATATGTCGTACACCTTGATGAAGAATAAGGGATTGGACATGGCATTGTATGACACAAGTAGGAAAGCCAACACAAACGGGTACTATTCTTTTATGCCGTATGGGAACGACCCATGCGGATAATATCAAAAATGCGGTAATCTTGTTGAGCATTATCTTTGCCCGACCAGATTCACGAAGAAAACTGCCTCGCCCGTTTGAATTTATGACTTCTCAAACGATAGCGGGCTTGGGGACTAGTTTTCTACAATGCGCACTCTAGCGGCGCCTTCGGAACTACCAGTTTCACTCATTTTCTGAAAAATTGTGACATATTTTGTCATATTTCCCCATTTTATGACTACGAAAATTATGACAGATTATGTTCGAAAGGGTATGATATTTTTCACGAAGATATTTTTCACATTTGATGACAAATCAGAATATGTCAAGAAATGTCAAGGAGCAGTCATAAATATTTTCGAACAAATGTCATTGCTTGACATATGTTCGACAAAAAATGTTAAATTTTCAAAATTAATTTAATTCTTGGTCGATGAGAAAATCTGACATATCGGTTATTATTGGTCAGAAAACAAATGAAATTTCCTATTGTGATATGTCAAAAAATGAAATATAATGACAACACTTGGCATTATTCTCTGCAATTGTCATATTTTATGATTTTTGTCACATTATGACATTTTTTGTCAAATTATGACATCCACATTTTCTCTAAAATATTTGTCCGAATTGATCATAATATGGCTAATTATGAAATATTTAAATTTGTTATAATATGTCTTAATATGACATATTTTGTCATATTCTTACACTTCATGTCCCTTAAAAATATGACAAATAATGTCTGAAAATTTATAACATATTTCATAAAAAAATGTCATTGATTATCAGAATTTGTCAATTTATGACAAATCAAAATATGTCATAAAATATCAAAAGACAGTCCCAAATTTTTTCAAACAAATGACATTTTTTGACATATGTTTAACAGAAAATATCAATTTCTAACAATTTATGTCATTTTTGATCAATGAGCAAATCTCACATAGTCGGTCATAATCGGTCAAATAAGAAATTGACAAAATATGAGATGATATGTCAAAAAATGTTAAATTCATATAAAATAAGGAATTGTTTCTATCATTTGTCTTTTTTTCTTATTTTATGACAAAATTTGATATTTTTTGTCAAATTATGACATCCACATATTCTCTAAAATACTTGTTCGAATTGATCATAATATAGCTAATTATGACATTTTTAAATTTGTTATAATATGACTTCCTATGACATATTTTGTCCTATTTTTACACTTCATGCCCGATAAAAATATGACAAGTAATGTCTGAAAATTTATAACATATTTCACGAAAAAATGTCATTAATTATCAGAATTTGTCAATTTATGACACATCAAAATATGTCATAAAATATCAAAAACCAGTTTCAAATTTTTTAGAAAAAATGACATTTTGTGACATATGTTTAACAAAAAATGTCAATTTCTAACGATTTATGTCATATTCGATCGATGACCAAATCTAACATATTTGGTCATTATTGGTCAGAAAAAAAATGACATTTTTTGTCATAGTATGTCAAAAAAGGAAATATTATGTCAAAATTCATCATCACCCTGATTATTTGTCGTATTTTGCCATTTTTCGTTACATTATGACATTTTTTGTCAAAATATGTCAAGCATATTTCCACCTGGGGTTCAGCAGATCAACACTCATTTTCCTTGTTAGTTCGATAATATCGAACTCTGGGTGCTCATCCATAATTTCAATTATTTTCCGTTGTAGATTACTTATGCCCCGGTTCGTCTTATTAACGTATTCTACAACATAAGCAGCACACGAATATTCTTCTGTGATAAACTGAATGTCCGTATTTGATTTGAGCGCATTGAAAATGAATGGATTGAAGGGATTATTCCATTTCTCACAGGGTTCTCGTTTCAAGAAAACTCTTGGACGAGTTATACCAGCTCGGAGTATATTCGAATAATCTTCATCTGAAGTAATTTCATTTTCCTCGTAGAAAGTTTCCATATCGACGTACTCATTATTCTCTAAGTTGATTCTGATATTTTTGTATCGTTGCAAATATCTTGAAAATCCTAGATCAGTTTTTTGCATTGGAGTTAGTATTGTGGTGGCTCGACTTGGCATAAAAGGTGCTTCAAATCTACATTTTTGTGGAGCATTAGCGACTACTTTTTTAAAACATGTAAATGTATGTTTGTGGGTTTGTAACTTGATATTTCCGGATGCTTCAGCTGGTGAGATTGAAACCAGTTGATCAATCAAAGAAATAGCATCATGTTTGTTTGCTCCCAATGGATCTTCTGGAGCATTGTCGAGCCATAGAAGAATGTGGGCGTGTGGGCTACCACGATGCTGGAATTCAATGCGTTTGAAATAGTGTTTCACATAATATTGTCCAAACGGACTATCCTTTTTTGATTGTAAAATTGTCATCAACACATTTACTAATTTATTAAAATGAATAGCGCATGTAACGGCATCTTCATTAATGAGGGTGCTTTTGTCAATAAAATTCATGTGAGAAATTTCTTCTGCTGAAATTTCACGACCATTGTTTCTCAGTTTAAACAAAGTTTTCATCAAGTCATCCCAACCAATTTCATTCGCACTAAGTGTTAAGAACATGGTAGGCTTTCCCAGTTGCCTGATCATGGCAAACAGATCTCGTTTTCGTTCCGCCCAATACCAAGTAGAATTAGGAATTGAGTGTAGGAATGCTAGATTGCTTTCAATGCAATTATTGACGTAACCTTCCGATTCAATTTGTTGACGAGTAATATTAGTATTTTTACCAACGTGTTTGAATGCCACGGTGAGGCTATCTCGAACTCTCAATCGCATGATTTTCATTGCCATGTAGAGTAAGTGTTGCGGAGTTACTCCACGTCGGTCGGAGCGTCGCAGCTCACTTGTTGCCATCATGAATGGTGTTACTCGTACATTCTCTCTGAAGTTGCGAAAATCTCCCAAATATATGGCAGGAAAAGAGAGCTCTTCAGCATGTTCGTCAAAAAGCAGACTCCGAGGAACCTCCATCTCTCCTGGTGCGATCCTTAGATATTTCTCTTCATTCCATAATAGAGTATGCTGCTGAGCAGTGAGCCTGTCTTCAATTGGAATATCTTCACTTAGTTCTTCTCTGGAGCTTTCATTATCATTATCATCTTCAGAGAAAAAATTGTTATCGATGTTGATGTTGTATAGCCTGTAAAGAGGCCTTGGTACTAAATACTGCAACCAAGCTTTGATAATCCTCTTATTGACTAAACCAATCAGATAACTGGATTTATGAATTTTTTTTTTCTTTATGTGCACGGTGATGCAGTGATCATCACCCACACTTCTCGGCAAACAATTGACCATAGTGTTGACTGATACAGGAACATTAATTACTTGCCCATAAATCCCATATTGACCATACACATGACGTAATCGCCTGATTTGCATGAACGGTAGTCTTGGTGAGATGAGTGTTTCTGAAATAAGATCCAGAGGCGGCAGATGTCTAGGCTGTTCCGGATATTTGAAACCATTATATGTTGTAAAAGTTGGAATTGCACTTTTTCGAAGAGACTGTCTGCAGGTAAAACATGCTTGAATCTCATCTCTGCTTTTCTCTGGTACGATAGTTCTCAATATTTCGTCATGTTCTGCTGAAGGCATTTTCAAATCATCTTTGAACCAAAGTCTATCACAAATATCGCATGCGTAGCCGAATAAATTTTTCGAGAACTTTTTGTCAAAATCTTTATGGGCATCCTTATGTTGTAAATAATTTTTATAAGGCACAATGGATTCGTTTGCATTTGTTAAATTATTGGCAGCCCTTATTGAATCACTACCATCTGTCAGTAATGTATCAAACTCATTATTTTGATGGAGTAATTCATTGAGAATAGTGTGAGAGGGCTGATCATTTGTTCTTGGCACATGAATATTTGACGATTGATCACTACCTGCGCGGGCTGCCTTTTTCCGCGCCCGATAATCTCGGGACCGTTCTGCTGCTGTTTTTGGAATTCTAGGAAGTGCATTACTAGTTGATGTTATAGCACAATCATCAGCATGAATCACAGTCTTCGATGCAGCTTGAGTGACGTTAAGATTTGATGCTTTTTTCCGTGCTCGAAATTCGCGGCTTCGCTCCGTTGCAGTTTTCGCCACGTATGATGTCCCACATTGGTTTATAAGAGGAATTAAATTACTTGTTGATGGCACAGGAGAATCAAAGGTATTAATTGTAGCATTTACAACCACTTGAGCAACGTTATTCAATGTTTTCCCCTCCACCTGATGTTCTTGAACACGTACCACAGCAGTGTTATTCACTGATTCAGATTTTCTAGCTTTTTTATATATTAAACCACTCTCCTGTTCTTCACTATTTTCCGTCACTCCTCGGACTCATTTTTTCGGCATGATTGAATTTATAAAGTACAGTACACCGAAATATAATCACAGATAATCACGAAAATTCCACACACAACAACAAACTGTTACTAACTCCCATAACCTTACCATACTACAGTCGTCCCAGCCAAAGAAGAATTCTCCGAAGTCGACCCGAAGCTAAAATTTACATGCGGTAGCGTAGGAGCCGAATATTTCCGAGGATCCTCCTTTGGCTAGTACGACTGTAAGGCACGCTACGATGACCAAAGAGACATCTGCTGGGGGAGCTCAGCGATATACGTTGGGACTCTCTCTCTCTCTCTCTCTCTCTCTCTCTCTCTCTCTCTCTCTCTACTCCAATATTACACTACTACAATAACCGAACCCACACCGATTGACGCCTAAGTCACTTCCGTTGCATTCGGAGTGAGTCATCCGTGATGCTAAGTTAAATTTTACCCCAGTGCGCCTAAAGAAGTTTCACTTCAATAAGGGGATTATAATTAGCTGAACGTTGTTGTCTCGTTCCTTTCTGCTTCTTGTATTTGAATTCAATACTCGTTTGCGCCGCTACCAGCTTCATCGCTAAATCCCATTCTCAACGCCCACAACAATCCGACCAGCGACAGTTTCTAGGGACATGGGTTGTCTTGTTGCCTGCCCAAACGAGTTTTAGCGGAATCCAAGTGGCAGGTCCGTTGCCCGTGGAGTGCTGAAGCACTCTGCTACTCGAGTGCGGGAATATTTGAATGGGATAAATAAATACACCAAAGACTCACAAAATTGATTTTAAGATAACTACGTAATTATTATTAACACTTCTGGTTAAATTACAGTGCAAGTACTTTTACAAGACAATTTAGTTTCGAACTTAAATCGATGAGCTCGGAAACGAATCTGAAGTCTTACAATTATTCTTAAATCTTACTTGCACTTCTCCATGCGATCCCCCACTGTTCGGAAAAAGGAGGGGACCCAATCACGAGTTGGATTTGACTGAAGGGGCTTGTTTTTCATCCCCACTGTTTCTAATATTGGGCCAGCTACGAGTCTGACCGCTGCGTCCTCCCAAACAAAAGAAACCCATACGTGGCTAGAGAGAGAAAGAAGAGGTACCTCAAGACGTTGGGAAAGTCCTGAATTTTTATTGAGGGAAAGGATTTTCTGGCTTTATTGCTTTATGGTTCAGAGAAACTCAAATCGTACCTTTACGTTTTTATATAAAAGAAGAGGTCGAAATAAATGTTTGTAGATATAAATGTTGTCTTTTGAGGAAATTTCTATTTTTGGGAATTTCCCAAAAGCTGTTTATTACGGTGTTCAAATTGAGTTTAAACCTTCTTTCTCCCTCCGGGTTCCTCCTCTTTCCGAGTTTATTACTTTTTATTGAATTTTTGTCTTGGGTTTTTCCCTTACAGATTTTATTATTTTCTACCTATTCAGCCTTTCTTGAGTTTTTCTCCAGTTTACTTCAATTCATAATTTACCGCTCAATTTCTTCAATAATTTTCACGGATTTAGTGTCCCTAGTCAAGAACTAGTGCCTCACGCGACAGTCTTAACCTGGGTAACTAGTAACCTTGCTGACAACCACTGTATAGTTGCGTTTAAAAACAGACATACAAACAATGCCTGTCGGTCGATGCCATATTAAAACTCATTCAATTCTGCTAAAAGAGTGTTTTTATATCATTATTACGAATCCTCTAATCGTTGTCGAAAGTGGAGTGTAAAATTTACCATTTATTCGCGAAAATTGATCATCAAAACATTATAAGTTATGTGAAGTGCAATTGGGTTGCCAAGTGGTTCGAATCCGAACTAATGGCGCTAGGTAACTAGATAACTTTCAACATGGCGACTGGCGGAGTATTTGAGTTCTAATTCACTAGCGGGTGAACAAGAGTATCTCGATTAGTTGGAATATTGAGTTTGATTTAATTAAAAGAATGCTTGACTGTGATTTTTCGTTCTGCAAAATCTTTTCTGATCCAAAATCCTATTCAAAGAAGGCAAAGTGCAGAAAAATTGACTACAACTTATCGGGGAATCTACATTTACTCCGATTCGGCGATGCATAATCCATCAAGGAACTGCACTCCGAATCTGCTCAATTCTACCAGATCACAACTTTTTTCTTGAAACTTCTTAACTAATTTTTCATTTAAAAAATTGATTGATTCAGATATTCCAATAATTGAGATGCGAAGAACTACAACAGAGGAATTCTATTTTCCAGTTGTTTTTCAAAGATATCTTGGAAAGTAAACGAGATAGTCTGATTCTGTCACAATATCTTCTGTAGAGCATCTAAAGAGCTAAATCTCTATCTCGTTCAACTTCGGAGACATTTTTGAATGAAAAAAAAATTTCTGGTTACATCTCAGAAACAAAAAAAGATAGAGCGATTCCACTTTAATGCTTTTTTGAAGAAAATCTTAAGAGCTGAAAAAAAGATTCATGAGAATTTGCCTTACTGTCTTCAGTTTCAGATGTATTCTCGAAAAAGACTATTGAAAAAATCGATTTATTCTGTTCTACTTTCGTATCACTAGATTTCGTCATTGGTTGAAGAATATCTCAGAAACAGAGCAAAATAAGACGATTTTGCATCAATCTCTTTTCTGTAGCTCTTGAGATTCTTCAAAAAAAAGATTAAAGCAGCATCGCCCCTTCTCGCTAAATTTCCCAGATATTTCTTCAACAATGATCACGGAGATCCATCGATCCGTCTCGTTTTACCTTTTTATTACCGAATTATCATAAATCTCCTAGGATAGGTTCTGTGTATTCAGTTATGCTCGGTAGTTCATGAGATAGAACAAATTGTATTATAATTCGAAAATGAGTCTAATTGTGTCTCGGGAATATGACCCTGACGCAGAATCCGTTTCAAATTTTCGCTCCAGTTCAGAGGACCTGTGGCTGCCTCAAGAGTTAAGGTCCAAGCAGCAGGTCAGGTACTGATGTTACCGACCGCCATTCGGCAACGCAGTAGTCGAGCACATCAACAGGGACAAATAGTTCTCGAGTTCCCCGTTCGAGAAAACAAATTCATTTGTTACGGGACTGGGATAACGGCCATAGCTGTGGAGACTGATTATACGTATTTGAATACTAAATAATAATTTGTATTAAAGGAGTAATTTAGTTTATTAAAATAACAAGTAATCACTTAAAATTAACCCGAGTTTATTTTTATTTTTTGGAGGACAGTAAATACTCCATACACCTAGTTGCCTAGCGCCACCTAACTCGAGCTTTGAGTTGGCAACCCAACGGATTGTATCCGTATTCATAATTTGCACCATTTTTAAAAGTCTTTGTTTTATTTTGATAGAAGGAATATTGATATGAAAGACAGTGAATAATGTTGACGGCGATTAACGTTCTTGAAAATTTTCAATGCATGCTTTTTCATTTCTCCCCCTCATGCTGAAAATGACCTAGAAAAAAATATAAAAGGTAATTACGATAATTAAATAATGCTCAGGCAGGAATGGACAATTAGCCCAAGGATATCCCATGCTGGATGTAGACACCGTCAAGCTTTGCCGTACATTGGTATTGAAGCTTGAGCTTAAGCTTTACTGATCTTCGGAATGTTAATGATGAAGAAAGTAGCACACATCTCACAATTTGTCGGATTTTTTCAAACAAATAAATGGAGATGGAGAAAATCTTTGACAAATTAGCACTCGTAGTTTTTTAGATTTCCTACATCTGCATATTTTTCATTTTTTGGATAATAGTTTATTTTTCAAGGAAACAAAACACTAAAAAATATCCGGTATCAGCTATTTTCAGTATCATGGAATGCTAGCATTTTTCGAAACAAGGATCATTTCATGAAAGTCCAGCCTTGAGCCAGACATCATAATATTTGAATTTATTGATTGAAGAATTGGAATTCATAATTCAATAGCGGTTAGCAAATGTCAAGGCTCGACTAGATCTTTGAGTTGATTGATATGGATTGATGGAAAATATATTACTCATTATGGCAATGATTTAATACAAACATTCTGAGTATAATACAATAGCATTAATTAATTAATGTTTCAATCAAGAAAAGTTTCTCCAATGAATTCATGAGGATTGAATCCCTGCTCCCAAACAGGGTCTTTGAAGGGCGCTCTACTATTCTCATGCCCTAATAATCCTAAGTGTTTTGAGGTGAATATTAGGCGAGTACCAAATGCAATTTAATGACTTAGCCCTAGCGGTTCTGAAAATGCGGTGTAAACACCGTGTATGCACCGTTGGCGTGTAAAGGCGGTGTTTACACAGAATTTACACGGAACATATACCGTTTTTTTGTGCAAGATTTATGCGGTGTAAACACTGTGTAAACACCGTGTGAACACTGTGTAAACACTGTATAAACAGCGTGTGAGCACTATATAAACACCGTGTAAACACTGTCCCTAGCAAATTCATTTATACAGATTTTGCTTCCCAATGGAAGCTTTGTAATCGTAATTTTTTTCGATTTTGAGATTTCATCATAATATGACTGCAAATGACCCAAAACGTCGAGATCCATCGTTTTTCGAAAAATGTCTGTGTGTTTGTGTGTGTGTGTGTGTGTGTGTGTGTGATGACGCATTTTCCGCTTTACTCTGAAGTGGGGTTAGCTAGCGATCTGAAAATTTTACCATAAGTTCGCCATGCGTGCCCCAAGCTCTCACAAAAATTTCAGCTAAATCGGCCGGATAGTTTTTGAGAAAAATGAAAATGTTGAAATATCGTTTTTTCGACTTTTCTCAATGAAAAATGGAATCACAGCGTCCAGTCTCCGCGAAGAGATGCGCGTCCAAGAGCCGCATCTTTGACTCCCGGGGTGGTGGGAGCTCAGATTTTTATTTTAGCCAGTAGAAAACTTTTGATAAATTTTTCGTGAAAATTTTGATTCCACGATAACTTAATAAATAATTGAGCTAGAGACCTCAAATTTTGTGAGGTTATATATCTGATGAGCACAAAGGTTGGTATTGAAACTGGGCGGAATCGGTCCAGTAGTTTTCTAGATATTAGCATAGAAACATCAGAAAAAGCAAGCTATATCTTCAAAACTATTCAATTGATTATATTTGGAACAAACTTAACCCTCTGTTATCTATAGTCATATAGAGGCCTATTGTAGTTTTCGCATTCCACGCACAGATCAGTGATGCCATTTTTTTTTTTTTTTTTTTTTCTTTAGAGGTGGACGCCCCTCTGTCTGTTAGGCATTGATTTCGGTCGTACAAGTGTTCAGTACCACATCATCATAATTTGTTGGAAATTATTGTTAGCGAACAATGATTTGAGAATAATTGACCATTCTACTAGGCGTCGGTACTCAGTAATTTTCCGCATTTTATGTGATATGATTGATTGTTGTGGTAGAATTATTTCGACTTCTGAAATGAGATAGTTTATATCAACTTGATTGATTCATGCTATCTGTACATTATATTTTCCTTGTATCGATTTTTGGTAGCACAATTTTAGTATTGAGAAAAAATTCAAAGTTACGCAAATTTTGAAAATTTCTCATTGCAGAGAATTTTATCATAAGCAACCTTGAATTAGGCTGAGTTTGAGCAAGGCTAAACTCGAGTTAGCTAACTTGACTATGAAGTTGAAGCTCAAGATTTCAATGAAATATGACTCAAGATGTTCCAAAAAGTAGAAATATGTCAATAAAAAAGAATTTTGTTACTCATAGCAAACGAGGGGATTCTCATCATCTTCAGAACATTCAAAGAGATATCATATTTAACAAAAAGAACATGAATTGACGTGATTAATATGAATAAGATCAGTGATGGTAGATTTGAAATTAAAAAATTCATTCGGAAGCTTTCTGCCAATTGCATTGGCAGAATATTAGATGTAAGATTCTCAAATTACGCACAAGTAATGGGGCTCCTGCTTGTTTTGAGTATCTTTTGGGTATAATTTCGGTATAGTAGACATTTGGTAGGATTTCAGTATGATTTTCAGATTATACCCTGACGGAAGCGACCCATTGATTCTCATTAAAAAAAAATATGGAAATAGGAAAATGGGGTTGCTTTTGTCAGAACACCCCTATATTCCTATTTCTCCCATGAGATGATGTTCGTCGAATACTTCAATAGGAAATTCGAGGAAAATCCATAGAATCCTATGTGTTCTCCGATGTTAAAAAGGAGTAAAATTGAATGGGATCTTAGGGATATAGAGCTCAATCCCCTTGGAATAGTATTGCGAGCCTATACTTTTTAATTGGAACATGTTATTAATGAAAGAAAAATGCACAAGAATTAATGGGGAATCTATCCATTTCTTATGATCTCCTTTCAAGAAATTCTATTCAACCAAATATTTAATAGAAAATAAAGGGATTTTTCTTGTGTTCTCATATAAAATTGATTGGAGTTCCTAAGTGTTTCGAGCACTATAATGAGAATCGATGTGAACCTCCGTAAAATCTTATTGTTCGTATTTCAAGAAATCCTGGTCAACCAAATATTTAATAGGATATGAAGAAATTTTCTTTAATTTCTTATATACAATAGATTGGACTTCCTAAGCATTTCGAGAAATATAATGGGAATCAATGAGAACCTCCGTAGAAACTTATTGTTCTTATTTCAAGAAATTCTATTCAACCAAATATTTAATAGGAAATAAAGGGATTTTCCTTAAGCTCTCATATAAAACTGATTGGAGTTCCTAAGTGTTTCGAGCAACATAATGGGAATCAATGTTAACCGCCGCAGAAACTTATTGTTCTTATTTCAAGAAATTCTATGCAACCAAATATTTAATAGGAAATAAAGGGATTTTCCTTAAGCTCTCATATAAAATTGATTGGAGTTCCTAAGTGTTTCGAGCAACATAATGGGAATCAATGTGAACCTCCGTAGAAACTTATTGTTCTTATTTCAAGAGATTCTATTCAACCAAATATTTAATAGGATATAAAGGGATTTTCTTTAATTTCTTATATAAAATAGATTTGACTTCCTAAGCGTTTCGAGCAATATAATGGGCATCAATGTGAACCTCCGTAGAAACTTATTGTTTTTATTTCAAGAAATTCTATTCAACCAAATATTTAATAGGAAATAAGGGGATTTTCCTTAAGCTCTCATATAAAATTGATTGGAGTTCCTAAGTGTTTCGAGCAGCATAATGGGAATCAATGTGAACCTCCGTAGAAACTTATTGTTCTTATTTCAAAAAATTCTATTCAATCAAATATTTAATAGGATATAAAGGGATTTTCTTTAATTTCTTATATAAAATAGATTGGACTTCCTAAGCGTTTCGAGCAATATAATGGGCATCAATGTGAACCTTCGTAAAATCTTATTATTCTTATTTCAAGAAATTTTATTCAATCAAATATTTAATAGGACATGAAGAGATTTTCCTTGAGTTTCCATATAAAATGGATTGGAGTTCCCAAGTATTTCGAGCAACATAATGGGAATCGATGTGAACCTCCGTAAAATCTTATTGTTCGTATTTCAAGAAATTCTGGTCAACCAAATATTTAATAGGATATTAAGAGATTTTCTTTAATTTCTTACATACAATAGATTAGACTTCCTAAGCGTTTCGAGAAATATAATGGGAATCAATGAGAACCTCCGTAAAATCTTATTGTTGTGATTTGATGATTTTGGCATTACTGTTGGTGATAATGAGAATCAATGTATAAAAATAGTGATTCCTATTAGGTATACAGACTATTTTCTGTGAGCTGAACAAAATGAGACTTAGTGTAGTTCTATGCTAATTTTAATTGAGAATCATTTGTTCTGGCTTGTTTTTTGGTTGACTTTCCGTTTTAAGAAGATTTTGTAGGAGGAGGACCCATTTCTTATTAGTAGTACAAATTCTGATCTGATGAGATTCAATGGAGAGTACTCTTGATTCCCATTACGAAAATATTGATGTATTTAGAATTGATGAGTAATTCAATGAGAAGTGTAGAAAATTGACCTTCAATCCGACTATTATTCATGACACTTATGTTACTAAAGGCATGAGTAATTATTGAGTTTTCAATGGGGAATACATTGATTCCTGCGTGGGTGAGGAATTAATATTGATTGAATAAGAATTAATGGATAGTTACCTTGAGCTCTATTATGAAGTTATTGATTTGATTAGCACCATTAATGGCCCAATGGGAATCGATCGAAACTAGCTTATATATTCGTATATCTGATTTCGTTGAATGAGCTTCGAGTAAGAAAGTTACGGAAAACTCATCAAATCTTTTGCGTTTTTCGGTGTAAAAAATGTGAGGCCAATGGGAATCAGCGAGTGAGGGGTTCAATGGGAATGCACAGGAAATAAAAGGGAGCTGAATAAGATTTTACCTGAAGATTTGAGGCCAGAAAAAAAACAACCATGCGTAGCATGGCTTTTAAAAAAAAGTCGCCAAGTGCGCGTTTTTGGATTCAATTTGATTGGGCTAAAAAAGATTCGAAATCGTAGTGTAGCCCCAAGTACTCAGTGCAAACGGAAAAGCGCAAATTCCGAATTCAGTAGCAATAATAGAAAAAAACAGGAGCCGAAACAAAAATTCATAAAACGTTTTTGGCTGTGCTCATATGGTTTGATAGTGATCGCCCAGCCAAGCACGTTTTTTGGATTTCTGTTTCGGCTCCCAGGGTGACCAGATTGGGCTATTCATAGCCAATTGGGCTATCCGGGAGGGATTTTGGCGAACTGATTTTTAGTGCGAGCGGCTGCCCGCCATTTGGGCTATATATTACCCACAGTCGGTATTTTTTTCATTGATGGGGGAAAAAAAATTTGAAGGTGGTAGCACTGATCGTGATGAGAACCACACTCAGGCTGGGTTTGTCATTCTCGGATTAGCGGAATCCGAGAGTTAAGTTAACTCTGGGATTAACTTAGCCACTCTATTGGGGGCATTTGAGGCATTTGAGGAATCAGTACTTGCTGCTGAACAAGCTGGATCTGTTTAAAAATGTTGTACGTTCAATTTTATGTCGTGAAATAATTTAACCAAAGAGAAAAGAATAATAAAATGATTCATCACGCTTTGAAATATACTTCACCCAATAAAACCTTCAGTTTTTAATACCTAATTCTGAAATTATCAATGATTACGAAATGATATTTTTTTTCAAATTTCCTTGGCGGGTAATGGGCGTTTATCGAAAAAATTTGATTGGCTAGTTTTGGGCGATGTCAGCGCCTTGCAGTAGCGGGTGAAGCTCTGACGGTCTGGTCACTCTGTCGGCTCCGGTTTTTCTCTATTATTGCTACTGAATTCGGAATTTGCGCTTTTCCGTTTGCACTGAGTACTTGGGGCTACACTACGATTTCGAATCTTTTTTAGCCTAATCAAATTAAATCCAAAAACTTGGCTCTAAACGCACTTGGCGACTTTTTTTAAAAGCCATGCTACGCATGGTTGTTTTTTTCTGGCCATTTCAATATTTTTGCAGCAATATCATCATCTATTGAATGAGAATATCTCAGGAATGATTGGACTTGGCAGAATTAAAAAAAAAAAATTTTATGTAGAAAATTTCGAGCACTACAAACAAAGTTTCTTGATAAATTTCACTAAAAAGCATCATTTGCCGATATTTTTTCACATTAAAACCTCAATGTGCGAGATACGCTTTTATAGCACTGGCCCTTTTGTGTAGAGAATGTCAAGGTCTGAAAAATATGTTACTGCAAAGAATTCGCCATCTCGCTTGGTTTCCGAGATATTGAGTGAAATCAAATGACGAAAAATAGAATTCTCCTCTCCTTAGCAGCTACTACTTTGTAACAGTAGTTTCTTCTGAATATGATGCTCAGAAACGTGCAATATCTCAGAAACTAAACGAGATAACGAAATTTTTCTAGGTATATTCTGAAGCTCTTAAAATTCTCTAAAGAAAAACTTCAGTAGAGAAAAGGCGTATCTCGCTTAATTTCTGAGATTATTCGCTGCGTTTCTTACAGCACAATGGAAATGCTCACACACAGGAGCCTCATCCATTCGTGAAGCTCCGCCCCTCTGTGTGTGTAAGCAACACAGTTACGGCGTCGTACTCTAGCAGCACTGGGTCGCATCTGTGTGCACGCACACTACTACCCAGTCGCCGTTTCCCTATCCGTGTGGCAATACAATTACACTGTCCACACGAAACGTGTTTGGATAAACTTTTGGGGCACCTATTTTTCCGTCAATGAATATCACATATTACAATTTAATAATTATATAATATTGAAGAGAATGATGAGTTGAATTGATATTTAAAGAATAAATTTTCTACATCTCGTATATTTTGAGTAACTCAATTTTCAATTTTGGGATGTAGCTTTCAGCCGTATATAAGAGTGCGGTAGCCTCTCGCGTGGTTATATAGAGTAAAACCCGCAGTTGGCGAGAGACGCTACCGCATCTCCTGATCTAAGAAGATTAAGAGGGGTTTCATTTTATTTCTAATATGAAAAAATCCTGGATGCGTTAACTGACATGATAGGAATGAATGTGAACAATAATAAAATTTTATTATTGTTATCTAGATGAATTTTTAATCATCGATTGGATAATAAGAATCAATAGGTGGAAATAGTGATTCCTATTAGATAAACCGATTATCTCCTGGAAGTTGAACGTAATGAGATTCAATGCAGTTTTATGCTAATTCTCATGGAAAATTATTTTCTTTAGCTTGCTTTTTAATGACTTTTTGATTTAGAAAAATTTTGGAGGAGGAGGTCGCGTTCGCCATAAATCACAAAAATTATAATCTAATGACATTCAATGGAGAGTCTTATTAATTCTCCTTACAAAGGAGAATTGTGGAAAATTCACCTTGAATCCTACTTTTATTTATGACACTTATGTTACAAAGGGCATGAGCAATGAGCGAGGATGCAATGGGAATACATTTATTCCTATGCGAGTGAGGTATTGATTGAGTAGGAATTAATTGGTTGTGGAAAACTCATCGAATTCTGTGCTATCTTCGATGTCAAAAAAATGTAAAACTCAATGGAAATCAAAGTGTATGGGGCTCAAATGGGGACGTACTGATCATAAAAAGAATTGATGAGGAATCTACCTACTCCCTACGATCAGCTTTCAAATAATTCTTCTCTGCAAAACGATTGATAGGATCGGAGGGAGTATCCTTTCATTTCCCATATCAAATGGATTGGCGTTCCATGGTACGTTGAGTGACAAGGTAGAAGTAAATGGGAATTTCATTAAAATTCCCCATAGAAATTTATGAGAGTACCCGTGTATGTTTCTTTTCCTGATTGGAGATGATTTTCATTAAATAAGTTGAATAGGAAACCCCTAGGGAATTCCCCATGATCAGCTTCCCTATTCATAATTGCTTTTTGATCCATTCATTATAAGATAAGGAATCATTCGCAAATAAAACCGAATCACAATAAAAGAAAGGGAGAAAATTTTCTTTGTGTCTGTTCGGTTAGAGGAAACTATGATGATGGCGTAGATGTCTGATATGGAGAACATAACATGCTGATAGTTCTTCACTATAATCCGTACTGTACAAAGTCATGATTATTCTATGCCGATTCCTATGAAAGATGATTAATGTATTTCGAATATTTATTGTCATAGGAGTAATTGTAAAGCTTTGGATTAAATGGGTCATTATGATATCTTTTCCTAGAACCAATCATTATACATACTATTCAACTTATTGAGCAATGGATCGCGAGATCGATGAAAAATACCGACGACTTCCTTTTCACAACAATAAGCTTCATCTTATCAATTGATGTGAATAAAATTGATGAAAATTGCCAATGGCCATTATTGGAAATTATTAGAGTATTATGATCAGCTTCGGGAGTAAAGAGCATTCAATAAGGTACGATATCATTCCTGGGAATGAATGACCAATAGAAATTCCAATGTACCATGATTAAATGGAAAATTAGTTTCGTTCTTAGTGCAAGTTTATTATTGTGGAGCATTTGAGCGCACGCTGGAATAGAAATTGATGGGCTCATGATAAAAAGTATTATTACGCATAATGAAGATCAGGATAATGAGCTAGGAAAAACTTTAAAAACTTGAATCGATAAGTGGAATGCTTCCGTGCGTGGACCAGAAATTCAAGTCACAATTTTGGTATAGAAACACAAATTCCCATCGATTTTTTCCAAAATTGGACGAAGAGCATGAAGGTAACAATGTTTTCAATTAAAAGGATTGATATTATTTCCAGCAAATATCCGAGTGAATGCGTTAGGGTCTTCTGTTGAAATTTTGTACAGATATTGATTCTTATGATTATGCCTTTAAAGTTCTTAATCGATAACATCCAAGAGGACATGAATTAATCAATGAGCAGAATATTATGAAAATAACGTTTTCCATATCTTTGCATCTGTGATGGGAATACTTCTTCTAGTTCTTGATATACATCCATGAACGAAGGCTGATTGAAGAAACTTGCAAGAAGGCTAATTCTTACCATATTGATATATGATATTTCAATTTTACCAAGTTTTTATTTCAGTGATAAATTTTGAAAGTTCCATAGGGCATGTTTTCTTTTTATTCAGTCATATAATTATTCATCCTTAATAATAATAGTTATACATATGAAAAAATATTTCATTTAGTATCCGTCTCCACCAACGTACTTACTGATGATTTTTCTTCTTCACCATTTCCTGTGGCGTGATTGTCACCTTCTGTAATAAAGTATTATAGTAATATTATTATTAGCACGGTCAAACATTTCAGTTGTTATGTCCTTTACACCAGACGACAGAAATACTTAGCTTAGCTGTTAAGTAATTGTTCGCTTTGTTCAATATTTTTAAGCTATGTTATTGATTGAGAAGAATAATAAGTAATTGAGAGTAGCTAAACTGTCGAGTGAGTTTCAATAGGAATTTAAGGGGTATATCGATGAATTTAGACAGAGATTTTAGGAAGAAGCCAAGAATTTTCCGGAATAGTTTGATTATTGTCCCTCATTGATTCCCTAATCCATTATCACTGATGATTAAGTTCAACTGATAACATGGCGATTGAAGAGTTCGGCCCTAGTTTTGAGACTTCAAGAAAAAATATTTAAGATGGATCAAACCAATGGGATGTTATTTATGATATCCTGAAACAAGTCTAATACTATTCTCGACCGATTCTATGAGCTTATTCGAAAAGGAGCTGAAAACAAATTGATTATCAACTATATCACGAAAAAAAAATGAGGAGGCTTTGAGAAGATTCCAGGAGTTATTAATAATGGAGAATTTCAAATTATTCCGTGAAGTTCATAACGTACTAATAGATGGAGACCCCTCAATTATGAATAATTACATTTTCAAGATATTATATAGACGTTCGGCTAGTAAGATGGAAGAGAGTGCAAATTTTCCGATCGATTCTTGATATTCTATCAGTAATTGCACCGTTAAGGTTTTTTTTGTATTACGGAGTAGAAAGGCTATTCTTGAAACTATTACTTTTTCATGACACATAAATGAAATTTTTTCCATAGTTGAAGGGTTGTACTTGCATCATCGATGTTTTTCCTCTACTACCGAAATTTTCAATGAGTGTGTTTATAGATATTTTAACTAACATCACAAAAAAATTGGAGCGAAGTTCGAAAAATTAATCCTGAACTGGTCGAGTGATGGCGAATTCGCTCTTGTGTTATTTTGCCTAAGACGTTGGGAAATTCACTCACCAATGTCTGGCGGCATTTATCAAGTACTGAGTGATGTCATTTACCGATCATACAATGTTGAATGGAATTCCATTCAACATTGGCGAATTGTTTTCAATTACAGCCATTTTCTGTTCAACGAACTTATCATAGAGA
Source organism: Aleiodes alternator (assembly GCA_963921955.1). Classification (NCBI taxonomy): domain Eukaryota; kingdom Metazoa; phylum Arthropoda; class Insecta; order Hymenoptera; family Braconidae; genus Aleiodes; species Aleiodes alternator. The sequence continues at coordinate 2,225,989 of OY998097.1, forward strand.
AATAAAAATAGCAGAGAACTCTTCACACTCATAAAGTGACCAGTTTACAATTGAGATCTAGGGTAACATGACAAATAGATGGACGGCTAAGGAAATATTAGACTTTATTAATTCATATGAAATAGGCAAATCACGTTAGAAAGTTGCAGAAAAGAATGATGTACAGAAAAATATACAGTAAATCGACTAAAAAATAATTGAACTTGAATAATGTAGAAGTAATTAAAGAAAATCAAGGAACAGCTGGAAAATAACGTAAGCCCCCAATAGATGGTCAGTTGCATATTTGCAGTGGTATGATCTTAAATTTTGATCAATCGATATGTAATGAATAGTTTATAAATCTATATGAATGTAATAGTCAGGAATTGACGTGCAAGGTATAAGAATCATTCATTTATTTATGAAAATTCTCGATAATAAAAACCGTCCATCTTTTGGTCAGCGTCCATCTATTGATCGTGTGACCCTATTCAAGGTAATGCCAATTGGTGAGGAGAGCCAAGCCTCCACCAGCTTTGAATTTGGAATCGAAGTATATTCGTTAACTAATCGTAATATTCATGGATGTAATCAACAATACTATTTACAAACTCCGTACGATATTCTTTGGAGAGTCGAGAAAAATTACATTAATTTTTAATCAGCATGCAGTATTTCTGTTGCACATACCACGTATAGAAGTTCAAGAACTTCGAAAAAACACATACCTCAAAGTACGGCATTCTTTTTCGTCCGTGGAAGCTTGTTCAAGTCTTTAATCTTCTCAGCGATACGCTGCTTGATGCTATTGACTTCTTTCATAATTTTCTTTTTGTCAGTACATTTCTTCGAAGTCTTCAAATAATATTCGACAATATCTGAAATGGCAACGTTGAAAGTTGATGGCAATGTGTACATGGTAATATATCGTTGCCGTAGCAGAACAAGGGTATGGGGGCCTTTTTTTCAGTTTTCGCTTCTAAATAGAAGCTTCGTGATCGAAATTTTTCAAAAATTTTTTTTCATCGAATATGATTTTAAGTCATTTGAAACGTTGAGATCTGATATTGAGAACAACTATCCGTATGTATATGTGTTAGTATGTGACCGAAATTTCGCGGCTTTTCGCAGCAGCTACTTAATATAAAAACTCAATATAAAACATTTTATTGACAGTTCATCTATTCTCCGCGCCGGTGGCTTTCCTCAAAATTTCAGCTTAATCCGTCGAATAGTTTCAGATTAAAGCATTATCCAAAAAAACATTCCTTTGCAATAACTCGATAATGACTTGATCTATCACTTCGAAATTTTTTCAGGGATTGAGATCAATAATAGTTACTGTCCGTTCTCAGAGTGTTATAAATTTCCGGCAGTTTTTTTTGTTATTAAGGATTAATTGAAAATTCGTTGAAGCTTCGATAACTCAAGGATAAATAGACATCGAAAGCTGGAACTCCACGGGGTTATATACCCAATGACTCTTAAGAACTGTATAGAATCTGGGGCAAAACGGTTCGGAAAACACTATTTGAAGAGAAACGGTTGTATCACAAAAACTATTATTGCTGATATATTGGAGTTTACATTGAAAACTTTAATGTAATTATGCAGGATAGAGCCCATTGTAAAATTTAATAATTACCAAAACCAAATCTTCGAGAAAAATATGGAATGCGCAAGTGAGGTTTGAACTCACATCTTCAAATTACCAGGCCTGATGCTCTACCAATTGAGCTATTGCGACTTCCTATATTCACATTTGAATTATCGGCTCCTATAGGGGCGACTGGGGCAAAGTGGGGCTCTAAAAAAAAAGGTACCCCACTTTGCCCCGGTCTCCCATATATTACCTTATTTTCACCATCTCCCTTCCTAAGGCAAATTTTAAATTAATCAATAATCAATTTTCATTTTCAGCTCTACGCTGCACAATTACCAAAACTTTAATGTAATAAGCGCAAATAATACCTTCAGCTGCTGATTTTTTGAATCAATCACTTTATCGAAATATTCAAGCATTCCTTTTTTCTTAAGATCCATTACAAAACATTCATTTGGAAACATACTGTCAATATGATTGGCAGAAAATTAACGGACCCATAAATATTGGGGCATTGGCATATCCCGGGTAGGGAAAATTCATTGGGCCAATGTTGGCCCAGTGCCGGGAGCCTATGATCCAATGCTGGCGCCCAATCCTCAGCCATGGCTGGCCCAATATTGGTTGAAAATTGGATGATAACATTGTACCAATGCTGATTGCCAAAGTATGGCCAAGCCTCGATAACGAGCATTGGGTACTACATTGGTGCTAATGTTCAGCCAATGTTCGTTTTATTGTAGATTTCATGTTAGATACAGGAATTGAAAGTATTTGAGTCTTCTGAAGCACATGAGAATGATGAAAATCCAATGTTATTTGAAAAAAAAGGCCGGCACCTAGGATTGACCCTCGACCTTCCGATTACCAATCTGTAAGAACCCTCATTATCTTAGCTGTTAGGACATTTCGTAATTGAAGAACTAAATTTGATCCTCATAACTTTATCGCCGTTTACTTTGTTCGGGGAAATGGAATTTGATCGGAATTGGTCAGAAGTTATTTGATAATGTGAAATAATTTAATCATGTCAAAAGATAAAAGAAAAATTGAAGCCTTGGCAGTACATTATTGGCCCGACAAGTGGCCAATGCTCAGGAGCCAAGCCTTGGGACTCCAAGTTTCGAGGTAACCGGTATTAATTCCCCCGGAAAAAATCTCCCGGAAAAATCCCACCGGAAAAAATTCCCCCCACAAAAATCTCCTCGACAAAAAACTTTTCTTGGAAAAAAAATATTAAAATCAAAAAACTTCTAGTACAAATCATTTTATTTCAGAGTATTACGATTGAAATTAATCAATAATTTTCAAAACAGAGTGTTTGCTTTTCTTCAGATTCTCATGGCGTTTTCGATTTGCTGCTCTGCACCGGTGTAGTGTAGCAAACTAACCTAATGTGAGCGCCTCCACGTGCGGCTCTTTTAAGTTTTTTCGGTTTGAGTAAAATAGTCTACATCTTTTTTTTGTTAAAAAATTAGAATGAATTGCTGTCAATTGAATGAAGCAATGACTGATGGATTATTGGATTCTTCAGAATCAAGTCGTGATGAAAACGATCAAATGGCAGCATTAATGGGAAATGATTCAACGACATGAGGTCAAGGCACTCTGAACACAAAGAGATTTCACTGAAAATATTGTTAGCAATTGTTCAGATGCGAAGATACGTATAATAATAATTAATACCCGCACCTGTGCATTTGCACAATTGCTCTATCTTTTGAGCTGTGTCCCGATGAAATCGGATGAGTTGTTTGGAAGATACAGCCTATTTTCGGAAAAACTTCAATTCGAAATATCTCGAGAACCGCCCAGCCGATATGCCTCAAATCCAATCCCAACCATCTGTATCAGAAACTACATATACAGAAAAAATTTGAAGTCTTCAAGACAATTATCCATTGAGCTATAGTGGACAGACCGAGTTTTTGAGAAAAGGCACAATAAAATTAATAACTAATGGAATAATGGAATTAAATTCATAAACGTTGGCCAAAAGTTAGATATCATGGTTGTTGATCTTGTGTAAATTTTTGAACGAAATTCGTTCCACGCAAATTGATGAATTTTGAAAATACCATTTTTACCAAATTGCCCTATCTCCGAAATTATGCAGCCAACTTTGCTGAAATTTTTATGGAACATACACCTCATCGAAACTGATATCTTGCTAAAATTTCAGATTTTTATCTCTCACTGTTCTCGAGTAATTGAGAGTCGTAGGGCCGTACAAACAGACACACACACATGCATGTCTACTTTGTTTCTCATTATGATCTCTCGACCTTTTGGATCATTTTGAGGCGTTTCCAATGGAAATCACCATTTCGAAAAAAATTGCGAAAACAAAGCTTCCATTCGGAAGCAAAAAAAACCGGAGACACTTAAATAAAGTGACCTTTTCTTTCTTAATTTAAGAATGTGAAAGTTGATGAAATTAAGCGACTGTTCTATCTTGAATTAAGTGATTTTCTCTTTCTCAATTTGAGTGACCTGAACGTTATTAAATCGAATGACTGCACTATCTTAAGGTAATCCTAGTGGTTTGAGCAATTTGTTTGCCCTTTTCGATTTTGGTCCCTTTCAATAGAATAGCATGAGGAGATTTTTTTTTGAATTTAGTTTACCCCATATTACCGGACAAATAAGGCCAAAATTAATTTTTGACAATAATTGAATTAACATTGAAACTCCATAAGCGAGGTTCAGTTTCAGTCTCACTGCGAAAATTCATGATCACAGATCTATTTTTTCCTTGTCTAACCTTATATGTTTTTTGTTCGTCAGAATGTCTATTAATTTTTGAAATCATGAAAATGCATGTTACCAGACATGTAACGATGATTAGTGCAATTAATTACATGAAGAAATCAATGGCGGCCGTATTGGTATTTAAAATTCGAGAATCCTCCAGTCCCAGTCCTCGATGCTGGGACGGCGTGAATCAAATACGGAACAATATTGAATATTCATAATATTATCCAATAATAATTCATCATCTTGGCCATCGTTCTAGTGTCGGTAAAATGTTGAAAAATCTAAATAGGTATAATAATTATAATAACTAAAAGGAAAAAATAAATAAAAATCGACCATTTGAACCTGCCACGAGGATTAATTTAATTAAGAAATCCTTTTTCTCTGTGTAATATTTACAAAGAAAATTGAAATGGAAATTCATTTCATTATTGAAACAAAAATCATTCGCGAAAGATGTATTCTTAAATCATTAGAAAGATACTGATCATTATATCTCCAAAATATAAAAACTAGATGAAAATTGAGATGATTTGCTATCGATTTTCCATCATGATTTTTTGAGGGATTATAATCGATATAGGTATGTCAGAATTCATTTTCAAATATTTTTTTCTTATTCTCTTGAATTTGATTGTTATAGCGAAAGCACTCGATAACGTGGAGAAGCATGAGATAATTTCCCATCAATTTGGAAAGTTTCAATTCTTTATCATAAAATTAAGCTGTTATGTCCGAGATTAAATTGTAGCGTCGAGGACAATTTTTATTACCCTTGAAACAGCTTGAATTATAATATTTTTATGTTTATAGGACGCTTATTTAGTTTTCTCTCTTGTTAGGGTTTTGATAGAACTTGATTAATATTGAAATAATGACTTCGATTAATTTCTTTAACGTTTTGAATATATTTAAAATTTGAATATTGGAATTTTACAGTTTTTCTTTTACAAAAATTGAAAGATGGAGTCTCTTGACAGATTTTTAGTTTTTAAAGACTAATACCAAGTAATCTGATTGCTACTTACAGAATTTTATGAAAGTTGACTTCTTAATTGATTTGAAATTCTTATTTTAAATTTGTGGAATCTTGATTATTCTCGGTGTTAATTATTTATACCAAGATGATTGAAATTCCACTGTTTCTGTTATTTTGACTTATGATTTTTCTTCGAGTTCTTGTTGAATTTCACTTGAGAATTTCTCTCCGTTTTTGTGTGAAAAACTGAAACAATTACTTTCAACTAAAGGCTACGATTTGCCCAATTCTATATGTTGTTAACGAGTACGGTGATCTATTATATTAGATATTGTATTGACAAGTTAGCACCAGAACAGGTCAATTTCACTTCCCAGTTTACTAGGAGAGTTTTTTTTATTAATTATTCTTCGGTGGTAAAAAAGAGACTGACGTTTTTGGGCAGTCTTCTTCTCTCGTAAACTTGGAAAAAGGTGTTTCAAAATCTTGTGAAATTGCTGATTCTTGTGCTTACTCAGTAATTTCGCAATTTTACGAAGCCAAATCGACCTGAGTTCAATGTTCCTTTGTAGTCATCAATTTATTGATTTCGAAAGAATTTTGAAATAATATTCTTTCCGATTTTTTTTAAAAATAATTTTTAAATAAAAATTAAAATCTTAAATTTAAATAAATAATTTGTTAAAGAGAATAATGCTGGACCTAACACCCAATTCTTGATGATTTTGAAAAAATTTATCAAGAATTAACATCCTTGAATATGAAAATGATTTAAAAAGTCCGAGAATTTACCACGCTCTACTCTTTATCGGCCAGCGGCAGCACCTCTTGGTGATGCACCTTGCCGATGCCCAAGTCATTCGGCCTTGAGCGCGAAGAGAATTCAAAAATGCTGAGTAGATGCATTTTTGAGCTCTCCCCTCATTCATAAGTCCGAATTACGTGCGCAATTAAAGCAGGAGAGTCCCAGAGTTTAAAACAAAAGACGTGCAATAGTGCTACAAATTCCTTTTTTTTGGAAAAACCCTTTTTCTTCCAAAAGGTATGTGAAGTTTAAAATTGATTTTCAATTAGTAAATTTATTTTCAATAAATAAAAATTACTTTCAATTAGTAAATTTATTTTCATCACATTTTTTTTTTTAATTTTTCCTAAAATTTTTCTTAAAATTTTTCTTTAAAATTTTTCTTAAAATTTTTCTTTAAAATTTTTCTTAAAATTTTTCTTTGAAATTTTTTCATAAAATTTTTTCATAAAATTTTTTTTTTATAAATATTTTTTTTTTAATTTTTTCTAAAATAATTTTTTTTTATAATTAAAATTTTTATTTTATAAAATTTTCCTCAAAAATTTTCCTTTAGAATTTTTTCATAAAATTTTTTTTTTTTTATAAAATTTTACCTTTAAAAATTTTCCTTTAGAATTTTTTCATAAAAATTTTTTTTTATAAAATTTTTCCTTGAAGATTTCCCTTTAGAATTTTTTCATTAAATATTTTATTTTATAAAATTTTTTCATGAAATTTTTCTTGAAAATTTTCCTTTAAATTTTTTTTTTTTAAATTTTTTCATAAATTTTTCGGTAATTGAGTACTATAGCTCTGCCAACTGAAAATTGGTGTTTTCAACGTTTTATTTCAAATTTTTTTCTTCCGCCTTGCTTTTTGCGCCTATTCTAGGTTCGCATTGAGTTTGGTTTCGAAAAATTTTCATTTTTTAATTTTTTTGCAAAATTATTGGGGTTGTCAATTTTGAGCTGAAAAACTTGAATTAATTCGTTGGGTTTAACAACTCAACGAATACAACATTCAAACGTTAATAATTTTTATTTCACAGTAATTCGGAAACAAAATAATAAATTCAATAGAGTAGAGTTTGATGTTTTGATTGAGCATGAGGTGGGGGGCGGGGTGAGAGGTGAGGCAGGTATGAAACAGTCAATTTCTTCCTGACAAAGACAGTTGGTGTGAAAACACAATGATAAACAGAGACCAATGGTCTTATGAAAATGGCAAATTTGGTAATTCAACCAAATGAGCCTTTTCTAGACCAGTATCATTTGAGTCTTCTGCAGTGAAACATCAAAACTGTGTGTTTTGTTTTAAGAGCTAGTTGCCACCACTGCATCTTGGTTTTTTTTTTTTTTTTGAAAATCCAGTTTTTCAGATGAGTATTTTGAAGTTTCATTCAATCCGTATTAAATTTATTGAGGTTTTTTTTTCGTCTTTTTCCTTTTTTTTTTCGTTACTATTTTTAATCGATATTCCAAATTGAAATTGTTCCACGCGAAGTGTACAAATTTATTGACAAATGAAGGAAAAGGTACATTTAAAAAGCACATTGTGCAGGAAGTACTTGTTTCTGTGTAATATAAAAATTAAATTTTTATGCCCAATGAAGGTGGGCGGAGGTTTTTGTCAATATATTCTTCATCTAAAATCCCGAGTGTCGTTCATAGGATGGGTCGTGATAGGTTCCTTTTCGAGGCCTATGCACCACTACGTCCTCGTCGTGGCCTTGGGTTACGCCAAACGTGGTGATAATCTCGATTTTCATTTATTGTTTTTTTTTTGGTTTAATTGGTTAGTGACTTCCAAAAAAAGTTAGTTGTTTTAGGTAAAAATTTAATTAGGATTGTGTCTGCTCGCCTTGAAATCTCGCTACTGGTCTCTGCTACATCGAAACACATCAATTTAATTCAAAAAAATTGGTAAAATAATTCAAATTTTTCAACAGTGTGGCAGAGTAAAAGTAGTCAATTACCCTCGAGGGTAATTGAGTACTATAGCTCTGCCAACTGAAAATTGGTGTTTTCAACGTTTTATTTCAAATTTTTTTCTTCCGCCTTGCTTTTTGCGCCTATTCTAGGTTCGCATTGAGTTTGGTTTCGAAAAATTTTCATTTTTTAATTTTTTTGCAAAATTATTGGGGTTGTCAATTTTGAGCTGAAAAACTTGAATTAATTCGTTGGGTTTAACAACTCAACGAATACAACATTCAAACGTTAATAATTTTTATTTCACAGTAATTCGGAAACAAAATAATAAATTCAATAGAGTAGAGTTTGATGTTTTGATTGAGCATGAGGTGGGGGGCGGGGTGAGAGGTGAGGCAGGTATGAAACAGTCAATTTCTTCCTGACAAAGACAGTTGGTGTGAAAACACAATGATAAACAGAGACCAATGGTCTTATGAAAATGGCAAATTTGGTAATTCAACCAAATGAGCCTTTTCTAGACCAGTATCATTTGAGTCTTCTGCAGTGAAACATCAAAACTGTGTGTTTTGTTTTAAGAGCTAGTTGCCACCACTGCATCTTGGTTTTTTTTTTTTTTTTGAAAATCCAGTTTTTCAGATGAGTATTTTGAAGTTTCATTCAATCCGTATTAAATTTATTGAGGTTTTTTTTTCGTCTTTTTCCTTTTTTTTTTCGTTACTATTTTTAATCGATATTCCAAATTGAAATTGTTCCACGCGAAGTGTACAAATTTATTGACAAATGAAGGAAAAGGTACATTTAAAAAGCACATTGTGCAGGAAGTACTTGTTTCTGTGTAATATAAAAATTAAATTTTTATGCCCAATGAAGGTGGGCGGAGGTTTTTGTCAATATATTCTTCATCTAAAATCCCGAGTGTCGTTCATAGGATGGGTCGTGATAGGTTCCTTTTCGAGGCCTATGCACCACTACGTCCTCGTCGTGGCCTTGGGTTACGCCAAACGTGGTGATAATCTCGATTTTCATTTATTGTTTTTTTTTGGTTTAATTGGTTAGTGACTTCCAAAAAAAGTTAGTTGTTTTAGGTAAAAATTTAATTAGGATTGTGTCTGCTCGCCTTGAAATCTCGCTACTGGTCTCTGCTACATCGAAACACATCAATTTAATTCAAAAAAATTGGTAAAATAATTCAAATTTTTCAACAGTGTGGCAGAGTAAAAGTAGTCAATTACCCTCGAGGGTAATTGAGTACTATAGCTCTGCCAACTGAAAATTGGTGTTTTCAACGTTTTATTTCAAATTTTTTTCTTCCGCCTTGCTTTTTGCGCCTATTCTAGGTTCGCATTGAGTTTGGTTTCGAAAAATTTTCATTTTTTAATTTTTTTGCAAAATTATTGGGGTTGTCAATTTTGAGCTGAAAAACTTGAATTAATTCGTTGGGTTTAACAACTCAACGAATACAACATTCAAACGTTAATAATTTTTATTTCACAGTAATTCGGAAACAAAATAATAAATTCAATAGAGTAGAGTTTGATGTTTTGATTGAGCATGAGGTGGGGGGCGGGGTGAGAGGTGAGGCAGGTATGAAACAGTCAATTTCTTCCTGACAAAGACAGTTGGTGTGAAAACACAATGATAAACAGAGACCAATGGTCTTATGAAAATGGCAAATTTGGTAATTCAACCAAATGAGCCTTTTCTAGACCAGTATCATTTGAGTCTTCTGCAGTGAAACATCAAAACTGTGTGTTTTGTTTTAAGAGCTAGTTGCCACCACTGCATCTTGGTTTTTTTTTTGGAAAATCCAGTTTTTCAGATGAGTATTTTGAAGTTTCATTCAATCCGTATTAAATTTATTGAGGTTTTTTTTTCGTCTTTTTCCTTTTTTTTTCGTTACTATTTTTAATCGATATTCCAAATTGAAATTGTTCCACGCGAAGTGTACAAATTTATTGACAAATGAAGGAAAAGGTACATTTAAAAAGCACATTGTGCAGGAAGTACTTGTTTCTGTGTAATATAAAAATTAAATTTTTATGCCCAATGAAGGTGGGCGGAGGTTTTTGTCAATATATTCTTCATCTAAAATCCCGAGTGTCGTTCATAGGATGGGTCGTGATAGGTTCCTTTTCGAGGCCTATGCATCACTACGTCCTCGTCGTGGCCTTGGGTTACGCCAAACGTGGTGATAATCTCGATTTTCATTTATTGTTTTTTTTTTGGTTTAATTGGTTAGTGACTTCCAAAAAAAGTTAGTTGTTTTAGGTAAAAATTTAATTAGGATTGTGTCTGCTCACCTTGAAATCTCGCTACTGGTCTCTGCTACATCGAAACACATCAATTTAATTCAAAAAAATTGGTAAAATAATTCAAATTTTTCAACAGTGTGGCAGAGTAAAAGTAGTCAATTACCAATTTTTCTTCAAAAAAATTTTCTTTAAAATAACTTTTTTTTATTTATTAAAATAATTCTTTTTTTCCAAATAATTTTTTTTTTTTTGTGAATTTAGATGTCTGAAATTCTCCCAAATGACTTGTTGGAAGAACTTTTGTGGTGGGAACAAAGAAAGCAGGAGATTCTGGAAAAATTGTCCGTCCCTACTTGTCCTCAGTTGTTCCGCGATCTACGTCGTGATGCTCCAATGACCCTTGATGCAGTTTTTATTTATTCGTTTATCCAGACCCAACAGCTCGAGAGCCAATAACAGGGTCACATTATATACATAATACAAAAAATTAAAAAAAAAAAAAACAAACAATTTTATATTAAATTTCATAACACAGTACATATTTTGACATATTGAGGATTTCGCCATTTACTTGTTCTTTGAACTCTGGACAATTAAAATCTCCTAGAATAACACAATTTTTTACATTTCACATCAATTATTGTTGGTAGACACTCAAAAAAAAAAACTTGTTATCAGGTCAAATATTAGCCTTTGGAGGAATATATAATAAAAAACACATATCACACCAATAGGCAAAAAGAGCTTAACACCAATTACTTCCAGTACATAAAAACGCTTGTTAATGTCATCAAGCTCAATTTCGGAAGACCTTATGTGCTGACGAGTTGCTAAGAGAACACCACCGCCAGTTGTCTTCGACGAGTTACACCTGTTTCGGCGATAGATACAGAAATCATCGAAACTGAAGAATTCAGCAGAATATTTAGAATGTTAAACAGTTCTGCTCCAATAGCATACTATTAATCTTTACTATTAATCTTTATTGACTCAGCCTTCGTATTCATTCCACTCATGTTGAGGTAGTAGATCGACAAGCAGGCATGCTGCGGTGATTTAGATAGAGACACCGCCCGTCCATTCTCTTCACAAGGTCTCATATATTCATTGGCTGTTACTACACCTACTTCCTCACCAAGTCCATCGATACAATTTTGTGGACACCATCTCTTACCGATATACGCAGGTTTGGATTTTTCTCGATAGTCTTCCTTTTCTCCAGCTCCTCCTTCATTTCTCTTCTTTGTTGCCTCTGCTGCTCCGTTAGGTCGAGGAGAATCGATATCTTGGATCGATCCTCTGGCCCACGTGTTCTCCTCATCGTAGCAGCTTTCTGCATTATAGTAATGGCAATATCATGAGTTGGAAGGATGACTTTGAGTGGCCTAGGTCTTGCGAGATTGGGTGAGAACCTCCCAATTCTAATTGTCTTTACTTTATCTCTAACCATCTCAACACCAAGGCCATCAACAATTGACATAACATTATCTAAATCCATTGATTTTCTCACATTCCCATCCGACCCATGTGCTTCATCTAGCCCAAAAATAATTACGCTGTTCTTACGCGCATTGCGTCTCTCCATTTCATCCAGACAATTTCTCATTATTACAGAAGCAGTCTCAGGCATTATCTCAGGAACCTTATCTACATCACGCTGTACATTCTCACACATAGCCCTCACTTCCTTCTCCAGTCCATTCAGCTGACCAGCAATCTCACCAATTTTTTTATTCACTCTAACTTCCATAAGAGAGTTTCCATCAGGTGATTCAGATTCTTTACCCTCAACAATTGCTACTCTTTTTAACACCGAGTCCACACTGTCAGACAAGTCACCAACAATTGTCTTCACTTCATAAATTTACAATGCTATTAATTCTTTCACCTCAGTAACCGTATCCTTAATAATTTCCCTGCTTATTTTCTTCAATTCATCACGGAGGGCTGTTTTTAGTTCCACTTTTACCAAATTTACAATTTCACCTCTAACAATACTTTTCAACTCAGACACAATAGATTCTCTGTCATCTGCTGACAATAGCGATTTATTCGGTGAGATCGAGTCGGAATTATTACCCTTATTACCATTTATCAAACCACAGCATCTCTGAAATGTACCATTCTCCATCAATTTCGATAAACTGGCACAACTTGGGTGATACAATCCATTACATGTCTTACATTGTATTCGCTCCCTTACAACCACTTTGCTGCAATATATACACTTTGTAGGCGAGACACTGCCAGTCGGTAACGTTGGTACTGATAGCAGATGCGTTGACTTGTCATGGCTAATAGGTGGCATATCATTCAATGTTCCTATAGAGCCTTTTGGATGTATGACAGGTAATCCTTGGCGTTTATCAGACATACTGTCACATTCATTAATAATTACAATAAATGTTTATACCAAATGTCACAAGATGCCGCACCTTAAATATTCTTAGATTGCTCAGCACTCTTAGCAATATATAAAATGAAACATGAATATATAAATATATATATATATATATTTATATATTAGGGTGTTTCTAAATTACCGTTACAGCGGGCAATGGGAAGTAGCTTATGATTCAAATAGCCTAGGAAAAATGTAAAAAAAAATATTCATTAATTTGAATTTGAATACAAAGCAATTATCTGCGGACGAATAGCAATTGAGAATGAGCGCGCGTAGAACATGGCATTAGAAAAATATGGCTCCCTAGCAACACAAATGCGTCACTTCCGTTGACAAGCGATCGATATCAGAATCAGACTGCAGTGCCACGCGGTCGGTAAACGGACTGTATTGCAACTTGTTTATAACTGCTGTCACCGTTGGATGGCGTCACTAATAGCCTAAATTCAGAAGAATGGTGAATTAAATTGATGAGAAACACAGATGAGAGCTATGAATTCCCAACGCATAAATTAGAAATATCATCGTACTTCGTGCACCATCAACCGGAATGAGATAATTCATTTTGAATACAGAGATATTTGAACAACAGAAAAGATAATTCAGGTTAAAATTATGGATGAGGTCGGCACTCCGCCAGTGCTTTCATTCCAGCAAGGCTTGAGTTTGAGGAAAACGCACGATGATGAACACACATGAGTGAAATAAAGCACTCCTGGAGAATTAATATTTTCATAGATTGAGTTCGCCGAGATACAGATCTCCAAAAATCTCAACAAGAAGTGAGATTGGGATCAATTATTTTCTGTTCATAGCCAAACAGCAAGCAGTAATATGAATTATCGAATAATCAACCGATAACAGAACAAATATCACCGTTAAGTCTCCATACTGATTTTCCTGAACGGTGTAATTGTGTAACGAAGTGCTACACTAATAAAGAGACTGCCCTGATGCTGATGAAACTCAGCAACAGGGTGAGCAGAATCCTACACAAATAATAATTTCTTACCATAGGAATTGCCTCACGTAATTTGGTCAGTACAGAAAAATGAGATGATAATTGGGATAACTATCACTTTGCCCATCATCGCCATATCTGCCAGGGGTGCTGCTCTCGGAATTCTTTGCTAGAGAATCGAGATGTGTCACTTTCGCACCCAATTGAGCAACAGTAATCTGGAAAATTCAATTGCCAGCTATTCACAACGGAAGTATTGGTGTGAAATGCATAAATCAAGTCCCCAAATCTGTTCAAATCTGTCAGCAAGTGCTACTGTCAGTTAAACACTGGCCCTCGTTCCAATTGATCATTATCAAGGAAAGAACTCTTCACACCTGCAGTAGATTTGATCTGCAGTAATGACCCGACATAAAGCGGTGAATACAAAAGAACGCCACGAGGAAAGTGGAAAAATTGAGGCTCACGGTCATCAACAGACTGACTGCAAACGCTACTTTCAGGAAACAATGCTAAATAAGAGAACCGTGTCACCGTCATTATCTTGAAAGTGGTAAAGTTAGGCATTCACCTTGTATGGTGTTTCTAGCAGAACAGACAGCAATAATCTGGAAAATTCTGTTAACTATTTATGAAGGAAATATCCAACTAGAATGCCAAAATAGAATTTCCAGAGCTGTTCAAATCTGTCAGCAAGTGCTACTGTCAGTGCTTGAAAAACAGAAAAGATAGTTCGGGGGGGATTCATGGATGAGCTCGACATTTCACTAGAGCTTCCACTCCAGTAAGGCTTGACTTTGAGGAAAAAGCACAGATAAACTGATCAGCTGATTGTCTCAAATGAATTTGATCATCCTTCAATGAGTCACGTGATGAAGATAGGGGGTATGTTCCACTTGAGACCAGCTACTGGTCAGTAGCAGGTACTTTAACGTTTAGGAACCAGAAGTTGGTAGTACTCCCTACCTACAATAATAGGAAGTCCTACCAACTTCTGGTTCCTAAACGTAAAAGTACTTACCACTGACCAGTAGCTGGTCCCAAGTGGAACACACCCAGGAAGTACACTTGAAATAAAGCACTCCGGGGAAATCAATATTTTCATTGATTGAGTTCACCGAGATACACATCTGTAGAAATGTCAACAAGAAGTAAGATTGAGACCAATCATATTCTTCTCATAACTCAACAGCAAAGCAGTAATATGAATTATTCAATCATCTACTAATTACAGAAGAAATATCAATGTAAAGTTTGCATACTAATGCCTATAAGCGCTGTAATTGTGTAATGACGTGCTACACTGACGAAGAGATTGCCCTGATGCTGATGAAAATCAGCAACAGGGTGATCAGAATCCTAAGCCCCTGATTATTTCTGTCCGTAGGAATTGTCTCACGTAATTTGGTCAGTACAGAAAAATCACATGACAACTGGGACAAATATCACTTCGCCTATCATTGACATTGCTGACGGG
The DNA here is from genome assembly GCA_963921955.1 of Aleiodes alternator. Lineage (NCBI taxonomy): Eukaryota > Metazoa > Arthropoda > Insecta > Hymenoptera > Braconidae > Aleiodes > Aleiodes alternator. The sequence goes on from OY998097.1 coordinate 2,241,122, forward strand.
AGTGCTACTCTTAAAATTCTGTGCTTGACAATCGAGATATGTCACTCTCGTACCCAATTGGGCAACAGTCATCCGAACAATTCAATTGCCAGCTATTTACAACGGAAGTTTCGGAGTGAAATGCATAAATCGAGTTCTCAGATCTGTTCAAATCTGTCAGCAAGTGCTACTGCCGGTGCAACACTGGCCCTGGTTCCAATTAATCATTATTGAGGGAAGAACTCTTCACACCTGCAGTAGATATGATCTGCAATAATGATCCGACATAAAGCGGTGAATACCAGAGAACACCTCGAGGAAAAAGGAAAAATTGAGGTTCACGGTCATCAACAGACTGACTGCAAACGCTACTTTCAGGAAATTATGCTACATAATAGAACCGTGTCACCGTCATTATCTCGAAAGTGGTAAAGTTAGGCATTCACCATGTATTGTGTTTCTAGCAGAACAGACAGCAATAATCTGGAAAATTCATTTGCCAACTATTTACGAAGGAAATATCCAACTAGAATGCCCAAATAGAATTTCCAGAGCTGTTCAAATCTGTCAGTCAAGTGCTACTGTCAGTGCTTGAAAAACAGAAAAGATAGTTCAGGTGGAATTCATGGATGAGCTCGACATTTCACTAGTGCTTCCACTCCAGCAAGGCTTGACTTTGAGAAAAAAGCACAGATAAACTGATCAGCTGATTGTCTCAAATAAATTTGATCATTCTTCAATGAGTCACGTGTTGAGGATAGGGGGTATGTTCCACTTGAGACCAGCTACTGGTCAGTAGCAGGTACTTTAACGTTTAGGAACCAGAAGTTGGTAGTACTCCCTACCTACAATAATAGGAAGTCCTACCAACTTCTGGTTCCTAAACGTAAAAGTACTTACCACTGACCAGTAGCTGGTCCCAAGTGGAACATACCCAGGAAGTACACTTAAAATAAAGCACTCCGGGGAAATCAATATTTTCATTGATTGAGTTCACCGAGATACACATCTGTAGAAATGTCAACAAGAAGTAAGATTGAGACCAATCATATTCTTCTCATAACTCAACAGCAAAGCAGTAATATGAATTATTCAATCATCTACTAATTACAGAAGAAATGTCCATGTAAAGTTTGCATACTAATGCCTTTAAGCGCTGTAATTGTGTAATGACGTGCTACACTAACGAAGAGACTGCCCTGATACTGATGAAACTCAACAACAAGGCGATCAGAATCCTAAGCCCCTGATGATTTCTGTCCGTAGGAATTGTCTCACGTAATTTGGTCAGTACAGAAAAATTACATGACAACTGAGACAAATATCACTTCGCCTATCATTGATATTGCTGACGGAAGTGCTACTCTCAAAAATCTGTGCTTTACAATCGAGATATGTCACTCTCGTACCCAATTGGGCACCAATAATCTGAACAATTCAATTGCCAGCTATTTACAACGGAAGTATTGGAGTGAGATGCATAAATCAAGTTCCCAGATCTGTTCAAATCTGTCAGCAAGTGCTACTGTCAGTGCAACACTGGCCCTGGTTCCAATTAATCATTACTGAGGGAAGAACTCTTCACACCTGCAGTAGATTTGATCTGCAATAATGACCCGACATAAAGCAGTGAATACCAGAGAAATATACTGCAACTTGAAACTTGGGGAAACTGCTCAAAAGGCTTCCTTCGGTAGAGTTCGCATTCCAGAGGATGTGCATTTCACGGAAAAATCGGGAAAAAAGTTTCCATGAATATTTTCAAAATTATGGTGATGTTGGTGTGCAGTGAGAGATGGTGGTGCACTCACTCAACTGAGACTCGACCGACAGATAGGAATGTATAACGAGGTGAAAAATGGTCGAATAATAGCCGTCATTGAATCTATGAATGGCAACAATTGAATATTCTCACATATATGAAAATTAATATAAGATTCCATTGAAGAAAGAAAAACGCGTGAATGTGGGATCGAACCGGGAATCTTCGCATTACCAGCTGTCTGTCTGTCTTTCCATCTGTCTGTCTGTCTGTCTTTCCATCTGTCTGTCTCTCTGTCTGTCTTTCTGTCTGTCTGTCTGTCTGTCTGTCTGTCTGTCTGTCTGTCTGTCTGTCTTTCCATCTGTCTGTCTGTCTGTCTGTCTGTCTTTCCATCTGTCTGTCTGTTGTTATGTATGTCTGTCTGTCTGTCTATTATTATATGATGGTTGTTCTATAATGAGATCATGAATACTGCTTTTGTAAAGATTGTAACTAATTAAGTCATGTACTGGTACTTTTAAGAATATTTTTTCGTCTATGTAAAATTATAATATTTTTGTATCTGTTCAATTTTGTCCTCAGGGGAAGCATATCCCAGGACATCAATAAAACGCTTTTCTCTCTCTCTGTCTGTCTGTCTTTCCATCTGTCTGTCTGCCTGTCTGTCTGTCTGTCTTTCCATCTGTCTGTCTGTCTGTCTGTCTGTCTGTCTGTCTGTCTGTCTGTCTTTCCATCTGTCTGTCTGTCTGTCTGTCTTTCCATCTGTCTGTCTGTCTGTCTGTCTGTCTGTCTGTCTGTCTTTCCATCTGTCTGTCTGTCTGTCTGTCTGTCTGTCTTTCCATCTGTCTGTCTGTCTGTCTGTCTGTCTGTCTTTTCATCTGTCTGTCTGTCTGTCTGTCTGTCTGTCTTTCCATCTGTCTGTCTGTCTGTCTGTCTGTCTTTCCATCTGTCTGTCTGTCTGTCTGTCTGTCTGTCTGTCTGTCTGTCTGTCTGTCTGTCTGTCTGTCTGTCTTTCCATCTGTCTGTCTGTTTGTCTGTCTGTCTGTCTGTCTGTCTTTCCATCTGTCTGTCTGTCTGTCTGTCTTTCCATCTGTCTGACTGTCTGTCTGTCTGTCTGTCTTTCCATCTGTCTGTCTATCTGTCTGTCTGTCTGTCTGTCTGTCTGTCTGTCTGTCTTTCCATCTGTCTGTCTGTCTGTCTGTCTGTCTGTCTGTCTGTCTTTCCATCTGTCTGTCTGTCTGTCTGTCTGTCTTTCCATCTGTCTGTCTGTCTGTCTGTCTGTCTGTCTGTCTTTCCATCTGTCTGTCTGTCTGTCTGTCTTTCCATCTGTTTGTCTGTCTGTCTGTCTGTCTGTCTGTCTTTCCATCTGTCTGTCTGTCTGTCTGTCGGTCTGTCTGTCTGTCTTTCCATCTGTCTGTCTATCTGTCTGTCTTTCCATCTGTCTGTCTGTCTGTCTTTCCATCTGTCTGTCTGTCTGTCTGTCTTTCCATCTGTCTGTCTGTCTGTCTGTCTGTCTGTCTTTCCATCTGTCTGTCTGTCTGTCTGTCTTTCCATCTGTCTGTCTGTCTGTCTGTCTTGCCATCTGTCTGTCTGTCTGTCTGTCTTTCCATCTGTCTGTCTGTCTGTCTATCTTTCCATCTGTCTGTCTGTCTGTCTTTCCATCTGTCTGTCTGTCTGTCTTTCCATCTGTCTGTCTGTCTGTCTTTCCATCTGTCTGTCTGTCTGTCTTTCCATCTGTCTGTCTGTCTGTCTGTCTAGCTATGACTGGCGGATCATGGGAAAATACGATAAAGGATCTTCACAATTTGAGACCTCCAGAACGTTTTCTGATAGTTCTCAAAACCATTTCTAAATGTGTGTGTGTGTGTAACCAATATTCCGTTCACGATTCCTCATTAATCAATGATGCGATCGTGATAATTAATCATTCCGATATGAATTAGATTGGATTAGATTTTAGTCGATAACGATTCAGTGATTTCTCAATTTTTCACAAAAACATGATGGAGTGAACTTCATGCGGAATTGAAAACATCGTTCCTTGGTTAAAAATATAGAAATACGGATCAATGTTGATGAACAAAATTCTGAAGGAGAATGAAGCAAAATGGATCCATGGGGCAAACTGGACTAGATCATTTCATTACCGTATCTTGCTCTTGAAATTTCCAGATATTGACTCATTCAATGAAAGACTTAATTTTTCAGACGAATCGAAATAGTTCATTCATTCGCAATTCTTCGTATTTTTTCTGCATCTGCGTAATAATACGTGAGGGGAATTATTGGAAAGGTTTCAGTGTTGCTGAAAAAGTTATATCGATTATGATATTGATTCACTAACTCACCCCAATCAGCTGACGAGTGTAGCGAGTGAGCAATAACGCACTTAACTCTACGAGTGAGCGTAGCGAGTGCGAATCGCAAATCTTCTGAATCAAAAAAAAAATTATACTCCCAAGAAACTTGCGGACTAACGCTCGAAATAAATGTTTGGAATTTACTTTTTGATGTTTAAGGGGGCATTCTAGTGTGACGGCCGGAAAAAGTCTCCATTTTTAAGATTTTTTTTTTACAGTTAGGATGCTCCGATCAGGCTCATTTTTTTATCACGAATGAAAGGACTCATAAAGAATTGGAAAAAAATTTTTTCACTTCATTTTTATTAATTTTTTACACACTTCTTGGACATTGAAAATGGAAAAAAAAAAGTTTCAAAACGGTGTGCACTCTCAAGTGCAGAGTTTTTGAGTTATTGTAACTGAATTTTCAGAAATGATGGCAAATGAAGGTTGCTGGAGGTGGTTCTGGCAACAGTGCTGGCTCTGGTCTCCGGAACGGTCCCAAGACTGGCCCGGGACTAGTTTGTGACGGAATCGAGTTCTTGTCACACAGCTCTGGTGCTGGAGAAGAGTCCCACATTGGGATGTAACTGAATTTTTTTTTTTTTTTAAGCGAGATAAGCGAGATAGAGGAATATCTCGATTGTAAAGCACAGATTTTTGAGAGTAGCACTTCCGTCAGCAATATCAATGATAGGCGAAGTGATATTTGTCTCAGTTGTCATGTAATTTTTCTGTACTGACCAAATTACGTGAGCCAATTCCTACGGACAGAAATCATCAGGGGCTTAGGATTCTGATCGCCCTGTTGTTGAGTTTCATCAGTATCAGGGTAGTCTCTTCGTTAGTGTAGCACGTCATTACATAATTACAGCGCTTAAAGGCATTAGTATGCAAACTTTACATGGACATTTCTTCTGTAATTAGTAGATGATTGAATAATTCATATTACTGCTTTGCTGTTTGGCTATGAGAAGAATATGATTGATCTCAATCTTACTTCTTGTTGAGATTTCTACAGATGTGTATCTCGGCGAACTCAATCTATGAAAATATTGATGTCCCCGGAGTGCTTTATTCCAAGTGTACCTCCTGGGTGTGTTTCACTTGGGACCAGCTACTGGTCAGTGGTAAGTACTCTTACGTTTAGAAACCAGAAGTTGGTAGGACTTCCTATTATTGTAGGTCGAGAGTACTACCAGCTTCTGGTTCCTAAACGTTAAAGTACCTGCTACTGACCAGTAGCTGGTCCCAAGTGGAACAGACCCCCTATCCTCATCACGTGACTTATTGAAGAATGATCAAATTTATTTGAGACAATCAGCTGATCAGTTTATCTGTGCTTTTTTCTCAAAGTCAAGCCTTGCTGGAGTGGAAGCACTAGTGAAATGTCGAGCTCATCCATGAATTCCACCCGAACTATCTTTTCTGTTTTTCAAGCACTGACAGTAGCACTTGACTGACAGATTTGAACAGCTCTGGAAATTCTATTTGGGCATTCTAGTTGGATATTTCCTTCGTAAATAGTTGGCAACTGAATTTTCCAGATTATTGCTGTCTGTTCTGCTAGAAACACAATACATGGTGAATGCCTAACTTTACCACTTTCGAGATAATGACGGTGACACGGTTCTATTATGTAGCATAATTTCCTGAAAGTAGCGTTTGTAGTCAGTCTGTTGATGACCGTGAGCCTCAATTTTTCCACTTTCCTCGTGGCGTTCATTTGTATTCACCGCTTTATGTCGGGTCATTACTGCAGATCAAATCTACTGCAGGTGTGAAGAGTTCTTTCCTCGATAATGATCAATTGGAACCAGGGTCAGTGTTTAACTGACAGTAGCACTTGCTGACAGATTTGAACAGATTTGGGGACTTGATTTATGCATTTCACACCGATACTTCCGTTGTGAATAGCTGGCAATTGAATTTTCCAGATTACTGTTGCTCAATTGGGTGCGAAAGTGACATATCTCGATTCTCTAGCAAAGAATTCCGAGAGCAGCACCCCTGGCAGATATGGCAATGATGGGCAAAGTGATAGTTATCCCAATTATCATCTCGTTTTCTGTACTGACCAAATTACGTGAGGCAATTCCTATGGTAAGAAATTATTATTTGTGTAGGATTCTGCTCACCCTGTTGCTGAGTTTCATCAGCATCAGGGCAGTCTCTTTATTAGTGTAGCACTTCATTACACAATTACACCGTTTAGGAAAATCAGTATGCAGACTTAACGGTGATATTTCTTCTGTTATCGGTTGATTATTCGATAATTAATATTACTGCTTGCTGTTTGGCTATGAACAGAAAATAATTGATCCCAATCTCACTTCTTGTTGAGATTTTTGGAGATCTGTGTCTCGGCGAACTCAATCTATGAAAATATCAATTCTCCAGGAGTGCTTTATTTCACTCATGTGTGTTCATCATCGTGCGTTTTCCTCAAACTCAAGCCTTGCTGGAATGAAAGCACTGGCGGAGTGCCGAGCTCATCCATAATTTTAACCTGAATTATCTTTTCTGTTGTTCAAATATCTCTGTATTCAAAATAAATTATCTCATTCCGGCTGATGGTGCACGAAGTACGATGATATTTCTAATTTATGCGTTGGGAATTCATAGCTCTCATCTGTGTTTCTCATCAATTTAATTCACCATTCTTCTGAATTTAGGCTATTAGTGACGCCATCCAACGGCGACAGCAGTTATAAACAAGTTGCAATACAGTCCGTTTACCGACCGCGTGGCACTGCAGTCTGATTCTGATATCGATCGCTTGTCAACGGAAGTGACGTATTTGCGTTGCTAGGGAGCCATATTTTTCTAATGCCATGTTCTACGCGCGCTCATTCTCAATTGCTATTCGTCCGCAGATAATTGCTTTGTATTCAAATTCAAATTAATGAATTTTTTTTTTACATTTTTCCTAGGCTATTTGAATCATAAGCTACTCCCCATTGCCCGCTGTAACGGTAATTTAGAAACACCCTGTATATATATATATATAGTATAGGGTGGACAGTTCCGTGATTTTTGGTCATTTTGATGACAGTCATCAAAGTGATCCCATGAGTATATATAGAACTCTTCAATGACAGTCACTGAACTAGCCTCATTACTTAAGATGGCTGAAACGGTGTTGTCATCAAAGTATCCAGCTTTCTTCAATCTGAACATTTTGATGACTGTTCGTAAATCAGCGATCTATATAAGAGATAATTCAGTGATAATCATCGAAATGGCCACCGTATATCACATGGTGACTATGGTAACGTCATCGAAAATCAAATGCAGTCAATAAAAGAAATGTAGAAAAGTGGATCTTCAATAAACGGGCATGGAGACTAGATGATTACTATCGCAACAAGTAATCTCATGTATTGAACAGTTCGATGACGATGTCATTTAATTAGTTTCAGGAAACTCAAACAAGGGAAGGATCGCGGGCTATTTTTCCTATTTTTATGCGTAAAAATGGAGATGGTAATCATTTTTCGGCATCTCCATAAGTAATACAGACTGAGTTGTTCAATAACTCTGCATATACATGAGGTGATCATAATCGTTACAGTTCATTTTATATATTGAGCAGTTCAGTGACAGTAGATTAGTATCCCTCTTCTGAACCTACATGATGAACCAAATTATGTTATTTTGAACTAAAATTGTTTTTTTTTTTTTTTTTTTTTTTTTTATACTTATTTAACGTCGCCATCTTTTCACTAAGATTATGCCAATCAGCGACGGAGGTTCATGGTGTGTCTGTGGACAAAGCACTTGTAAATAATTTTTACAGTGGTGCTTGTATCATTCGGCAGAGACTAGGATTTGAACCCGGGTCTACGAGTTGGCAATCCGACACTCTACCGAACGAGCCACCGTTTGTTTTTAAACAAGAAAATTCTCTCGAAAAACGATTTCTTGACGATAATCGTAGCAGTCATCAAACTGTTCATTTTTCATGAATAAGGTCATCGAAATGTCCATTATATATTGAGAATTTTAATGAAATTCACACCAACATGATCACTTCAATGACAGGGCATGGGGACTAGATGGTGACTATCGAAACAAGTAATCTCATGTATTGAACAGTTCGATGACGCTGTCATTTAATTACTTTCGAAAAACTCAAACAATAAAAGAATCACGGGCTATTTTTCCTCTTTTTATACATAAAAATGGAAATGGTAACCACTTTCTGCTATCTCCGTAAGAAATACAGAATGAGCAGTTCGATAACTCCCATAGACACGAGATGATCATAATAGATACAGCTTATTTTATATATTGAGTAGTTCAGTGACAGTGAAGTAGTATTTATATTCAATACCTACATGATGAACCAAATTATGTTATTTTGAATTCAAATTGTTTTTGAACAAGAAAACTCTCTCGAAAAACCTTTTCTTGCGGATAATGATAGCAGTCATCAAACTGTTCATTTTTCATGAATATTGTCATCGAAATGTCCATTATATATTGAGAATTTCAATGGAATTTACATCAAGAAATAATGAATTTTTGATGTCCATTGTTGTTCATTAACTATGCATAACAATGAACGCAACTGGATCATTGTCAGTGGTCACTATCGAGATATGTAATTGCATGTATTGAACAGTTCGATGACAATGTCATTTAATTACCTTCGAAAAACCCAAACAATAAAAGGATCGCAGGCTATTTCCCCAATTCTTATTCGTAAAAATGGGAATGGTAATCACTTTTTGCTGTCTCCATAAGACATACAGAATGAGCAGTTCAATAACTCTGCATGTACATGAGATGATCATAATCGTTACAGTTCATTTTATATATTGAGCAGTTCAGTGACAGTAGATTAATATTCCTCTTCCGAACCTACATGATGAACCAAATTATGTTACTTTGAACTAAAATTGTTTCTAAACAAGAAAACTCTCTCGAAAAACTATTTTTTGATGATAATCGTAGCAGTCATCGAACTGTTCATTTTTCATGAATAAGGTCATCGAAATGTCCATTATATATTCAGAATTTTAATGAAATTCACATCAACATGATCACTTCAATGACAGGGTATGGGGACTAGATGGTGACTATCGAAACAAGTAATCTCATGTATTGAACAGTTCGATGACGCTGTCATTTAATTACTTTCGAAAAACTCAAACAATAAAAGAATCACGGGCTATTTTTCTTCTTTTTATACATAAAACTGGAAATGGTAACCACTTTCTGCTATCTCCGTAAGAAATACAGAATGAGCAGTTCAATAACTCCCACAGGCACGAGATGATCATAATAGTTATAGTTTATTTTATATATTGAGTAGCTCAGTGACAGTGAAGTAGTATTTATCTTCAATACCTACATGATGAACCAAATTATGTTATTTTGAATTCAAAGTGTTTTTGAACAAGAAAACTCTCTCGAAAAACGTTTTCTTGCGGATAATGATAGCAGTCATCAAACTGTTCATTTTTCATGAATATTGTCATCGGAATGTCCATTATATACTGAGAATTTCAATGAAATTTACATCAAGAAATAATTAATTTTTGATGTCCATTGTTGTTCATGAACTATGCATAACAATGAACGCAACTGGATCATTGTCAGTGCTCACTATCGAGATATGTAATTGCATGTATTGAACAGTTCGATGACAATGTCATTTAATTACTTTCGAGAAACCCAAACAATAAAAGGATCGCAGGCGATTTCCCCAATTCTTATACGTAAAAATGAGAATGGCAATCACCTTTTGCTGTCTCCATAAGACATACAGAATGAGCAGTTCAATAACTCTGCGTGTACATGAGATGATCATAACGTTACAGTTCATTTCATATATTGAACAGTTTAGTGACAGTAGATTAGTATTCATCTTCAAAACCTACATGATGAATCAAATTATGTTATTTTGACTCCAAACTGTTTTTGAACAAGAAAAGTCTCTCAAAAAGCGATTTCTCGCGAATAATCGTAGCAGTCATCAAACTGTTCATTTCTCATGAATATTGTCATCGAAATGTGCATTACATTGTGTCATTGTTATAACTGGAATAGGAAAAGGATTCACTTTACACATTTGATCAGGATACTAAGACTTGATGTGTTTGATGACAATATATCATTAATTTATTGACTTGCGACCGTGGATATAGTGGACACCTGGTTATTCATATAACACTTCCTAAACCTTATGCAGTCGTCAAAACTATTTTGCTTCCTAATAAGTGTATATTCATATTATCGATGACATAACTTGGTCACTTTGATAACTATATATTGTCATATATACAGTTCTTGAATTGACCAGAGTCTATATTCAATAATATCCAAGCTGACCAGCCTCCATTAGCTTAGGAACCTGGTCAGTAACGTGACACTGTATAAATTTTATACAGTCATCGATGTGACCATTTTATATGATGAGTGTATATATATCATGTTCATTACATAACTTGGTCACTTTCATGACTGTATATAATTATATACAGAGTTATGAAATTGACCAGATAATGTATTCAATTCGTCATAATGTTATTATTAAGTTTATTGACAAATAAAAACATGAAAAACTAACAGTTTTGTGGGAGGGAAATGAGGAAACTTCTGGAAATTGTGAAAATAATGATAGTAATGAGAATAACGAGAAGACACTAAGAGAAACAGAAAGCTCAAGAAATTCTCGCCATTCAATAATTACTCGTCAGCCTATGAACCGTCAGTCCCTGTTTCCTACACCTAAAGCAGCTCAACAACCCTTGGCTGGCTCTTCTCCTCAAGTCAATCAATTCCAAAAAGGGGGTGAAACTCACTCCTCACGTCGTGAATTGTTTCCCAGTGAGAAGGAATATCCAATTCCAGTAGAGAAGGAATCAGTAATAAATTCAGCCTCCACTGTACCAGAACCAGGAAATATTCAAGTTTCATCTGATCCAGGGGGAGGATCAAATTCAATTTCTATTGATGATTTAATTGGTAGTCCTCCATCTGATACATTTCAACCGAATTATCAACCTGTTGAGGGGGGTGGAACTCACTTTTTATCCAACAGGTCGATTACTGGAAGAAATGAATCCGAAATTACAGATAAAATTACTATACCACAAAGCGACCATTATGAACTCCTAGTAAAAATAAGGGAAACTCGAGATGGTTTAACATTTCAAAGAGATAATGTTGCACATTTCCTTGCTGCTGATTGTGAAGTTACAAAACAAAATACTAAGCTTCTGCGGGATTTAAAATTTATTGATTGTCAAAATTTGAAAGAGCTGAAACCAAAAAAAGGTCAAGTGATAGTTACCAAAGTAGGAAAATTCAGGACCTTCACTATGATAGTTAAGGATTATCATTTCGAAAAAGTTCAACTGAAAACCTTGAAACTTTGTCTACAAAATTTGCATGAAGCACTAATTAAATACCAAGTTCCCTCTTTCAAGATGGTTTTCCAAGGAGATGAACTAGATGAAGAAATTAAGATCAGATTATTTTTGGAGCGAGAATTTCAGAATTCTCCAATAGAGATTATTCTCTGTCATGGTAGCATACGAATGCCACCCATGGGGATTCGTCCTGAGATTATCAAAGAATGTCATGAAACCCTCCCAGGAGGATACAAAGGCATTGTAAAAACTTTTCACAGGATAAGAGAACGTTCTTATTGGCGTGGAATGAAGCAGGAAATTGAGCACTTCATAAAACGATGTAGAACTTGTCAGCTAGAAAAACTACGAAGAATTAAAATCAGACAACCAATGTTAATTACGGAAACACCGATGGAATGCTTTGAAAGGATATCTATTGACACTGTAGGCCCTTTACCACCAACATCCAGTGGGAATCTACATATCCTTACAATTCAAGATAACTTTCCTAAGCATTGTTCAACCGTTGCAATTCCAGATATAAGGGCACATACTATTGCTCATGCAATAGCCACGAAATTTGTCGCTCTTTATGGATGTCCAAAGGTCATTCTCACGGACAAGGGAACTAGTTTCACTAGTAAACTATTAGCGCAATTGGGAAAACTATTACGTTTCCATCATATAACTACATCTGGTTACCGACCTCAATCCAATGGGGCTCTCGAGAGAAGTCATCATGTTCTAGCTGAGTATCTGAAAGCTTACACCAACGAAATCACGGAATGGGATACATTGTTACCCTACGCAATGCTCTCCTACAACACCACATTACACAGTGCCATAAAATTCACTCCATATGAGCTACTTTACGGGAAAAAGGCAAGATTGCCATCAAATATTCATGAGTTAGATAGAGTCGAAACATATAGCGATTATGTAATTGAGTTAATTACCAAATTAGATCAAATTCAACAAATCGCTGCTGAAAATCTAATTGAGGCAAAAGTTGAATCAAAAGAGTTATATGATCGACAAGTAAATCCTCTAGAACTGAAAACTGGTCAATTTGTCTATGTAGAAAAAGAACCAAGAAGTGGTAAATTGGACTCACAATATACAGGTCCTTATGAAATTGTGGATCTAACTGAAAAAGGAAATGTCATTCTTGAAACTGAGGAGGGTCATCGCTTCATGAAACACCCAATAAATTGAAGCAATGTTACGAGGATTAAATGTCGCGGCCAGTACCAGTACTTCAACCCTTGAGGAATCATAAACTCAATTAATTTTCGAATTTCAGGAAATGACCTCAGGAAAATACAAGCCACTATTCAAGAAGGATCAAACAGGAAGAATAGAAATCTTTGTGGATGGTTCTTGTTCTTTTAATGGCAGTCCTAAAGCCATAGCAGGGATTGGAGTATGGTTCAACGATGATAATCCATTAAATATTTCAAGGACTTTAGAACAAGAGAGAGTTACTAACATAATAGCAGAGACACGTGCAGTAATAGATGCCTGCTCAACCGCTATCGAATTCAATCTGAAGCGTATAAAAATTCTTACTGATTCAAAATATTTGATAAATTGTGTCGAGAAGTACATAGAAAAATGGAAGAAAAATGGTTGGAAGAATGCTAAATTAAAACCAGTTAACAATCAAGATCTACTCCAAGAATTGGACATTATAATGAGGAAAATTGACGGGAAGTTCAAATTCGTTGAAGGTCATAAAGGAATTTATGGGAATGAAAAAGCTGATCAGCTGGCGAAAAAGGGGGAAGGCATCTCTCAGCAGAAAAACTCTCAAACGGATTCAAAATTCTTTTTAGCACCACCCACAATTTTGAGGATAAAAATTGACATGACAAAAAGAGAAGGGGGTAGGACATAAAAACTTTCGATATCTTCTACCAGTGCCCTAATCACGAGTGTAGTTTTTTTTCTTCTGGTTAATAAACAAAAATATTACAAAGCAAATTTCCCTTTATAGTTTTCTAATAGTGAAAATGGATCATACCCTGGCGAGCAGACTACTGTTTCTGACCTGTATACCATAATCCCGGACTATATTTTGAAAAAATTGATCAGGTCAGAATAATAAACAAAGAATGGAAACTTTTTATTGTCCTCGATGTGGAAGGATATTTAGGCCAACAACTACCAGGACAAGAACTTCTGCAAACACTCCTAAATGAATGTTCTAAGGTAATGAATACAAAGATTTGTCAAGAGGATTTAAGATGGGGAAAAATTAAGGATCTGATGACAGAATCTAGAGGTATTCAGGCACACTTGAATAATATTCTAAAAGAAACATCATCAAAACAGAAAAGGGCACCTCTCCTGGGATTTATAGGTACTATTGCTAGGGATATTTTTGGAACCATGGACTACAATGACCATGAACATATCACCAAAGAAATTGATCGACTTTACCAAGATCAAAGGCCCATTTAATTGGAAATTCTGCACACCTCATTCAAGCAGAAATTGACAATTTAAAGAAAATTAGTATGGAAAATTCAGAAAACACGAAAATAATAGAGAAACAATTAGGAATACTAATGGCCGAAAATTATAATATAAATAATCGAATTGCTAATTTCGAATTTGAGCAGCACTTGCAAAGAGTTGGACCAGAAATGGAATATGCAGCAAACAAATTTGTTGATTCATTACAAAAAGTCGGGCAAATTCTAGAAGATGCCAAACATGGCAAGCTGAATCCACTTCTCATCAGCAATCAACAAATAATAGAAGCTTCCAGACAAATTGAAAAGGAAATTGCTAATAATATTTTCCCCTTATCAACGGAGAAATGAGACCTTTCTCTACTTTCAAAGATTTCCAAGATCGAAACTGGGATAAATAGGAAAAGATTCTTAGTGATTGTCAAAATTCCCTTGCTGCCGAGAGAAAGTATGGAGTTATACCGGATGATACCTTGCAAGGTTCCTCAAATGGCATCATGATCATGGCATTTATTAGACCAAAGACAGAATACATTTTGCATTCGAAAATTACCTCGAGATTTGGCTTAATAACGGAGAAATTCCTTCGCAGATGCATTTTACTAGAAAACTGCCTAGCTTCTCCAAATTTGCCATTGAGAAAGCCAAGTAAAGAAGGCATGTGTGAATACAATCTACTTACAAACAATGAAATTAATCCCACCCATGATCTGTTGGGAAATTGTGATGTCAGGATTACAAATCAGATGGAAATAACTTGGACAGAACTCATGGGAGAGAAAGGTTGGCTATATTCAACAAGTGACCCGGAAAAACTAAAAGTCAGTTGCAATGATAAAACGGTAAAGAGCTCAACCCTTCAAGGAACAGGAATTCTGAGAATAAATGAAAATTGTACAGCTGAGACTTCCTACATCGTATTGAACAGTATCAGAACTATCCTGTCAGAGGTTCCGGAAATCCAAGGAATACCCATCACAATCAATATCTCAGAGATGGCCCCAAGCTTATTGGAAAACCCAAAAATTCCAAATTTTTTGACAGCAATAAAGCATAGCGTGGTATCCAGCACTTCTTTTGCAGATGGATTCGATGCATCAATGAAGAGAACGATTGAACAAGCAGAAGAAATCGGAGTACATCACCAAGAGGAATATTATCACAGGATTTTCTCTGTAACCAACTGCATCATTGGACTCTTCATGACGGGAACGAGACTCACTATTTTCTGCCTGGTGAAACAGCAGATAAATCCTTGCACTTTCATAAACTGCTGTTGTAAGAAACAGAAGACAAGAGAAAATAAATTTTCTAAGAAAGTCCCAGCAAGAAGTTCACAAATTCAGAGAATGTACGAGTCTCCAATCAGAACCATAACATTGCCTACGATACCACCAATGGTAGTGCCTACACGAACGGCACCTGCTATTCCTCGCATTGAAGAAGTAAGAAGGGAAGAGACCCATGAACAACCAATAACAGGGACTCCAGCTTCAACCTTCAGAATAAGCTACACATAAAATTTCAGTCAAAATTTTAATAAAAGATTACTACAAGATGGAAAAAAATTCCCGATTGTTAGTGATAATTTTTAGTGAATGAATCATCCAATTAGTTAATTAAAGAAAAGAATATTTAATTAGATAATAAAGATATACGTGTATACATGAGAGGCTGATACGCCATGACAGTTTAATCGAGTTCGATAAAGTAGATTATTAGGTTACATCAACTATAATGATTGAATGATAAATGAGTTCGTCGATAAAGTGGGAAAACTCTGTTTTTCTCTTTAACACTCCTCCTATCGTCGGACTCAACATTTAACATTAGCAAAATTTTCTTTTAATTCATATCATTCTCAATTGTTGAATATTTTTCTTATGTTTAGTACCTCCTAAACCTTTAGTAAAAATATCGGCTAACATTTGTTCTGTGGAAATATATTGAACTTTAATTAACTGTTCTTCTTGCTTCAATCGACTAAAATGGTAACGAGTATGTATGTGTTTACTTCGTCCATGAAAAACAGAATTTTTACTAAGGTGAATAGCACTTTGATTATCACAGAACACAATCACTGGCTTTGGAACTAATTCAAAATAACCCATCCCTGCAATTAATTTTCTCAGATAAATAACCTCTTTAATCACTTCAGTTAAAGCCATGTACTCTGCTTCTATGGTTGATAACGCTACTGTCTTTTGTCTTTTTGATTCCCAACTTATTGCACCTCTTGCCAATATCACGACGTATCCCGAACTTGATCGTCTTTCATCACTGTCTCCAGCCCAGTCAGCATCTGTGTATGAAATCAATGGACAATCACTCTTCGTATATGTTATCCCTAGATCTTGTGTACCTTTGAGATAACGAATGACTCTTTTAGCTGCTTTCTAATGTTGCAGTCCAGGATTAACGCAAAAACGACTCAATACATTTGCAACAAATGCAATGTCAGGTCTAGTTGCGTTTGATAAATAAATCAAAGCTCCTACTAGCTGTCTGTATGGATACTTATCCATTTCTCTCTTCTCCTCCTCGTTCATGGGTGCCATGCTTGTTGATAACTTCAAATTAGCATCCATTGGAGTATCAACCGAATTAGAATCTTGCATACCAAATTTTTGGATCAAATTCTTGATATATTTTTGTTGATTTATTTTTATATTTCCGGTTTCTCCATTCCTCTCAATGTGTATACCAAGAATATCACATGCTGGTCCAAGATCTTTCATTTTAAATTCTGCACTCAACATTCTCTTCATTTGTATCAAGCTCGTTAAACTATTACTGCTGATTAAAAGGTCATCAACATAAACAACGATAATTATTAAAATTTCTTCCTCATTCTTCACAAAGACACACGGGTCAGTTTCAGTTTTCTTCATACCCAATTTCAATAACGTTTCGTCGAGCTTCTTATACCATTCTCTTCCAGATTGTTTTAGTCCATACAGTGGTCTTTTCAAACGACAAACTTGATCTACATTATCTGGAATCTTGAACATTTCTGGCTGTTCCATGTACAGTTCATCAGATAAATTTCCTTGGACATATGCAGTTACCACATCCATTTGATGAACATGCATTTGTCCTTCAACTGCGCATGCTAAGAATGTGCGAATCGTTTCGTACCTGGCAACAGGAGCGAAAACCTCTTCATAGTCGATTCCGTATTTTTGTTCACATCCTCTTGCTACCAGTCTGGCCTTGAAACGTTCAATATCTCCTTGGTTGTTTCTTTTTGTTCGAAAAACCCATTTATTGCTCAGAATTTTTCTTCCTGCTGGACGATCTACCAATTCCCAAGTTCCATTCTCCATCAATGAATTATATTCATCTTGCAGGGCGTCTTTCCACTCTTTCCAGTTTCCAGACCGTTGAGTTTGGTGAATACTTGATGGATCTTCATCATCAGCCTCTGAAGCAATAGCAGCCTCTTGGTAAATTTTCCTTCGTGGTCCTCTACTGCCCGTTCTCAACAAGGAAGGTCTACCTCGTCCTCTTTTTCCACGTCGAATTGACAATGAATTTTCTGTTTGACCTTCATACCTCCTCGATACCGGAGTCTCATCAATTATCTGTATCGGATTTCTGCCAATGTCTTCTGGAGTACGTTCATTTTGTGCTTGCATCCAAGTTTCAGCACCATCATTATCATTTTCCACTTCAGGTGACTGCAATGAAGCATCATTTATTCGTATTTCAATTTCAGGATTTGGCTGATCTACTGTTAGATTCAGGTCTCTTGTCTCATTTTGCATGTCTAGTTTTCTAGTGTTATTCAAGGTTAAATCATCAAAAAATCCAGTATCATTTGAACTTTCATTTTGTGGTATATCTTCACGTTCCCTTGGACGATCTGGTCTTTGTGTTACTTCTTGATCCAGCCTCAAATCTTCACTCAAAACTTCAGATTTTGATTTTTCATGGAAATCACAATTTTGGAAACCGCATCCACCACATACAGAATTTTCATAAAAATGTACTTCTCGTCGTCTCACTATTACTCTCTTTGTAGAATCATATAAACGATATGACTTTCCTTCCTGTGCATAACCCACAAATACGTATTCATTACCTTTTGGAGCAAACTTATCTTTCCCTGGTCTCTTCTCCAGAGCTACCACCTTGCTTCCAAAGACCTTAAAAAAATCAATATTGGGTTTATCACCGTGCCAACTTTCATATGGCGTTACCTTGTGTTTCAATGCTTCTGTAGGACAACGATTACGGATAAAAACAGCAGTACTTACAGCTTCTGCCCACAGGAAATCTGGCAATCCTGATTGTATTAACATTGCCCTTGCCATTTCTACGATTGTTCGGTTGGCTCTCTCAGCAACTCCATTCTGCTGCGGGGTGTACTCAATTGTCAACTGCCTGTTTATTCCTTCTTCTTCCAGGAATGTTGAGAATTCCTTAGATAGATACTCTTTAGCATTGTCACTGCGAACCTTCAGAATTTTCTGACCAGTCTCTGCCTCGACTCTTCTTTTAAATGTTTTAAATGCTTCTAAAACGTCACTTCTCCGTTTTAGCACGGCAATCTCCATATACCTTGACTTGTCATCAATAAATGTGACGAAATATTTGGATCCACCCAACGACGTTGTCCTCGCTGGTCCCCAAATATCTGTATGTATCAAACCTAGTGTTTTGTCACTCCTATTACTGGCTGCATGGAATGGCATTTCATGTATTTTTGCTTTACTACAAATAATACATTCAAAATCTGGACGAGCACTCCTCAAGTCTATACCTTTCACCATATCAGAACTCTGCAGTAATTTTAAATCCCGTACATTCAGATGCCCAAAACGCTGATGCCAGCGTTCCAAATTGTCCACTCCACGACCTTGAGCTCCATATGCAACTTCATCGGCCTTTTCAACTAAATAAATATTGCCAATCCTACGTGCACGCATCAAAATATTACCATTTTGATTTTTCATCACTGCTTCTTTCTCATTAAAAATTGAGGAATATCCTTGGGCTGCTGCTCTTGATACTGATAAAAGATTCCTTGCCAATACTGGAATCCATAAGACGTTGGTAAGTTTTACATGATTGACTACTCCATCAACTGGAACTGCAATTCTGACAGTACCAATTCCTTCTACCTTCATCGATCTTCCATCAGCATTCAATACTTTACAAGCATGCCCGACATCAACATCAGTGAACAGCGAGCGGTCGTTACACATATGAGCGGATGCGCCACTATCTAAACACCACCCAGGATTATCTGTAACACTTAAAACAACTTCTTCAGCAATAAAAACATTTGTAGTTGTGACATTTAATGCTATTTCATTATCATCATCAAGAACCTCTTGTCCTTGGCTCCCGTGTGCTACATTAGCTGATTCATTTCTATTTCTTGTCTCTTTTTTCACTTGTGGTCCATCTTTACTCATGCAGAATCTCGCCATGTGTCCATATTTTCCACATTTCAAACAATTTCCATGAAAACGTTTTCTTTTATTAGGATCACCTGAATGATTATTTCCTTGATTACCCCTGTTTTGAAGAACAAACATTGCTTCATTATCCTCAGACTTCTGATTATTTTTAGACAATCGCCTTGCTTCTTCTTCAAACAATTTCTCTTTCACTATTTCTGGCGATGGTAGTTCATCTCTTGTCTCCATAGCTACTACAAAATTCTCATAGTCATCAGGTAATGAGGTCAATAACATAATTGTCAATAACTCAGGAGGTATAATTATGCCAGCCTCCTCTAATTGCTCTGAGTAGTAAAAAAACGTTTCGATATGTTTATCCATACTCGTCGCTGCATCTTTCTTTATTGAATGCAATTTTCGATACAATACCGACTTACGTACTGGGCCTTTTGAGCAGTGTACACTTTCCAATTTGTCCCATGCCTCTTTCGATGTTGCACTACTCTTGATATGGCGCCCTTGACGTGGTGTAACTGCCATTCTGATTAATGCCAATGCTTTGGCATCCATCAATTTCCAATGTTTATATTCAGCTGATGGGAGCGCTGAACCAATGGAAGCTATAGGACACGTCGATGCTCCAGATACATAGTCCCAATAATCATTAAAAATCAGCAAACTTTGCATTTGCATTTTCCATGTTTCATAATTGTCGTTACTCAAACGCTCTGACGAGTTCAAAATGGCCAGGCTCATTTTTGCACAATCACGCCGTCTCAAATACTTGATTTAATAAATCTACAGAAACTCTTATTACTTAATAATTTTCGAGTCAAATTGATAATCGACACACTCAAGAGCCCTGAGCCCATAACCTGATAATTTTTAGTGAATGAATCATTCAATTAGTTAATTAAAGAAAAGAATATTTAATTAGACAATAAAGATATACGTGTATACATGAGAGGCTGATACGCCATGACAGTTTAATCGAGTTCGATAAAGTAGATTATTAGGTTACATCAACTATAATGATTGAATGATAAATGAGTTCGTCGATAAAGTGGGAAAACTCTGTTTTTCTCTTTAACAGTTAGAAATTAGGCCAATCAAGTAATCTTTAAAATTATTCCATATCCCCAGTTCAGTAACTCCCTGAATCCTGTCCAGGAAACGCACATAATGCTGGAGCCTCATCTCCAAAGCTCCTACCTATAAGAAAAATTTTAGTTACCAAATAAAAAAAAAAAAAAAAACAAAATAATTAATGGCAGAGGAAACAATGGTCCATCACAAAAGTATGCGTACAATGGAAAGATCGTAATTGGGTCCTAACCATCCAACAAAACCAATAACTGGATAGAAAAAGATGGCGGAATAAGAAAGTGTCGTTTTATTGTGTTCCCGTGAATTTTCTATATTTAAGTGGTTTCTCAGTCAATTAATTCCATAGTAGTGTTGTGAAGTCCAATCTGATATGTGACAATTCAATCTGGCATAATGGTGTGACTCTGTATAATCTGCACTCCCACAAAGCTGTTGGTTTTTCATGTTTTTATTTTTTTGTGGAATATATATATATATATATATATATATATATATTGTAACGTAATATTTGGATTACGTTACTTTTTGTCGTCTGGGCGCGTAATTAATTTTAAATTCTGAATAGTTTTGGCACCACCAAGGGAGAATCAAAACAAGCGAATCACGAGAGTTCAATTTTTGTATAAATTCTGTAAAACTAATGCCGATTGGTTAATTTTGTATGTTAACGCTCATTGGATTGTCGTCAATTGAGTTGATGTCTCACGACTGGAAGAGGGAGACACCAGATGGACGATGATGAAGGGAATCGACATTACCGAAAGAATTGATTAATTGGATGAAAGTTTTGGCGCCAATGACAAGATTCATCGGAAGAATTAATTGAGACGTTTAGATGAACTTTGGTTGCATCCTTGGACTTGATAAAATTGTCCCAACTCTAATGTCATCGACTTGGAGTTTCTCAATTGTCTTCGTTGGAATTTATTGTCATTGAACAGAAGAAATTATTGTCGTCAGGTTAAGCTGTGTTAACTGACGTAGTCTGGGATTGACCAATGAAAAGAGTCCTTCCCGGAAAAGACGCCTTAGCCGAGTACAGCGTTTGCTGTCGGCAGGATTCTCGTTTGGTGTGCCGTAGAGTAGACACATGTTTTGTCGTGTCTCTTTGCACAATTTTGTATAATCACCATTTTCACGTTTGGAATAAATTAATTCATTGGAATTAATTGTATGAATTGTCGTGTAATTAAGTTGAAAATATTGTTCACGTTGAAATTGATTGACATAATCTGGTGAGCAGAATTTTGTTTAATTAAATTTTGTACGGTGATTAATTTCGTGGTCGTGGAATTTTAATTTTTTTTTTAGCGTAATGACGCCTAGTAGAAAAGACGCCATGAGATTAATTACCATTTATCGGCGAATTAATTTTGATGATTTTGGAAACATATTATTTTTTTTTATAAATAATTTTTGGAACTCTCGTGCTCGTTTCTCGAAAAAAAAAATATTTTTTTTTAGAAAATTATTTTTTTTTTTGTTTGGATAAAATGTCGCGAATTGAAAATTTTCAATTAACGGAAATATTTTGGCGTCATGGTCAAAGATAATTAATTGGAATTTATTTTTGGAATTTTAGTCTTGCGACTTTGTAAAACATATTGAATTTTGTTTGAAATTATTTTTTTTATTATTCAATATTTTGAGAAATTTTGTTTGAGGAATTATTTTTTTTATTTTTATTTTTCATGAAATTAATTCAATTAATTTCATGCATTGAGTATAGTTGAGTCGGCCTTGACACCTAGGGAATATCGCTAGGGAATTTCTAGTAACTTAGCGCTAGGGAACAATAGTTACTTTCGTTTCGTTGCGAAAGATGACTGTAGGTGGCAGCAACATTAATTTCTTATGAATTTGAATTTGAATGTTATTCTTTGAATATTTCTTTTATTTGATAACTTTATTATGCGTTGACGATTAATTAATAAATTAATAAATTTGTTAATTAATTAAATTCTTTTATTTGATTAACTTATTTTAAATTTGGTTTCAAAGAATTTGTTTGTAATTAATTGTTTATTTATTTTGAATTGTTTTATTTGTTTGAAATTTATAATTTTTTTTTATTTATTGTGCTGCGCACTCGCCGATGTAACGCAGGGGTTTAATAATTCATAATTAATTTTTTTTATATAAAATTTTTTATTTTATCCCCTAAATTGTTTTGTTTGGAATTATTTACACTCCTTATTCAAACCCACAACAGCGACTCTGAGGGGGAGACTGAACTAGTTCGTGCTGAATAAGGGAGTATTTGAGTTTGTGGTTATTTTATTTGAATTTTTGATTTTGTTGTTATTGTTTAGATCAATTTAAGATTGATCGGATGTTGAAATACATCCTGGCGCCCATTTGGATTTTGGTTTTGTTTTGAATTTTGTTTTTGGCTATTGGGTGCTTTTCAAGCGTGCTTAATTGCTGAGCTTACCGTTAGGCTCAGGAATTACGTCACAATATATATATATATATATAGCTAGGCAGTTTTCTAGTTAAATGCATTTGCGAAGGAATTTCTCCGTTATTAAGCCAAATCTCGAGGTAATTTTCGAATGCAAAATGTATTCTGTCTTTGGTCTAATAAATGCCATGATTTTTCGATTTTCCTGGATCATTTGAGGAACCTTGCAAGGTATCATCCGGTATAACTCCATACTTTCTCTCGGCAGCAAGGGAATTTTGACAATCACTAAGAATCTTTTCCTATTTATCCCAGTTTCGATCTTAGAAATCTTTGAAAGTAGAGAAAGGTCTCATTTCTCCGTTGATAAGGGGAAAATATTATTAGCAATTTCCTTTTCAATTTGTCTGGAAGCTTCTATTATTTGTTGATTGCTGATGAGAAGTGGATTCAGCTTGCCATGTTTGGCATCTTCTAGAATTTGCACGACTTTTTGTAATGAATCAACCAATTTGTTTGCTGCATATTCCATTTCTGGTCCAACTCTTTGCAAGTGCTGCTCAAATTCGAAATTAGCAATTCGATTATTTATATTATAATTTTCGGCCATTAGTATTCCTAATTGTTTCTCTATTATTTTCGTGTTTTCTGAATTTTCCATACTAATTTTCTTTAAATTGTCAATTTCTGCTTGAATGAGGTGTGTAGAATTTCCAATTAAATGGGCCTTTGATCTGGGTAAAGTCGATCAATTTCTTTGGTGATATGTTCATGGTCATTGTAGTCCATGGTTCCAAAAATATCCCTAGCAATAGTACCTATAAATCCCAGGAGAGGTGCCCTTTTCGGTTTTGATGATGTTTCTTTTAGAATATTATTCAAGTGTGCCTGAATACCTCTAGATTCTGTCATCAGATCCTTAATTTTTCCCCATCTTAAATCCTCTTGACAAATCTTTGTATTCATTACCTTAGAACATTCATTTAGGAGTGTTTGCAGAAGTTCTTGTCCTGGTAGTTGTTGGCCTAAATATCCTTCCACATCGAGGACAATAAAAAGTTTCCATTCTTTGTTTATTATTCTGACCTGATCAATTTTTTCAAAATATAGTCCGGGATTATGGTATACAGGTCAGAAACAGTAGTCTGCTCGCCAGGGTATGATTCATTTTCACTATTAGAAAAATATAAAGGGAAATTTGCTTTGTAATATTTTTGTTTATTAACCAGAAGAAAAAAAACTACACTCGTGATTAGGGCACTGGTAGAAGATATCGAAAGTTTTTATGTCCTACCCCCTTCTCTTTTTGTCATGTCAATTTTTATCCTCAAAATTGTGGGTGGTGCTAAAAAGAATTTTGAATCCGTTTGAGAGTTTTTCTGCTGAGAGATACCTTCCCCCTTTTTCGCCAGCTGATCAGCTTTTTCATTCCCATAAATTCCTTTATGACCTTCAACGAATTTGAACTTCCCGTCAATTTTCCTCATTATAATGTCCAATTCTTGGAGTAGATCTTGATTGTTAACTGGTTTTAATTTAGCATTCTTCCAACCATTTTTCTTCCATTTTTCTATGTACTTCTCGACACAATTTATCAAATATTTTGACTCAGTAAGAATTTTTATACGCTTCAGATTGAATTCGATAGCGGTTGAGCAGGCATCTATTACTGCACGTGTCTCTGCTATTATGTTAGTAACTCTCTCTTGTTCTAAAGTCCTTGAAATATTTAATGGATTATCATCGTTGAACCATACTCCAATCCCTGCTATGGCTTTAGGACTGCCATTAAAAGAACAAGAACCATCCACAAAGATTTCTATTCTTCCTGTTTGATCCTTCTTGAATAGTGGCTTGTATTTTCCTGAGGTCATTTCCTAAAATTCGAAAATTAATTGAGTTTATGATTCCTCAAGGGTTGAAGTACTGGTACTGGCCGCGACATTTAATCCTCGTAACATTGCTTCAATTTATTTGCGTGTTTCATGAAGCGATGACCCTCCTCAGTTTCAAGAATGACATTTCCTTTTTCAGTTAGATCCACAATTTCATAAGGACCTGTATATTGTGAGTCCAATTTACCACTTCTTGGTTCTTTTTCTACATAGACAAATTGACCAGTTTTCAGTTCTAGAGGATTTACTTGTCGATCATATAACTCTTTTGATTTAACTTTTGCCTCAATTAGATTTTCAGCAGCGATTTGTTGAATTTGATCTAATTTGGTAATTAACTCAATTACATAATCGCTATATGTTTCGACTCTATCTAACTCATGAATATTTGATGGCAATCTTGCCTTTTTCCCGTAAAGTAGCTCATATGGAGTGAATTTTATGGCACTGTGTAATGTGGTGTTGTAGGAGAGCATTGCGTAGGGTAACAATGTATCCCATTCCGTGATTTCGTTGGTGTAAGCTTTCAGATACTCAGCTAGAACATGATGACTTCTCTCGAGAGCCCCATTGGATTGAGGTCGGTAACCAGATGTAGTTATATGATGGAAACGTAATAGTTTTCCCAATTGCGCTAATAGTTTACTAGTGAAACTAGTTCCCTTGTCCGTGAGAATGACCTTTGGACATCCATAAAGAGCGACAAATTTCGTGGCTATTGCATGAGCAATAGTATGTGCCCTTATATCTGGAGTTGCAACGGTTGAACAATGCTTAGGAAAGTTATCTTGAATTGTAAGGATATGTAGATTCCCACTGGATGTTGGTGTTAAAGGGCCTACAGTGTCAATAGATATCCTTTCAAAGCATTCCATCGGTGTTTCCGTAATTAACATTGGTTGTCTGATTTTAATTCTTCGTAGTTTTTCTAGCTGACAAGTTCTACATCGTTTTATGAAGTGCTCAATTTCCTGCTTCATTCCACGCCAATAAGAACGTTCTCTTATCCTGTGAAAAGTTTTTACAATGCCTTTGTATCCTCCTGGGAAGGTTTCATGACATTCTTTGATAATCTCAGGACGAATCCCCATGGGTGGCATTCGTATGCTACCATGACAGAGAATAATCTCTATTGGAGAATTCTGAAATTCTCGCTCCAAAAATAATCTGATCTCAATTTCTTCATGTAGTTCATCTCCTTGGAAAACCATCTTGAAAGAGGGAACTTGGTATTTAATTAGTGCTTCATGCAAATTTTGTAGACAAAGTTTCAAGGTTTTCAGTTGAACTTTTTCGAAATGATAATCCTTAACTATCATAGTGAAGGTCCTGAATTTTCTTACTTTGGTAACTATCACTTGACCTTTTTTTGGTTTCAGCTCTTTCAAATTTTGACAATCAATAAATTTTAAATCCCGCAGAAGCTTAGTATTTTGTTTTGTAACTTCACAATCAGCAGCAAGGAAATGTGCAACATTATCTCTTTGAAATGTTAAACCATCTCGAGTTTCCCTTATTTTTACTAGGAGTTCATAATGGTCGCTTTGTGGTATAGTAATTTTATCTGTAATTTCGGATTCATTTCTTCCAGTAATCGACCTGTTGGATAAAAAGTGAGTTCCACCCCCCTCAACAGGTTGATAATTCGGTTGAAATGCGTCAGATGGAGGACTACCAATTAAATCATCAATAGAAATTATATTTGATTCTCCCCCTGGATCAGATGAAACTTGAATATTTCCTGGTTCTGGTACAGTGGAGGCTGAATTTATTACTGATTCCTTCTCTACTGGAATTGGATATTCCTTCTCACTGGGAAACAATTCACGACGTGAGGAGTGAGTTTCACCTCCTTTTTGGAATTGATTGACTTGAGGAGAAGAGCCAGCCAAGGGTTGCTGAGCTGCTGCAGGTGTAGGAAACAGGGATTGACGGTTCATAGGCTGACGAGTAATTATTGAATGGCGAGAATTTCTTGAGCTTTCTGTTTCTCTTAGTGTCTTCTCGTTATTCTCATTACTATCATTATTTTCACAATTTCCAGAAGTTTCCTCATTTTCAATATTTTGATTAACGTCAATATTTTCATTATTTTCATTGTCTGAGGTTTGCGAGTCCACTGGCGGCTGCTCCAACACTTGAGATCTACTTTCAAATTCTGCCATTTTCTTTTCAAAGTCCGCAGATGATGAATTTAATTCCTCTCTAAATGTCGGGCCTAGACTAGTCCTCCTGAGTTCATAAAGAGGAATTGTAGTTTGATTCGGGGATAATTCTGAATTTCCTTGTTCCTCTTCTCTATCTGTTAGGTCTGCCATAAATTCATCGAATCTATTCAAACTCTTTCTGAGAGAAGGGTCGATGCTCGAGTTATTCTGATTCAAAAAAACCTCTTCTTCTTCTTCATCGATATCCTCAGGAACAGCTTCAGCTTCTACAATTTGTGGTTCCTCCGTTGACGGTTCCTGATCTATAACTATATCTGGAGAAAGTTCTTCTATTTCTCCTTTAATAGTTACCTCCTTTATCTCATTAGTCACCTGATCTTCCTTGTTGACAGATTCATTATCCTCATCAATAGTGCTAGCAATTTTTGGCTGTAGAATTTCTGAATCTGAAGATTCTTGCTCTACCATCGAAGATTTTTCACGGCTGATTACTGGAGGTGTTTGTTGAGGTGTTACCGGTGTTGTTGGTGTTTGACGAGTTACTGGTGGAGTGTTTGTCCTGTAACTCCTTGCATCCCTATAAGATATAGGAGTTCTCTCCCCCAAGGCTGTTTGACTCGCTCTGCGCTGAGAAACTCTAGATGCTACGGTTGATCCAATTGTATTCTCGGTCAAGGGTTGGTTTTGAATCCTAACTCGTCTTGCAGAGCTTGTACCTGAAGCTGGAGGCTGTGATGATCTTAAAATTGACCTAGGTGTTTTATTCCTTCCTGCGCTCAACACTAAAACGGTTTTAACTTCTTCAGTGAATGGATTCTGAGTGAAAGGGTCGGCCAGCAAGTCTCTTTTCAGTTTCTTTATTCTCACGTCGAAATTAAAATCATTCAGCCAAGTTTTCCATTTTACCTGCCTAGTAGTAGGATTTGAAGATTCCCTCAGCCAATTTAATGCGGGTGTACTAGTTATGATAGTAAAAGGTACCCGGTACACATATGGTCTAAATTGTTCCAAAGCAAAGACTGCTGATAAACAATCCAATTCAGCGAGAGAATATCTTGTTTCTGGATCTTTCAGGCCTCTTGATGCATAACAAATTGGATGTTCTTGATCGTCCTCTCCTTTCTGACTGAGAATAGCTCCCAAACCTACTTCAAAACTTGAGATTGTAATCATGAAGGGTTTCTTCATATCTGGATGATACAATAAAGAATCAGCTGTTAGAGATGCTTTAATTTTTTCGAAGGATTCCTGTTCTTCTTGCCCCCATTCATATTTGTGATTCTTCTTTAATAGTTCATATAATGGTTTGGCAATATCGGCATATTCCTTCATAAAATGTCGGAAATAATTGGTGAAACCCAAAAATCTCCTTAACCCCTTCACGGTAGTAGGTGGAGGCATGTTACTCAAATCTTTTAATTTGTCCAAATTCGGTTGAATACCTTTTTCGCCGATTCTGTGGCCCAGATAACCAACTTCTTTGCAGTAAAATTTGGATTTGTCCGGTTGAAGGGTTAGGCCATTATCTCTCAACCGTTGAAAAAGATGTCTAAGACGAACATAATGTTCTTCAGCGGTTTTAGAATAAACTACGATGTCATCTAGGTAAACATAGAGTTCTACCCCCTTCAATCCACGCAAAACTTCATTCATCATTCTCTGAAAAATGGGAGGAGAATTTTGTAACCCGAATGGCATACGTTCATATTCATAATGTCCATTTGGACCTGTAAATGCTGTTTTTTGCTTCCGAATGGAAGCATTGTAAACGCGATTTTTTTGGATTTCGAGATTTCATCGGAATATGACTCAGAATGATCCAAAACGTCGAGAAGTGACATTTTAAAAAAATGTCTGTATGTGTGTGTGTGTGTGTGTGCGTGTGTATGTGTGACAGATATCGGCTCATTGCTCAGCAACGGTAATACTTGGTGAGCCGAAAATTCAACAGTACTTTCCCTCCCCGTGCAAATTGCTGTCAGTGAAATTTCAGCGAAATCGGTTGAGTACTTTTCGAGAAAATTCAAATTTTCGAAAAATCGTTTTTTCGACTTTTCTTCGCGAAAAATTGATTCACAGCCCCCACTCTCAGCGATGAAATAGATCTCATTTGAACTCACAATTTTCACTCGGGGTAAATTTTGCTCAGATTTTTCGTTTGCAGATAATTTCCATTACAGTGTTTTTTATCCTGAATTTACTATACACGCTAGCTCAAAAACTATTCGAGTTAGAGACTTCAAATTTCACCAGTTTGTGCATCTAATGAGTGAAAAGTTTGGTATTGAAATTGGGCAAAATCGCTCCAGTAGTTTCTGAGATATTGTCCAAAAACCATTTTATGAAAAAAGGTTATATCTCCAAAACTATCCAAGCGATTACATCCAAGTTCAGCTTAAAAAATTCATCTCAATGAGCCCCACAAATGGTGAGAATTTCAGATTTTTCAGAAGAAGTCTCTTGTAAGGATGTTCGATACATTAGTTTTTTCAAAAATCACGGTTTTTCTTAGCTTTCTCCCTAGGAACACTACTATTTTTTATTTCATCATTCGAAAGTAGACAATTTTTTCTACAAGATAGGTACCTTTTCATTCTGACGACATTCAGAAAAAATAGAAATCCTATTTGGAACCCGAACTTCAATTTTTCAGATCTGTCGTAGGATCTTCCATTTATGATTGAAAGATTGTTTTTTTTTGTGGTAAACATGAATAAATAAAGTTCACCAAAGATCGAACCATCATTAAATTTGTCCTTACAAGCGAATTTACTTCGTGCAAATGTCCACTTATGACAATTGTTGTGAAACCAAATTTCGTTACTGCATTTAGAATAATGAAAAAAATAAATTGTAATCTCATGGATAATTTATATAAAAATTCCATTCGGAAGCATTTTGCCGATCGAATTGGCAAAATATTAAATGTCGCACAAGGAGTGGGGCTTGCGAATAACGTACAGGATATAACGCTTCTGCTTGTTCTTTATCAGGCTCTTCCATCTCTATTTGATGGAAACCACTTGCTAGATCAAACACACTAAAAAATTTTGCTCCCCCTAATTGTGATAAAATTTCTGCAATGTCAGGAAGAGGATGTGAATCACCTATAGTTTTCCGATTTAATTCTCTGAAATCAATTACCATTCTCCAGCGTTAATTTCCTTTGGAATCAGCTTTCTTGGGCACTATCGAAAGAGGAGAGTTATAAGGTGATACTGAGTTTCTGATAATTTCTTGATCGAGCAAATTTTTAATTTGTTTGTTAACTTCCTCTTGATGCTGCGGAGGATATTTATATTGTTTCCTAAAAATGGGTTTTTCGTCAACTGTTCTAATTTTACACGTGAAAAATTTTGCTTTTCCCAGAGTATCACCTGGTAAATGAAAAATGTCAGGAAATTCTTGTATTATTTGTTTTACTTTTCTACGCTCATCAGGCTGGATGTTGTCCAAATTCAAAACCTCTAGTACCTTAGAAGCTCTTTCTTCAAGGTAATTGAATTCATTGAATTCTGCCTGCATCATGAAACAATGTTCATGATCCTGATTTTCGCCCAAAGTCTCTTCAAATGCTTCTAAAATCTGTGGATTGAGTTTGAACTGAAAATCTTCCTCCCTGGTATTAATAGCTATTGCTGCTGCCATCCCATTTTCCACTCGTACAGCTGCTTCTCCCAAGTAAACCCCCTCTTGCAAAGGAATTCTTGGCAAACATCCTTCCTTAAAATCCGAATTTTTAATAGGAATAGAAATTACCATACGAGATCTGGCTGGTATTGTTATATTCTCGGGAGGTATCTCTTTACACCATGGAATAGGATCTGTTGGTCTTCGGGAAATTGTCAGGTTTTTCTCAAGATAACGAATATCCACTTTTTCTTGAATAAGAAATTCAGTATCCAAAATACCTACTCCTGAGATAGGCAATTTGTGATCTATAACATGGAAAACTACAGGAGCTCCCAGGATACTCAGAATAACTGATCCTTTCACATTTATTTCATTTGTTAGACCTCTAATCCGATTTATCTGGGAAGGTTGAATTTGTAATTCTGTGCGTAGAGCGTCTTGTTCAATTATGTTGATATCTGCCCCAGTATCAATTAAAAATTCTTGTTCTTTAGGGATAACTCTGGAATAATTAAATTTATTCGAGGACCCCCTCCATTTAAAAAAACCCTAGCTTTTCCTGTTTCATTAAGACATGAAGGCAAACAGAAATGTATCGGATGTAATCGGTTTTGCTGCAAAGTGATAGTGTTAGAGAAAAAGGAAATATAAGCCTTGGATTTTTCAAAGAACTCATGACCTAAAATTGCCCCATAATCCGCAGTATACTCTCTAACAACATGAAAATCAACATGTAGACCTGGAAGTAATTCCAACGTAATCATTCCAAGGCTTCCGTTGAATTATTACTTACTCCGGTTATTTTTATTGTTTTTAAAATATCGATTTGAGTGCTTTTCTTTAGGTAATATAAACCGACTAAATTGATAGAGGATCCTGTGTCGACCAATGCACTCACGTTCATGTTAAAATAGGGCCCCTTCAACGTAACTCTGGGACCTTTGCCAAATGCGAAAAACAGTAATGACTTATTTAAAACAGGTGGAGGCTGCCGGCTGCTACTGTGTGACGCTGGGATGACTGGTTGCTCGACGTTGCGCCATCCCGACGAGCATGATCCCCGTTTAAATGTTGATTTCTTGATGAAGATGATGACCTAGATGGTGATGGAATTCTTGAGGAGGGTGACCCCCTCGTATCTCTTTCTCGGTATCTATCAGGAGATTTATCTCTGGACGAATTTCCGTCGAAACATTTATTCAACATTTGCGATATTTGCTCCATAAAATTTCCTTGGATCGTTTTGAATTCACCTTTAAGATTGTCTCGGAAAACTTTCATATCTTCCTTTGCCTCTAACCTCATGGTTTTCAAGCAAGTTGTAATATTATTTGTTCTTTAAGTTTTTGCATTTCGTCTTTCCATTCATCTTGGAAAGATACTGTCCTTGAACTGGCAACTCGAACTGGTACCCCTACTTCATCTTGTTGCGGAGGTGCAGGAGGAGGAGGTGTAGTTGGTCTTAGAAAGTATGATCCTGCTTGTCAACTCGTTGGATCACGAATAGGACTCTGTGTTCGAGTTTTTGTAGAGTAGAAGTCGACTTCGGGATAAGTCATTTGGTTATGATGTGAATAATTTGACCTCGATTGATAATAGGGAATTACTGTTTGTTGATTATTCCCTCTGAACGAATCATGCTGCCCCCTATTGCGATCAACAGATGGACGAGTAGGCAATAGATAATTCATATCGTTCACCACTATTTTGAAAGCTGCCTCTAAGGTTTGCACATTTCTTGTATGTAGTTCCCTTTGTATGGAATGGGGAGCAAACTCTTTTAATACTCGTATTGCCTCGTAATTTAAGGTTTCCTTGTAATGATCTTTCTTAGCAACCCCAAATTCTTTTTCAGCAGCTCTCAGACTACTTTCTACCAGTACCTCTAACCGTCTGATAAAATCTGCCAAGCTCTCATCTTTAAATTTTTCAGAAGTTTTGATCCGACTAGTAAAATTATGATACCTTTGATCCCTTTTATATGTAGCAGCAAGAATGTCCAGAATGTCTGACACTTGTGCAATATCATTATTAGCTAAGACTAATTTTGCTGGTACTAAAATTTTCTTTAAAATTTCCCTAATGTAATCTTCTTTTTTTCCATGTTCCGTTGGAATAAAAATTAAATTTGACCTTACAAGGGTTTCAAAAATATCAAAATCCACATGATCCGGAGTTCCCGAAAAATATGGCAAACTACTTCCTATATCACGAGCTCGAATATAATATTCCTGAGGGCCAAAGGTACCATTACCATTAGCATTAGCATTATCCGTATAAGATTGATTTATTGCCATTTTATTGATACTATATTGTCAATTTTTGTTAATATTGAATAAAAAAAAATTATTTATTTTAAATGAATGACTGAAATTAATTTTCACAAATTAAGAATTGAGTTTAACTTTGACTCTGAATGTAATAAACGAACTTTAGTTGAAATAAATAAAATTTTGAAAAATGAATTTAAAATTCCTAATTTAATTTAAAATTCCGGGAGCGTAGGTTCGGGTCCTACCGAGTGCGCCATAAAATTAAGCTGTTATGTCCGAGATTAAATTGTAGCGTCGAGGACAATTTTTATTACCCTTGAAACAGCTTGAATTATAATACTTTTATGTTTATAGGACGCTCATTAATTTTTGTCTCTTGTTAGGGTTTTGATAGAACTTGATTGATATTGAAATAATAACTTCGATTAATTTCTTTAACGTTTTGAATATATTTAAAATTTGAATATTGGAATTTTACAGTTGTTCTTTTACAAAAATTGAAAGATGGAGTCTCTTGACAGATTTTTAGTTGTTAAAGACTAATACCAAGTAATCTGATTGCTACTTACAGAATTTTATGAAAGTTGACTTCTTAATTGATTTGAAATTCTTATTTTAAATTTGTGGAATCTTGATTATTCTCGGTGTGAGTTATTTATACCAAGATGATTGAAATTCCACTGTTTCTGTTATTCTGACTTATGATTTTTCTTCGAGTCTTATTTAATTTCACTTGAGAATTTCTCTCCGTTTTTGTGTGAAAAACTGAAACAATTACTTTCAACTAAAGGCTACGATTTGCCCAATTCTATATGTTGTTAACAAGTACGGTGATCTATTATATTAGATATTGTATTGACAAGTTAGCACCAGAACAGGTCAATTTCACTTTCCAGTTTACTAGGAGAGTTTTTTTAAGCAGGTAAAAATAAGACTGACGTTTTTGGGCAGTCTTCTTCTCTCGTAAACTTGGAAAAAGGTGTTTCAAAATCTTGTGAAATTGCTGATCCTTGTGCTTACTCAGTAATTTCGCAATTTTACGAAGCCAAATCGACCTGAGTTCAATGTTCCTTTGTAGTCATCAATTTATTGATTTCGAAAGAATTTTGAAATAATATTCTTTCCGATTTTTTTTTTAAATTAATTTTTAAATAAAAATTAAAATCTTAAATTTAAATGAATAATTTGTTAAAGAAAATAATGCTGGACCTAACATTATCAATCTGATTGATACCTAAACATATAATATTTTTCAATGGCATCATTGCTTATCGAGTTGCCAAGTTTCATTAATATTAGCCTATTGTTCTGTGTTTAGCATACGTTTTTATGAAAATTCAAGGAATTTCGAGAAGAAATTACTAGTGAATTGGTAAAATAGATTTTGGTTACTACACTATTTCATTTTTTGTTTATAGTTTTTCGAAAATATCTCAGAAACTGATGGCGATGCTTTTTTGTATTGACTGATTTTTGCAGAGCTCAAATTTTTCTAAAACAAAAATTCAGAATAAACAGGAAAGTTGTCTCCACTAGTTTCTAAGTTATTATTTTGAAAATGATCACAAAACTGAGTCGACTTAGTCTACTTGTCTAGTTCACACTGATGGAAAAAACATATGTTATTGAGGAATGTGTCTTTGACTCAAAAAATAGACAGATTGGAGAATCCCGATACGACGTAGGTTTTGAGTTAAACATAAATATCATAACAATGAGGAAAAAATGAATTCTAGCAAGAATGAATTTTCGTAAAACTAAAAAGAGTTGATAATTATTAATTTTGAAAACTTATTTAGTGGAAGTATGATGCATTACTTGAATTGAAAATATCTGGCATTAATTCATCTGAGGCATTCCACGCGATTTCAGTCTTTTTTTGGGTTTGATTTTTTCATTTTATGATATGTTGTCCAAATGCTCAAGACAAGTCATTTT
This sequence comes from Aleiodes alternator, assembly GCA_963921955.1. NCBI lineage: Eukaryota > Metazoa > Arthropoda > Insecta > Hymenoptera > Braconidae > Aleiodes > Aleiodes alternator. The sequence continues at coordinate 2,275,875 of OY998097.1, forward strand.
CCACAAAAAAACCCAAAAAACAATTTTTTGAAAATTCTACTACCCTTTTCATTTTTGGAAAGACGCAGTTTTTTGGGAAAAACTCATATTTTCTCTAGCTTCAAATGCTCATATCTCATTAAATATTAATTATATGAAAAAAGTGAAAGAGAACGTTTATGTGGGGAAAGATCATAGAATGGCATTCACATTTTTCCCAATGATCGAAACGCGATTTTTCTATTTTTTATTAACTATTCAAGTAAACAAATTGACTGAAATTATCGAATACATGCTTTTAAAAATCTGAAAAAAATATATGTGCATGATTGATTTATTTCTGATTTTTCTATACATTTTCGCGATACACTCTCCAACCGTTAGCGAGAAATTGATTTTGTTATGTTTTTCGGGGATCTAATGCCACTGTCCAAGAACCGTGCGCATGCGCACAACGTTAGAGTGGTAGGGAGCACTCACCTTACGCGCCAGTCGATCATGTGACTGGCCACTGAAACGTTGTGCGCATGCGCACGGTCCTTCGGCACCGGCCTCGGATCGCGCAAAAAATTGATGACAGTGTAAGTGTCATGACTGAGCATGCATAATTAATGCATGATCATACATGCTTCATACATGATCATGCAAGTTCCTACATGGGTTGTGCATGATTATACACGATCATGCATGCCAATTTTTTCACGGGTATGCTTCTGTCCAATCAGTCATGCATTATCTTACATGTTCATGCATGACTGTACCTGGTTATGCATGATCAGGTATGAATCATGCATGTCACATGCAGCATGTGCCACACATGGTCACGCCACATCATACTTGAGGACTTTCTTTCGGAAGAAAACACTCATATCTGCTCATGCATGACCATGTATGCACCATATCCGACCATGCATGATCCATGCATGAGTATGCATAGTTCTTCCATGATCATACATGCTTCATGCATGAATCATGCATGCTCATGTATGAATCATGCACGATCGTGCATGAATCATGCATGATTATACATGATCATGCATGCCAATTGTTTCACGGGAGGTGAGTTGCGAGGGAAGCCTATTGTTCTCTAGCAGTGCTTCAACTGCTGAGAGAAAAATCATTTTCTCAATTCAATGTCATAAAATTGTGAATGCAGTGTCGTCAAGAAAGTTTTGACTTAGAAAACAACCGATTTTTTGCAAGTAGTTGAATAGAATCAAAAATAATTAAATTGAGTTCAAATATCGAAAAAACTGCAAGGAAAATGGGATTCGTAGCGGTCGCGTTGCGTATTTGATGCTTTCACTATGTCAGGGCCGTAAGACTGATCAGAGTCGTTAGAATTTTGACGATTAATATTTCTCCAAATTTACAGAAATTTGTGACCTTTTTCGATGTACCAAAATAAATTCTTTAATTGGAAAGAGAAGGGTCTTACAGTAACACCCTTGCTATTGGCAATGTATTTCGATATCAGAGTCCCATTACTGGCAACTGGCCCCTCAGTCCCCTTTAGTCCCCACCACAGTGTAACGTGACTTTTTACCCGGGGGGAATAAAAAGCCACCGCGCCGTCCCTCCTCCCGCCTCTCTCATTAAAGTTCCCTAATTAAAACTATTCCATGGGCGCCAGGTGGTTTTTACGGAACCACCAAACCGGAAGTTCCTCAGCGAGCTCCGGCCCTACATGATTGTGGCACATAACCTGCCCGTAGCAGCCCGGAGTTCCGCCGAGAGTGGAACGAAATAGACGGAAGGGGGGTGGTGTTACTTTTCTCCCGGCTAGCTCCCGAGAGAAAAACGTGACATGAGTCAGGGGGGGAATCGGGGATGTTAACCCGATCCGTTGCCATTTCCCCTCAACAAAAGAAAACCCTAAAACTTACGAACGAAATCCCTGAAAACCAGCCCTGAAAAAGTTGAGAAAATAGGGAAGAGGGAACTCTCGAATGAATTACTCGGACTAGAGAAATCTGGTAAAATCATAGTATATTGACAAAATGAAATAATTACAATTTACTCGGCTCGAAAATTACTAATCATCGGAAAACTTCAATAAAAGACAAAAGAAGTTATTGCATAAAAATAAGAATTATTGAAAATTAGATTTAAAAGAAATTACAGAAATAAATTATTTTAGTTATGATTATTGGGATTCTAGGTAGTACAATAACCATCCAAAAGGCACGGATTTCTCGGAACTCGACCGAGGTATACGGGTGACGTGATACGGGAGGGAAGGGGGAAATTGAAATGCTTCGTTCAAGAATTAACGCATTTTTCTTCCCAAGTTATATTTCCGTTTTCTTTAATAAAAAATCGGAATATGTTTCGGGAGGGGTAAATTTGGGGTCGTTGGGTTCGTCTACTTAATCCCTATCGAGTGGGATGCGATTCGGGATTTTCCAAGGGGAATTTCGGGACTTATTACTGAAAGTCTATTTTCCCTACCCAAACGTAACGAGTGCGAGTGAGATAGACTCACTACGCGTCACGGCGGATAACAGATACGGGGCTTTTCGGGTTTTAACGTACCCCAGAAAATAGAGTAATGACGACACGGCGATTTTTAACGTTAATTAATTAATTAATTACTTAATTAATTGTTTCGGGAATGGGTCAAGAGTTACGGCAAGATCGAAACGGCTAACAAGAGACAATCGGGTTTTTGGGGCGATGGATACGTTATCTCACCCAAGTTGATGACTTCTTCCCTGGGATGCTCCTCATCCTCTCGATAAAAAGGCCTCTCCACATCCTGTAGGTGGTCCGCTTCCGTTGACGCTGATGAAACGGCAGAGCTCGCACGTGTGATCTCCTTGGCGGCTCACTCTCGACTGACTCCTCAGACGCGATCAGTCGTCCGGGGCGGGGGGGTGCTCCCACTACTACTCGAGCCGACTCATGCCCCTCAGTACCGGCAGGGCGCATGACCGTCGCACCCACTACGGGACTTTCTTCACGCGGGAATGTTCAACTCTCGTGAAGTCAAACTTTCAACTCACGGCTTTTCTTTGAACTTTTCACAGAAGTTGCGACCGAGCTACTTTTCGGAGCGCTTCTCCGGGGATTTCCTAACTAATGTAATGTAAATAAAATAATTATGGGACACGGATCTTGTCCGCTGATGCCCCCTTAAACCGAACCGGGACTGAACCCATTATTAATTAACCTAACCGGGATTCACCTCCTAACATTACCTAAGTGAGGCACAGATCTTGTCTGCTGATACCTCCTAACACTAAATGGGCCTGTATTCCGATGAAAAACACGATTGCAGTACTCTGAGGCACGGATCTTGTCCGCTGTTGCCTCCCAATCCTCACTCAAAATTTTATACCAACCAAAATCAACTAATACACATAAAATCCCCTTATTGGGAGCGCCAGTTACACTGGACATTTCGCGCTTATTCTGATCCCTAACTTCGCTTCCGCTTCAAACGGTCGCGTTTCGGGGTTGTTACGGGGTTTGTCGGGTTTATGTCACGGGGTTGATTGGGACTTTTCAGGGTAATTGCCTTTTTTCGTGCGCGACGGTTATTGTCCTTACCTGTGCTTTGCTGATGATTCTGCCGGACAACGAGAACCTTCGGGGCTCGTTACACCCCCCTCCGTTGCCACACCCTCCCTCCTTCTCTGGTGGCGTTGTGTGGTCCTGTTGAGGGTCGCTGGTTCCTCGTCGTCGTTACGTGTGATATGTTTCCGTTGTTGTGTGCTGTGGTCGGTAAGAGTTTTGCTTCTACTGAAATATATTGAAAATAATTAGTAAATTATAAAAAATGTAAATGTAATTATGAAACGGCGTTGGGCTTTTTTTTCCCCCTTTTTCTTTGTTACGGGTCCAACGATTCTATTCTCCTCCTCTCTTTTCTTTTCTTCGTTATGGGTTCGTTGATCGTCTATTCCTTCTCGACACAGGTCCAACAATCGTTGTTCGTCACGGGTTCAGAGTTTTCAGTCTTTCCCTTTTCTCGACACAGGGCCAATTATCGGTGGGTCCCCTCATGGGTTCAGACTTTCAGTCTCGACACAGGTTCAACAATCGTTGTTCGTCACGGGTTCAGACTTTTCAGTCTTTCCTTTTTCTCGACACGGGGCCAACAAGCGTGGAAATGTGTTCACGGGTTTAAACTCTCGGTTTTGGAGATTTTACTCGGATTATCTATCCTCTGTAAAGTTCAGAAACAATAATAACAGGCCACGGGAGTTTAACTTTTAATATTACGGAGAATTAAAATTTGGCGATTGAAACGGGGTTTATTTTTCACGGGGAATTTTATCGAGTGTTACATTGGACAACTGGAATAAAATCGTATACGGCGTTGTTACTGTACGTTACGAAAATGAATATTTTTTTTCCTGAAACAGGGCCACTTATTTCACGTAAGCTATAACGTTCACTTCGAATAAGTTTTCGCCACTTTTGAAATGTTACGGGAAATTTTGGGAATCGGGAAAATTAATTTATATTATTAATTTGAAATCAGAAAACGCGGGAGCGTTTTGCGCCATGTGCACGTTTAGAGCGTGCATCAGAAAACGCGGGAGCGTTTTGCGCCATGTGCACGTTTAGAGCGTGCATCAGAAAACGCGGGAGCGTTTTGCGCCATGTGCACGTTTAGAGCGTGCACTGGCTAACTATACTTTTCCTATTAGACATTTTTTTTTATTTTTTTAATTACGCCTCCCCCCTCGTCACAAAAAATACTGGACGTTAATTGCAATATTTCAGTGGAGAAATAAACCTTCTTTGCTTGAAAAAATCATTTTTTTATTTATAAAAAAATATTTTGATGTAAGCCACGCCCCATTCCGACGTTTTCAGTTGAAAAGTTTCTCGGTGAGACATTTCGTTGTAACGTTGGCTGCATTTGGCTGGCTGAAATGAATCGGTGAGACATTTTTTCTTAACGTTGGCGGGACTGACTATAAATGTCTACCCGTCAAAACAAAACAGTGCACCCTAACCCCGAAAAGTTCGAAGTAATATAAACCGTGTAGGCAGTTTCTCAAACGAAAAAATAAATAAAATATGAATCAATGAGAGAAGTTGATGGGAAAAAATAAAAGCTCATACTGGACTGGAATAATTGAGTGATTCAAAAAAAAAAAAAGAAAATACAATTGGTTACACATAAAATCAGGAAAAAAAGATTCTGATGAGGTTTTTGAAGGTCCAATAATACTAATAATTAAAAATGAGAAATTTTATCAAAATATTCAATCAATTATTTAAATATCGTGCCAAAATTCGAAGTAATTTTGTAGTTAAGTTTTTGAGAAAAAAATATTTGAATTTATTTATAGTAGACTTTACACGGGGAGATAAAAAAAAGGCGGGATTTTCTATACCGCTCGTGCGGTAAAGTAGATTTCATGCTAATCCTATCGGCTTCCCATATATCTCTGAACAAAATTTGGAACTTCAAATGTTTCTTCTTTGGAAACTTCGCTCTAAAATCAATTCAAAATTGAGCAGTACATTCCTTATTACCTCATTAATTAATTATTGAGAATTTAATTGAAATGAGGTGATGCTGATGTTCGAAATTCATAAAAAAATTCAATTTATACGTAATTTCATGAATTTTCGATCATTTTTTTTCATTTTATTCTTTTTTCACTAAATGATAATAACTATATTATACATAATAACAGCGTTCTACTTTGTCACATAGAATTGATACTCAAAAAAATTGCATAGATTTCTGCCAAAGCATCATACGTAATTTTTTTTCTTTTTTCATCACTTTCACTCATTTCTTCGAATTTTCATTATTCTCAGACTGAGAATTTGTGTTGAATTTTAAGATAATTCTGAAAATTGAAATTTCAAAAAATTACCTATACTTGGAAAAGAAACTATAGATGAAGCTTCTTCATGCCATATTAATAGAATTAAAATAACTCAAGAATTAATAACGAGAAAAATCTGAAAGTATTCATGCAGTTAGGTGATATAGTGTCTCATATTATTCCTCAATCTGGATGAAATCGATTGAAAAATTATTCTAAATTTAAAAAAGAATGAAAAAATTGAAATTTCAAAAAAACGCTCATATTTGAAAAAAGGTTTCTTTAATTTTGTCCTGTAACAATCCCAGGCAGTGGATTGAGAAAACCAATATATGAGCTGAAATTGAAGTTTCTATCTCAATTGTTCTGGTTGTTATAGAAGCAACAACATTCTTCATGAGAAACTATGAAAATCGACATAACTTAAAAACTAAGCATGAGAAATATCTGGAAAAATTGACGCAGTTACAGAATATGATATCAATAGTTATAAATTCATCTGGACGAAATCGGTCGAGAAATTTTTAAGAAATTGATTTTTTTGAAAAAATCCGAAATTCACCATTTTTCAAAGAATACTGAGTTCCATGCGCCAAGGTCTCAAAAAAAGCATTTATTAAGACAAATATACTGTAAAAACATAAGATTTTCAGGTTGAAGGTTTACCTTTTCTAAGTAAAAAAGAAATCCACACAAACATACATATCTACACACAGATATTTTGTCCAAATATAATTTTCAGACTCTCTACATTATTTTAAGTGATTCACAACAAAAAATTCAAACTAAGCTTCGATCCGGAAACAACAAAAACAATAACTAAAATAATAAAAATTTTCAAAACTCGAGAACTTGCACCCATGAGATTGACGATTTTCATCGGGTGATGAGCGCGGCACCGCACGTTTTGAGTAAAGTGCAACGTTGCCAATAACCATTAACGACTCGAAGTGCCAGCCATTTTGATACACACAAATCGAGTGGCGTGGCAACAAGGTGGGAAGAATTTCCACTACGATTCCAGTCGTGTAGTGAGCAGTGCGCCACATTCCGGAATCGGACCCAAAAAAAATTATTTTTTCATACAAAAAACATATATTCCACAGAGAAAAGGTCCTTTTCGATTCACAACATTATCCAAAGAGGATTCCAAGAGTTTCAATTTGATATTTTTAGTCTATTTTATTTGATATTTACATTTTCGTTCAGAGTACGGCGTCACGCTCATAGCGCGGCTTCTCAAGGGTTAAGATTCTCAAGATCTCAAGACATCTAGAATATGGGAAAAAAAATCACGAGATTCCATAAGTCCTGCGTCCGAATATCTAGTTTTTTACGATATTGTGAGAATGACAATATCAGGAGATGCGGTAGCGTCTCTCGCCAAGTGCGTGTTACTCTATATAACCACGCGAGAGGCTACCGCACTCTTATATACGGCTGAAAGCTACATCCCAAAATTGAAAATTGAGTTACTCAAAATATACGAGATGTAGAAAATTTATTTTTTAAATATCAATTCAACTCATCATTCTCTTCAATATTATATAATTATTAAATTGTAATATGTGATATTCATTGAAGGAAAAATAGGTGCCCCAAAAGTTTATCCAAACACGTTTCGTGTGGACAGTGTAATTGTATTGCCACACGGATAGGGAAACGGCGACTGGGTAGTAGTGTGCGTGCACACAGATGCGACCCAGTGCTGCTAGAGTAACTATGTTGCTTACACACACAGAGGGGCGGAGCTTCACGAATGGATGAGGCTCCTGTGTGTGAGCATTTCCATTGTGCTGTAAGAAACGCAGCGAATAATCTCAGAATTTAAGCGAGATACGCCTTTTCTCTACTGAAGTTTTTCTTTGGAGAAATTTAAGAGCTTCAAAATATACCTAGAAAAATTTCGCTATCTCGTTTAGTTTCTGAGATATTGCACGTTTCTGAGCATCATATTCAGAAGAAACTACTGTTACAAAGTAGTAGCCGCTAAGGAGAGGAGAATTCTATCTTTCGTCATTCGATTTCACTCAATATCTCGGAAACCAAGCGAGATGGCGAATTCTTTGCAGTAACCTATTTTTCAGACCTTGACATTCTCTACAAAAAAGGGCCAGTGCTATAAGAGCGTATCTCGCACATTGAGGTTTCAATGTGAAAAAATATCGGTAAATGATGCTTTTTAGTGAAATTTATCAAGAAACTTTGTTTGTAATGCTCGAAATTTTCTACATAAAAATTTTTTTTCTAATTCTGCCAAGTCCAATCATTCCTGAGATATTCTCATTCAATAAATGATGATATTGCTGCAAAAGTATTGAAATGGCCAGAAAAAAACAACCATGCGTAGCATGGCTTTTAAAAAAAAGTCGCCAAGCGCGCGTTTTCGCATTCAATTTGATTGGGCTAAAAAAGATTCGAAATCGTAGAGTAGCCCCAAGTACTCAGTGCAAACGGAAAAGCGCAAATTCTGAATTCAGTAGTAATAATAGAGAAAAACAGGAGCCGAAACGAAAATTCAAAAAACGTGCTTGGCTGGGCGATCACTATCAAACCTTATGAGCACAGCCAAGCACGTTTTTTGAATTTTCGTTTCGGCTCCGGTTTTTCTCTATTATTACTACTGAATTCGGAATTTGCGCTTTTCCGTTTGCACTGAGTACTTGGGGCTACTCTACGATTTCGAATCTTTTTTAGCCCAATCAAATTGAATGCGAAAACGCGCACTTGGCGACTTTTTTTTAAAAGCCATGCTACGCATGGTTGTTTTTTTCTGGCCTCCAAAATGACGCAAAAGAATGGCGCACCCGACTTTTTTCAAATAGATCGAATCATTCTGTAACGTAATAAAGATGATGACGATTACACATCATTTTCAATAAACATGTGAGAAAAAGGATTTGTTCGATAGTATCACACACTCATTAATATGCAATAGAAAAATTAGTTAAAGAGTTAGAAAGGAATGAATATAACCTCAACCAGTTGTTCTTTCAATTAATATTTGATTCATGGAAAGTTCATAGATTTGTGAGAATCTTGAATAAACATTTCCTCATCTGGAAATCAAGCTGATTATTAGGTGCCTGACCTAGCCTTCATTAAGTTAAGTCATTCTATGATTATACAGAATTCTATTTGAAAAAAACCGGGCGCGCCATGTGCATTTTTACTAATAGTGGAAAGACAAACCTATTTCCTTACGTAGAAAGGCCTATCTTTCCGTCTTTTCTGCTGCAATTATAGATAGATAAGTTGAATTGAAAATTCCTCCCTGCCTTCTTTATATTTTTCCCTGTCATGGGATTTTATTCCCATTCTTTTGCGTAATATTTTTTGAATCTTTGATTAGCCACCTCATTTTTCTGCCCATTAGTAATTAAGTTAATAATTAAATAATTCGAATCGGCAAATAGGTAAACGTCACGGGATAATAGAGCGCGTCTTTTACTTTTATTTTTCGTAAATTTCTTGGAATTGCGTGAGAATTTTATTTCTTCTGCAATGCCTCGAAATAAATACACAACAGTCACGGGTCGATCGCGGGATAATCCGGTGACGTAATCACCGAATGTAACAAAGACAATGAGGTTTTTGGACGGTGAAATTTTAACGGGAGAATTAAATAAAATGATGATTTTTGAATTTCTAGGGATTTAATTGATTTTAAGTGATGATTATTTTTTCTTTCCTATGGATCTAACGTACTTTGAATAATACTCTTCTTTTTTTTATTTTCCCGTTTCTTACAAACTTTTCTCTCCTTCCCAAATTCTCAACTTCTCCCAAATAATAAAAAATCAACGAATTAATTGAAACAACGGACCGGGCCCCACGTTGGGCGCCATTTTGTAACGTGATTTCTTACCCGGGGGGAATGAAAAGCCACCGCGCCGTCCCTCCTTCCGCCTCTCTTATTAAAGTTCCCTAATTAAAACTATTCCATGGGCGCCAGGTGGTTTTTACGGAACCACCAAACCGGAAGTTCCTCAGGGAGCTCCGGCCCTACATGATTGTGGCACATAACCGGCCCGTAGCAGCCCGGAGTTCCGCCGAGAACGGAACGAAATAGACGGAAGGGGGGGCGGTGTTACTTTTCTCCCGGCTAGCCCCCGAGAGAAAAACGTGACATTAGTCAGGGGGGGAATCGGGGATTTTAACCCGATCCGTTGCCATTTCCCCTCAACAAAAGAAAACCCTAAAACTTACGAACGAAATCCCTGAAAACCAACCCTGAAAAAGTTGAGAAAATAGGGAGCAGGGAACTCTCGAATGAATTACTCGGACTGGAGAAATCTGGTGAATAGTATATTGACAAAATGAAATAATTACAATTTACTCGACTCGAAAATTACTAATCATCGGAAAACTTCAATAAAAGACAAAAGAAGTTATTGCATAAAGATAAGAATTATTGAAAATTAGATTTACAAGAAATTACAGAAATAAAGTATTTTAGTTATGATTATTGGGATTCTAGGTAGTACAATAACCATCCAAAAAGCACGGATTTCTTGGAACTCGTCCGAGGTATACGGGTGACGTGATACGGGGGGGAGGGGGAAATTGAAATGCTTCGTTCAAGAATTAACGCATTTTTCTTCCCAAGTTATATTTCCGTTTTCTTTAATAAAAAATCGGAATATGTTTCGGGAGGGGTAAATTTGGGGTCGTTGGGTTCCTCTACTTAATCCCTATCGAGTGGGATGCGTGTCGGGATTTTCCAAGGGGAATTTCGGGACTTATTACTGAAATTCTATTTTCCCTACCCAAACGTAACGAGTGCGAGTGGGATAGACTCACTACGCATCACGGCGGATAAAAGATACAGGGCTTTTCGGGTTTTAACGTACCCCAGAAAATAGGGTAATGACGATACGGCGATTTTTAACGTTAATTAATTAATTAATTAATTACTTAATTAATTGTTTCAATAATGGGTCAAGAGTTACGGCAAGATCGAAACGGCTAACGAGAGACAATCGGATTTTTGGGGCGATGGATACGTTATCTCACCCAAGTTGGTGACTTCTTCCCTGGGATGCTCCTCATCCTCTCGATGAAAAGGCCTCTCCACATCCTGTAGGTGGTCCGCTTCCGTTGACGCTGATGAAACGGCAGAGCTCGCACGTGTGGTCTCCTTGGCGGCTCACTCTCGACTGACTCCTCAGACGCGATCAGTCGTCCGGGGGGGGGGGGGGGGGGGGGCGCTCCCACTACTACTCGAGCCGACTCATGCCCCTCGCTACCGCCAGGGCGCATGACCGTCGCACTCACTACGGGACTTTCTTCTCGCGGGAATATTCAGCTCTCGCGAAGTCAAACTTTCAACTCACGGCTTTTCGTTGAATTTTTCACAGAAGTTGCGCCCGGGCCACTTTTCGGAGCACTTCTCCGGGGATTTCCTAACTAATCTAATGTAAATAAAATAATTATGGGACACGGATCTTGTCCGCTGATGCCCCCTAACCGGGACTGAACCCATTATTAATTAACCTAACCGGGATTCACCTCCCAACATTACCTAAATGAGGCACCGATCTTGTCTGCTGATGCCTCCTAACATTAAACGGGCCTGTATTCCGATGAAAAACACGATTGGAGTACTCTGAGGCACGGATCTTGTCCGCTGTTGCCTCCCAATCCTCACTCAAAATTTTATACCAACCAAAATTAACTAACACACATAAAATCCCCTTATTGGGAGCGTCAGTTACACTGGACTTTTCGCGCTTATTCCGATCCCTAACCTCACTTCCGCTTTAAACGGTCGCGTTTCGGAGTTGTTACGGGGTTTGTCGGGTTTATGTCACGGGGTTGATTGGGACTTTTCGGGGTATTTGCCTTTTTTCGTGCGCGGCGGTTATTGTACTTACCTGTGCTTTGCTGATGATTCTGCCGGACAACGAGAACCTTCGGGGCTCGTTACAACAGAAATCAAATGTTTTCTATTGAAGCTTTCACAACCGCAGAGCACGTCACGCTGGGGAACTCCCAAACGAATCAATTCCTTGAATTGGATTTTGGAGTTAATCATAATTCTTGATGATAATTTATCGCAATTTGGAACATGAATATCACTTGAGAACTAATAGGGGATAAAACCATGGAGACATTGCTCGGCTATTCGAATGAGTTGTGTGACAAGGGATACAGTTATGAAGAGTCAACTCGAACCTGTATAACTATAGTATGTGCCATGTATGTCCATTTTTTGAGCTTTCGAACGTTTGTATTGCATTAATTATTTGCTTTATGGTGAAAATGAAAGAATTCAGTTTGATTAGACAGGCATATATCATTGCAATCTAAGATTATTTATTGTGATCTATATCAATATATCTAAATGAATGAAAAACTATTGAAAAACCTGGAACACATATGTTCACTGTGTAAAAAAATTTACTAATCGTTTGGTGTTTTGTTGCTTTAGCGTTATTTATTTTGGAAGTGAAAAAGAACTCTCATTGTAATTGAAACTTTCTACGAAAATATCTGAACTTACCATTGACTGCGAATTTACAACGCCCGATTGTGGTGAAGTGCGTTCAGCAGCTTCAACATTATCTTCTAATCTCTCCTCCTTTGATTTTGCAATCAAAGAAAACCACACGGTTTTCAATTCTTCTCTAGAAGCTGAAAATAGCTTCCTATTTCTCTCATTCTCTATTATAATATGAAATACTGAATTCGAAAATTTGAAAAATGTTAAAGAGCAAATAGGCAATAATTTTACCATTAACGTCTAGAACAATAACCTCTTTCACATCTCTTGGATCCTCTGAGTCTTTACGAAGATAAATTTGACCTTCCTTGAAAGGCATTCGAAAATTCAAAATTGTTTCGGTTGGCACAATCGCACGATTTTCTGTGCCCACCTGTTGCACTAATGCAAATTCCATTCTAGCGTCCAGAGGACCGATTTCAAATTGATAAGGAAAGAATAATAGAATAATTAGAGACAAAACTTTTGATTATATTTTTATTAGTATGAATTGCAGCAATTTAGATGGTATTTATCAATTTTTTATGATTTTTGATATGAGATATTATTACTTATATTCTTCGAATAAAATGAAGAGTAATAGATTGAAGATTAAAAAAATCAATAGGCCCATTGATTCCCACTATGAATGATTCTGATACTAAGAAATATCACGAGTACCACAGAAAAAAATCTCATAAATTTTCTAACTCAATTATTGAAGATAATCTCCATAACTCGTTTCAAGTGAAGAGAAATTGATATATTTGGAAAATATAAACAGCATCTGAGTATTTCATTAGATCCAAAATAATAAAAACCCACTGACCCATTATATCTCACCCTTCGAGTGTAGCGAAAAACAAATCGCGCGAGAAGCAAGATTGAATGAAGAATCACAAGAAAAAAATTACTTTCTGATACAATTGTAAAGAAGTGTCAACTAAAAACCGAATATGACCTATTTCCATCTCTTCCTAATATCAAAATTAAGGAAAAAGATAAACAAATATAATTCAAAATATGAGACATCATTTTTGAGTAACATGATTATTTTTCTACAAGACTTGAAGGAATTTATAGCCAATTCTTGTCTGAAAATGAAAAATTAACAAAAATATCATGAGTTCATTCAGATTTATCAATCTTTCATCATTATACCGAAGTTTGCTCAGGATCATCAGGATCCTAGTTGATCATGAATATTATTGCTGATATTTTAGAACTAGAATAGAGTAATGAAGGAAAATATCAAGAATCAACAGCCCCATTGATTCCCACTGGAAATAATTTTTATAGTAGGAAATATCGTAAATAGCACGAAAAAATAGTTTCACATAAATTTTTCAACTCAATTCTCAAGTTTATCTCTATGATTTTTTTTGGAGAAAACAGAATTCGTTCTATCGATCAGTTACAAGAAGAAAACCTCTGTATTTTGCGTGATTCAAATTGCCTGATGAGTCACGTATCAATAATATTGAATGGCATTAATTTTACTTCGATTCGTAGTTAAAAAAACTCATTCTTTTTATTCAGCATTTAAACCGACACAGTTTATTCTGTGGAACTCATCATTTCTTAGATAAGTTAATAGTGAACTATTTCGTCTCATCTTTATTGATGTTTATCACAGATATTTTTTTATACAGCTCATTGAAAATCAACAGAAATATTAGAACGCTGAGTTCTTCTGCATATCTAACTTGTAATCCTTTGATTTTAGAGCGAGCAATATTCAGAGATTTTGAAATAAATAGGAATTCGGATCCGATAATAATTGAGGATGTCTTCACAAGCATCAAAAAAAATATCATCAATTGCCCCATTGATTCCTATTTCATAAAAAGAGACGACAATTCTCCATTCAATATTATCAATTTCTCGTTATTTTCCCGCAGTTTGTTCAGCATCTCTAGTCAATTGCGGATAGTATTGCTCATATTTGAGAAATGGAGAATCACAAGGAGGAAATATGAAAAATCAACAGTCCTATCAATTCCCACAAATATTGGTATTTATGAAATAGTTGTTAATCTAACTCGTAATAAGAATCAATAGGGATATCACAGCACCAAGTTCTTCTTCGTATCTGGCTTGTAACTTCTTCATTTTCCATCATGCAATATCTAGAAATTCATAGAAATTCCGAGTCAATGATGAGTTCACATCTGTTCGGAAGAATAAAAAATCACATTATCAATGACCCCTATTGATTCCTATTACATGCATGAACTGCTTCCAGCTCTTTGTGGTTATATCCCTTGGAAGAAATATTTTTTTTATTCTGATAGGTCTACCTTATGTTTCCAATAAGGTTCCCATGCGTAAGCCACTTGTGGAACGATAATTTGGTAAAGAGGGAGTAGAGCTCTGCCAACCAAAAGTATTCAATTTTGACATTAAAAATCTGAATTTTTTGACCAATTTTTAACCATGTCTAGTTTCAACTGTCGCATTGACAATAATAACATGTAAATTCAATTTTGTAAATTTTAAAATATCATTTTTGAATATTTCCCTTTGAGCCAAATAACTTGAAGTGATTTCATTGTTTTTAACAAATCAATGAATTAATTTCGATAATTATTCAATTTTAACTCTTGAAATAGTAGAATAATAATAACTTGTTCCATATACGGTATATTTTCATGTTTTGATTGAATTTGAAAGAGATAGTGAACCTGATGAGAGGGGAAGAGGTAATGAAATAATCGATTTCTTCCTGACAAAGACAGTTGGTGTGAAAACACAATGATAAACAGAGACCAATGGTCTTAAGAAAACGGTAAATTTGGTAATTCAACCAAATGAGCCTTTTCTAGACCAGTACAAATTTGGTCTCTGCGGTGAAACATCAAAACTGTGTGTTTTGTTTTAAAAGCTAGTTGCCACCACTGCGTTTGGTTTTTTTTTGGAAAATCCAAATTTCAGATGAGTATTTTGAAGTTTTCATTTAATCCGTATTAAATTTATTGAGGTTTTTTTTCGTCTTTTTTCTTTTCTCGTTTCTATGTTTCATTGACATTTTAAATTGAAATTGTTCCACGCGAAGTGTACAAATTATTGACAAACAAAGGAAAAGGTACATTTAAAAAAGCACAATGTGCAAGAAGTACTTGTTTCCGTGTAATATAAAAATTAAATTTTTATGCCCAATGAAGGTGGGCGGAGGTTGTTGTCAATATATTCTTCATCAAAAATCCCGAGTGTCGTTTATAGGATGGGTCGTGATAGGTTCCTTTTCGAGGCCTATGCACCACTACGTCCTCGTCGTGGCCTTGGGTTACGCCAAACGTGGTGACAATCTCAACTTTTCATTTAATTGTGGTTTTTTTTTTTTTTTTTTTTTTGGTTCTATTGGTTAGTGACTTCCAACAAAAGTTCGTTGTTTTTGTGAAAAATTTAATTAGGATTTTGTCTCTTTGCCCTTGAATCTTGTGACCGATCTCTCATCAATTAAAATACATCATATTATAGCATAAAACTCAAAAAAATTTCAAGAAATTCAATTTTGGTTGGCTGAGTGAAACTACCCATTTACCGATAATTTTTCAGTCAATTTCATCAGTTTTTCACTATTTCCCCAGAGTTTGCTCAACATCCGTAGTCAATCGCGAACATTATTGCTCAGATTTCCGAAATGGAATAGAGAATTATCGAAAAAAAATGCAAAAGTAACCGTCCCATCGATTCCCACTACAAATGATTTATGATATATTTGTAAATCATTTCATCCCACAATTATTGGTGTTTGCTATAGATATATTTTTATCCAACCAATTATTCAGAGGTCCCCCAGCTATTGGGAATTCCAAGTGAATAAAAATTTAGCACCTGTTCTCAAGAATTCAAAACATCACAAAATCACTTACCCCATTCATTCCTATTTCATCATATACCCCATTGATTCCCGTTTTATCACCAGACGTGAGCCACTTGACAAAAATTTATGTTTCACTGCAGATTTCGCTAATTTAATGAGAACACGAATATCATTATATTTTGCGCTTAATCAAACTGAAATACTTACCTCCACGAGTAAGAATGTCCAGCTCACCAAACGTTTTTGATCGTCTCGATTCTTCTGGTATATTTACTTGTGGAATATCTCAAGAAGTGAAATCGAGCTGAAAAAATAATAATTTGCTGGATGACGATATTTTCCGGAACTTATTAACTCAAAGAAAGTTTCAATTTATTTTTTTTTTTTTTATTGAAATTATTTTAGGTCGCTGTGGAACAGCCAAGTCATAAGCGACCATTTCTACAAAATTAAAACATATTGATTACATTGATTTCATTCAGATAATTGATTAATTGGGCTATACATTTTGGGTCATTAAGTAGTTTTTTTTGTTGTTCGTGAGTTTATGCTTAACTCTAAAGCTTTGGAGCTGTACACATCCAAACAGCATGTGATCAACCGATGCCCTCACTCTACACCTGGGGCAGGAAGATGGTTCTTTTTTGGTGATTAAGTGGATGTGGGTCAAGTTTGTGTGTCCTATTCTTAATCTGGTTATGGTACAGTTTTGGTTTCTTTTCTTTGTGGAGTCGGGTCGATTCAGAAATGTGTTCATGCGAACTTGGTGTAATTTCGAGTTGAGACTTTCCCATTCATCGTTCCATTTTTTTTTAACCCGATTTAAAAGCCACTTCTTCATTTCATCCATGGAAACGGAGTAGTTGGTGGTGTTGTTTTGGGCTTTGGTGGCCTCTTTTGCTTCCGTGTCAGCTTTCTCGTTACCGGTGATACCTTGGTGCGCTGGAATCCAATACAACGTCACCTCAATGTTTTTTTCCGATAGCTTTCGTATTATTCCTTGGATCTTTTGAACGATGTTTATTTTTGTTTGTTTATTTTTAATTGCCTCCAGGCATGACTTAGAGTCCGAAAAGATGGTGTTTTTTTGAGTGTGCCTATTCGGAGATTCTTCAATCAATTGTAAGGTTTCCAAGAGTGCAGTCGCTTCGCACGAGAAGATACTGAATTGTTCAGGTAATTTGCAGGAGAAGAGGGTTTCATTGGTCGTAGTGACTGCGCATGCTGCGTTGCTGTCCATGATAGATCCGGCCGTGTAATATTGATTAGACTCATTGACTGAATGTTGGATTTCTTGGAATAATTGTCGGAATTGTGCTGGTGTTGTGGTTGATCTCGTGTTGTCCAATAGGTCTGTATTGATGGAGTATTGGAATGATTCCCAGGGAGCTATGGTGGTGATTTGTCGATGGCTAATTGACGGGAGTGATATTTCAAGATTCTGTAGGTATTCTGATGCTCTGACTCTGAGTGGTTTAGGAAAAAGGGGGTGGATATTGTAGATTGTGTCTAGGGGGTTTTCTTTGATTGCTTCGTATGCTGGTGTCTCAGGGGTAGATTTGATGTTGCAGAGTAATTGTAGACATAGATACCTTCTTCTGAGCGATACGGGGATATCCCCTGATTCTGCCAGTAGACTGTGAACTGGACTCATTCTAAAGGCGCCCATACTGAGACGTATTGCCGTGTTTTGGATCGTTTCTAATGACTGAAGTATGTTGGCGTTGGCTGAGTCGTATAGGGCACATCCATAGTCCATTTTGGATCTTATAATCGCTCTATAAGTCATCAAGAGACACTCGCTGTTTGCCCCCCACCTTTTCGAGGCTAAGATTTTAATGATATCGAGCCTTCTCTTACATTCATCTTTCAGCGTTTTAATATGTGGCACCCACTTCAATTTATTATCGAATTTTAGTCTGAGAATATCCATATGGCAGACTTCCTCAATCGCGTGATTATTAATGTGAAGGTTTACTTTTTCCCTAATTCTATTCCTGGTGATAATCATAAATTTCGTTTTGTTCATTGAAAATTTAAAGCCCGATTCACTTGACCATTTATAAAGTTTATCTAGTGAGTTTATCTCTGAGTGAGGAAATTCTTGATGAAATGAAGTATATTTCCTGAAATGTTCATGTCTACCAGAATTTTTATAACTCTCTCTTTCCATACCACTTCGTAGGCTCTTTCTATATCCATGGAGACTATCATCAGATGGGCTTTTTGGGCAATTGCATTGCAGGCTTCTGCTTCTATGTTTAAGAGATGATGCATCGTTGAATGATTTTCTCTAAATCCATTTTGACGGGGGTCTAATAACTGACGATTTTCAATGTGCCATCTAAGTCTTTTGCTCATAATTTTTTCCAGAATCTTGCATAGGTTGCACGTTAAAGAGATTGGTCTATAGTTACTCAGTTTGGAGCTATCTTTGTTTTGTTTTGCTATGGGTATCACTACTGCGGTTTTCCATTGATTCGGGAGCACTCTTCTTTTTAAGATTGTATTGAATAGTTCGATGATGTATTGCCCCCCTACTAATGGTAAGTTCTTGATGAGATCATTTGGGATATTGTCAGGGCCCGGGCTGGTTTTCCCTGCTCCTGCTAGAGTGGTGTAAAATTCTTCGTCGGAAATGGGATCGTTATGGCGAGGGTTGGAGAGGGGATCATCTTCCGGGATTTCAGGGGAGAGAGAGCTCTCTTTTTTCTTTTGGAATTCCTCATCAAAATTGGAGTCACTGGAGTTTGATGAGAATGTTTCGGCTAGGAGATTGCACATTTCATGGATGTTGGTGATTTTTTTGGATGTGGGATCTTCTAAGAACGGAGGTTGAGGGGGAGGTTGATAATTTGTCATGCTTCTTATATTCTTCCATATTGTTTTTATTGGGGTATCCGGATTGATTGACAATGTGAACTCGTGCCAGGTCAGTTCTTCACTTTCCCTTGTTGTTCTCCTAGCTAGTGCCCTGGCTTTTTTATAGGCTATTTCGTTGGGGTCTGTCTTATCTTTCTTCCATCTTCTGAATAATCTCTTCGATTCTCTGATTGTTTTTGCACACTCTTCATTCCACCACGGGACTTTTCATTTAGGACATTTTCCAGATGTTTTCGGGATTGATTTTTCAGCGGCCCTGGTGATAGCACTGATGAGTCTATCTACAATCTCATTGATATCTGTTGTCTTCCCCAGGCGGGTCTAATTTAGTTATTTCTTCTCTTGCAAGTCGATTGTAAAGCTCCCAGTTGGCTTTTTCTAGAATCCATTTTGGAGTAGATTTGAGTGAGGATGGGGCTACATAATTTACGGGTCTTATGGTGATAGGGTAGTGGTCACTGTCATGCGGGTCCTGTGATACTGTCCATTCATAATCGGATGCAATAGCAGGCGAAGCGAGGCTGAGGTCGATGGCACTGTCCAGTGGGGAATTCCAGTTCATTCTTGTTGGAGTACCGTTATTCAGTAAAGCTATGTCTTCTTCTTCTAGGATTTTTTCGATTATTTTACCTCTATCATCTATTTTATATGAGCCCCATAGGGTGCTATGACTAGAGATGCGAAATTACGGTAATTTTTGAAACGCGTCAGGTCAGTGGTAAACTTACCATTTTCTGACCGTTTCTGACCTGACCTTTCATTCCCGTTGCAAAATGACCGTCATTTTTTCGGAGTGTCAGTAATAAATTCAGGTGATCAGAAATCCATCTATATAGTTGCAATGTTACCGTCATTTCTTCAGACGGTCAGTAATAAAATGAGCCAATCAGAAATTCGTCATTTTGAGCTCCGGTCACTTTCTGTAATTTTTCTATTTTTTTTTGTTTTTACTCTTAACAAGCAAAGAATGAATGAATCCTGTATTAACGAATTTTTTTTATTAAATCTTGCATACCGATCTACGTACTGAAGAGGGAGAACAGACGAATCGATTCATTTTCATGCTCATTCTTACTAAAATATCTCTGAAACTAAGCAAAATAGCGAGATTTTTGAACACACCTTTTTGTAGCTGTGATGCTCTTCTATCAAAAAATTCGCCCAAAAATTTCACTGTCTAGCTTAATTTCTGAGATATTCCTGATAGATAAATGGCAAGAAAATTTACTCATCGCATTTCATTTCTTCACTACTGATTTAGACTTTTCAAAGTCTTCCATACAATTTTGTTTATGAACCTCTCTACATCTCTTTCATATATATTTGTTCATATAAACTATGAGAATTATTTCAATCAAATGTCATGAAACAAAGTACTAGTGAATCTTTGAATAAATTGTCGAATTATATAAATCCATTTAGATGAAAACTGACCGTAATAAAATCAATGAGTCAGCTTTGTGACACGACACTCAGTCATTTTTTATTACCAAAACCGTCAGTAATTATAATTTGGTCAGTTACCGGTAAGTTACCGGTAAACTTACGGTAAACTGACCGGTAATTTTTTCGTCGCATCTCTAGCTATGACTGTTGAAGTCTCCTAGGAGCATGAAAGGTTTGGGTAACTGGTTGATTATGTCTATTACTTCATTTTTGATTAGTTGCTTACTGTTAGGAAGATAGATATTACAGATAGTTATTTTCTCAGGTATTTTCAAGGTAACTGCTACCGCTTCGAGAGGAGAATTCAGTTTCACCGGATTTACTAGGAGGTTAGATTTGACAAATATTACAAACTCACCGCTACCGTGTCTCGCGTCTACTCTATTTTTGTATTCTGCAGTGTAACCCTTGATGTTGGCACAGTATTTGGCTTTGAAATTAGTTTCTTGTATGCAGATGCACGCTGGGTTGGTCTCTGCTATTAGTAATTTAATTCGCCTTTTTCGGGGGAAGAAACCGTTTACGTTCCATTGGATGAGGTCCATTCTGGTGGTTTTTTTTTTCCTCTTTTTTATTGAGGCTGACTGGAGACTACCGTCTCCATGATGGCTGGTTCGGCGGTGGAGACTCCATCTCTACCATCCTCCATCCTTTCTTCCTCTTTTCCCATGTCCTGACTGATCTTCATCAACTTTTTGTTAATTCTTGTACATCTATTCTTTATACCTTTTGTCGGTAATGAGTGGTAAATTTCTTTCAACATCTCCATTAATTTCTCTACCTTGTCTGTATGTTCCAAAGTGACAGCTTTTATATCTGCTACTCCGCGTGTGTTGTCAAGGAAGCTCCGTAACTTATTAGTGTCAAGTGGGAAGTTTTTCCCGGCACCTTTGAGGAATTCTTCAATTTTGCTCCAATCGGTTTCATTACCTTCATTGTTGGGATCGGTTTTTTCCTTCTCCTCTTCTTTCTGGGAATTCGAATCAGAATCTGGTATCGTAGAGTCGCTTATGACCGATTCTGTGTCTGTGGACTCTCCTTCTATCTGATCGTCATTTCTTGACACACGATTTTTTTTTCCTTACCATACGCTCAGAGCTCGAGGTAGTTGAAGAGAGGGGTCTCTTCATTTTGGGTGAGAGATTTGTTGGTTTCTGGAAAAGTATTTGTGGTTCGACAGAGTTCGATAGGATGGGGGGATTCATTGATGGGGGGAAGCGTTCTTTTGACTGAGCTGGTATATCGTGCAATGTATTTTGGAGAGGGGGGGCAGAGAGGCGAAGTCATCAGTGCCTTCGTTATTCATGGTATCCTGGTTAACTTGATTGGGGGGATAAGTTTCGTATTATTCAATCGATTAATTCTGGAGGGGCAATTTATTGCTATGTGTCCTACTTGTTTACATTCAAAGCAGGAAGCTGATTCCGCTGTGAAGTAGATCCAGTGATTCTTGTCATCTAAAGTTACTTGGATTCTGTCCGGGAGTTTGTGGATGTCTTCTGGATTAATGAAAGTCTGACGTCTGAAACTGTTGATGTGTGCTGGGCTTTTTTCAGTGAAATTGTTTCTGATTGTTGTGATTTGAGTTGTAGGTTTGATGCTTAACTTATTTAGTTCGTTCAATAGGATATTATCCGGGATAATCGGTTGAACGTTTGATATTATTATTCGTTTACTTCAGGTAATGTATGGGCGGAGTGTTATTTCTTGATTACGTACTGATATTGATTTTCCCGAGTTAATGATGTCATCTACTGATTTCGTGGAATCCAAATAAATACAATATCGATTGTTAGCAATACGTGACGAGTAGCGTATCTTAGAGGCCGGGAATATTTTACTAAGGGCTATCAAATATTCTTCATGTTTGGCGTCCACTAGGATGTCAATAATTGTTGCTTGTTTTTCTTGGTAGGTTTTTTCGTGTTGGGTAGTTGATGCGTAGCTGGCTCCAGTGTTGTTCTGTTTGTCTTGGGTATTCATGTCTGGGGTGCAATGTAGAAACCCCTTTTGGGGGGATCTACTGCAACGGGTTCTCGTAGTAGTGTATCGCTTAGATAGATTTAATATTTATACCTGGTGTTAGATGTTCTACTGGTTTTCATGGGTCCCGGGTAAAATAACCACGAAGCCACGTTGTGTTCACTACTCACTCTTTCTTAGCACTCTTCACACACGGCTGTACTGTTCAAGAGTCGATTAACGAATGAAGTTTCAATTTTATTCAAATAGCACAGAAAATCATGAGCACTGATGACCCATTGATTCCTATTATACATAATTTGAAGTGCTGGTTGAATAAATTGTAATCTATAAAATGAGAAGAAAATAACTTACGAGAACCATGAGAGCTGATTTGAAAAAATGGTCACGTTAACTACAAATCAAACTTGGTAAAAAAGCAATGCTGATACAGTTGATCTGATTTTAATTATGAAACAATGGAATTTTTCAAGTAGAGTTTTGCCGGTAGAACAGTATTCTTCAAGCTTTAACTCTTCGAGAGTGACGCATTGAACTGACGAGTACCGTCTCACTCGTGTAACGAGCGCTCATTTAGCGCGACGCTAGTGACTCGATTCGCATGCGCGAGAAATTCAAACATCCTCAGTAACGAATCAAAACTCGCGTATAGGCTTGTTCTCACCTTCTCCCTCCAG
Organism: Aleiodes alternator; assembly: GCA_963921955.1. Taxonomy (NCBI): domain Eukaryota; kingdom Metazoa; phylum Arthropoda; class Insecta; order Hymenoptera; family Braconidae; genus Aleiodes; species Aleiodes alternator. Next base: position 2,298,951 of record OY998097.1, read on the forward strand.
TAGGACTACGAGGTGGAAATTCAGTTGTTTAGTGCATGCGTCACCGACTACATCATAATAGTATCCCTCAATTTTATTGAAAGCCAATGAAGGAATTGAGAGTTCGTAAGCAGTTTAAATTTGCAGTAATTAATGTGAAGGTGAGTGCTTAATTAATTAATAATTGTTCAGGATTACCAGGGCAATAATGAGAAAGAAAGTGCCTTTAAAATTTTGATTTTATTTTCATCATAATAGTGATTGGATGCCGAACAATATATATCTTGATTGCATTTCGTTTCACTTTATTTTGATTGACATTATTGTGATTGTTCAAAGGTGACCAATTCCTCGGCATTGTCTGTTATTTACTTCAACCATTTTTTTTTCATTCCCATTGATTATCATTTGAGCAAAGTGAAAAATTTCCTCGGATCAGATAAACTGGATGATCTCAATCGCGGAATGAAGAGAAATTTTTAAATAATTTATTAATAAAATTATGAATTCGTATGTTAACTGCCTCTTCACTTCTATTATATGGTAAATAATAAGCACTCAAACACTTCAAGCTAATCGAAAATAACAAGTAAAAAAAAAACATCACAACAGTTCGGTATGACCTGGGAATATTAGACATCGTCCGTGAAGAGGCCAAATTTATAATTTTCTCTTAATTCATCGATTTAATCAGATTTTCCCCATTGATTCCCATTTTTAATAAAAGCTTGATGCGAATAATTTTTATTGTTTCTACAAATTTATCAGCTTCGACAAGATAGATTTTCTTCATGATTTTCGACTTTCGATAAGTCTTTTCTGTAGAACATTGAATTCCTTACGAAATCCTGACGCTGTTTCGAATGTTATTATTTTTGATCACCATACAAAATTGAGTGTCGAGTGGTGTGTATTGCAATAACATTCGATTTGCAATTTGTTTTTATTTTCACATGCTTGACACAGCTTAAATCTACCTATTTCTATCATGAAATGTCTGTTGTTAATCCTCGCCATCTTCTTTCTTCTTGTCATCTCATTGATTATTATTTGATGCAATCTCATGAAATATCTTCTGTGATAAAATTAACAGGATGATTTTTATAGTGAAATTGACAAAAAATTCTACATGGTGCAGACGAACCGACAAGATAAACATAGGAAATACATATTCATGTAATTTTTATTTTGCGCTCATTTCTCTTATAACGGAAATTCAGAATTATTATATTGACCGACCCATTTTTATTATGTAGTATTCAATGGGTTCATAAATAAGCCAAGTCAATCGGAAATAATAATGGGAGAAAGAGCATCATAGCAGTTCAGTGGGATAAACTTGTAGCATTGAAAAACGTTAGTGAAGAGATGAGTTTCACAATATCCTTTTAATTCATTACTTGAAACAAATTCACCCCATTCAGTCTCATTAACTGATTCAACCCATTGATTCTCATTAACAGATTCACCCCATTAATTCCCATGAATGATAAGTTGAGATATCAATTATGATCGGAAATGACTCATGAAGAATTTGTAAAGTATGGAAAATTCAGTCACACTTAACCAATTCAAGTGATAGTTGAGTTAGGAGGAATGAATAGTACCATTTTTAAAAATCAGATTAATTGACTATTTCCTCTGCTATCTTTTTGTAATTTTCCCGCTAATTCTATTTGAGGCATTCCACGCTATTTCACTCGTTTTTCGGGTTTGATTTTTGGATTTTTTTCATTTTTTGATATGTTGTGGAAATGTTCAAGACAAGTCATTTCCCACAAAAACAAACCCAAAAAAAAATTTTTGGAAAATTTTACGACCATTTTCATTTTTGGGAAAACGCTGTTGGTGCTCAAATCTCTCCAACTTCAAATGCTTATATGTCATTTAATATTAATTATATGGAAAAAGGTGAAGAATACTTTTGTGTGGGGAAAGATTATAGAATTACATTTATATTTTTTCTAATGATCGAAACGTGATTTTTCTATTTTTTATTAACTATTCAAATAAACAAATTGACTGAAATTATCGAATACATGCTTTCAAAAATCTGAAAAAAATCTATGTGGAAGATTGATTTATCTCTAATTTTCGTGTAAATTTTTGCGATACACTCTCCGACCGTTTGCGAGAAATAGCTTTTTTTTATGTTTTTGCGTGATCCGAGGCCGCTGCCAAAGGACCGTGCGCATGCGCAAAACGTTTTAGTGGCCAGTCACGTGATCGACTGGCGCGTAAGTTGAGTGCTCCCTACCACTCTAACGTTGTGGGCATGCGCACGGTTTTTGGACAGTGGCCTCGGATCCCCCAAAAACATAAGAAAATCAATTTCTCGCGAACGGTTGGAGAGTGTATTGCGAAAATTTATAGAAAAATCATAAATAAATCAATCATGCACATATATTTTTTTCAGATTTTTAAAAGCATGTATTCGATAATTTCAGTCCATTTGTTTATTTAAATAGTTAATAAAAAATAGAAAAATCGCGTTTCGATCATTGGAAAAAATGTGAAGGCAATTCTATGATCTTTCCCTACATAATCGTTCTCTTTCACTTTTTTTATATAATTAATATTTAATGAGATATGAGCATTTGAAGCTAGAGAAAGCATGAGTTTTTCCAAAAAAAACAGCGTTTTTCCAAAAATGGAAAGGGTTGTAAAATTTTCAAAAAAATTTTCTTTGTGTTTTTTTTTGTGGGGAATGACTTGTCTTGAGCATTTCCACAACATATAAAAAAATGAAAAAAATGAAAAAATCAAACCCAAAAAACGAGTGAAAAAGCGTGGAATGCCTCATTCATAATATATAATGAATAATGATCAAAAAGTTATAAATAATAGATTTTTCACGAATTAACCGTTCACTATTACTTAATTTCTGTGAGTCAGAGTGAACGAAAAAAAACGAAGAATTGAGAAAAAAAGAAATGCCCTAACAGAGCGGGAGGGTTAAGAAGAATGAAGGAAAATGAGGAAAACTTTGCTCCATGAATTCCCGCGGGATAATGAATGAAAAAACATAAAAAATACCTCAAAAAAATGGTTATCTTTGTGAAAATAAGATGTAGAATGCGCTGAGTTTAATTAGAATTTTACGGATTTTTCAATAAATTAACAAAGAGGCGACTCGATTGACAGCTCCAGGCTGCTATGTTTCGATTGATGTGATTGATTTTTCAAGTAAAACATGGCATTCTGGAGCTGTCAATCGACTCGCCTTTTTGTTAATTTATTGAAAATTTGTGATATTCTAACTAAACCCAGCGCATTTCATCTCATTTTTACAAAAATCGTCATTTTTTGAAGGTATTTTTCATATTTTTTTATTTATTATCTGCCGAAAATTCATGGAGCAAAGTTTTCCTCGCTTTTCTCCATTCTTTTCAAGCCTCCTGCCCTCTTTAAAACAAGCAGGAGCCCCATTACTTGTGCGTAATTTGAGAATCTTACATCTAATATTCTGCCAATGCAATTGGCAGAAAGCTTCCGAATGAATTTTTTAATTTCAAATCTACCATCACTGATCTTATTCATATTAATCACGTCAATTCATGTTCTTCTTGTTAAATATGATATCTATTTGAATGTTCTGAAGATGATGAGAATCCCCTCGTTTGCTATGAGTAACGAAATTCTTTTTGATTGTCATATTTCTACTTTTTGGAACATCTTGAGTCATATTCCATTGAAATCTTGAGCTTCAACTTCATAGTCAAGTTAGCTAACTCGAGTTTAGCTTTGCCCAAACTCAGCCTATTCAAGGTTGCTTATGATAAAATTCTCTGCAATGAGAAATTTTCAAAATTTGCGTAACTTTGAATTGTTTCTCAATACTAAAATTGTGCTACCAAAAATCGATACAAGGAAAATATAATGTATAGATAGCATGAATTAATCAAGTTGATATAAACTATCTCATTTCAGAAGTCGATATAATTCTACCACAACAATCAATCATATCACATAAAATGCGGAAAATTACTGAGTACCGACGCCTAGTAGAATGGTCAATTATTCTCAAATTATTGTTCGCTAACAATAATTTCCAACAAATTATGATGATGTGGTACTGAACACTTGTACGCCCGAAATCAATGCCTAACAGACAGAGGGGCGTAAATGTTATGCTTATAAACAGCATTTCCAAGAACCAGAACCAAAATATAAGTGCTGTTTATAATGTTGGATTATCTATTATAATATATGTTTATAATGTTTATTATGTTGAATGTGGAATTTATGCAAATATCAATATATTTGGGATATAAGATATTCTTCAAATTTGGCAAATGATTAAATCACAACGACAATGGGTTCATCTTTCAATAAAAGAAAGATTTACTTCACGATAATTAATTCAGATATATTGCCCTCCTCAGGGAAACACATAGGAAAATGGAAATTCATGGAGGATCAATTTTGTGAATGGTTCCCTAGAATTATTAATTCAAGAATTCTAAAAGTTATAACACAAATGACGCATAGCCAAGACCTTTTAACCCTCTGAGGATTAATCCGCAAGCTTTATCTGGACACAGTTGCTTTAGAAAAGTCCTATTCAGGAAGAAGAGAGCAGAGACGGACCAATGCCCTTGATGCGGAATGATAGACAATGTCAGTCACACGATGTTTATGTCCGACAGATGAAACGAAGAGAGTCTTGAGTTGAAAGCTCATACCGGACGATAATTCAATAAGATTAGCATAATGATCAGCCTAACAAGCCACAAGGGAAGCTGAAATCATCCACACAATGATTGATAAGAAAGAAGATGACATCAGAGCGCTACGTCACAGCGTCTGGAGACAATGTCCATGCTGAAGTGAAGCGAAAGTGGTTTACAGCATAGTGCATGAATGATGTCACGGAGGTGGGTTTTTTAGTCAGTAAGAATCTGACACTACCCGCATCCCATCTGCGGGTGTCTCATGTAAGATTTTTCCCACCTCCAAAAAAAAAAAAAAAAAAAAATGGCATCACTGACCTGTGCGTGGAATGCGAAAACTAAAATAGGCTTCAGAGGGTTAAGTTTGTTCCAAATATAATCAATTGAATAGTTTTGAAGACATAGCTTGCTTTTTCTGATGTTTCTATGCTAATATCTAAAAAACTACTGGACCGATTTCGCCCAGTTTCAATACCAACCTTTGTGCTCATCAGATGTATAACCTCACAAAATTTGAGGTCTCTCGCTCAATTATTTATTAAGTTATCGTGGAATCAAGATTTTCACGAAAAATTTATCAAAAGTTTTCTACTAGCTAAAATGAAAATCTGAGCTCCCATCACCCCGGGGGTCAAAGATGCGGCTCTTGGACGCGCATCTCCTCGCGGAGATTGGACGCTGTGATTCCATTTTTCATCGAGAAAAGTCGAAAAAACGATATTTCAACATTTTCATTTTTCTCAAAAACTATCCGGCCGATTCAGCTGAAATTTTTGGGAGACCCTGGGGCACGCATGGCGAACTTATGGTAAAATTATCAGATTGCTAGCGAACCCCACTTCAGAGTAAAGCGGAAAACGCGTTATCACACACACACACATACACACAGACATTTTTTAAAAACGACGGATCTCGACGTTTTGGGTCATTTGCAATCATATTATGATGAAATCTCAAAATCGAAAAAAATTACGATTACAAAGCTTCCATTCGGAAGCAAAAAGTAAAAAAAATATCTATTAAACACGTTTCTAATGATACTTGTTTAAGGAGGAACTCCCTTTAGTTTTCGCAATGAAAGCCGAATGGAAACACGTTATTCATGCTTTACATTTATTTTTTTGCTTCCGAATGGAAGCATTGTAAACGCGATTTTTTTCGATTTCGAGATTTTATCGGAATATGACTCAGAATGATTCAAAACGTTGAGAAATGACATTTTTAAAAAATGTCTGTATGTGTGTGTGTGTGTGGGTGTGTGTGTGTATGTGTGACAGATATCAGCTCATTGCTCAGCAACGGTAATACTTAGTGAGCTGAAAATTTAACAGTACTTTCCCTCCCCATGCAAATTGCTGTCTGTGAAATTTGAGCGAAATCGGTTGAGTACTATTCGAGAAAACTCAAATTTTGGAAAAATCGTTTTTTCGACTTTTCTCCGCGAAAAATTGATTCCCAGCCCCCACACTCAGCGATGTAATACATCTCATTTGAACTCACAGTTTTCACTCGGGGTGAATTTTGCTCAGATTTTTCGTTTGCAGATAATTTCAATTACAGTGTTTTTCATCCTGAATTTACTATACACGATAGCTCAAAAACTATTTGAGTTAAAGACTTCAAATTTCGCCAGTTTGTGCATCTAAGGAGCGAAAAGTTTGGTATTGAAATTGGGCGAAATCGCTCCCGTAGTTTCTGAGATATTGGCCAAAACCCATTTTATGAAAAGAGGTTATATCTCGAAAACTATCCAAGCGATTACATCCAAGTTCAGCTTAAAAGATTCATCTCAATGAGCCCCACAGATGGTAATAATTTCAGATTTTTCAGAAGAAGTCTCTTGTAAGGATGTTTGATAGATTAGTTTTTTCAAAAATCACGGTTTTTCTTAGCTTTCTCCCTAAGAACACTACTATTTTTTATTTCACCATTCGAAAGTAGACAATTTTTTCTACAAAATGAGTACCATTTCATCCTGACGACAATCAGAAAGAATGGAAATCCTATTTGGAAACCGAACGTCAATTTTTGTGTTCCATCATAGGATCTGAATTTTCATCTAATATTGAATTTTTATGTACCATGTGATATTATTGCAATTTAATCGATTATTCTGAGCTGAGATTTGTAGGGATCTATAAGTGCGTATTTCTTGCGAGAATAATGTTATTTTTTGAGCAATTGAAAAGATATTCATTTTTATAGAGATTCGATTGATTATGGGGAAAATCCCATTCGGAAGCATTTTGCCAATCGAATTGGCAAAATATTAAATGTCACACAACGAGTGGGGCTTGCAAATAACGCACAAAGGGTGGAACTCCTGCTTGTCTTACTGATAAAATAATAAATAAAATTGAAAAAACCAATGTTTCTAAATCTTCCTAACTCATAGACGTCAATTGTGAAAAATCTCCTAAACAGTCTAACTTTCAGTATTCGAGGCGGAGAAGTCTTCTTTCTTTGAACATTCTCGGCGAAAAACATTAGAATAATAACTCAAAGCAGTTGAGTGTGTTTTTCACGTAGAAGAATATCATCTAGAACGCTTGAGAGGTATAATATGGGAAAATTATCTCGTATTTGTTATTTTACGAATATCTCAATAATTTCGGAGAAGAACTCTGTAGATAGAAAATCGATACACTGAACTGTTCGTAGGATTTTTCTGAATATCAAACTTTCGAACTTTTCGAACTCATTTCTTAGTAAGAATTATCAATTTTTCCGTTGAATAACAGAATCATCGACTTCTTAATTTCTATTATCGAAATACTATCAAGATTATCGATTTTATTCCACCATCATTTTTTGGATAATGTCTCCAGAACTGAGAGAGATAGAGCGATGTGGTTCTCATTCTTCTTTGTACAGAATTTAAGGAGGTTAGTCACTAAATGCGTTCAAATGAAAAAATTCTGAAAATTTTCAATGTTATTGTTGAATTTTTAATTCGTTCTTGAACCTAGTTTGGAATTAATAAATTAATGAAAATCCCTGGTTATACACAGCCTCTTATGGGCATACGGAGCCGTACCGATAATTCGGAGACAAAAAATTGAAAATCTCGTGAATGACAATTGAGATTTGATTGGAAAACTGATCAGTACCTTCCTTGAACAATTTGGAAAAATCATTGACCATTTTTTCGGGGCTTTACAGACCTTTTACAATTGTAATTTATGGTTTTATACAATTCCTCGATCAAAATTCACGTGTCGAGTAATTAAAATGGCATCGCCGCGTGACGTAGCGTTATGTCTGTGAGAGCTCGGTATGTATGTGTGGATACAGTTTGAAATATATTTCAACTGCAGCGTTGTCAAAGTTCCCGAGCCCATCTCGCAATCAATTTTCTTTCATTTTTTATGACATTGACAACAGTTGAGGTGACTATTTATTTTCAAAAATTATAAGAGGGAATAAAAAAATTATTATGATGATTTTCAGCGAGTAATTAACTGATTAGAGGTCAGAAAAGCCCCTGCCCGCGCACCCCGCACAAGTGGTAACCAACCCCTTTAAAGTATACTATTTTATATACTAACAGCTATGCGATCTTCAGATAGAACTATATTGCTGCAATTATCCGTGTACCGCCAAAAAAATAATGGTAAAAACAATCAAATATTGATGCACTTGGTATCAAGAGAATATTCTTTTTGAAATGATTTCAGAAATTGCTGAATTTACTGAATCAATTAAATTGATCAAATTCAACAATTTTCCAAATTATTTTTAAGGAATATTTTCTTAACATCAATGGCATAAATATTTCATTGTTTTTTCCACTTTCTTTCTCTTAGTGAGACTCCTTCGGATGTTACACAATGAAAATTGTGATTATGATTTCCGATTAGTTCGATGGATTACAGAGGTGTTATCATGAATCTTTTTCCTGAGAAGAATGTAATCACATTGATAATAAGTTCCGAAAATAATGATCAAATGAATAATTTGATGTTCATTTTTGAGAATAAATTTCCACTCATTTGATTCTACTCTCAAATGTTGAAATACTTCATCAGTCCGGCCATGAGCGGAACCCCGTAAATATCATTATTTTCGTGAGAAAATTATATTCAAGCACCAGAAAAACATGGAAGAATTATACATGTTCCTTTCGATTATACGCAAATAATATCTAAGAGTAATTTTAGAGAAAAACGTTTCTGAAATGTCAAAATAACAATACAATGTTAGAAAACTTCTGATTACCCTGAGTTAAACAGTTTTAGAATCCTGTATTCAGCAGGGAGCTCTTGAATATATATTCCGAAGATTTTCGCTGAGCTGAGTGGCAATATTTTAACTATCACTTTCAATTTTTTTAGCTCTCTTCAATGATTTTTTATATAAATTGTAAAAGTGCGGTTCTCCACTCATGCCTAATCAAGGACATTTAAGAGTTACATCAGGAACAAACAGAACAAATTATTACTAAGTATTATAAAAATAGTATTTTTTACCTTTCTAATTTTGAATTTTTTCTTATTTCCAAATCTCTTCGCCCTCCGACAATGAGTTGAAGAGAGATACGTTCCTTTTTCGAGGAATGTCGAATGACTCATTATATTATCCATATTCTATTTTTTTTCAAGGAAGCCGAAATTATTCCACTAGATCAGCATACAGCAATTGTTGATCAAAAACTTCGTAAGGTTCAACAAGCTGCGAAAACTTCGAAAAAAAAATCGAAAAAAGAGGTTAAATAACTAAAGAATATAGTGTAATTATCATTCACACTCCTCAGCATAAGCGTTTGAAGTCACGTCAATCTAATGATGAAGACCGCGAGACGCATCGTTTTTCAACAGAAATCATTAGTATCCGTAATCAATTGAAGAAATTGGAACAAGAATTCAAACAATTTGAAGAGAAAGTGTTTGAAAAACTTGGTATTTTTACTGAATTCTGGAAGCAATTAGAAGGTAAATTTATTCACACGAACAGAAATTATTATATTATTAAAATATATCAGGTTGGACCAGACTCTGACAGCCTCAAATATTGATTTATAATGAAAATTGAAAATAAATTGGAGATGAGCAAATAATTCGACTTAAATTGATACATTCGAAATTTGATTCGAATATTCGAGTTTCAAATTATCAATGTTTAAAATTTTCCTGTTTTCAAACTGTTAAATCAATGTAAACTTTTTGGAATTATTCAGAAATTTACAAATTCATAAATTCCGTTCGAGAAATTGGAATTATTCGCATATTTCCATCGAAATTTTTCGCTGCATTCATCTTGGTAATGAAATAATGCTATTACCACATTTAGCAACTTCTGTGAATACTCCCTGGGCTGAAAAGGATGGAGTGGAACCATTACCACCTGCGGGTTATTGGCGAAGAACAACGGACCAGGTAACTTTAATTACAATCTATTTATCAATTATGATATGGATTTGCGCGCTCATAACATTATTGGTGAATGAATAATAACTCAACTTCACTTTGAGAGAAGTAGCATAAACTGTTCACTCGTCAACTAATGTTCGTGAACGAAGTAAATGGAGTATTCATGTACATCGTTAACGAACTTCAATTGACGAGTGTACAATGTAAAATGTACGAGTGTACTCAATTTTTTATTTCTGAGTAATCGTGTCTATATTTTTATAATCTCATTGCACCCACATAGTTTTTCTTTACTCTGGTCGCCAAAACCACTATATGTACCATAGAGAGATGAAAGATATGTTCAATGGAATTCGATTAATTTATTTTTTTACCCATGGGGCTGGAAAAATGGGTTTCTAACCTCACTTTGCTTGGTTTGAACCGCATTTTTCCAGCACCCTTGGGCAAAAAAATACTATACGCACCATGTGTGGATAAAAGTTAATGTCGACAAAATTTTCCTCCCGAGCGAAGTGAGGGTCTAACTTAACTTAACTTTTCTCCGCCCTAGGTGCGCAATGTACTACTAATATGGAATCCTCCCGAAATAATGGCTGCAGTGAAGTCGTATGCATTTTCTGCATTACGCTTACGGCACGTTCATCATGACCCTTCCTACAGAATAATCCGGGGAACAAAGTAAAGATATTGATAAGAGAGATGTTGTATTGTCAACTGCCATAACACTAAAATAAAAAAATATCGACGTGCTTTGTTCTAGGGAGAGATTATGCATGTGGGGCAAAATATTTGGATTTTTAAGCAAGAATACGATGAGACTGCTGTGCGATCCTCTTCGCCAGCAGCATTTGTGAAGAGATTAGGACCAATTATTTTTGAAAATATGTTCGATAAATCTGTGACTGGTAGGCGAGCACCCCTCAGCGGACAAAGTAAAGAACCACTTCCCGCGAAAGGACTTTTGGCAATGAGAGGTATCAGTCCCAAAGATTTTCGAATCAAACTTACATATTTTATTTTCTCAGGATAAAAGTTCAATTTACAAGATACTTCAAGAACATAGGTATTGTTAGGTCTGGACAAATTTAGACAATTTGTCTATCGTTTTTCCAAAAAAAAAGGAAAAAAATATTTAAAATTTAGGGAAAACCTAATATTTTAAATATTAAATAATTATAAGAATTAAAATTTATTATTTCACAATTTGATGGAATTCGGCATTGCGAAGACTATCGAGGTATCTTGATGTGAATGAACCGATGAATCAGCATTTCAACATCATAAATGTTGAAATGACATTCCTACTCAAAGTTGAACTCATCGATTCATCAATAAATTGGAAATTGATTGCAACTGGGCCAATTTCGCAAGATTAAGAAATCGCCTTTTCGGAGGTGACGACTGACGGGTCGGATGAAAGGCAGTCAGTCTTGTTTTAATCGGGAAACAATTAACAACAAAATACTCTAAAGAATCTCCTTGCGAACTTGGCCTTTTCTTGCGTGAAGTTGTCAATTTACCGAAGTGTCAGTTAACCGACAAGTGTTCAATGAATACCAAGAATTGGGCAAATCGAAGCCTCAAGCTGATAATAGCACGTGAATTCAATAAATAAAAAGAGCAAAGTTAATAGTCCTAAAAATTTGAACAAGAACTCTGAAGTTATTAAAAAAAAAACACAAACATATTCAACTAGAATTCTATGGATTTTCGATCATCTCAGATTATTAAATAATACCGAGAACAATTAAGGATCCATAATAGACCATAAGGACAAATAAATTTCGAAATTTTTAAAGAAAAGTAGAGGAGTAACTCCATCAAATCTTTGTAAGTAACAAACAGATTTCACTTTTATATTAGCGTGATCATTCTATTTGAAATTTGCCAAATTGAAAATCTCATAAATTGTACTAGAAAATTCTGTAAAAATTACATTCTCTTGAGTAAAAATTAAAGCATAAAATACAACAACTGTAAAAATATCAACTGTAATTATCATTTTTGTTTCTCCCGGAATAACTTCTTCTTTTCCTAAGATTTCATTTATCCAGAACAATGAGAAGAAATCCACAAGAGTAAAAACGATAGCGTCATATAAAAAAAAATAAAGAATAATTCAGGTCTGTTTATCCGAAAATAATTAACTGTTTATCCTCGACGCTATAAACGCATCTCGGACATAACAGCCGGAATTTTTGGCGCAGTCGGTAGGACACTATCTATTATTTCCATTACTCTTGTAAAAAAAAAACGGTCAAATTAAATTTAAAGGCAATTCACTTATTTAAAATTAAAGAAAAAATTATTTTTATCCTTTAAATTAATTTTTGTTAAAATGTCAATAAATCAATCATATACAGGAAATGCGAATGTTAATGGTAATGGCACCTTTGGTGCTCAAGAATATTACATTCGAGCACGAGATATTGGTAATAGTTTGCCGTATTTTTCCGGTACACCCGATCACGTAGATTTTGGCACTTTTGAGAATCTTGTGAGGGCAAATTTAATTTTTATCCCTACTGAAAATGGAAAAAAAGAGGATTACATTAGAGAAGTCTTAAAAAAAATTTTAACACCAGCAAAATTAGTTTTAGCTAATAATGATATTAAACAAGTAGAAGATATCCTTGATTTACTTGCTGCCACTTACAAGAAAGATCAAAAGTATCATAATTATACCAGTAAAATTAAAACGTCTGAAAAATTCAAAGATGAGAGTTTGGCAGATTTCATTAGAAGGTTAGAGGTACTGGTAGAAAGTGGTCTGAAGGTTGCGGTAAAAGAATTTGGTGCAGATAAAGAGGATCATTATAAAGAAACATTAAATTATGAGGCTATTCAAGTATTGAAGGAGTTTGCCCCTCACTCAATTCAGAGGGAACTTTATACAAAAAAAGTTCAAACTCTGGAAGATGCTTTAAAGATAGTAGTAAAAGATATGGATTATTTGTTACCAGCTCGTCCGTCAGTGGATCGCCACAGGGGCCAATATGACTTTTCTCGGGTTAATACCCACTTTTATAACCCATGTTGTGGGAATCAACATCCACATTTGCCACAGGGGCAAAATTTTCCTCAATATGCGCCAGCAGCTCAAGGTAATTATCCAGATGCTGACTATTTGTCAACGAGAAGAGCTTACAGTCCTGGTCGATCTAATTCAACTCGGCAAGCAGGTTCATATTTCCCCAGATCAACCACTCCTCCTCCTACTAGGACAGCACCTGAACCCGTGGCTCCGGTCTGTCTTGTTGGAACAAAGACAGTATCTTTCCAGGATGAAATCAAGGAAGAAATGAAAAACTTGCAAGGTGAAATGAAGTCCATGAAGGGGGAGGTAAAGGATGAAATGAAGTCTTTTCGAGATAATCTCAAAGAAGAGTTTAAAATAATACAAACTAATTTCATGGAACAATTGAGCCAAATGCTAAATAAAAGCCTAGATGGAAGACCCTCTAGAGATCGTTCTTCAGATCGGTTTCGAGATAGGGATAGACGTGGGTCTTCACCAGCTCGATCAAATTCACCGTCAAGAAATCCATCTTTAAACGGGGATCATGCTCGTCGGGACGGCGCAACGTCGAGCAGCCAGTCGTCACAGCGTCACATAGTTACAGCCGGGAGTCTCCATCCACATTAGACAATTCAATATTAGCATTCAAATTCGGTAGAGGACCTAGTGTAACTATGAAAGGGCCATATCTTGTCGGAGATGTGAAAACATTAATTGATACAGGATCTTCATTGAATTTAATTAATCTCTTATATTTAAAGAAAAACACTAAAATTGACACTTCTAAAACAGTAAAAATCGTCGGGCTATCCAATATTTTAACCCGCAGCCTTGGTTCAATCAATATGGAACTATTGCCTAATGTATTCGTGAATTTTCATGTGATAACGGAAATTACCGCAGACTATGGTGTAATTTTGGGTCATGAGTTCCTTACTGATTCTAAGGCTTATATTTCATTTTTCACTAATACGATTACTTTACAACAAAGAAGTTTATTTCCAATACATTTTTGTTTACCGTCGTGTCTTGGAAAAACAGAGGAAGTTACATTTTCTCTCAATGGGGGAGGTCCTCGAATAAATTTGAAAATTCCAGAATTGATGAATAAGGAACAACAATTTTTGATAGATACTGGGGCAGACATTAATGTGATTGAGTTAGATGCCCTAGATCCTAATTTAATAATCAATCCGTCAGATATAACTCGAATTGTCGGTATAACAAAGGGGGTTTATGTTGAAGGATCAGTCACTCTGAACATCTTAGGAGCTCCAGTAGTTTTCCACGTAGTGAATCATAAACTTCCAATCTTTGGCGTAGGAATTTTGGGAAGTGAATTTCTTATCCAAGAAAAAGTGGATATTCGCTATCTTGAACGGAATTTAACGATTTCACGGAAGCCGACAGAACCTATTCCATGGTGTGAGGAAGTGGCAACTACTAACAACATAATAGTGCCACCCAGATCTCGTATGATAATCCCTATTCCCATTAAGAACTCGAACCTTGAGGAAGGATATTTGTCAAGAATCCCTTTGCAAGAAGGGGTTTATCTTGGGGAGGCCGCTGTACGTGTGAAGCAGGGAGTTGCTACTGCCATGATCATCAACACCAGAGAAGAGGAGTTTCAGCTCAGGTTAGACCCGCAATATTTAGAATCATTTGAAGAAAATTCAAGAGAGGACCAGGAACAGGCTGTACACTGTTTCATGGCACAAGAGGAATCTAATTATTGGGATGAGAGAGTCTCCAAAATTCTAGAAATCTTAAATTTGGATAACATCCCATCTGAAGAGTGTAGGAAAGTAAAACAACTTGTCCAAGAGTATTCTGACATTTTTCATTTACCTGGTGATAAATTGGGAAAGGCTAAATTTTTCAAATGCAAAATTAGAACTACTGATGAAAAACCAATTTTCAGGAAGCAATATAAATATCCTCCACAACATCAGGAGGAAATTAATAAACAAATTAAAAATCTGCTAGATCAAGAGATTATAAGAAATTCAGAATCACCTTATAACTCTCCCCTATGGATAGTCCCAAAGAAGGCCGATTCTAAAGGGAATAAACGCTGGAGAATGGTCATTGATTTCAGGGATTTAAATCGAAAGACAATAGGAGACGCCTACCCTCTACCTGACATCGCAGAGATTTTGTCTCAATTAGGAGATGCAAAATTCTTCAGTGTTTTCGACTTGGCAAACGGTTTTCATCAAATAGAGATGGACGAATTAGATAAGGAAAAAACAGCTTTCACCGGCCCGAACGGACATTATGAGTATGTGAGGCATTCCGCACTATTTCACTCGATTTCTGGGTCGTATTTTTTGATTTTGTTCATTTTTGAATATGTTGCTGAGATGGTTATCAGAAGTCATTTCCCGAAAAAAAAACGAAAAAAAAAATTTTTTTGACGAAATTATGACCATTTTTGATTTTGGAAAAATGGCATATGTGCTCATTTCTGTGTAGCTTTGAATACTCATATCTTCTTCAATATTAGTTTTATGAAAAAAAAGAAGGGAGACTTTTCTCTCGAAAAATAGTGATACTTTGCAATAAAATTTAGTCCGGAAGTTGAAAGTTAATATTTCTATTTTTTAACAACAAACTTAATAAACAAATAGCCGAAACACAACTTTGCCAAATCTTTAAAAATCTGAAAAAAATATATGTTACGGATTGAATTATTTTTGATTTTCCTTTAAATTATCTTTTTCCGTCTCGGAATGGTTGACGAGATATTGTTTTTTTAATGTTTTCGCGTGGTCCGTGGCCGATGCTCCAGAGCCTTGCGCATGCGCAGAGCGCACTAGCAGCAGGTCACGTGGGAATTGGCGCGTAGGTTGAGCACTTTCCATCGCAGAGGTTCTCACGTGACCTGCTGCTAGTGCGCTCTGCGCATGCGCAAGGCTCTGGAGCATCGGCCACGGACCACGCGAAAACATTAAAAAAACAATATCTCGTCAACCATTCCGAGACGGAAAAAGATAATTTACAGAAAAATCAAAAATAATTCAGTCCGTAACATATATTTTTTTCAGATTTTTAAAGATTTGGCAAAGTTGTGTTTCGGCTATTTGTTTATTAAGTTTGTTGTTAAAAAATAGAAATATTAACTTTCAACTTCCGGACTAAATTTTATTGCAAAGTATCACTATTTTTCGAGAGAAAAGTCTCCTTTCTTTTTTTCCATAAAACTAATATTGAAGAAGATATGAGTATTCAAAGCTACACAGAAATGAGCACATATGCCATTTTTCCAAAATCAAAAATGGTCATAATTTCGTCAAAAAAATTTTTTTTTTCTTTTTTTTTTTCGGGAAATGACTTCTGATAACCATCTCAGCAACATATTCAAAAATGAACAAAATCAAAAAATACGACCCAGAAATCGAGTGAAATAGTGCGGAATGCCTCATGTAAGAATGCCATTTGGCTTACAAAATTCACCACCTATTTTTCAAAGGATGATGAATGAGGTTTTGAGTGGTTTAAAAGGAGTAGAACTCTACGTATACCTGGATGATATAGTAATTTATTCTACAACAATAGAAGATCATTATGACCGCCTCAGACATCTTTTTTATCGATTGAGGGATAATGGCCTTACTCTTCAACCAGATAAATGTAAATTTTTCTGCAGGGAAGTAGGTTATTTGGGTCATCGAATAAATGAGAAAGGCATTCAACCGAATTTAGAAAAATTGAAAGATTTAAGAGAC
Organism: Aleiodes alternator; assembly: GCA_963921955.1. Classification (NCBI taxonomy): domain Eukaryota; kingdom Metazoa; phylum Arthropoda; class Insecta; order Hymenoptera; family Braconidae; genus Aleiodes; species Aleiodes alternator. Next base: position 2,315,725 of record OY998097.1, read on the forward strand.
ATGTCTCCTCCCACAACTGTGAAAAACTTGAGAAGATTTTTAGGATTTACTAATTATTTCCGGCATTTTATCAAGGATTACGCTGACATTGCCAAACCCTTGTATGATTTGTTGAAAAAGAGTCATAAATACGAATGGGGGCAACAGGAGCAGGAAGCTTTTGAGAAAATCAAGGCATCGCTGACGGCAGACTCTGTTTTGTACCATCCGGACATGAAAAAACCTTTTATTATTAATATCTCGAGTTCTGAAATAGGTCTTGGGGCAATTCTCAGTCAAAAAGGTACTGATGATCGAGAATATCCAATTTGCTATGCGTCCAGAGGACTTAAAGACACTGAAACCAGGTATTCTACAGCAGAATTGGATTGTCTATCAGCTGTTTTTGCATTACAAAAGTTCAGACCGTATGTGTATGGAGTACCTTTTACAATGGTAACTAGTACACCTGCATTAAATTGGCTCAGAGAATCTTCAAGCCCCACTACCAGACAAGTGAAGTGGAAGACCTGGATGAATGATTTTAATTTTGAGGTTAAAATAAAAAAATTGAAAAGAGATCTATTGGCTGAGCCCTTTGCTCAAAATCCTCTAACTGAAAAGGCCAAAGTCATACTTATTGTAAGTTCAGTGAAAGATAATATAGCCAAATCCATTTTGAGACCTTCGCAACCCTCAACATCGGGTGCAGTTTCGGGCAGACGAGTCCGAATACAAAATCAACCACTAGCTGACAGCAGCATCGGGTCAACGGTAGCTTCCAGAGTCTCTCAGCGAAGAGCAATCCAGACAGCTATTGGGCAGAGAACTCCTGTATCTTATCGGGATGCAAGAAATTATAGAACGAATACTCCTCCTTTGAGTCAGAGTCCAAAGACTCCACAACAGTTAAAGACTCCACAGCAGCAAAATCGGGAAAATTCCACTAAGACTTCGAGAGGGGAATCAGTGATTCCACAAACAGGAATTGTTAAGAATATCAGTAATGAGGAAGAAAACGGTTCTGTTAAACCACAGGAGCAGCCAATGGAACAAATAGAGGAAGTAATTATTGAAGGAGAAATGGAGGAGCCTGCTCCATACTCAATTTCTGAGGAAAGGTTATCCACAAATGAATCACAGATTGTGGAGGCTGAGAATGTGATAGAAGTTGAGGATGAAGAAGAAGAAACCTTGAACCGAAATAACTCAAGTATTCACCCTAGCTTGAAGGAAAGTTTAAATAGATATGACGAGTTTATTGCTAGTTTGTCAAAAAAGGAAGAAGAACTTGGATCAGTAGAGTCATCTCCAGAGCTAAATACCATTCCTCTATATCAACTCAGACGGACGAGTTTAGGTTCAACCTTCAGGGAAGAATTGAACGCTTCATTACAAGATTTTGAAAGAAAAATGACAGAATATGAGCAAGATTCTCAACTGTTAGAAAATCCACCTAATGAACCGGCGAGTCAATCTGACGATCAAATAACTTCTCGCAGTATAACTTCCGCAGAAAAAGGTGATCAGCACCCTCGTGAGCTAGAAGTTCCAAAGAACACAAGGCATTCTATAATAACGCAGCCACCTATAAGCCGTCAATCACTATTCCCTACGCCAACTGTCATACAGGCACCATTGGCAGGCTCATCTCCTCAATTAAGTCAATTCCCGAAGGGGGGTGAAACTCACTTGGTACGTCGGGAATTATTTTCTAAGGAAAATGAGCCTCAAGAAAACCCTGCTGTACAGCCTGTTACTGAACCCGTTACGCAAACTATTAATGAACCAGTTACAGAAAATATACCTGCTGTCATTTCGGAAAAAGAAAATTCAACATCTTTGGATCCCATTTTTGATCTTCCAGTAGTCAATTCTTCTCATTGGAGGGAAAGATTCACTGAGGGGGGTGAAACTCACTTCTTACATAATGAATCCGTCCTCAAGGAGAATGAACTTGGAGACCCTATGGAAGGAACAAACAATATGATTTCACCTGAACCAATGGAAAATCAACCTGAAATGTTGAGGGATAAACTTACAATACCACAAAGTGATCATTATCAATTTTTTGCTAATATAAAGGAAACGCGAGATGGTTTAACTTTCAATAGGGACAATATTGCTCATTTTCTGGCTGCGGACTGCGAAGTGACTAAACAGAATACTAAACTTCTTCGTGATTTAAATCTAATTGATCTTCAGAATTTGAAAGAATTGAATCCAAAAAGAGGACAGGTAATAGTTACAAAAACAGGAAAATTCAGAACTTTCACAATGATTGTGAAAGAGCACCACTTTGAAAAAATTCAACTTAAGACTTTAAGACTTTGTTTACAAAATTTACATACTGCTCTAATTAAATATCATATTTCATCTATAAAATTGGTTTCTCAAGGAGATGAGATCGATGAGGAGATTAGAATCAGGTCATTTTTAGAGAAACAATTTCATAATTCCCCTATAGAGATTGTCTTATGTCATAACGGCATACGAATGCCTCCTATCGCAATTCGGTCAGAAATCATTAAAGAATGCCATGAAGCTCTCCCAGGCGGACATAAAGGCATTGTGAAAACGTTTCATAGAGTGAGAGAACGATTCTATTGGCCAGGAATGAAGCAGGAAATCGAGCATTTCATAAAACGCTGCAAAACCTGTCAATTAGAAAAACTTCAAAGAATTAAGGTCAGACAACCCATGCTAATCACGGAAACACCGATGGAATGTTTTGAGAGGATATCTATTGATACCGTAGGGCCTCTTCCACCAACATCTAGTGGAAATCTTCATATCCTTACGATTCAGGATAACTTCTCCAAGCACTGCTCAGCCATTCCTATCCCAGATATAAGAGCACATACTGTTGCTCATGCAATAGCTACGAAATATGTCGCTCTTTACGGATGTCCTAAAGTTATTCTCACGGACAAGGGAACGAATTTCACCAGTAAATTGTTGGCACAATTAGGAAAATTATTGAGATTCCATCACGTAACCACATCTGGTTATAGACCGCAATCTAATGGAGCTTTGGAACGAAGTCACCATGTTCTAGTGGAATATCTGAAGGCCTATACCAATGAAATTACAGAATGGGACACACTTTTACCATATGCAATGTTTTCATATAATACTTCTGTGCATAGCGCTACAAGCTTCACTCCATACGAGTTACTCTATGGAAAAAAGGCAAGGTTACCAACAAATTTTTATGATCTGGACAAGATTGAAACTTATAATGATTATGTCGTTGATCTCGTAACAAAATTGGATCGCATCCAACAAATAGCGGCTGAAAATTTGATAAATGCTAAAAATCGTTCTAAAGAATTATACGATCGTCAAGCAAAACCTTTAGAGTTAAAAATTGGACAGTTTGTCTATGTTGAAAAGGAGCCTAGAAGTGGTAAATTAGATGCTCAATACACGGGTCCCTATGAAATCGTGGACTTGACAGAAAAAGGGAACGTCATCTTAGAGACCGAGGAGGCTCACCGCTTCATGAAGCATCCCAATAAATTGAAACGGTGCTATGATGACTGAAAGGACACCTGAATCAGTACCTCAACCTTCTGATTTTAAAGGGAATGCGTATGGGGAAGAGAATTCTTTTGGAAATATCATCTCAGATTTCTCTTATTTCAGGAGATGTATGGGGAAAAGTATAAACCATTGTTTAGAAAGGACTATACGGGAAGAATTGAAATCTTCGTGGATGGTTCCTGCTCGTTCAATGGCAGTCCCAAGGCCGTTGCAGGGATCGGAGTTTGGTTTAATGATGATAATCCTTTAAACCTATCCAAGACCTTAAAACAGGAGAGAGTTACCAACATAATAGCGGAAATTCGGGCAGTAATAGAGGCTTGCTCAACCGCTATCGAATTTAATTTGGAACGTATTAAAATCCTGACAGATTCTGAATTTTTAATCAACTGCATATCTAAATATATTCAAATTTGGAGGAAAAATGGATGGAAAAACGCTAAATCAAAACCAGTCGCTAACCAAGATTTACTTCAAGAATTAGATGTGATCATGAGGAAAATTGACGTGAAGTTTGAATTTGTCGAGGGCCATAAAGGTATTTATGGTAATGAGAAAGCGGATGCGCTGGCAAAGGCGGGGGCCCGCATTTCCCAACAGGGAAACGTTTCAGCAAATTGTATGAAATTTCTGTCATCATCACCAAAGATCTTGAAAATAGAAATAGCTTCGGGAAACCACTAAAATTTCGACCAGTGCCTCAATCAGACAATATATAATATTAATCAATTTTTTTTTTACCATAGGAGAAAATGGAATATTTATTGACAGGAGGTCTATTATTCATAGCCTGTATCAATTCCATCAAGGGGGTGGCTGAGTCTATTCCAGAATTCCAAATTCACGAATTGGAGCATAATCCAGGGTTATTCTATGAGAAAATTGAACAGGTTAGAATAATTGACAAAGAGTGGAAACTCCTTATCGTTTTGGACGTTGGAATGTATTTGGGCCAGCAGTTACCGGGACAAGAACAGTTACAAATACTCTTACAAGACTGTTCTAGGATAATAAATCCAAAAATCTGTCAAGAAGACCTGCGGTGGGGGAGATTCAAGGATCTCATGGAAGAAGCAAGAAGCACCCAACAGCATCTAAATAACATCTTGAAAGAAACATCTTTAAAACAGAAGAGAGCCCCTCTGTTAGGGTTCATAGGTACCATTGCAAGAGATATCTTTGGAACTATGGACTACAACGACCACGAACACATTACCAAAGAGATCGATCGTTTGTATCAAGATCAGCGACAGATCACTTATTTAATTGGAAATTCAACGCATTTAATTCAGGCAGAAATTGATAATTTGAGGAAAATCGGCTTAGAAAATGGTAGGAATACCAAAATTTTAGAAAATCAATTAGGAATATTATTATCGAATAATTATAAAACAACAAATCAGATTGCCCATTTTGAGTATGAACAACATCTAAGAAGAGTTGGACCAGAGTTAGAGTATGCAGCTAGTAAATATGTAGATTCATTACAAAAGATCTCGCAAACAATGGAAGATGCAAAGCACGGGAAGTTAAACCCATTCTTAATAAATAATCAACAAATTTTAGAAGCGTCAAAAGAAATTGAAAAGGAAATTGGTGATAATATTTTTCCCTTATCAAGAGAAAAACTAGATCTGGCATTATTGGCAAAAATTTCCAAAATAGAGACTGGATTGAATAAAGGAAGATTCATGGTCATTGTGAAAATTCCACTTCTCCCAAGAGAAAATATGGATTTATTTCGAATGATTCCTTGCAAAGTCCCGCAAATTATCCAAGAGAATAGGAAAGTTATGGCGTTCATAAAACCAACTACAGAATACATTTTATTCTCGAAAAGCACCTCAAGATTTGCTTTAATTGCGGAAAAATTCATACACAAATGCATCTTACTGGAAAATTGCTTGGCATGCCCAAATTTGCCATTAAGGAAACCAAGTAAAGAGGACATGTGTGAATACAACTTATTAACCAATAACGACATCAAACCCGCTAATGAAGTACTAAAAAATTGTGACATTCGAATGACAAATCAAATGGAAACTACCTGGACCGAATTGATGGGTGAAAGAGGATGGCTGTACTCCACAGCAGAACCAGAGAGACTGGAAGTGAGCTGCAATGGAAAACTAATAAAAAGTACAACACTCAACGGAACAGGAATTCTAAAATTAAACGAAAATTGTACAGCAGAAACATCATTCATGATACTAAAAAGCAACGGTTTGATATCATCGGAACTACCGGAAATCCATGGAGTTCCCATCAATATTAACATATCGGAAATGGCACCAATTTTGTTAGAACCTCCAAAAATTCTAAACTTATTAACCGGAATAGAACATAATGTACTACCAAACTTTACTTCCGCAAATAAATTCGATGAAGCGATGCGAAAAACCGTAGAAAGGGCTGAAGAAATCGGGCTACATCATCAAGAAGAGTATTACCATCGACTCCTGTCCCTAACGAACTGTGGTGTCATGGGATTCTTGATTACAGGTTTGGGGCTTACCATCTATTTCTTCATGAGGAAACAGATAAATCCTTGTACTCTTTTGAGCTGCTGCTGTGGGCAAGGATAACGCGGCGACAATAAATTTTCCAGGAAGGTACCAGCCCGAAAATCCCAGATTCAAAGAGTAAATGAATCACCGATTACTACCATAACATTGCCAACAGTTCCACCGATGACAGTACCTACTCGGATGGCGCCTCCTATACCTTTTATTACTGAAGTCAAGAAAGAGGAAGAAAATCACCGTCCTGAAGATCCCATAACAGGAACGCCAAGTTCAACTTTTCGCATAAGTTATATCTAGAATTAGGAAAGAAAAAAAGGAAACTCAAAGGTCAAATCATACATAGTTATTCGGTTTTTATTTTTGTTTTTTTTTCCTTTTCCTCAGTTTAAGGAATAAAAAAATTCACGATTATCCCATACACAATTAAGCATTTGAGCTCTAAAGGTATTCCAGATCTCCCGCAGGGAAATCTCATGGTGGACGGTCAAAAAGAGCAGGTAGTTATTCAGATAATCCTCCAGAATATCAGGCTAAAAATAAAAAAATAAATTATATATATATATATATATATTTAAAAAAAAAAAAAAAAATTTTTTTTTTTAAAAAATTAACAAAATAAAAATATTTTTAACCCAGTAAGGAGATTGAAATTGGAAGTATTAACGTTTTTAATGTTAATTAATTATCAAAATAGTAGACAGAATGAACAAAAATATGCCTTACAGAATAGATGTTGAAATGAGGTCCCAACCAGCCCATAAATCCAATGATAGCCCCGTAAATCATTGGTAAATTCCGTCGCAAATCCACAAGAAATTGGGGACAATAATTCGACAATTGAGCAAAAATTTCCTGCTTTCTGTCGTACCACCATAGGAGTTCCTCTAGAGTTTCGTCATCAAGGAGATCATCAGAGCCAATAATCGCCATCTAAAAAAAAAAAAAAATAATAAGTGCCCAATCGATATCTTAATAATTTTAATGATAGCTCAGAAAATTTAAATTATGAGAATTCCTAAATCTTTAACTTACCGTTCAATCAGAATCCAATACACTTTTTTTACAAAAAAAAAATAATAATATTTAATAAATCACGGGAACGCAATAATATGTAACGTGGACAAATGCTCATCACCAACTGAATTAAGGAGTGGCAAAATTTTCTTATGCCATCGGAGAATTTATCCAAGTCAGCGAATTCTTGAGAACTTCTTCTTTTCCTTATATTTTTTTTTGCTGTTTGGTAAAGAAAAATTTATGAGGAAAGGAAAGGAAGAGGTTTCAAGAATTGGGGGCTGTTAGGTCTGGACAAATTTAGACAATTTGTCTATCGTTTTTCCAAAAAAAAAGGAAAAAAATATTTAAAATTTAGGGAAAACCTAATATTTTAAATATTAAATAATTATAAGAATTAAAATTTATTATTTCACAATTTGATGGAATTCGGCATTGCGAAGACTATCGAGGTATCTTGATGTGAATGAACCGATGAATCAGCATTTCAACATCATAAATGTTGAAATGACATTCCTACTCAAAGTTGAACTCATCGATTCATCAATAAATTGGAAATTGATTGCAACTGGGCCAATTTCGCAAGATTAAGAAATCGCCTTTTCGGAGGTGACGACTGACGGGTCGGATGAAAGGCAGTCAGTCTTGTTTTAATCGGGAAACAATTAACAACAAAATACTCTAAAGAATCTCCTTGCGAACTTGGCCTTTTCTTGCGTGAAGTTGTCAATTTACCGAAGTGTCAGTTAACCGACAAGTGTTCAATGAATACCAGGAATTGGGCAAATCGAAGCCTCAAGCTGATAATAGCACGTGAATTCAATAAATAAAAAGAGCAAAGTTAATAGTCCTAAAAATTTGAACAAGAACTCTGAAGTTATTAAAAAAAAAACACAAACACATTCAACTAGAATTCTATGGATTTTCGATCATCTCAGATTATTAAATAATACCGAGAACAATTAAGGATCCATAATAGACCATAAGGACAAATAAATTTCGAAATTTTTAAAGAAAAGTAGAGGAGTAACTCCATCAAATCTTTGTAAGTAACAAACAGATTTCACTTTTATATTAGCGTGATCATTCTATTTGAAATTTGCCAAATTGAAAATCTCATAAATTGTACTAGAAAATTCTGTAAAAATTACATTCTCTTGAGTAAAAATTAAAGCATAAAATACAACAACTGTAAAAATATCAACTGTAATTATCATTTTTGTTTCTCCCGGAATAACTTCTTCTTTTCCTAAGATTTCATTTATCCAGAACAATGAGAAGAAATCCACAAGAGTAAAAACGATAGCGTCTTATAAAAAAAAATAAAGAATAATTCAGGTCTGTTTATCCGAAAATAATTAACTGTTTATCCTCGACGCTATAAACGCATCTCGGACATAACAGTATGTTTTTGGGTGAATTCGGAGAGAACGAAAAAGGATTGATGAAATCATGACAAATATTTTTATAATATTCAGGAAATTCTGTTAAATTTCCATGTGATTTCCCAGGAAAAAATGTTCAGATCTGATCAGATCAAATTAGATCTGATCAGATCTAATTAGATCTAATTAGATCCAATCAGATCTGACAAAATGAAAATTCTTAACATCCCGGGAAAAAATAATTTTGTCTAAGTATGTATGATTATATATAATTATATATGAAATTATATATAATTATATATATTCATATATGGATCCATATATAATCATATATAATCATATCAATCTGCATATATAGTTATATATAGAGTTATATATAATTTGATCTATTTCTATCTAACTAGTATATGGCTTCTAAGGTTATTGTTTGAGTTGTTCACTGGTTTTTTGAATATTTATTAATGATTCGCGAGATTTAACCGGATTTTGAGAGGAGCGTGGTGTGAGTTAAAAAATGACGCGTGCACGAGATTTTCTATTTAATATTATAACTTTATTCTAATTTTGCACTAATAAAATATCACAATTTTATATCACTTTCTGTTTTAACAATAATTGAATTGAGATAATCAAGAGTTTTGAGAGTTTCTATTAACTATTTTTTAATTGAGAATATATGAGAAATTCTGAGAAGACTTTTTGCACTTGACGCGAGAATAGCTCTTTCGAGAATAAGAATGAGAATTCCAAGAAAATATGGCAGGTGTCCTGAATTAATTAATCTATCATTCGATAGATTGCGGGTCAGAACACCTGTCAATCAAGTGGCGCCTCGAGTGCCAAAGTTGAGTAGGTCACGGTCAGTAGGCCGATGACCGATAAAGAAATTCGAGTGGCTCTGTGTGAGTGTGTGCGTGAGTGTTTCTTATGGTTATTCGTCCATAACCAAACATTCTCCCCGCCGTCAGCAACTGTTGCTGACAAATTGAGTAAACTGAAACAAACAAAACAAAAAATTAATTTGTTCGAGATTAATTGAGAACTCTTGAGAACTTCACCAAGATCTATCTGAGCTGAACCAGTGCAGAAACACCAAGACTTGGGAGGCGTAAATTCCTTATTCGAGATGTCACTGCTTCCATCCATCACCGATATCCTCTCGTGTGGGTCGTAAATCCTCACCAGAGTACGATGATGACTGAAGATGATGATAGATTGGTGCCGTGGAGATGTTCAAGACTCTTTTGCTGAGATTGGCAAAAGAGCGAGCTTGGCGATTGGTCTTTGTAGAATTGAGGTGGCTGTTTTTATGGTAACTACTCTAGTAAAATCGTCCTTCCCAGGATGTAGAGTAGTCACCCGAGCGAGAGGCCATTTTGAAGGAGGAAACCTCTCATCAGTGAGAAGAACGATTGAGCCGACTTTAATTTCATGAGAAGGATGATGCCACTTTGAGATTGACTGAAGATGTTGAAGATAACTAGTGGACCATCTATTCCAAAAGCTCTGAACCTTCTGCTGTATGAGTTGCCACCGAGAGAGACGATTTACATTGAGATCCTCTAGAGAAGGTTCAGGCAATACTGAGAGAGGTTGTCCGATGAGAAAATGTCCTGGAGTTAGCGCACTGACGTCATCAGGATCTTCCGTGAGAGGTTCCAGTGGTCGAGAGTTGAGAACTGCTTCGATTTGAGCTAATAAAGTAGTGAGTTCCTCGAAAGTTAATAGAGAATCACCGATGGTTCTCTTGAGATGGAACTTCACTGACTTTACAGCAGCTTCCCATTTACCACCGAAATGAGGAGCACCAGGAGGGTTAAACGACCATCTGGTTCCATCGTTGAGCAAGAGTTGAGCAATTTGATGAGATTCCTGAGACGCCATTGAGAAGAGATTCTTGAGATTTCTATCTGCTCCAACGAAATTTGTTCCACAATCAGAAAACAAATTTTTGCAGATACCGCGGCGAGATATAAACCGTCGATAGGCCGAGATGAATCCTTCCGCTGAGTAGTCGGAGACAACTTCGAGATGAACTGCGGAAGTGGCCATGCAAACGAAGATGGCTAACCAGCCCTTATGAGACTTATGACCACGCCCCTTAGCAGTTCTGAGTGATACTGGACCTGCATAATCAATACCTGTATTGAAAAATGCACGTACTTGAGATAATCGAGAAGTCGGAAGTTGTCCCATTAATTGTTGAGCTCTCACTCCTCTCTGTCGAGCACAAGGAACACACTTGAGAATAAACGATCTTACTGGAGCTCTTCCACCAAGAATCCAGTAATAGTTTCTGAGATGTCCGAGAGTAACTTGAGTCCCACCATGAAGAGTTCGTTGATGAGCTTCCTCAATGATGAGTTGAGAAAAGTGTGATTCTTTTGGAATTATCGCTTGGTGCTTATTATCGATCTTGAGATCTGCGAATTTGAGACGACCTCCTACACGGAGAACTCCCTGATGATCGACGAAGGCAGTGAGTCGATTCAACGGATGAGAGGTACTTAGTTTCTGTCCCCTGGACAATGCGAGAAGTTCCGTTGAAAAATGAGCTGCTTGAGTAGCCTTAATCCAAAAGATTCGAGCACGTTCAAGATCATCAGGAGTTAGAGGAGTCAATAGGGAAGAATTTGGGATTTTCTTGAGACGAGCAATGAATCGTTGGCATATTGCCGTGATTCTGAACAATTTGTTCACTGAGGAGAACTTGTTGATGAGATCCCAAATTCCTATATGTTGAATTTTCACGTTGAGAGTTACACCAGGCTTTTCTTCAAGATCGATTTGAGAGAGAGGAGTTGTGCTAAATACTGGCCAGGATGAGGAGTCTTTGTTGAGCCAATGAGGACCTTGCCACCAAAGCTCATGAGAACATAATTGTGCTGCTGTCAACCCTCTAGAAGCACAATCAGCAGGGTTCTCTTTACCAGGAACGAATTTCCATTGAGACGACGTGAGCTCTTGAATGAGTTGAACTCTATTCCTAACGAATTCCTTCCATCGAGAAGGATGAGAACTGATCCAAGTGAGAGTGACAGAGGAATCCGTCCACAAATATGTCGGGACGTCGTTTAACTTGAGTGTGTCCTTGACATATTTAACGAGTTTTGCAAGGAGAACTGCAGCTGAGAGTTCTAGTCGAGGTATCGTTAGTTTTTTGATCGGAGCTACCTTTGTTTTCGAGCAAACTAATGAGATTCGAGTATCAGTACCATTCGTGACCTTGAGAAATACTACTGCAGCCATTGCTAGCTGTGAGGCGTCTGAGAATCCATGTATTTCGAGTTTTGAGTTATTGAGAATTCCGAGCCATCTAGGCACTGTCAATTTTGAGAGTTGTTCGAGATCTTCACGAAATTGTTCCCATTTATGAGTTGTCTGTGGAGAAACTTCATCATCCCAATCGAGTTTTTCTAACCAGATCCCCTGAAGTAACATTTTCCCCCGAATTACTACAGGAGCGAGAAATCCAAGAGGATCATAGAGTTGAGCGATTTCTGATAGAATGATCCTTTTCGTGATTTTCGACGTTTCTCTTGATTGAGACGAGAAGATGAAGTTATCTGAGGTAGGCACCCAAGATAATCCAAGAATTCGAGTCTGAGAATCTTCGTATGAGACGTGATCTTTCGAGATACTGTCAGGAGAGAGCCATTTGAGAAGTTCTGAGCAATTACTATGCCATTTAGCTAATGGCATTCGTCCTGCAGCACAGAGATCTCTAACTTGTTGAGCTGTCTTAATGAGCAATTCTGGATTATCTGCACCTCCGCAAATATCATCCACGTATCTTCCTTCAATTAATGAGTTGACAGCTAGAGGATACCGTTCTCCTTCATCTTCAACTAATTGAAGAAGAACTCGATTGGCAAGATACGGTGCTGAGCGCGTTCCATACGTAACCGTAGTGAGTTGGTACGTTACGATATCTCCATTTGAGTTGGTCCAGAGAATTTGCTGTAGAGGCCAATCATCTTCATGAACTCGAATTTGACGAAACATCTTAGTGATGTCAGTCATGAAGATGAGTCGATGTTGACGAGTCCACAGGAGAACGTCTGAGATGTCTTTTTGAGTTTTGGCCCCTGTATGGAGAATGTCGTTGAGAGAACTACCTGAGCTGGTCTTAGCCGATCCATTGAACACGACACGCAACTTCGTTGTTTCACTACTCTCTCTGAGAACACCGTGATGAGGTAAATAGTAACTATGAGAAGAACCAGCCAGAGCACTCTGAGTCGTTTCAGGAACCCTCAACCCTCCTGATACCGAAATATCATGTGCCAAGGTCATTCCGTCTGAGCAAAGAGTGATCTGAGACTGTTTTTGACGAGTTGACCGATGAGAATCACTATTTACCAATCTCATATGATCCAAATCCTTATATTCTTTGAGAAAATCTGAGTAGAGTGAGAAGAATTTCTGATCCTTAGAAATTCGATTGAGCATTCGTTTGAGACATGCTAGAGCAGTAGAATGAGAATCTCCTAACAACGAAGTTGAGTCTGAAAGAGATAATCGAACGATATAGCGTCCTGATGAATCGCGAGAATGAGTTGTTCTAAAATGTTGTTCGCATTCGAGTTCTTCCTTAGTCAATTCTGAGTTTTTTGAGCTAGGAACTTCTTCTTGAACCCAGAATTTTGAGAGTAATTCGTTGAGTTGATCATTAGTTGTTGTAACATGGAAAACATTACTTGATGTTACATGAGATGGTCCAGTTGGCCCGAATATTATCCATCCAAAGATGGTGAGTTGAGCTACAGGGGAATCTGGACCTCTATTAATGACTCTTGGTTTTATGAGTTGTCCGAATATGTCAGCGCCGATGAGAAGGTCGATCGGAGCTGGAGTTCTAAAATTGGGATCAGCAAGTTGTAATCCTTGGAGATAATCCCAATTAAGATCTTCAGCTGAGAATGTCGGTAAAGAAGAATTGAGATGATCGATTACGTGAGCAGACAATTGAATACGTTCTTTTGAGTGGATCGACTGTAGAGTGAGTTGTACTTCTCCATTGGTCGTCCCAAACGACGTTTCCCCAACACCAGTTAGGGTGATTGAGTTTTTTAATCTAATTAATTTGAGTTGTCTTACGAGTTTTTCTGAGATCATCGAAATTTCCGAACCAGGATCTAAGAGAATACGAACTTGTTGAGAATTTCCATTTGAGTTTACTAATCGGGCTAGACTAGTAGCTAAAAGAACAGCAGTTCGGAGGTGAGAAGACTTTTGTTGAGTAGAACACGAGATTGCCGTTTGGGATTGCAATTTTCACTGAGATGGCGCTGTTGAGATTTCTTGAGCAGGCTCGTCATGTATTTGAGCAGTCAGAACAGTACGATTTGAGTTGTTCGACGCAGCTGATGAAGGAAGTTGAGAAGCCTTACGTGGACCGAGATGAAGCATAGTATGATGCTGCTGATTGCATGTCTTGCCTTCTTCAACCGCTTTGCAGCGAGCTTGATTTTTGCAATTTCTGACATTATGTCTCCCCAAGCAGTTGTAGCAGAGATGGAGACTTTCAACTGCTTGTTTTCGACCAATCGGCGTGAGATTACGGAAACCCGTACACGAAACGATATAATGCTCTTTGTTACAATAAGCACATTTTTCCGATTGATCATCTGCTGAGTTTTCTTTTGACTTTTGAGTGGAACCTGATTGAGAAGACAAATTTTGAGGCACCTGTTGTTGCTGATGAGAAGTACTGCTGACTTGATTTACTTTTGCTCGAGGTCTCTGTTGTTGGTGATGTTGAGAAAGAGCCTGTGATTTTTGACCGTTGAGCTCGATGCTCTCCATTGCTCGAGCGCGACAATTGAGAAACTTAAAGAGCTCTTTTGGTTTTGGGAACTCTTTAGTTGAGCTGATCTCATGTTCCCAAGCTTCTCGGAGCTTGGAACTTAACTTCGAGACGACTGAGAAGACAATGATAGGTCCCCACTCCTCAGTAGGAACCTCCAATGCATCCAAGGAACTAATAGCCTCAGTTACGCAGATAATCAGCTTGTTGAGTTCCCTGGAGCTATGAGAAGACATTTGAGGTGGATTTAATAATTTGTCTAGCAAATTAGTAATGAGTAGGGCCGGAGACTTTATTTTCGAAAACGGCCCATTGATCTGAAGTTGGTCCTAGTAGGGAATTGAAGTTGGGAATAAATAGAAATTGAATAATTTGAATGTTTATGACAGAGACGTCAAAAGATTGAATTTATTCAAAGGTTAATCTGCAGGGATTGTGAAAATTTAATAAGAGAGAAATAAGAAAGGAATAAGAGAGAAAGAATAAAGGAACGGAAAAGAAAGAGGGTAAGAAGAATTCTAGGGTTTAAATAATTTCTTTTTGATTGATTTAAATGATTTACCGGATATCTCGGACACTAAACGAAATGTTGCAGATTCACCCTTTTTTTTGCAAAGAATTCCAAGGCCTAAAAAAAGCAAAGAAAACAATCGCTCTATCTCACTCAATTTCCGAGATATTCTCCGGGAAAAACCAACAGAAAAAATCAATTTATTTAATTATTTTCTTTTGTGAATTCCCTCTACAGCTTCTATTCTTCACCGAGCCACAATTTAACGAATATCTCGGAAACTAAGCGAGATGGCTCAATTTCACCCTCAATCTTTTTTGTGAAGAATTCAAAGAACTAAAAGGAGCGACAGCAACAATCGCTCTATCTCACTTAATTTCCGAGATACTCTCAAAAATCAGCCAACACGGAAAATCGATTTATTTCATTTTTTTTTAATTCCCTGTAGAGTTTTTCTTCTTCATCGCGTCACAATTTAGCGAATATCTCGGAAACTAAGCGAAATGGCACGATTTCACTCTTAACCTTTTGTGTAAAGAATTCAAAGACCTGGAAGAAGCAACAGAGACAATCACTCTATCTCACTTAACTTCCGAGGTATTCTCCGGAAAAAGCCAACAGAAAAAATCGATTTATTTAATTTTCTTTTAATTCTCTTTACAGTTTTCATTCTTCACCGCGTCACGAGTTACCAAATATTTCGGAAACTAAGCGAGATGGCACGATATCACCCTTTACCTTTTTTGTAAAGAATTCAGAGAGCTGAAAAAAGCAACATGAACAATCGCTCTATCTTACTGAATCTCCGAGATATTCTCAAGAAACTGCCAACCCGGAAAATCGATTTATTTAATTTTTTCAAAATTCCCTGTAGAGTTTTTCTTCTTCATCGCGTCACAATTTAGCGAATATCTCGGAAATTAAGCGAGATGGCACGATTTCACTCTTAACCTTTTTTATAAAGAAATTAAAGATCTGAGAAAAGCAACAGAGACAATCGCTCTATCTCACTTAACTTCCGAGGTATTCTCCGGAAAAAGCCAACAGAAAAAATCAATTTATTTAATTTTTTTTTGTGAATTCCCTTTACAGTTTTTATTCTTCACCTCGCCACAATTTAACGAATATTTCGGAAACTAAGCGAGATGGCGCAATTTCACCCTGGACCCTTTCTGTAGGGAACTCCAAGACCTAAAAAAAGCGACAGAAACAATCGCTCTACCTCACTTAATTTCCAAGATATTCTCCGGAAAAAGCCAACAGCTTTTGTGAAATCCAACAGCATGTTCCAATTTACGGATAGAAATCGTCAGTTTTTGATCGAAAGTGTCAAATGAGATCAATATATGATCGAACCTTGACGGAATCTGACATAAATTGTCAGCCAGTTTTGATGTATTTCCACAGAATTCTACAGCTTCTGTCATTTTTCTACAGAATCTGACGACTCGATTTCCACGAGGGCTTCCCCTTCTATATGAGAAACAGTAGAATCACAAAAAAAATAATAGATGACTTGACTTATTAAATTGATTGTTGCATCGACACTTTACTCGCGCGGAACACTGGCTTCCATAATGGCTTCTTCATTGTGCCCTGTTATTGTCATCGCACTGCAGCTTTCCATCCTCCCTATTCCTCCATTTTATCCCATACCACTTCTAACAAACCATCTTTCCTCATTCTCATTCCTGATTCATCCCTACCCTCCCAACCACTAAAACACCCTAAAATTCAAAGAGCTTCGTTCATCAGTGAGTCCAAGTTTGGAAGCAGAACTGTCCATTTGAAATATCCCCGGTTCACTCTTAAATAGCAGTCTTTCATGCGAATTTCGTAAATGGAAGGTCCCCGATCATTTAGACAGAAATGGCAGCGTATTGCACAGAATCTAAATATTGAAGGAAATGTATTCACTGTTAATGATGATAGCGTATACTGCAGATGTTGCAACAGGCAGCTCAGGGGCGTTACGCAGAGCAAGATAGCTCTCCATCTCAACCGCCCCAAACACCTAGCGGCAAGAGCAGCTGTTAACGATCCCGAAGCCCCTCGACGAGAAGCTTATCGTCGTATCCTTGACGAATTGCAATTGTCAAATCAGGTGTATGTTTTCAGCCCCCAGGGAGTCATGTGCCAATACTGCGACACAGTATTGCAAACGATCACCACACAGGTTATCAGAGGACACGACGAATCGCAGAGACATCAAGAAGCTGCTGCACTCAACGTGACACCTCCACATCCCACCCAAGGTGCGTGTGCCATTTCATCTCCGCGCCAGAGTGCTTTCTGGACAGAGTTGTGTGATAGTCTTCTCTTGGCCGATATTCCCCTGGACAAACTCCGGAATCCTTTCTTTCGCAGATTCTTGGAGAAATGGACGAGACACACGATACCTGATCCAACCACCTTACGCAATGGGTACGTAGATCTCATCTATGAAGCCAAAGTCCAGAAGATGCGGGAGGAAATTGGAGATAACCCGATTGCGTTGTCGGTAGATGAGACTACAGACAAGACTGGCCGATGTGTAGTCAATGCCGTTGTTACGCCCTTGCTCCCCGATCACGCAGGGACTCCTCGTTTGATTCATTGTGGTGAGATAGAAAAGGCCGATGGCGAATCAATTGTAGCTTTCGTCGACGATGCATTGGCTATCGTTTGGCCCAATGGAATTCATCACGACCGGTTGCTGGTGTATAATACGGACAGTGCCCGTTACATGAAACGATCTGCCAGACTTTTGAGTGAGGAATTCCCCAAGATGGTCAATTGTACATGTGTTGCTCACGCATGGAATTTAGTCTTGGAAGAAGTGAGAAACACATATCCTGAGGCTAATGGCATTATTTCGGAAACCAAGAAAGTTTTCCGGAAAGCTCCGAATCGTGTTCGTCAGTTTCACGAGCAGGCTCCTGGAATCCCTCTCCCACCTGAGCCAGTGCTCACACGCTGGTGCACATGGCTTGAAGCCGCAATTTACTACGCAGCCAACTTTCACGTGGTTGCTCGGGTGATTGCTGATCTCGAACCGGATGCTGAATGTGTGGAGGAAGCGCAAGAGCTGTTTGAAGAGCCAGGTATCGACGAGGTTTTTGAGATCATTTGCAACGATTACTCTTCAATCGTCACGACGATGAAGAAACTGGAAACTCGAGAGTTACTGCTCCATGATTCAATCCAGATGGTCGAAAATATGCGCAGGGAGATCGTGGAGAGTCTCGGGGTCCCACGCCCCGTGACTGAGAAAATGTTCAATGTCTTCGAAGACAACGAGGGTTATACGACCATGAAAGCTGTCAGCCGATACTTAGAGACAGGGCAGCACAATGGAGACTTACCAGATTGGTCAGAGGCTGACTTTCATGCGGCACGATACGCGCCTATCACGTCTGTAGAAATTGAGAGAACCTTTAGTCGCTACAAGAAAATATTAGCCAACGATCGACAAAGTTTCACACAAGAGCATGTGGCGATGCATGTGGTTGTCAATTGTTTTCCTCAAGCATTATAGTTATTGTCTAGTGTAACTAACTGCAGTTCATGCGGAAAAACAGCGCATTGTCAAATCAACGCATCTTTTGAATCAACTGTCGAGTGGATTCCAATGAACTTGAGGTCAGATCTCGCGTAGCATTTCACCTCTATTATCAATAACAGCGAGGCGATGCGTTGTTGGGTCCTAGTCACCAGCCACAATCAGTTATGTCTTATCCCATCATCAATGACGACCAGTGACTGGCATGATTATTTTTCTATGAATTTCATGGAAATATTCATGGAAAAACAAAACTCAAATTCGATCTTGGTACACAATTATCTCTATTCATCTATTTTTTCTGAAAATCCCTACATACATATTTCTTCAGTTTTTTTTGTATTCTTCCTTCCTAGATGCTCACGTTCAAAACACGAGAGGATAGAACTTGGGAAGAGATGAGTGGAGTGACTAGAAGGGTCAAATATTCTTGAAGGTCACACGGGTCAAATGCTGTCTCTCATCACATTCCTAGCCTCATCTCAGACGGGATATGCTCTCATACCCCAGCTGGGTGCCGATTATGAAGAAAATTTTTTTCTGTATTCTCATGCAAGCACGTGTTCCCTGATTCCGAAGGAATCGTTATCAATTGATTGATTATTATAAATAATAATGACAATAATAATTAAAGTCTTGCAGTTCCGATTTCTTTTGCTTGATTTAGTCATCAGTATGATATGTCAAGGAATCAAAGACCACGTGTGGATGTAACCTGGGGAATAGTGACGACTGGTTGACTGGAATATCTTAACTAAATCAGTTTTTTCTATCCAATAAGTTTTTTTGGCAATCAATTGAATAAGGCTGCATCAGTGAATTTTTCGATTTTCCGGCCTCGGTTTTCCTACTGAAGTTCTTCGCGAGTCTATGACTAGAATGATCTCTGCGCATTTTCATGATGTTTCTCTAGGGAAAATTGGTTGGATAACCGCCCCAAGAGATCGATTATCAGATTTCTTCGTCGATCTATATGTGCAGAAATTGATGTCTCTTTCTATGTTTGAAAGACAAACAATAAGAATAAGCAATATGTATCCCAGAGTGATTTTCCTGTTCCCGAGATCCTGTGCCATTCTCATAGAACCTGAGGCGTGAGTCTCCTTCGTAAACAAATACTGTTTCATTTTCGTCGATTTTTCAACGTGTCGTCAATTTTCACACATTCTCTGCAATGCCCGAGGGAAGCATTCACGACCATTTTTGGTGTTTCTCAGTGATAAGTCCGAACACGCTTCCTGATTACCGGATTTGATGAACGAATGCTGGAGTATGTGCGGGGATGAAGGAAACTTCTGTATTTCGAACTTTTCCTGAGTTTTCCGAGAGAAAACTGAGTAACATTCAAAAATTTATTCATCAACAACTTTATATTTTGTGTTTTCGAAGGAGACCCACTGTCGTATTAAGAATCCTCTGTCAGTTTAGAGTTTTCTTCAATTTCTGTCTGATATTCTAGAGTGCAGTGGAGACTAGTCAGAACTCTGCAATCGGTCTGTGGTTGCTCAGGTGTCGCAAGTGCGTTGTTCATACGTCACAAGTGCGTTGCTGATGCAACGCAAGTGCGTAGCTGATGCGACGCAAGTGCGTTGCTTATGCGTCGTGAGTGCGTCGCAAGTGCGTTGTTGATGCGTCGCAAGAGCGTCGCTGATGCATCGCTGATGCGTCACAAGAGCGTTGCTGATGCGGCGCAAGAGCGTTGCTGATGCGTCGCAAGAGCGTTGCTGATGCGTCGCAAGTGCGTTGCTGATGCGTCGCAAAAGCGTCGCTGATGCATCACTGATGTGTCGCAAGTGCGTCACAAGAGCGTCTCAAGAGCGTCGCAAAAGCGTCGCAAGAACGTTTCAAGAGCGTCGCAAGAACATCTCAAGAGCGTCGGAAGAACGTTGCTGATGCGTCTCAAGTGCGTTGCTGATGCGTCGCGAATGCGTTGCTGATGCGTCGCAAGTGCGTTGCTGATGCGTCGCAAGTGCGTTGCTGATGCGTCGCAAGTGCGTTGCTCATGCGTTGTTGATGCGTCGCAAGTGCGTTGCTCATGCGTTGTTGATGCGTCGCAAGTGCGTTGCTGATGCGTCGCAAGAGTGTTGCTGATGCGTCGCAAGGGCGTTGCTGATGCGTCGCAAGAGCGTTGCTGATGCGTCGCAAGAGCGTTGCTGATGCGTCGCAAGAGCGTTGCTGATGCGTCGCAAGTGCGTTGCTGATGCGTCGCAAAAGCGTCGCTGATGCATCACTGATGTGTCGCAAGTGCGTCACAAGAGCGTCGCAAGAACGTCTCAAGAGCGTCGCAAAAGCGTCGCAAGAACGTTTCAAGAGCGTCGCAAGAACATCTCAAGAGCGTCGCAAGAACGTTGCTGATGCGTCTCAAGTGGGTTGCTGATGCGTCGCGAATGCGTTGCTGATGCGTCGCAAGTGCGTTGCTGATGCGTCATAAGAGCGTCGCAAGTGCGTTGCTGATGCGTCGCAAGTGCTTTGCTCATGCATCACAAGTGCGTTGCTCATGCGTTGTTGATGCGTCGCAAGTGCTTCGCTGATACATGGCTGATGCGTCGCAAGTGCGTTGCTGATGTATCGCAAGTGCTTCGCTGATACATAGCTGATGCGTCGCAAGTGCGTTGCTCATGCGTTGGTGATGCCTCGTAAATGCGTTGCTGATACATAGCTGATGCGTCGCAAGTGCGTTTCTGATGCAATCGAATTGGCAAAACAGTATTTTCCGCACGAAGCGTAAGGTTTGTAAATAAGGCACAGATGGTAGCACTTCGGCTTGTTTCGTAGAGAATTTCAAACTACCTGGAAAATGAATTTTTTGGAATTCAAAACGCGATAAATCGATGGCAAATTATTCCACCTTCCATATAAAATGAATCCCAGCTCACTTCAGTCAATAGAACCAGAGAAATTTCCAGAAAATTGAAATTTTTCTGGGAAAAGAGTTTTGACCCCTAAAAAAAAACAAAAAATTCGAATCCTCGAGACAAATGGGGAGTTGTGGCATATAACTGTCAGCTCGAATTTTTCCAGCCTCTTAATGGAATCGTCAAAGAAATACCATCTCCAACCGTTATCATTTCAATCTTCCTTTCAGCATTACAATAAAGATTGGAATGTTAATGGTTGGAGATGGATGTTTTTCGATGATTCATGCGGAAAGCTAGAGGAATTTTGGCATGAAAACAAGTGCTGGAATTGATTTTTTCATTTTTGTTGTTGAGAGCTTCATGTTTTTGGGCGTTACAGATATTCTGTGTATCCGATCACCCCATTGTGTCAATCCTCGACTCCTCTCGACATGTGATTCGCAAGATTGTTGTCTGATCTTCATTCTCCATCTCCAGCTGCTGTGGTGAACCACGTGGAGAGACTACAAGAGATCCAGGGATTTCAACGTGGTCTCCAAGTAGAACTCAGAAGATTCAATACATAGTGTTCTCATCTTTTTATTTCGTGGATTGATCTACTCTGTTGTAATTGGTAGTCATTGTTTGAAAAAAATAAAAAGAAAAACATTATGTTGGATGAAATTTAATTGAACAGATCATTTTAGAATTATTTTTAATTTTTATTTTTTCTTGCAATTATTTGTAGCTGTTGGAATTCTCTATAGAGAAGTTCAGTGCAAATCATACAAGAAAAAAATGCAGGGTAAAAAGAAATTTGTGACTGGCCACATTGGGTCACCTCAGTAAAAAAAGAGAAGCCATCTCTTGGAAATTTTCTCCACTTTGCTTAGTTGCCGAAATAATAGAAGTGGAGAAGCAGCGGTATGGAAGGGTCTGAGAATGAGTGAGAGGTTATGATACAGCTCTCTTGGTCTCATTCGCACAGCCAGTCTTTATCACTGCTTTTCTCGGAAACTAAACATGATAGAGCCTTTTATCAGAAGAGATTTTCTGGTCAAATCCTCGAGTCTAAACTGAGAACCTGTTTTGAATCATTCTATCTCTCCTATTCTCCAATTATACTTGCATCTGTAATTTAAAAATTTATCTCAACGAGTTGAGCAGGAGAAGTCTCATAATAGAATGCTCTATCTCGCTTATGTTTCGAGAAAAGTCGCGGAAGAAGTGAGTTGTGCGAGTGAGACCGAAAGAGCTGCATTAGAGGCACTCATTCACCCTCTCATCTTTTTGATAATTATAACTTCCAATTATTTCAAAAACTGAGCGAGATAGAGCATATTTTCGAAATACCGATTTCTCTTGCTTCATTAAAATGGAAAAAAAATGGTTTCTTGAAAATTGGCTCCATCTCGCTTAGTCTCTGAAATGATTAAACGTTAAAGTTGTGTTCATGAAAAGGTGGGAGAGCAAATGCAGAGAGATAAAACAGTTCTCTCGGTTCCACTCGTACACTAAATGGCGGTCACAGCTTTTTCCGGGAAATAAGTGAGATAGAGCAAATCCGCTCGAGATCTTTTCTTGGCGAGACGAAGGGAAAGGATCTCCTGGAACGTTGTCGTATCTCACTCAGTTTCCGAGATAATGAGCAGAAAATCTCTTCGAGAGTGAAAAAAACAAGTTTTTCATGCAATTCTTCCGCATGTGATATTTTGGAAACTGAGTAAGATAGAGCAAATTTACAAGACATCTCTTTTTCTTCTCTTGGTGGAATGGAAAGAATGGGTCTTTTGTAAATTTGCCTTATCTCGCTCGGATTCCAAGACATAGCAGTCCGGTGAATGGAACAGAAAAAAATGGAAATTTTCGCGGCTGGAAAAATTTTCTACTCGTTATCTCAGAAACTAAGCAAGATACAACAATTTTCCGCATGATCTCTATTCTCTATTTTTTCGATTTCTTCTATTCCCATTCCTTCTATGTTACCAATGATGAATCGAGGTGAGGGGACTGGAACTGCGTCTCAGTCTAGTGAAGGCAATAGTGGAGAAAAGGCATTCTTCCCACAAGGATAGTGCAAAGGGGGTCATTCTGTATCATGTACTGATGCAGTTCTTGATGATTTTTCTCGAAAGATATCATGGAAACTCAGCAAGATGAGACAAGCCCACTTCAATTACTACTCGTAGTTCCTGAAATTCTCCACGCAATTGCCACACATCAAAGAAACCACAATGATTAGAAACAGTACGATTTATTAGATAATACACGGGTCACTGTGTGTGTGTGTGTGTGTATGTTTGTGGGTTTGTGTGTGTTCGTGTGCGTGTGTTTTCGGACTGATGATGAAAAAAATAAAGAAAAACAAAATTGGTTGAAAGAAAGAACAACAGTGGGCAAATAGATGAAAAAACTTTTCATAAAAACATAATAATGACTCCTCTTCAACGTCTGGGATTCCGGAGTCTTCTGCAAAGGAGGCTGCAAACTTCGCGATATTCGGCCTGATCGAGAGTGCGATTTGGGTTATTGAAATTCACAAAACCTAGAAGCAAACAAGGATGTATATGAAATTACTGCTACTTTCAGGAAGATAGAATTATCGGAAGCGTACATCGAACATCACGATAGATATGATTTGGAATTGCTGACAATGATCTGCGATGATCACCGAATGGTGTCATTTGCACCAATCCATCAGCTCCTACAAACAATAGCAGCAATTTCCGAACCATAGCTCGAGGATTATCCTTTTGATAAAATAAAATATCATCAAGTTTCTCCTTAGAAATAACCAGAGATGAGCCTTCGATGAGTTTCACCAAATTGTCTTCCTTCGATGTAGAAATCATTGGAGAACATGTCTCCTGTGATGATGTTGGAACTGTTTGAGTGACTGTAGTGAAGCTCTTTGAAATTGGAAAAACTTGACTCCGGTCATCCAGCTCCGATGTGTTTCTTCCAATACGAATATTGGAATGACGTCTGTGAGTTGTCCCCGTTGAGGTTGAAGGCTCTCCAATAGATAGAGTAGGGGACTTTGATACAGAGTCCACTCTTCGAACAATGGACGAAGATGGATATTCCCTGGTACACTTTTTCGGAGATTTTGAGGATGATGGAGAGAAAAATATCGATGATGTCGGAAGTTCTTGTGAAGTAGACATCGGAAGACTGATCTCTTGATGTCTCAATAACCGACTTGAAGAGGACAAGCACTTATCACTGATGCTTGATGTACAAGGGGAACTTGCATCTATCGAATGTAGCTCAGATTTGGATGGACCTTGCTCAACGGTCTGGGTAGAAGCATGTTCGGATGAAACCGACCCAGTAGTTTGCGTGGAAGCATTTTTCAGGACTGGGAACTGCAATACTCCATTCGTGTCCAATGTCAAGGAAAGAAGAAAATCTTGGTTATCTAGGATAAGCAAAAGAGGTAATAGATTGTAAAGGAAAGTCTGGGATAGAATAGGAGATGAATAGACAGGCTGAATGTTATTAAACTCTAGTTCAATCGTTGGAGTGTTAACTGAGTCGTTAGAGGGTTGATAGACAGAGTTTGAAAAAGAAAAAACCAGTTGAATGGATGTTATCAGTTACTCAAGGACAAAGGCGGCGAGATAGAACATCTACTGATCTTCCACTCCCTTCTCACTCCAAGACGAGCATATTGAAATTATGTCTCACCATGCTGAGCAACCACTTGGCCAGGATGCAAGCAACCATCTTCCTGCCATCGAATCTTGGTTCCCTTGGCCGAGTAGATTACGTCATTGGAAGATTCCACACTCGTACTCTTGTCCTTCCAGAAAATCAGTGACCACATGACTCTTGTGTGATATACTTTGAATGATTTTGGGAGGATCAACAGAAAGAACTAGAAGTTGGAGGAATGGGATTATTGGCAATGGCAGGGAAAAATAGAAGTTGTCATGTCAAGTGAGTGTGTATAAAGTGAGTGTGTTTTAATGAGTCAGTCATAATTTACGAAATTGAATGAGATAGATCAATTCTAACGAAAAGCTTCGTTTAGTCTTTAAAATTCTCAAAAAAAAATAATAATTCTGGAATCACGAAATCTTGGCTCTTTCCGAGATAATTGAAAAAGATGTATTACGGAAAAATAGTCAGAATTAGAGAGAATTTCCGAAAAAGCAGGATGAATCGATTATTTTTATCCTCAGTTCCTCGAGACTATCTCAGAAATGTGAAACGGAATCGATTTTGTCCGGAAGCTTCTTTGTGGCTACTGAAGTTCTCTATGGAAGAATGCTACGACAAAATCACGCTTTCTCACTTAGTTCCCGAGATAATCAAGAGAAATGGGACGTAAAGAGATTGAAGACGAACAGTCCCAATGAAAGAGAATCGACATTGAATGAATGAACGTTTTGAAGTGAGCTTTCCTGTGATATCTCAGAAACTTAACGAGATGAAACGATTTTGTCCCAGAGATTTCTTGGCGAGCTCACAATTCTCTACGAGAAACTGTAGAAACAGAATCGCACTAGCTCGGTTAATTTTCGAGGTATTGCAGCGAAACTGCATTTTGAGCAATTTTGGAAAAAAATTAAATAATAAAAGACATGATGTATTAAATGGATTGACGGTTTGTAGAGTAGAAAATTCTTTAAAAGAAAGTGTAGACAGAAAATGACGCTATCTTGCTTCATTTTCGAGATATTTGATAAATCATAAATCAGAGGAAAAATTACAATAAAAAAAATGCGGCTATGGAAGAATTGACGTATTGTTGTGTGATTTTCTCCAATATTTCGGGAATTAAGTGAGATAGAGCGATTGTTTTCCTTGCTTTTTGTAGACCTTGCAATACCCTACAAATCAGGTGAAGGGTGAAATCGCGGCATCTCACTGAGTTTCCGAGATATTCGGTAAATTGTGACGCGATGAGGAATAAAAACTGTAAAGGGAAAAAAAATTGAATAAATCGTTTTTTTTCTGTTGACTTTTTTCGGAGAATATCTTGGAAATTAAGTGAAATAGAGCGATTTTTTCTGCTGCTTTTTTTAGGTCTTTGAATTCTTTACAAAAAAGGTTAAGAGTGAAATCGTGCCATCTCGCTCAGTTTCCGAGATATTCGGTGAATTGTGACGTGGTGAAGAATAAAAACTGTGAAGGGAATTAAAAAAAAATTGAATAAATCGATTTTTTCTGTTGGCTGTTTTTTGAGAAGATATCGGGAATTCAGTGAAATAGAGCGATTGTTTCTAGTGCTTCTTTTAGATCTTGGAGTTCCCTACGAAAAAGGGTCCAGGGTGAAATTGCGCCATCTCGCTCAGTCTCCGAGATATTCGTTGAATTGTGGCGCGGTGAAGATTAAAAACTATAAAGGGAATTCACAAAAAACAAAAATTGAATGAATTGATTTTTCCTGTTGGCTTTTTCCGGAGAATATCTCGGAAGTTAAGTGAGATAGAGCAATTGTTCCTGTCGCTTCTTCAAGGTCTTTGAATTCTTCACAAAAAAGGTTGAGGGTGAAATTGCGCCATCTCGCTTATTTTCCGAGTATTCGGTCAATTGTGACGCGGTGAAGAATAAAAACTGTAAAGAGACGAAAAAAAATTAAATGAATCGATTTTCCGTGTTGACAGTTTCTTGAGAATATCTCGGAGATTAAGTGAGATAGAGCGATTGTTCCTGTTGCTCCTTTCAGGTCTTCGAATTCTCTACAAAAAAGGTCGAGGGTGATATCGTGCCATCTCGCTTAGTTTCCGAGATATTCGGTATATCATGACGCGCTGAAGAATAAAAACTGTAAAGGGAAAACAAAAAATAATTTAATCGATTTTCCGTGTTGGCAGTTTCTTGAGAATATCTCGGAGATTAAGTGAGATGGAGCGATTGTTCCTGTTGCTTCTTTCAGGTCTTCGAATTCTGTACAAAAAAGGTCGAGGGTGATATCGTGCCATCTCGCTTAGTTTCCGAGATATTCGGTAAATTGTGACGCGGTGAAGAATAAAAAGCGTAAAGGGACTCGAAAAAAAATTAAATGAATCGATTTCCCGTGTTTGCTATTCCTTGAGAATACCTCGGAAATTAAGTGAGATAGAGCGATTGTTTCTGTTGATTCTTTTAGGTCTTGGAGTTTCCTACAAAAAGGATCCAGGGTGAAATTACGCCATCTCGCATAGTTTCCGAGATATTCGTTAAATTGTGGCGTGGTCAAGAATAAAAACTGTAAAGGGAATTTAAAAAAAATGAAATAAATCGATTTTTCGTGTTGGCTGTTTCTTGAGAATATCTCGGAAATTAAGTGAGATAGAGCGATTATTTGCTTTGTTTTTTTAGGCTTCGGAATTCTTCGCAAAAAAGGATGAAATCGCAACGTTTCGTTTAGTGTTCGAGATATCCGGTAAATTATTGAAATCAATGAGAAAAAAAAATTATTCAAATCCGAGAATTCCTCTTACCTCTTTCTTTTCCTTATTCCTTTCTTATTTCTCTCTTATTCCTTTCTTATTTCTTTCTTATTGAATTGAGTTTGTCACAATCCCGCAGATTAACCTTTGAATCAATTCAATGTTTTGACGTTTCCATCATAAACATTTAAATTATTAAATTCCTATTTATTCCGAACTTCAATTCCCTACTAGAAACAACTTCAGATCAATGGGCCGTTTTCGAAAATAAAGTCTCCGGCCCTAGTAATGAGAATCCTACGATTTTCATAACGAGACGTCAACAACTCCCAAGCACAAGCATAAGAATCTCCATGCATGGGTAAGTTCGAGATGATCCTTGCTGGCTCATCAGCAAGACTTGAACGCAAGTAATGCAGACGCTCGACATCTGAGATTCCTGCTTCTGTACCAGTCAAAGATAGGAAAAGCTCCTTGAAACCTATCCATTCTGCGTAACTTCCTGAGAATTTCGGTAATGGAATCTTTGGTAAAGATTTTCCATTTCGAGGAACGGTACCAACGAGGTGACTTTCGTTACCAGCGTCCCGACGAGATAGTTCGAATTGAGATGCCCCTAATTTATCGAGTCGCTGATTTAGTTCAACACGAGCTACATGGTACTTGTTGAATGTTTTTTCGAACAGATCTTCTTTAAAATAAGCATGTTGTGAGAGGGCTTCTGTTTTCAAACAAGCTGTAACAAGTTTCTCGTGTTGAGATTCGTATTTTGTCCAATAACTCTCGAGAATGTCTAATTCAGCTTGTAAAGCTGAAGGACCCAACTTTTGCTCCTCTACGTTGAAAATACGATCATGAATTGTTGAAATTTGCCGATCTCTTGTTTGTTGAGAAGAAACGAGAATTTCGAAAGCCATTTTTAATTATTATTCAAGATTCGAGATGAAAAACCAAAATTATTCACTTGAATAAATCAAGTTATACGAGAAGACCAATTTAATCTCTTTTAAAAATAATAATTAATTCAACTTCCCTTTTTGTTGATGAGAAGCTGTTGAGAATCACTGCGAAGTTGAAGAATTTCAAAAAAATTCAAAAAAACGCAAAAATTGAGTTGAGATGTCCTAGCAGCGCCCTCTGGTCAATTGAGAAGCCGATCGATGCGTAACTAGTTGAATTTTGAGTTCCGTGGAAAATACGTTTGAGATCCCCAAGTTGAGTCACACTGGACGAATTCAAATTTCGAGAAGTTCAATGTTTGAGATGAGCACCACTGCCGAAAACGTTAGCAACACCACGCTCTCGAATTTTAATGATAAAAATTATAAAGAATGAGAAAATCCAATAAATATTCAATTTATCCGGCTCGAAGGACCAAAATGTTTGAGTTGTTCACTGGTTTTTTGAATATTTATTAATGATTCGCGAGATTTAACCGGATTTTGAGAGGAGCGTGGTGTGAGTTAAAAAATGACGCGTGCACGAGATTTTCTATTTAATATTATAACTTTATTCTAATTTTGCACTAATAAAATATCACAATTTTATATCACTTTCTGTTTTAACAATAATTGAATTGAGATAATCAAGAGTTTTGAGAGTTTCTATTAACTATTTTTTAATTGAGAATATATGAGAAATTCTGAGAAGACTTTTTGCACTTGACGCGAGAATAGCTCTTTCGAGAATAAGAATGAGAAGTCCAAGAAACTATGGCAGGTGTCCTGAATTAATTAATCTATCATTCGATAGATTGCGGGTCAGAACACCTGTCAATCAAGTGGCGCCTCGAGTGCCAAAGTTGAGTAGGTCACGGTCAGTAGGCCGATGACCGATAAAGAAATTCGAGTGGCTCTGTGTGAGTGTGTGCGTGAGTGTTTCTTATGGTTATTCGTCCATAACCAAACAGTTATATATGGAATTATATATAATCATATATGCGATCATGCATGATTATGTTCAATTATATATATTCATATATGAATTCATATATAATCATGTCTAATTGTGTCAATCTCCATATATAATTAGATCTGATTAGATCTAGCTAGATTAAATTTATGTATCATCATGTATGAGCCTATATATAATTCCATAATCTTATGAGTTATCATATATAGACTCATGTATAATCATATCTGACGAGGTCATCATTGTCGAAGTTTTTTGTGAGAATCTCAAAATTATCTATTTTACATTTTTTGAATCATAAATATAATATTTTCACTGTTACGAACAAACATACAACCAGCGCGTGAATTAACTATTCAATCATTCTTAATATCGAATTTAAAAGAAAATCTTAGTATCACCAATTTTTTTTCATTCTAGTTATTTTTTTGCATACATAATTGCCAACTCTTATGAGCTGCATTATTGCAGTTATTTTACGACAATTAGCGTGAACTTGTGCTTCATATTCGTAAATAGTCCACTTCTATTGAATGTTTTTCTAAAGAAATTTAATATTTAATATTCAATATTCCATATTCGATATTTGATATTAAATTTAAATTGAATGTTTTGGTTTAAACCATGTTCTTATTAAAAGAATCAGTATTTGTTTAGCAATACTAATTACTAACTATAATCTATAAGGATATGTACGATCTATTATGTGTAAGTTTCAGTACATATAAGATTTGAAAAGCCAAAAAATAGATATATCAAAATAAATATGAGATATTGTTGTAATTCATGTACAGTTCTTGTTATTAACAGACTAATAAAGTGCTATGTGAAGTTCTTATATGTGAAATTGGATTTCATTAATTGAATTCATTTTATATCCTTAGGTATGGTCATATATAATTAGTTCTGATTATATATAAATGATTATACATGATCATGTATAATCAGACAAAATCTGTTTTTGGACATTTTATATAATTATATATGGTTATATATATTTATGCATGGTTATACATAATTATATCTGATTAGACATGGCCATTTTTCAGATCTAATTATATATAATTCATCATACATAATCATATATAGTTAGACAAAATCTTTTTTTCTCGGGATGAATAGATCTGATCAGATCTAATTAGATCTAATTAGATCCAATCAGATCTGACAAAATGAAAATTCTTAACATGAATAGATCTGATTAGATCTGGTTAGATACAATCAGATCTAAGTCTGATTAGATCTGTTCAGATCTAACTAGATCTGATTAGATCCAACTAGATCTGGTCAGATCTAACTAGATCTGATCAGATCCAACTAGATTTGATCAGATCCAACTAGATCTGATCAGATCTAACTAGATCTGATCAGATATGGTGTGACGAGTTACAAAGTAACTCGTCAACGTTAATTTCGCGTAATGCGGTCAGCGCGTCGTTGAGAGTGGGGGGGATATCCCTTCCTAATCGAAGCCAGTGAAATAGATGAGGGGAGCAGGGAAGTGTCGAAAATTCGCGTAGGGTTTTTGCACTTTCACGAAGCGTTACTCGTACGGGAGCTGCTGAACCATCGTGTATAAACAGAAAAAGTACTTGTTACGTGTAGAGAAGAGGAGTCATGTTAAGTTCACCAAGTACTGTGAAGTTGAGCCATCTGCAGTGAGCCGTCTAAAGTCCAGGGTAGAGAGTCAACATTTTGTGGAGTCAGTCCAGTGCAGTCAAGTCGAGTCAAGTCAGCGTCTAGAGGGAGAAGATTATTGTGAAGTCTATCGTCCGTCAAGGTCAGACCCACCTGCTCTCAAGGCCCTTCTGGTCCATGTAATTACTTGCAGCGTCGAGTCTTTTTACAAATGTACAGTCGAGTCAAATTCTTTATGTAAATAAATTCAGTTTCGTTATCAATTGAAGTAATTGCGTTATTTATTGCTACCTTACGTGATTCCGGTAAAGTCAAGGAGTATCGTCCTCCTTCCCCCCTGAGATCAAAGCTAGCCGAATGGTTGGTCATTCGGCATTTTTATCAATTTCGACCAACTGGCGCCCAAAATTAAAGTAAAGTAGAGTCAGTAAAGTAGAGTCCACAGTAAATTCAGAGGTATTTAAAAGGTAAACTGCGTCGAACGTCACAATGGCGCCCAACGTGGGGCAACGCGTCAAATCGTTGTAAAGAAAAAGTAACGTAAAAATCGAGAGTTTTTGAAATTAAGGGTGAAGAAAAAATAAAGCATTTTGTAATGTATTAGTAAAGAAAAATCAATGATTTCGGAAAGTGGAGATTAAAATGTTCTCAGTGAGTACAAATTCTGAGAATAAGAATTTAAAGTAAAGTAAAAGAAATTAAAGTATAGAAATTGAGTTAACGATGACGCAATCCCATTGAAATTTACGTGAGGCAGTAATTCAGTCGAATTGTTTTGATCAGTAGCGCAATTCTGAGAATTCGTGGATTCAGTATAGTCGATATGAAAAGTAATACAAATATTGAAAATTAAAATCAATGCAATTCGGGTCGAAAGTCAAAGTTTGAGTAGAGAAAAATGAAAGTTAATGTATATGTAAAGAATATTATTGAGTATTGAATTAAGTTGAGAAAATTGTAATAATGTCAGGATCAAGGGAGGAATTGTCAGATATTCAGTGGAGAAATTATGATTCGAGTAGCGATTGTTATGAGTACAGGCAAGCCCGAATTTACTCCGAATCTAGACCGTCACGAGATTACTATGGAGGCCAATACAACATGCATCCAGCTTACTGGTACGTGCCTTTTAGCAATCAGAGACCCCAACACCCTGATGAAAATCCAAATAACGTATTGGAGCAAGCCACAAACTGGAGGCTCAGATTCTCCGGCTTGCCCAATGAAGACGGTTAAGAATTCTTGAGAAATTTTGTCGAGTATTGTGAAAGTCGAGGGAGTAGAATATTAGACAGGGTGACATTATCATCAGAAGTCCTCGAAGGTCATGCTCTGTCGTGGTGGAGAAGCATTAAACGTTCTGTCTCTACCTGGACCGAGTTTGAGAGAAAATTCCAACGAATGTTCATTCGGAGAAATTATTCCGTTTTGTCGGAAAAAGAGCACTTCAACTCGTATGAAGAAGTCTTGAAGCTAACATCAGAGTCTCGAGAAATTAATGGTATAAGTCAGGGAGAAAAAGACCAGTTAGCTCAAGAAGAAACTACCGGAAAAATCTCAGTCGATGAAGTCGATGAGATAGAAAAGATTGAAGAAAACAACGTCATTGGAGTAGCGTGGAATCAGTCGAGAAGTTTTGAGGAGGCTGAAGGGATGATAATCGTCCATCAGTATCAAGTCAAGACAATTCCTGGTCAAGAGACAATCTTCGATGAAAGGACTCAGCATCAGAGTACAGTTCAGTCAAGTGAAGTACCATTAAGTGAAATTCTGTCGAGCAAGGTTTTCTCAAGTGAAGCTCCTTCAAGTAAAGCTCTTTCGGTGAAAGTACAATCCAGTGAAGCTCTTTCGGTGAAAGCACAGTCCAGTAAAGCTTTCTCGATGGAGGCACAGTCTAGTAACTTTTTGTCTAATAAAGCTCATTCTAGTGACTTTGGGCCTAATAAAACTCAATCTAGTAATTTACAGTCAAATAAAGTTCAGCCTAGGGATTTTCAGTCGAGTAAAGCTCAGCCTAGTAGCTTCGAGTCAAGCAAAGCTCAGATTAGTAAAGTTCAGTCGAGAAAAACTTTGTCAAGTAAAGTCGAGCACTGTCAAGTAAAGTCTGGTGAAGTAGCATCGGGTAAAGAGCAATCTCATAAAAAGCAGTCTCGTAAAGTACAGTACAGGAAATTATCGTCTAGTAATGTAGAGTCAGGCAAATTGCCATTTTGTGAAGTAAAACCCAGTAAAGTAAAGTCGAGTAAAGTATCGTCGAGTAAGGTAAAATTTAGTGAGGTAAAGTCAAGTAGAGTTTGGCGGAGTAGAAGATTCTTCAATGCGAGTAATACTATTCGACGATTGAATAACAGTAAAGTAAAGTCCCGTAAAGTAAAGTACAGTAGAGTAAAGTTGAGTAAAGTAAAGTCTGGTGGAAGTCCAGAGAAGCTACTTAAAAGTATAAGGTCATTTACGTCGAGTAGGGTAAAGAAGTATTCGGGAGGAATTGGAGCGAATAACTCCGATCAAGAAGGCCACTTGTCCAGTACAGTAAACGTCAAGTTAGATTTCACGAAGCACCAAGCCAATGAGTCTAGTGGAGAACAATCAGAGAATAGCACATTTAAGGCGATCAAATAAGTTGGTGAAACTGGTACGATTGAACAGGTTGGAGATCCTGGTACCGTGGAACAGTGTGGAGATCCTGGTATAGTTGAACATCAAGAAGACAAGGAGCTAAGTTCAACAGTAGAGGTGGAGGGTGTCGTCAAGTCGAATTTGAAGGGATCCAAGCGGGAACTATCCGATCCGAAGGATTCTGGAGAAAACGAATCTGTCATGTTCATGAGGTCTTATTCGTCTAGTATAGTCAAGGGATCTCAACACAATCTTGAACCAATGATTCTTGCTGTGTAGAGGAAAAGCCAATTTTCAAGCGTCTGTTCTTGTTAGAGTAATGACAATTCCTGCAATTGAGAATGACGAGAAAAATCTATTGTCAATGTAATGAGTATGTAATGAGTAAAGTATGAGTAATGAGTATGGGTTATGAGTATGGGTTATGAGTATGGGTTATGAGTATGGGTTATGAGTATGGGTTATGAGTATGGGTTATGAGTATGGGTTATGAGTATGGGTTACGAGTATGGGTTATGAGTATGGGTTATGAGTATGGGTTATGAGTATGGGTTATGAGTATGGGTTATGAGTATGGGTTATGAGTATGGGTTATGAGTATGGGTTATGAGTATGGGTTATGAGTATGGGTTATGAGTATGGGTTATGAGTATGGGTTATGAGTATGGGTTATGAGTATGGGTTATGAGTATGGGTTATGAGTATGGGTTATGAGTATGGGTTATGAGTATGGGTTATGAGTATGGGTTATGAGTATGGGTTATGAGTATGGGTTATGAGTATGGGTTATGAGTATGGGTTATGAGTATGGGTTATGAGTATGGGTTATGAGTATGGGTTATGAGTATGGGTTATGAGTATGGGTTATGAGTATGGGTTATGAGTATGGGTTATGAGTATGGGTTATGAGTATGGGTTATGAGTATGGGTTATGAGTATGGGTTATGAGTATGGGTTATGAGTATGGGTTATGAGTATGGGTTATGAGTATGGGTTATGAGTATGGGTTATGGGTATGGGTTATGAGTATGGGTTATGAGTATGGGTTATGAGTATGGTTTATAAGTATGGGTTATGAGTATGGGTTATGAGTATGGGTTATGAGTATGGGTTATGAGTATGGGTTATGAGTATGGGTTATGAGTATGGGTTATGAGTATGGGTTATGAGTATGGGTTATGAGTATGGGTTATGAGTATGGGTTATGAGTATGGGTTATGAGTATGGGTTATGAGTATGGTTTATAAGTATGGGTTATGAGTATGGGTTATGAGTATGGGTTATGAGTATGGGTTATGAGTATGGGTTATGAGTATGGGTTATGAGTATGGGTTATGAGTATGGGTAATGGGTGGAAAACAAAGTATGGGTTACGAGTAAAAATGAGAATTCTACACCAATTGGATGAGTAATGTGGAAGTTTGAGTGAAGTTAGGTCAGTTAAGGTATTGAAAATTTGAGAAATATTGTTTCGTTTAAGTAATCGCCCAGGAGGGCTCTTTAAAAAATGAAATAGGGGGCGTTGTGACGAGTTACAAAGTAGCTCGTCAACGTTAATTTCGCGTAATGCGGTCAGCGCGTCATTGAGAGTAGGGGGGATATCCCTTCCTAATCGAAGCCGGTGAAATAGCCGAGGGTAGCAGGGAAGTGTCGAAAATTTGCGTAGGGTTTTTGCACCTTCACGAAGCGTTACTCATACGGGAGCTGCTGAACCATCGTGTATAAAAAGAAAAAGTACTTGTCACGTGTGGAGAAGAGGAGTCAAGTTAAGTTCACCAAGTACTGTGAAGTTGAGCCATCTGCAGTGAGCCGTCTAAAGTCCAGGGTAGAGAGTCAACATTTTGTGGAGTCAGTCCAGTGCAGTCAAGTCGAGTCAAGTCAGCGTCTAGAGGGAGAAGATTATTGTGAAGTCTATCGTCCGTCAAGGTCAGACCCACCCGCTCTCAAGGCCCTTCTGGCCCGTGTAATTACTTGCAGCGTCGAGTCCTTTTACAAATGTACAGTCGAGTCAAATTCTTTATGTAAATAAATTCAGTTTCGTTATCAATTGAAGTAATTGCGTTATTTATTGCTGCCTTACGTGATTTCGGTAAAGTCAAGGACGCAAGGAGTATCGTCCTCCTTCCCCCCTGAGATCAAAGCTAGCCGAATAGTTGGTCATTCGGCATTTTTATCAATTTCGACCAATTGGCGCCCAAAATTGAAGTAAAGTAGAGTCCAGAGTAAATTCAGAGGTATTCAAAAGGTAAACTGCGTCAAACGTCACAATGGAAATCAAAATTAGGTATTAAATTAATACGCCTGAATAGACAAACATGATTAGGCAGAATTGGATTTTCATATTATTAAAAAGGGCAGTCATAGAACTATAAATATGGTTTCTCTTAAAATCTTTTTCAAATAAAAATTTATCTGTTAAAAAAAATTGGCAATGTCTCAGATCTGTGCTCATTTCATTATCATAGAATGTCATATTTATTTTCATGCATGATTCTGCATTCCATTTAGACAGTCTCAACTTTTCTCTGAAGTTATTTCCTCAAATTTTTCTAATCTTCTTCATTTATGACGGTTCGAATTCTACTTGGTATTATGAAATCGTGTGATAGCTGAGTGGCTAGCGTAGGAGACTGGTAATCCTATGGTCCCGGGTTCGATCCCGCCGAGGTCCATTTTTTTCGATTATTTTTTTCTTTAAAAATTTTAATTTTCATTCATTTGTTTAGTAAATAATTCAGATTTTGATTTATTTTTCATTTTCTCTAAAAATTTTTAATTTTTAATTTTGGATAGATAGATAGATATTGCTTTTATTGGTGCTACAATTTTTGTTTTACACCCTCTCACTGCCTCATTCTTTACATAGAAAAATATACATATACATATACATGTGTAACTCACTAATATCACTTGTCAATAAGGTATAAATGTTAATTATTTTATGACTTATTAAATACTAAACGTGGAGATAAGAGTAAAAGTAAAGTAATTAATACTGGTGTAATTCTCGAGTTTAATTAGGTTAGAGATGCTATTTGCTTGACGAGATTTTGTTATTATTATTATATGTCATCAATAATAATAATTAATTAATTAATTAATTAATTAATTGCCTTTCTTGTGAAAGGATCACAGGAATCTGACCGGTACGCGTTAGTTACATTGTGTCTCAGTCTCTTCTTGCTCAAGCAGTTAGCCTGCTTTGTGTCTGCTCTTCATTCTCGTGTGCCTCACAGTCCTTCAGTGCCTGGCTGATTCTCTTCATCTTACTGCACATTGTCCGGTCCAGCTTGCCTGCTAGCTTGTGTATTATCTTGCTTCTTAGTGGTGCTTCTTTTTTGTTTTGCCTCCATTCCTCCCACCATGCAGCGTCTTCAACATTCAGCTTCCTCATAATCGCCTTGCAGCTTATCACATGCTCTAATGTTTCCTGTTCTTCGCCACAACCTCTGCATTGGTGGTTCTGGTAGCCCTTCTTTGCTTCCTTAGCCACTCCACCACACCTCCATCTTGCCCATTCTTCCTTCTGCCATGCCGGTGTCTTTTTGTTTTGCCAGTATTCTGCTATAACTGTGTCTTTTTTCAGTTCCCCATAGTAGCTGCAGAAAGTTGAGTGTTCTAGTCTGGACCAGTCCTTCTGGATGTCCTGGTCCTCCAGTTTGCCTCTCATTTCACTCAGTTTTGCCTCTAGCAGGCCTCTGTCGCAGTTGTTGTCACGGAGCATGTCTATTAGTGTTTCGTCGCCTGCTGCCCGTAGTTTCTTTTGCAGCTTCTTCGCCCAGGTCGTCGGGTTGTTGTTCTTTAGGCCTCTCATCTCTTCGTTGAGGCATTTTTTTGCCCATCTTGTCTCTTCTAACTGGTGTATTCGTAGTAGAAAGTCGTTTGCACGTTTTAGTGCCTCCAGCTCAATGCTTCTGCAGCCTGCTTCCAGTTTCCAGATGTAGTCTGGTGTGTTTATCGCTATCCCTAGGGATGCCTTCACCATTCTGTTTTGGACTCTTTCAACAGCTTCTTTCCTCTCCCAGCCCCAGATTTCTGCTCCATATAAT
This sequence comes from Aleiodes alternator, assembly GCA_963921955.1. Lineage (NCBI taxonomy): Eukaryota > Metazoa > Arthropoda > Insecta > Hymenoptera > Braconidae > Aleiodes > Aleiodes alternator. The sequence goes on from OY998097.1 coordinate 2,353,469, forward strand.
GCTGCTGCCTTGACTGTGGCATCCATGAAGTAGAGCCTTCTCCGCAGTTCATCGACTTTTGCTCGCCTTGTTTCTCCCCATACTTTGTTGATCATCTGCTGGGTCTTGCCTGCTGCCCTCTTCGTGTGCAGCGTGTAGCTGTTTGCGGTGGAAAAACAGAATCCAAGGTATTTGAATTCCTTGACCACTTTTAATTTTATGCCCTTATAGCTCCAGCTCTCTCTTTTCTGCCTGCCAGGTTTGCTAAAGACCATTATTTCGGTTTTTTCTGTGCTTACCTCCATTTTCTTCTTGTCCGACCATTTCTCTAGTGTCTTCAGCATCTTCTTCAGCTCCTTTGCCGACTCAGCTACGATTGCTGCGTCATCTGCATAGAGTATTGCATATATCTTGGTTCCTCCACTTGAGCCAATGACCGAGCCACCATTGCCGGCTTTTCTGAACTCAGTTTCTAGGTCGTTTATATAGATGTTGAAGAGTGTTGGGCTCAGGGGGCAGCCCTGCCTTACTCCCTTGCTGTTCTCGAATTTTTCCGTTAACCGGTCATCTGCTATCACTTTGTTTTCGGTGGATTTGTATATCAGCTCTGTCATTCTCATGAACTTGCCTTTTATGCCCATCGTCTCCATTTTTCTCCAGAGTATTCCTCTGTCAACCTTGTCGAATGCAGCTTTATAGTCTATGAAAGCTGTGTATAGTTTTCCGCCTTTCTTCTTGAGCCTGTTGCCTATCAGGCTGTTCAGCACAAATATTTGTTCCATTGTGCTTCTGCCTGATCTGAAGCCTGCCTGTGCCTCGTTCAGCTTCTGCTCCTTCTCCAACCACCAGTTAAGCCTTCTTGTCATAATTGCTGCTACGATTTTGTAGCCCAGGTCTAATAGTGAAATGCCTCTGTAATTTTTGGCCTCATTTTCATTACCTTTCTTGTAAATTGGGTAAATTATCGCCATTCTCCAGCTTTCAATAATTTTTTCCTCCTTCCACAGTTCTTTGAGAATTGAGATCAGTTCTTCACTGCCTTCACCCGGGATGTATTTGATGAATTCCGCTGCTATGCCGTCTTCACCCGCCGCCTTTCCATTTTTCAAGTTTCGTATTACTTTTTTTATTTCATCGGTTGTTAGTGGGCCGTCTAGTCCTTCTACTTCTCTTTCTGTTTCCGCCTCGTTCGGTGTTTCTCCTTCTTCGCCTGCTAGCGGTTCTCTGGTCTCCGTTGGGGTATTGCTCGTGTCCGTTGCCTCAAGGAGGCTCCTGAAGTGGTTCAGCCAATCTTTTTCGCTGATTGCATTTCCTTTTGTTCTTCTCTTCCTCCGGTACCAGCTCATGGCTCTCCACCAATCTGTAACATTCTTACTTTCTGCCACCTGTCGCTGCTTCTCATCGAGCCATTCTTTAATCAGGCTGTCTCTCAGTTCGGCTGTCTCAAATATTCTGCCTTGACTTTGGGTCTTCTGTCCCTTAAGTATTTGTGCAGTGCTTTGAAAAGTTTTCTTCTTTTAGATTGATAGGATCCAGGATCCCAGCTCTCGCGGCCTTGGGTGCCTGCTCCTACCTCTGTTGTCATTTTTGCTTTGGTGGCTACCTCCTCTGTTACTTCCAATATTCTCTGCCACCTTTCTACCACCGTTTCATTCTCGTCACTCCTTTGTCCGACAGTTCTCTGCCAAGTTTCTCTCCAATCTATGACATACTGTTCGCTCTTGCTGCGCTTCCACTTGAGCTTTGTCTTCTTCTTGGGGTGTTCACCTGTTCCCCCTCTTCCGTACTCTGTGTTCCCAGTTGTGCCCGGGGTTTCGCCGGTCCATTTTAGTCTAAATGACACCGGAAGGTGGTCGGAGCCTTCTTGACCACCTATTTTGATGCTTGCGGACCATTCTGGTGCCTCCAGGTTATCTTCTAGCTTAACCAGCGTTAGGTCCAGCACTGCATCCAGGTTGCCTTCTTCTCCTACTCTTGTAATTCTGCCTTCTTCATCTCCAGCTCCTCTGCCATTCATAATCAGTAATGCTCTTGCTTCGCACCATTTTAATAGTTTTTTGCCTTCATTTCTCAAGACCTTGTCCTCAGATTTTCTTAACAGTTGTGGTGGTATCTCCTCCTGGCCGCAGGATGCAATGCCCTGCTCTTCGCCAATTTTTGCGTTCAGGTCACCAGTTATTATTACGCTTGTCGCCTCGCCTTCCAGCACATCGAGCTTTTTATCTAGTTTTTCCAGTACCTTGCCAAGGTTCGAGGGTTTGTTGTTGTACGCCGATATTATCGTGTAATTGCTTCTACCAGCTCGTTTCTCTTTTATTTTGATTTGGAGGCCGTATTCCCACTCTTCTACCTGCCATACCCCTTCTTTTTCCAGCTCTTTCCTTATGCCAACAATTTGCCCTCCTCCGCATCTTCCTCTTCTGCTTTTTCTGACCGCAGGCTTTCCGTACCATTCGAATTTCTCGTTCAACTTGTCTATGGTTTTTTCTAGCCTCTTTCGATCTAAGAAGGTTTCTTGGAAGATCACTATGTCCATGACCTCCCAGAGTCGTCTGTTTTTCCATATGTTTGATGAGCCGTTCACGTTCCATTGCAGGATTGCCAGTTCTTCTGACTTGGTTATTTCCGGTTTTACTGGTTCTGCCTCTGTCTGTTGCTGCTTTGTCTTTGGTGATGGTGCTGATAGTATTGGTGATATTGGTGCTGATGGCGTCGTTCTGCTTGTTGGGTGCTTGGATGTTGCCTTCTCTGCTTGTCTTTCTAACGGCGCCATGCCTTTCTGCCTCTCTAGTCTTTTAACGCCAGGGAGCCTGTCTCCTCGTCCCAGGAGAGTTTGACTCCGTCCACCACAACCGCTTGGTAAGCAGTGTTTGCTGTCTTACCCTTGTCTCTCCATGCTTGTGCGTGCTCTTCTAGTCATTCTTGGACCTCTCTCTGTCTGTTAGTCAGGTCAGGTTCCATTGAAACTCCCCAATTTGCTCTTCTGAGTCTACCCTGGCTGCTCATGAGTTCAAGTTTCTGTTCCATGGTCTCAATTTTTGCCCTCCATCCAACATCGTGTCTCTCTAATGTCGTAACTCTCAGCTTTACACCTGCAGCGTCACGTGCCCAGTTTTCCAACTGTTCTCTCTTTCCCGCTGTAGTCGTTGCAGTCAGTGTCAATCCTCTAATTAGAAGATTCTTCTTCCTATCTCTTCTTTCCTGTTTTTCTGCCTGCCACTCGTCTTCTCGGAGCTTTCTGGGGGGTTTTTTTGCTGCCACTTCCTCTGTTTTTGGTGGGTCTGGTGTGTGTCTTCACGGTTTGGTAATTTCCGGTTGTTTGGTCACGTTTGTTGATGTGTATGCTGGTTGAGTGGGTTTCTCGATTGCTCCGGTGCTCTGTGCGGTCGCCCATGGCTCCCAGGATTGGAAGGCCCCCAACCCTCCTACCGCAGACGCGGTATGTGCTAGGGTCACCTCCCCCCGGGAGTCCGGGTTACTAGCCTCACCTCTTCCACTAACCTTATCTGTTGTTTTGTCTGTCTTGTGTGCCGTTGCCTGTTCGTGATCTCTTTCTTTCTGCTTTCCTGTTTCTGTTTCTATTTCTTCTTGTTTTCTGTTTTCTCTCAGCTTCTGGATCTCATTTCCGTACTCGATTGCCAGTGCCCGCCATGATTTGAAGCTGTTTTCAGCCAGTCTCCAGTGACCCTGCCTTTCTCTTAGCTCCTCAAGTTCTACCGCTTGCTTTTGAACTATTTCTTTCAACTTACTTGTTTTTTGCCTTTCGATTTTCAGCTCTGCTTCTGTTATGTCCAGTGTTACACCTGCCCTCTCGTACAGCTCTGTAGTTCTGTCGACCTCAGTTGATAATTTCTCGATTTCTCTCCTTGAGCTCTCGATTATGCACATGAGCTCTGAATTTTGGCTCTCTTCTTGGTGTCTTCTCTCGCAAGCTTCGCATTTTGTTGGCGCTATTCCTCTTAGCAGCTCGTTTTTCCAGCTGGAGAGCGTTTCTAGGATCTCATGGTACCTTTTTTCTCCCCACGCCCTTTCTTGGTCTCTCCAGTCAGTCCAGAAATCTGGAGCCGTTGTTACATGTGTTTCGGGCTCTTCAAGCTCTTGGCTTGTTGCCTGTATGCCTGTTGGTGCTGCTTGTTGACCAGCCTGTTCTTTCTTTTCGGCCGTTTCTCCCACTGTTTCATGCTTTGGGTTAATTTGTCTGTTTCTCAGTGTCCAGTCTGCTTTGACTGGTGATCTCATCATTTTCCAGCTTGTTTTAAACGCCTCTGCCTCATCTGCTTTTTCAAGTTCGGAGTCGTCCACCGGTTTTTCCGGTGTGTGCTTCTGTTTATCTGTATTTTTCTCCTCTTCCTCAACTTCAGCTGGCTCTTTTTTTAATTTTGGCCAGAAGTCTAGCAGCTTTCTCGTGCTTTGCTTTCTTTCTTGATCATCTGTCTGTTTTTCTATACTCTGGTGCTTGTTAGATTTTGGCGGGCGTCCTCTTGGGCGCCTGTCATTCACTGCCTTCTCATTACCTGTTTTCGTTTTGCTGCTTGCGCCATCTATCTTTTCATTCTCGAAATCTTCTTGCATCTGCCACCATGGCATTCCGGTGGGCGACTCAACGATTTGTGCCGTTGCGCCATCTCCCGCTTCTATTGCTGAGTCTTTTTCGTCGCTCATTGCGTGCGCCTTAGTGTTTTAACCGCCAAAAATTCTCTTGGCCCACGCTAACCTCAATTTTTTGTCGAGGTGCCTTTTGCCGGATTTCGCTTTTAATATGCGTTTGTACGTTTGGTTTTTTATCTCTGATTTTTCTTTGGATCTTTCCTCAGCTTTCTTTCTATTTTTCTAATGCACTTCGAACACTGTTTTCCGATTAAATTATGCACTCACGCCCGCAACACGTCCGTTCGTTTCGCGCGCCCCCATGCAAAACCCCTTTTAATTTTGGATTTTGTGCAGATCCAATTGGATCTGATCAGATCTAAGGAACTCAGATCTAATTGGATCAAATTAGATCTGGTCAGAGCGTGCCAATTTTCAGATCTGATCAGATCTAAGGAACTCAGATCTAATTAGATATGATCAGATCTGAACATTTTTTCCTGGGTTTGAAAAGTTTTAACGAAGGAAATCAATTATTACCTTATATCAAGAATGGCGTTCACGCGACTTCTCGACCTTCATGTCGGTTATGTATTGAAGAATTGCTAAATATTCCCAACAGCACCTCAAGAATCGAAATAAAAAGTAGAGATGTATGAAACATTCCAATCCACGAATTATGCGTATTGAACTGCATATTACTTTTCGATTCGAAATTCGGATTGGATAATTAGAATTTTTGATTTTTCGAAGAATTCAAAATTTTCAAATTACCTGACATTTTTCGAAATGTCTGAACGTTTGGAAATACTTTCAAAATTATGAATTATTATTAAATTCTCCTAATTATTGGGAGTAAGTTGACGAATAATTTGGAAACTTGCACCAAATAAGCTGAACAGTCTTAAATAATCCGAGAAATTTCTGAATGATGAAATGTTTCAAGAATTGAAACATTTGAAAATGAAAAAAAACATCGGAGAATGTTTGAATTTGAAAAGTATTGAATAGTTTGGAAATTTGTTGAATCATTTGGAAATTATTCGCAAATTGTATTCAAAAGATTCGAATTATTAGAAAAATTGAAATGACTCCAACATTCAAATAGGTAATATTCAATGTTATTCGATTCGAAGGCGCGCGATTTGCACACCACTAATAACGAGTACAAATTTTCTCTCAACATACAGTAGTTACTCTAAACGCAATGAGAACCAGCATTTTCTTCATTTCCTACTGAAGTAGATGTCATTATGTTGATACTTTTCTTCTTGAAAATATTCTATATCCTGTAAAAAAATGGACTGAATCATAATATAAACAAACTCCGTTCACTGCCATCAATGTTCTAACGGTCCTTCTAAACTTGCTCTATATATCTTGATTTTTTTATATTGAATTTCATTTTACATATTCATTATCTAAATTTCCTTTTAAATAAAAACTCAGGATTCAAAATTCACAATAGATTAGGAGTGAATGTTTCTGAATAACATTTCGACGATTTTCAGTTCATCACACAGTAGTTCTAATGACAAATAGAAACATATCAACTTCATATCGCAAAAATAGCCAATACAAGATCGTTGTTGCTTGGAATGCAGATTTGAAGAATATAACTTCGTCCTTCTTAGCTTGATAAAAATAAGAGTTGTTCTGCATTTGTTAGGATCAAAGAACTAGATCTTCTGGTATTTTTTAAATTCTAAACGAAGAAGTCAAAACATAAATTTCAATGTTATCTCTTCATTCCTTGCAGAAATTTATGACTTTTATCTGAGAACTTATGAAAAATGGGACACAACCGATAAAATCGCTCAGGAGCTCAAGAATATAGAAAGTTATTTGAGAGAAAAAATCAACGACGAGAATAAGAGTAAGTCGATGTTTTAATACTATCAGATTCACCTCAAAAAATAGGGAACTTGCATATTTTTTATTTATTTTTTTTCCACAATATTTATTGATAGTGATTGACAGAAAAGGCAAGAAAATAATTGTTTACTCGTTAATTAATTCATAAACATCAAATAAAAAATCATTTTTTTGAACGTCTCGAAATCGGACATGACGTCAGAATACCAAAATCTTTGTGTGCGCCATCTGTAGTCACCTGTCGTTACTCATTGACAGGCGTGTGAAGGTTATGCTGATTGTCAAAAAATGCGTATTGCTTTATTTTCCTCTTCTTTACTTCAAACATTGTTTAGAGAATTTCAATTAAAAACGTGTTTCCTTTCGAAGAAATTTATACACATAACCGCTTTATGAGTATTTTTTTTTTTATTTTGATTGGATTCGGCTGTGCGCCATCTTATTCTTCTTCTTATTCCATCTGGCTATATCCCCTAGTGGGGCAAGTGCCACAACTTCTCCTGATTATCTCTAGTAAACTGTGCGCCATGTACCACGTTCCTTCTGCCTCTTTCTCTGAGGTTATGTCTTTTTACTTTCATTTTTATTTTCCTATTTCCACTCTCTTTTCTTTTTTTTTCTCTATTTTTCTTTATTTTCTTTCTTGTTTTCTGGCTTTTCTTTCTTCAGTATTTCTTTTTATCTTCCTTCCGGGTGTTTTGTGGTTCGACTCTCCACCATTTTCCCCACTCCATTGTTTCCTCTAGTGAGACGATGGGTGGTTTTCGATGGCACTGTGGTCTGTCCATGCAATCTTTTGTCATCTGTTGCCAGATGGTATGATTGTACTGTAACTTGGCCGGCGGGATTTCAAATTTAAATTTATCGAAATAAGACAGGTTTTCTTTTTGAAGTGAAACTTCTTTTGGGAGGGTACCAACTTTTTTCTCGCGTCACGAAACGAGTGAAACACTTCGAGGGGAACGTGACAGTGGAGTAGTGGGGGAAAAGGAGAAGCAAGAAGGAGGAGAGTGCGTTGCTGGCGATGCCATTCTAGCATATGCTTCAGCGGTGGAGAGGGAAGACGGCAGAAGGGGGGGGGGCTAGGTTCTTCGCGTTGAGTGCTACGTGCATACTCTTTTATACATATATGCCATTTTACACTTGGCTTTGGATTGAAATATCTCGAAAACTACTCAAGAGTTATCGAGACATGCTGTGAATGAAATTCAAAGGGAAGAGTAACGAATAAAATAAGCAAATCTCCGTTTTCTACGACTCGTAGTTAATAAGATATCAATTTTTTAATGAAAAATTCAGAAAAGACGTCCGAGCGCCCATTCATTTGCTATCGAACCTCGTCCATTGTTACTGAACGACTCATTAAAGAATTGATATTTCGGAAACTACTGGTCGTAGAAAAATGGCGTTTCGCTTATTTTCTTCGTCAATCTTCCCTTTAAATTTCATTCACAGTATGTCTCTATAAATTTTGCATAGTTTTCGAAATATTTCAATCCAGAGCCGAGTGTGAAATGACCAATGGACCATGTAGCGAAAATAGTCGGAGGTACCCAACTATGCCCTTCGTCTACCGTATTATGAGGCTGGCATGGGGAAAATTCGAAAATAAACGTGTAAAAATTCTGAGTGGCTACTTAAAATTTCTAAGTGCCAGGAGAATTTGTGATTGGATGGATGGAAAATTTCGGTAATTGACTACTTTTACTCTGCCACACTGTTGAAAAATTTGAATTATTTTACCAATTTTTTTGAATTAAATTGATGTGTTTCGATGTAGCAGAGACCAGTAGCGAGATTTCAAGGCGAGCAGACACAATCCTAATTAAATTTTTACCTAAAACAACTAACTTTTTTTGGAAGTCACTAACCAATTAAACCAAAAAAAACAATAAATGAAAATTGAGATTATCACCACGTTTGGCGTAACCCAAGGCCACGACGAGGACGCAGTAGTGCATAGGCCTCGAAAAGGAACCTATCACGACCCATCCTATGAACGACACTCGGGATTTTAGATGAAGAATATATTGACAAAAACCTCCGCCCACCTTCATTGGGCATAAAAATTTAATTTTTATATTACACAGAAACAAGTACTTCCTGCACAATGTGCTTTTTAAATGTACCTTTTCCTTCATTTGTCAATAAATTTGTACACTTCGCGTGGAACAATTTCAATTTGGAATATCAATTAAAAGCAGTAACCAAAAAAAAAAAAAAAAAAAAAAGGAAAAAGACGAAAAAAAACCTCAATAAATTTAATACGGATTGAATGAAACTTCAAAATACTCATCTGAAAAACTGGATTTTCCAAAAAAAACCAAGATGCAGTGGTGGCAACTAGCTCTTAAAACAAAACACACAGTTTTGATGTTTCACTGCAGAAGACTCAAATGATACTGGTCTAGAAAAGGCTCATTTGGTTGAATTACCAAATTTGCCATTTTCATAAGACCATTGGTCTCTGTTTATCATTGTGTTTTCACACCAACTGTCTTTGTCAGGAAGAAATTGACTGTTTCGTACCTGCCTCACCTCTCACCCCGCTCCTCACCTCATGCTCAATCAAAACATCAAACTCTACTCTATTGAATTTATTATTTTGTTTCCGAATTACTGTGAAATAAAATTTATCAACGTTTGAATGTTGTATTCGTTGAGTTGTTAAACCCAACGAATTAATTCAAGTTTTTCAGCTCGAAATTAACAACCCCAATAATTTTGCAAAAAAATTAAAAAATGAAAATTTTCCGAAACCAAACTCAATGCGAACCTAGAATAGGCGCAAAAAGCAAGGCGGAAGAAAAAAATTTGAAATAAAACGTTGAAAACACCAATTTTCAGTTGGCAGAGCTATAGTATCCAATTACCAAAATTTCTCTTCAATTGTCAATGAGAAAGGCATTGGCTGATATTTTCATGATTCCGCTTGACAATTGATGTGATACTTCTCACTGAAAAATGCATCGGCCCATTAATCCTGTTAACAGGACATTTTTGCCATTTGTAGACTCATAAGGTGTCTCCGGCATTGTTTTGCATTTGCTCTATGGAGCTGAACGTCTTATCATGATTTTCTCGAGAATTTTCTCTCCATGTCATTTTTTGAGAATACTTGGAATCTAAGTGAGATAGCGTGACTTTATCTGAATCATTTCTTTTGTAGCAGATTTTAAGAGCAAAGGAAAATGAAAGTAAATATACGTATCTTCATTAGATTTCGATATATTCTCAAGAAAAAACTATTCAAACAATTCCTCTATTCATAAATTATTTTTTGGTCGTGGGCCTTTGACAAATATCTGGAAAACTGAGCGAGATGATGCAGTGTTTATAGAATCTCTTCTCGTAGTTTTTAAAATTCTCGCTCAGTTTCCAATATATATTCGGAGAAACGGATGTCAAAAACAAAAGAATATGAAGTTTGTAGAAAAATTCATTTATCAGCAAATTTCTTCGAATATTCCGAAATTGAGCTAGAATGAAGAAAATTTGCACGAATTCTTGTTCATAGAGCGTTTTGAGAGCTACATGAGAGAAGGATCGAAGCAAAACCGTTCTATCTCAATTAATTCTCAGTGTCTTTACAAAAAAACTGATTAAAAAAATTTAGTTGTCCGAACACTTCATAATCGTAAAAAAAAAGATAATTTGTCAGTGAATAGATGACGAAAATACTATAGGCAGATATTCAAATTCTCCAAGCTCTGTGCTCATTACACAGCTAAATGTACTGAGCTGTACTTTTTTCCGTTTTCCTTTGAGATTAACTTCGTATCCTCACTTTTCTCAATTCTTACAGCTTGTTCATTTAAAAAAATCCGAATAATTCATCGCTATCTATACACAATGAACAAGAAGTTTCACTTCTGTCGCGTGGGTTTCACGCACCCTCTTTTTTTTTTCTTTTTGTACTTTGTTTTGTATTCTTATTTTATTAATTTAATTTTTTGTTCTTATTTTTTATTATTGAACTTTGGTCGATGCTTTAAAACTTATTATATTGTAGCTACCCTGAAAAAAAGCGACTCATCGGTAGCCATGTCCCGTTATCTATTTATATTATTTTTTTTATTAATATTATTTTTTTTTTTTTACTTATTGCTGTACTGACTAGCACAGAAGTCTTTGGTTATTTGTTATGTTTGTTGCTCCTAACTGGAGTTAGGATAGTCTTTCTATTCAATTCTCTCCTTCGTTATAACTTCTTATTATTACTGTAATTTTTTTTTTCTTTATTCAGATTAATTATCTGATATTGATCTAATAATGATTGACTAGTAGTCTCCTCCTTCTTTCTTCTCAAATTTTGTGGATTCCTCTCGTTCTTATTTTCATGATAAATCTAACTATCAGCTGTAACGTTTTTTCTTCTTTTTCCTCTGTTTCAAAAGACAGGGCTGTTACTTCGTATGGGGGGAAATGTTCTATGGATAGTAGCCCTTTTTCCAGCTCGCTGGTCTCTTCTTGGTTTAGGGGACATCTCCATACTATGTGGTTGACATCCTGATATGGGTGTCCGCACTTGCACTCAGTTTCTTTCATTATCTTTATTTTGGTCAGGTGCGCCTTGGTACAAGTGTGCCCTGAGCGGAGTCTGTTTATTGTCTTTATTTCTGTTGCTGACAGCTTACTTTCGTTGAACCAGCACTCCAGATCTTTTTGGGACTCCAATTGGAAGTATCTTTTTCCCTTGGTTTCTCCTTGTAGAGTTCTTTTCCTTTTTGCTTCCATTTTATGTTTCTGGAGTGTTCCGCTTGTCAGGTCGGTCCACAGCACATTTGTTTCTTCCATCTCCATTCCCCTTCTTGCTTCTTTCGCCAGCTTGTCCACTCGAGCTGCTTCCTCGTTGATTTTCGCTGGTAACCACATTAATTTTATTTCGTATTTCCCTTCTTTGAGTCTGTCTATGAGAGACTTAATTTCTAAGATCGTCGGATGTACATAGTTGTCTATGCCTGTTTTCTCAATACCCTTCAGCACCCATTTGGCATCTGACTTGATGATTGCTTTTTTAATTTCTCTTCTTTTAACATGCCTGAGCGCTGTGTAAATGGCTCGGGCTTCTGCTGAAAAGATTGTCGTTTGTCGGTTCAACTTATGTTGTATGTGCATTTTTCCGTTCGTGTCCAAAATAGCTATTCCAACTCTTCCATCATGACTTGATGTTACTGTTTTTGATGCGTCTGAGTAAATGATGTTCCAATGTTTCCTTATTTCTTCCAGCTCTTTGTCAAGTTCTACCTTGGACATTTTGCCTTGGGTTATCCTTTCTCCCCACTCTCTTTCCACCTCTATCTTCTTGTACCAGACATCATATGGGAGGTCGTATGCTGGTTGGTTGTAGGCACTAGTAATTCTTGGTAATGCATCTTTTCTCTCTTTCCACATCTCTTGTAGCTCGAATTTCCTCTTCTTCGAGTTTTTTCTCTTCTTTTGTGACTCTTCCATTTCTGTGAATTTATCCAACAATGGGTGGAATTTGTTTGACAGGAGCTTATTGATGTATTTTTCTCTGAGAAATCTCTGTCTCGTTTCGATGGGTACTTCCCCTGCTAGATCTATTGCTACGTTGTTTGGGGTAGATTTCATGACCCCTAAGAATGTTTTTACCGAAGTGTTCTGGACAATTTCCAATTTTTTCTTCAGGCCTTTTGAGCAGCCTCCAAAAACTTGACTCCCCCAGTCTAAAACTGGTCTCACTAGTCCTTTATATATGTTTCTCATTGTTCTAGGATCTCCACCCCAGTGCGTGCCCGATAGATAACTCAATATGTTTTGTGAGGCTTTGGCCCGACTTACTATTGAGTTAATATGGGGGGCCCATGTGAGCTTCGAATCCAGCAGGACTCCGAGAAATCTTGATGTTTTTTCTATTGGGATTGTCTGTCCTTCTATTTATATTTCCTGTATCTCTTCTTCTTTAAGCCTCTTGTGGGTGAAGTAGTTCACTTTTGTTTTCTCCGGTGCCAGGTCCAAGCCTCTGCTCCACAGCCATTCATGTAATGAGTTTATATTCTTTTGTAATGATTTCGTTACTTCCTCTATATTTTTCTCTCGCGTGTAAATAACAATATCATCGGCGTACTGTAGGATTTTACAGCTCTTTATGAGTATCGCGCATCACAAGTTCAAATATCCTCCAGCCGCGCCATCACTGGCCACAGCCTGAATTACGCATGTGGTATTATGACGTCAGATTCGCATTAGAGCAGTATGAAATTTGGAGATTTTTAATTGTAAATTTCTCTATAATTAACAATTTAAAAACAAAAAAAAATTTCCCCAATCCCAGACAATACTATAGAATGCATAGAAATGAAAAAATAAAAATAAAAAAAAAATATGCAAGTTCCCCATTGTCGGTATAAGTTCAAGGACTTTCAATGCAATTGCAACCAAACAAAATTCATGAAATATTATTTAGTACTTCAATCTTGACAAAATTTGAGTTCAATAACGAAATCTTTCTATTGCCCTCATTCATTATGATTTGCTTAAAAAAAGTCAATGAATAACTCTAGAAACTTACTTTTGCAAAAAAAAACACTTCTCATACCCGTGTCATGTAACATACCGTGTCACTCCTGATAATCAATTACAGGAGATGGAGGAAACAAGCAGGAGCCCCATTACTTGTGCGTAATTTGAGAATCTTATATCTAATATTCTGCCAATGCAATTGGCAGAAAGCTTCCGAATGAATTTTTTAATTTCAAATCTACCATCACTGATCTTATTCATATTAATCACGTCAATTCATGTTCTTTTTGTTAAATATGATATCTCTTTGAATGTTCTGAAGATGATGAGAATCCCCTCGTTTGCTATGAGTAACAAAATTCTTTTCTATTGTCATATTTCTACTTTTTGGAACATCTTGAGTCATATTCCATTGAAATCTTGAGCTTCAACTTCATAGTCAAGTTAGCTAACTCGAGTTTAGCCTTGCCCAAACTTAGCCTAATTCAAAGTTGCAGATAATTCAAGGTTGAAGATATAGCTTGCTTTTTCTGATGTTTCTGTGCTAATATCTAAACAACTACTGGACCGATTCCGCCCAGTTTCAATACCAACCTTTGTGCTCATCAGATGTATAACCTCACAAAATTTGAGCTCTCTAACTCAATTATTTATTAAGTTATCGTGGAATCAAGATTTTCACGAAAAATTTATCAAAAGTTATCTACTGGCTAAAATAAAAATCTGAGCTCCCACCACCCCGGGGGTCAAAGATGCGGCTCTTGGACGCGCATCTCCTCGCGGAGACTCGACGCTGTGATTCCATTTTTCATCGAGAAAAGTCGAAAAAACGATATTTCAACATTTTCATTTTTCTCAAAAACTATCCGGCCGATTTAGCTGAAATTTTTGTGAGAGCTTGGGGCACGCATGGCGAACTTATGGTAAAATTTTCAGATCGCTAGCTAACCCCACTTCAGAGTAAAGCGGAAAATGCGTCATCACACACACACACACACACACACACACACACACACACCCATTTTTTAAAAACGACGGATCTCGACGTTTTGGGTCATTTGCAGTCATATTATGATGAAATCTCAAAATCGAAAAAAATTACGATTACAAAGCTTCCATTCGGAAGCAAAAAGTTGAAAAATTCTGCAAAACCGAAAAAGACTCTTTCAAAAGACAAAGGACATGGAAAACAGCAACGAATGCATTCAAAAAAAAAGAAACTTAATTGCAAAGACGTGAGTGCAATTCGAAGAAATCATCCTCCAGTTCATCGTCAGGTAGTGACGAGCGAATAATATCCACTCATCGGGAGACAGACTCTTCAGAAAATCCGTTGACGGATGCAGAAAGTTAAGGAAACGAACTATTGAGACAGAATTTGAATTTTGACTAAGCGAGAGCCTCGACATCTCGTGGAAGGTAGGTGAAATACTGGGTAGAGAAATTGAAGGGGCAGGCGCCGAATTATTGATCGAAGGGTCTGCTGGTGACACGAGAGCGCAACAAGTGAAGCGGCGTCACTCGTTTGTTCTATTACTTTACTTTCTTTAACATTAATAAAATAATTATTCTAAGACAATCTTTATTGATCAAATAATTCTGGTGTTCCTCATTGTGGTACAAACTTGTTATTCGATCAAGGAGTCGTTCAAAAGGCGTGGGACAACTGTAAGTAAAGTTTCAACTACTGCTGTCTTCTTAGCTCTGCAATTTTCGCTTTTCTGGGTCTCCCAAATCGAACCCAATTTCCTCTTTTCTCTCTGCTTTGATCAACGTACCTTGGACAAATCATTCTGGTTTATTGATTTCTCCCTAAAATTAATTGGCGCCTAACTATACAGGTTTGTTATTTAATTAATTGAATTTTAGTCATAGAGCCCGAGCAGCCATTGACCCAAGCCGCGCTCGGTGTAGGCTTCAATTAACGCCATTTTCAAAAATTAAATTTATTAAAATTCATTAAATAAAATTTGATCAATATTTAATTTGATCATTTATTTAAATTTTTGTTTATAAAAAAGAAGCCTGTCTCATTTGGCGCCCAACGTGGAGCACGTTTGGGAAATTATCAAAATTTAAAATTTAGTCTGAAATATTTAAAATAAAATTGAGGAAAATTCCTCACATAAAATTCTATTGTCCAACGTACGTCGGTCAATTTCACGTAGCAACGGCCTTAGCAACGGCACTTGAGCCGGCGCTAGCAGCCGAATGTAAACACACTGACTCATACAGTCACACTAACAAGTATTGATCAAAATAAAAGGTACAAACCAAACAAAAATTAAATTGAAATAAATTTTAAATCAAAATCAAATGGAAATTAGATTGAAACTATTATTGGTTTAATAAAATTTGAGTAAAGTAAATAAAATTTAGATAATTAATTAACAAAGTCAAAATTACTGAACAAAATAAATTTTGTATTAAGTTAAAATTTATCATTGAATAATTAAATAAAACGGAAACTATTTTCTTTAATTTGTTAATCGAATCTTGCTTCGATAATAGATCTATTATATGAATTCAAATTAAATTGAACGAACAACGAGTCATGTATTTCTTTTCTATTTTCTTTTACTAATGCTTTCTATCGCTTTGAGATTAATGAGTTTATTGTAACGAATCATTGGTCCTATTTGATAGTCAACTATTTAAACCTATTGTTGATCAAGTCAATCGATATTGCTCTTGATTTGATCTAACAAATTAATTGAATTAAATTCTAATTAATGGAATTGAGCGTAAATGCAATTCCAAATATTTTTTGAATCGGGTTGTGAGAATATTGCTTCGATTGCTTGGTTTATTATAAGTTAAATGAATTAATTAAGTGAGTTGATCAACAAAGGTGATTGGTCGACTACTAATAAATAATTAATAATTAATTAATTGCATATTGTTGCAAAATTGGAATTCACCTTAATTGACGATTTGAGTTGATTCATTTCAACAACTGAAAATTCAATTTTTCAAATAAATTTGGGCGGGTTTCCGTGAGTAACCAGCGGCCCTGCTCAAATAAATAAATTATTACAAAATAAAACCAGATTTAACGTAATAATTCGATCAAACCTAAACCTTAATCGGCGTGAACCTTGGCAAGCTTAGTCAAGCGAAATCGATCAAATGTTGCCAAGAACTCCACCGGGAGATCGACCAACAATGGCATCGGTGAACACGGATAACTCGCGACCGACTTTGACCGATGACGAGTTAACTCTAAATCCACTCGCAAGAGGTGATCCCACGTTTTCCCCCAACGGAAATGGTAGACCAAGCAGTAGGAGACGGGGCCGCGGCTTGCAGAATGGCGAACAATCCCCGCGGAGACTTCTTACTACGTTCCCAGAGGAACAATTCGCGATCAATACCAGAAGAGTAGAGACACTAGGAAACGCGGTCCATACGATGCGAGACAGTCTTGCTACACTCATGGATCAAATGGTTAAACTCACGGAGGTCGTTCACGCAGATCAAAATAACGGTCCATCAAATGACTTCAACCAGCGGGCTCAAGAGCCCGAAGGAAAAAACGGTTTACGACATTCTTCCACGGACGAATATGACGGTGACGACAGCGAAGCCGATGAATCGATCGAAATTCATAATAAGCATCGTCAAAAAGCGGCAAGACAATGCGGGCGGGCAAACAAAGCGACCAACAACGTAAGATCAAATAGTTTGGCATCACGTAGTGCGAATCAGAATAATCGATCTGAAGAAAGGTCAAACGTAGTAGTGCCACCCAACATCGATCAGCATGAGCCGGATAACCGTCGCGTCCACTTTAACCAAGGTCAAAATCCTACCAAAAGTTTTCCCCCGATACGTCCACTACCGAATAGCGGTGGAAACTCCCAGAATCAGCAACCACCGAATGCAAGTGCAAACAAGCCACATTTCGTTCAAATTATCATTAGTAGACAGTTACCGGACCGGCAATTAGAATCAAAAGAAGTCCTTGTAACAATCGATCAATACAATGAAATGCAGAGACTGACAGAAGCGTCGCAAAATATTAGAGAGCCCCCAGCGTCGAGCGAGCGAACGCGAAGTACTAGTCGAACATCAGTACCAAACGAGCGAACGCGAAGCGCTGGTCATACGTCAACTCGCTCATTTGGCCATGAGAATCTGCCGTCCTCATCTCGATATTCAGTTGATAGGGAAAATAACTCTCGTACAAGACGTGGGAATTTATCGTGGAGATCGAGCGATTCCAGTGACGATACAGAGCATTTTCCCGCGACGCGTCTTAATCAAACAGCATCACGTAATATCCAACGAGACAACCCAACGGTCGATAACAATTTCCCTTCTGGAATCAAAATTGGTCAAATCGTTAATGCATGGCAGATCTCGTTTCCGTGGACAGAGAAAGATCCGGAGCAATTTCTGTTAATTCTAAAAGATCTGTTAGTCTCTAGCGGAATTAATAAAGATCTATTCGTCCCGTGTCTATCGAAAATCTTTGAAGGACCATATCGATCATGGTATCTCTGAGTTCGCGTGCCGCGTTCGAGTAATCTTTGAAACTATGCAGATTCCGCCAGAATTTGAAGATCAATTAAAATTGATCTTAACGAAATTTAACCCGCGGTTATTACCGGAAATATTAAATCTTTA
Source organism: Aleiodes alternator (assembly GCA_963921955.1). Lineage (NCBI taxonomy): Eukaryota > Metazoa > Arthropoda > Insecta > Hymenoptera > Braconidae > Aleiodes > Aleiodes alternator. Next base: position 2,371,025 of record OY998097.1, read on the forward strand.
CATGCGCGATTATACAGAATTCTTACATTACGTGAACGAAAGAGGCTATTCAAGACCTGCGGCGGTCAATTTCCAAAAGCCGAAATCAAGCTTTAAAATCGGAACTAGCAAATCGGTCAATTACCAATGCATTCAAGAAGAATCCGATGAATTTATTGACCCCGAAGAGGATGACGATCAAATCGACGTCGAAACAAATAACGAAACGGGAAATGATCAAACGCTCGATTTAAATGCCTTTCAGACTTCTAATTCAAATAATAAAGCGAAAAACGGTCAAAATTCTAAACCTTTAAACAGACAATGACTCGAACATAATCTAGAGCGTTTCGAGAATTCACTAGATTCAACGAAGACTGAGAAAGTATCATCGGAACCAGTCAAGTCAAATCAATCACGAAATTTCGACCAAAGCAAAATGTTTTGTTATAATTGCGGTCAAACGGGACATGCCACGCATTATTGTTCAAATGATCGACAAATTGTTTGCTTATCATGCCGAAAGGTAGGGCACTTGAACAAAACTTGTCCAACTAAATCGGGAAACGCCTAGAACCCTCATCTACTCGACCTCAGAGTGTTGAAACAAAGGGCAACGTTGAGGAAAAAGCACTAAGTGACGAAATTCCAAGTACAAGTACAGATGACCATAAGTTCAATGTCGACCAAATAAAAAATTTAGATAAACCAACAGGCTTGGAATCTCGTCATAAGGATGAATTAAGACCGGACCTCAAACTTGATCTTATTGCGGAGCGATCGGAAGAATCAGGGATTTCCAATGATGATGACGTACAAATGATCAACATGTTAAATATCGATAAAACAGAGCCGGTCACGTTATTAACTTCAGCGGACGATCAAATCAAAACTAATACAGCCGAGGTACACAGGTCAATTGATCCAAATACAATAAAATCGTGGCGTCCACCGGGTTTGTCACCACACCTAACACACAAATTAGCACAACGACGGATATATTGTGAAGAGAACACACGTGAACCGGTTAAAGTAGTTCGAATCCCTGTAGAAGTTTCGTTTTTCGGTCAAAAGGTTCGCAGAATAATCGACAGTGGAAGCGAGAGATCGTATATCAGCGAAACGGCTTACGAGAGAATCAAAGACACTCAACCACAGGAACTAATACCCGACTCCACAATGATCAATGGGGTTTGTCTGGGAGACAAGTCAAAAGTCAAAACGCGTGGGGGGGCTTGCTTTATCATTGATATAGGGGACGTTTACGGATCCCAATGGCTAAGCGTGATGCCCGGTTTGTCTGGCGACTTGATGCTCGGTATGGATTTTTGGTTGACCTTCAAGGTCACAGTTGATCCGTTCTCTCACACGTGGACGCTGGCTGGTAGCAAATACACCTATCAGTTGTCACACCGATTTGTATTCCCTACGGACTTAAAAGTACTCAATAACGATGAAAACGCGAAACTCCAAAATTTTTTAGATGCGGAATTCGCGAAATTTGATCGAGATTCAACGGGAGAAACCGGCCTTATGAAACACGTGATCAAAATCGAGGATCCGACACCGCACCGTCAAAAACCGTACAGACGTAGTGAAGTGATACGGAAATTCATTGATCAAGAGACCGATCGACTATTAGAAAAGGGATATATAACCTGGAGAAATAGCGATTGGGCGTGCTCACCAGTCGTAGCTCCAAAAGCCAACGATGGCTTACGATTCTGTATCAATTACCAACCGGTCAATAAAAAGTCAAAAGAACCGGCCTATCCTCTTCCAAATATGAGATCGATCCTTTCGCAATTACACGAAGCAAAAATAATCTCCACGGTCGACATGAGCGAAGCGTTCCATCAAGTGCCAATGGACGAAGGTAACCGAAAATACACCGCGTTTGCAGTAGAAGGCAAAGGTCTATTAGAATGGCTCCGTATGCCATATGGTCTAACGGGCGCCCCGTCCACCTTCCAACGCCTGATGGATATTGTGAGAGAGCGCGTGAAAGAGTTGATCAATCAGAGGAATTTACCAAATAAATGGGTCGATAAAATGTTCACCTACTTAGACGACTGGATAATCACCAGTGAAAACTTAGACGAGCACATTGCTCAGTTAGGTCTACTGTTTGAAGTCTTTCGGGAAGCTAAATTGAAAATCAATCGGGAAAAAAGCAGTTTTGCCTGCAGCGAAGTCAAATTTCTCGGCTATATTATAGATCAATGGCAGGCCAAAAACTGAACCAGGGCTGGCGGTGCAAATAATAGATGAATGGGCAGAAAAATGAGGTGGCAAATCAAAGATTCAAAAAATATTACGCAAAAGAATGGGAATAAAATCCCATGACAGGGAAAAATATAAAGGAGGCAGGGAGGAATGTTCAATTCAACTTATCTCTCTATAATTGCAGCAGTAAAGACGGAAAGATAGGCCTTTCTACGTAAGGAAATAGCTTTGTCTTTCCACTATTAGTAAAAATGCACATGGCGCGCCTGGTTTTTTTTAAATAGAATTCTGTATAATCATAGAATGACTTATCTTAATGAAGGATAGGTCAGGCACATAATAATCAGCTTGATTTCCAGATGAGGAAATTTTTATTCAAGATTCTCACAAATCTATGAACTTTCCATGAATCAAATACCAATTGAAAGAACAACTGGTTGAGGTTATATTCATTCCTTTCTAACTCTTTAACTAATTTTTCTATTGCATATTAATGAGTGTGTGATACTATCGAACAATTCTTTTTTCTCACATGTTTATTGAAAATGATGTGTAATCGTCATCATCTTTATTACGTTACAGAATGATTCGATCTATTTGAAAAAAACCGGGCGCGCCATGTGCATTTTTACTAATAGTGGAAAGACAAAGCTATTTCCTTACGTAGAGAGGCCTATCTTTCCGTCTTTACTGCTGCAATTATAGATAGATAAGTTGAATTGAAAATTCCTCCCTACCTCCTTTATATTTTTCCCTGTCATGGGATTTTATTCCCATTCTTTTGCGTAATATTTTTTGAATCTTTGATTTGCCACCTCATTTTCCTGCCCATTCATCTATTATTTGCACCGCCAGCCCTGGTTTGGTTTTTGGCCTGCCAAACAACACGTTTTAAACGTGCACATGGCGCGTTTTTTTTTATTTTTAATAACTTGTCGGGCCATATTTCATTTCTTTTGCGTCATTTTGGATATTGTCATTCTCACAATATCGTAAAAAACTAGATATTCGGACGCAGGACTTATGGAATCTCGTGATTTTTTTTCCCATATTCTAAATGTCTTGAGATCTTGAGAATCTTAACCCCTGAGAAGACGCGCTATGAGCGTGACGCCGTACTCTGAACGAAAATGTAAATATCAAATAATAGACTAAAAATATCCAATTGAAACTCTTGGAATCCTGTTTGAATAATGTTCCGAATCGAAAAGGATCTTTCCTCTGTGGAATATATTTTTTTTGTATGAAAAAATAATTTTTTTTGGGTCCGATTCCGGAATGTGGCGCACTGCTCACTACACGACTGGAATCGTAGTGGAAATTCTTCCCACCTTGTCGCCACGCCACTCGATTTGTGTGTATCAAAATGGCTGGCACTTCGAGTCGTTAATGGTTATTGGCAACGTTGCACTTTACTCAAAACGTGCGGTGCCGAGCTCATCACCCGATGAAAATCGTCAATCTCATGGGTGCATGTTCTCGAGTTTTGGAAATTTTTATTATTGTAGTTATTGTTTTTGTTGTTTCCGGATCGAAGTTTAATTTGAATTTTTTGTTGTGAATCACGTAAAATAATGTAGAGTCTGAAAATTATATTTGGACAAAATATCTGTGTGTAGATATGTATGTTTGTGTGGATTTCTCTTTTACTTAGAAAAGGTAAAACTTCAACCTGAAAATCTTAAGTTTTTACAGTATATTTGTCTTGATAAATGCTTTCTTTCGAGACCTTGGCGCATGGAACTCATTCAGTATTCTTTGAAAAATGGTGAATTTCGGATTTTTTCAAAAAAATCAATTTCTTAAAAATTTCTCGACCGATTTCGTCCAGATGAATTTATAGCTTTTGATATCATATTCTGTAACTGCGTCAATTTTTCCAGATATTTCTCATGCTTAGTTTTTAAGTTATGTCAATTTTCATAGTTTCTCATGAAGAATGTTGTTGCTTCTATAACAACCAGAACAATTGAGATAGAAACTTCAATTTCAGCTCATATACTGGTTTTCTCAATCCACTGCCTGGGATTGTTACAGGACAAAATTATAGAAACCTTTTTTCAAACATGAGCGTTTTTTTGAAATTTCAATTTTTTCATTCTTTTTTAAGTTTAGAATAAATTTTTAATCGATTTCATCCAGATTGAGGAATAATATGAGACACTATATCACCTAACTGCATGAATACTTTCAGATTTTTCTCGTTATTAATTCTTGAGTTATTTTAATTCTATTAATATGGCATGAAGAAGCTTCATCTACAGTTTCTTTTCCAAGTATAGGTAATTTTTTGAAATTTCAGTTTTCAGAATTATCTTAAAATTCAACACAAATTCTCAGTCTGAGAATAATGAAAATTCGAAGAAATGAGTGAAAGTGATGAAAAAAGAAAGAAAATTACGTAAGATGCTTTGGCAGAAATCTATGCAATTTTTTTGAGGATCAATTCTATGTCACAAATTAGAACGCTGTTATTATGTATAATATAGTTATTATCATTTAGTGAAAAAATAATAAAATGAAAAAAAATGATCGAAAATTCATGAAATTACGTATAAATTGATTTTTTTAATGAATTTCGAACATCAGTATCACCTCATTTCAATTAAATTCTCAATAATTAATTAATGAGGTAATAAGGAATGTCCTGCTCAAATTTCAATTGATTTTAGAGCGAAGTTTTCAAAGAAGAAACATATGAAGTTCCAAATTTTGTACAGAGAGATATGGGAAGCCTATAGGATTAGCATGAAATCTACTTTACCGCACGAGCGGTATAGAAAATCCCGCCTTTTGTTTATTTCCCCGTGTAAAGTCTACTATAAATAAATTCAAATATTTTTTTCTCAAAAACTTAACTACAAAATTACTTCGAATTTTGGCAAGATATTTAAATAATTGATTGAATATTTTGATAAAATTTCTCATTTTTAATTATCAGTATTATTAGACCTTCAAAAACCTCAGAATCTTTTTTTCCTGATTTTATGTGTAACCAATTGTATTTTTTTTTTTGAATCACTCAATTATTCCAGTACAGTATGAGCTGTGATTTTTCCCATCAACTTCTCTCATTGATTCATATTTTTCTATAAATTAATATTTATTTTTTCGTTTGAGAAACTGTCTAACACGGTTTATATTACTTCGAACTTTTCGGGGTTAGGGTGCACTGTTTTTGTTTTGACGGGTAGACATTTATAGTCAGTCCCGCCAACGTTAAGAAAAAATGTCTCACCGATTCATTTCAGCCAGCCAAATGCAGCCAACGTTACAACGAAATGTCTCACCGACTTTTCATTTTAGACAAAAACGGCGGGATGGGGCGTGGCTCACATTAAAATATTTTTTTTTAAACATTCAGAATCTTCTTTTTTATCATTGAAGCATCATTTTCACACTAAAATACTGCAAAGGACGTGTAGTATTTTTGGTGATGAAAAAAAAGACTTTAATAAAAAAATAGAAAAAAAGCCTCTGAAAGGAAATGTATATATAGCGCTGTGCTCGAGTTAAACGTGCACATGGCGCAAAACGCTATGGCGTTTTTTGATATGGCATGAGACCAAACCCGGAGAAGATTCAGCCAATTTTAGATTTTCCTGTACCGAAAGACAGGACCCAGTTGAGACAATTCAATGGATTGGTCAACTGGTATCATAGACACTTGAAGAACGTAGCTAGGGTTCAAGGTCCATTGAACAAATTAATTAGTCCAAAAACACCCTGGCAATGGACAGAAATAGAGCAAAACGCGTTTGATGAAATCAAACGGGCATTGATCAATGCGCCGCGTTTATACGTACCAATACCAGGTAAGCCGTTCACTTTATATACAGACGCGAGTGATTTTGGTCTAGGCGCGATTCTTGTCCGAGTGGATCCGGAAACTGGACAAGAAAATCTGATCGAAGTTTTGAGTAGGCCATTGAGGGGCGCTGAAGTCCATTATACCACAACAGAGAAAGAATGTCTTGCTGTGATGTGGTCGGTCGAGAAGTTGCGTTGCTACCTCGAAGGCATGCCGTTCAAGGTCGTAACCGACCACCAAGCGCTGAAATGGCTACATAGCCTTAAGAACCCCGTAGGTCGATTAGCACGTTGGGCAATCTACATGTACCAGCATGATATGACCGTCGCACACAAACGCGGAACATTGAACGAGGCCCCGGATGCCTTATCGCGAGTGCATGACCTTGACGTGGATCCACTTGGCTGGGAGAAATTGATCGAAGAAACGATCAAGAACAGAGTAAAACTAAATTCAATTTGTGATCAAAATTGGTACGACACAAAATACAAGCTAGTACAAGAACAGCCAAGTCGATTCACCGAATGGAAAGTTGAGAATGACGCACTTTACTACTATCGCTCCGATTACGAAAAGGCATTGATCGATGACGAGCATCCGTGGAAGAAGATCGTTAAACGGGATGAAATTGTGTCAATAATACGGGAGAACCACGATACGCCACAGGCAGGTCACCTCGGTAAAGACAAAACAATTGATCGGATCAGGCAAAACTATTACTGGCCTGGAATGTCACAGGACATCAAATCGTACGTAGAAGATTGTGAAATCTGTCTCAAGGTCAAGTACAATCAAAACCCCATCAAAGGCCTTTTAACAACGCGCCACTTGCAACAGCCATGGGCTCAAATCTCGGTCGATACGGTAGTTCCACAAATAAGATCCAAGAAGGGTAACTCCGACGTAATAGTTATCCAGGACCTATACACCAAGTATATTGAGCTCATTCCGGTACGAAGGAGAACGGGTAAACTAGTAGTAAAAGCACTCGATACAGTTTCGATCGATGGGGAACGCCCAAGTCTATCATCACGGACAACGGTCTAGAGTACGTGAACAAAGAGGTAAAAGCGTTCTTGTTAGCACGAGGGGTGGAACATATGACTACTCCATTAGCTCACCCTCAAGATAATCCAGTCGAGCGAGTAAATAGGACAATCAAACCAATGATCGCCGCGTTTATAAATGATCAACACAACGAATGGGACGAACATTTATCTAAAATCCAATACGCGTATAATACCGTCCCTCATTCGGGTGCTAGAATCTCACCTTTTTTTCTGAATCACGGCCACGAAGCTATGGCGAAGCACGAGCTACGAACCGAAACCGTACCAACTCAAGAACCGCTAAACGAGTCGATAAAAGCTTGGATAGATCGATTGAGAGAGATCGATGAATTCAGATATAATGTCGAAATGCGCTTAAGAAAGTACTCAGCACAAAAGCTTGCCAAGGCGAACGCAAATCGAACGAATTCAATTGAGATCAATTTGGGCGCTGAGGTCTATTATCCAAATAAAAAACTAAGTAGCAAGGCCGAGGGTTATTCTGCGAAGTTTGCACACAAATACGTAGGGCCTGCTTATGTAGAGAGGAAGATAGGACCAATGATTGTAGAGTTAGTAGATAAATCCGATAAAGTTGTCGGGAAATACTATGTTACCGATTTGAAGATACCAAGGAGGAGCCTTCGATTAACAGATCATCAAGATGGACCAATCGACCAGCCAGTACACGAAGGAAGAGCTAGAAGCCAAGATCAAAGCACTGATGCAGGAGCAGCTTCAGTTAACTGAAAAGGTCCAAAAGTTGGAAACCTCGATCAAAACACAAAGCATTTACGTAAGCAGTGACACCAGTTCAACTACTACTCAATTTAATGATCAAGATCTCGACAACGCAACATCGAGTTCAAGCGACACAGTAGATCTCTCCGCCTTATTCACAGACCCAGTTGAAACGCTCGTGCGACCAACCGAGCGTCAACCATGCAAAGCAGCCCTAGATCTTATCAAAGAGATCCAAGAGATGGAACCACCAAGGCTACCGCTCAAACCAAGTCAAGACATGACACCACTACAGATTGAATTGGAAAATCGCAAACGCAATCGTATTCCTGAGGTGAAGCATGCGGTGGTCAAAGATCCAGATACAGGAGAAGAAAAAACATCGATCAAGTTACCCGGTGCCAAGTTAGCACCCTCACTAAAGGTATCGCCTTTAGAATCTCCGAAGCTCCCCGCTTGGGGATCAGTGTTGGAGGAATTGGGAATTCCCTCTTCCAGTGACGGCGGAAAAGGTCAACCATTCTATTATGCGGATTGCCGCATTTTAACGGAGCAAGCCCTCCAGAGACTCGTACGCGTTCGGGCAGAATATCTTCTTCAGAAGCTTGAGTCAAAGAAGGTCGATCAAGGGACACAGACGTATGTCACCCAAGTACATCGTCAGTACCCACCAGGCTGCATAAACTGCGGATCAATGTGCCACAACCTTCGTGATTGCAAGATTGCGTTCCGTCCGGGATTTTGTCACGGTTGCGGAGCAGAAAAGGCAGACAAGGTTGACTGCTCTTACCCCCATGGGATAGAGCACGAGCAAGCCCTGAATAAATGTCCTGGTTGTGCTCGAGATGTAGGACTCTATTGCCCCGAGTGTCCGGATTACAATATCCGTTGGGGAGGCTACCCAGACTATTTACGTCTAAACTATGCCACTTGGCCAACATGAATGATACCGGAAGACCATCGATATCTGGTAGGAGAAGGTGGAGAACAGCTAAAAAGGAAAACGAAGAAGAGATTCGACAAGCCCGGCGATCGACCAAACCAAGTCAGAGAATTCCTGATTGGGAAGAACGCTTCGATCAAAGAAATATCCAAAAATGAGGGCGTTAAGAACCTGGTCAAACGAATGTCCGAGGAAAAGAGACGTCAAGCCGTACAGGTACTGGACTCACCGTTGGTCAAAGAGTCACTCGACGAGGTCTTCCAACTTAGACCAGAGCTCAATGGTCATCAAGAGGTCCAGATTGTGGTTCCAACCAAATACAAAACCACCTAAGCCACATCAACGTCAGCACAACATGGTATTCATCAAAGTGTATATAATATAAGTAGCATGATCAAAAGCAACACTGTATTAATCCTAAATAAAATGTTCAAATTATAATTGCATATCGTTTTAGAATCTTGCAGAGCTAATTTGGGTCACGGGTCAGTGGCTGGAGATAGTTGTGGTTGTAATTTCACAGGTCCAAGAGATCCAGAGAGCTTCCTCAAGATGTCAAGGTTCGAAGGGGGAGAATTGAGACAGAATTTGAGCGAGAGCCTCGACATCTCGTGGAAGGTAGGTGAAATACTGGGTAGAGAAATTGAAGGGCGCAGGCGCCGAATTATTGATCGAAGGGTCTGCTGGTGACACGAGGGCGCAACAAGTGAAGCGGCGTCACTCGTTGTTCATATATTACTATCGCTACACGTGTGCGACAATTAAAACTTGTAATTCTTTTGTTCTATTACTTCACTTTCTTTAACATTAATAAAATAATTATTCTAAGACAATCTTTATTGATCAAATTATTGATCAAATAAGTCTGGTGTTCCTCATTGTGGTACAAACTTGTTATTCGATCAAGGAGTCGTTCAAAAGGCGTGGGACAACTGTAAGTAAAGTTTCAACTACTGCTGTCTTCTTAGCTCTGCAATTTTCGCTTTTCTGGGTCTCCCAAATCGAACCCAATTTCCTCTTTTCTCTCTCCTTCGATCAACGTACCTTGGACAAATCATTCTGGTTTATTGATTTCTCCCTAAAATCAATTGGCGCCCAACTATACAGGTTTGTTATTTAATTAATTAAATTTTATTCAAAGAGCCCGAGCAGCCATTGACCCAGGCCGCGCTCGGTGTAGGCTTCAATTAACGCCATTTTCAAAAATTAAATTTATTAAAATTCATTAAATAAAATTTGATCAATATTTAATTTGATCATTTACTTAAATTTTTGTTTATAAAAAAGAAGCCTGTCTCACTATCATTTATGGAAATAAATCAAAAATAAGTAGCAACACTATTTTATTACTTTTAATATTCTTAATATAGAATGTAAAAATGATTCAATTAGATGGTTTTTTAAAAAAGAAAAAAAGAATTAGATGGTTTGATGATATATTAATACCAAGAAGTTGATGAAAAAGGGATAATTTTTATTTTTTTTATTAAAAAAGAGATAATTACTTTTGATTTTTTTTTTCGATAACAACATATTATTACAGGATCAATAACTATGTGATTTAATGCAAAAGAATATGTCCAATGTAATTATCCAAATATATTCCTGAAATAACCACTTTTGAAGACTGATCAATCAAAAATATTATTCGTTTCTTGCCCCTTGAATGTGTTTCTTGAATGACCCCTGTAAATTACGAAAAAAACTAAAATCGACTAAACTATTGAGGTAGTACTTCTCCTCCCCCTCAGAATATGCTTCTTGACAATGAATATGAACAAGCAGAAGCCTTACTCACGGTGCGTTATTTGCAAACCCTACTCCTTGTGCGACATTTAATATTTTGCTAATTCGATTGGCAAAATGCTTCCGAATGGAGTTCATCTATGGTGAATTGAATTGCTATTCATATATATCATTGCTCAAAACAAAAATTATTCTCGCAACAAATACGCACTCATATATTACTACAAATATTGCTCCAGACTGTATCGATCTGTTCAGGATTCCATCTGCAATACTTGGAATCTACTTGAAACTCGGAATTTCAGCTCAGAATAATCGATTAAATTGCGATAATATCATATGGTACATAAAAATTCAATATTAGAGGAAAATTCTGATCCTACGATGGAACACAAAAATTGACGTTCGGATTCCAAATAGGATTTATATTCTTTCTGATTGTCATCAGAATGAGAAGGTCCTCATCTTGTAGAAAAAATTGTCTACTTTCGAATGGTGAAATAAAAAATAGTAGTGTTCCTAGGGAGAAAGCTAAGAAAAACCGTGATTTTTGAAAAAACTAATTTATCGAACATCCTCACAAGAGACTTCTTCTGAAAAATCTGAAATGATCACCATTTGTGGGGCTCATTCAGATGGAACTTTTAAGCTGAACTTGGATGTAATCGCTTGGATAGTTTTCGAGATATAACCTCTTTTCATAAAATGGTTTTTGGTCAATATCTCAGAAACTACTGGAGCGATTTCGCTCAATTCCAATACCAAACTTTTCGCTCATTAGATGCACAAACTGGCGAAATTTGAAGTCTCTAACTCAAATAGTGTTTGAGCTATCGTGTATGTAAATTTAGGATAAAAAACACTGTAATTGAAATTATCTGCAAACGAAAAATCTGAGCAAAATTTACCCCGAGTGAAAATTGTGAGCCCAAATGAGATGTAATCCATCGCTGAGAGTGGGGGCTGTGAATGAATTTTTCGCGGAGAAAAGTCGAAAAAAACATTTTTCGAAAATTTGAGTTTTCTCGAAAAGTACTCAACCGATTTCGCTTAAATTTCACTGACAGCAATTTGCATGGGGAGGGAAAGTACTGTTAAATTTTCAGCTCACCAAGTATTACCGTTGCTGAGCAATAAGCAGATATCTGTCACACATACACACACACACACACACACACACACACACACACATACATACAGACATTTTTTGAAAATGTCATTTCTCGACGTTTTGGATCATTCTGAGTCACATTCCGATAAAATCTCAAAATCGATAAAAATCGCGTTTACAATGCTTCCATTCGGAACAAAAAAAAAGTATGAAATGATTGTCATCGTTGATATAAAGACGTCAAAAATTTCTCTTTACAACACTCCGAGTATTGCCATTCATCTTTCATATGTTGTTAATATCACACTCATTATGAAGAATTAATACGCATCAAAAAAACTAACGGGATACATTAACACTTTCGTTAGGAAATCTCATGAAGAATAGTACTTTTTTACCCCTTTTAATCAAGAACGTCGTAGCCCTCGTCTACTTTTGTCAATTTTATTAATACGTTTTTGTGTTTTCCTACAATTCCTTTTGGAATGAATTTCCAATGTATTTTACCTATGTAGGAAAACCATTCCCTAAACCTCCCAATTCCTTCATTATGAAGAATAACGCTATTAAAGGGGGATGGCTATTGATTCCTATTTCAATATGTGTCAAAATGAATCATATTGATGAACTTGCAACAGAAATGAGACTAATTTCCCATTGAATAATCTGTAACGGGTATTCGTCCAATCCCGTCACACTTCCGGCCATCCCTTTCCACACAGACGGTTCGATAGCATGGGCGCCAGTTTATTCTTTACCGGAGGAATAAACAAAACTCACTGTGTGCTGGTTTTCCCTGGGCTCACCACGCTTTAACCTCTTAGGGCGGTTTCGGGCTAACCTGCTGAACCTTCGGCAGTAATTTCTCGGGGAATTACTAACCCCAATGGATGGCATGGGCAATCCATTCCCGGTAACCCAGTGTGCTGGTTATGGTAGAGGGGCGTGGATCTAGTCACAGTCCCTCTAGCGAGAACAAGTCGGAATTGGGGTATTCCGCGATAGCCTCTGGATGAGCCCGTCTGCAGTATTCCTCTGAACTATCGTCACCCAGAGAATACCGGACGTCTCCATCCATACGAGACACGCCACGTAGTAACGCTACGGGCAACCAACGATAACTCTCACCGAAGTGAGCGGTAGAGGATCCAGGGACGTCTCCCGATCCTCTCGAGTCTGCCGCCCAAGGCAGACTAACTGAACACCGTGTCGTTGGGTCTATTTATATCGGCTGAGGCTGCTTCTCCTCGTCTAGAGGTCTCTCCGTGCGCCTGCGTGATTCTTCCTCTCACACCACTGCCAGGCCCGGAGATAACTCCGACATCTCTAGTGGAGCGCCAGCATTTCAGCTGGGCTTCTGCCTTATCCTCAGCCGCATATAAAACCCACTGACGTGTCAGTTAGCTTTCGATAACTTTAAGGTGTCATCTTACGCAGATGGCACCGCGGTAGTATTTTCTAGCTGTTCATGTGTGAGTCTCCTCGAGCTCTACACTTGAATAGCTGCACCCGAAGGTGGCTTAAGCCGATCCGATAGCCGTAACGAGAAACCTCGTTACAAATCTTATATTGATGATTCAATTGAACATTTTTTTCCAGTAGGATTGATATTGTACCCCATTGAATTCTTTCTATTTCTGAAATTGATTATAACACGCAGACATAAACTCTGATATAAACCATTAAGAATTCTTATAGATGAGCATCACGTCAATCGATACGGCTGAAATGACTAGTGCATTGAGTGGACAAAACAGGAATGATCATCCATTTACTGCGCTGAGCATATGGAGCATTGAATGAGCTCAATAACAGAACTCAGGATCCATTATCAGCATCCATTAATTTCTATCGAATAAACAGCTCACTCATATCGAGGGTCTAAAAGCAAAAGGTCTCATGGCTCAAAATGGCCCTTTCTTCGGCAGAAGGTCGTATGTCCTACACATACGACCTTCTGCCTTTAGAGGAGTATCAAATAATTGCATTGAAATGCTGAGAAAATTTTAGGTGGAGAACACGTGTTGAATTATTTTTTTGTCAAATTTAGCAAAAATTTACTTTTTTGGCCAAGTTTTGAAGGGGTTTCTCTTTCGAAAATTGAAAAAAAATCACTTTTTCGGTGATATCGACATACGACCTCATGATGTTTTTCAGGACGCGGACCGATTTTTGGTCCATACGACCTCCTGCTTTTAGACCCTCGATATAAGAATCAATGTATTCAGTGATAACATAAGCGTCATGAATGAAAATAAGATTCAAGGTTAATCTTCCTCGATTCTCATTGAGTATTCGTCAAATTTTTAGTTAGTGTATCCAGGAATTTTTCAAATCCGAAATGTAATGAAACCCCTTTGAATCTTGTTAGCTATTATTTTGTTGATAAAACTCCTTCAAATTATCTAATTTTCACTACATCTCTCATTGGATATGGGAAATAGGATGATATTATTGGAAAGTTGGTGGTGAGAAGTAGATACATTCCCCATCAAACTTCTTCAGCTTTCTTTTATTTTCAATGCATTCGCATTGAACCCTATACCCTCTGATTCCCATTGGCCTCACATTTTTTACATCGAAAAACGCAAAAGATTCGATGAGTTTTCCGTAGCTTTCTTACTCTAAGCTCATTCAGCGAAAATCGTCTGAAATCAGATATACGAATATATAAGCTAGTTTTGATCGATTCCCATTGGGCCATTTATGGTGCTAACCAAATCAATAATTTCATAATAGGACTCAAGGTAACTATCCATTAATTCTTATTAAATCAATATTAATTCCTCACCCACGTAGGAATCAATGTCTTCCCCATTGAAAACTCAATAATTACTCATGCCTCTAGTAAGATGAATAAAAGTCGGATTGAAGGTCAATTGTCTACACTTCTCATTGAATTACTCGTCAATTCTAAATACATCAATATTTTCATAATGGGAATCAAGAGCACGCTCCATTGAATCTTATCAGACCGGAATTTGTACTACTAATAAGAAATAGGTCCTCCTCCTACAAAATCTTCTTAAAACGGAAAGTCAACCAAAAAACAAGCCAGAACAAATGATTCTCAATTAGAATTAGCATAGAACTACACTAAGTCTTATTGTGTTCAGCTTACAGAAAATAGTCTGTATACCTAATAGGAATCACTATTTTTACCCATTGATTCTCATTATCACCAACAGTAATGCCAAAATCATCAAATCACAACAATAAGATTTTACGGAGGTTCTCATTGATTCCCATTGTATTTCTCGAAACGCTTAGGAAGTCCAATCTATTGTATGTAAGAAATTAAAGAAAATTTCTTCATATCCTATTAAATATTTGGTTGACCAGAATTTCTTGAAATACGAACAATAAGATTTTACGAAGGTTCACACTGATTCCCATTATGTTGCTCGAAACACTTAGGAACTCCAATCAATTTTATATGAGAACTTAAGGAAAATCCCTTTATTTCCTATCAAATATTTGGTTGAATAGAATTTCTTGAAATAAGAACAATAAGTTTCTACGGAAGTTCACATTGATTCCTATTATGTTGCTCGAAACACTCAGGAACTCCAATCAATTTTATATGAGAACTTAAGGAAAATACCTTTATTTCCTATTAAATATTCGGTTGAATAGAATTTTTCGAAATAAGAACAATAAGTTTCTATGAAGGTTCACATTGATTCTCATTATATTGCTCGAAACACTTAGCAACTCCAATCAATTTTATATGAGAACTTAAGGAAAATCCCTTTATTTCCTATTAAATATTTGGTTGAATAGAATTTCTTGAAATACGAACAATAAGATTTTACGAAGGTTCACATCGATTCTCATCGTATTGCTCGAAACACTTAGGAACTCCAATCAATTTTATATGAGAATTTAAGGAAAATCCCTTTATTTCCTATTGAATATTTGGCTGAATAGAATTTCGTGAAATAAGAACAATAAGTTTCTACGGAGCTTCACATTGATTCCCATTATGTTGCTCGAAACACTTAGGAACTCCAATCAATTTTATATGAGAATTTGAGGAAAATGTCTTTATATCCTATTAAATATTTGGTTGAATAGAATTTCTTGAAAGGAGATCATAAGAAATGGATAGATTCCCCATTAATTCTTGTGCATTTTTCTTTCATTAATAACATGTTCCAATTAAAAAGTATAGGCTCGCAATACTATTCCAAGGTGATTGAGCTCTATATCCCTAAGATCCCATTCAATTTTACTCCTCTTTGACATCAGAGAACACTGTTACGATGTGATCGTAAAAGGGTTTTTTTATCGTCGAGGCGCCCTCTTCCTCCTCCTCCGGACAATAAGAAATCCACCGTCGATAATCGATTTATCGACCGTTTGGAGGTAGAGGCAGCACCTGCCGGATGCAGAGGTGAGGATTTTCACAGCTGTAGTGAAAATCCCCACTCCTGTAATAACCGTCAAAAATAAAACAACGTACATCTTAAGTCTCTCTAGCATAATTAAGCATTTAATTAAGATAATTAGTGATGAGTGAAGTAAGATTAAGTGAAACAAAGACTCTACAAGAGATTAGTAATAAGTGTAGCCATTAAGAAGACTCCAAGTGAGAATTAGTGTATGAAATCCGGAGAAAAGAACTTGGCTGTCACAAGTAAGTGTAATTCCATTACCGCGTGTTCAGCCTCAGTATAGTTAAACAAATAGTAATTAGGGGAATATTGTGGGTTAATTGCTCCGGATAAAGGGAGAGACAAATTGTGGATGAATACGGCATTGAGTTTGGCCGAAGATTTAATTATTTGCTAAAAAAAGGAACTCGTGAAAATTCCGAGAACGTAATTGGCGTCTCCACGTCAATTAAATATAAGTAGAAGAATCCACAATTATCTCGAGCATCTGGGCAATAGTTACTCGGAAATATCAGTACAATTGATGAAAACTAATTAAGCAATAAATTCCTCATATTATTTCCGGACAATTCTGGAAATAATATCTCATAAAACGGGAACACAAAATTGCCAACAGGTGTTGCCTCTTGCCACGTGGTCGGCCATATTGTATACCGGCCGGCAAATTCAAATCATACGGGTACACTCTCGGACTTGCGAGTGGTCGTACTTCCAGAGTACACTCTCGGCCTAGCAAAGTGTCGCAATTCTTCCGGCGCTGAATTCGAATTGTGTTAAACGGGATCTTGTGAATATTACTCGAGAATAAAAGAGATAATTCGTAGTAAAGGCTCGTTTTCAATATATTTTTCCGAGAAAATACCCCTGAGACTTAACAACGCAGAATCCAAGGTGAGTCTCAACACCGAGGGCGCTGCAGGAAGCTGGGTAGTGGTGGTAGTTCCGGATTCGTTGCAGGGAATCTACCTTATACGGATGAAAGCATCACTTCCGCCATTAAGAACACACGCACCTAACACACACACACGCACCTAACACGCACACACACGCACCTGACACGCACACGCAACCTACACACAACGAGGCAGGAATTCCTCCCGAATTTCTAGCCTCGTAACAGTACACGCAACCTAACCTCTCGATTCTGAACACCACAGAACCACGGGGAATTGAGAGTTCAATTCTCAATTAATGGCGGAGAATTTAGGCGGGAACTAAATAAATTTCCGAAAGTCAACGAATTATTCAAAGATCAAATCATTATTATTATTTTATAAAGCAAAAGAGATTTGAAAAATAAAGATTATTGTATTGATAAAATCAAACAAGAATTTGGGAATTGAAAGTTATTGTTATTTCACAAAGTCAAAGGGGGATTTGAGAATTTAAAAATATTATTATTTCCTGAAATAACTGGGAATTCGGAATCCACAAAGAAAATACTAGTATCTGAGATTCCAAATAGAGGCACCGGAAGTTGAGAAGGTTCAAACTGACGAATCGTTTGGTACTCCAGCCAAACCCTTATTTCGGAGGTCAAAGTATCTGGTAGTCTCTTCAAGACACATGGTAGGCCTCGGGAGTGTTTGGTAAACCTTCGGATCGTTTGGTAGTCGGCCTAGCTCGGGGAAAAGGTTTGGTAGTAGTCGGAAAGACTTGAAATAGTAGAGCTGACGAGCTCCAGCACTAGGCGACCGCGCGGATACCGAACAACATCTGAGTTAGAGTAATCTGAGGCTGATCACGAGGATTTTAGTACTTAGCTCACATTGTAACACACTCAGCTGAACTGGTCCGGATTATATAACCGCTTGTCTCTCTCAAGCTTAACTAAGCAGAACTCCTTAACTTCCTACTCCTGAAATCCTGAAAGAGAAGGGGGGGGAAAGAAGTCCGGAAGTAAGGGGGGGAGATTTTTACTAAAGGAAGGAAGTAATATATTGTAAGTGAAAGAGAGGGATCAGTGGAGGCATCGATCAGCATGGGACAGCACGGCGAAGCGGACACCAGCAGTCGACAATATAGCTCGACCTACGAGGACATCGGCAGCAACAACGAGATAGCAGTGGTCGAAGACGTAGTTCGGTCAACGAAGGCATCGGCAGAGACAACAAAGAACAGCAGTCGAACAGTTAGTTCGACAACCAGAGAACAGCAGCGAACACGGGTCGATCATCAACCAGCTAGCAGCAGAACGCAGTAGCAGCCATCATGGACAGACAGCTGGCTGCGTTACCCGATCCGGAGTGGCCGAGGGTACTCCCGAGAGAACGATTCACGTTCCGGAGGAGATTGGCCCCAGCGAATGTTCCCACTCACTGCTTGATGCAGGTCTCGCAGTTCCAGCCAGTACCAGCGCTGATCGTGCGAATGGACAGCCTGGGCATCAGGGTGTTGGACCAGTCGCACAACCAATTACTCGACCGTGCATGGAGATACGAGGCGGTGGCACGGAACGGAGCGGAGGCAGCGCTATGGGATAATGGAGTCGACTTCACGTGGACACCGGCAACAACCGTGGGAGGTGCAAGGGCTACTGGTACACTGTCGTTCACACCAGTGGAAGGAACACCCGAGCAGCTCCCACTGGAGCAGGCGTACCAGCACATGATGCACGTGGTATCGGTGCAGATGTCGAACGAGTACCGGCGAATGGCCGCGAGCCCGTATCACTCATTGGCTAATGGGCGGTTTGACCTCGGATTAACACTTACCCAAGTGCGAGCCAATCAGTCGGCACACGCAGCATTGTGCCCACTGGAGGAGTCATCAGGGAGCAATAGCTCGGTTGCTAGTTCCGGAGTGCGCATCGAGGAGTTATCCTCGATGGAGAGGTTCCCACTGGACCTTTCTGCAAGCACCACCCTCTCCTAAAACCAGAACATGGCGCAGCAGATGCCAGCGGGTAACCGATGGACCGAGGCGCACCTGTTGAATCCCAGTCCAAGTACCCGTGGGAGCAGCGAGCGAGATCAGCTGATTCCACCATACATCTTTCCGGAGATCCGAGTAATCGTGACACCAGATGAGATTAATTTGATACGCCACCCGGACACATAAGGCCCATCGGTCGGGGATCAACTGATCCGCATGTTTTTGGAGGTGTGTTATATGTCAAAACCTCTGCTGCCAGGAACAGTCTCGGAAAAATCCGATACTGCCGGCTCGATCGTGCCACCGGAGGAATATTTCGTCACCATTCCATCGTCATAAATGACTTTGAAATGGCGTCCACGGGGTTACCTCGGGGCGGTGATTCCTTTATGTCCGTGGACATGCAGCTTCGTCGAAATATTTAGAGTTGTTGGCAAACAGAGCCCATTCACTCCGCCTAAGCCACCGAAGAAGAGGTTCCCCGAGATGGTTACGGGCCTCTCCCTCATAACTGATATCCGAAAATAGAGTTTAGGCGACATCGGAAGCGAGTCCCATTCAACAAAGCATCCATCACCTTTCAGTCCCACTCTCATACTTGCCTGAGCTCGGCAGCTTAGTATGCGAGGTCTTAGCACCATCCGATCCAGGACTTTTGCCTACTCCCAGCAGCTTACTAGGTTACCAGCCTCCGCCCATTCTGGTTGTAGGACTTACCGATTCCCTCCTGTAGTCTCAGCGACAGTTGCCTGCCTCTGGTTTGCTGTCCCTCAGGAGGGTTCGGAGCGAACAGTATGTGCTCTGAAAAGAACAGTAATCTCACACACCTGACTTAGTCAAGGTGTGCATGGGTGAGTGCCACCGGTAGTATATTCGTGGCCCCCACCATACCGTACACAGCCTGGGAACAGAGCAATGGGCTCTGCGCACCAGAACTTACGGCAGTGCTCCGACCTAGCCGAAGCCCCACAGTGAATAGTCACTTCAAATCCTTGGGAGTTTAAGCCCTTTGTGAACAGCATAAATCCTGTCCCTGCAAGTTACTGTGGCAACTACCGCACTCTCCTAGCTCGCTCGCTCGAGCCGTGGTGCCTTGAGACTGTTGGTCTTAGCTTAGCTAAGCGTCAACTAGACCCAAGGACTTGACTGAAGCCTGACATAATCTAGGGGTCTGCCTTCGTAGCATTAGGTCGTAGTGCATTGACTCTAAATGGCCTCCCACCTAGTTGTCATTCTGGACAACCACCCACCAAAAGTTGTCAAGTTGGCTTCAGAGCGCACATTGACTAGTTTGGAGGTATTCTCGCTGAACTTATGAATAACCTCCTAGGTTTAGGAGCTTAGTCACTTTCTCCCAGTGACCTTCCACCCTCGAGCCCTTTTCGGATACCCTACTTTGGGTAATCGAAGGCGCACTTATAGGTGCTTGCCTTTCTATTGTGGCAAAGTCTTGATACAGTTGCCATGTAAAGGCCCAAGCATGACAATGCTCGGCCAAGATTTGGTGGTTCGCGCACCGCCTCTATACCCCTTTATAGGTCCTTTGCCTGTTTCCATTGAGTTAGTAACATTCGGATACTGACAATCCTTGGTCTATTGATCTCATATGGCTCAATCTATGAGCTGATGTCACTCCCCGCTTATTAATCAATCGAGGCGTTGTCCCGCTCAAAAACACCAGATGAGATGTGACTCGACACGTCCCCGGGAGGAACACGACAAAATGAGCAAACTGGCCGGGACGGTCCATTGCTCAACGGGGCCGGAAGTATCGCTGGCAGCCGGGCGAGTGGGCCGGCGAATGAGCAGGGATTCCAACAAACTTCCCCACAACCGGCCCAAGCAAGGATCAACCCAACCGAGCGTACCGACCGGGTACACTGGGCCCCGACGCCACCAAGGGCTCCCGCCGACTTCGAGCAAAGTGAAAATCAAGACCAAAGGGGGGATGAAGAAGAGCACAATGACGACTGGTCAGGAAGTGGCAGCCCAGCCCCCACGGTGTATGAAGTTCGACCGAACCCATACTAGTTCCAGAATACCGGACAGGCCAACTGGAGGGAAGATTTCCGCGGGAGATCCATAAACCAAGGAGCACCGCTAACTAGCCAAAGGCCGCAGTCCGGAGCGACTCCCCAGGGACCGCCACCACGAGCACCGCCTCAACCAGGCTATCCGCCACCAGCTCAGGGTAATCCATCACCGGCCCAGCATAATCGAACACCAGGGCAGGACCCCCCGAACAGCCAGACTCAACCGCCAGCTGGAATGGCTCGGCCACCACCGAGACCAGCTCATCAACCGAGCCAACCGTCACAGCAGGCCAGCTGGAGTCAGCCAACGTCCAGATGGCGGGAACCGAACAATCAAGCGCCACAAGATGCTAGGTGGAGCTACAGAGCATCGGAACCCCCAGCGTTTGGCACCACATACACGTTCCAAACGCCAGGATTCTCCAGCACTCCAGGCCACCCCACACGCCAGAATGTGCCCAGCCAACAACACACCATGAGGCAAGGAGCATCTGGGGGACCCGGTCGAGGGCCGGGAGGGGACCCCGACGATGATGATAACGATCCTCGCAGAGGACCAGGCCGTGGTGATGGCGATGACTGGGGAAGGGGGCCACCAAGAGACAATAGAGATAGCAACAACAACCGCTCTGAAGCTGATCGTCCGGAGGGCGAGGACGAAGGAGAAGAAGGAGTAAGGTATGAACGGGAGGCAGACCCCGCATACCTGGACCTGACTAGTCAGACACACCCGTTCGCGAGAGCTGAGCGCTCACTTGGAGGTCAATACTCTCGAGTGGCCGATATGCTTCGTAAGAGTGACATCATGTTCCACGGCAGAGAGGGAGAGGATCCGGAGCAGTTTTTGACGAAGTTGGAGTTCTTCTGCACCACCTCGGCGATTACCGAACGGGAGATCTTAACTGCGTTGCCCGCAGCAATGGCCGGCCTGGCCTTTCAATGGTACGCTGCCACAAAAGACCGAGTCCGCTCGTATAGCCATTTCTTGTATTATTTCCGGAACATGTACACGAACAGAGAGTGGAAAACCGACCTGTACAATTGGGTCCACAACAGGACACAGGCGAAGGAGGAGTCCATTAGCACGTACCTGCCACCGATGTGGGCCGCCATGTTCGCTAAAATCCATCCGGATTACCGGAGCCGGATGAACCGAAGGGGCATCAAATCACGTGAACAGTTTATCGAAGAAGCGAAGAAGATTGAGGCGGACTTACGCTATGCCCGGACTTATCGCGAGCCGACAGCCAAAGTCAAGAGTGGGAACCTGGGGTCAACCCTGACACAGAAGCCGCAGGCCTCGTTTAGCCGCACAGGGAGCCGACCACCGTTCCCTAGGAGACGAATAGCGGCGGTGGAATGGCCAGAAGAAGAGGAGTTGGTCACCACTCAGAATGAAGAACCACTGGGCGAAGTATGGGAACTAGTGCAGCCGGACGAGATCGCAGCAGTGGGACCGTCCGGAGGAGCCCACCCTCAACAACGCCCGAACCCGGCGGCACCGGTTCCCCCTCGAGCATCTACGAATGTGAGTCTACCGCCACCGAGATCACTCCCACCACCAGTGACTCAGCAGGGTCAGGCAACGACTCCGCCTGCCGGCACCACGACAGCCAGTTCTGGAGTGGCCAATAGCAGCAGATTCCGCGAGCCCTGCTTCAACTGCGGTAAAATTGGTCACGGCTGGCGCAAGTGCCCGGTACCGCGAAATGACAGAGTGATTGCGCAAAATAGGCGGGAGTTCTTCCAATGGAACAAGCAGATCAGCGCCGTGTTCGAACGGGTAGCGTTGCCTTCAGAAGAAATATTGATTGAACAACTGCAAGAGTGGGGACTCTGGTCGGAGTCGGAAAACTTCTGCCCGAGTTAGTGCTACCACCGCCGGTCAACTCGGGGCAAGAGGGCGGTAGTGAGGGCTGGACAATCAACAGTGTCCACCTAGCCCTTGGCGACATCCGGAAGGGGCTCCACGATGAACTAATGGAGCTGAAGATCCCAGAAGTGAAGGACGCCGGCAATGAAGGCGGAGTGAAGGGCATTCCGTGCGAAGAAGCAAGACTGATAGCGCGGCGTAGTGATCAGGCGAAACGGTGGTATGTGACCCTAGAGCTGAACGGCAAACTCCGGAGGGCTCTAGTAGACACAGGAGCATCCAAATCGTGCATAAGCCCCGCAATAGGAAGCCAGTTACTGGGATTCACAATCCCATTCCCAGGAAAATTTTACGCTGCCAATGGAACAGCAATTGGCATACAAGGGCAGGTCTTCCTGGAGTTTGACTGGGATGGCATTTTACAAAAGGTGCCAGTGTACATTGTCGAACCGCTGGAGGAAGAATGCCCACTGGGGATTGACTTCATGGAGGCGATGGAAGTCGACCTCAGCGCCAAAGACCGGACGTGGCGACTACCAGGGCGAGAGGCAAAGAGGTTCGCTCTGCTACCGTCGCCAATGGACACCTGGCCGCGGAATCGAGTTGAGCCGTTCCGGATCTGGGTGGCAGAGATCAGCACGAGGCCAGCCGACGACACCAAAATGGACAGCTGGCGCGAAGAGTTGCTAAGCTGGCTACCAGACGAGCCAGACATCATTCCAATCACGCCGCTGATGGAATATCACATCGAGCTGGACGATCCAACGCCTGTGCGTGAGCCAATCCGGATGACAGCGCCGAAGATGATCGATATCATGCAACAGCATGTCGAAGAAATGTTACGAGCCGGATATATCGAGGAGTCCATGAGTGCCTGGTGCAGCTGCCCGATAGTCGTAAAGAAAGGAGACGAGTCTACAAGATTTTGTATCGACTACCGACCAGTGAACAAAAAGGTCAAAAAACTGGCCTACCATATTGAACATCTAGAAAGAGTGCTAGACGGACTCGGTGAGGCACACTTCATTTCGAAGCTGGATCTAAGTAAGGCCTATTTCCACGTGGCATTGAGCGAGGCCAGCAAGGAGATAACAGCTTTCTTCGTCATTGGGAAAGGCTTATTCCATTGGTCAAGAATGCCGTTTGGGTTGAGCACTGCACCGGGGGTATTCCAGAAACTGATGAACAGCGTTATAACATCGGACCTCTACCCAAACGCATTCGCGTACCTCGACGACATCATCATCATAACACCAACTATAGATCAGCATCGAGAAATACTCCGGACGATACTGGAAAGTCACGCGAAGCTGACGATTAACAGGAAAAAGAGTGAGATCCTCTGCAAAGAAGCGCAGTTCCTCGGGTACAAAATTGGGCCTGATGGCCTGTCAGCGGATCCGGACAGAGTAGCACCAATCAGGGAGTTTCCTGCACCTAAAAGCAAAACATCGTTGCGGAGATTCCTGGGCATCATAGGGTGGTACTCCCGATTCTTGGGTGACTTGGGCCGGAAGAAGACTGCTCTGTTAAAGCTATTGAAGAACAATCAGCCGTGGGAATAGGGTCCGGAGCAACAATCGGCCTTCGAGAAGTTACGGAATGCCGTCATCGACACGCCGGTGTTGGCACGCCCCAACTTTGCCAAGCCGTTCACCATTCACACAGATGCTAGTAGCTTTGCACTAGGCGCGAAGCTGACCCAAGAGACAGAATCCGGGGAACGACCAATTGCCTTCGCTTCGAGAACATTGCAGGCTGCGGAGATCAATTATACGGTCACCAAGAAAGAGTGCCTGGCGGTGGTGTGGGCCATTAAGAAGTTTCGGCCCTACATTGAGGGGTCGAAGTTCACGGTCATCACGGATCATCACAGCCTGAAATGGCTGTGGAAGCTAAAAGATAACAACCAGCGACTATGGCGCTGGACCCTCACGTTGCAGACGCAGGACATGGAGGTACAATACCGGAAGGGGTCGGAGAATGTTGTCCCGGACGCACTGTCGAGGATGTATGAAGATGCTAGCCAGCAGGTCGCTGCGCTGGGGTACACGGAAGATCTGTGGACCTACAAAAAAGACAGAAGGTACAGGAGCAGCCAAGTAAATAGCCGGATTGGTATGTGGAGGACGAACGGCTGTACTATCATCGGCCAAACCTGTATTTGGAACCGTTTGTGCCGGATCTCAATGCATGGAAGCTCGTAGTACCACCTGAGTTACGGCGGGGAATCCTCAACGACATGCACGGACCTGCGGAGTCCGGACATTTAGGCATCGAGAAGACCTATGCCAAAGTACACCGGGACTTCTACTGGCCGGGAATGTACATGGACGTCTTCAGGTTCGTGAGGGGATGCGAACTATGTCAAACCTTTAAAAGCTCGCAACAACGACCGGCTGGACTGATGAGGGAGCGGGTGGTAGAGGAACCATGGACGATAGTTGCAGCTGACATAACAGGACCCTTCCCATTGAGCCACAGCAGGCATGCCTATGTTTTGGTGATGCAGGATTTATTCACCAAATACGTCGAGTTGTGCCCACTGCGGAAAGCAACGGCGGCAGCAGTTTGGGAAGCTATCCGGAAACAGGTGTTATGCCACTGGGGATGCCCTAAGTACTTTCTCACGGACAACGGAACGGAGTTCACCGCCAAATACATCGAAAACCATCTGAAAAAAGCGGGAATAGAACATGTCAACACACCACCCTACCACCCGCAAGCAAATCTGGTTGAGAGGGTGAACCGAACGATAAAGCCGATTCTCGGGATCTATTGCAAGGGTAATCAACGGGATTGGGACGTGTACCTTCCTGAACTGGCGTTCGCTCTTAATAGCTCCGTTCAGTCCATTACAGGTTTTTCCCCCGCATTCCTCAATATGGCACGTAATCCGGACCAGGTCTATAATCTGAAACGGCAAATAGAACAGCCGGAGGTCATAGCACCTGGAGACGTAGAGCGGTGGGGTGAGAGAAGCAAACGAATGAAACTGGTACATGACCTGGTCTTCCGGAAGCTGGGTCAATCTCAAGTGTGACAAGCCGCCCGGTATGACCAGGGTCATAGGGATGAAGTGTACGAAATAGGTGACCAAGTATGGCGCCGTAATTACAAGCTCTCTCACGCCGCTGACTATTACTCTGCTAAATTAGCAGCCAAATACACAGGGCCGTATGAGGTCGTGAAAAAGCACTCCCCAGTGTGCTACGATCTGAGCGATGCTGCTGGAAAGGTTGTTGAGCGTGTACATGTGGAAGATCTCCGTAAGTTCATGACTAATGAACCATCGCCTCTGTCCGACACAGGAGATGAACCCAGCAAGGAGGTGGAGATTGGTCCCGAGGAGGCAGTACCGGGTGCCGATGAGGGAGCTCCCTGCGTTGGAGCCGGAAAGCCATCTTTTCCGGAGTGCGGGGCAACAAGACCCGCTGATGCCATTGACGGCGCCAACACCAGCACCCACACCGACCCTGACACCAGCACCAACACCGCCACAAACACCAGCACCAACACCGCCATAAACACCACCACCAACACCGCCATCGACCCCAATACCAGCGGAACCGGTAGCCAGCAAGCCGGAGAGCCGCGCAGACGATGGAGGCCGCGCAAGCAAGCGCGGCCGGAGCAGCCATCACCAAGCCCCCACCGTCTGCACAGGACAGCCATGGTCCTGGCTATGGACAGCCACGTCGGGGTGGGTGGAAATCCGGAGCACTGGCGCCACTTCCTCGATATCCACAGTTCAGGGAGCGACGCCAGTTCCAGTGAGAGCGGGGAGGAGCTCAGCGGGACAGACTCGGCAGACGAGGGAAGGCGGATTAGCGCCCTCGACCGAGCACCGCTCGAGTTCAGGTCCGGAGGAGTCGACGTCGAAGCCGAAGTCCGGTATCTTTTCGGGGATTCGGATTTCGGCAGTGAGGGGTCCGGAGAAGAGAGCGGTCGTGGCGGGGCCATGCACCTTGAGGCATGACCACCGACGCCATGGCGACCGCCCCACGATCGTACCGGGCTATCACGTCGACGACCTAGTCGTCGACAAGTGCTGGAAGTGCGGGAAGAAGGGCCACCTGAAGAGGAACTGCACGGCGGAGCAGGCGGGTCTGCATTGTTACACCTGTGGCAGACCGGGTGAAAAGATCACCACCTGTCCGCAGTGCAGTGGGGTGAGGCGCCGCAACCCGCTGCCACCAGACGTGAGGGCGCGTCTCGACCCAGAGAGAGAGGAGAGAGAGAGAAAGGAGGGAGAGAGGAAGGAGCAAGGGGGAGGAGAGGACGGAGAGAAGTAGACGAGGAGGAGACCACGCCCCCTCTCCACAAGGACCGCGGTCACATGTCCTTTCCGCGGAGCAAGACTTCCTTGGGTTCTTTTTATTTATTATTATTATTTTTTTTCCCTTCTGTTTTGTTTTTTTTGCGAGTGCAAGTATTTCCCCCTTAACGCCAATTAAATATAAGTAGAAGAATCCACAATTCTCTCGAGCATCTGGGCAATAGTTACTCGGAAATATCAGTACAATTGATGAAAACTAATTAAGCAATAAATTCCTCATATTATTTCCGGACAATTCTGGAAATAATATCTCATAAAACGGGAATACAAAATTGTCAACAAGTGTTGCCTCGTGCCACGTGGTCGGCCATATTGTATACCGGCCGGCAAATTCAAATCATACGGGTACACTCTCGGACTTGCGAGTGGACGTACTTCCAGAGTACACTCTCGGCCTAGCAAAGTGTCGCAATTCTTCCGGCGCTAAATTCGAATTGTGTTAAACGGGATCTTGTGAATATTACTCGAGAATAAAAGAGATAATTCGTAGTAAAGGCTCGCTTTCAATATATTTTTCCGAGAAAATACCCCTGAGACTTAACAACGCAGAATCCAAGGTGAGTCTCAACACCGAGGGCGCTGCAGGAAGCTGGGCAGCGGTGGTAGTTCCGGATTCGTTGCAGGGAATCTACCTTATACGGATGAAAGCATCACTTCCGCCATTAAGAACACACACACACGCACCTAACACGCACACACATGCACCTGACACGCACACGCTACCTACACACAACGAGGCAGGAATTCCTCCCAAATTTCTAGCCTCGTAACAACACATAGGATTCCATGGATTTTCCTCGAATTTCCTATTGAAGTATTCGACGAACATCATCTCATGGGGGAAATAGGAATATAGGGGTGTTCTGACAAAAGCACCCCCTTTTCCTATTTCCATATTTTTTTAAAATGAGAATCAATGGGTCGCTTCCGTCAGGGTACCCAAATCATACTCAAATAATACGAATATTTTCAGTATATTCGTGAAATTTTTATACCCAAATTATCCCAGCGAAACACCATGTGTTCCTTTCACAATTGTGAAATTCTTGGATTAAAAACAATGAGTGATCAAAAAAATGAATGAATATGAATTGGTCTGTTCAATTAATCTGTACGAATATCGTCGCCATAGAAACAAAGAGGTGCTAGTGCTACACTTATATATAGGATTTACGCCCTTTTGTTCCAAAAGCGACGATATACTCCATGGTCCATCTCTCTTATATCTGAGTCTCTACGCGGAAAAAATATTATATTTTTTTTACCAATTCCACATAGTAATTTCTACTGAAAAACATTGTACCGGTGGACCATACCAGTCATCTATTAATATTTGCAATACAACATAGTAAATTTAATAAAAGTCGTCAATGCATGACTAAAAATTCTTCTGCTCACATAGTAAAATTTGTTCAGTGAGCCCTCTAAAAAAATATTTGATAGATCTCAATTTTTATATTTTGTAAACTTGAAAATTTGTACGTACCCCAGCAGTTTTTATTAGTTTCACTCTGATTCATAATTAACTCAAATTAGTTATTTTTATTTCTTTCTATTACAATTATTCAATTGGATAAAACAATTTTGGTAAAGGGGTAGCTTCACTCAGCCAACCAAAATTGAATTTCTTGAAAATTTTTTGAGTTTTCATGCTATGATATGATGTATTTTAATTGATTAGAGATCGGTCACAAGATTCAAGGGCAAAGAGACAAAATCCCAATTAAATTTTTCACAAAAACAACGAACTTTTGTTGGAAGTCACTAACCAATAGAACCAAAAAAAAACAATTAAATGAAAATTGAGATAGTCACTACGTTTGGCGTAACCCAAGGCCACGACGAGGACGTAGTGGTACATAGGCCTCGAAAAGGAACCTATCACGACCCATCCTATAAACGACAGTCGGGATTTTAGATGAAGAATATATTGACAACAACCTCTGCCCACCTTCATTGGGCATAAAAAATTTAATTTTTATATTACACGGAAACAAGTACTTCATGCACAATGTGCTTTTTTAAAATGTACCTTTTCCTTTGTTTGTCAATAATTTGTACACTTCGCGTGGAACCATTTCAATTTGAAATATCAATGAAAAATAGAAACGAAAAAAGACGAAAAAAATCCTCAATAAATTTAATACGGATTAAATGAAAACTTCAGAATACTCATCTGAAATCTGGATTTTGCAAAAAAAAACAAAACGCAGTGGTGGCAACTAGCTTTTAAAACAAAACACACAGTTTTGATGTTTCACTGCAGAGACCCAAATTTGTACTGGTCTAGAAAAGGCTCATTTGGTTGAATTACCAAATTTACCGTTTTCTTAAGACCATTGGTCTCTGTTTATCATTGTGTCTTCACACCAACTGTCTTTGTCAGGAAGAAATCGATTATTTCATTACCTCTTCCCCTCTCATCAGGTTCCCTATCTCTTTCAATTCAATCAAAACATAAAAATATACCGTATATGGAACAAGTTATTATTATTCAACAATTTCGAACGTTAAAATTTGAAAAATTATCGAAATTAATTCATCGATTTGTCGAAAACAATGAAATCACTTCAAGTTATTTAGCTCGAAGAGAAATATTCAATAATGATATTTTAAAATTTACAAAATTAAATTTCTATGTTATTATTGTCAATGCGACAGTTGAAACTAGACATGGTTAAAAATTGGTCAAAAAATTCGGATTTTTGATGTCAAAATTGAATACTTTTTGTTCGCAGAGCTCTACTCCCTCTCTACCACAATTTTGACTCAGAGTTTCGAAAAAAAATTTCTTCCCCTCCCCTCCCCCCCCCCCCACCCCCTCCCACGATCGGGTTCAGATGGTGGTGGGAGAGGGAGGAGAGGAGAAGGGATGAGAATAAATAAATCAATGAGTCACAGTTTTTGTGGATGAAATAATTAAGATTTATTTATTTTTATTCATATTTATAAAAACAGATTTTATTACACAGATATTTTTGGAATATAAAAAAACCATCACTTAAACGTAACTTATATGCAATATCAGTCATACCCCATGTGATCTCAGATAATTCCAAAATTACCCAATAAAAAGAATTCTCCATGAATATTTTGAATGCATCGTATTTTGCATCATAGTAAGTGTCATGCAATATTTTTGTTACAAATAAAACTTTGTCCTCACATTGTAAACAAGTATCGACTTCGTAGAAAATATACTCTTCTTCAATTGGTTTTATGATAATGGTCCCACGTTTGATCATTAATTCTCCACGTTTGAGCCATTTTAATTGTACAATATTTCCTTTGCAAACGTTATCTGGGAGGATACAGAGAGGGAAGTTAAGAACATTTTGGAAACCCACTGGGCCTAAATTAAATTCCTTGTATGAATTTTTTTTTTTCAATAACCGATAATTTAACCGTAATTGGTGTCTTATAGCTACAGTACGATTAATATTTTTGCGTGTAATGGCCGAACGAGCAGTTTTGTACCTTCTTGATGCTTATTCTCATATCTAATTGATGAAACGTTCCAGAGTGAACCAAGAAGTTTCATAGTGCTTGGATAGTGAATAAGAAAATGATGTTTAGGCTTCAATTTACCAGGGAACAGAGACGAATGCAAAGATAAATATTCATGTATTTCTACTTTAACAGCTTCAGGCATATTCACGTGAAATCTCGTGGTGATACATATTTTGGTTATTGCCGTAGCAGAAAGGAGTAATTCCCAAACATCATCTTCATATGGAATTAAATGACCAATCATGTGAGGAAGATTTTTTATAAGACATAACATTTCAGCAGCACTCATAAGGATACAGTTATTGTTCAATTGTGAGAGCTGAATTTCTACCGGTTCATTGGTTTCATTTGGGTCATAATGGAATGCTCGAATAATAGTGTTCAGCTGATTGAGAGAAAATTTTTTTTTAATAATAAAATAATTTATCACCAACCCAATATCGTATCTCGAAATTCCTTCCAATATATCATGGGGGACATCAACAATTCGATTCTTTACCACATGACATCTTGGAATTTTATGAGAAGTACATTCCTCTCGAATACCCGTCAAATTAGGAGACGCTTCTTTCACACCACACGCAGAATTATTTTCATCCCTCATTTCACAATTATCCTCATCAAAAATTCTGTTGATGTCTTTATAATTTGTTAAACAGAAACGATAGAAGTAGTTAGAGGAGAAATTCTCCTGAAAACCTACAATTGAATTCAATCCTAAATTATCACCAAGAATAAGACTTAATGAAAAATAGACTCTGAGAGGTCCAGATGGGCGATCGATGACAATTCCCTCATTTTCAAGATAACGAATTTCTTCGATAGCTTTAGAAAAAATCATGTTATTACCAACGTCGGTTCTATCTAATGTATTGAAAATCATGAAAAGGAATATATTTTCCAATTTCGATCGGAACGGCTCTGGTAAACAAGGAGTAGTTACATAAACTGCCCCACATTTATTCAACCCTTTATGGCTGCCAAGCGGATTATTAGGTTCATAGTCATCAAAGAACATGAAGAGTGGTAAAACTCGCTTCTCCCCAAATTATAATTTCTTCTCTTTCCATAAGTCCTCTTGGATGAAGTTTTGCACTATTTTATCAGAGGTGTTTTCTAAATAATTCATGTACGTCAGAGTATCATCTAGAACTCCCTCCATTTGGAAGAATTTCTTTAATACTTTACGAAGGTCAATAAATTCTATTTTTACTGGTATTGTCTTATAAACTGTAGTATCATACTCTCCTCGCTGTTGAAAATCTCTCCTCTCACCAACAACAATACTTTCTGGAGGTATAAACGTTTCCCGATTCTTGAAATAATTAAAACGTAATGTTTCAGTTTTCATCTCATCGAGTAATAAAGAAAATTCACTAATAATTTCGGTTGTACATCTAGAGACACGAGAAAATTGTGCCAACTCCTTACATTCAGTGTGAATTCTCTTCTCGACATTTTTCAATATTATCGTGTTTAAACGAGAGAAACTAGTGATAATTTCATGTATTTTGTTTCTTGGGATGGAAACTAGATCATACAAATTGGCAATGAAAGCTATTAATTCTTTGCGAATAACATTATTATCATCTGTACCGTTCGTCTCGAAATTCAACGGAACATCATTATTAACACTGTGATCAAGCAACGAATGATCGCCGATGTATTCAGATTCCTCATCCCTATCTGACTGTGAATTCTGCTCTGTTGGAGAGATATTTTCATTACTATCGGGTCTCGAATTTGTACTGCTGGTAATATCTTTGTCAATTTCAATTGGATGATTATCTGTAATATGGTCATAACTGTCAATACTGATCTCACTGGGGATATTATTTTTATTATGAGAGTGATTTAGTGGTACTTTGTGAGTTATATATCTGTGAGGTTTAAACGATCGAAAATCGAAAAACTATGCAAACATGAATCTTCGTCACAGCGAAATACTTTCTCTTCATCATGCACGTCCCGAATATGAGCGAGAAGGGATGAATTATCGTCCATAAGAAGCTTACAGAAATAACATGAAAACATAGTTGAATGTATTAAAACTAAATACCTGCTAAATTGACAAGATTATGTCAATAATTCAGGAGGTCGTATGCTCGTGGATTTCTAATTCGATAATTTTTCTGATTCCGATATGATCGCCTTAATCTCGCCAATTAGAACATTTACTTACGAAGGTGGCTTGTCATCCTTCTCACGGATATTGTAGTAGGCTTGTTGTAAAAATATCCATAATGGTCGAGAATTAGGGGGATACTTGCAGTGAAGATTGAAGCAGATTTTCAATGTAAGATCGAATGCGTTTAAAACTGTATCAACTTCATATAATTGATCTTCCAGTATGATATACACCGCTGATACCGCATGCAATGGACCAACGATTATAGGAACTAGGTCATTGTAACGGTTGGCTTGACTGACCTTGAGCCAACGCGTTAAATGCACTGAAATTCCTCAAAATTGACCCAAAATTATGCTCCAAAATTTCCCCAAATTACTCCCGATTAATTTCCCTTTATTTAAACTGGGCGCCAGTCGTTTTTCCGAAATTCTAAGAGCTTGGAGGAAAACGACAAATCCCCAAGTTTTATTCTAAATCAACGATAATACAGAACCCCAAAAAGACTCTAACTTTACCCGCTTTTTTATATGAAACTCTCAATTTATCCCAAGGGGGAGAGGGGACGA
This sequence comes from Aleiodes alternator, assembly GCA_963921955.1. NCBI lineage: Eukaryota > Metazoa > Arthropoda > Insecta > Hymenoptera > Braconidae > Aleiodes > Aleiodes alternator. The sequence goes on from OY998097.1 coordinate 2,404,354, forward strand.
TACCCTCTATTTGGGTATTCGCGACGACAAAAACTTTACACAAAACTCATGACGAATTTTCGGTTTAAACAATAAAAATCAAGTATATTCAGAAGAATTAATTATATACACGTAAATTGCAAAGAAAACATGAAATATTCAAAGTAACTTTTCGTGATTAATTTTATAATTATTTCACACTAATTGTTAACTCAAAATCCAACTCAGAATGACCAACAATAAATCCCACATTAGCCGGGTGGCCTCACCCGGAACAGACGCTAACTCGATATTTTCTTTACTTTCAATTCTTTACTCAAAATTCTGCACTATTAATCTTTACTCAAAATTCTTTACTCTAAACTCAAAATGTTAATTGTACGGGGACTCGCGTACCTTACGTTATCTGTGCTGTCTTTCCTCCGTGTTGACCTCTCTTTATTTTTCTTTACTTCAATTTTCCTTACGTAATTCTTTACAATTTTCTTTACGTTTCTTTACACGATGTGATCGCCACGGTGTCCCGGGAGAAGAAGAACGAGTCTTCTCTCCCACGAGTCGGCATTGGGTTTCCTCGGCTATCTCCGCTCAATTTCGGTAGAGCCGAGGCCCAACCCAACCACTTGTCCCGCGAGTCCCCCACTACTTTACTCTCGCCACTGGCTTTACTTAAATTTCTCTTAAACTAACTAATTCCAAATAATGTACAAAAATAATCATAATAACTCGGACAATATTTTCCCGACAATTATAAACGGAGAACTTTAGTCTTTTCTTTCCACACACATAACTTTAGTCTTTATTTTCACACTTTTCACTGTTCCTGGAGATCTTCAACTTCCTTCACTGTTGGCCAGCATTCTTCCTAGTTGGCTGATGCTGGACCAATCCCTTGGAGGCTGCTCTTGTCCCAGCTTCTCCGGATCATCCTTGATTCTTGTAATTTATTCGTGGGACTGGGGAAAATCCTTCCCAGTCCTAACTCTCGTACTTTCCTCCAAATTTTGGAGTTAAATTGAACAAAAATAAACAAAAATAATTAGTGAGGTCACAAAATATGTTGACCTCACTCTGGACATTTGCTGTTCTGGCTCTAGATGAGCCCTTTCCTCACCGGGTACCGCGAATCACGACCAAAACCGTGATTTTTATCAAAATAATTAATTATTCTTATTTTTATTGATTCTGTGACGGTAAAAACCGTCACATCATGTTGAAGTGATTGCTTAGCAGTATGCTGTTTCCCTGCTCTCAATATTTCCTCCAACTCGATCACGTTCTGAAATGCAGGTCTAAAAAATAACATATCGTGGAAAAGCTCTTGAGGGAGGATTTTTCTCAATTCGTAATAACAACTAACTGGAAAATGTGCAAAAAATTCATCTCTTCTACCTTGGACAATCAGACGCCGGGCAGGTGGAGGTACACTTGCATTCTCATCTATTGCAGCCTCTCGCTTACACCCTGGCCGGCTGCTTGGTATCAAGTATGGTAGTAGATAAAAGTAAATCACAGTTTTGAACTCTGGAAAACAAACAGTCTGAATTAATACCGAAATAGAGAATGAAACTATGGATTAAATATGGTGAAATCGGATGGAATTTGCTCTGAAATACTAATTGAGGCTGCAAAAAACACCGTCAGAGATTTATCTGTAGGGAATTCGATGCTCTACGAATAAATTCGATTTCCTTTTTTTGCTATCTCTCGTCGTTCGACCAGAGAGACTGAAAAAAATGAATAGAAGGCGACTTTCCAAACTTCAATCATTTTTATAATCGTTGTTCTATCCCTCCTGTATCTTCCCTCTTTTTTTATATTAATATCCTCAATCGACAAATTATACGATGGGAAATTATAGTGATACGCACCTTCCTTCAACTGAGGAATCTTTTCAAGTAACGCCTGGTCTCTGGAATCTGAAATTCCTTTATTTTCAATCTCAACAATAAATGAGCGGTAGTTTTGACCCAATCGCCTATTAAACTCAACGTGGATCCAGGATGTATCTTACAAAAATCTGCTTCAAACTATAACATAAATTTTCGTGGATTAGTTAGTATGAACGATCCTAGCAGTATCGAAATACATCAATTGAATTGAATAAAAAAATTCTACCAAGGTCAGCGCTCCATCTACTCGAAGACAAGCATACTTCCTCAAATATTCACTGACTGGTGTTTTTTGTAATGTACAGTAGGGCTCCTCCAATTTCGAGTCACGCAATTTCGACAGGTGGAGCCTTAGTCTCCCCACTCCATCAATAGTCTCCCCCACTCCAGCACTAGTCTCCCCCACGCTTGTGCCTTTCTCCCACTTCGTGGGTCTGCTAAGTCGGCAGCGCCCCAGTGAGAGTGGAGCAAACTACCGGCAAAATTCATGATTTTATCCACGATGAACCGTAATGAGGTTAGAAAATGTCAAAATTTGTTTATTTTCATTGAGGTATATTTTTGAATGAGTCTAAAAACGTGAATAACATGGCCACCAATGATAAATCTAAGAGGAAAAATAATTCACATACGTTCTAAGTAGAATTGAATACAATTAGAGAGTTAGAACAAGGAAATGTGACAGTTAATGAAGTTGCTGCAGAACTCAACGTACATCTAACAACAGTAAGATCATGGGAAAAAAATGAAGATAAACTACTGGAATGGAGTAATTCCTTACAACGTATTCCAAAAGATAAAAAACGTTTATCAGGAGTTACTAATGATGTTCTTGATCGAGCCATGTGGATATGGTTCAGAGAGAAACGTAATCTGTGAGTACCCTTAAGTGGGCCAATGATCCAGGAGAAGGCCAGAATGATAAAGAAACAAGCAAGAGTCCCACCCTTTGTGCGTTATTTGCAAACCCCACTCTTTGTGTGACATTTAATATTTTGCCAATTCGATTGGCAAAATGCTTCCGAATGGGATTTTACCCATAATCAATCGAATCTCTATAAAAATGAATATCTTTTCAATCGCTCAAAAAATAACATTATTCTCGCAAGAAATACGCACTTATAGATCCCTACAAATCTCAGCTCAGAATAATCGATTGAATTGCAATAATATCACATGGTACATGAAAATTCAATATTAGATGAAAATTCAGATCCTATGATGGAACACAAAAGTGACGTTCGGTTTCCAAATAGGATTTCTATTCTTTCTGATTGTCGTGCAGGATGAAAAGGTACTCATTTTGTAGAAAAAATTGTCTACTTTCGAATGGTGAAATAAAAACTAGTAGTTTTCTTAGGGAGAAAGCTAAGAAAAACCGTGATTTTTGAAAAAACTAATTTATCGAACATCCTTACAAGAGACTTCTTCTGAAAAATCTGAAATTATCACCATTTGTGGGGCTCATTGAGATGAATCTTTCAAGCTGAACTTGGATGTAATCGCTTGGATAGTTTTCGAGATATAACCTCTTTTCATAAAATGGGTTTTGGCTAATATCTCAGAAACTACTGGAGCGATTTCGCCCAATTTCAATACCAAACTTTCCGCTCCTTAGATGCACAAACTGGCGAAATTTGAAGTCTCTAACTCAAATAGTTTTTGAGCTATCGTGTATAGTAAATTCAGGATGAAAAACACTGTAATTGAAATTATCTGCAAACGAAAAATCTGAGCAAAATTTACCTCGAGTGAAAATTGTGAGTTCAAATGAGATGTATTCCATCGCTGAGTCTGGGGGCTGTGAATCAATTTTTCGCGGAGAAAAGTCGAAAAAACGATTTTTCAAAAATTTGAGTTTTCTCGAAAAGTACTCAACCGATTTCGCTCAAATCTCACTGACAGCAATTTGCATGGGGAGGGAAAGTAATGTTAAATTTTCAGCTCACTTAGTATTACCGTTGCTGAGCAATGAGCTGATATCTGTCACACATACACACACACACACCCACACACACACACACATACAGACATTTTTAAAAAATGTCATTTCTCGACGTTTTGGATCATTCTGAGTCATATTCCGATGAAATCTCGAAATCGAAAAAAATCGCGTTTACAATGCTTCCATTCGGAAGCAATAGGTGGAGATGAATCATTTTCAGCAAGCAAAGGATGGCTCAGATCTTTTAAAGAAAGATATGGAATTCAATTTGTACAGATCAGTGAAGAAAAACTGTCAGCAGACTCAGAAGCTGTTGATCCATTTAAAGTAAAATTCAGGGACTATGAAAACAGGGATCAGAAAATTTATCAGTGGATCAAGTATTTAATTGTGACGAAAGTGGCCTAAATTGGAAATTGTTACCGTAGGGCACTCTTTCGGCAAGATCTGAAGAAGCGCCGTCCGGCTTGAAAGGTTATAAAGACAGAATCACGATTATGGCATGTAGTAATGTCTCTGGTACCATCAAGCTACTTCTCTTTGTTATTGGCGAATATGCCGATCCGCGTGCATTGGAAGGTAAAAAAGCAAATCTACCAGTCTCATACAAACATCAGAAGAGTGCCTGGATGACGAGTCAACTGTTTGAAACCTGGTTTGATGATGAATTTGTCCCACACGTAAAGAAGCATTTGGAAGGAGGAGGATTACCACCAAAGGCTCTCCTCTTAATGGACCTTCCCTGCAAACACAACAGCGCTTATGCAGTCCATGGACCAGGGCTGCCTACAGAACCTGAAATTGTTGTACAAGGGAAAATTGATGAAATTCGTGATTGAATGCGTAGATTCAGGTTTATCCTTGACAACGACTATCAAAAAAATTGATATATTCTAAGTGATTAAGTGGGCAGCTACTGCCTGGAAAGAGGTGACGATGACAACGATTAAAAATCTTGGAACAAGGTTTGTAAAAGTTCATTGATTTATCTCTCTTTCATTCTCTAATGGTTCTTCAAAAAAAAAACATCCTCATTATTTTTATTTGTAGGTGTGGCCATGGGAAGACAGAGCTGAAATATGTGAAGCTTACGCAGCTGAACGAGAAGAAGTCAATGCTCTACTCCACCAATTTTATGAGAAACTCCTATGCATGCCATTTTATCAGAATGTTGACCAATCGCAATTTGAGGAATGGTTGCATCCTCTCAATCTACTGATTCCAGATGAGGCCCTCACTGATTCTGAGATTATACAGGTCGTCACAGAAGAAAATTTTTCGGAAGAGTCAAGACAGGATGCAAACAACATGAATGAATACATTCCCGAGAATTACCCTTCGACTCCACTAGCTCTAGAAGAACATTTTCTTGATTCAAAGATGAGGCAATTGATGACTGAAGGTGGAGGGGGAGTATCAACAGGGCTAATTCAAGATATCAATGGAAACTGTGAGGATACACTCAAGAGTCAGGAGGAAGAACTTGGACCAGAGTATAATAATAATTTGGAAACTGATGCTACAGGAGAAATCATCAAAGAAATGACCAGAGCTGAGGCATATTGGTGTCTCACTTGCGTTGTAGATTTTTGTAAACGGAATTGCTACCCTCAAAACATGATTACAGCCCTATGTGATATTCAAGAGGAAATGGCAAATTATGAAGTTGATATTCATAATAATTGAGGTAGAAGAAAATTCTCATCACTCTTTTAAAAATATCTTGGGAACTACGCGAAATAGAGTAATTTTTGTTATAACCCGCTTTGTAGCTCTTGAAATTCTCTACAAAAACAGTTATCACGATAATTGCTCTATCTCACTTAGAGTACGAGATATTCCAAAAAACTGAAATTCAGAACAAATCTTCTTTTCTCAGTTTCATTTTTCTTAAAAAATAAAAGAAATGAATGAATTACGTATCATTTTGCGTAGAAGTAGAAAGGGACTATTCCATTTGAGAAATTCAAGAATCAGAAATTATTTTGATAATAATTATTAAAAACAGGCGTTGATTTCTTCCGATCATTTCATCAGAATATCTCGGAAACTAAGTGAGTTAGAGCGATTTTGGCTGGAACCTCACTTGTAGTTCCTAGAATTCTCTACAAAAAAGGTCCATAGTAACATGCTTTAACTTGCTTTATTCCCCAGGTATTCAGTTGAGAATAATCTCGAAGATAAGTGGAATGACAAACACATAAATAATAGTTTCTGGCACTTTTTTAAAAATAACTCGGAAACTCAGCGAGATAGAGCAATTTTCCTCGAGCCTTTTTTGATAGCTCTTGGAATCCTGTATAAAAAAGTATGAGGGGGAAATAACGCTATGTCGCTTATTTTTCGATATATTCTCAAAAAACAACACATCACTACTGAATTTATTTAAACTGGTTGGAAAATATTCGTTCATTCTTATTTTTTTTGTTATCTCCGATGATCTGTGGATGCAATAAACGACTGCTCCATCCGATAAATTCAAAAATCAAACATTACTTTGATGAGCATAAGTCATCGTCGTATTTTCGAAAGAAAATTTCAGAAAATTCTAAAAAAAAAAAATGATTGTCCAGGAAATAGTAATTGAGTAGTAGATTTCTTGCTTTAAGTGATTTGAATATTTTATGAAACATGAGACTGTAATGTTCAAAGTTTAGTACTGAAAAAGTGGCAAAGATTCCTCTGTTTAATGATAAGCTTCAACTATTCTACTAATGATCTCAACGTTTAGATTAATTGTGTTGTTATAACAATGATAGACGTGTCTTATCATTAAAAATATTTGTTACGTTCTCAGTGAGTAAATTGAATAAAGACTCATGTCCAATTGTATATAGTTTAATTCATTTATTTTATGTTTATTATTAAACGTAGAAAAATTCTGATGGCGGTGGCCATGGCGGTGGCCATGGCGGTGGCCATGGCGGTGGCCATGGCGGTGGCCATGGCGGCTGCCATGACGGTCGCCATGGCGGTTGCCATGGCGGCCGCCGTAACGAATTTGCCGCTTTCCATGGAGGTCTTCGCCATGGCATTTTTTTCCATGGCGATTCTCTCCATGGTGTTTCTTTTGATAGCTTTCCTTTCTATGGTGTTCTTTTCCCATGGCGTTTTCTGCCATGGCGTTTTTTTCCATGGCGATTTTTCCCATGCTGATTTTTTCCATTGCGATTCTTTCCATGGCGTTTTTCGCCATGGCTATTCTTTTCATGACGTTTCTTTCCATGGCATTTCTTTTTATGGCGATTCTTTTCATGGCATTTATTTCCATGGCGATTCTTTCCATTTTTTTCATAGCTTTCCTTTCCATGGCATTTTTTTCCCATGGCGTTTCTTTTCCATGGTGATTCTTTCCATGGTGATTCTTTCCATGGTGATTCTTCCATGGCGATTCTTTCCATGGCGATTTTTTCCATGGCGATCTTTTTCATCGCATTCTTTTCCATTGCATTTTCTCCATCGCGGAATTTGTCAATGCGAGATTTGCTATGGACACATTCGCTATAACCATAAATTTAATGGTGGATATTTGTGTGATGTTTGAATTTCACAATCATAGAATTTTCATGATTATCAAAAAATCCTTAAATTATAATGTCATTAATACTCAGAGTATTAGTGCAGATTTTTCCATAGAGATACTTCTGTGGAAAAATGTCTTCATGAAATCGAATTTGATAAAGAGGTTCTTCATAAAATGATTTCTTATAACGTTTTTTTTTCATATAAAGGCATTTTATGGAGATATTTTCTATGAAATATATACATATCGTTATCCTAATGACAGAGTAACGCTTTCCATAAGAATTTTATAGCAGTGACATGACTCTGTTATTAAGGGGACGATAGAATATTTTTCATCATATCATTTCTTTACATTTTCAATTTTTTTTGCTGATGAATCTTTGATGATTCGAATTGAATCATTCTGAAATACTTTGAAATTTGATTTCGGAGACTTAAAGTCCGCTAGACTGTCTTCGTTACTTGGTAATGCTAATCTGTAGTTTCTAGCAGTTTTTTATCATCATCATCTCCTTTTTTTTTTTGTTATTCTCAAGTGCAGTCTACTCGCACTCCTCGTCGATTTATCCAACTCTAATGACATCTTTTCATATCAATCAATAATAATTTGTTCGATTCAATTGGTCGAGTAAACTTCAGAATTTTGAATCTCTTCATCCTCTTGCTTCTTCTTGTAATCAAAAATAGCCGAACTTCAAAATGTATCTTGCATCATTAATTTTTTGAATTTCTCCTCTTCACTCAGTAAAATCGACTCGGTCCAATGCTCTCTTTTTTCTCCATTTTAGTCAGCTTTACTGGACAGCTGGCAAAGAATGAATGTAAACAAAATCCTTCTATCTCGCTTAGTTTCTGAGATATTTTTAACCACAATGAAAAGAAAAAATCAATTTATCCAATTTCACTTTTTAACTTCATTTATTTCTTCTAATCAATATCTCGGAAACTAAGTGAGATAGAGCAATTTCGCTCCTATCCTGACTTGTAGAGAATTCCAAGGGCTAGAAAAAAATATGGGAGTGAAATCACTCTATCTCACTTCGTTTTCGAGATATTCTCAAAAAAACATGATTGAAAAAATCAATCCGGTCAATTTCACTTTTTTACTGGATTTTTTTTTCAATTCCTCGGAAACTAAGCGAGATAGAGCAATTTTGGCTGAATCCTTTTTTATAGAAAATTTCAAGAGCTATAAAACCACATCAGCATGACATAACTCTTTCTGGCTTTGTTTTCAAGATATTCTTTCAAACAATTGAGAGAAAAAATCGATTCATTCAATTTTACTTTTTCACTTCATTCATATTTTTATGAATATCTTGGCAATGAAGCGCGATAGAGCAATTGTTCCCCGATCCTGTTTTGTAGAGAATTTCAAGAGCTATGAAACAAGATGAGAGTGAAATGACTCTATCTCGTTTATTTTCCGAGATATTTTTAAAAACAATTAAAAGAAAGAATGGATTCATCCAATTTTATTTTTCCACTGGATTCATTTAATTATGAATATCTTGGAAACTAAGTGAGATAGAATAATTTTGCTTAAATCCTTCTCTATTTATAGAGAATTTTGAGAGCTGAAAGAAAGTTGTGAGTAAAATCACTCTATCTTGCTGGGTTTTCGAAATATTTCCAGAAACAACTAAAAGAAGAAATAAATTTATCCAATTTCACTTTATCACTGAATTGATGTGTCTTAGAATATCTTGGAAACTAAGCGAGATAGAGTGACTTCACCTGCAGCCTTTTTTATGGACGATTTCAGAAGGTACAAGACAAGAGGAGGGTAACATTGCTCTATCTCGCTTAGTTCTAGAGATATTTTCAGAAACAATTGAAAGAAAAATTCGATTCATGAAAATTTCCCTTTTTCACAGGATTTTTTTTTTTTTAATGTTTCGGAAACTAAACGAGATAGAGTAATTTTGCCCTCATGCTGTTTTGTAGAAAATTCCAAAGGCTGCAAAAGAGTATGCGAGTAAAATCACCCTATCTCGCTTAGTTTTTGAGATATTTTCAAAGGCAATTTCTTAAAAAATCGATTTGTCCAATTCAACTTCTTACTAGATTCATTCTTCCATGCATATCTTGGTAACTAAGGGAGATAGAGCAATTTTACTCTGGACCTTCGCCATGGAGAATGTCACGAGCTGCAAAACGAGTGCAGGGTGAAATCACTCTATCTCGCTTAGTTTTCGAGATATCTTCGAAAATAATTGATTAAAAAAGTCGATTCGTTCAATTTGACTGTTTCACTGGATTTTTCCTTTTGAATATCTTGAAAAATAAGCGAGATACAGCAATTTCGCTTGGATCCTTTTTGTAGTAAATTTTAATAGCTGAAAACAAGAATGAAGACAAAATCGCTCTATCTCGCTTAGTTTCCGACATATTCTCAATGATTAATAGAAAAAATTGATTCGTCCAATTTTACTTTTTCACTGAATTCACTTATTCATGGATATCTTGGAAAATAAGTGAGATAAAAGTATTTCGCTTGGATCCTTTTTTGTTTAGAGAAAAATTTCAAGAGCTACAAAACGAGTTGGAAGTAAAATCGCTCCATCTTCCTTAGTTTTCGAAATATTCCCAAAAACAATTGAAAGAAAAAGTAGATTTATTCAATTTCATTTTATCACTGGATTTATTTTCCTTTAAATATCTTGGAAACTAAGCAAGATAGAGCAATTTTGCCCTTGCGCTGTTTTGTGGAGAATTTTGAAGGCTACAAAAGAGTATAGACGTAAAATCACTCTATCTCGCTTAATTCCCGAGATATTTTCGGAAATAATTGATTGAAAGAATCGATTCGTTCCATTTGACTTCTTCACGTTGTTACGAGGTGGTCGTAAAAGGGGGTTATCGTCGAGGCGCCCTCTTCCTCCTCCTCCGGAAATACAAGGATCCCTACGGTCGATAATTGATTATCGACAGTTCGGCCGTAGAGGCAGCACCTTCCGGAGGCAGAAGTGAAGGTTTTCATAGAGAAAGAGAAAACCCCCACTCCTGTAATAACTGCCATAAAGCAAACAACGTACATTTTAAGTTCTATAATATTTAAGCAATTAATTAAGATAATTAGTGATAAGTGAAGTATTATTAAGTGAAACAAAGACTCAATTGAGATTAGAATTAAGTGATTCAAGAATAAAAAGACTCTAACGAGAAATTAGTGTAATATATCCGGAGTAAAAAGGGCGGCTGTCACAAGTAAGTCTGATTTCGTTACCGCGTGTTCAGCCTCAGAGTCATAAAAAAGTAATTAAATATTGGAATTTTGGGGTTTTAATTATCCGGAAAATACAGGGAGATAATTGCGGGACTTTGCGGCATAAAATTAGCCAAATATCATATTGATTGGGGCGGCATAACTCCGTACAGAATTAAATAACCGTAATTGGCGTCCCCACGCCAATTAAATACTGACATAAAAATCCGCAATTATCTCGGGCATCTGTATATTAGGGAGAGGGAAAATATCAGGCAATTGCAGCCAAAGAGCTGAGGAATAAATTTACAATATTATTTCCGTGAGAATCCGGAAATAATAAAGAGAGAAATACTGAAAAGATAAAAGGCGTCAACAGGTGTTGTTCCATATCACGCGGTCAGTCATCTTGGACACCGGCCGGCACTTCCAACGTGCACTAAAGGCGCACTCGTGTGACGTCGGTAGTCGCGCCAAAATTCAAACTGTAAAACCCGGACTTGTGATACTTCGGTTAATTAAATAGATAATTCATTGGATAAATACTCGCTTTCACATTATTTCTCGAACCAATATCCCCGAGGGCCTACCAAGCAATAGACAAAGGTGAGTCCCAACACAGAGGGCGTTGCAGGAAGCTGAACAACGCTGGATGTTCCGGATCTCGTCGCATTTATTCCTCATTTCGAATACGACAATCTACATTCCGCCATTAAATACACACACACACACGCACCTACTACACACACATGCACCTACTATACACACACGCACCTAACACGCACACGCACCCATACATAACGAGGCAGGAATTCCACCCGAATTTCTAGCCTCGTTGCAGAACACGCAACCTAACCTCTCGGTTCTGAACACCACAGAACCACGGGGAATTGAGAGTTCAATTCTCAATCAATGGCGGATGATTCAGGCGGGAATTAGTAACTTTCCGGAAATTAAATAAGAATTCAAAATTGATTGACTTAACAGTAATTCCGGAAGAGAAATAAGAAGCGCAATTAATTAAATAAAATTGATTAATTGAATAAGATTAATTGATTGAATAAATTGATTAAATTGATTAATTGAGTAAAATTAATTAATTAAACAGTATTGAATAATTAAATAAAATCAATTAATTGAATAAATGGATTAGTTGAATAAAATCAATTAGTTGAAGAAATTAATTAATTAAATAAAATTAATTAAAATAAAATTAATTAATGGAAGAAAATTAAAGTAAATTCCCGGTAAAGGAATAAGGACTAAAAGTAGTAGATTCTCGGATGGTAAAGAAGAATCCCAGATTAATCCAAATTCTGGGAAAGAACCCCAAATGCAAAAAAGTACACTATTAGTGTTTCGTAAAGTAAAGCGGAAAGTCGGAACTTGGAAGTTATTATACTTCGATTTTGCTAAAGAATAATTCGGGGAAATAGAAATTATTATTGATTCACTAAAGTCAACAATTCCGGAATCAAATTGAACGGTCAGTATTTGATAAAATTACGAATTGAGTAATTGAAATTAGTTTCGAGCGGAAACACCGGATATTGGAGAGGTAGAGAACGGGGTCGGGGACGAATTCATTTGGTAGTCCCCTGAAGACGTATGGTAGCGCTTGAAAAGGTTTGGTAATTCCTCAAATCGTTTGGTAGTCGGCCCAACTTACGGAAAAGGTTTGGTAACAGCCGACAAAAGGTGGAACTTCCGAGTTCAACCTTCTAGGCGACCGCGTGTTGCGAACAACGCCTGATTTAGAGTTATCTGAGGCTGATCACGAGGATTTTAGTAGTTAGCTCACATTATAACGCACTCAGCTGAACTGGTCCGGATTACATATTGCTTGTCTCCCTCAAGCTTAACTAAGCAAGTCCTTTAATCCCTACTCCAAAACCTAACAAAAAGGGGGGGAAAAAGTCCGGAGGTAAGAATAAGAGGGGGGAGATTCTTCTATTGATATTAAAAGGAAAAGAAGCAATATTGTAAGTGAGAGAGAGGGAGCTGTGGACGCATCGATCAGCGGGGGCGTTGCAGAGACAACACTACGTCAGCAGTCGAATAGTAATTCGACCAGCAAACCGATTGCAGAGACAACACTACGTCAGCAGTCGAATAGTAATTCGACCAGCAAAACGATTGCAGAGACAACACGACGTCAGCAGTCGAAGAGTAATTCGACCAACAAAACGATTGCAGAGACAACACTACGTCAGCAGTCAAATATCGACGTTGACCAACGAAGACCTTGCAGAGACAACGAGACACCAGCGGTCGAACATTCTTGTTCGGCCACCAGAGAGCAGCAGTCGAACGCGAGTTCGATCACCAGACGACCAGTAGCAGAGCGCAGTAGCAGCCACAATGAACAGACAGCTGGCCGCATTACCTGATCCGGAGTGGCCAAGGGTACTTACGGGAGAAAGGTTCACGTTCCGGAGGAGGTTGGCCCCAGCGAATGTTCCCACGCAATGCTTGATGCAGGTGTTGCAGTTCCAGCCATTACCAGCTCTGGTGGTGCGGATGGACAGCCTGGGCATCAGAGTGTCGGACCAGTCGCAAAACCAGCTGTTGGACCATGCCTGGAGGTATGAGGTTGTGTCACGGGGCGGAGCGGGAGCAGTGCCATGGGATAATGGGGCTGACTTCACATGGACAGCAGCAACAACTGTTGGAGGTGCGAGGGCCACGGGTACACTGTCGTTCACGCCAGTGGAGGGAACACCCGAGCAGCTGCCATTGGAACAGGCGTACCAGCACATGATGCACGTGGTATCGGTACAGATGTCCAATGAGTATCGACGAATGACGAACAGCCCTTATCAGTCATTGGGTACCGGACGTTTCGACTTGGAATCAACACCTGTCCGGATGCGAGTCAACCAGTCGGCGTACGCAGCATTGTGTCCAATGGAGGAGTTGTCCGGGAGCGACAGCTCAATCGCTAGCTCCGGAGTACGCATCCAGGAGTTACCCGCAATGGAAAGGTTCCCAATGGATCTCTCCGCAAGCACCACACTCTCACAGAACCAGAATGTGGCGCAGCAGATGCCACCGGGCAACCGATGGACCGAGGCCCACCTGCTGAACCCAAATCCAAGCACCAGCAGGATCAGCGGACAAGATCAATCGTTGAACCCATCCCACATCTTTCCGGAAATCCAAGTAATTGTGACACCGGATGAGACGTCATTCGACACGTCCCCGGGAATGAGTGGAGCCCAACAAACCGAGCAGGCTGAACAGCCAAACCCACTGGCCAATATGTCCGGAAACATCGCTGGCAGCATGACCGGTGGCCCGGTGAATGGGGAGGGACTCCAACAGACTCCCCCAGAACAGACCCGACCACCGATCAATCCAACCGGGCGTCCCGATCGAGTACATTGGGCTCAAGACCAGGGAGGTGATGACCAAGGGCACGATGATGATGGATCAGTAGGTTGCAGCCCAGCGCCTACGGCGTATGAAGTTCGTCCGAACCCATACCAGTTTCAAAACATCGGACAGGCCAACTGGAGGGAAGACTTCCGCGGCATACCTCCAACTCAAGGAGCACCGCTGAACAACCCGAGGCCACAGTCCGGACCAAGTCCCCAAGGGCCGCCGCCACCAACACCGTCGCAGCCAGGAAATCCACCACCGGCTGAGAATAATCCACCGCTAGCTCAGCAAACTCGAACACCTGAGCAGACTCCGCGGCCGAATCCACCTGCGCCACCAGCGGATTGGAACCAACGAGACAGCCGGACAGGGCCGTCCGGAGGGACTTTTCAGTCAGCTGGGCAGAATCTTCCGGACAGTCAAACACAACAGCCAGCGGCTCGACCGCCACCAAGACCAGCTCACCAACAGCCGTCGACGTCCACTTATCAGGGGAATCAACCATCACAGCAGGCCGATGGGAGGCAGCCACCGTCCGGATGGTCTGGACAAAACCACCAAGTCCCACAAGGTGCTGCTTGGAGATATGACGGGTCGGAACCACCAGCATTCGGCGCCACGTACACATTCCAAACGCCAGGGTTTGCAAGTACGCCCGGTCATTCGACACGCCGAGACGCGCAAAATCAGCAATACACAATGAGACAAGGAGCATCTGGGGGACCTGGTCGTGGGCCAGGCGGAGATCCCGACGACGATGACAACGATCCGCGCAGAGGACCGGGCCGCGGCGATGGAGATGATTGGAGAGGCAGGCCACCGAGAGACAATCGAGGGGGTGACAACGGCCGCTCTGGGGATGATCGTCCGGAAGCGGACGACGAAGAAAAAGAAGGAGTACAGTATGAGAGGGAAGCAGACCCCGCATACATGGATCTGACCAGCCGAACACATCCGTTCACAAGAGCTGAGCGCCCGTTCGGGGGCCAATACTCGCGAGTAGCTGACATGCTCCGGAAGAGTGACATAACGTTCCACGGCAAAGAAGGTGAGGACCCGGAGCAATTTCTGACGAAATTGGAGTTTTTCTGCACCACCTCGGCAATCACGGAACGAGAAATTCTAACTGCACTACCCGCAGCGATGGCCGGATTGGCTTTCCAATGGTACGCCGCCACAAAAGACCGAGTGCGTTCGTACAGCGATTTCTTGTACTATTTCCGGAACATGTACACGAACAGAGAATGGAAAACTGATCTGTACAACTGGGTCCACAACCGGACACAGGCGAAGGACGAGTCTATCAGTATGTACTTGCCACCGATGTGGGCTGCCATGGACCGGTTGGGGTACGGAGTCCAACAGAAGATCGATACTCTGTTCGCGAAGATTGATCCGGACTACCGCAGCCGAATGAACCGAAGGGGCATCAAATCGCGCGAACAGTTTATCGAAGAAGCAAAGAAGATCGAGGCGGACTTACGCTACGCCCGGAACTACCGCGAGCCGTCGGCGGAAGTCAAGAGCGGAAACGTGGGACCAACGCCGCCATCGAAGCCCCAGCAACCATTTAACCGCGCGGGGAATCGACCACCATTTCCCCGAAGGCGAATAGCGGCGGTGGGTTGGCCAGAGGAAGAGGAGTTGGCCATCACGCCGAGTGACGATCTAGTGAATGAAGAATGTGACTCAGTGCAGCCGGAAGAGATTGCAGCTGTGGGATCGGCTGGAGGGGGCCAGGTACAACAGCGTCCGAACCCAGCGGTGCCGTTTTCCCCGCGGGCACCTGTCAATGCAAATCTACCTGCATCGAGAGTGTTTCCCCCAGCAACGACGCAGCAAAGCCAGACAATAACTACGCCTGCCGGCACTACGGCAGCTAACTCCGGAGGCACCAACAATGGCAGATTCAGAGAGCCTTGCTTCAACTGTGGCAAAGTTGGCCACGGCTGGCGCAAATGTCCGGTACCACGTGACGACAAAGTCATTGCCCAAAACAGACGGAAGTTCTTCCAAAGAAACCAACGGATCAGTGCCATGTTCGAACGGGTAGCGTTACCATCGGAAGAGATCCTGATTGAGCAATTGCAAGAGTGGGGACTCTGGTCGGAGCCGGAGAACGTCTGCCCGGAAAACTTCTGCCCGAGTTAGTGCTACCACCGCCGGACAACTCGGGACGAGAGGGCGGTAATGAGGGCTGGGCAATCAACAGTGTCCACCCAGCCTTCAGCGACATCCGGACGAGGCGCAGTGACGAGACGAGGGAGCGGGAGATCTCCGGAAGCAAGGATACAGGCAATGAAGCTGGTGTGAAAGGCATGCCACGTGAGGAGGCGAAATTGATAGCACGGCGCAGCGATCAGGCGAAACGGTGGTACGTGGCCTTAGAGCTGAACGGCAAACACCGGAGGGCCTTAGTAGACACAGGGGCATCCAAGTCATGTATAAGTCCGGCTTTGGGAAGTCAGCTGCTGGGATTCACGATTCCATTTCCCGGGAAGTTCTACGCCGCCAACGGGACTGCGATCGGCATACAGGGCCAAGTCTTCCTAGAGTTCAATTGGGACGGCATTGTCCAGAAGGTGCCGGTGTACATTGTGGACCCGCTGGAAGAAGAGTGCCTACTCGGAATCGACTTCATGGAGGCCATGGAGGTCGACCTCAGCGCCAAGGACCGGACGTGGCGACTACCTGGGCGAGAGGCAAAGCAGTTCGCGCTGTTACCATCACCGATGGACACATGGCCACGGATAAGGGTAGAGCCATTCCGGATTTGGGCGGCAGAAATCAGCACCATGCCCACAGACAACACCAAAATGGACAGCTGGCGCGAGGAGCTGCTAAGTTGGCTACCAGAAGAGCCAGACATCATCCCAATTACACCGCTAATGGAGTATCATATTGAACTCGATGACCCAACACCAGTGCGTCAACCAATCCGGATGACGGCGCCAAAACTGATCGCGATCATGCAACAGCATGTTGAGGACATGCTACAAGCTGGGTACATAGAAGAGTCCATGAGTGCTTGGTGCAGCTGCCCAGTAGTCGTCAAGAAGGGAGATGGATCTACAAGGTTTTGTATTGACTACCGACCGGTGAACAAACAGGTCAAGAAACTGGCCTACCACATTGAGCATTTGGAGAGGGTGCTAGACGGACTGGGCGAGGCGCACTTCATCTCAAAGCTGGATCTGAGCAAGGCCTACTTTCACGTGGCGTTGAGCGAGGCCAGCAAGGAGATAACAGCCTTCTTCGTAATTGGAAAAGGCCTATTTCACTGGTCAAGGATGCCGTTTGGGTTGAGCAATGCACCTGGGGTATTCCAGAAACGGATGAACAGTGTCATAACATCGGACCTCTACCCAAACGCATTTGCGTACCTTGATGATATCATTATCATAACACCAACGATGGACCAGCATCGAGAAATACTCCGGACGATATTGGGAAGGCTGAGTCATGCGAAGCTGACGATCAACCGGAAGAAGAGCGAAATCCTCTGTAAAGAAGCGCAGTTCCTCGGGTACAAGATCGGGCCTGACGGGCTATCAGCAGACCCGGACAGATTAGCACCAATCAGGGAGTTTCCGGCGCCCAGAAGCAAAACATCGTTGCGGAGATTTTTGGGCATAATAGGGTGGTACTCCCGATTCTTGGGCGACTTGGGCAGGAAGAAGACTACCCTGCTAAAGCTACTAAAGAATAATCAGCCGTGGGAATGGGGTCCGGAGCAACAAACGGCCTTCGAAGAATTACGGAATGCCGTAATCGAGACACCAGTGTTAGCACGTCCCGATTTTGCCAAGCCGTTCACCATTCACACCGATGCTAGTAGCTTTGCCTTGGGCGCGAAGTTGACTCAAGAGACAGAATCCGGAGAACGACCAATAGCTTTCGCGTCGAGGACATTGCAGACCGCGGAGATCAATTATACGGTCACCGAGAAAGAGTGCCTGGCAGTGGTGTGGGCCATTAAGACATTCCGACCCTACATCGAGGGATCAAAGTTCACGGTCATCACCGACCACCACAGCCTGAAGTGGCTGTGGAAGTTAAAAGACACCAATCAGCGGCTATGGCGCTGGGCCCTCGCGTTGCAAACACAAGACATGGAAGTACAATACCGGAAGGGGTCGGAGAACATTGTTCCGGACGCGCTGTCGAGGATGTATGAAGATTCCAATCAGCAGATTGCAGCGCTGGGGTATACGGAAGACTTGTGGTACCTGCAAAAGAGACAAAAGGTACAGGAGCAGCCAAGCAAATATCCGGATTGGTATGTGGAAGACGAACGGCTGTACTATCATAGGCCAAATCTGTATTTAGAACCGTTTGTGCCAGATCTCAATGCATGGAAACTCGTTGTACCCCCGGAACTACGTCGACGAATCCTCAATGACACGCATGGAGCTGCAGAGTCCGGACATCTAGGCATCGAGAAGACCTACGCCAAGGTACACCGAGATTTTTATTGGCCAGGGCTGTACACGGATGTCTTCCGATTCGTGAGAGGGTGCGAGCTGTGCCAAGCCTTCAAAAGCTCGCAGCAACGACCGGCTGGACTGATGAGGGAGCGGTAGTCGAGGAACCGTGGACGGTGGTCGCAGCGGACATAACAGGACCTTTCCCACTGAGCCACAGCAGACATGCATATGTTTTGGTGATGCAAGACCTATTCACCAAATACGTCGAGCTGTGCCCACTGCGTAAAGCAACGGCCGCAGCCATTTGGGAGGCTTTCCGGAAGCAGGTGTTATGCCGCTGGGGATGCCCTAAATACTTCCTTACGGACAATGGTACGGAGTTCACAGCGAGGTACATCAAAAACCACCTGAACGAAGCGGGGATAAGACACATCACAACTCCACCGTACCACCCGCAGGCAAATCCGGTTGAGAGGGTGAACCGGACGATCAAACCGATTCTGGGGATTTATTGTAAGAGGAATCAGCAGGATTGGGATGTTTACCTTCCCGAATTGGCGTTCGCCCTTAATACCTCTGGTCCATAATCTGAAAAGGCAGATAGAGCAGCCAGAGGTCATAGCACCAGGAGACGTAGAGAAGTGGGGTGAGAGAAGCAAAAGAATGAAGTTGGTCCATGACCTGGTCTTCCGGAAGCTGGGTCAATCCCAAGTGCGACAAGCAGCACGGTACGACCAGGGTCATAGGAATGAAACGTATGAAGTAGGTGACCAGGTATGGCGCCGGAATTACAAGCTCTCTCACGCCGCTGAATACTACTCAGCCAAGCTAGCGGCTAAGTACACAGGACCGTATGAGGTTGCGAAAGTACATTCTCCGGTGTGTTACGACCTTCGCGACGCTGCCGGAAAGATTGCTGAGCGTGTACACGTGAAAGATCTACGGAAGTTCATGACTAATGAAGCATCTCCCCCGACAGACACAGAAGATGAATCCGGCAAGGAAGTGGAGATTGGTCCCGAGGAGGGTATACCAGGTCCCAATGGGGGAACTCCCGACAGTGGAGTTGGAGAGCCCACCACTCCGGAGTACGGGGGGGGGGGGGGAATGCCCCTGACGGCGCCAACACCAGCGCCAACACCAGTGCCAACGCCAGCACCAACACCAGAGCCGACACCGCCACCGACACCACCACCAACACCAGTGCCAACATGGGAGGAGGCAGCAGCCAGCGGGCCGGAGAGCCGCGCAGACGAGGGAGGCCGCGTAAGCAAGCGCGGCAGGACGAGCCAACACCAAGCCCCCGTCGCCTGCGCAGGCGAGCCGCAATCCTGGGTGTGGAGAGCTGGGTCGGGATGGGAGGAGGTCCGGAACACTGGCGCCACTTCCTCGACATCCACAGCTCGGGGAGTGACGCCAGCGATGGAGAGAGTCAAGAGGAGCTCGGGGAGTCAGACTCGGCAGACGAGGGAGGGCGGATCAGCGCCCTCGGCCGAGCATCGCCCGAACCAGAATCCGGAGTCATCGACGTCGACGCCGAGGCCCAGTACCTCTTCGGGGACTGGGAGCTCGGCAGCGGGGTGCTCGAGAGCTGGAGCGGTTGGGCCGAGGCCATGCACACTGAAGCATGACCACAGCCGCCACGGCGACCGCCCCACTCTCGTGCCGGGGTTCCGCATCGACCCCTCGACCATCGACAAGTGCTGGAAGTGCGGGAAGCGGGGCCACAAGAAGAGGGATTGCAAGGCAGAACAGGAGGGTCTCCACTGCAATACCTGTGGCAGGCCTGGTGAGAAAATCACCACCTGTCCGCAGTGCAGTGGAGCGAGGCGCCGCAACCCGCTGCCACTCGAAGTCCGGAACCGTCTCGACAGAGAAAGAGACGAGAGAGAGGCAAGGGAAAGAGAGGAGAGAGAAGCGAGGGACAGAGAAGAGCGAGAGGAGAAGGAGAAAGAAAGAGAGGAGCAGGACGGAGAAGAAAAGTAGGAGGACCAGCGGAGAAGGAGCCACGCCCTCTCTCCACCAAAGAGCGCTTCACGCAATTCTGTTTTTTTTTCCTTTTCTCGCCCTTGGGCAAAAGTTCATTTTTTTTTTATTATTATTTATTATTTTTCTTTTGTGCTTTTTGCGGCAAATATTCCCTTAGGGGCTCCGGAAGCCTCGGGGCCATAAGTCTGGTCACCAAGCGGTAGAAGGGGACCGCACACATTATTCTTCATACAAATGTTTTTTTTCGTTTTGTTTTTTCCCTCTTGTCACATTCTCAGATGATATAGAGTACCTTAGGCAATTGCGCCACATATTATATGCTCAAAAGCAAGGCTTCGTCCGGACAGGAGCCGGAGAATTCAGTATTGAAACGAAGTAAGGGAAAGACGTCCTACTCGATTGTGCCAAATGTGCCTGAACTGACAATAAAGTTAAGTCGAGAATAGAGGGGTACATTAGTCACTTCACCTAAGCCCAGTTCCTAAAAATCCTAACCTACAAGCCAGTTCAGTCCGATGAGGGTGGTGAGCAGCTGCTGAGGACGAGGTCAGACCAACAGCCAGGTAAATAGGTTAAGAACTAATAGAAAACCTTAGGAC
The DNA here is from genome assembly GCA_963921955.1 of Aleiodes alternator. Lineage (NCBI taxonomy): Eukaryota > Metazoa > Arthropoda > Insecta > Hymenoptera > Braconidae > Aleiodes > Aleiodes alternator. Next base: position 2,425,299 of record OY998097.1, read on the forward strand.
AGACACACAGGAGTCGAGGACGAGGAAAGAGTGCGTCTCGTCTGGCAGGGGGGTCTGTTACGAGGTGGTCGTAAAAGGGGGTTATCGTCGAGGCGCCCTCTTCCTCCTCCTCCGGAAATACAAGGATCCCTACGGTCGATAATTGATTATCGACAGTTCGGCCGTAGAGGCAGCACCTTCCGGAGGCAGAAGTGAAGGTTTTCATAGAGAAAGAGAAAACCCCCACTCCTGTAATAACTGCCATAAAGCAAACAACGTACATTTTAAGTTCTATAATATTTAAGCAATTAATTAAGATAATTAGTGATAAGTGAAGTATTATTAAGTGAAACAAAGACTCAATTGAGATTAGAATTAAGTGATTCAAGAATAAAAAGACTCTAACGAGAAATTAGTGTAATATATCCGGAGTAAAAAGGGTGGCTGTCACAAGTAAGTCTGATTTCGTTACCGCGTGTTCAGCCTCAGAGTCATAAAAAAGTAATTAAATATTGGAATTTTGGGGTTTTAATTATCCGGAAAATACAGGGAGATAATTGCGGGACTTTACGGCATAAAATTAGCCAAATATCATATTGATTGGGGTGGCATAACTCCGTACAGAATTAAATAACCGTAATTGGCGTCCCCACGCCAATTAAATACTGACATAAAAATCCGCAATTATCTCGGGCATCTGTATATTAGGGAGAGGGAAAATATCAGGCAATTGCAGCCAAAGAGCTGAGGAATAAATTTACAATATTATTTCCGTGAGAATCCGGAAATAATAAAGAGAGAAATACTGAAAAGATAAAAGGCGTCAACAGATGTTGTTCCATATCACGCGGTCAGCCATCTTGGACACCGGCCGGCACTTCCAACGTGCACTAAAGGCGCACTCGTGTGACGTCGGTAATCGCGCCAAAATTCAAACTGTAAAACCCGGACTTGTGATACTTCGGTTAATTAAATAGATAATTCATTGGATAAATACTCGCTTTCACATTATTTCTCGAACCAATATCCCCGAGGGCCTACCAAGCAATAGACAAAGGTGAGTCCCAACACAGAGGGCGTTGCAGGAAGCTGAACAACGCTGGATGTTCCGGATCTCGTCGCATTTATTCCTCATTTCGAATACGACAATCTACATTCCGCCATTAAATACACACACACACACGCACCTACTATACACACACGCACCTAACACGCACACGCACCCATACATAACGAGGCAGGAATTCCACCCGAATTTCTAGCCTCGTTGCAACGTGAAGAAGTCAGAGTGATTTTGCTGTGATACTTCTGTGTGGAAAATTCCAAAATTTACAGAAAAATGCCTTATCTCACTTAGTTTCCGGAATATTCTCGAAAAACAATTAATGAAAATTAAAACAAACCCGATACGATTTTCCTCTGGCCGCACACGAGGGCTATGTTCTTCAGGGTCTGAAGTGATCCGCACAGTGTTGAAGTGATCCACTCGCGCTTGCGCAGAGTGCCTCTCCGAAGGCGACCCGAAGGTGAAGTCGAATCTTTCCGAGGGCTCTTCTTTGGCTGGGAGGACTTTGTCTCTCTTCAATTGGGTTAATGTTGTTGTCGTTCTCACGTGTGTAGACTTCAACAACCTTAAATTCCAAATCTTTGATTTGATGAGTGATAATTTAGTTATAAAAAACATTAAAGAAATGAGTGACGATCAATACGTAGAACATTATTTTTATGATCCGAGTAAAGGAGCTGTTATCACCATGTTTATTTGAGAGAGTGATCAGCAACGAATGCGAGAGGGTGAGTAATTATTCACTTCTCAAACGTGCATGTTTATAAATAATATCATGATGATAATGATAATAATAATTCCTCATTCTCATGGCCCCATTGAACAAGTGAAAAAGTTTATGCTAAAAAATATCGAAATGGATTTCTGGAGATTTGGTAAAAATTGGACTTTTCCAGCAGAAACTCACAGCCTTAACCTATTTATGACATTGTAAATTTTGAGTCCTTTGAGAGATTATCCTGATACTAGTAGTCGCAGTGCCTTCATCTTATGTTCTCTCATGTGATTATTCGTTTTACAGATCAAGCCTTCGCAAAAGTGATGCATCAGAGTGCAATGCTGGGAAATCGAGGAGAGTATCATGAGGAACTTAAGATTGAAAATGCTGATATTATTGAGGAAAGTACTGCAGAATTGATAACTGAAACTGGAGATAACGTAGACTTCAATGGGAATTATCAGAGCAAGATACAAGATGATACTGTTGCTGAGGATGTTGTGCTGGAAGTAGATGAGGAAGGCACCAGCGAGACCAATTCGAACATGAAATCTCAGGCTACCGGCCGTCCTGCAACATCAATTGGTACGAAAGTCCAAAAACGGAACCAAAAATGTTCAAAAAGTCAACCCGAAAAAAAATGGTTTTGGCAGTATCTTTCAACGAAGTTATTGATCAGTCGCTATGGTTCTCACATTGAAGAATTACATCATCCTATACACAGGAGGCATTTTTGGGATAATGTTTGTAATGATCTCGTGAGTCGCGGCTATGATGTAACTAATAAAATTTGCAGTGATAAGTGGAAGAATTTATACAGGACCTATAAATCCTGTAAAGATAAGACAGGACGAGAAAGCACAAAATTCGACTTCTTTGACGAAATGGATGAGATTCTCGGAGATAAGCCGTCAAACAGTGGAACCTACACAAGGAGCACGTTGCAGAAAAAAAAACTCTACGTTGAGGGCATCTACTGCAATTTCTAGCGTTAAGGGAAAAGAGAATCGTCCACATGATGACAGCAATAATCAAAAAAATGATTTGAAAATGAGTACAGATTCAGTTATTGGAACAAATTCCAAGGAAATAAGAAAAATTAAACCCAAAAAACGTCCTAACAAAAAAGAAGAAAGAGAAGAAAAAAAATTATCGCTGCTGGAGAAAATGGTAACAAATAATTGCAAGCATATGGAAATGGTTCAGAAGTATCTCAGCACAAAACCTAAGGATTTCTAAATCCTAAAAATATTCTTATTTATCAGTATTTTCAAGTAGTCAAACTGGGAATATTGCCATTTCAGTAGAAAACATGTGTTAATTTTTTTTTTGTTTTTAGTTTGAGTTTCGGCTAGTGTTGTTGAAGAAAGGTTTTTTTGTCATCGATTTATTTATGTAGATTGAAGAAATCGTAGATTCTGAGGCTTAAGAACTATTTTTCATGAAAAAACTCAGATATATCTAAAAAAAACTGTTAAGAACATGAATTGATGACAAATCACCTTTCTCATGAGGACCGCGATTTTTGAATTTTCAGGATAAAAGAAAAATTGAAACAAAAATTTCCTCATCTCACCACTCGTCGCATTTACTTTTTTTTTAATTCAAGGAAATTCGACTACTGCTCCATTTCGCTTGAATTTCACATATTTATTTATCGTTGATTACTTGGTAATCACTCATTATTCATAATATTCTAAGTTCCTAGAAGATAGAAAGGACCAGTATTTGTTCGAAGAAAAATGTATCGATTATATTTGTGATAATATTTCTAACATAATGATTACTCGCAATGTATTACGATTAATGTAAAGAATATGTTTGAAGTACAAATGGTATAATTTTAAGGTTTTATGTGCTAATATGAGACAGTAAATATAAGAGTGTTCTGATATATCTATAATATATCTGTTTCGTAAAAACCTAAGATTGTTCCCAACTTGAAGTGTGACTTCTTGCGTTATAATTTCGAGTTTTTCAGTATGATCACCGTGCCTAGTGTAATTGGTGTCATAATTAGAGTGGAAACATGTGAAATTCCGAACATGAAATAAAAGTTTTCCAATTATAAATTTATTCATCGTGTTTTTTATTTCCATACGTAATGTAAACATTTGCAAATATACATGTTAAAAGATACTCGTATTATAGGGGACAATGGGGAAAATTGATGCTCCAATTGAACGGTTCGAGATGAAAATTTTCCAATTATTCCATTGAACAGCTGACGAAATTTCAGGCGAAAAGCATGTGTTAAAATATTTTTTTTTTCAATTTGTGGAAAAATTTTCTTCTTTAGCTCAGTTTTGAAAGGGTTTCCCTTTTGAAAATCGCAAAAATTTATTATTTCGGCGACATCTCCGGTTCCATTAATCGTGGCAATTTGGGAATCATGTCAAATTAAAGGTGAGCTCACTTCTCATCGATTTATGTCGTTCAAAATTTGTTTAAATCTATTTTTTAAATACTTGTAAACCATTTCCTGAAAATTTGTTTTTACCCTAGAAGAATCCCCTAAGTACTTGGAAAATTGATAAATTTTTTTCCAACCACATAAATCGATGAGAAATGAGCTCACCTTTCATTTGAGATCAGCCCCAGGTGACTACAATTAATAGAACCAGAGATATTCCCGAACAACAGAAATTAAAAAAAAACAGAGCTTTCACTTTCAAATTTTACGCGGAAAATTACATTTTTGAAAATATAAAATAAAAACTTCTGATATATGCTTTTCATGGGAAATTTCTTCATCTTCTGAATGGAATCATTAGAAAAAAGAACCATCTCCAATATTTCCCCTCATTCCGAGTGAATTTCATAGTATAAAATAATAAAAACGAGCCTGTGTCCATTTTACCCGTCCCCCATAGGGAGAAGTGAGGTAGAGCTGATGCTTCTAAATAATGGTCAAAGAATAACAAAAATGCAATGCAATTAGCTAGTCATCTTCATGTATATCATTATCATCATTCATATCAACATCACCATCCATAACAGCAGGATCTTGATCATCATCCATGTCAGCATCACTGTCATCATTAATATCAGCATCATCATCCATATCAGCATCGTCTTCACCAGCATTATCAGCATCATCATCATCCATGTCAGTGTTACGGCTACGCGAGGGTTTTATATCAGTTAACGGTTTGATTATGGGATAATATTATTTGATGATGACCGTGACTGATTGCGGATTGCGATTTAGCCGCAAGAATTAAAAGAAAGGATCTAGGAAAACTAGAATATTCGTGTCTTTTAATCCATTTTAATCTGATTAGTTGGGAACGTGATCGTTCGGGTAAAACACTAAAGTGTACGATGATGGCAACAGCTTAAAATCCTTGGGAATCACTTCGATTATTGAAAGACTATGTCGAGAGGAGTTTTGTTATTTTTCGTTAATCAATTAGGATGGTTAGTAGAAAAGAAAAACCACGGTAACGTACCACACACCAGGTTAGTATTTATTAGAATAATTTTTCGGTGCAATAATGAGAAAATAAACTCGTGGAGAACCCATTCATTAAAGAGAAAAAAAAAGGAGTTTCAAGTAAAGAATGTAAAAGGGATAGATTTTAATAATTTGGTTAACTTACGGTTTGTTGGGGCAAAATATAGGGATTCAGAGAAAGGAGTCTGTAGTGAGCTCAGGTGGCTGTATTGTCACTCGGCAGGTGGGCTGGTCTTTGCGGATGCTCCCTTGTTACCCAATGTGGGTCAGTTCCTCTCTACAGGTCTGGATGGTCTTCGTTGCAGATGATGATGAGATGGGTTGTCCAAGGGGGATCACAGCGATTTGAAAGATGAATCACTTGAAATATCTCGAATGTTCTATCGCGATACCGAGAGGCAGAGATTCGATGTGTAGGTCGAAAGGTTGAAGATATGACTGCCCTGAGGTTGGTGAATTTTCCCTTATATAGAGGGTTCTTTGGTAGGGTAAGTCATTTTCTGTCCTTTTCTGTTTTTCGAATGTGTTCCAGGTGGCTCCCTTAATTTTCGATAGAGTGCCTTTTCCGAGTAATTGTACAGTTGATCCACTCATAAATATCGCCATTTGTGTACATTTCTCTAGCTGTATCTATGAGAGTAGGTGGATTGAGTTGAAAGAAATGCTTGACAGTTCTCGTCGTAAATTTCTTCTCTCTCTCTAGTTTTTCGCTCTGTCCTCGTCCTTTTTCCGAATGTCCTGATTTTATGACTCCCCAGTCAATGAGAAATTCAACATTTCATTTGTAAGAGAAGACTGTTGGTACATCTCTCTGCCTAGATGTGATTGTTGGTGACGAATTCTCGCGTTTTTCTCCTTTCAATTTGATTTTATGTCAAATTGACCAATCACGAGCGTCTTAGTATTTCTTCTGCATCACTTGCCGGGCAACCTGCAGGCTGCTTTCCCATTACTTTTGTGACAGATTATGTCCTTTCACCGTCTTTTCTTGGGTGTATTCCTTTCATGGCTGGTTTTCTCTCTTGCTTTTCTTCTCACATTGCTGCCTTCTTGACCACCTTGTACTATTTTCATAGTTTCATGGGGATTTTACCAAGGCACATAACATCAGCATTATCATCATTACTGTCGTCGTTATCATTGTCATTATCGCTATCATCGTTGTTGCGATTATCGTTGTTTCTATCGTCATCGTTGTCAGGCCTATTCATCAAAATGCAAATATTGTGTAAAATGCATGTAGCCATGATGCAATCGATTATAATATCTATTCGAAAATTGTCAAATCGTATCAGCCGTCAAAACCTAGCTCTTAATAATCCGAACGTATGTTCAATTTTTGTGCGAGTTGCTGAATGGCCATAATTAAATAATCTTTGTGCATCAGTCAAATGACCATTGTCTCGGAATCGTGATAGAAGCCATGGGAGATTGGGATACGCAGAATCACCCAGAAGATAGTAGTTTCCAAAGAAATCTGCATTTTCTGTTGCTAATTCGTACAATGGCGATCTTCGAAAGATTCTAGCATCGTGCATGGAGCCTGGCTCCCCAATATATACATCAGTCAATAATTTTTCACTTGTTGCCACAGCTTGAATAACAACGCTATGATAGCGTTTTCGATTTAAATAATCTTCCTCATGTTCCACGGGTCTTTTAATACGAACATGACAACCGTCAATTGCTCCAATTACGCCATGAATATTTTGAAATCTTGAAAACTCATGACTAATCTGTTGCTTTCCATGTTCAGCATGAGGCCATCGAATATACTCTTCAGTAAGAGAGTTTATGAAGTTGAGCGTGTTTAGCAATACTCGATGAGATGAACTACGTGATACGTCAAATCGGTCGGCAATTTGGCGAAATGTTTGCAGATTCGCCAGATACCACAAAGTCATGAGCAAAGCACGCTCATGGGTAAGTGCGACGTCTTCTCGTTCATGAATTTGTAGAAAATCCGTCTGCTCATAGCGCCCTAGAAATGCATAAATTTTTGGAATCATCATCACTATCATCACTTAGAATGCTACTGCTGTGGATAATTGAATTTCAAAATAATATTTAACACGAACTTATTAAATTATATGTTGTTGGTCGACGCAGCCTGAAATGGCTTTTGAACTCTGCCTCAGAATAAAAACGAACAGTATTTTCGACATATCCCCGAATACAAGTTCTGCCTTGACGAACCCTAGGTTCATCGTCATCAGAATCATCCAATAAATCGAACAAAAGAAACACATTATCTGCATTGAGCTGTGGATCATTCAGTAGCAATTCCTATTGACATCAAAATTACTCATATTACACAGAAATGAAAACCATAGTTGATTGAAAATCTTTTCTTTGAGTTGAGAAACAAAAAGATTGGAAATTTTAAATATCATGTAAGCTTCAAATCATATCGTCGCCTTAGAGTTGAAGGGGCGTAAGTGCCGAAAATCCTAAAAACAAAAGGGCTTAACTCCCAAAATTTCCATATGCTGTAAAAAAAACATTTTTTACAAATAAAAAGGCGTAAGTGTTCAATAAGTAGTTCAATCAGCTAAATAATGCTCCAGAAGCCATAAAAAACATTTTGGAGTGATAAGTGGACATACGCCCCTCTCACACCAGAATTTCGTGTTTTTGGCACTTACGCCCTTTTAACTCTAAGGCGACGATGTATAAATAACGTTACACTAAGGCAAAAAAAGATTCTCGCAAATTTGAAATTTCTTGAAACTCAGAAATTTCAATAATCATTAATTTTTGGATATTATTTATTCAAAGTAGTAATGCCTTACTTAGATTAATAATATCTAGAGTGGCATTAATTTACTTTTAACCTTTTTTCTCTCAGTGTAATAGCACGTATCTTACAAATATATGAATTTAAAGCTATTTATCTTTTTATCTACTTCCCTACTATATGAATGAAGTGTATTGATTCAAATCTAATTATTTTAATAGCTATAATTTTTTAAAAATTTTCATAAATACCTCAATCACATTTCTATCAGCTTGCTCGAAATTGTTTTCATTATTATTCATATTGGATTATTAAACAGAGTAAACATTATTGTATTCCTGTTTTTTTTCTTTCTTCACTAAGTCCTTGTTGAAAATTATTTAAAGATTGTTTCGCCAATAATTATTAAATTGTGATTAATTAATCAAATTCAAAGTTGTTGAAGTCTACACACGTGAGAACGACAACAACATTAACCCAATTGAAGAGAGATAAAGTCCTCCCAGCTAAAGAAGAGCCCTCGGAAATATTCGACTTCACCTTCGGGTCGCCTTCGGAGAGGCACTCTGCGCAAGCGCGAGTGGATCACTTCAACACTCTGCGGATCACTTCAGACCCTGAAGAACATAGCCGAGAACAATGCTTTTGGCGAGGTTAAGCAGTTGACGCATGCGCACTGTGCTCAAGTACGCAGTATTGTCGAACTAGCCAAAGAGGTCACCTCCGAAGTCCATCCGAAGCTGAAATTTACATGTTGTAGCATAGGTGCCGAATATTTCCGAGGTTACTCCATTGGCCAGTACGACTTCACGCATGCGTCAACTGCTTAACCTCGCCAACTGCATTGTTCTCGTGTGCGGCCGGAGGAAAATCGTGTCGGGTTTGTTTTAATTTTCATTAATTGTTTTTCGAGAATATTCCGGAAACTAAGTGAGATAAGGCATTTTGCTGTAAATTTTGGAATTCTCCACACAGAAGTATCACGGCAAAATCACTCTATCTCACTCAGTTTTCGAGATATTTAAAAAAAAATCCAGTGAAGAAGTCAAATGGAACGAATCGATTCTTTCAATCAATTATTTCCGAGAATATCTCGGGAATTAAGCGAGATAGAGTGATTTTACGTCTATACTCTTTTGTAGCCTTCAAAATTCTCCACAAAACAGCGCAAAGGCAAAATTGCTCTATCTTGCTTGGTTTCCAAGATATTCAAAGGAAAATAAATCCAGTGATAAAATGAAATTGAATAAATCTACTTTTTCTTTCAATTGTTTTTGGGAATATTTCGAAAACTAAGGAAGATGGAGCGATTTTACTTCCAACTCGTTTTGTAGCTCTTGAAATTTTTCTCTAAACAAAGAAGGATCCAAGCGCAATACTTTTATCTCACTTATTTTCCAAGATATCCATGAATAAGTGAATTCAGTGAAAAAGTAAAATTGGACGAATCAATTTTTTCTATTAATCATTCAGAATATTTCGGAAACTAAGCGAGATAGAGCGATTTTGTCTTAATTCTTGTTTTCAGCTCTTAAAATTTACTACAAAATGGATCCAAGCGAAATTGCTGTATCTCGCTTATTTTTCAAGATATTCAAAAGGAAAAATCCAGTGAAACAGTCAAATTGAACGAATCGACTTTTTTAATCAATTATTTTCGAAGATATCTCGAAAACTAAGCGAGATAGAGTGATTTCACCCTGTACTCGTTTTGCAGCTCGTGACATTCTCCATGAAGGAGGTCCAGAGTAGAATTGCTCTATCTCCCTTAGTTACCAAGATATGCATGAGAGAATGAAACTAGTAAGAAGTTAAATTGGATAAATCGATTTTTTAAGAAATTGCCTTTGAAAATATCTCAAAAACTAAGCGAGATAGGGTGATTTTACTCGCATACTCTTTTGAAGCCTTTGAAATTTTCTACAAAACAGCATGAGGGCAAAATTACTCTATCTCGGTTAGTTTCCGAGACATTAAAAAAAAAAAATCCAGTGAAAAAGTGAAATTTTCAGGAATCGAATTTTTCTTTCAATTGTTTCTGAAAATATCTCCAGAACTAAGCGAGATAGAGCAATGTTACCCTTCTCTTGTCTTGTACCTTCTGAAATTGTCCATAAAAAAGGCTCCAGGCGAAGTCGCTCTATCTCGCTTAGTTTCCAGGATATTCTAAGACACATCAATCCAGTGATAAAGTGAAATTGGATAAATTTATTTCTTCTTTTAGTTGTTTCTGGAAATATTTCGAAAACCCAGCAAGATAGAGTGATTTTACTCACAACTTTCTTTCACCTCTCGAAATTCTCTATAAATAGAGAAGGATTTAAGCAAAATTATTCTATCTCACTTAGTTTCCAAGATATTCATAATTAAATGAATCCAGTGGAAAAGTAAAATTGGATGAATCCATTCTTTCTTTTAATTGTTTTTAAAAATATCTCGGAAAATAAACGAGATAGAGTCATTTCACTCTCATCTTGTTTCATAGCTCTTGAAATTCTCTACAAAACAGGATCGGGGAACAATTGCTCTGTCGCGCTTCATTGCCAAGATATTCATAAAAATATGAATGAAGTGAAAAAGTAAAATTGAATGAATCGATTTTTTCTCTCAATTGTTTGAAAGAATATCTTGAAAACAAAGCCAGATAGAGTTATGTCATGCTGATGTTGTTTTATAGCTCTTGAAATTTTCTATAAAAAAGGATTCAGCCAAAATTGCTCTATCTCGCTTAGTTTCCGAGGAATTGAAAAAAAAATCCAGTAAAAAAGTGAAATTGACCGAATTGATTTTTTCAATCATGTTTATTCGAGAATATCTCGAAAACGAAGTGAGATAGAGTGATTTCACTCCCATATTCTTTTCTAGCCCTTGGAATTCTCTACAAGTCAGGATAGGAGCGAAATTGCTCTATCTCACTTAGTTTCCGAGATATTGATTAGAAGAAATAAATGAAGTTAAAAAGTGAAATTGGATAAATTGATTTTTTTCTTTTCATTGTGGTTGAAAATATCTCAGAAACTAAGCGAGATAGAAGGATTTTGTTCATTCATTTTGTTTACATTCATTCTTTGCCAGCTGTCCAGTAAAGCTGACTAAAATGGAGAAAAAAGAGAGCATTGGACCGAGTCGATTTTACTGAGTGAAGAGGAGAAATTCAAAAAATTAATGATGCAAGATACATTTTGAAGTTCGGCTATTTTTGATTACAAGAAGAAGCAAGAGGATGAAGAGATTCAAAATCCTGAAGCTTACTCGACCAATTGAATCGAACAAATTATTATTGATTGATATGAAAAGATGTCATTAGAGTTGGATAAATCGACGAGGAGTGCGAGTAGACTGCACTTGAGAATAACAAAAAAAAAAGTGGAGATGATGATGATAAAAAACTGCTAGAAACTACAGATTAGCATTACCAAGTAACGAAGACAGTCTAGCGGACTTTAAGTCTCCGAAATCAAATTTCAAAGTATTTCAGAATGATTCAATTCGAATCATCAAAGATTCATCAGCAAAAAAAATTGAAAATGTAAAGAAATGATATGATTAAAAATTCTCTATCGTCCCCTTAATAACAGAGTCATGATACTGCTATAAAATCCTTATCGAAAGCGTTACTCTGTCATTAGGGTAACAATATGTATATATTTCATAGAAAATATCTTCATAAAATGCCTTCATATGAAAAAAAAAACGTTATAAGAAATCATTTTATGAAGAACCTCGTTATCAAATTCGATTTCATGAAGACATTTTTCCACAGAAGTATCTCTATGGAAAAATCTGCACTAATACTCTGAGTATTAATGACATTACAATTTAAGGATTTTTTAATAATCATGAAAATTCTATGATTGTGAAATTCAAACATCACACAAATATCCACCATTAAATTTATGGTTATAGCAAATGTGTCCATGGCAAATTTCGCATTGACAAATTCCGCGATGGAGAAAATGCAATGGAAAAGAATGCGATGAAAAAGATCGCCATGGAAAAAATCGCCATGGAAAGAATCGCCATGGAAAGAATCACCATGGAAAGAATCACCACCCAGGAAAAAATGTTCAGATCTGATCAGATCAAATTAGATCTGATCAGATCTAATTAGATCTAATTAGATCCAATCAGATCTGACAAAATGAAAATTCTTAACATGAATAGATCTGATCAGATCTAATTAGATCTGATTAGATCTAATTAGATCTGATTAGATCTGGTTAGATACAATCAGATCTAAATCTGATTAGATCTGTTCAGATCTAACTAGATCTGATTAGATCCAACTAGATCTGGTCAGATCTAACTAGATCTGATCAGATCCAACTAGATCTGATCAGATCTGATGACCTAATATGTATATTGGGTCATCAGATCTGATCAGATCTGGCTGGATCTGATCAGATCTGATCAGATCTGATCAGATCTAACTAGATCTGATCAGATATGGAAATCAAAATTAGGTGAATAGACAAACATCATCAGGCAGAATTGGATTTTCATATTATTAAAAAGGGCAGTCATAGAACTATAAATATGGTTTCTTTTAAAATCTTTTTCAAATAAAAATTTATCTGTTAAAAAAATTGGCAATGTGTCAGATCTGTGCTCATTTCATTATCATAGAATGTCATATTTATTTTCATGCATGATTCTGCATTCCATTTAGACAGTCTCAACTTTTCTCCGAAGTTATTTCCTCAAATTTTTCTAATCTTCTTCACTTATCACGATTCGAATTCTACTTAATATCAAGAAATCGTGCGATAGCTGAGTGGCTAGAGTAGGAAACTGGTAATCCTATGGTCCTGGGTTCGATCCCGCCGAGGTCCATTTTTTTTTTCGATTTTTTTTTCTTTAAAAATTTTAATTTTCATTCATTTGTTTAGTAAATAATTCAGATTTTGATTTATTTTTCATTTTCTCTAAAAATTTGAAATTTTTAATTTTGGATTTTGTGCAGATCCAATTGGATCTGATCAGATCTAAGGAACTCAGATCTAAGGAACTCAGATCTAATTGGATCAAATTAGATCTGGTCAGAGCGTGCCAATTTTCAGATCTGATCAGATCTAAGGAACTCAGATCTAATTAGATTTGATCAGATCTAATTTGATCTGATCAGATCTGAACATTTTTTCCTGGGCATAGAAAGAATCACCATGGAAAAGAAACGCCATGGGAAAAAAACGCCATGGAAAAGAAAGCTATGAAAAAAAATGGAAAGAATCGCCATGGAAACAAATGCCATGGAAAGAAAAGTCATGAAAAGAATCGCCATAAAAAGAAATGCCATGGAAAGAAACGTCATGAAAAGAATAGCCATCGCGAAAAACGCCGAGGAAAGAATGGCCTTGGAAGAAACCGCCATGGAATGAATCGCAATGGAAAAAATCGGCATGGAAAGGATCGCCATGGACAAAAACGCCATGGCAGAAAACGCCATGGGAAAAGAACGCCATAGAAAAGAAAGCTATCGAAAGAAACACCATGGAGAGAATCGCCATGACAAGCAACCCCATGGGAAGAATCGCCATGGAAAGAATCGCAATGGAAAACATCGGCATGGGAGGGATCGCCATGGAAAAAATCGCCATGGGAAAAAACGCCATGGCAGAAAACGCCATGGGAACAGAACACCATAGAAAGGAAAGCTATCGAAAGAACACCATGGAGAGAATTGCCATGGAAAAAAATGCCATGGCGAAGACCTCCATGGAAAGCGGCAAATTTGTTACGGCGGCCGCCATGGCAACCGCCATGGCGGCCCCCATCAGAATTTTTCTACGTGACGTCATGTTGATACTGCAAAGGTAATCGCGGGATCGTGCATTTTATTCGGTTCTTCAAATATTCGATTAAATGTTATCATGAATTTGGATTAACTTTCTCTATTCACCTTTGCACTGCGTAATTTTCCTGTGAAATTCATAGGGAGCAATGATCGAATATCGTAAATTTTATTCGGATAATAATTAATTCTTTTTCCTAATCAGCAACATTTTAATTTAAGTAAATTCACGTATGACTGGCTGACAAACGTGTAAGTGTTTGAGGTTATCCTCGCTGACAGAGAAGGAGATCACGCTCGATCTCTCTCTTCTCCCACCAAGCAGGCTCCTCCCTCCAAACGGTGCGACCGATCGCAGGCCTGTCAGCTAATTTCGATTTCTCAGAATCTAGTCTTCCGAGGAGTCGAAACTGGAGGAACCCTACTGTAATCATTTCGACGGGCTGGGTACGTTTCATCCCACAATAGGATCACGCTAGTCCATGGATCAAGTAATGTCATTAAGCTCTCCAATTTGTTCTTCATAGAAACTATCGAGATAAGGAAGGTGATTATATATGCAGTATGAAATGGACGGGGCCCTAGTGAACTTTTCCCATTCCTCACCAGGGATAACCTCATCGACTTGTTGCTGAGATGTTTCATTCTTCTTCAATTCCAATGTGCCGTCTTCACGCATTATCTTCTTTGAATAATTATAGTTATGCCATAGTTTCTCCCCCGCGTCAATTGTAACACCATTTGCTGATTCATATAGAGTATAATAGGTAGAGGGAGTTTCTCGGGGGAATTTCGTCGTTATTTTGTGAGTTAGGCATAGAAAACGTCGTGTTGTAATACTGACAAAGTTTAAAAATAAAGGTCATTGTAAATTGTTGGAGATGTCTCTCAAAATAATAAAAATAGCATTTGAATGAAATTGATCTCATTACATGAATTCCTTCAAGCCTTCTTCTTCCGCTCTTTGGATGAATTTATCTTTCTCTACTTTAATGATGATGCGTGTGGGTCTATTTCGTAATTTGTTATTCAATAACTTATCTCTATCGTATTTCAGTATGATCGCCTGCCCCCCAGAATAATTTTCCAATAAAGTTTGTAGTCGCTGCAAAATAATTAAAATCATATCGATTATCAATAAGTATAATCGTCTTGCACTGTTAAAAAGACCTTCAAAGAATTTTCCCACAAAAAATTTTGTGTTGTACAAATGAGCATCGTTATGGTTATTATAAAGATCAATACCCCTGGACGTGTATTCCTTGTGTCCTCTACTTGAGTGGACTTACAAACAGTAGCAACAGTTACAGATTTTGGGTTCACATCAATTAACGGTTGCTTTGACGATAACCCCATGGAATTTGATAACGTGGATGGGCTCGGAATTTCAGTGGGAGATTCAGGAATATTATGTGCAGGAACGTGCAGAGGTGGATACTGTCAAAATTAATGGGAAGAGAAAAATATAGTTAATAAATAAAATTCATTATATCATGTATCATGCAGGAAATTGTGACAGGAATTTACCATAACTCGGGAACCCTCATTTGTCATTGTAGGCTCATTTGTAGCATGCTCAGAGTGGTGGGATTCGAGCAGTGTCAAATTTCCCGTTTTCATTTCATGAAGTTCTTCATCAATTTGGGAAGTATTACTTACCGGAGAAGGGAAATTATTACTGAGTTGGCAATTAGAATTTTGGAGCAAATTATAACCATCGGCGAACTAAAAAATGTACAAAAATCAATTGACGAAAGAACATTATGCTATTCAACTGAGTTTCAAGGAGTTTGGAGGATAAACACGGCCATGAAAAGAAAAGTTCTATTTTTTTTAAGGAAATGAAGAAATGATTTCGAATCACCTCAATTTTTTTCAAATTTTCCATCCGATCGGTTTTAAAGGAATTAATTATCAAAGTTGCGTCTTATACATAGGCTCTTATGCAGCAAATCTGTCTTAGTACGAGACTTTGTTACCGACTCAGGTGGTAACAAAGTCTCGTGCTAAGACAGGTTTGGTGCAAAAGAGCCCATGTATAAGATGCAACTTTGATAATTAATTCCTTGAAAACCAATCGGATGGAAAATTTGAAAAACTAGTGATTCGAAATCGTTTTTTTTTCATCCCTCATGAAAAAATAAAAAAATTTTCTGTCTTTTTGCATTTACCCTCTAAACTCCTTAAGTTGGAAAATCAATAATTAATTCCATTGATAATTGGAATTAATTTGTTCCATTGAATTATTGAATTATAAGCATATGAACCATAAGGTTCCAAATGAACTAATAAAAAAAAAAATTATTGAATTACGCAGGAAAAAAGAATTCTACCTGAGCGTAAATTGAAGTGTAACTCTCCATTGCTGGTAGTTAGTATTACGATGTAATTAAATCTGTAATAGTGATAAGTTTGGTTAATTTCACTATCATGAATCCTTTTTTTGACCGCCCCAGAGCGTACAAGAAAAGTCTCTACGCAAAATCTCAGGTCTTGAATAAATTTGGGGACATTTCAAAATAATTTGTTTTATTGACCGCGAAAAAAAATCTGCTTGACTCGTTTAGTCTCATCGCTACGGAATGACATCAGAGCTTTTTTTCCCCTGACGATAGTCTTTCGGAGCATCTTGCGGACAACGGCACAAAAAGGAAATGACGATTAAAATAATGAAGGATTGGAAATACAAGGAATCAGTGAGGATATCAATGCACACAAACTAAATGTCTTACCAGCTAATGTACTCAGAATAATGTACAAATGTTCTTCACTCGTGAACACGAAAAGCGTGACTATGTAATGCATAAAATTGAGAGAATTATCAATATGTAAATTTTTTTAGAGCGGGAGTCATCTACATATCTCGAGACACCATTCGATTCCTCATATCACACTAACAGATTTTTTTTTGATTCCCAAATCACGCACACCCATCATCTGTAATGATTTTTTTTATTTATTTAATCCTTATTTAATATTTATTCATCGTTATTCTAAAAAAATTATTATCACAAAAAAAATTAGATAGTTTTAATTAATTCTTACGAAATTTTCGTTTTTATTTATAAAAAAAAATTGAACACTCTTTTTTTTTTTTTTTTTTTTTTTTTATGTATCCATATACTTATATTTATATTAGAAAAATTATTATAAAATCCAAATAGGCCATATCAAAAATCGCTACAATGATATTATAAAACTCAAGTGCAATAATAATTATCATTAAACGAAGTAGTAATTCGAAAAAGAAAATTAAATTGAAAGTAAAATTTTCCGCAATATTATCCGCTAAAAATAGGATACAACTAATAATAATAAATTCTAATAAATAATATAATAGCATTCTTTACAATCGTCAAAATCGTTAACGAGATATATCATCGTTAAAGTTCGTTTATATTACGTGTAATGTAAATCTATTGTCTTCATATCTTTACACAAAAAAAAGAAAAATAAATTAAATTAAATTCCGATTTCTCAATTTCTTACACAAAAAAAATTTTGTCAATTATTTCATTTTTGTTATTATTCGTTTTTAATATTATAGTAGCTAGTCTTTTTGGAAAACGGTCCAAGACGCTATTTCTTATATATTTTTTTTTTTATATTTAGGTACCCAATAATAAAATGAATATTACTTATCTATTTGTCGGCCGACCGGAGAATGAGAGTGAGTGCTCTGTCTGACCACTTCTCATCCCCTCTGTCCAAATCTACTTGTAGAGTAGTGGGGAGAAACTCATTAGGTCACTATGTATTTCATTATTATCTTGTGACGATAATAAGTAAAATGACATATTTTCATTGCCGGTCTCACATTATCCCCCATTTTATGTTATATGAAAAAATTTCATTAACATAAAATATCGGAAACAGAGTATTGAACAATTCTCACATACGAAATTTTTATGCGACCCCACTACTCAATGAAATCGTATAGGACTTATTTTAGAATAATAATTTACAGGTGAATTGACATATTAATATTCATGTTAGAGAAATCACTGTCTTGATTCATTTTCATCATTAAAAGATCGTCAATTGAAATACCTTATCATTAACTAAGAACACCAAAAATAAAGAAAATGAAGAAAATTATCTTACATACATTGAGCTAGTCGAAATATAAATTCCCAGTTTTTTCTTTTTTCTTTTTTTATCAGAAAAAAATAGTGGGATTGAGACTGAGAGATTCACTTGAGTTAACCATTAAAAATCACTGGCCTGGTAATACTTTCTTAAGCTAAGTCTATTATAAGTACTATTGAAGAAAAGACAATCGTCGTGAGATCTTCATCTCGTTCTAT
Source organism: Aleiodes alternator (assembly GCA_963921955.1). Classification (NCBI taxonomy): domain Eukaryota; kingdom Metazoa; phylum Arthropoda; class Insecta; order Hymenoptera; family Braconidae; genus Aleiodes; species Aleiodes alternator. Next base: position 2,443,354 of record OY998097.1, read on the forward strand.
GTTTTGACATCTGTCAGTTGAATTTAGAACTCACACGTATCAACAACCGTTGTATAATTAATAAACATATTTAATAGATTAACGTGTTATTTAATCTCTCTTGAGTCCACTGGTTCAACAGGTTATGGGCCCAGTATAACGAAAAGAGAGAAAATTTATATTTTTTGTGAATAAATTGGATCTGACGAAGACATAAGAAATAAAAAGAGAAGAGCACTTCAGAAATTGAGGAATTTCAGACAACAATTTGAATAGCAGAGAGGATGACATCCGGAATGGCTAGAATTGAAGTACTGAATTCAGAAAATTATGAAGCATGGAAAATTCAGATGGAAGCTCTTCTAATCAAGAATGATGTATGGGAATATGTCAGCGGTGAATCAACGAAACCTGCAGTTACAGAGAATAATGCAGAATCTCAAGCTCGAGCTCGTGAGTGGCAGATCGTTGACCGTAAAGCTAAGTCAGATATTATAATTTGTATCGACCAATCAATCGTCAGTCAATTTCAAGGGTGCGCAACGTCAAAAGAATTATGGGACAGATTGAGTTCTACTTATGATACTTATGGGGCTAGTAGAATGTCTTCAATGTTGAGGACATTGACACAGTTCAAATTGGAGAATTACGAAAACCCCCATGTAGCCCTCCGCACATTTTTTGAGACAAATGCGAAGTTAAGAGACTTGACGATTGAGCTCGACAAGAGGGTATTAGCCACTTTTTTATTGGACAGTTTCCTACCCGATTGGGAGAATTTCAAATATTCTTTCGAAGCAAGAGACGAATTGCCTGATCCTGAAGTCTTGAGAGCCAAACTCATTGAAGAATACAATGTCAGAAAAGGCAAAGACAATAATATGTTTCAGAATGCTATGATTGCTAAGAAAATATTCTCGAAATCCAAGAACTCATCGGACAAATCAAAAAATGAGAAGGAAAAAGACAAAGAATTCAAATTTAAATGCAATCGATGCAAAAAGAAGGGGCACAAAGCGAAGGATTGCACTGCAATTATCTCCAAGAAAGTTGAAGTAAACAATATTGAGGATATCAGTCTGATTATATCTTCACGGGAATCTGAGGTACATGAGAGTCATTCAGCAGAAGTCCAATCATCCAGAAGCAATATATGGTGTTTAGACAGTGGATGCACTACTCACTTATGTAAAGATCCTGACGAATTTGTAAAACTTGAAGACAAAAAGTTTGGTAAATTGGATCTTGCAAACAACGCCTCGACGGAAATTGCTGGACGAGGGAATGTGATGTTTACTTCAGAATTGCAAGGAAAAATCAAGAATATCAATCTTCACGACGTATCGTATGTCCCTGACCTTCGAACAAATTTATTATCAGTTGGGAAAATGTCTGACAAAGGATTGAAGGTACTATTCGACGACAAGAAAGCTACTATTTTAGACAAAGAGGGAAGAAACATCCTCCAAGCTACTAGAATGAACGGACTTTATTTTTTACAAGAAAAAATAGTACAATGTCACTCAGTAACTGAGAGCAAGATCTCAGTGAAGAACTCAACTGAAAATTGGCATAGGAAAATCGGCCATTCAAATGTGAGAGATCTACAAGAGTGCGTTCGAAAAGAAGCCGTTCGAAGAATCAGCCTGGAAAATTCTTCTGGAGCATTTGATTGCGAGATATGTCTTCAGGGGAAGATGACAAGATCCCCTTTCCCAATAAAATCTGAAAGGTCAACAGAATTGCTGGAAATAATACACTCTGATGTGTGGGGACCAGCACGAGTGAAAACACTGGGAGGCGCTAGATACTTCGTGACATTCAGTGATGACTCTTCAAGATGGTGTGAAGTCAGGCTTCTAAAAGAGAAAAGTGAAGTTCTTCCCGCTTTCAAGGAATTTAAGAATTTTGCTGAAAACCAAACTGGAAAAAAGATTAAATTCCTACAATCCGATAATGGAAAGGAGTATTTGAATAACTCATTCAACGAGTTTATGAGTAACAACGGAATTGGACGCAGACTGACAGTTACACACACCCCGCAGCAAAATGGCGTAGCTGAACGGAAAAACCGTACCTTGATGGAAACAACAAGATGTATGTTGATACAGTCAGGACTGTCAGCATCATTCTGAGGGGAAGCTGTATTAACAGCAAATTATACACGCAACAGATGTCCTTCAAGAAGTATCGAGGGAAAGACACCATTCGAAAAATGGACAGGGAAGATACCAGATGTTAAGTACTTCCAGGAATTCGGAGGCGAGGTCTACTCTTTGGACAGAAATCCAACAAAAGGGAAGTTGGAGCCTCGATCGAAGAAGGGCGTGTTCGTAGGATACTCAGAAGAATCCAAAGCATACAGAGTTTGGATACCAGATGAAAAGAAAGTAGAAACCACTAGAGATGTGAAATTTTTGACAAGGAACGAAATTGTCTCAAATGAAGATCACAAGAAAGTTGGAAAAATTGAAACAGAAACTGATTTGAAGAACTTCACCGATTTTCCCATTACACCAAGGAATAATCAACCTGATCAAAATGGAGATCAAGAAGACAACGAAGAAAATTGGTTTGACGTAATGGAAGAAATGGAAGATGAAGATGAACAAAGACAAAATGGAGTGGATCCAGAACTCATGAACGATGACAATCCAGGATTGATTGAAGATCAAGCTGAAGATCGACTTGTAGATCATAATCAACCAGAGATTGATCAAGTAAGAACATTGAAGCGGGGTCCAGGAAGACCAAAGAAAATCCTGACGGGATTACCAGGAAGACCGAAGAAAGATTATCATTTAATTCAAGAATTTGGAGGTCTTGCTGAAATCCATCTTCGGGATGCAATGAATGGACCAGATTCAAAAGAATGGATCCAAGCCATCGCTTCAGAAATGAAATCCATAATCAAAAACAACACCTGGATATTTGTTGATCGACCTGAAAATCAATTAATCGTTGGAAGTCGAGTTATACTCAGGAACAAATTGAATACTGATGGTACCGTGGAAAGGAAGAAAGCCAGAATTGTAGCCAGAGGTTTCTCTCAATGCCCCGGAGTAGATTTTGACGAGACATTCGCACCAGTTGCACGAGGGAGCTCGATCCGTATGATTACATCCCTCGCTGCGCAACATGGAATGAAGATCAACCAATACGATGTAACGACAGCTTATCTAAATGGAGTATTGGAAGAAGAAATCTTCATGAAAGTCCCTGATTACACTGAAGACGCATTGAAATCTATCATTGCTTCAGAACCAAAAACCAGTCAAATAACCAAAAAGGCCACTGAACTTCTCTCACACTTCAGAGAAGGAAACAAAGTTTGTCTCATGAAAAAGGCACTTTACGGGCTGAAACAGGCTGGACGGCAGTGGTTCTTCAGATTGTCTGAAGAATTAAAGAAATTTGGGCTGGTGCAATCGAGTTCAGACCAATGTATCTACTACTTAGGACGAGGGGAAGGTATATTGTTGGTAGCAATTTACGTGGACGACATCCTAGTAGCATCAAAAGATCAAAGGAAAGTAAAAAAATTTCAAGAACATCTGTCGAAAAGTTTTGAAATCAAGAACATTGGAATCGTAAACCATTACCTCGGGATAGAATTTTCTGAAACAAAAGAAGGAATTAAAATGAATCAAAAGGGGTATATCCAGGACATTCTTGAACGCTTCAAAATGACTGAAGCAAATCCAGTAACCACACCACTGGATCCAGCAATAAAATTGAAGAAAAGCGAAGAAAGAACGAAAGAAGAAGAGAAATTACCATACAGAGAATTAATGGGAGCACTGATGTACTTAGCTGTATGTACACGACCGGATATTTCTCATGCGGTTAGTTACTTGAGTCAATACAATAATTATTACGACTCTACACACTGGACAGCCGCAAAAAGAGTCTTGAGATATTTGAAGGGAACTGAAAATATCGGACTATACTTCAAGAGACAGCGATCATCACTCGTTGGATACGTTGATGCCGACTGGACCAACTGCACAGATGATAGAAGATCATTCACTGGTTACGCTTTCCTGTTAGGAGACTGCCCAATTTCCTGGGAATCAAGAAAACAGCGGACAGTAGCTCTTTCTTCTACCGAAGCAGAGTATATGGCGTTAACTGAAGCGGCAAAAGAAGCCGTATATTTGAAACGTTTCCTAATCGAACTCGGATTCCAGGAACTGAGTCATGTCAAACTCTTAAGTGATAACTGTGGAGCTCAGAAATTGGCAAAGAATGCTGTGTTCCATAGTAGAACAAAACACATTGATGTGAGACACCATTTCGTGAGAGAAATCCTCAGAGATGAAGAACATTTCAATATTGAGTATGTCTCAACAAATGAAATGGCTGCTGACGTACTGACGAAAGGACTTCCTAAATCAAAACATCAACGATGTTTAGAAATATTGCATTTACGAAATGTCGAGAAGTAAATTCATCGTATACATTTCGAGGGGAAGTATTGAAGAAAAGACAATCGTCGTGAGATCTTCATCTCGTTCTATGGTTTGACATCTGTCAGTTGAATTTAGAACTCACACGTATCAACAACCGTTGTATAATTAATAAACATATTTAATAGATTAACGTGTTATTTAATCTCTCTTGAGTCCACTGGTTCAACAAGTACCTTTAATTTTATTATTATCATCAATGTCCGACAGAACGAAAGCATTTGGTCCTTTAGTCCCAACAATTTTGAATGGACCTTCGAAAACATGAAAAAATTTGTGTGTTACTCTGTCAGTTTGGCTGGAGAGGTGGGGAACTCTTAGCAAAACTCTGTCACCAATTGAATAAATAATTCGGGATTTCGTTCGTTGTCGTTTTCCCCTTTGCATGAACTGTTTTTGCAGGTTTTCGCGTGCTAACGTAATTTGTAATGTCCGAAGTAACTCATCAATAGGTGGATATCTAATTAGATTTTTTATTTTATCAGTTGACGATTTTCCATAGTGTAACTCGTATGGTACAAGTCCCGTACTACAATGGGTCGGTACATTCAATAATTCCTCAATTGTCTTAATGTGTTTGGCCCACCGAGTATGCTGGTCAGAACAATAAACTCGAAATAATTTGCCTAATTCTCGCATAACTGTTTCAGTCGGGTTGGATTGGGGGTGGCGAATCGACGAATAAATAACTTTAATTCCAAGTTTTTCAAGAGTATTTTTCCACACGGGAGAAGTAAATTGGGTCCCATTATCTGCGAGAATTCTTTTAGGCTTTCCCACATCTTCGAAATAATGTTCAGTTAATTTTTTTAATACTATTTGAGTTGTAGCTCTTTTAATTGGATATAAACGTATCAACTTTGAAAACGCATCTGCAAAGATATATTGAACACCCCCCATAGACATCGGAAGAGGCCCATAGAAATCGACAGTAGCTAAATCACCAGGTTCATTAGCTTCAACCTTTTTCCATTCTCCTTCTGCTGCTCTGGACATGTACTTGACTCTCTGACACAAGTCGCACTCTCTGATAAATTTCTTTACATTTTCAACCATGCTGCGCCAGTAGTAAAAACGTTTGAGGTGACAATTTGTTTTATATACCCCGCAATGACCTAGTCTTTCATGCTCAGCTTTAATTAAGGGAATTTGCAATACATCTGGTATCATCAGGCACCAAGTATCAGTCATCGATTTTTTATGAAACCATATTCCTTCATATTGACAATATTCTTGATCTTTATCTCCCGCGCCACTTTTCCGAGCCATCGATTGTATTTTATCATCTGCTTCTTGCATTTCTCTGATTTTTTTGAATTCATTAAATACTCCAGGCTCCAATTCCAATTCGCAGATCATGACCAATATGTCGTTGATATAATTGGTGGACGTCTCCCCATTATAACAAGACATGGATGATACTAGGAATTGCAATTGAGATTGTTCTACAAATTTTCCGTCCGGGTTTCTACTAAAAAAATCGGCTGCAACGTTCGCTTTCCCTTTACAATGTGAAACAGTAACATCGAACTCTTGAAGGAATAGGCTCCATCGGCACAAGCGAGCTCCTAAAAACTGAGTTTTATTTGAAAAAGTTAAATCTTGGTGATCGGTAATTATGTGAAATTTTCGGCCAATTAAATATACTCGAAACTTGGCCACACCATAAATTATCGCAAGGAGTTCAATTTCCGTAGTTGTGTAATTTCTTTCAGCTTGAATTAAACAACGACTGACAATAGAAATAACATGATAATTCCCATTTTCATCTAGCTGATACAAAATTCCGTTTATGCCCGCGTCTGAACCATCAGTTTGAACATAGAATGGCTTGGTTAAATCATAATGTGATAAATAAATTACCTTAGCGAAATTTTCTTTCAATCGCTTGTATGCGCTGGAATATTCTTTATTCCACTCCCACGGATGATTTTTGCTAAGTAATTTACGAAAAGGGTCCATGAATTTCGCGTGATGGAGGCTGAATTGCCTGTAGTAATTACATAATCCGAAAAAACGTTGAAGTTCTACCTGATTTTTCGGTTCCTCAAAATTCAAAATTTTCTCGAGATTGTCATTATCCGGTCGTATACCTTAAGAACTCAAAATGAAGCCCAGAAACGAAATTTCAGGTTGGTAAAAACTTGCTTTATTGATACGCAGTGTGAAGTTATATTTAAGCAATCGTTCGAATACAACTTCTAAACTTTCTAAGTGCTGCGTGAAACTGGCATTGACAATAAGTAAATCATCGACATAAGAGGTGAGAAACTACTGACACTCATTCCCTAGAGCCATACGAATTGCCCTCATGAAGCCGCTTCCGGCAGTTTTCAACCCGAAAGGAATTCTCGTGAATTGGTACAATTTTCCATCAAAAAGGAAAGCTGTATATTGCCTGGATTCTTCCTCCAGTGGGACTTGCCAATATCCATGAGTGAGATCTAATTTACTAAAATAATATTGATTGTTATGTTTTTGCATAATTTCGTCAATAAGTGGAGGGGATTCATTATCTCCTTCGATGACATCATTCAAGAACCGCGCATCTAGGCAACAACGTACAGAACCATCTTTTTTTTTTACTATACGTAGAGGATTACAATATTGGCTTGTAGAAAGCTCAATCACTCCCATTTCCAGCATTTTATTTAATTCATTACGAACTGAGTCTCGTATCGCGAATGGTACAGGGTAACTCCTCTTGACAAATACTTTTTCATTCTTTAATTTGATTCTGTGTTCATAAATTTCAGTGCATCCCGGTTTTTCCGAAAACAAATTTTTATATCTAGAAATTAATTCAATCAATTGACCTCTTTGAATAGGGGATAGCAACGTGAGCTGATGCGCGATCGCGCGAACACTGTCCTCCCAGACCTCCGACCCATTCACATCCAGCATTTGTTCAGAATTTTCAATATTGCAATGATTTACAAAATTCAGCATATATGATAAACACTCCTCACAGGAATCCTTATCAAGAGCGTAATTGTCAAAACATATTTTACAGTATTCAGGGTTAAACTTCAGAGCATTAATATCATATTCTTGAAATTGTCCCGATTCAATTATTTCTATCTTATTTTCATCAAATAATAACTTCAAATTAACTACATTATCGACACTGTCATTGTTTATACTTTTATTTTCTTGTAATTTATCATGCTTTTCTAAATACTCATTCATGACTTTTTCATCCTTATCATTTACTTTACTCAATATTTCATTATTACCAATAACTTCTTGCAAAGATAATGGCAATTGAAAATTTCTCTGAGGATTATCCCCCAGCTCCTGACATAATAGCTCTGAATTAATGCACTCATCAATGGTCGAGTGATCAGAATTTAATAAATCTTCATTCAGCACCAGTCTTAACGTTTGTAATCCCGTATTACCGCCGCTTAAATGGGCCGGACCTCCCGCAGAATGCTCGCCCGAACGAAACCACCCCTCTCGAGAGATCTTTTCCAAGTAACTGAATTTTATTTTCATTATAATTAATAACCGCTCTATTATCTTGTAGCCAGTTATTCCCCAGAATTACTTCACTCGTCAAATGAGGAATTATCAAAAATACATAATTTAAACGAATATTATCAATTACCATTTTCAACAGCACTAGTTTTTTAACCACCGTACATTTTTTTGTTACCGCAGGCATTATTTGTACATTATTAACCGGGAATTCTTCAATTGAAATCTTATTTTTTAATTTACCAAAAAAAATCTCAAAGATACAGGTCACTTGGCTACCTGTGTCAATCAATGCATTTACTGGAGTGTCAACGATGAAACACTTCATGTGAGGGCATTTTTCAATGACATTTCTCGGTTTGTAAGGCTGTGTCCGATCACCATCGATATCGCTCTCTAATTCATCAATAAAATCGAAATGTCCTCGGCACGACACCTTCTTCGTTTGCATCGTGCCTCTTACTAGTTTAAATGATTACCTGATACCTGATTGTTTACATTCCCATTAAAGCCAAGCATGTTATCGCCAGGTCGATTGCTATGTGATTGTAATGGAGGTGAGGGGACTCTAATATCCGGAAATTGAAATTGGCCACTATTTGCCCCTGAAAAATGACTTAGCGCATGACAATTGAACTGTGCTCTATCACCGGGACTCCTAAAATCATAGTGCTGTTGATTATAATTAACGTGACCCTGGCCTCCACAACTGACACAACACGGAGCATGCAAAGAGTTCACATGTGGTCTTTGTGACTGATTTAATACTTGTACGCTATTGATTCTGTTATTAATATTATTTTCACTGAATTTTGGTATTTGACGCCACTCTCTGATTTTTTCGTGCGATGCTATGTCTTCTTGTGAGCTATCAATTTGAGTCAAAGTACGGCCCAGAGCCTCAGTATCATTAAAATTGACAGACGATACTATTCCCCTTACTCGCGACGGTAATTGTTGGATGATCGTGAAATTAATTTCATAGGAAGTAAGTGGGGGGTCAAACTGTCGAGTTTCATGCAATTGTTGGTAGAAATATGAATGCAAGGACCCATCTTTTTGTGTATATCTACGGGTCGCCCACCTATTCTTGAATTGTACCTTAAATGGAGTTGAGAAAAACTCTTCCAGAAAATCCTGCCCAAACCGTTCATATGTTTGAAACTTGTACCTTGCTGCTCGGTACCACCTCTCCGCCTTTCCCTCAAATAACGGTTGTAAAATTAAAAGCTTCCCTTCTGCCGGTACATTTTTGAAAACAAAATATCTCTCTAAATCTTCAAGAAAATCTAATGGGTTTACATCATCATTGAATTCCGGTGGATTTACTTTAATGTGTGAATATTGGAAGTGTGTACCAGACCATTGACCAATTGGTTATTGATGGGAGCAGGCTGATTTCCCGGTTGCAATAGCCGTTCTCGATCATTACCGGCATTCCCTTGATCTCCATGTTGTTGTGGCTGTTGTGGCGGATTATTTGCGGGATTCCTTTGCTCTGCACGCTGTTGTTCCCATTCTCGTTGAGCTTGCTGTTGTTGCATACGTTGTTGATTTAGCTCGTCTTGGAGCTGCGTGAGTTCATTTCTCAGTTGTGCCATTTGCTCTCGTTCCTCTCTCAGTCTAGCCCATTGTTTTTCTAATTCTTCCTCAGTCATTTTGGATTTATTCTGTTTTTTCTTATAATTATTCGAAGAAACTTTAGTATTTTTACTTTTATTAGAAAATAATTTACTCTTTGTTATGTTTTTCTTTCGACCACTACTGTTTATCAAATTCGGCCCATCGAGGCTATTGTTTGTTTTGCTCTTCGAACGAGATCGCGTGATTCTTGGTGAAACAATAGTTTTGTTTACGTTCATATACTAACGAATACAAGCAATTTGTGGTTCGTGCCACGTTGTTGGGCGCCAAACTGTAATGATTTTTTTCTTTATTTAATCTTTATTTAATATATATTCATCATTATTCTATAAAAATTATTATCACAAAAAAAATTAGATAGTTTTAATTAATTCTTACGAAATTTTCGTTTTTATTGATAAAAAAAAAATTTAACACTCTCTATTTTTTTTTTTTTTATGTATCCATATACTTATATTTATATTAGAAAAATTATTATAAAATCCAAATAGGCCATATCAAAAATCGCTACAATGATATTATAAAACTCAAGTGCAATAATAATTATCATTAAACAAAGTAGTAATTCGAAAAAGAAAATTTGTTTGGTTATGGACGAATAACCATTAAAAACACTCACGCACTCACACTCACACAGAGCCACTCAAATTTCTTTATCGGTCATCGGCCTACTGACCGTGACCTACTCAACTTTGGCACTCGAGGCGCCACTTGATTGACAGGTGTTCTGACCCGCAATCTATCGAATGATAGATTAATTAATTCAGGACACCTGCCATATTTTCTTGGAATTCTCATTCTTATTCTCGAAAGAGCTATTCTCGCGTCAAGTGCAAAAAGTGTTCTCAGAATTCTCATATATTCTCAATTAAAAAATAGTTAATAGAAACTCTCAAAACTCTTGATTATCTCAATTCAATTATTGTTAAAACAAAAAGTGATATAAAATTGTGATATTTTATTAGTGCAAAATTATAATAAAGTTATAATATTAAATCGAAAATCTCGTGCACGCGTCATTTTTTAACTCACACCACGCTCCTCTCAAAATCCGGTTAAATCTCGCGAATCATTAATAAATATTCAAAAAACCAGTGAACAACTCAAACATTTTGGTCCTTCGAGCCGGATAAATTGAATATTTATTGGATTTTCTCATTCTTTATAATTTTTATCATTAAAATTCGAGAGCGTGGTGTTGCTAACGTTTTCGGCAGTGGTGCTCATCTCAAACATTGAACTTCTCGAAATTTGAATTCGTCCAGTGTGACTCAACTTGGGGATCTCAAACGTGTTTTCCACGGAATTCAAAATTCAACTAGTTACGCATCGATCAGCTTCTCAATTGACCAGAGGGCGCTGCTAGGACATCTCAACTCAATTTTTGCGTTTTTTTGAATTTTTTTGAAATACTTCAACTTCGCAGTGATTCTCAACAGCTTCTCATCAACAAAAAGGGAAGTTGAATTAATTATTATTTTCAAAAGAGATTAAATTGGTCTTCTCGTATAACTTAATTCATTCAAGTGAATAATTTTGGGTTTTTCATCTCGAATCTTGAATAATAATTAAAAATGGCTTTCGAAATTCTCGTTTCTTCTCAACAAACAAGAAATCGGCAAATTTCAACAATTCATGATCGTATTTTCAACGTAGAGGTGCAAAAATTGGGTCCTTCAGCTTTACAAGCTGAATTAGACATTCTCGAGAGTTATTGGACAAAATACGAAGCTCAACACGAGAAACTTGTTACAGCTTGTTTGAAAACAGAAGCCCTCTCAGAACATGCTTATTTTAAAGAAGATCTGTTCGAAAAAACATTCAACAAGTACCATGTAGCTCGTGTTGAACTAAATCAGCGACTCGATAAATTAGGGGCATCTCAATTCGAACTATCTCGTCGGGACGCTGGTAACGAAAGTCACCTCGTTGGTACCGTTCCTCGAAATGGAAAATCTTTACCAAAGATTCCATTACCGAAATTCTCAGGAAGTTACGCAGAATGGATAGGTTTCAAGGAGCTTTTCCTATCTTTGACTGGTACAGAAGCAGGAATCTCAGATGTCGAGCGTCTGCATTACTTGCGTTCAAGTCTTGCTGATGAGCCAGCAAGGATCATCTCGAACTTACCCATGCATGGAGATTCTTATGCTTGTGCTTGGGAGTTGTTGACGTCTCGTTATGAAAATCGTAGGATTCTCATTACTAATTTGCTAGACAAATTATTAAATCCACCTCAAATGTCTTCTCATAGCTCCAGGGAACTCAACAAGCTGATTATCTGCGTAACTGAGGCTATTAGTTCCTTGGATGCATTGGAGGTTCCTACTGAGGAGTGGGGACCTATCATTGTCTTCTCAGTCGTCTCGAAGTTAAGTTCCAAGCTCCGAGAAGCTTGGGAACATGAGATCAGCTCAACTAAAGAGTTCCCAAAACCAAAAGAGCTCTTTAAGTTTCTCAATTGTCGCGCTCGAGCAATGGAGAGCATCGAGCTCAACGGTCAAAAATCACAGGCTCTTTCTCAACATCACCAACAACAGAGACCTCGAGCAAAAGTAAATCAAGTCAGCAGTACTTCTCATCAGCAACAACAGGTGCCTCAAAATTTGTCTTCTCAATCAGGTTCCACTCAAAAGTCAAAAGAAAACTCAGCAGGTGATCAATCGGAAACATGTTCTTATTGTAACAAAGAGCATTATATCGTTTCGTGTACGGGTTTCCGTAATCTCACTCCGATTGGTCGAAAACAAGCAGTTGAAAGTCTCCATCTCTGCTACAACTGCTTGGGGAGACATAATGTCAGAAATTGCAAAAATCAAGCTCGCTGCAAAGCGGTTGAAGAAGGCAAGACATGCAATCAGCAGCATCATACTCTGCTTCATCTCGGTCCACGTAAGGCTTCTCAACTTCCTTCATCAGCTGCGTCGAACAACTCAAATCGTACTGTTCTGACTGCTCAAATACATGACGAGCCTGCTCAAGAAATCTCAACAGCGCCATCTACTCAGTGAAACTCGCAATCACAAACGGCAATCTCGTGTTCTACTCAACAAAAGTCTTCTCACCTCCGAACTACTGTTCTTTTAGCTACTAGTCTAGCCCGATTAGTAAACTCAAATGGAAATTCTCAACAAGTTCGTATTCTCTTAGATCCTGGTTCGGAAATTTCGATGATCTCAGAAAAACTCGTAAGACAACTCAAATTAATTAGATTAAAAAACTCAATCACCCTAACTGGTGTTGGGGAAACGTCGTTTGGGACGACCAGTGGAGAAGTACAACTCACTCTACAGTCGATCCACTCAAAAGAACGTATTCAATTGTCTGCTCACGTAATCGATCATCTCAATTCTTCTTTACCGACATTCTCAGCTGAAGATCTTAATTGGGATTATCTCCAAGGATTACAACTTGCTGATCCCAATTTTAGAACTCCAGCTCCGATCGACCTTCTCATCGGTGCTGACATATTCGGACAACTCATAAAACCAAGAGTCATTAATAGAGGTCCAGATTCCCCTGTAGCTCAACTCACCATCTTTGGATGGATAATATTCGGGCCAACCGGACCATCTCATGTAACATCAAGTAAGGTTTTCCATGTTACAACAACTAATGATCAACTCAACGAATTACTCTCAAAATTCTGGGTTCAAGAAGAAGTTCCTAGCTCAAAAAACTCAGAATTGACAAAGGAAGAACTCGAATGCGAACAGCATTTTAGAACAACTCATTCTCGCGATTCATCAGGACGCTATATCGTTCGATTACCTCTTTCAGACTCAACTTCGTTGTTAGGAGATTCTCATTCTACTGCTCTAGCATGTCTCAAACGAATGCTCAATCGAATTTCTAAGGATCAGAAATTCTTCTCACTCTACTCAGATTTTCTCAAAGAATATAAGGATTTGGATCATGTGAGATTGGTAAATAGTGATTCTCATCGGTCAACTCGTCAAAAACAGTCTCAGATCACTCTTTGCTCAGACGGAATGACCTTGGCACATGATATTTCGGTATCAGGAGGGTTGAGGGTTCCTGAAACGACTCAGAGTGCTCTGGCTGGTTCTTCTCATAGTTACTATTTACCTCATCACGGTGTTCTCAGAGAGAGTAGTGAAACAACGAAGTTGCGTGTCGTGTTCAATGGATCGGCTAAGACCAGCTCAGGTAGTTCTCTCAACGATATTCTCCATACAGGGGCCAAAACTCAAAAGGACATCTCAGACGTTCTCCTGTGGACTCGTCAACATCGACTCATCTTCATGACTGACATCACTAAGATGTTTCGTCAAATTCGAGTTCATGAAGATGATTGGCCTCTACAGCAAATTCTCTGGACCAACTCAAATGGAGATATCGTAACGTACCAACTCACTACGGTTACGTATGGAACGCGCTCAGCACCGTATCTTGCCAATCGAGTTCTTCTTCAATTAGTTGAAGATGAAGGAGAACGGTATCCTCTAGCTGTCAACTCATTAATTGAAGGAAGATACGTGGATGATATTTGCGGAGGTGCAGATAATCCAGAATTGCTCATTAAGACAGCTCAACAAGTTAGAGATCTCTGTGCTGCAGGACGAATGCCATTAGCTAAATGGCATAGTAATTGCTCAGAACTTCTCAAATGGCTCTCTCCTGACAGTATCTCGAAAGATCACGTCTCATACGAAGATTCTCAGACTCGAATTCTTGGATTATCTTGGGTGCCTACCTCAGATAACTTCATCTTCTCGTCTCAATCAAGAGAAACGTCGAAAATCACGAAAAAGATCATTCTATCAGAAATCGCTCAACTCTATGATCCTCTTGGATTTCTCGCTCCTGTAGTAATTCGGGGGAAAATGTTACTTCAGGAGATCTGGTTAGAAAAACTCGATTGCGATGATGAAGTTTCTCCACAGACAACTCATAAATGGGAACAATTTCGTGAAGATCTCGAACAACTCTCAAAATTGACAGTGCCTAGATGGCTTGGAATTCTCAATAACTCAAAACTCGAAATACATGGATTCTCAGACGCCTCACAGCTAGCAATGGCTGCAGTAGTATTTCTCAAGGTCACGAATGGTACTGATACTCGAATCTCATTAGTTCGCTCGAAAACGAAGGTAGCTCCGATCAAAAAATTAACGATTCCTCGACTAAAACTCACAGCTGCGGTTCTCCTTGCAAAACTCGTTAAATATGTCAAGGACACACTCAAGTTAAACGACGTCCCGACATATTTGTGGACGGATTCCTCTGTCACTCTCACTTGGATCAGTTCTCATCCTTCTCGATGGAAGGAATTCGTTAGGAATAGAGTTCAACTCATTCAAGAGCTCACGTCGTCTCAATGGAAATTCGTTCCTGGTAAAGAGAACCCTGCTGATTGTGCTTCTAGAGGGTTGACAGCAGCACAATTATGTTCTCATGAGCTTTGGTGGCAAGGTCCTCATTGGCTCAACAAAGACTCCTCATCCTGGCCAGTATTTAGCACAACTCCTCTCTCTCAAATCGATCTTGAAGAAAAGCCTGGTGTAACTCTCAACGTGAAAATTCAACATATAGGAATTTGGGATCTCATCAACAAGTTCTCCTCAGTGAACAAATTGTTCAGAATCACGGCAATATGCCAACGATTCATTGCTCGCCTCAAGAAAATCTCAAATTCTTCTCTATTGACTCCTCTAACTCCTGATGATCTTGAACGTGCTCGAATCTTTTGGATTAAGGCTACTCAAGCAGCTCATTTTTCAACGGAACTTCTCGCATTGTCCAGGGGACAGAAACTAAGTACCTCTCATCCGTTGAATCGACTCACTGCCTTCGTCGATCATCAGGGAGTTCTCCGTGTAGGAGGTCGTCTCAAATTCGCAGATCTCAAGATCGATAATAAGCACCAAGCGATAATTCCAAAAGAATCACACTTTTCTCAACTCATCATTGAGGAAGCTCATCAACGAACTCTTCATGGTGGGACTCAAGTTACTCTCGGACATCTCAGAAACTATTACTGGATTCTTGGTGGAAGAGCTCCAGTAAGATCGTTTATTCTCAAGTGTGTTCCTTGTGCTCGACAGAGAGGAGTGAGAGCTCAACAATTAATGGGACAACTTCCGACTTCTCGATTATCTCAAGTACGTGCATTTTTCAATGCAGGTATTGATTATGCAGGTCCAGTATCACTCAGAACTGCTAAGGGGCGTGGTCATAAGTCTCATAAGGGCTGGTTAGCCATCTTCGTTTGCATGGCCACTTCCGCAGTTCATCTCGAAGCTGTCTCCGACTACTCAGCGGAAGGATTCATCTCGGCCTATCGACGGTTTATATCTCGCCGCGGTATCTGCAAAAATTTGTTTTCTGATTGTGGAACAAATTTCGTTGGAGCAGATAGAAATCTCAAGAATCTCTTCTCAATGGCGTCTCAGGAATCTCATCAAATCGCTCAACTCTTGCTCAACGATGGAACCAGATGGTCGTTTAACCCCCCTGGTGCTCCTCATTTCGGTGGTAAATGGGAAGCTGCTGTAAAGTCAGTGAAGTTCCATCTCAAGAGAACCATCGGTGATTCTCTATTAACTTTCGAGGAACTCACTACTTTATTAGCTCAAATCGAAGCAGTTCTCAACTCTCGACCACTGGAACCTCTCACGGAAGATCCTGATGACGTCAGTGCGCTAACTCCAGGACATTTTCTCATCTGACAACCTCTCTCAGTATTGCCTGAACCTTCTCTAGAGGATCTCAATGTAAATCGTCTCTCTCGGTGGCAACTCATACAGCAGAAGGTTCAGAGCTCTTGGAATAGATGGTCCACTAGTTATCTTCAACATCTTCAGTCAATCTCAAAGTGGCATCATTCTTCTCATGAAATTAAAGTCGGCTCAATCGTTCTTCTCACTGATGAGAGGTTTCCTCCAACAAAATGGCCTCTCGCTAGAGTTACTACTCTGCATCCTGGGAAAGATGATCTCACAAGAGTAGTAACTATCGAAACTGCCAGTTCAACTCTACAAAGACCAATCGCCAAGCTCGCTCTTTTGCCAATCTCAACAAAAGAGTCTTGAACATCTCCACGGCACCAATCTATCATCATCTTCAGTCATCATCGTACTCTGGTGAGGATTTACGACCCGCACGAGAGGACATCGATGATGGATGGAAGCAGTGACATCTCGAATAAGGAATTCACGCCTCCCAAGTCTTGGTGTTTCTGCACTGGTTCAGCTCAGATAGATCTTGGTGAAGTTCTCAAGAGTTCTCAATTAATCTCGAACAAATTAATTTTTTTTTTTTTGTTTGTTTCAGTTTACTCAATTTGTCAGCAACAGTTGCTGACGGCGGGGAGAATGTTTGGTTATGGACGAATAACCATTAAAAACACTCACGCACTCACACTCACACAGAGCCACTCAAATTTCTTTATCCGTCATCGGCCTACTGACCGTGACCTACTCAACTTTGGCACTCGAGGCGCTACTTGATTGACAGGTGTTCTGACCCGCAATCTATCGAATGATAGATTAATTAATTCAGGACACCTGCCATATTTTCTTGGAATTCTCATTCTTATTCTCGAAAGAGCTATTCTCGCGTCAAGTGCAAAAAGTGTTCTCAGAATTCTCATATATTCTCAATTAAAAAATAGTTAATAGAAACTCTCAAAACTCTTGATTATCTCAATTCAATTATTGTTAAAACAAAAAGTGATATAAAATTGTGATATTTTATTAGTGCAAAATTATAATAAAGTTATAATATTAAATCGAAAATCTCGTGCACGCGTCATTTTTTAACTCACACCACGCTCCTCTCAAAATCCGGTTAAATCTCGCGAATCATTAATAAATATTCAAAAAACCAGTGAACAACTCAAACAAAATTAAATTGAAAGTAAAATTTTCCGCAATATTATCCGCAAAAAATAGGATACAACTAATAATAATAAATTCTAATAAATAATATAATAGCATTCTTTACAATCGTCAAAATCGTTAACTAGATATATCATCGTTAAAGTTCGTTTATATTACGTGTAATGTAAATCTATTGTCTTCATATCTTTACACAGTAGTATTTATTTATTGTGTAGAAGAGTTTACAAAAATTATCTTCGTTACAAATTTTACAAAATAATTACATGGTAATTTTTACATCAATGAAGTAGAGAGTTGTGACATCGTGTCGTTCGAGGAATGTGATAAGTGTAGCATTTTTTCGCGGGTAATGCACCCTTTTAGAGTAAAAACATGAACTGCCTTTAATTGCTCGGAGCGGTTGGGGTTAAGGATTTTTTCCAAGGTTAACGGGACATTCCCCTGACGTTGGAAGGATTTAGATAGTGCTACTCGTTGAGTCGAAAGTTGTGGACAGTGCAGTAGGAAGTGCTCAAAAGTGTTAAGAGCCACCATCGAGCAGATTGGGCAACAGCTGTCTGGATGAAATTTGTACGGGTTGCCGTTAATGTAAATATTGCCAAAAAATTTATTTGCTGCTCGTAGTTGAGCCAAGGTTCGTTTAAAGGCTAGAGGAGATTTCAGGAATAGGTATCGATGCAAGGATCCTGGTTCCTGAGGGATATTCTGGAGATAAAAGGCGTTGGCTATGTCACGCTTCAGCTTTTCGTCTAGTTGAGACTTGTATGTGTTCAGTATTTCTACCGATGCACTCTTCCAGACCCTGGGGTCTAAGGAGCTAGAGAGGAACAGGAACTTGGGATCGATACGTTCAATCAGGTTGTACACTTGTGCGGACCAGTTGTACCATTCTTCTGTCTTACCCTTATTATACAATTCAGTTTGCTTTTTGAAGCAAAGTAGAGGGTATCGCTCTTCTGGCATTTCAAGGATTTTAACTATCCAGTTGAGGGTGGCTCGTAAGACCTGAACCGTTGGACCGGAGGTTCCAGTCTCTGCTCTAACAAAGGCCCCCGCTGTCGATTTGTTAAGATACAACAGTTTTTTGTAGAAGCGCACATGGAAGCTAGATAGTTCGTCAAAGTAACGGAGAGCCCAGATGGGGCTAGCATACAGCAATACTGAGGAAACCATACTTTCATAAACCATATTGATGCTATCCCAATCATTCATTTTAGAGCGGTAAATAAGACTATGAACCGCTCCAGCTGCCATGTTCGCTTTTTTATCAATTTCTTCATGAGCTAGTTTGAATCGGCCTGAAGAGCTAAACTTTACACCAAGGTAGGTGTATTCACTGACAATTTCCAATACATTTTTTTTAAAAAAGAAGCGCAGGTCTTTAGGGATTCTCCCACCTCTTTTACAGTACAGTATTTTGGTTTTTGACACGTTTACAGACAATTCATTAAGTCGACAGTAATCTTCCAGGATTTTCAATTTCGTACGAAGATCAGCTTTGTTAAGTGCCAAGATGGCGAGGTCATCAGCATATAGCAGAGCTAGTAAATCAACTTTACTATTGATGTTAAAGCCATAGGAGCCTCTTTCTCTAAAAAATTGCTCAATATCGCAGATATAGAGTAGAAAAAGGAGGGGGCTCAGGATTTCACCTTGGAGTACACCTTCGGTGATCCTGAAGTCCTTGGAGAGACCTTGCTGAGTTTTAATCTTGAGACTTGCTTCTTTATATAGGTTACTAATGACCCGAATCATCTTGGCACTTATACCCAAACTAAGGAGTTTTAGCCATAATTTGTTGTGAGGCACGGAGTCAAAGGCACCCTTAAAATCTACAAAAAGTACAAAAGCGGCGCCCTTTGGTTCTCTGAGCTTGGAGTGGATAGCTTCCTGTAAGTTATAGATATTATCAACGCACCCCCACCCCGTCCTAAAACCTGATTGCCCCTCCGGGAGGAGGCCGCAATTCTCCACCCATCGGTAAAGTCTCTCATAGATCAGTCGTGTGAAGAGTTTGGTAATGTGGTTGATTAGAGCTATAGGACGATAGTTATCAGGATTGGACAACTCTCCTTTCTTATGGACCATGGTTATGATTGCAATTGACCAGGAGGGAGGGGGACTCTCCGAACGCCAGACCTTATTGAAAAGAAATAATACATACAGTTTCCAATTTGATGGTAGATTGTGAAGGAATTCGTTGGAGATCCCGTCCTCTCCCGGGCTCTTGCCAGAGCTACTCAATTTGAGGGCCTTCTCAAGTTCAGTCTGAGGAAAAATCAGTATCAAGAGACTCGTCCAAGACTCCATAATAACTATCATCGCAAATGGGTTTGTTTGTAGGTAGTTTTTCACTATAGTGAGATTCCCATGTTTCCTTATTTATTGCATGATTTACGGTTTTCTTTACTCTAAATTTGTTTAATGTGCCCCAAAACGTTTTACCATTTTTTGCTTTACTCAACTGGTCAGTTATTGAGTCGATATAGACTTTGTGCTTTTGCGCGCGAAGAGCTTTGTATTCTTTAATCGCCACTTTATAATGATCTAGGGGGAGATCCGCGAAGAAGGCTGCTCTACAGGCGAGAAGCTTGCTCTTTGCGTTTCTTTTAGCTAACAAACATTCTTTGTCGAACCATGGCTGCTTCAGCACCACCGCAGGCATGCCAGAGTTACCTTTCTACGTCATGCGGAGAGATTGTGCAGATGCTAGAATTGCCTGTTTTAAGTGCTCATAGATTTCACTAGACGAGTTTACTTGAAAGTTCACCGATATCAAAGGCGAGTGTTGCATCAAGCAGCCATAATTTTGCGACTCAGACGTTATCCACTTCAGGGCAACTCCAGGCGCCGCGCTATCCATTACCTTATGTGTATCAGTCGAAGAAGTATCTAGTGAGAATAAATCTAATTGGATCGGGAAGTGATCAGAGAGCGTGACCTCAGGAGCCACCCTAAAATCTGAAATGAGTTCTAAGCCTAAGAAATTAGTCCATACTAAGTCAATAGTGGTATTGCCCTTGCCATGAAAGGTGTATTGTGCGGGATTGTCACTCTTAGTTTTACCATTTACCAGGACGAAGCCCAAATCTTTCATCGTATCGTTCAGAGATTGTCCTCTAGAATTAACTATCTTATCCAGTACTGTACTCTTTGATTCAATATTGCATCCATGAAAAATTTCATCAGGGTATTGGACCGAAGTTCCAACCCGAGCGTTGCAATCGCCTCCCACAAAGATGGAGCAGGCTTCATATTTGAAGGAGATTTCGTCTATAATTTTTCTGAAAAGTGGTAAGGTTCTGCTCATTGCAATGGTCGGGTTGAAGTAAGCTGTCCCTATAATTAGTTTCAGTTTTTTTATAACAATGAAGATATAGTCTTTGTTAGATGAAATAAGTTCAGCTTTCAATGTTTTACGTACGCACACCGCGATACCTCCACTCGCGTGTCCTCTAGTCTTTTCTTTTGTAGCGTTGACCCACCAGATGTCGAAGTTCCGCCAGTTGTTGTTGAGATTTAATGGTGATGTGAGCCAAGTTTCTGTTAAGCCAATTATATCATGCTTAATTAATAGGTTTGTCTCAGCTATTAGGTTTTTGCTGCCCCTCACATTCCAAAAAAAGACACGGTTTATCAGTTTTTTTGAGAGTCGAGGTTAGACTGGGTGTGTTGGACGAGCTTGTTCTCAGCAGTGCTCCACTTCCACCATTTGTTGTCAATACAGATTCTGGAGCCAAGTATTTTCACCGTTCCATCGCCTTGTTCCTTGTGTGCCCTGGCAATTGTTCTGAGTTGGTAAGCCACATCCTTTTCCTCTTTTGTTAGGTCATTTTCGATGTAAATACGAGAATTAGCCAACTTATTCCTCTTAGTCTTCATTATCTTTATTTTATAATCAAATGATGATAATTTAACTTTTATGGCCTCATTATTTTTCCCTATTCTAGTACAGCTGTTGATACAATTTTGTAACTGGAAATTGTTATGGAGGAATTCTTCTACCTGTTGGAGAGTGGTTTGTTGATTTGCCAACTCTAGGCCTTTGATGATTATATTGCATTTCCTCAAGGTCTTCTCTTCTTGGTTAAGACGTGTAGTAATATGCTGTACTGCTGTTTTCAACTGCTGGAGCTCAGGGTTGTTCTGTCTGGTCGAGCCGTGTGGGTTGTTGTGAATCGACTCTTCAGAGGGAATATGTTCACCAGAGTTGCGAAAACTTTCTAACTGATGTCTGAGGTTATTTACTTCTTGAGTTACCTTGTCCAGGTCCTTTTGCCATTTCTCATCTCTCTCTTCAAGTGATCTACGCAGAGCAGAGATAGTAGCGTTTTGCTCAGATTTGAAAGTGTCAAGTTTCTTGTCAATTTTTCTTTCAAGATTTTTTAGACCTTCCTTAGTTTCTTCTCTCATTGCTTTTAATTCGGTGAGAATACTGTGATCTTCTCTGCTCTTCTCCTCTGGACTGAGAGTCATCTTCGGTGATGAGGAGGCTACAGGAGAGGAGTCTTGAATTTTGTCTGGAGCTGAGTCTATGTCGTTATCAGTTTTTGTTTTTTTTCTTCTCAGCTTTCAACTTATTGTAGGAAATGTCAAGATTGGTTTCCTCCCAGCTTAACTCGAGTTGTCTTTCTCTGGAGCCAAAGATCTCCAGAATAGATCCCAATGAGGACGCTCTCTCTCTCGTAAATGATTGTGCTATTGTTAGTCTGCCCCTTTTCTTTTTTTTTATAGCACTATTCGTTTGTTTTGGGGATTGAAACGTAAGAGGGAAAATGAAGTGATCCTTGTTATTCACTGTTTGGGCATTCACTCCCTGTAATACCGGAGTCGATATTGTTGGGTCCGGGCTTGGGAGTTTTGTCAATAAGGCAGTAATTGATCCCTCTCTATCGATGTTTATTTGGGGATCTGGTGCGGTGGCGCTTGTGTTGCAACCATGCGACATAACCCCTTCAAGGCATAAAAGCCAAAAATATCAAATTAAAACTCTAAAAAAGACTATTATTATGCACGGGCCACTTGCACCTATTATCACCAAGGGGACAGAACCATCCCAAGAACACTCGATGAATGTCACTTTTGACGAAAAAAGTCAAACATGAGAGTTAATCTGATAAAACGGACAGCTCGAACGAAACGCGTGTACACACTCTCACCTCTTTTTTCCGTTTCCTCATATCTTTACACAAAAAAAAGAAAAATAAATTAAATTAAATTCCGATTTCTCAATTTCTTACACAAAAAAAATTTTGTCAATTATTTCATTTTTGTTATTATTCGTTTTTAATATTATAGTAGCTAGTCTTTTTGGAAAACGGTCCAAGACGCTAATTCTTATATATTTTTTTTTTTATATTTGGGTATCCAATAATAAAATCAATATTACTTATCTATTTGTCAGCCGACCGGAGAATGAGAGTGAGTGCTCTGTCTGACCACTTCTCATCCCCTCTGTCCAAATCTACTTGTAGAGTAGTGGGGAGAAACTCATTAGGTCACTATGTATTTCATTATTATCTTGTGACGATAATAAGTAAAATGACATATTTTCATTGCCGGTCTCACGTATCAATTTACCGTGATTTATTTTAATACAAAGTACGTCAAGAAAAGCACACTTACCTTTCAATAATCTGATTCAGCACAATAATTCCATATTCGTCGTCCAAAAAATTGCACAACTCACGGGTCTGCACACGCCGAATTCATGCTAACAACTGATTTTGTTTTAGAGGCGAACGAGGAGTGAACGAATTGAATTCTTCGAATTTTAAGCGGCTTATACAGGATTCAATTCCTCGATTTTTTTTTTCCTATTTGACATAGTAATTTTTATCTTATAGCATTAGATTTTTTTTTCTTTGCTGAGTGGTTTTTGGGCTTGCCGCAAAACAAAAAATGGAATGTACCATTGTTTTAATTGATCCACTGAAGTTATAGAGTAAAATTACAATGTCACATAATAAATATTGTCGCGCAATATATCTATTTCATCTTGATACATTCCACAAATTCATCTTCATTGAATAATTCTTTCTACTGTCTATAATTTTTTTTATATTTGAACAAAACAGTTATTGAATGTGGCATTTTTTTTTACTGCACAAAACAAAAATTACTATGTTTAATCTTAAAAAAAAAACAAAAAAACATGATGATTGAAAGAATCATCAGAGGAAGAAAGATCATAATACCAGTATGGTCCACCAGTATTATGTGAACATAGTAATTTTTTTAAGAATATTTTTTCCGTGTAAGTGGCGATAAAATTGTGACGATTGAAATTCGATCAGAGAATATCGAAATACTCGGCAGCTCAGTTGCAGAGCAGCAGACTACGAATCTGAGGGTCCTGGGTTCGATCCCCGCAACTTGCTCTATTTTTTTTGCGTTATTTCTCTCTATAAATGTTACTCTATGATAAATGTTACTTTTTTCAGCATTATACAGGAAAATCATTAAAAATATATCCAAATTCGGAGGATAATTTAGGTATTTTTCAGGTTGGAACCAATTCACTAGGGGTCTAACAACCGTGTAAAAACTGTGTAAGCACTGTGTACTTCCCGTTGAAAAACTGTGTATATCCCGTGTAAAAACTGCACAAATACACGGTGTAAACACAGTGTTTACACAGTGTTCACACGGTGTTTACACGGTGTTTATACTGCGTTTTCGGAACCGCTAGGGCTTGTCTTCTCTATTGCCTAACCCAGCTGCAGTACTTATGAATTTCGTCCTGAATTGAGAATAGTGACCTGAATATTGAAAAACTATCATTTATGAAGCGATAGATAAATTTGGCTTACAGATTCGTCGTTTATTCAAAGGATAGAACTCAATAATGGCTGAAACCTGGAGTTTCTCAGATGGATATATTTCATGCATTCTTTTCTAATCCAGTGATCTGGCCGAACTATTAATGATTTTAATCAATGTAACATTCTCTATTCATTTGACGCCTCAATACCTTCAAAAGCACTGGTATAACTTTTTCGAAACCATCATCAAAATATCAAATTTCGGAAAATTCATTAAAACAGCAATAACTCGAGATCTACTCATGCAAATGAGCTCAAAATTAACGAGCATCTAATTGATATTACTCTCTAGATAGTATATCTGTTGTGCATTACTTTTTCAGATTAATTCATCATCTTATTATTCGGATAGTAGCTAAAATTGGCATTGTGCAATGAATTTGAACAAGTGAATAATTAAGAAATTAAACAAGAGAAACGTACATGGTGTAACAAGTGAAAATACAGATTGAGGGTACGTGTTTGGTTGTGGACCATATGACAGCTGGCTGACTTACTTACACACACTCAAACTGCTCTGCTTTATCGGTCATCGGCCTCTTGGCACTGACCTACTTATTTGGGCACGTGGGCACCACATGATGGACAGGTGTTTTGGTACGCGATATATTAGATACCTGCCATCTAGATTGATTTTCTCCCTCTCACTCTGTTCTAGGAACTCTCAAAGTGCACCTCATGACAATCGTTTTCTCAGAATCCTTTCAATTACTGATTACTCTTGAAGTCTTGAAATTCTCAATTCTCAATTCAATACATAAAAAATTAGTGAAATCAAAGTTGATTATGAGTGTTGAAATAATTAGAAAGAATTTATTATATTGTTCAAATAAAGTGTTAGTTAGAAGAATTCTCGTGTTATCCCTCGTTATTCACACGCTCCACGCTCACAAATAAAAATCCAAAATTATCTCATTAATCAAACAAAAATATATCGAGATCCAGATCTCTCACCGAACAGTACGCTCAGTACATTTCTTTTGTTTAATTTCTGTACCATTCAATTTTCCAAATTCATTGTATAATGCCAACTGCATCTACTATCCGAATAATAAGATGATGAGTTAATTGTAAAAAGTAATGCACAACTCTTCATCCCATGGGACTTCAACATCCACGCTAGAAGGTGATGTACGTACTTGTACTATTCTGATTTCGTATTTTTGGCATTTCGTAACATTGGCATTTTCTTCCAGCCATCTAATCTGAAGCTACCTAATCGAGCTTAAGATTCTACAAGATTTAACTTGACTCATTGAAGTGTTCAGCAAACGATTATATTTCATGCATGATGAATCCTGGAATTTTGGTGGGGAAATGAACTAAATTTAAGATATTGTTCTCTAACTGACATCTTGAATTAAGACATCTGTGAAACATTAGTTTTTGCAGATGTCTCATGGAATTATTGATCTCTAACTTCCGGGTTATGATTTTTGAAGAATGTCATGAAGAAAAATCTGATGAAAGAAAACATGAAATAGGCTGACCCACTGAAGAGATATGATCTATTGGAACATATATCATTGTTAAACTCTTGGGGAAGAAGTCGCTATTGACAGGAACCAGTTCTTGTTCAGAAATTGAAGAAGGAAAAACTATTTCAGCTATTTTTTGAACATCTTTTCGGAATTTTCAAGTGATTTCTGCATACCCCTGAACTTTTGACGGCTCTCGAGGCTGAACCACTACAGCTAAAGTCGTACTGGCGAATAAAGTAACCTCAGAAATATTTGGCTCCTATGCTACAGCATATCAGTCTGAGCTTCGGCTCGACTTCAGAGGTTACCTCTTTGGCTAGTTCGACAATAGCATCATACCACAACAAAACATCAGGTTAGGAAACTCTCCTACTCTTCCGATTTTAATGTGTCTAAAAGTGCCTTCTGACTGGTCAACGTAACCTCTTCTGCTTAAAACTGGCATAACAGCTTAAGGATTCCGTCCCATTGGCTGAAACTTTACGTCCCACTCATGATTGGCTGAAAACGGACGTTACGTCTTATGCCTACGGCCAAGGAATTCATGTGCGAAGGCCTTAATCTAGAAGAATCTAGAACATTTAGGAACAATCTAGAATATTCTTAGATCTTCTGAACGCTTCTAGAACATTCTTGAACTATCTGGAACCTTCTCGAACATTCCAGAACATTTTCAACCTTTCTAGATCATTCTAATAAATTTCAGAACGATCTAGAGCGAGGGGCTACTCACTCGAGGATTGAGTGACACCATGACTTCAAAATGAAGTTGACTTCACGTGAATTCAGTCTCTGACTTCAATGACTTTAGCAAAATGTGAAGTCAATGACTTCAAGTGCTGATCAAGGAGACTTCATGACTGCAATTGACTACCAATGACCTCATAATTTGTAGGCAGTGACTTCAAATATAATGAAGTCACTCAAGTCACAATAAATAAAATTTTACAAATAAGAGAGGGTGGGGGGAAAAGGATTTTTATCACATTGAAACAAATACTTGCTATATAAGTGATGCATTAGAATATTCAGATGTTTTGTATTGAAAATTTTTTTTAACATCCTCAAAAATATTATCAGAGCGTTTTAAATCCCCACTCTCAGTTATCACAGGGGGTGAAATATTTTTTGCTTCCGAATGGAAGCATTGTGATCGTGATTTTTTTCGAACTCGAGATTTCATCGGAATATGACTCCAAATGATGAGAAACGTCGAAAAAAAATATTTTTTTGGGGTCGTCTGTATGTATGTCCGTATGTGTGTGTGTGTGTGTGTGTGTGATGACACATTCCATCGCTTTTCTTAATAACGGCTGTATGTATCGACTTGAAAATTTCACGGTATATTTACCACGTGTGCACCATGTGCTCCCAGAAATTTCAGCTCAATCGACCGAATGGTTCCCGAGAAAAAGCCAATTATTGAAAAATCGTTTTTTCGAGTTTTCTCTGCGAAAAATTATTTCACAGCATCCATCCTCAGCGAGGAGATGCGCATTGATAAGGCGCACATTAAACCCTGGAGGTGGCGAGCGCTCAAATTTTTGGTTTATCCGGTTTTTTAACAAACACGTATTTTTTTGAAAATCATGGGCAACACGATAACTAAAAAAATATTTGAGTTAGAAACTTCAAATTTCGTGGGTTTGTATATCTTATGAGTGAGACCTTTGGGATTGAATCTGGGCGAAATTGGTCCAGTAGTTCCTGAGATATTCTTGATGAACCATTAAATGAACCATTAAATCGGTCCAGGAGTTCCAGAGATAGACACTCTATCTCTGGAACTCCTGGACCGATTTCACCCAAGTTTGGCTTAAAATATTCGCTTAGACGAGCTTAACAAATGCTGATAATTTCAGATTTTTTCTTCGAATTCTCTGATATGAGTACTCAAATAAATAGTTCTACAAATAGTTCCACAAATTTCAATGTTTCTCAATTTTTTCCCTAGAAACGCTAGTATTTTGTATTTAATAATTGAAAAGTAGACAATTTTTCCTAAAAAATGACCCCATTATCATTTTACTATGACAACGAGAAAGACTAATTAAAACCTGAAATTCATTTTTCTTAATTTTCAAATTTTATTGTATGATCTAAATTTTTGTACAATATTGATTTTTTTAAATGAAATGTCATTATTTAAGGGGGACAGATTATATTGAGAGTCTATTTTGATTTACAAGTAGAATTCAAATAAAAACAATGTTCTAACAGTACATCACACACCTAGGGAGGCAAGAATACTTCTGGTGTTAAAGAGACAATATATTGAATGTGTCTCACAGAAAAGGATATTTTATTCTTACTATCTTTATGCTAAATAACGCAAATAAACGTAATTCAGATGCATCACGGTAGTTATTGGCAGCTTATAAAATTGAAAACTACATTCGGAAGCTGTCTGCCAATTGCATTGGCAGAATATGAAATTTAAGCATAGTGCTGAAACTTACAAGTAACGCTCAGGGGCCGGCCGCCTGCTTGTTTAATACTGTTCAATATCGATACCTATGCACACTCATTGGCTCTAATTTCAAACAGCTTGTACTTTCATCTAGAATATACCAGTGGCGAAGAACACTGACCTTTCTTTTATTTTTATGAACGCGAACATATTCACTTGGAGAATTCTTTGCTACGCAGAGTTCTTCCTTCTGTATATGCGAAAATCAATATAAATCCTAATTCAAACGCGGTAAATTCGATACCTGAAATACATAATTTGAGTGACTTCAATTAATTTTAGTGACTTCAAGTGACTTCAGAAAAATGAAATCATTCGACTTCAGTGATTTCATTGATTTCAACTTGATTCCAAAATGACTTCATCGGGGTGTGGCGCCATGACTTCACGAAGGAGTAACCCCTCGGTCTAGAGCATTATTTCATATTTCCCATGAGGAGATAATAGGTACAATACCCGCTCTCATCCCCACATCTCAGGAACCAATCCCCGTAGCCGAAAACGGAAATCTTCTTCATGAATGGGGTGTGGAGGGCTACCACACCATATAACGCCCATGGGGCTATAGGGGCTGGTTTCTGAGTTTTATGCACACGCAATCAGTAACACATTTTTTTATTATATACTAGCTTTCCCCCCTCACTTCGCTCGGGTCAAATTTTCGGCACCTCCTATAATGATTGATAATTAGGCTGAGTATTTCATTCACGGGTTAACTTAACCCAGGGTTAACTCACCCCAGGAATAGTTTTTTTTGCGGATCTTCACTGCCTGCGCTATAGCGCTATAGCTGAGCTACCTGTTACCTGCCCTTTGGACCGGTACTCAGAGTACCTTGGGTCCCCTCATAGTTCTATACCATCATGACTCATGATGGTAAATTTTTTGTAGAGGACTCATGATTCATGAGCCCTCTACAAAAAAATTTCAGCTGGGGTACAATCACCCGCGTCTGGATGCGCTGGGCTCTTGGACTCATAGGACTCCTGTTAAATTTTCAATTCGTTCTTGAACCTAGTTTGGGCGTGGAAAATTAGTGAAAATCCCTGGCTCTACACGACCTGTTACCCGAGCGGAATTTCGGTCCGGCAGATCGAAGTTCCCCGGTGCCAAATATGGACCGAAGTATGGGAGACCGGATACGGCATTCCAAGTCCGGCATTGATTCGGGCCGGCTGTGTCTGCCGTAGATGAACCATATTTCGGCGGATCTTCGGCAAGAATGAAGGGTCCGAATCATGACCGGACTTGGTATGCCACATACGGCATGTCCAATCCCGTCCTGATTTGGACCAATTAATAATTGCCACTGTTGAGACATAACTGCGATTCATCTACGGCAAAAAGTCGTAGACCTTCTCCCTGAAGCCCTGGACGTTGTGCAGATCATGGCTAGACTTCAATTAGTAGAAGAAGAAAATCAATATCAGGATGGATATGATGGCCAAGAATTTTTGAGCTCAAATTAGAAATTTTGAAAAGAAAATGTTACAAAAATCTTGTCGGAAAAACAAAATTTCTCAAAAAATCTTAATTTTGAAAATCTAAAATAATTGTAAATTCTAAGGAAATTGAAAATTCACGCATTTTTTCTTTCCCAATCCTCCACAGAAGAAAAAAAAATCATCTTCAAAATTTCGCGATGAAAAGAATAGGGTGTCAAAATTATCACGATAGCTTGCTCATCACGAAATTTCCTGAAAATTAATGATGGCCCTTTTTGCATGAACACTCATTTGCCCCACTCTTCCCTATGTAATCATTCTATTTCGATAGAAAATATGTCGAAGAAATCCCATCAATCGCAAATGAAATACTGTAGAATAGACTCAGGATTCAAGTGTTATATAATAAAAATTGTTTGATAAATGCAAAACAATTATAATAATGATTATTATTATAATTATGATAATAATAATTCGTTTTTACTCGGAAAATATACCCAGCGAAAAAATTAAGGGAACAGTAAATTTTGTCAGTTTTTTGCCTGATCTTCAAATGGCTGTAACTTCATCAAAAATTATCGTATTAGAATAAAAAAAATGGTTGGAAAGCTTGAAGTCTCTACTCTTGAAATATTGAGATAAAATTTTTTTATGACCATTCGTTATAACGAGATAAGAGAGTTGGAAGTGGAAAATTTTTTTTTTTTTTTTTTCATTTTTTCAAACTGTTCCACGGACTTCAAAAAAATTTTCACGATTTAATCCTTATCAGGATCATGTAGGCTGGTCTTTCAGCTTCAATTTCTTTTTTTTTCCCTGGGATCTTTTTTTACTGAGATATCATCGATTGAATCAAAAAACATCCTTTTGTCTTTAATTGTCGATATCTCAGAAACTACTAATCGCACAGCGAGCGGATGATGAGATTCGTAAACTTGAATGAATTTTCTGTAAGATTTCTGCACTGTTCAATTGGAAGAAAGATTTCTTCTACTTTTCAAATTCGTTTGAAAAAGTACCGAAAAATTGAGTGTTTTTTCTTTTTTGAAAGTTGCAAATGTTTTAACGTTTTTCTTTACTTTACTGTGTGCTGAATCACCGCCTGAATTTTCAAGCCAATCGGCTGGACCGTTTTTTTCCGAATGAACAAAGTTTTAGCAAAAATTAAAGGAACACTTTTTTGTTCCTTAAACAGCAATTGAAGATGATTAAGGCCGAAAATGTGTTTTTTTCATCATTTCTTTGTGATTTTTTGTGCAAAATTCGTTCAATCTCATCGAACAAAAAAAAAGAAAGAATCGTTTTTTTTTTGCGAAAATCAACAAAAAATTATTTTTTTCCTTTAAAAAAAAAATGAAAAAATTGGAATTTCTTTTTTAATTAAAAAAAAACGCTAGAATCGCATTTGACTTGGAGAAATAGCGATATTTTTAGCGAAATTTTTTTTTTCGATATTTTTTTGATTAAAATTACATTTTTTTTCGACTTCCTCCAATGGAAAACTCAAAAAAAAAACAATTTTTCAATTGTTGATTTTTACAAAATGAAATCGATTTTTTCATTGTTTTTTTTTCGATGAGACCGAACAAATGTGGCACAAAAAATCACGAAGAAATAACGGAGAAAACACATTTTCGGTCTCAATCATCATTAATTGGTGTTTAAGGAACAAAAAAGTGTTCCTTTAATTTTTGCTGAAACTTTGTTCATTCGGCAAAAAAACGGTCCAGCCAATTGGCTTGAAAATTTAGGCGATGTTTCAGCACACACAGTAAAGTAAAGAAAAACGTTAAAACATTTGCAATTTTCACAAAATTCGCGAAATTCTGGGCAATTTTCAAAAAAGAAAAAAAACTCAATTTTTCGGTACTTTTTCAAACGAATTTTAAAAGTGGAAGAATTTTTTTTGCAACTGAACAGTGCAGAAATCTTACAGGAAATACATTCAAGTTTACGAATCTCATCATCCGTTCGCTTTGCGATCAGTAGTTTCTGAGATATCGACGATTAAAGACAAGAGGGTGTTTTTTGATTCAATCGACGATATCTCAGCAACAAATGGTCGTGGGGGGAAAATAAAAAAAGAAAATTGGAGCTGGAAGATCAGGCTACACGATCCGGATAAAGGTTAGGGTGAAAAAATGTTTTTGAAGTCCGTGGAACAATTTGAAAAAATGAAAATTTTTGAAAAAAAAAATTTTCGCTTTCAATCCTCTTACCTCGTTATAACGGATGGTCATAAAAAATTTTTATCGCGAGATTTCAAGAGTAGAAACTTTAAGCTTTCCAACGGTTTTTTTTATCTTGATACAATGATCTTTGACAAAGTTACAGCCCTTTGAAAATCACGCAAAAAACTAACAAAATTTACTGCTCCCTTAATTTTTTTGCTGAGTGTATTTGGCAGAGTAAAAGTCACCGTTTACCGAAATTCAAATGAGTAATGTTAACTTCATCACAAAGTTCTAAATTCTCGAAGGAATATCGATGCAAAAAAAAGTTGCAGAATTGGAAAATTTTTAGAAAACCATGATCCAAGAGAAGAATCTTGGAGTTTTTATTTTAGCGTATAATTTTGTATAAAATAGATTCTTAATTGAATGAGACTCTCCTCGGTTTCCCATTAAAATTTCCAAAGTTTGAAGTTGCAGGAACTCTCAAAAATGCAGCGCGCAATTGTCCATAACTGAAAATATCTCTACGGAGATTTTACTCAACTTTATCGCAAGTTCATCCTTGACTCTTATTGATTATGATTGCGGATACTAACTTGATTGGGAATCGGCATCGCTAAAAGCAAAGGGATAATTCCGTTCTCATGTCTATTTCACCCTATCTCGCTTATTCCTCGAGATAATAGCAAAAAACAGAAAAATCTCCCTTTTGATGCCATATGAAGGTCCATTCGGCGCTATCTCGCTTACTCACCGTGTAATAATAATAATGATAATGAGAATGATAATAATACATTAGAGTGCATTTTAATATCATACATTATGAGATACTATGATATAACATATTATGATATAATATATTATAATATATTACATCATTACAAAACCTGAAGATTTGAATGAATATTATTATATCTTTCATGGCATTATAATGCAATGAATGATATAATAATATTCATTCAAATCTTCAGGTTTTGTAAGAATGGGGAAAGAATAGAAAAAGAATAGGAATAGATTTATGCGGAGGCTTACGATCAATAAGTCGATGAAATAATAATAATTATAATATTTCATGATTTTATAATAGTTTTATAATTTTCTCAATTTTGTAATAGGAGGAGGAAAGACGAAAGGATATAATTGATTCCTTTTACTCATATGATCTATATTTTTCCCTCCTTTTTATGTTAGGAACTGAATCCTCACTACCGAAGAAATCTTCAAAGTGTTTTGAAAGTGTCTACGAAGGTTTCTTAATGTCGAACATTAGTTTGCGGGGTGTTTCTGCTGTCGGTGACACTGGATACTTACAGTTTCATGAAAACTCATTCATCCAATTAACGGTACAGGAGATGGATAGTTATTCCAACTTTTCTCGTGCGCTTTATTCTTTTTGATTTCCTCTCCATTAGTTGCCTATAGTACACATAGAGAAATTCTGATGGCCGCCGCTATGTCGGTGGCCATGGTGGCGGTCACGGTGCTCGCCATGGCCGCCGCTAGCACAAATTTGCCGCTTTCCGTGGAGTTCGTTCCCATGGCAATTTTTCCATACCGTTTTTTTTCCATGGTGACTCTTTCCGTGGCGTTCTAGAATCACCATGGAAAGAATCACTATGGCAAAGAAATGCCATGGAAAGGGAAGCTATGAAAAAAAATCCACGGAAAAAACTCCATGGTAAGCGGCAAAATCGTGATGGCGGGCGCCATGGCGAACACCATGACCACTATCAGAATTTTTCTACGTGATAACTATTATAGTAACATGCTTTTTCTATGAATGATCAATATTGTATGTTGACGATTTTTTATGGCAAGGGTTATGTCGACAGCTATGAGATCGAGGCTGGTAGGTGGGGGAAAATGGCAGATAAGACGTCCATTTCCATCTGAAAATGAGAAATTCATTGAATAATTTCATTTTGCCATATGCTTTATGAATTGGGTCGTGCCC
Organism: Aleiodes alternator; assembly: GCA_963921955.1. Taxonomy (NCBI): domain Eukaryota; kingdom Metazoa; phylum Arthropoda; class Insecta; order Hymenoptera; family Braconidae; genus Aleiodes; species Aleiodes alternator. Next base: position 2,477,139 of record OY998097.1, read on the forward strand.
GAGTCGAAAAATAAGTCGTCGTAAGATGTAGTTTTGACTGCTTCGAGTGTCATTTCTTTTGTTCTCCAGCCTTTTTCCATGTCTTCATTTGATGTTTTTCAACATCAAAGACATCAACAATTTTGGAGGGAGTCAAAAAACTTCAATTTGACGGCCGCTATCGTCGTTTTACCTTTTCCTGCACCATCATACGACACTAAAATGAAGATTCGAAATGAGAAACGGACAGAAACTTCATAAGTAGTCGAATTGGTGTTACAGGTCTTCAAAAAATTTTGACCCCCGTCGAGTACGGACGGTCACGGGTATAATAATCATAAAAATTTTATGGTCCCCCTAAAATTCTCAAGAGAAGGATGGAGCTATCATTTTGTCAGGCTAAGTTTTCCTTCATTTAGGAACTTGGAAAATTTTCAAACTCAATTCGACTTTGAAAAATTTTAGTATTTGAAGAAATTAAAAAATTTTTATCTTGCTGTGGGCTCGATATTTTTGATGCATTTTCAGAGGATGAATTTGATGAAATATCAAGTGAAGAAAATTTGTTTGAAAATTTTAATTTTTTTAATCGATCGATATTTTATGCGTTTCTCAGATACCAAACCCGCAATGGTCAAAGGGCTGCCAGTGTGCCGTACTAGGTACAGCTATACTGTGGTCCTTTTTCCATCAGGTATGTCCCATTTTTATGAAAAGAGGGTGATAAAACAAAATATACCGAAAAGTATGAAGGTTCGAGGTATTTTCCCGCTATTTTGGGGAAATTAAAAGACCAGAGGCGTCGAAAATTCAGTCTTAAACCAGCCCTTGTAAGGAGTGCATCGTTCAAGGCAGTCGAAGTGAATTTATGTGTAAAGTGTTGTGCTGTTTAGTTCGCGGTAATTTCTGCATTAATTTTCTGGATAGTGAAAAACAAAAGTGATATCTTGCCTGTTAATTTCATTCGAGACGAAATTCCTTCTATTAGCTTTTAAGACGCTATTACCATGGTGGACCCAGTTACCGCACATACCCCAGTTTACGGAGGTAGTGGCAAGATATACTAATAATCAATATTCGAGTGAGAAAAACAGATTTTCAATACTTGCAAAGTGTCAAAATAAAAAACGATTGAATTGTTTGATTCACTGGAATGAAATCTTTTATCATTTCAATAAGTTTATTCTCACTGTCCAGATACTAGTGCCATTCCCTTAACTTTTCGGTAACTAGTGCTTCCATCATATCTTTAAAATATGTAAAATATAATTCATATGATGTATTAGATATATTTACGTGTTTAGACACATGATATGTTAGATGCATCGACGTATACATAATATTTTTATCATTCTTCATTGAAATAGCCTGCCTTTAGTGATCTGTATATGTATATTTTTCCCGATTCGAGCGTAAATAAATGAACCAGATTTTTAATTTGCAAATGAGTGTTTTTAATCGTGCAAACAAATGGGGAAACCCCCATTTTTGTACCTGTAATCCCAGCCTTCCTCAAGCCATAAAAGGATTAGAGAGAGATAGACATATCCTCCAAGGGTCATAAAAATGAAACTATCCAACGTCAACTCGAAGTCAAAAGTCGTCCTACCCTCATTAAATATTGAAGTCGAACGAAGATTTTTGATGGTATGAGTCGTCGTTTTTGAGTAACGACGATACAAAACGATATTCTAACACTGAATGATTTCAATACTTTTATGACTTCTAGCGAAATGGGCATCGTTTAATTTCACGTTGATGTTGGAAATTTTCAAAATACCTCCGAAAACGAGGACTCCTTTGCTGTCAAAACTACATCTTATGAAGGCTTATTTTTCGACTCGGGGGGACTTAACTTTCGAAAACGGTTCATTGATGTGAAGTTTAATCTTGTAGGGAGTTGAAGCTGGGAATGAAAAGGAACTGAATCACTCGATTGTTTATGATAGATACGTCAATCCATTAAGTTCATTGAAAGTTTAATCTGCGGGGATTGTCACGAACTGAATAGCATAAGAGATTTACCGGAAGTAAGAAAGAAAGAATACAGTTTGTCACAATCCTCGCGGATCAACCTTCCAATAAATTCCAAGTCTTGACGTATCTGCCATAAACATTCGAATTATTCGATACTAGATCAAATTTCAGATCAATGGGCCGTTTTCGAAAATCAAGTCTCCGGCCCTACTCATGATTCCTGAAATCTAAGACTGCTGAATTGAGAATGATACTCGTGGCCAAAAGATAGAGGAAGTAATGTGAGAATGTAGAATAGAAGAAAAATGGAGATTTAATTGATCGTAAATTGGTTTAATATTCCTCGTCTATTATTTTGCTTACCTTCTCAGTAGAGACATTCCGATGGGAAAATCAAAAGTATTGAATGCTGGCTGTTTATCGTTGTCTTCTCTGAGAGTCTCAAATTTGAGAGACATTTCATTAGCCCATTTGTCCAATCCTCGTTCTTCAATCGTACCTGAAGTGGGAAAATAGAAAAAATAATTTCAAATTGAAATAATTTTTTGATTATTTGCAGATATCCACCTGGTATTAAATTATCCAGCAAACAGCCAAGAACCCCGCCAACAAGAATAGTTGTACTAAGTAATACTGTAATGACGCCGTCAGCAATCTCATTCCCAACTTTAATCACATCTGCATGCTGAATCATCCACTTTGAAAGTACCTAGGAATGACCAAACTCCCGTTTAATGAATTTAGATATTTTGCAAATATTGCTTGTATCATGTAGTGAAATGAATTCCCGAGGAAAGAAGACGTAGATACTGATGCAGCTTAATATCAGTTGATCCATTGTATTTCACGAATAGTTTCGATGCTTTCGGAAGCAAAGTATAAGAAATTCAAAAGAACATAATCGAAAATTCAATGATAACTAGTGGAGATTCCAATACCTCAGTTGAGATATGATCAGGCCAGAGTTTGTAGCTAATAATATAGAGTAATTTTATGAATAATCTCGCCTGTACAATGGCTCATTACAGAACCACTGCAATGACCCCTGACAAGAAAATTGGAATGAAAACGTTTGAAGAGAAAGAGAGTAATTCGTAAACCGCTGAAATAGAGAGTATGAATGGAAAAATTAAATAATGGTTGAAAATTATATTTGAAAAAAAGTGACGGAGAATATTTATAGTCTTGAGCATACTTGTAGAGAAATTTGGATGTCACTTGATCTCATTTTTTGTTTAAATATACCTTTCTTTCATTATTCTGCTCTTTTATTCAACCGTTCTAGATTTACTCGTTTTCTATTCTAATATATTTGTCAGATATTTTATCTCCATTTTCTTTCAATTTGTAAGGAAAATTGTTTCCCGCTCAGGAGGAATATCGCTAACGTCATTGGAGACGGAAAACTCACTTTCTTCATTCTCGGAAGAACTGAATATCTTTTAGTACTAACTCATTATTTTTTCAATTTCTGAGGGGATTTAAGTGCAAATTAACATTTCCCCCGAAATTATTATTTCTTTAAGAATTTTCAAAAAAATACGAGTCGTAATTCTCTTTACATTGCCGTTGGAGGTGTGAATTTCCTATGTCATTCAGATTGTGAAAAATTACAAAGCCATTTGTTTCAAAATATAATCGACTTTCCTCAGGTTATATTTTCGCTACCAATTTTTCGAAAATAAATTTACCATTGGAAAAAATATTGAAAATCCAAGAATGTACAAATTCCGAGATGAATTGAGATCTACATATTGTAATGCAGATAAACCTGAAAAGAAAGAAAAACTCTGAAGAATTTTGAGGATTGGTGGCGCTTGATTGATGGGAGCGTTATTGAGAATAAAAATATCGAAATTATTTACCGAAAGCTACTATGATACCAAACATAACACAGAATATTCCTCCAACGATGGGCTCAGGAATAATGATGAAGACTGCCCCAAATTTGCTGACAACGCCCTGCAGAATCATGAGAACACACGCCCATTGTATAACTCTTCTGCTGCCCACTTTGGTGACTCCAATTGTTCCAACGTTCTCCCCAAAAGTATTTGTGCCATTTCCACTACCCCAGAGTCCGGCGAGAACAGTTCCCAATCCTTCGATTGCAATTCCACGATTAATTGCATGCACTGGAGGTGGTGGAGCGCCTGATAAAAGAAAAAGCGGAAAAAGTTAATCATGTGGAGAGGTGAATAGAAGACCTTCAAAAACTGGGAGTGTTCTTCAGTGTACCTCTTCGTAGAGCTGATTGAAGTTACGAGGATTCAACTACTGGATTTTTCTTACAATTTTCAGTGCAATGTTATAGCATATATGCTCAAGAATGACAAACCTTTATTACGGGACTACATGAGAACTCATGGTTTCTAGGACGAAATTTAACTTATAGACATTACCAATCAATCAAATAATTTAAACAAGCGGGAGTTCCATCGTTTGTGCATTAATTACAAAGACCACTGCTTGTGCAACATTTAATATTTCGCCAATTCGATTGGCAAAATGCTTCCGAATGGGATTTTACCGATAATGAATCGAATCTCTATAAAGATAAATATCTTTTCAATTACTCAAAAAATAACATTATTTTCACAACGAATACACACTTATACATTCCTACAAATATTGCTTCAGACTGTATCGATCTGTTCAGGATTTCATCTGCGATACTTGAAATCAGCTTGGAACTCGAAATCTCAGCTCGAAATGATCGATTAAATTGCATTTATATCATATGATACATAAAAATTTAATATTAGATGAAAACCCAGATCCTACGATAAAACACAAGGATTGAATTTCGGATTTCAATTAGTATTTGAATTCTTTCGGATTGTCATCAGAATAAAAAAGTACTGATTTTGTAGAGAAAATTGTCTACTTTTGAATGGTGAAATAAAAAATAGTAGTATCCCTAGGGAGAGAGCTAAGAAAAACCGTGTTTTCTTGGAAAAACTATTTTATCGAACACTTTCATAACCCGAGTAGGAATTTCAGTAAGGACATGATAAGTTCCTGATGAGATTTGTCCCGCGTACCTATAGGGACATCATGGGGCATACCTCATACGGACATCACCAGGGTCGTCACGTAGTCGTCCCGCAATGAGCCCGACTGTGGTACTGTGACGTAATACGCTCACAAAAGTTATCCCCACCTAGTCCGATCACCCTACTCTTCAATGTGACGTCACAGTCATGTGACCGGGCAGAGTGGGAGAGCCGACTGGTGGGTATAAAAGGAGGTGAGAGAGCTCTTCTCATCACTGGAGGCACACGAGTCAACGGTGATACATCACCCAAGACTAGGCCGACGGATATCTCCTGAGGTCTCAGTGATTCCACCAAAAGTATAACAAACCAGTATCTGAGTTAAATCGCGACGAATTCCAAATTCCGAGACATTTAACAACGATTAATTTCGAGTACGCTTACATTTAGAGCTCTTTGTTAGTCCGAGTGGCATTATCGACAGAGATTCAATTCTCTCGAGAAATGCATGACGACAAATTAACCAGCAAAATGGTAATAATCTCCATGTGATATTTTTCTAGATCTGGACGCAACCCAGGAGACGCTCATCAAAAGCATTTGATACAGTTTCAAAATTTTTTTTTAGTACACTAGAACTTGGGTGCGCGCACAGCCCGCACCTTTTTTTCATGGGGCTCTTGAAAATTGATATATATTATTACACATATTTCTGAATTCACCGTCATTGAAATGAAGAAAAATGAATGTAAAGCGCATTTTCACGTACAAAAAGCAGCAATTTGCCCGTTTGAAGAAGAAATACGTTTTTTTTTTAATTAATGCATTCTAGAGGCAAAAAGGCACAAGTCCTTTGCATTCATGCCACTTTATTACTGATGTCCTTAATAATATGATGAAAAGATAATAACAATGATAATTTGAGGGTTTTTTACCATTTTTTTTGCGAAAAATTCAAAAAAAAATCGTTGCATCTTAGAGTCAAAAAGGAGCAAGTCTCTGGACCCTCTTCATTTCTGAGGTCCTACCATAGACTTTTTAGAGACAAAAATATATTATATACTATCATATATAATATATTATATACTATACTATATATAGGGGCGATTCCACCAATTCTCGAATAGAATTTCGGCTCCAAATTTTCGGGGGAGACTTTTCGGTCCTCATCAATTGAAACCATTAAAATGAAGAAGATCCTAAATTCTAAACCATTTTGCCCCACTATCGAAGCAGAAATCAATGAATTTTGATTTTCGCATCAAAATTCTGTCTTAAGAATGACGTGAGTAGCTAAATAAAAAAAATACAGAATATAGATTTTCATCGCAAATTTTCTGGATTTTCTGAAAAAAATATCCTTTTCTGTCTTTGTCCTTGTTTTTGAGGTGAAAATGCTCTTTGAAAACTTCAAATGATTGTTTCGAATCGTTCCCCAATTTTTTTTTCAATTTTTTTATTTTTTTCTGAAAATTTGGAGAATTTGTTAGGAACTGATTGATTTTTGGCTCCTGCTCTTGAAAATCACGGCAACTGTAATTAAAAATTTGAAATTTAATACTTATCAAGTACTAACAATAAATGCAAGTTGAATGTTGCAAAAGATATATTGATCACATTTTATGATCCTAACTGGAAAACATTTAGACAACTGATGTTTTCCATTTAGAATCATGAAATGTGATCAATATACATATGTCTTTTGCAGCATCCATCTTTTCAACTTGCATTTATTGTTAGTTCTTAATAAGTATTGAATTTCGAGTTTTTAATTGCAGTCGCCGGGGTTTTCAAGAGCAGGGGCCAAAAATCATATAGTTCCTAGCAAATTTTCCAAATTTTCATAAAAAAATAAAAAAATTAAAAAAACAGTTGGGGAACGATTCGAAACAAGCATTTGAAGTTTTCAAAGAGCATTTTCACCTCGAAAACAAGGACAAAAACGAAAAAGGATATTTTTTTCAGAAAATTTACGATGAAAATCTATATTTTGTGTTTTTTTTCCTTTAGCTACTCACGTCATTCTTAACAGAAAATTTTGATGCAAAAATCAAAATTCATTAATTTCTGCTTCGATAGCGGGGCAAAATGGTTTAGAATTTAGGATTCTCTTCATTTTAATGGTTTTAATCGATGAGGACTGAAAAGTCGCCCCCTAAAATTTGGAGCCGAAATTCTATTCGAGAATTGGTGGAATCGCCCATAGTATATATATAATACAATATAATATATTATATTATTATATGATATATAATAATATAATATATATAATATATCATACTATATTATATTATATATTATATTATACATATACTATATATGGAGACTTCCACGCCAAATCGGACAGTTTTCCAACTTTGCATTTTTGATATCCTCTATTTTCTGACATTTTCTTGTATCTATCGAAACACACTTTTCGGCCAAATTTGAGATTTTTCTGATCATCGGTTCAAAAGATATCGAATTTTGAAAAAACAGCTGTTTTTACGGTTTTTCGCTCATAACTTCCATAAAAATGCCAAGTGTTTTTCTGTATGATTTCTGAAATTAAAGATTTGAATTGCCATTGTCAAACTGTTTGTACCCTTTAATTTTTTTGAATTTTTTTTATGTTAAACTTCTATCAATCCTCGAAATTTTGAGCTCCGGTTGATCGTGGGCCTCGGGAAATTACTATTTTTTTTCGATTTTTGAAAATTTTGAAAAAAAAATTTCGGTCTTATCCATTATTAAAACTATTTTTTGTTATTGTTCACTCTTTTTTGAGTAATTTTGAATTAATTTCGATCATTCAAAATTAACAGTTTTAGTTGAAAAAAATCACAAAAACGTTATTCATTTATTTTATTTCATTATAAGAGAGGGTGGGGCAAATTGAAACGGTGGGGCAATGTGGAACGCTATATAATATCAAAGATTACATGTAAAGAATATATCGAGGGTCGAAAAGCAGAAAATCGTATGTGTCAAAATGAGCATTGCTATGGCAAAAAAATCGTCTGCATAAGATATACGACCTTCTGCTTCCAATACAAAATTGAATAATCTTTTCTACATTCGTTTTTGAGAATATTTCAAAAATTAATGGAGATACGCCACTCTTGCTCTCCTACTTTATTGTAGTTCTCGAAATTTCCTACAGGAAAGGATAGGGAGGAAATTGAGCTATCTCAATCAGTTTCCAGAATATTAATGATAAAGAATGAACCTTTTCTATTTACCTTGTAGCTTAGCTCATTCGGTAAAATTATTTTTTCCTGAACCCGAAAAAATCCTCTTAATAACTCAGTGAAGGTTCAAAGTAAAAAGAGAGGGTTCTCTTTTTTGTCATTACTATTTGGGAATATCTCAAAAGCTAAGTGAGATGATGCAATGTCACTCTTATATCCTTTTGTAATTCTTGAAATTTTCTATCCTTCTTTACAAAGAAGGGTTCCAGTAGAATCGTCGTAAGTTGCTCGATTGCGAAGATAATGCTATTTTTCTATCACTTGTTTTTGCTGAATATCTTGGAAACTGATTGAGATAGCGCAATTCTGTTTCCATCCTTTCCTAGAGGGAATTTTAAGAGCTACAAAAGAGTATTGAAGCAAGAATGGCGTATCGCAATTCATTTCCAAGATATCTTCAAGAAACGAATGAAAAAAAATTAGGATTCTCCTGTTTTACCTCTCCGCTCTTGAAATGCAATATGAGAATTGAGGAAAAGATTATTCAATTTCGCACTTGAAGCAGAAGATCGTATGTCCTACACGTACGACCTTTTGCTATAGAAATGACCATTTTGGTGCATATGACTTTCTGCTTTTCGACCCTCAATATATTTTTTATATGTAACCCTTGATATTATAATATCGTCCCACTCGGCCCCCACGTTCTACATTGCCCCACCATTCCACTTTGCCCCAGCGTTCCATTTTGCCCCATCGTCCCCTATAATAAAATAAAATGAATAAATAACATTCTTTGCAATTTTTTCAAACTAAAACTGTTAATTTTCTTGAACTCCGATTACTGATAGAAATTAATTCAAAATTACTCAAAAAAGAGTGAACAAAAACAAAAAATAGTTTTAATAATGGATAAGATCGAGAAAATTCGTTTCAAAATTTTCAAAAATCGAAAAAAAATAGTAATTTTCCGAAGCCCACAATCAACCAGGGCTCAAAATTTCGAGAATTGATAGAAATTTAACATAAAAAAATTCAAAAAAATTGAAGGATACAAACAGTCTTAAAATCGCGATTCAAATCTTTAATTCCAGAAATCATGCAGAAAAATACTTGGGATAATTTTTTTGTATTTTTTTTCAAAAAGTACATGAAAAAACGAGAATTTTCAAAAAAAAACGCTGAATTTGGACCATTTTTATGGAAGTTATGAACAAAAAACCATAAAAACAGTTGTTTTTCCAAAATTCGATATCTTTCGAACCGATGATCAGAAAAATCTCAAATTTGGCCGAAAAGTGTGTTTCGATAGATACAAGAAAATGTCAAGAAATAGAGGAAATCAAAAATACAAATTTGGAAAACTGTCCGATTTGGCGTGGAATGCCCCATACCTAGTATAGTATATAGACATATACTATATAGTATAGCATATCTATAATATATATTAGGATAAGTGATGACAGAAAATGTCCCATGCTTTTTTTTTCAGTACACTGAAAAGTGTAGGGCTGAAAGTGAGACTTTCAGCCCTCGCTGCACTCAGGCTCACTTCCGTCCCAGTGTGCAGAAAAATAGTATACACACCTTGGACAGTATGATATCTTAGTCGATATCTCAGAAAATACTGATCGCACAGCGAGCGGATGATGAGATTCGTAAACTTGAATGAATTTCCTGTAAGATTTTTGCAGTGTTTAATTGAAAAAAAATTTCTTCCACTTTTAAAATTCGTTCGAAAAAGTACCGAAAAATGAAGTTTTTTTTTTTTTTTTGAAAATTCGTCCAGAATTTCACGAATTTTGTGAAAATTTTGCAAACTTCATAACGTTTTTATTTAGTTTCCTATGTGCCGAAACACTACTTAAATTTGCAAGCCAATCGGCTGGACCTTTTTTTTCCCGAATGAACAAAGTTTCAGCCAAAATTAAATGAACACTTTTTTGTTCCTTAAACACCAATTAATGATGATTCGGCCGAAAATGTGTCTTCTCGGTTATTTCTTCGTGATTTTTTGTGCAAAATTTGTGCAATCTCATCGAAAAAAAAGCAATGGAAAAATCGATATTTTTTTGCAAAAATCAACAAAACATTCCATTTTTTCTCTTTGATCAATAAGAATATCGAGAGGTTTTCTTTAAAAACCCATGAAAAAATTGAAAATATTTTTTTTAGAAATTCAAAAAAGAACGCTAGAATCGCATTCGACACGTATGGAAATTTTCATTGCAGCTGCCATGGATAAATCGTCGAACCATTGCTTTACGGCGATTGTCCATGGCGAATATGCCATGGACAGAGGGGCATTTACCATGGTTTTTTTATATATAATTCTTCGTCATTACGGATGTCAATGGCGAATCTGTCATGGACAAAGGAGCCTTTACCATGGTTTTTTTATATATAATTTTTCGTCGTTACGGATGTCCATGGCAACTTTGCCATGGACAAAGGAGCATTTACCATGGTTTTTTTATAAATAATTTTTCGTCATTACGAATGTCCATGGCGAATCTGCCATGAACAAAAAAGCATTTACCATGGTTTTTCTATATATTATTTTTCGTCATTACAGATGTCCATGGCGAATCTGCCATGGACAAAATAGCATTTACCATGGTTTTTCTATATATGATTTTTCGTCATTACGGATGTCCATGGCGAATCTGCCATGGACAAAAGAGCATTTACCATGGTTTTTCTATATATTATTTTCCGTCATTACGGATGTCCATAGCGAATCTGCCATGGACAGAGGAGAATTTACCATGGTTTTTCTATACATGAATTTCTGTCATTACGAATGTCCATGGCGTATTTGCCATGGATAGAGGAACATTTACCATGGTTTTTCTATATATTATTACTATGGTTTTTCTATATATAAATTTTCGTCATTACGGATGTCCATGGCGTATTTGTCATGGATAGAGGAGCATTCACCATGGTTTTTCTATACATAAATTTTCGTTATTACGGATGGCTATGGCGTAATTGCCATGGATAGAGGAGGATTTATCATGGTTTTTCTATATTTAAATTCTCGTCATAGCGATCGTTCATGGAGTATTTGCCATGGATGAACGATGATTCACCATAGCTTTGCTTCCGAATGGAAGCTTTGTAATCGTAATTTTTTTCGATTTTGAGATTTCATCATAATATGACTGCAAATGACCCAAAACGTCGAGATCCGTCGTTTTTAAAAAATGTCTGTGTGTATGTGTGTGTGTGTGTGTGTGTGTGTGTGTGTGTGTGTGTGTGTGTGTGTGTGTGTGTGTGTTGTGTGTGATGACGCATTTTCCGCTTTACTCTGAAGTGGACTTAGCTAGCGATCTGAAAATTTTACCATAAGTTCGCCATGCGTGCCCCAAGCTCTCACAAAAATTTCAGCTAAATCGGCCGGATAGTTTTTGAGAAAAATGAAAATGTTGAAATATGGTTTTTTCGACTTTTCTCGATGAAAAATGGAATCACAGGGTCCAGTCTCCGCGAGGAGATGCGCGTCCAAGAGCCGCATCTTTGACCCTTGGGGTGGTGGGAGCTCAGATTTTTATTTTAGCCAGTAGAAAACTTTTGATAAATTTTTCGTGAAAATCTTGATTCCACGATAACTTAATAAATAATTGAGCTACAGACCTCAAATTTTGTGAGGTTATACATCTGATGAGCAGAAAGGTTGGTATTGAAACTGGGCGGAATCGGTCCAGTAGTTTTCTAGATATTAGCATAGAAACATCAGAAAAAGCAAGCTATATCTTCAAAACTATTCAATTGATTAAATTTGGAACAAATTTAACCCTCTGAGGCCTATTTTAGTTTTCGCATTCCACGCACAGATCAGTGATACCATTTTTTTTTCTTTTGGAGGTGGGTTTTTTAGTCAGTAAGAATCTGACACTACCCGCACCCATCTGCGGGTGTCTCATGTAAGATTTTTCCTTGATTTGAGAGCGTGAACATGGGAAAAGTTGGGAGCCAAGTGCCCCCACCACGATGCTCGTATAGGAAAACATAGTGATGTGGGAAGCCAACTTACAGCGTTTTTCCCATGTTCACGCTTTCGCTAATACGACCATAGCATGATTTTTAATTTTTTTTGACACTGAAAGCCTTTACAACAAAAATCGTAAATTTTCCCTAATCCCACTCTTCTACATGAATATTTTGAAATCATTACTGTGAATTACCTTATTTTGATGTTAGAAACATGCAATAGATTTTAGGAATTCTTCTCGAACTCTCTCAATGCTTCAATCATAGCTTCATCCCAGTCGTCATCAAAAACTATCCAAATAACAAATATGTAAGTATCTGAATAAATCATTTTTCGTAGATAATTATTGTCAATTGCAAATGAAAACTTACGATACTCATATTCTTCCATTTTTTTCAATGAATAATATTCACGAGTCAATGATCAATTATAATCGCAATTAGATTGGTTAAATGAATCTGCACTATTCAATAACGTGAAATGAGTATCTAAACTGAAGAAATCGAATAACGTAATTCACAATTTTGTGACAGTTGACTGTTACACAGACTTTCCCATCATCACCTTAGAAATAAAGGGGCGTGAATGTTATGCTTATAAACAGCACTTATATTTTGGTTCTGATTCTTGGAAATGCTGTTTATAAGCATAACATTTACGCCCCTCTGTTAGGCATTGATTTTGGTCGTACAAGTGTTCAGTACCACATCATCATAATTTGTTGGAAATTATTGTTAGCGAACAATAATTTGAGAATAATTGACCATTCTACTAGGCGTCGGTACTCAGTAATTTTCCGCATTTTATGTGATATGATTGATTGTTGTGGTAGAATTATTTCGACTTCTGAAATGAGATAGTTTATATCAGCTTGATTGATTCATGCTATCTATACATTATATTTTCCTTGTATCGAGTTTTGGTAGCACAATTTTAGTATTGAGAAAAAATTCAAAGTTACGCAAATTTTGAAAATTTCTCATTGCAGAGAATTTTATCATAAGCAACCTTGAATTAGGCTGAGTTTGGGCAAGGCTAAACTCGAGTTAGCTAACTTGACTATGAAGTTGAAGCTCAAGATTTCAATGGAATATGACTCAAGATGTTCCAAAAAGTAGAAATATGACAATAAAAAAGAATTTTGTTACTCATAGCAAACGAGGGGATTCTCATCATCTTCAGAACATTCAAAGAGATATCATATTTAACAAAAAGAACATGAATTGACGTGATTAATATGAATAAGATCAGTGATGGTAGATTTGAAATTAAAAAATTCATTCGGAAGCTTTCTGTCAATGGCATTGGCAGAATATTAGATGTAAGATTCTCAAATTACGCACAAGTAATGGGGCTCCTGCTTGTTTTTTCTCTATTCGAAATACCTCATGGCAATCGTCCATGGATGATTTGCCATGGATGAATGGAGATTCACCATGGCTTTTTTTGTATATCAATTCTCGTCATGGCAATCGTCTATAGACGATTTGCCATGGATGAATGAGAATTCACTATGGTTTTTTCATATATGAATTCTCGTCGTTCCAATCGTTTATGGAGGATTTGCCAGGGATGAATGAGAATTCAACATGGTTTTTTTATATGAATTTTCGTCACAGCAATCTTCCATGGAGGATTTGCCATGGATAAATGAGGGTACACCATGGTTTTTTTTTCATATAAATCCTCG